>CM040632.1:31216794-33716794 GCA_022818045.1 Neotoxoptera formosana | reverse complement strand
GACATTTAAAAGTATAGATTTAAAACTAGTAATATAGTAAATAACATTTAAATAACAAAAATACAACTCAAGCCTCAAGGAAAATAGGTATGATGAAATAAACATAAAGAAAACATAATAGATAAGACAATTCAAGGGAGCACCCGGATTACTACAATAAGTTTAAATTGTTAAATACCTATCAATAACAAAATATGACAATTGAGTATTGACAAAATATACTATCTTAATACATTTAAATTTTAATATTTGGTGCATAAATGTTCACAATGTATCTTAAATTCGAGCACATACTCCATAAATAATTAATACGTGGATAGGTCCATTAATACTAGAATCACGATTTATAGAAGATAAATTAATAAAATATCTTCTCACATCGTGACTATGGTCTAGAATATTATTTTAAATAATTTTTTTATCATATAAAATATTATAGAATTATACTAATAGGTATATGTATCTATTATAGTATTATCTATCGAAGTGTGGTGATCTGATCTTACCCCAAATAAGTATGGAATAATATGGATTATCTCAACTTGTTATCTTCTATCACGAAATAATTATACATAGAATGAACTAAGATAATAGATGATAATAATTATCTTAGTTCATGACATAGAAAAGGAAGTATGGTTCATGAATCATGATGTTATACATATTTAAATCGCATAATATGTATTTAAATTATTTATGATCTATCCATAGACCTTATACTAATAGACGGGACATCCAGTGTGGTCGCGGGTGGGTGGTGCGGGCTCTGGGCCGTTCGGCCCCGTGATAACAGACTAGAATAATCTCATGGAATAAACGATAAAATCGGGGGCAAACGAAATGAGTACAAGTAGATCCCCATGATAAATGATAAGAGTGGTTATACTGTGGTTACCCTGTGACCAACAACTTGAGGTGTGTATTGTTATATTCTGTGTGGTGGTGTTGCATAGCAAGTCGAGGGATATTTTCGTTTTTTTTGTTCATCCCTCGACTTGCTATGCAACACCACCTCAAGTTGGTCACAGGGTAACCACAGTATAACCACTCTTATCACTTATCATAGGGATCTACTTGTACTCATTTCGTTTGGCCCCGATTTTATCGTTTATTCCATGAGATTATGTCTGGTCTGTTATCACGGGGCCGAACGGCCCAGAGCCCGTACGACCCCCATCCCGGCGGGTGGTGCGGTCTTTCCTAGCGTATCAGCAGTGATGCCATTCCTTGCAACCAAAAACATTGTTATTAACACTTACCTACCATAATATTCGAATATAATGTATAATATTATTCCGACTATTCTGGTAAATGGCAATGTTCAATGATGGAACATGGAAGGATTTATAAAAATAATATAGTATAGTAGAAAGAAGAAACAAGTTAACAACATAAAGTAAAATTGTATCACCATTCGCCAGTTAAAGGTAATAAAAAAATATATATTTGTATAATAGGTGCTTTATACTATTATAGACTATAGTCTATAGTCAATAATATCATATATTATGTAAAATTGTTGAATGAGGATTATAATATGAATCGACAAAAGTGAACAAACAACACAATTAGTTACAATAATAATAAATAATATTTTACTATAACTCCTACATTCACTACAGACATTTGTGTAGTATCGAGTATAGCAATACAGTTGCCATATTGTGATCCACTTATTTCATTGTGAACTAATAATTTCTTATATGCTGACTTAAACTGTTTACAGGAAGGATTATTGTTGAACCCACCTCTCTGTCTAATCGAACTAAAAAATGTCTAAAATAAAAAAAATCTAGTGGCTAATAAAAATGTAAAGTAAAAAATTCAGAAATCTTACAACGGCAAATTCGTTGAAAATTTGAATCGGGAATTCGGAAGGATAACAATAATATTATTATTGTGCTATTGTGATAGTACTTAGTGTGTATTAATAAGGCGCACGGTAAAATTAAAAATTATTGTACAATCTCATGGTTCTTGTGCGCATGTGCGGTGCTCGTGTACGACCTTTATCAGCGCCCTCACGTGTGGATGCCGGAACTACTACCGTATACCGTCTATTAGTATAAGGTCTATGGATCTATCATACATCTCCATGATTCTGTGTTGTCGTTGTGATAACACAATCTTTTTCTTAAACTGCTTGCTTATAATATAATATTAAATTGTTACATAATTTATTGTTTGTATACCTAGATAGTTATTTAATACTTATTAGTTATTACTTTTTAGCTTTTAGCCTACAGGTTCATTAACTTTTTAGATGACTGATCGTGTTTTTAAAATTTATTTCATATTCTCAGACTATAAACTGTTTGGACAAATTCAGACTAAGAATTCAAATATAATTTAGTTAATTTTATATTGAATATATAAGGAAGTTGTAATAACAGCAAGTAAGTCAGTTCATGAACATACTCGTTTTATTTGTTTATCGATTTCTATCTTTCTAGTTTTTATTTCACGATGGGTGCGCCAATGGAACGCATCCAAGCCCTGGAATTAATTGAAAAAGACATAATAACATGTTTACAAAGCGCTGGTCAAGCACTTTTGGAACTCAGTAAGGAAAAATCTAGTTTGAAACAAGTAGAGAACCAATCACACCAGTTCCTAAAGAGTTTAGGTAATGTTGAGTCAAAGCTAACTGAACAAATTAATTATTTGACTCAAGTATCTACTGGCCAGCCTTATGAAAACAGTGGATATGCATCACAAAAAGTTCTCCAAATGGCTTGGCACCGTCTTGAACATGCAAGAAGTAGGGTAAAAGAATTGGAACGTTCTAAAAATAAGTATCTTCAGGATCAAGAACAGTTGAAAGGGAATGGCTCTAATATATTATAACATTTTTGATATTGTATTCTTGTAAATTTTAAAGCGATAATTGAAATTAATTGTAATAAAAACCAAGCTAATTCAATTCTACGTATTGATGACAAAATTATGTTTCCAATGATTATAGATAGTTATTTTATAAATATTTTTAGTAATTATTGTCTAATTGTAATACTGTAATTTAATTACAATCTTAAATTATTATAAACATTGTCAAGTATATATATACATCATTAATAAAACAAAATACCTTACTTTTAATGATTTTTAAAATGTAAATGTATTGTATTTAATACCATAAAGTCTATAACCATTGTAAAACTTGCTATCAAAAAATATCTTAAACTATTTTCAAATTCAATGAATGCTTTTCATTCATCATTGAGCTGATTTCTCAGTAGACTGCGAATTCAACTTGTAAACAATAGAATACAATGCAACACAATGTAGTGTGAACCAGGATCTTGTGTACAATTTAGTGTGCATCTGAATCATAATATAGGCACATAATCCTAAATTGGTGCTCATAAATTTATTCAGACCCAAAACGGATCATTCATTAAGTCAGTGGGGCTAAACTAAAATTTATTGGGAGGCTTGTATGCATTCTTGTGATATCAACAGAGAGTTATAAACATGAAAAGGTGGGTGACCTCACCCTTACACCCCTTTTCAATTACCACAAGTTGAATAGTCTTACATTTCAAGAATGTAAAAATTTAATAAATTATAGTATAAGGTTCCTCATAAGTTGTGAATGTAAATATCGGCATATATATAATATACATGCATATAGGCACGGTTTTTATTTGTAAGCATTTAAATTTCTAATTTTTACAAAAATAGTAAAATTCGCAAAAATATACAAATTATGTTGTAGTAAAAAATTTTCAAAATTAAATGATTAGTTAAATTGATAAATTACAAAATAATCAAGTTAAAAATCTGTTTTAAAATTATTTTTCCAGCTTGGTGAAGACAATAATTTATTGATGAATACGTTAAGTGTTTCCACACTGATAAAAACTTGTCAATTTGATATATATTATTTATTCACTCAACCACGTGTAGGTATTTATCATTTATATATTTTTTAAATCAATAATTATGTTGTCATTCCAACAACAAAATGTACTTGAATGAAAAGGTCATAAGTTAACAAATTTGTTTGTTCAGTACAACAAACATTGTATTACTTTACAAATAATTATGCTTCACCTACATTTGTCTTTGTCCACCTTTTGGCTTTTATGAGAATTGTTATAACTTATGCTATAATACCTACATTAAATGTTTAAATATTTAAATATTTTATTCATGTTTGTAATGGTGTATGGAAAATTATAATTTCAACATTCAGTAAAAATGTCAAGTGTCAAAGGTTATTCGTTATTGAATTACAACTAAATAAGAATATCGTTCCTTGAGCGGTGCAACACGATTGCGCCCGGCTTACCTTTTTCCATTCAAAAAAGGCAACACGATTGCTCTCGACCAATCCCCTCATTTTGGGGATTTTGACAAAAAAAAAAATAATCATAATAATATCGAAGTGATTAAACCTATTATATTTTATTTGTTACATTATGACTAACCCTCCTGCCAACAAGGTATGCACCTATGGGTATACGCCCGTTTAAATAAACAAATAAATAAATATTAAAAACTACATTGTAAAATACACGGTTTTGATTGAAAAATACAAAAAAACTAACTTTAAACATTTAAGCTTTAAAAAAAAATTTAGGTCTGAAAGGGTTAAGTAACAAGAACTTCTAAGAATCAAGAATGTGTTTATTAATTTAACATTTTTTTCGGGAAAAATGTACATGCATCTTTTTTTATATGTAGTTTTTTTGGGCGGAATTTACATGTAGCTTAAGACTTATTTTACCTGTAGTTCATTTCGGGTAGAATTTACCATTTATACGGGCGCTGGACGTTTGGTCACATTGACCCAAAAGCCAACACGTTTGGGTACAAATAGACACAACGTTTGGGCACATAAAATAAAAAGGTTGCTACACGAGACCTAGCAGGTAGGCGATTTGCATACGTTAGTTACTACAAATGTGATGTGTTAATCCCTACACGAATATAAAAACGGGACGTGTAAGTTCCTACACACAAAAACACAGGTACATGCGTAAGTTCCTTCACAGCAAAAAGGTAACTAGATCCTACACGGCAGAATAAATAAGAAAAATTACTCTGTGATTATTGCAATATAATATTATAGTATGGATTAGGCGTATTAATATAAACGTTCTTGTTTAAATCGCTATGTGTGATGCCTACCTAGGAACTTACATATAACCTACAATATAGTACAATACACCCTCGATTTTTTTTATATTAGCTATTATCAATGCATTATGCGATTTTTATTATATTTATTTATGAAAATGTATTGTTTGATTTTTATTTGACTGTATTGATAATGCCACTACCTATACGATTTTTTTTAGTATCATCATCTATTTATTTATGAAAATGTACCTATTTTTATTATTTTGTCGCCTAATTTATAATATAGGTTAAGTATACACTTACTGACATTTGAACTTTTAGGAACTTACAGATATAATTTTCCACCATGTAGGAGCTCACATACGCGCTCTGTTTGTTACTGTGTAGGAAATTACACACGAATCTTTTTTCTACCTTATAGGGACTAACATATTATGTACCTGTGTTTTGCCGCGTAAGAACTTACGTATGTACCTTTTTCTAGCATGTAGGAACTAACATACGTATTTTTTTACCGGCTGGTCTCGTGTAGCAACTTACATTCGCCCAAAAAAAGTGTACCTAAACGTGTGTTCCCAATCGTTCTCCCGAATCACAGGTAAAAATATCGTTTTGTGCCCAAACGTATATTACGGCCGAATTTACTGCGCCCAGTGCGTGCCCACTGCATTATGAAGTATTATAGTAGGTTTATTTTTAGGATGATTTTCTAACAAAAGATTGTCTAGCATCTTGTGCAATCAAAAATTGACTAACGTCTAACAACGTTATCCGTGTAAAAAAATGTAACCAAAAAAAAAACAAAATGTAATATTTTTTAAGTGAATTAAAATATTTTATAATGTACCTGAGCTATAGATATTAAAAAAAATGGTATATATCTTTTCCTTCTTATATATTCTTTACATAATTGTTTTCTGTATTTTTATTGTTATGTTTTTGAAATGACCCCAATCAATTTTCGGGATTTTGATTAAACGCTTAGTAAACAATTTTGTGACTATATTTTCGATATATTTTAAATGGCATATCTATAAACAACTTATGTAAAAGTGTAAAACCGTGTATTAAATTTTCAAACTTTACAATTTAGTAAGAAATTAAACACATAATGCTTATAAAAAAATTGTGTATATAAAATAACAATATTAAATTATATTGTATTATTACAGGTCCATAATTATTCATATATTTATCTAATAACTTTCATCGACAGCCTCAAAATTGGTTAAGCTTTTTAAACTTTAGGTTAGGCCAATTAACCTAACACCCACTAAATAGGCCCCGCAAAAATATTTCGCACATAGCCTCGATATTCACCAAGTCTCAGCCATAACATTATACAGCTAGTTAAATAGTCAGCAGTTCGGCAATATTTAAATATATTCCTACCAATAGTATAATATGAAAACCATTAAATTAATATATCTCATGGCCTTTTAAAATTATAAATGTTGTAGTTTTTTTCCATGCCGTTTTTTCTATACTCGTTTCTCCGAGTCGTGTTTTCCTAGATTCGTACGAAATAAGTACCTACAACGTTTTGTATGTGATTACAAAATTTAAATTTACCATAATTGATAGTTTACATTCTCGTTGACGCATTCGGGGCAACCTTGAAACGTCGCATCTTGTTTTCAAACACACGACCACGACGCCATACGTACTGTAAGTAGTAAGTACCTACCTATGTGGATATGTCAGCATATAATCCAAAATTCCAAGCCATAGGGTTGCATAATTACATAAATGCATAATTGCCGGCAATTTGCAGCCACTGCAGGAATACAATATATAATAAACGGTTTAGATGCCGAAAGTGGTATTTTTTAAACCTGATCAACGTGCCACCGATGAATTGACGAGCGCCTATACATAATTAATATAATAGGTTTATGTTACAGAAATACAGAATACGAGTAATGTTAACAATAACTATTAATCAGTATATACTACATTATACTTTATGTTATATACTTATATATATAACATAAGCCAAGCTCTATTTTTGATATTTTCTTAAAATGTATGATAAAGCTATGAATTAATAATAGGTAACATCAAACGCATATCAACTATATTCATCATAATATGGTCATGTCAGATCATTTATCAATGTATCATGTTTATTGTTTAATAATTAATATGTATATTCATCATAATATGGCCATGTCAGATCTCAAATCATTTATCAATGTATCATGTTTATTGTTTAATAATTAATATGTAGGTACTAAATTAATTGTATTTTATTAAATGTATTAAACTTAATACATAATTCACAAAATAATAAAAAAGATAAAATACTGAATGATTATTTTATCCCACAACACTCATTAATTCGCAAAGTATTGACTATTTTGAAAAAAATATTGAAACGTAGTTTCTTATGGCGCGATTTGAACGGAGAGACCCTAGCCCAGAAAAACCGTGCACAACGAAAATAAAAGCTTTAGTCGCTATCTCTCTTACTCTTTACCGCTTTCTATATGTATTCTTCTGTCCCTCTAGGTCTACAGCTACGTTGTTATTATATATCTACGGGCATAGCCCATTCGGCTCCCGATTTTCCTAAACGGTACCCGTTTTCAAAAAAGTCAATTCCCAAACGGCTCCGGTTTTTTACAACACAAATTCCTTCCCACTTCATACAAACTTAGGACTGTCTCAAAAGAGGTGTCGTTAAAAATGTGTTGTTTTTTAAGGTTAAATTATGAAAATTATATTCTGTGAATTAAATGTAAAAAAGTTTTAAAAAATAGACAAAAATCGTAAAAAAATGCATGTATAAAAATATTTTAAAAAATTATACAATAGGTAAATTTTTGATACACAATTTTTTGTCAGCCGTTTGGGAATTTACCTGATAGTAAAACTTTTTTCGACGGGAGCCGTTTGGGAATTAACCTGTTCGTAAAACCTTTTTTGACGGGAGCTGTTTGGGAAGCAACGATACCTATCTACACGTCGCCGCCGATAAAACACACACAAAAAAAAAGGTCAGTTTACAGGTAGCTGGAAACCCTAGATACTATTATTATTAATTATTATTGTTATAATAAATTATTATAATATTACAATTGAAAACGTTCATAACAAAATAAATAACATTAAATATTATAAAATCATTTTCATGACTGTGTTGACGAATCCGGGGTTTTCAGTTATGATCAGGGCTATGAATTTAATGCATTTGCATGTTTTTTTTGCTACACTGTATAAATAAACAGATTCAGCCAAAATTTGGTTTGACTTATAACAGATCAAATACTAAATCTTATTTTGCATATTTTTGTATATTTTGCATGTTTTTATGATTTCTTCGTATTAATGCTTATTTTCTTAAAATTGTTTTATTTTTTCGGTCTATCTGGTATAAATTGGTCTTAAAACAAGATTGTTCTGATATCTACAAATCCGTTATCCGTGTATAGTACGAGTATATACATTTTAAATCTTTTACAAATTAGGTAAATAAAAAGAATGGAATTTTGTTTTGTAAAACACTTTTGATTATTATTTATTAATTTCAACAGTTTTTTAATAAAGATAGAGTACGTATAGAGCATTTTTTTGAGTTTTTAGTGCATAATTTTTTAATTTTTTCTGTTTTTAGTGCATAAATTAATGCATATTTAACACTTTTTTAGTGCATTTAATTCACAGCCCTGGTTATGATATTATTTCGCGTTGTTTTGTTTGATCTCATCGGACTGTTTTTTCACGATATTTGGAAAAAATTACGTCACAAACATGCGTGTCGTATTACAGTCATCACAGGCCTATCATTTCGATGATTGAATTTGAATATGAACAATAATAATAATAATTCAATGTATTTTTCAATGTTTGTAATTCCAATGAATTAAATAAAATAAAAAATAAAACCTGATAACATAATATTTACTTTCATTTCGAATTGTTCCACTGAAATTAATCTGTAACCTATAAGACAGCCAAAGAAACTACGTTTCTACAGGGTGTCCCATGACAGCACTCGACTTTTTTTGTACATACAGTTTTAAAACAGCATTTAAGTTTTTTTACTTTTTTTGAAGACAACATCCAGTTTTCATTTCGTATTCCAGAACAGAATATTTTTCGTAGTATTTCGATACATACAAATCGAATTTAGGAAAAGTATAGTTGTTCATGTTTATGACTTTATGAGTTAGTGTTTCTAATATTTATGAGCGGAGTGGAGTGGAGTGGTAGATTAGGTACTGGTACAGTGGTACACCTAACACCTAACCCGCAAAATGTTACTCCACTCATCAACACTTTAAATACTTATAAATTATAAGCTACTAGTCCTAAATTCGATATTTATGAATCGAAATACTAAGAAAAATATTTTGCTTTGGAATATAAAACTAAACTTTATGATGTCATTTGAAAAAATAAAAACCCTAAAAAATTTGTTTGGAAACAACTTAAAACTATGTGAAAAAAATATTTTCAAAAGTCGATACTTTGTAAAAACTGATATGGGATAAGGAAATCACACTGTATAATATTACCTATACATAAAAAGAAAATATTATTAATAAAAAACAAAAATAGGTATTTTTTTATACGACATGGTTCTGTGACATTTTAAATTGCACAAAACCGAAGATTTACACTTATATATGTACTTCTATAAATTTGTATCACATTTTCCTTTTTAAGAAAACCTTTAACAACTATGTCACTTTGACCACTTTTGTTTGGTCTATAACTCGCAATATTTCGCTGAATAATTTGGAAACACGTGCGACACCTCACCCAGTCATCCAGAATTAATAAAGGCAAACGGCTGAAATTGTGGCCAAGTCCCATATTTTACTATACCAAGTCTATATAAGTTACGAGGAGAAAATGTTTACAATTTAAATTTTTTATGTAGGTACTTCTACCAATACATAGTTAAACATATTTTAAAATTTGAACTTTCATAAGGTACATGTAGAATATACTCTTTAAGCGGTGTAGGCAACTTTCTTGTAATAACAAATAACAATATCAAAATTCTTTAACTATTTAATACATACTATTTGCGAAGTCACATAATTAAACTCGCATGGATCCCTGAACGCAATAATGCGATATCGTTTAGACCTCAATAGTTATAATTTTCTCGGTGCGTCCGAGTTGGGTCCCAAGTACTAGGGCCTAATCGCAGGTACTATACACTAGTTGAGTCCGGGATTATTCTAAGTAAGTAACAAAGTATTTTATGTAAATAAACAATCCAAACGAAAAATATTAATGTCTTATACAGTTATACATTTTTACAAACACCCGAGTGATTTTTTCAAACAATATTTTATTTTTATTTCTATTATACAATATGTATTTTTTTTATTTGATTTATGACATTTTTTCTTAATATAGTACCTGCATGTTATTGCGTCATTATTATTATTTATTACCTACAATTCTAATATATTATATTTTTAATGGCAAAGAAACTAAAAATGAAAAATTGTAAAAATAATTTTAAAAAAAATTAGGGACCCAACTAGTGTAGTACCTGTAAAAATCCCGAACCCAATTATTATAGCAATTATTAATTTGGGACCCAACACCCAACTCAGATGCAGCTAATTTTATGTAGTTCATTAAATGGTGTATTCTGCAGTATTGAAGCAATTAACAATTAATGAGCTCTTGTATATAATAATAATTATGATAATAAAATATGCATTCTTGAATATGTCAAAAATTAAGATTTCCTATTGGCATTAGTGCATTACTCTATACCATGAATTAAGATATAGCGTATATCTTAGTTCATGCTCTATAGTCTATACTATACTCTATTTCCTACACAGTTTATTAAGCACATGGACATGGCACATCAGTGATGTGACATCACTATAACTAATTGGACCGCGTTTTACATATTATATTATATCAAATAACTAACTGGTTAATAATAAATAATAATGAAAAGAATAATACTGGTTTATCTTTATTTCCAAAAAAATCAACTATGAACGAAATTAAACTTACATTGAAGAGTGATGACTATAAAAATAGTAAAATTTTTCGAACACAAACGAATTGTTAATTTATTCGACTAAGCTAATAATATGTTTTAATTATAAAAATGTAATCATTTAAAAAATCACAGTTTTGGATACAATAATATAAGTTCAGTTGTTATAATTGAAAATTTTAAAGAAAACGGTAAGTTTTGGCTGAAAAGGGGAGGGTACATTTTCGCCGAAAACGGTGATGAGCGAAATTTTCACAGTCAGGCACCCCGCTGGCGTTTATAAATGTATGATATAAGTACCGTACGCCGTACGCGTGAAGCCGTGTAGGCCATATTTTGATATTGTGTATTGTACGTTTTAAGTACCTATATATACGTAGGTATAACAGCAATATGATATTGTATTTTTCTCTTATTGTCAATCACCGGCACGAGGTCTATTCCGTTTTCTTTCTCTCTCCTCGTCAGATGACCTTCGGAAGGATTATTGTAATATTGTGTACGTACATTTGTATACATACCTACATTATATTTGTGTTATATAACATAAAATACAAATTATATAAAGTCGGTGTAGATAATAGGCTCTGTACCGGCGTACCGCACCAACAGGTTATTTTACCTGCAATCTCGTCAACCAATGGTATAATATTAATAATGGTATGCATTGTATATAGTACCTAGTACCTACACTAAAACTCTAAATCTATTTATAGACTATAGTCTATAGTTATACACTATTTTGTAAATACTAAATAATAACTTAATTATTAGGGGTTGCTTGGTAGGTACAGTGTACCACGGGTTAGTCTAATTAAAATGTTCAATATTTTAATGAATTGGATTATTTTTAAATTTTAAATTAAAAATATTAAGCTTGAATTGCTATTTAAATTTAAAGTTAAGTATATCAACATAAATTGTTAAAACTTCAAAATTCTCATAATTCTATTTTAAATTTAAATGTCAATACAATTGAAAGTCTACAAAATATATTCCTTAGAATATTATTCTTATCTTTAAATTTGATAGGTAAATTTTACCCTTGTATCTATATTCAAATTAACTATATAATATATATCTATTATCTATATTAATATCGATAATGATATAATATAGATTTATAAATTCATATTTTTCTGTATAGATTGTGCAGAACACAAATTCCATGTACGTTTATAGATGATGAAAAGTCAGAGACAACAAAATATGGGGGTAACATCGACACGTCGTACTCGACTAACGGCCGACACTCAACATTTACTGCAGAACCTAAGCTAGTACTGTAAGTGTCTGTAACATTTGTTTTTGTTGCGTACTTTCTCCAAAAACCAATAACCTACCTTTATTTAATATGTATAGACGTATAGTGTATACCATATTATATATTATATATTATATGTACTCACAGTTCACATAAAAAATTTAATAATTATTATCGTTTGATGTCGGGACAGATAAGCAGACTCCCTGTGGGGATTGTTCGAATTCGTTGTTTAAAGGTACATCTGTACCTATTTAACCACAAGGCCACAAGGGTCTCAATACACGTTACTAAATAATAGTATTCCTACACCAATTGTTGATAACTGATAAGTAATTCGAAAGCGGTCCCCCGGGGATATGACAACAACGAAAAATAAGTACACAGATTATACTTATTATAAGACAGCAATAAGTAATTAATTCGGGTTACAATTTACAAATTCACAATACCCTTATATGGTTATGTGCGTTTAGTGACTTGTATTTTTTTTTATATAATATATTATACCTACATAGAATTTAACTAACTATACATGGGTATTATGTAAGACTCTGATACACGGAAAAAAATAAATAGTTACAGTTGCCATTTAAACAGTTACCCCAACCATAAACCATGGTAGATTGGTAGCTATACAGACTATCACAACATGCTATACAACATAGTTGGGAGACCTAATCGTGTATAGTTGATATCACTGTGTTGGAACAACCATTTTATATGGTTGAAAATGATCGACATTAAATAGCTACAACAACATAACGTTATGGTTATTATAACCTAATTATTAGATTGAAAATATTTTTTCTTACTTACTCGTATAGTACTATCAACTATTAAATATGGTTGCAGTAACATATGAGTTTGATTGTTCAAACCTAATTATTAGATTGAAAGTAAAGTTTATTTCAAATTTATTTTAGTTTATACCATATTTTGAATTTAGATAATTCAAATGAATTATTATTTATTTGTACTTAAGTAATAGGAAAGTATAAAAAAATAAATAGGTACTAACAATAAATAAATAATTTCATGGATGCAAATAATTTAAAAAGTAGTTTTATTAATACATCAGTTAAAAAAAACAATAGTAGACAGGTAATAATATAATACTAATTATTCATAAAGTATAATAAAAACAAATAAATAGTTAAGTAACAAAAAATACATATGAACATATATTGACTATTAGTTTAAAATGTACAAGATATATATGCACATTTATCAGATGTTGTGTTAAGAACACATGGACTATGTTCAACAAGAAGATCGTTGAAAGAAATACACATTAAATCGTTACAGCTTTTAACCTCATAAGCCTAAAAATGTTCGTCAAATTGTAAGGTTTTGAAACGTTGACCAATTAAAAATGGTATGTCATTCTGGGGTTTTAAAAAAATATATTTTACTATAATAAATATTGGCATCAAGGTGTAAAATTAATTAAACTATATTATTTCAAAATAATATATAGCAACTTACCTTTGAAATTCTGAATGATGTTTTCAGAAATATGGAGCTCGTTTAATATTATGTTGTACACAAATGAATCACTCATGACTAGGGCGCGAGCCGTAAGGTTAATATAATAAAAACACTGATAATACTAAAACCCTAGTTCGACTATTGTAGTAGAAACAATTATTCGTACTTATAAAGTTATAATTCACAAGTTATAATATTCATACAAATAACAAAATAGAATAACGATGTGGACTGATGACTACACAACTAGATTCCACAACGACTACAACAATAATTTCTGGTATTACTGTATATAAGTTATTATCCAGTATCGTATCATAATTATAATTGTTTCACCCCGTCACCACCCACCCATGATTTAATGGCACGAGATGGGATTTAACCATAGGATTTTTATAGTTTTTATATTTATAACTATTTTTATCAATTTAATATATTTTTAACCATATATTTATGGTTAAAATAACATTATTTTATAGTTAATTGAACCATATACTTTGGTAGTACGTCTGTTAGACTCTAACCATTTTAAAAGTGTCAATCGAACCCTTTATTATGGTTAAATATTTTACGAACTATAAAATATAGTTGCAATTACCGTTAATAATATTGAAAATACTAAAATCGCCAACTAAATACTTTTAGCTTTACTTTTTACCTAAGTTTTGGTTAGTGTAATCTTGTGTATTGTCAGGCCAACCAAAATATTTCCAACTATTTACTATAACCAAATTATTTTTTTCCGTATAATCCGTCTAATGTTTATATAAAATATTCTAATCCACTCTATTTTACGTTTGTTTTTTTGATTTGTCTTATTTTCTTTTAATATTTTATCAGTATTGAGGTATCTTGCACAAGGACAATGGTATTAAAATATCTTTAAAATAATTTTAACCACCAATCACCATTAAATGGTATAGGTTTAAACTATAGGATTGTGTACCTACATATCTGCCAATTGACAATAAATTGTGTGGAGGTGCAGGCAACAGTCAACAGGATATTAGGAAAAAAAGTCCCCGGAAAAAAGTCTCCCGTTGCATATATAACAATATATCAAATATAAAATTATAATAAATTAATTAAAAATTAAAAAAATACATATATATTTTTTAATAATATTATTTAAAAATATAAAAATGTATTTATTAGGTTATAAAAGATCTCTTTCTTATATTTAAATATTTTTACCTATTTGTTTTAAAAAATTAGGAATATCTGCAGATTTGTCTTCATCAAAACGTTGACATAAAATGTTAAAATATAAAATTATTATAAATATATATTATAAATAATATAACGAGTAAAGTGGGAATATTGTTTTATTTATACAGCGCAACGGAGACTTTTTTTCAGTGTGACTTTTTTTCCGTTTACCAGTAACAGATATAGGCATACACATTATTTGTTCCGTTTAAAACGGAATTGTCCCTGTTTTGAGCATCATTATGTCCCGTTGTCTTGATAAACTTCCAACTCTCCGTTTTCATCTCGTTATAACGTTTTATCATCATTCATCACAAGCGTGGATTCAGGAGGGGGCTATGTGTGCTCGGGCACCCCCTGTCGTCTAAACCACCAATACAATTAATTTGTATTATAAACTACGTAATTTATGTTATGAAGGTATAATCAATTTTTTTTAAAAGTACCTCCTGTTAAAATTTTCTGGATCTGCGCCTGATTCATCATAATATAATAATGGTATTATAATGCGTACGGCTAAACGGCTTAACTGCATAAGAGAAAAGACCCGCACCTACACAAAACAAATTAGTACAGTTTTATATCGAATTTAGTTATAAGTTATAAACAATAGTTATCGTGAAACCACAGTGAAGTGTTGACAAACAATATTGTATGTGATAGACATGAGATATTATATTCATATGTGATTTTTGTTTTTACTTATCATTGTTTTTTTTTTTATATCGGAAGATTTTGTTAGTATACATGAAACACGCAAACGTCATTGTATCTCCATCCACCAATGTATTCCTTTATTTTGATTTTATCTCATTCCCATTGCGGAAAATAGACTTTTACAACTAGATCAATGTCGAAGTCACGGTTATATGTATAGTTATAGGTAGGCTCTAGATAATATTGACGTGAGTAATAAGGAAACCTATAAGGTATAGAATGAGCACCACTTTTTAAAAAAAAAATCTGGAAATGAGTTCCAAACATGGAATATTTTATAACTAGGGACTATATTATTTGGAAATAAGTAATAATAAAGCATTTTTGGAAGTCCTTTTTTTCTAGAGTTAAGCCAAAATTATTCGTCTCTTTTTTAATAATTATGTACATTATACAATGTATATCATATAGCATATATTTAGTATTATTGCTAGCGGCTGCATGAATGGTTTATGTTTTCACATATAATGGGTATTGAATGTTGGTTAAAATGATGATGAAATAAAATATCAAAGTATAGTATTTCGAGTGTTAAGTTACAGGTATATATAGTGAATTAGTGACCGATATAGCTATATAGCTGTTTCTTATTACACAAGTCACAAATAATAAGTCAGAAGCATTGGTTTTTTTTACATTTTTCACATATTGAAATATAAATATAATTAAAATCAAACATTATTATATAAAAATATAAATATTATCAGTATTTTTGTTTTTGACTAAGGAAATTAAAAAAAAATGGTTGTCACAATTAACAATAGCATGAAAACAGGTCTAATTAACAACCTTTGCTATGTCAACGTCAAGCTATATAATTTGTTTGTCAACACATTTGAAAATGTATTTACTATTTGTAAATCATGAGAGATCATTATATTTTGTAGGTAGGTGCCATTGTGGCATTGTAGCAATATTATGAAATTCTAGGACTATATTATTAGGAGCGGACTATTATATGTACAATACGTGTTTCCACTATTACGTATTTATAAGCATACCATCTCTTTTTATGCAAAAGCTGAGTATACTTAAAAATTCAAAAAACGTATTCGTTAATAATTTGGCTAATTCGCTAATAAATGTATATAGACATATAGTCAATACAAACAATATTTTGATGCGTTCTATTCTAAATTCAATATAATATCACTACATCACCTGTTAAATAATAAATTAAATAAATAACAAACTTCTATAATATAGGTACATGGAAATCAATAAATCATAAAGTGTGTATGATCCTATAATTTATTTGAATAACAATGTATAATATAAGTATAAGTTTGTTAATATATTAAAGATGATACTAACGAGTGGCGGTGAATTAACACGGGGGATTAACAGGGTAGAATAAGATTATTCATAATAATTGACCGCCCTCTTCGAGCAGACAATTTATGTAACATGTAGGAACCTAAATCAATTATTCATGTTAATAATAATAACAATATAATTTTAAATTGTATCTGTAGCACGCAGGCGTGCACTTAGGTTTTTTTTGGTGGGGGCTTACAAATTCTTCTATTCTTTTTCTTACACAAAAATCAGTACATTTTAATAATATAATTAAGGTATATTAAAACGAATTGGAGGGGGGCTTAGCCACAAAATCTACCTTGACGTTTAAAAACAAAAAAAAAACCTTTTTCAACCATCATGTCACCAAAACATTCCAAAAACCAAAGATCCATTCATTCGTTGGCCATAATTTTTGTTACTGTAATTAGGGGTAACATTTTCAGAATCAGAATCTGAGTTTGAACTATTGTCACCGATGTTTTTTAAATTTGCACCTACCTCTATAATCACAAAATAAAACACTGCCTCTAATATTTCTCTATATATATTAATATATTATATATATCGTCAATCTTAACGCAATTGTTTGGACCACCCAGGTTTTTGATTTTCATAAAAACTACAACACACATCGCGGCATAGAGTTGTAAAAATCTACTTGCAGTAGTAGACTGTTTTGTTAGAACGTCCAGTAGGCCGACAAACGCTTACAACAGACCTTATTATACTCAGACCAGTGAAAAACTTACTCTACAATTTAGTTACATTCATTATTTAAATCCATCATGTATATGTAAAAAATAAATTGACTTGAAGCATTACGCAGAGGCTGAAAAGTTTGGAAATCTAATACAATGCTTCTCATAATAGCGGTTCAAAAATATTAAAGGACGGTTTTAAAGAATACGAGTTTTTTTATAAGCATTTAAATTTTAAAGTACACATTTTGACAAAATTCATCAAAATCAAGACATTTTACAAATTATTTTGTAGTTAAAAATTTATAAAATGGTCAATTTTTATGGATAAGTACTGAAAATGTAAAAAAAGGTTTCTCATAAGTAGTTCATACTATAATCAAAAAATCTATAAAAAAAATTACAAATGCAGTTTTTTTAATAACTTTTCAATTTCAAATTTGGTAGGAATGACATATTTTAATAAAGATTAACAACTTTAGTTATTTAGTTGTAGTTTAAAAATATTATTTGTGGGCCCTCGAAACTTTCTAAGTACATTATTATATTTCATAAACGCATAATGACATTTCCAAATGCAATGTTTTTGGTAAAAATTAATTCAGCCTACTGCAGTATTTTTAACGGCAAAATAAATTACTTGAATAGTAATTTTACCATAAAATATACTTAGTAATGTACCTAGGTCTTCGCTCATAATCGTTTTTTGTATACAATGATTTTATATCATTGAATTCAAATTTAACACATATATTATTACGCAGTGACACACGAAACCTTATGTACAGTAAAGCGGTACCCATTAGCCCGCCTTTTGTTTTGCTTGATAACAAGGTTATAAAAAAATCTTATATTTTTTATAGACTAGTTAGCTGCTGGACTATAATATTTTACATTTTAATCCGTGGGTTGGGTACGGCTATAGCAAGGTGGATTTATAAGTCATAAAATATTAAATCTCTGCGATCGTTTTATCGTAGATTACTAATAAGATCATTCTCGACTCATGTCTCATACTGATCTATATCCTGTATAAGGACCCATAATGGCTTTAGGGCAGGGCCATACAAATGCATACTCTTGCCCTCCCCTCCCCCATCCAAAATGACGCCCCTGCTCAAACACCTATGATTTCCGTACATATACGCAATACTACAATCGACACTTGACATAATAATAAATCATACATCGTGACAATAACATTGTGCTTCAGGTAAAATACACAGTATACATATAGGTACCTTAATCGTTTTACAATTACAGTTTAGTTATATGTATACCTGTATGTAAAATTTAATTGACCATACGATTAACGTGTATATTTATTTTAGCTACAAAGGAGCAATCAAATAAGATTATTTCAATAAATTACACGTTGGTCAATCATAACGAATTGGCCGACTTTCATTTTTTCTCTTGAATTACCATTAAACGTTTGAAATCCGAGCGATATGAACACGCAGACACGCAGTCCGCAGCAGGGACATAATAAGTACAATTAAATTTAAAGATATATTATAGGTACATATTATTATGGTAAAACGATAAGCCCACTAATTTGCGTGACACGGTCAATTTGAAAATTAAATCAGTATAGAATAAACCACCAAACGGGATACTATTATTTTAAATATATATATATAATAACATTTTTTTCTTATAAAACTTGTGTCCTTGACGGTGGTCATGTACTCGTGGCATATATGGGATATATACTATATAAGTTGTTATAATAAATTATAATTTTATGTTTTAATTTCTACTCTCCCACAAAAACCGCAAATACATTAAGATCGTTTTGTTTACCTGTTATGGACACAGACAAATTATTATTATTGATGAGATGACTAATATAATATGTATTACTTGTAAATTGCAATGAATGATCGCATTCCACATCCATTGCACTGGTTGTGTACTGGCGCGTAACATTAATTAAAAAGTTATTACTTATTATATTATGTATGATAAATATTTATATAACAAGTATTTGGATAGTGCAGTCAATGCCATTTAGGTACCCTAGATTCTAGACAGAAAAGTATATATAACAATTTGTCAGTTCATTCATACACATATACACATATAGAATGACCTTATCTTTTTGTTGAATGTAAAAAGTAAAAAACACACCAAAATAATAATCAATAAAAATGCTTTTTTTGTTTTTGCTTTTGTTTTTATTATTATTCAAAAAGAAACGTAAGTTTAACCTTTTTCATTATAAAAATAAAAAATTAGCTCAAATACCACCACATGTTTTTCTGACAAAACATTTATTTTTTTACTTTAAAAAAAGAATATCAATTACTATTTATATTTATATTCCATATAGTTGTTAAATATTTACTTAATGTCAATTTCACAGTAAAAAATAACATACTTACTGTTAACAATTAATATTTTTCTTTAAAATTAAATGATTGGAGATCAACTTTTGGTTAGTAAATGAGCCATATTTTTTTTTCTTATACAAGTTCATATTTTACAAACCTATAAAGTAGTTAAATAATCAATAATTAGCATAAATTCCAGGGTGTATCACAGAAAACATTTTGGGTTGTTTGGAGTTAATAAATAGTGTTTTTTTTTCATTAAGCAATTTAAACTATAAACATAAATTATAAATATTCAGTCAAAACTGTAATCTGTATGTCGATTAGTGAAGTGTTAGATTTGAGAAAAGAAATTATAATATATTATTAACTATTTACAGGATACTCAAGGCAAAAACAAATGTTGTTTTTCCTACAGAAAAATAATAAGCCTATATTAAAAAGTTATAATAAAGACCTATTATTACAAATAAGAAAAAAACTTTTCAACAAAATTAAAAATACATTTTTGATCTAATGTCCAAGCTACAATCAGTTACTGACACAATTTTCATGAGTTTCATTTAACGTTTTGTAGGAATTGGACCAGAATGCCATTGGGGAACGATCTTGATCCGTGTGGAAAGCAGTAGCCAATGGAAAACGTTTATAACACGTTTTACGATATTCTTCGGCAACATCACCAACTTCACCAAATTCACCATTGATTAATGAATTTAAAATATCAGTACAGGTCTGTAACATGAAATTTATTATTTATAAAAATGAAAATAGAACATAATTATTGAATTTTACTTGAATATTGACATCCACCAGGGAATCGTCTAGCTTAGTAATTTGGTCAAGAACTTCTTGTTGAGAACTATTATCGAGTTTATATTTCATTTTCAAACCTTAAATTTAAAATAATTAATAATTAAATATTTTAATTGTTAAAACTGATAGTATGTAAGTTTTTGTTGAATTATTCACCCTGAACTAAAGCTGGCAATGATTTTTGGTGTTTATTGAGGAACTGCAAATTGATTTCAGCAGCTGACATTCCACCCAATATCGGTTCTAATTGTTTATTAAGCACCAATTGCATTTCTTCTTGAATGTTGTCTAGTTTCAATAGTTTATCCATAAATCTAATTAAGCAACTGTGAAACATTGGATGATCCGGATAAATACGATGACTTCTTTTGATACTTTGCAACATCAACAAAAGCTTATCTGCAAATTACATTTTCAATAAGTATCAAGTAAATTTCAAATAACTTTCAAATATGTAAAAAATACCTTTTCTGTAATAAATTTCAAATGCCATTAAATGAGTTTCAATATTATCTGACGCGAGTTCTTGAAGTGGTTTCAAGAACTTGATTGATTGTTCCAAAGGATCTTCCACCTATATTAGCGTAATAATATTTTATTTAAAATGATTTAAGAAAATTAAATATAAGTCTCAATACTTACTCTTTCCAACTTTTCTGGAAGTAGTTCATCTAATGGCAATGCATCAGCCTCATCGCTGGTATTTGTCACCTGTTGTCGGTTTTTATGCATATCTCGTTTTTCTTGAGCAGCTAGCGCTTGAGCTTTTTCTTCTTGGGCTTTTCGTTGGGCTTTTCTTTGCTTATTCAACAGTTTTTTCAACTGTCCTGGAGCCAGGTTTCCTAAAACATTATACTTGATAAATGTTGTAAATATAGAAAAAATGGTCACAAAAAGTTAAATAGCTCACTATGAGAGACATATTTAATTATATTACACGTATGAGTATCATATATTTATATATATATATATTTATTGTAAGATATGTTTTAATAATAATCTAGAATTACTTTAGGGAGGTTCCTTAGCCTGAACAATTTTTAACTAATTTTCCTTGAGCCACACCTGTATGCTATACAATATAACAAATAAGTACGTCTAAGGTCGTCATTGGAATGCAATAGGTGAACCGAAACAATAGACAGTCAAACATCTAATCAAAATTGTTACTATTGTCAAAATATAAAAAATGATGTAACATCACTGATATGACATCTATGATAATCTATTAGTCTACACGTTATAACAGTTATAATGTTATTCATTTTAAGTACTCATCCAAGTAGAAAAATATAAGATACATAAAAACTATATAAATAAATAGGTATGTACTACGTACACAGCTGTGTGTGTACCCACTACCCATATATAATATATTATGGAATTTACATTCAGAATAAAATAGTTCTTCAAATAATAAGGAAAGTTATTGTAGACCGCAATGTGTGTAATATCTAAATAAATAAATATAAAATACCAACGTGTTTACTTTGAATACAGAGGTTCCTACAAAAGTAACTTGCACCCCATGCTATTACCTAGATTGATTGATAAGTCAATATTGAAACAGGAAAACAACTGGTCCGAGAATGTTGAAATTGTACCACAAGAGAGACCTTGCAGTGTTACATGAGCAGACAGAAATATCATTATTACGATTACATAACTCGGTCCAATGTTAATGGAAGTGTAGATTGGAAAATGTGATCTATATTTTTTTGTCTTAATGTATGATTAGGTCGCTAGTCGATTCTTTAAGAACTTCAAATGTATTTCGTTTAACACGTAACTGTTCGAATCAAATACACGAAATTAGTTAGCTATTTTTAATTTAGAAATTACGTTCGAGGCCAAGGACAGTAATGGTAATTTATATCTGTGGTCAAATTATAAACTTAAAGTTGGTACATTCAGTATTAAATTGTTATATAAATAATGTTTGAAATGTCTTTAACAATTAAGACGAATCAGTACATTTAATTGTACCTATTGTTTATTTTTATTATAATATATACCTATCGATGTATAATACTTATTTGAGATCTTAACCACAACTATACACAGTAGCTAGTATATTCTTGTATTCTTTTAGAAATATGTTTAAAACTGTTCAATATTACTGCCACCTGGAATCAATTATAAAATATAGAAGTACTGGAAATTAGCCTCATACACCTATAATTTCTTTGAAATAAATAAACGATTGTCAAGGGTCTTTTAACACATATTTCTATAGTCCCTTACAGACGTTTTTAGTTGCCATATACAAATTTATTAGACCTCGAAAAGCCCAGTGCAAGCCCATTGACCCCCCCCCCCCGACATTTATGTTAGAATAGTCGAACAAATATTAATATACCCAGTTGAATTGTACAGTACTTTTTTAGACATGCAACACGGTAAAAATAGTTGCTTACTTAATATTATGATGTTTAACACTTTAACCACAAAAACTAACCGATTGTCGATTACATTTCAAGAAATTTAAATATCACGTACATGTTCCGTTCAAGTATTCAACAGCCCAAATCCATGAAGTATAGTTTTTTTTCACAGGAGAAATCGGAATACATGTATGTTTTGTTATTCACAACAACAATATTAATAGGTTTATTTATAAAAAAAAAAGTTTAAGTTTTTTTAGTTTATTACTTTATTTACATTTTGTACGCTTATTAAAATATTAAACTGTTAATTGTTTCAATAAGTCAATGCCATGCGAACGTAATTTAAGGCATAATTAATTAACATCTCAAATTCACGTACGTTTAACCTCGATAATATTATTATAATGCAACATAACGATTATACATTTTTGGTCGAATGCGATGAGCGTAGGCACAATAATATTACATTATCACAGTTGTTGTTCTAACGCGGAGTAAACACCGTCGATGATACTTGGAAAATCCAACTGACCTCATCAGGTTATTGAGAAAAAAATGGGGAAAGCGCCTTAAACACACGGGAGACGTACCGAAAAAAATAAACACAAAACTGCAGAACGAAACCGAGAGCGATAGATAAATATAATAATATATAACTGGTTTCCCGCAAACACGGACGGAATAAAAAAATTTACGCTGCGGCACGCGCAGTTCTCCTGTATATACATAGTCCATTGTTTTGATTTGCAAACCGTGTAGTATTATTATTATTATTATTATCTAGTGGAGCGGTCATTGTTCCACTGCAGTCGCTGACGACGACGGGTTTATAATATTATAGTTTAAACGGATCTGAAATGTGTTGTCATTAAAAAAAAAAAAATAAAGAGACGAGAGAAATGATAGAATAAAAAAAACGACCGTATGAGAACTGGGTCTTGGCCGCCAGTCGCCAAAATACGCATATTACAATTATTATTATGATTGCTTAAACGGTCAGTCTTAGCCGTTTCCCAAACAGAACTGTAACGACTGACCAAACGCCAAGCGCGGAGGACTTACAATTCGTCTCCGGAGATCTATAATAACGATCGTACTACCTCGTCATAGGTATATACTATATATTATATACACGACATATACGGTGGTCCGGCGAGCGCGTTAATGGATTAATCCCTCCCTCACTCACTCGCTCTCTCTCTCACGGGGTCGTGACGACGTGCAGACGGATTTAAAATAGATGAATCACGACGCGAAACCGATAGCGCTGCCGAGATCGGCCGGTGACCGGACGACGCGACGTGTGTGTGAGAGATGCGCGCAAACAAAATATAATAATAATAAAATGAAATAAAAAAAAACCGGTCTAATGGTTATAATTATAAATAAACGAAGGTGGCGGCGGCCCCCCTTGACCGTAAGTTAATTCATTTCTCGTGACCGAGACATTTTGGTTCTAAATCTGCGGCGGACTAATGTATTTATACATTTATATAATATTATTATTAATTATTATCATCATAATCTACTATCGAAAAACCGTACGTCAACGACAAAATCGTATTAATTTATTTTTATTATTATAATTAAACAATGAATATTGAATACATAAGGCAGAATACGGCACGGTGGTGGTCCGCACAGAAAGTTAAAATTGTTTTATTCAAATTAGAAAATGTTGCGCAGGAGGATTATTAACTTGGGTTGCCTGTAATTACAATAGGGGATTTCTCAAGATTTCGCGGTCAATATACGTTGGGAATATTCTAAGTGAAACTGACGCCAGCTATTATGGTTTAAAACGAAAAGAGGAACTTTTAAATAAACGTTGACATGAATATGTATGATTCACATACATTTAGTTTGGTTAAAATAAACTAGTTTTATGACATAAACAGGCCCGGATTGGGCAGGCGAGCTACCGAGAAAATCTCGGTATAATCTAATGGCCGGTTATGAGTGTTTGGTCGCAATTTTTTTTTAAATGGTAATAAGATAATAGTACAACCATTAGAAGAAAATATAATTGAATCGAATTATTAAATCACACCATAGTTGTAGCTGTAATAAAACGTTGGGAATCCAAAAACTTGATGGACCTTACCAATCCGGCGCTGAACATAAATATGATAAATATTAATGAACATGAATATTGGATAACTTCAGATGTTAGAGCCACCGTTTAATCGATTGTTATTTGTTTGTCAAATGGCAACTAATTATCACTTTATAACCAGTAAAATTTGAGTTTTTTCTTATGGAGATTAAATGGTATAAAGACAAATTAGACGCCAACCTTTAAATATATATTATCCTTAACTACTGGGTCTTTATACTCGATGAGTTAATTTTGAATTCAATGATATATCATTGTATACAAAAAACAATTATTAGGAAACAGCTCGTCAGCCAATATTACTAAGTATATTTTATCATATTATTCGGACTATGATATTTTATATTATATTTATAATGCAAAAAATTATTATTAACAATTATAGAAAAAAAATCAAAAATTGATCATGCCTAAAAAAAGTCAAAATATTTTGAAGCCATGCATAATGTATAAAAATGCTGATACAAACATTTGGTGCTTATTTCATGAATTTACTGTAATTCATTTTGAGTTCTAACAAAAATTAAAATCAATTTTGTCAAAAACGTGTTTAGCGTAAAAATTCCAGTTTAGCCTAATTATTAAGAAATGTATTGGGAATTATGAATTTTTACCTCTCAAAAGTACCAACTAGAATTTTCTACTATAAACCACCCCCAAAGTTGAAAATCGATGAATTTTTTTAGAATTTAAAATTATAAAATTTAATTTGATCCTAGATGAAATATGCTGGTACTACGAATAAATAATTACCCGTAAAATATCGTATGAAAGTATATAAGGTCAATCGTTCACGATCTAACCAATTTAAGAAACAGTTAAAATAGTAATAAAATATATGATTTATGTATTGATGTATAAAATAATTTTTAATTTAACCACTATCCGAGTATTACTGTAGGTATGTGTCATAGTTTTACGAAATTTACTTACGTATTTCCACACAATTTAGATAATAACATAGGTAGCTAAGTAATACTTGGACGAAAGTAAGAAATAAAGTTGAAAATATTATCAGTTAGTACATTTTGTATAAGAAGTAACTCACTATTTTATTCTCTGCAATATCTGCTGTATGTGTAACATGGACAATTAATGCAATATTAATAAAAACAAAACAGCAAATTTCAAATAAAATAATAGCTGTTCAACAATTTTTAAAATGTATTATTATATAATGTGAAATACCATAATATATTTATAGTAAAGTGAGATTTAAGTATTGCGCATATTGATTATTTTAAATACCTTGCTGTTAATTGTTATACGTTTAGTTAACTATTGAAAACATAGTAAGACTACTAAAATGTATAACGATGAATAATCGTACTTTGATCATAGGATATATAGGACACTATAGTTTTGGAACAATGCTAGTTTAAAATTAAATGGGGCTTACGACATTTAGAAAGAAACAACAAATCATAATATTATTACAATGATAAAATTGATGATTTATGTTTTTATATTTAATTTGAAGAAACAATCATTTTGAATAATATACTATAAAAATAAGAGAATAAACAATTTATACATAGGGGTATACTTCTGGTTTGGGTCTCTGAAGTGGGTTGTGGGTGTGTTATCATATTAAATTCGAAAGCGGTTAGAATTGTATCTAAATTCTGGGCAGTGGGCAATATCATGAACTTTAGCACGATCATAATACTCAGTATATATTATAAATATAGTAGTAAAGTACCTACTTATATAAATTATGTAATAGAATATATTGTAAGATTTCATACTGTAAGCTAAAAAACCTAAGACCAAATGATAAACATTGAATATAACACTAACTGTATAATGAAATTGTTTTAGTTAAATGTAAAAATATTTTCACTATCGTCGTTAATGTCAATATCCAGTAGTCACAGCTCATAATTTTCACGACATAATACATAAATATGCAAATAAAAAATAAACGATAAATATAAATTGTTAAAAAATAATACTAATTTGAATAAATAAATATTCAAGATGATATAGGAAACATAAATAATTGAAATTATTTATAAAATATTAAAATGTAAGTAGGTACGAGTATTCATATATTTTGGAAGTGATGAAATAATTTTTACCACCTAATAATAAAAAAACCAAGATTATTTAACTGAGATGTTTTATTGTTATATTATTTTATAAGTTAACAATATAAGTGAAAATATCCTCGTGAAGGTTTATTTTTTATACATATTTAATATTTGAATTATCACTAAGTAAAAATAAAGGAAATTAAAAGTATATGTACCTATTTAAAACATGTTCCCAAGTAGCGACATACTTAAAGCGGAGCAACTAGAGTCCCACCTGATTGATCATAATTATACATTTTATTAAGTACACTTAAAAATAATTATCTGATGGGTTGAAATTGTCTTGTGATTTTTGGAACATAAATAGCAAACATCTACTAGCAAATATTTTGATCAAATGCTGACATTCATCAGGTCAGTCACATTGTAATAGATTGCACGTTAACACGAGTTGAAAGCTTAAGACTTAAATTATAATTATGTGTATTGCGTAATTTTATAATGTTTTTGAAAATATGTTGAAAGTGTAATTCACTCAAAAAAAGCAGAATTAAAGATAACAATTTTATTTTGTGTCCCGCCCTTTTATTTATTTCTAAAAATACGCCCCTGGTCCCAAGTTGGTCTAAAAACTAACTAGAAGTCCAAAACTATACCTAGTATAGTATAAATAATGGTAGTCTGTGACGATTCATTACAATATACTATGAAAATTGCCAATTACACATAGAAAATCAAGTTGACCATTGTAAGGTGATATGTATCCAGATAAAAATAAAAAGAAGGAGGCTGGTCGCGTGTATGGCTCGAGGCCCATTGCACGATTCTGGTAGTTGCTCTAGTTTAAAGTTACCGCGCCCTCTTGTAAAACTTTCACCACACCTGTTTTGCGGTTTTTTTGCCAGTTATGTGTCTGTTGTAATGTTAAAAAAATAAATTCTAATGTAACATGTTAATGCACTTAATAAGATTAGGATATGTATCTACAGATATTTGATATAGACACATTAAGCCATTAAGGGGTAGATGTAAAAACGTAATTTTCCAACTTACGGTTTTTTTAAAAAATTAATATCATTTTAGGTAATGTAATATAATTTATCACTAGTAACAAACGTAATTGAAAAATTGCAAACAGAGGTAAACATAGTAATTTAAAACAAAAATTTAACCATATTTGTCTAAAAAGAGATTCGCTAGAAATCTAAATGCAATAATGTATCAAATAATAATAATACGAGTACACTGCTCTTCTCTTGCGCTTGCAAAACAATACAAATGCCTATAACAATCAGTCTAAAAACATATCCTACCATTACTTGTTTAAATAAAATATATAGGTGTAATAAAACGAAATCTATTTAACAGTAGTTCTAAATAAGGTCTCATATTTTTAAACTATTTCTTATTAGTTCTAACTTTTACCTGATGCAACGAGAATTATACTAATATATTATAATTTATATTAGGTATATTATGCACAAAAACACAATCAAGAGTTTTCGGTTTAAAATAAGAATACAAACATATTAATACTTTATCGTCGAATATGTAGGAGGATCATGTCACGAATCAAATAAATTGTTGATTAAAGATTAAGGAAGTTACTCTTTATTCAAATACAAACCAAGTTTAATTTTGTATAGCTTATTATACGGATACAAATTTAATTATTTAACAACTCTATTCTAACTATCGTTATATGCATAAGCCACATAGGATTGAGATACAAATTCTACTACATGTTCAATTTTTTAAATTACCAATAATACTTTATAAAGATACAACAATCTGATATTCATTTGTAAATAAAGAAATCCATTCGATTGCTTGATAATGCAATACTTTAAAAAAATTAAATAAAAACAAGTAACAAGGTTTTCTAGGATGTACATATACATATACATATGTATATAATTATAGTCTTAAAATGTATCCATTTTTATACAGTTAATCGTGTTAATCGTTTAAATGATACAGTTTTTTAAAAATATTTTTTGTATATGATGTTTTAAACAAATAAAAAAATGTAAAATAATAATTATCCAAAAAGATTAAGAAGGATTTTAATCTCCTAAATCAAACGCTTAACTTTCCCTCGGCCAGAGGGTACTTCTCCTACCGACAAAGCAAAAACTGCATGAATGAGTTATGGTATTAGTATTCTGCGTGCACTCCATGTGTTCAGTTTATGTCGTGAAGTCGTGCTACACCACGTAAATGTAGCATGACGAATGTTTTTAAAAATCAGTTTGTTTTACATTCGAAGTTTAAGTTTATAATTTTTGTGTAATGGGCACTTCAATTACTGCTTATTTGGAATATACATCAATACAATTCAAAGGTACATACAATTAAAATTTTAATTGTAATTAATCTAATCTAAAAATGGTTGTCTTGAAACATATTATAAACATAAATTTGAAAAGTTGAATAAAATTGTACATATAAAATTATTTAAATTTTTAATTTTAGTTCTAACTCTTTTTTAGCACTACTTAATATGTTTTAATAATTTATTTGTCTTAAATTCGTAAAAATTAATTTAAACTTAATTTTAGTATTAATAAATAAGTTTTTTTTTGTTTTGTAATATGAAAATCATTATTTAGTTACCAATCACAAGTTACTACTTCATTACATAAATAGGCGCAATAATGATATAATTTTATCGATATTATCTGAATATATATATCATTTTAATGATCAATAAAAAAGTAATTGGTCCACTATTGAGTATTTATAGATAAATTAACTAACCAAAAATAAAAAATACTAACGATAAAACTAGGAAGGACTAACCAAACAATGACACAAAGTTTATTATTGATATTTGAAAATAAATAACGTATTTTTAACTGAAATTTTATCCTATTTTACCATATCTAAAAAAAGTATTGTCTATAAGTATTATATTATAATAGGCATACTGAGTCCTAGCCAAATAATTTGATTACATATTAATTTATAGATGGTTCGCTTATGAATAAAATGTATTATAATTTATGTACGTGAATTAAAATTATGTGCAATACGTAATTAAATATTGATTTTTTGTTTAATTAATAAAATAAGAGATGTTATTTGCGTTCTTAGAATAACGTATTAAGACGGTTCTGAAGTAATCAATATATTGATTTTATTATACAGATGGTAAAATTATACATAATATGGATCGAGTAGGCGTTGTCTTATAATGTATACTATAAATGACTAATTCAGTATTTATAATAATCTGATGAGGAGGAGTTATATAAAAAGGATATTGCCCACTACATACAAAGATAAAATGATTTGTTTTACTCAATTGAACAGAGGTGTATAATAGAGAAGGCGTGAAACATCTACAAGGACAATAACTAATTTGTTCAACAACTATATCATACAAAATAATCAATATAAAAGACACAATTATTAATTACTTTAGACTTACACATTTTATGTACGAACAAACAATAAAGTAACTTTCAGTAATTACGCTCTATTTTAAATATAATTGTCAATTTTAAAATTTAGTACTAAGGTACCTATGTTGATATTCGTAAAGATGTAATTATTTAATATTGATCCAATTTATCGTCAGTGAACCTCATTTATTTAATACATATATTTTATTTTATTTCATTAAAAAAACAAATAATATTATAAATAACGAACGTCATAGACTCATAAACATATTAATTATAAACCATTTATTTTCTACCACTTTTAGACATATTATATATCTAATATCTAGGTATCAGGAATGGCAATAATTAGTACTGTAGGCAGTTAGGCAGTAAGCTAATTAATATAATAAACAATAAAAAACAATGGATTAAGAAAGTTCTTTTAACAAGATCGATGCAAATTTAATATTTTTATTTATTAATTATTATAATTGATAACCTTGGTCAATATTATTTAAAAAGTTAAAATTATTAAACAATGCCAATCCACTCATTAATTATTATTTTTGGTTTAATTCCATTGCTACTACAGAATAAAACCAAAAGATAAATAAATATTTTTCCTTGATACATTAAATCATACTAAAAGTATATTTATACATATTATAATATTTAGATGTAGTATTTTTTGGACAAAAGTAGGTAATACAAAAATCTATTCGCCAAACTATAAATATCCAAAAAAACTGTCTTAAATACATTTAAACGAATACACGTGTACATTTGTACATATCCAATAAAACAAACCGGTAATTGAACACTGAATAGTATTTTTATTTACGCTAGTGAAATAGTGACTAAATGGACAATAGTACATCCGAAAATACTGGTCTTCTAACATATATAAATCGTTTATTGTTACAATAATAAATTAAATGTTACGGAACACACGAAGAAATGCGAATAGAAAAAATGAATAAAATATAAATTAATACCGTTATGTCAAATTTAATATAAGTATTTTAACAAAAGGCACAATTACACAAATGATTATATTTGGACACCCGAGGACGCTATAAATGAATTGGATATTATCGTAACGGAAATTGTATTTTTCACATTATATAACTATTCATTTATTCGAGTATGTATGTATGTATGTATGTATGTATGTATGTATGAATGCATGCGTAGAGAATTTTTATTAAATATTTATAAACAGAAGTAGGTATACCTTTTATATTTTGTTTACAACATTTTAAGCAAAATACAAAAATAGGCTATTTTTATTATACAGAATTCGATTGGTTGACATTATGATGAGTCGAAGAGCGCATGATATACAGTACATACAATTTTATAAAATTGGTTTCTTGTTTGTAAAATATTGTTATGAATTTATGATTCATGGGAAAACGGGTAATTCATATTATAGGAGTTTCATAGGTATAATTTTAAAGGATGACTAATTATTTTTACATCATATTATACAATGTATTTAATACAGTCTTGAAAATCCATAAAATAAAAACAATGTTTAAAAATTCGTTTAACCCCGGGTGAAAAGTCGGTTACTGTATTTTGTCCGAGAGTAATTACGTGGTTATTATTGCTGTAGGTCAAATAGCACTAAAATCGTGTCTTGTACCAGAGCAAGGTTAACCAGTTATAATAAACTCTTTTGTCTACAAAATTCCAATGTATTTATGGGTTCTCCTGAAGTAGCTTATGGGCGTAGCAATAAATAAAAAAATACGGTATATTGGAATTATGAAATAAGTAAAAAAAATAATTAGATATAGACAGGATTTTAAAACTAAGGCGTTTGGCACTTGTCTCTCTTTACACACCTCGAAGCAAATCAGTAAAATACGATAGTACCTATTGTTTTAAATTGCATTCAAAAAACAATTCTGAGCCTTTCAATTTATGTTTTTTTATAATAAGCGTTCTTTGAACTATTTTTAAATTTAAAAACTGACGAGTTTATCATAGCATATAAAATAGTCCTACCGATTGATAGAGAAACATAAGAAAAACCAATTATTTAACTCAATTTAGTATCCTAAATACATATTAGAAAATTAAAATTGAAACCATATAAGTTTTAGTAGGTATGTTAGAATTTAAAATGCTGGTAAAAATGTTAAAGGTTCTTAAACTAATATTAAAACTAGAGAAACTATTAAAAAAAAAACAATATCTTGTTATAATAACATAATTTTAAATACTTTATGATTAAAATAAATGTTTTATGAAATTGAAAATATTACTATAGAAGTGATTTCTTCTCAAAAACACGTCATGTCTTAATTTCATTATCATAAAAATGCATTGTAATGATATGTATTTTTAATGTTATTTAATGTTACGTAACTGTGAAGTTAAACAATTAATTCAAGACTCATAAGTGCGTGATTCCTGTTTCATACAAATAATCAAAAAATTACATAAATAACCTAATTTTAATCTATAACATTTTCTTTGCAGATGTATTTGCTGCCATATGTGATATTAAAAATAATTATACTAACAAGCACTGTGGCGGAACCTGTGTTAGAAATTATATTACCAGCTGAGAATGGTCAAACCCTAACAAATGTGGATCAATCAAACTCAGCCAATGATGATGATAAAACATTAGCACAGCAAATTTTTGAAGGCAAGTATGGTCTTATACATAAAGAACTATTCAATGAAATACCATCAAGACCTGGCATTTTAAGTTACAACATAAATCCTGAAGTACCAAAGGACAACATCAATAATTTAGGAGGGTTAGATCCTGATGAAATATGGCTGGCAGAGAACCATTTACTTGTATTAAGAGGGGGGAACTTTAGTGATAAAAAAGTCAAATGGTCATACATAGATAACTTTATTGCTCCACTTAGACAGGTAAAAATACCAGAAAACCCTAAAATACCTCCACCATTTCCAATACAGTTGGAAGACAACGGACCTATTGATTTTGTATCAATTAATGGTTCTACTTGGAGTCCAGTATTTCCTCCTACATTCCCATCTATTCAAAACCCACCACTTCCAAACACAACATTTGATGAAGATGATCAATCATTATTTTATCCACCTAAATATGATTTTGTATATGCTCAAGAAAATTCTACGAGAGTTCCACCAGGTCCGTTGGTTCCTGGAATAGTCTTGCCACCACCACCAAATTTTTTTGGTCCTTTAGAAAAGCCAGAAAAATCTAAAAAAATTAATTTAAATACAAATAAAACAATTCCAAGATTTAATCAAAAACCATACTTTAAAATTCCCAAAGGAAATCATAATGTTAAAGAAAATGGATGGGTTCCAATACCATCAATCAAACCAAACTATATTGAAGGATTGAATATCAAAAATAATATTATCATTACAACAACAGAAAGTAGTAATAATTACAATTCAAATTATAACGAACAAAATAATTTCCCAAGTCACCAATTTTTCCTAGAAAATCCAGTAGGACGTACAACAAGTCGTCCAGATTCATACAATTATTATGAAGAAAATAATAAATATGATGTAGAAAAACCGGCTCGGCACAATAAATATGAAGATTCTAATATAAAAAGTCAACAATTTGATTTCCAAAATAATTATGAAAAGTCTACTACAGTCAAGCCATATTATGAGTACAGTTATATTGCTCCGGAGTATGATATAAAATCCCAAATTCAAAATCCACTCCATAAACAAAAACCAATGACAGAATATCAAAAAGAAAGACATGTATATCAAGAATGGTCAGAAAAACCAAAACATACTCAATACAATAATGAAATGGAGAAGCAAAAGCAATGGCCACAACAAAATAACCAATACTCAGATATTGATTATGGTTATCAAACAGAAAAACCCAATTTTGCTACTGACAATCCATATCATGCATTTTTCACTCAAGATGATGCCAGTCTAGTAGATGAAAATACAAAAAAATATTTTGCTCTCTTTGGTCAGAAAGTTAGAACTGAGAAACCGACCCAAGTAGCATCACAATCAAAGCCTCATAGTAATAAAAATGATAATAAGATATCAATAATTGATGACATATTAGTTAACTTTAAACAGCCATTGCCAACTAACAATCCAGAGTCAAAAATAACTACAGTCAAACCTCACAATAATTATCCTCAAATTTCTTTACACGATGATATAAGTGTTAATTTTAAAGAAAAACATCCACAGATCAATCCTGATGCTGAGATAATACCTCAAAATTCAAATGATTTTAAAGATAATTACCCATATTCCATTGATGCTGAAATTAACTCCAATCAACGTTTACCACCTAAGCATATTAACACAGATCAAATAATAAAAAAACCTTTTATTCAAACTTCACTACAAGACAACACTCCAGTGAATAAACAACCTGCAATATCAAAAACTACAAATTTAGAACAAATTACAACAAGACCTTACTTAAATGTATACCGACCATCATTTTTAGATGATACTCAAGTAAATTACAAACAACCGATACAGCCAATAAATTTAAATGCCGAAATCATTACTCAAATACCCCATTATAGATTGCCTTCATTATTTGAAGACACCAATGTAAACTATAAACAACCTTCGAGATCTGAAAATCCAAATTCAGAAAGAATTACTCAAAGGCCACATACGCGAATAACTCAATCTCCCTTATATGAAGATTATAATTTAGATTCTTCATATGTAACACAGAATCTAAATTCAGAACATGTTACTCAAAAATTATATATGCCAGTACCTAAAACACCATATTACAGTGATACTACAAGAAATAGTAAACACCAAAAACAAACCTATTCATCAAGCAATCCAAATATAGAACTGGTTACACAAAAACCATATTTAAATGTTCCAGAAACATCAATACTTGATGGGATTCGAATAAACTATAAGCCACAAAAATATTCAAACAGTGGAGTAGTCACTCAAAGACCCTATATTAAAGTACCAAACACTCAATACCTTGAAGACACACAAGTTAATTATCAACAAACAATATTTCAACAAAATCCAAATATTGAAGCAGTAGAAAAAAGACCACAAATTAAATTTCCTCAAACATCACTGATTGATGATGCTCAATTTAATTTTAAAAGACCATTGCCATTGAGAAATCACGATGCAGAGTATTTTACTCAAAGACCTAAATCTATATACTCACAGACACCAGTATCTTTAATTGATGATGATCAAGTAAACTATAAACAACCAATGTCAACAAGAAATATTGATTCGGAATATAATATAGTGTCAACACAAAGACCATTAAATCGTGTAGTTTCATACAATTTACCTGGAAATAGCGGAAGTCATTTTTTCTTTTTAACAACTCACACTGGACACCCAATACAATATAATTTAGGTAATCATAATTATCAATACTATAAGAGAAATGTCAAATAGAAGTTTAATACAAATTAAATTATATTTTGTTTGAGCATTGAAATTGCAACGCAAAAAGTTATAATGCGGATAAATTTGATACAATCAAACATATGATACTGTTAAAGAAAAGACTGTGTTATGTAATATGAAATAATTCTTATGTAAGGTACAATATTATTAGTGTTTAATTAATTTGACATATTATGGAACTAAATTCATTTCTTATTTTTGATTAATGGCATTATTCTTTAAAGAATAAATCTATTAGTAATAGTGAAAGTAAATTATTGTATCACTTCTTAGTTAATATGAATTGAAATAAATTAAGGTATACTTCAATGTAGTTATTTAATATTGTGTCATAATTAAAACATATAAGAAACTATTTAACTATACATTTTTATTTAACACAAGTTGTAAAATAAAATTTAACAAATTAAGGATATTTAATTAAGATTTTTTTCAATTTGTATAAGATTAAAAGTTAAACAGACATAAATTTGTGTTTTTGTTTCTACTTGTTAAAAAACTTTTTTATTTATTAATGAAACATTAAGTATGTATTTAAATAATAATAAATTGAAATCTTGTATCAATAAAACAAAAATATAACAATGAAATTAATATTGAAACACATTGAGTCCATAGAAAATATAATTAACAGTAATATTGAATGATGCTCCTTATCCTGACTTACAAGTCACAATGCAAACAAAGCATAAATACAACTTAGATGGATTTAATAAGTTTAAATATTTGGTACGTGTTTGATATCTTTTACCACTGTGCTATGTAAAAATGTATCACTTTACTACAAGGTTATTAACCGTTCGTTGTACTAAGGTATTTTTTATATACCTACCATAACAAAACTTTAAAATAAAAGTAAACAATAATAATATATTGTTTACAATTATAGTAGTTCAATTAATAATAAATAATAATCAATATTTCATAATTAGGTATAAAAAAAATTTTAATTAAAATTTCTTAAAAATCCTTAAATTGTGCACATTTATTTATTGTAAAAATTTAATGCTAGTTTAAATATGACAGAGAATATCTCATAAAAATCAATTTTTAACAATATATTAAAATAAATAAATTAAGTTATTTTTAAGATAAGTATGCACTTGAAATTATACATACTTACAATGTAGCAATAAGTCAACAATAAACTAACATGATTATAATATAATAAAATACAATTTCAAATATTATAAAAGTATTTACTATTTCTCCATAAATTGATCATATAACTACACTAACTTACATGTAAAATATTGATAAACAGAAAAATAATGATCATGAATATTGAAATTTTAGTTTAAAGTCAGCTGACTTAAGGTTGCCAATAAGGACATTATATAAAAAGAAAAGTATTGATACTTTAGTAAAATATTGTAAAAAAAATAGGGATACGAGTAAGTATCAAATACAAAAAAATATATATAAACTATGCAGATTCCATAGGCTATTATCCTTTTAGCAAAAATAATAATAATCAACATAAAAATAATAAAATACCTGTTCAAATTTTTTATAATAAAACAAAAATCATATCATACAAACAACAAAAACACTAGTTTATCATAAATATCGAAAAAATAAATAAATATATTTATGAAAATTAGAATGATGGAAATTATTATTATATATGAACCTCCTATATTGTTTTTGTATAATTTATTCTTTTGATTTTTTTTTTAATAACATAAACTGAAATAAATAAATAAAAATATTATTATATACTGGCATTTTTATTGCTCAGATTATTTAATCACAGACTTTTTGGTAGTCTATTGTGTGAACTGTGTGTCTATGTGGTATTTGATCAGTGTGTGTGTGTGTATATAATATAAACTTAGAAATTGTCGATTGATTTATCCAGATACCAATGGGCTTACAGCCACACATATTCTTTTATTAAGGTTCTAAATTTTTCTTTTCTTATTAAACCAATCAATAAAGCAATACTACAATATAAACACAGATTTGAACCCATCACAAAATTAGCAAAAATTAAAAGGACTATACAACTAATAAAACAATTTTTTTTAATGTGTGAAAATAAAGAGGTTCAAAATAGAATTATTTTGGGGTTGTTTGTGGAAACAATTAAAAATACACAAAATATCAAAGATAAATAATATTATACTCAGTAATTTATAGATTAACTAATGCATTATTATAATTTATAATGTAAGAATTTAAAAGAATGTATAAAAAAATCGTCAAAGTAAAATATATTAATTCTAATAAAAACACATAAAATTGAATAGGTTTGAGAGATTGGATAATATTATGTTGGTTTTCAAAATCCCTAAATAACTGAGAAATTGATAAAAAAAAATTTTCTCCCAAAAAAATATTGAAAATTGTTAGTGATTTTCTAAACACAATTTTTTTGATTATAATCATTAATTTAAATTGTATTTGTTTTTATTAGCGCAAAAAAAGGAATTTTTACAATTTTATTATTATGCAGTTATATGTAGCTAATTGTAGATAAATGAGTAACACACTATATAAAATATGCAAGTTGTTGGTTTTATATAGTATCTACCACCTATTAAATTTGATGTTATTTTATTTGAATTTATATTGTTAAGTTTTTTTTGCATATTTATTTTAGTTTTTATACATAAATTATAAAAAATAATAATGCATTAGTTTAAGCTTTAAGCTAGAGAGTATAATATTATTCATCTTTGATATTTGTATATATTTATTTTTTATCATTCCAATTAACTAACTTGAAACAGTTATTATTTCTATGAAAATAATCCAAACATTAGAAGAAATATACAACTTTTTAAAAAATAAACTTTTATAACATATACGTCAAAAAATTATTTTAATTGTACCAGATGTGTATTTTAGACAAGGCATGTCAGACGGTATGATTTTAAGACGTTACTCATAAAATGTAATTTACTTTTTAATCACGGAAGTAATGTCTGTCAATTTTTAAGCATAGGTATGGAAGCAAAATCATATTATATTTTAATTTTTAGCCATCCCACGTGGCGTTGCCCTGAGTTTCGCTTATGGTAATGCGAACAGTATATTATCAGATAGATTGCGGACACATTGAGGGGGGAGATAAAATATAGGTAGTCTATATTAGAACAGCTTAATAGTTAAAAAACAATTTGTAGGTGTAAGTGTACCTAAAATAGTATTGAAGTCATAGTTGATCATCCCAGATTTTTAGGAGTATTTCATTTCTATATACTTTGGGGGTTATTTAATTTATTTTTATGGACAAACCGGCGTAATTGTACCTAGATTTGTGAAATAATTCGCATATTATATAACTTGCAATCAAAGGCAACACTTAATAAACAAAAAAAAGTTTCGATTTCCACCGTGAATCTTAAGATTCCTGTTTGGCCACCTCTTTAAAAATCGAATATCAGAAACACTCCTTTCTTATTGAGTATCTAAATCAATATAATTATTTGTATGTATATTGGTTTATGTTATCGGTGTGCATTTTATTGTTCATTATAATAAAATAGGATTATTGGTGTACGCGGGATGCATGAGATTATTTTTATCAATAAACTTCTCGGAACAATAATTGTTATTCTTATCTACGCGACGACGACGAACAAAAAGGATAGGTTGCAGGTAGCTGGAAACCCGAGGGCAACCGTGCCGCACAATACGTATTGGCGGTGGATAATTATAATTGTGAATAACTAATTATTGACTAACATTATAGGACTTAATTTATGCCTAAAACCTGCTCCGTGATGTCCTCTTTCATTTAAAAAAAACTGCATGACAATTGGATAAGAAGTTTCGAAGCCAAATCGTAACAAAGATTTCCTCTTTTGCTTGATTTCAGTTTTATATATATAGATATTATAATTTATAATACATTTTTATATAAATATATATGAGTATAACATTAAAATGATAAATAATTGACTCACCTGTATCCAATTCATTACTAGATGATGCATCAGTTGGAGGCTTATCATGAATATGTAAGTATACTTGTATTGCACATCGTGCCACTCTGAAGTAAAATGGATGTGAACGTAACACGTCTTCAAGTCTTAATAAATTCACATATGACCTTAGAGTCATTTTACGCATGCAGTATGTATGGAAATCAAATTGATCGTCAATGATCTCAGTAAAATGCTATAAAATAAAAATAAAGTACAATCAGAAAACAATAATTAGTTTTATAATTGGATTAAAATAATGTATGTGTTAATATTAAATATTCTATAGAACAATACAAGTTATTAAATAATGCCAATACACTTCTGTTTAAAAAAATAGTTATTTTACCCTATCAACTTCGTGACATTTTTTCAAACTTTCACCCCATTTTCCTAGTCGTTGATAAGCCAATGCACATTCGGTTTGGAACCACATACATTGCATCTCATTTAAGTTTTCCATAGGCGAAACACCTTCCTGTAAAATATCAATAAAAAAAAAAATTAATGATAGTGTTAAAGTTTTTACATGGGCTGCAAAATAAGTCTTATGTAAAGTTTAAGACTTAGGTAAATACATTAAAATAGCCTATTTAATTTTTTTTAAGGATATTACATAACAAACTGTTTTGATTGAAATTACACATATCAGAAAACATACAATTTTTAATAAATAAAATGTGATAAAACCATTAGGTATTCATCATATGAGTATAAGCAAAAAAATATTAACAAAAGTCTCACCCTAGTGAACTTAGAGCATGTTTCTTCTGCTTCTTTAATAAGATTTGCACGCAACATGTATTTTGCACATTTTGAATTAATATATCTATCAGCTGTGTCCAAACCTTGGGCTTCATCTAGCCATTTATATGCTTCATAAGCATCACCAGCATGCTAATTAACACAAATTTGTTGATTAATTAAAAGTTCCATAATGAAAAAAACTAAAAATATTTAAAGCACAAAAAATGTAATACTTTAAATATTCTTCCTTTTGTGACAAATAGTTCAATTAAAGTTGGCGTGTGTGCAATTGCCATATCAATGTAAGTTAATGCCTTTTGTATATCATCAAGGTAATCATAGTGTTGAGCTAAATAGTGATAGACCCAAAGTAATGCAGAAGCAGGTTCTTTACAGGCCTTATCTAAAATAAACAAACATGCTAATAAAATACATTATATATAATCAGTTTTGAATAAAAATGATCAAGGGTAAATATGTGTCTTATGATATTAACTCATATTATTATGTATGATAATTTATTTAATCTAGGGATGGGTTAGAACTTCAAATTTGTCTTCTTTCTTAAAACTGAGTTTACTAATATAAGAAGTTTGTGAAATCATTTGATTGATTTGAGAAAAATTCTTTAATACAAGATTAACACAACACAACTTTACATTCTTTTTTTAAATAAGAATACTTACTATTTTAGTTTTATTTATTAAAAAAAATAATAACATACCTTCACTATCGAATGAACTGAACTTTGTCAAATTATTTACATAAGATTCTAATAGACTTTCTATTATTTGTACTTTATGTTTATTCTTATATAACGACCGTAAATCTACAAATAACGGCGGAACACCTTTATGGAAACCAGCTCTTAAATAAGAATCAACTTCACTTTGGAATGCATTTCCTAAATTAAATAACATGAATAATTTGTTACAATTGTTTATGGCAAATAGAATTAATATACCTGATGCAAAAGTTAAACATAATCGTTTAGGAGCCAATGCTTTGGGAAACTTTTTCCGATAACCACAAAGCATATTATAAACACATTCGTCATTATGCAGTTGCTTAGCTTCTTTAATCATTAAATAGTAAGGTGTGTTTTCTTGGTTTCTTCGTAGTAGTTTTTCATAACACAATGTAGCTAAATGATATTCTCCCATTTGTAAGTATAATGAACCTAAAATAAGTCATATATATTATAAACATGAAAGATGAAATTTCTTTAAAAATATCAATTAAAAAATTAGTAAAATACTAAAATTAACTAAAATAAAAATCAGAAAAATGGAATTACTAACTTACCATAAATCTCTAGGACTGTTAATTTATCAAAAATATTTTCTTTGTACATATCTAAATGTTTGATGGCATCCAACACTCCACCGGATTCTTGAATAACCATATTTTGATACAAAAGAAGCTCGCTATACTCAAAATCAAATGGAGCCTAAACACAAAAATTAGATATGTTACCAATATAATTTACTCAAAGAATAAAAAATAAATAGTAAAATGTATTTAAATATTGTACTTCAATAATAACTTCTTATTATAACAATTCAAAATTACAAAATATAATCATTATTTGTAAGAAAATCAAATTAATTATTTCAACATATTATTTTTTATTTTAATAAGACTTAAACATCTATAATAATTATGTTTTAGAAATAATAAAAGTAATAACTTACAGAAACCATTTGCGTTTTCCTAAAAGTTTCCAAAATTTTTAAGGCCATATCATGATCGTTTAATAGATGATATGCCATTGCATAACCTATCCATGATGCTCTTTGAGTTGGCCGCAACATGAACAATTGATATCTTGTGTCCTTCAACAAAAATACAATTATTTAAGATAATGAAAAATGAAAAACCATTATAGTCAATAATGAACTTATAATGATTATTATATCCTGAAAAGTAGTGTTTTTCTTTACTTAATCTTCCCATTATATATCTAATGTAATTAATTAGTTTATATTTTAATTTCTGTAATAAAACCAATTTATAAATGGCTCAATATTTTATACAGTAGATACATTGATACAACTTAGTTGAATCTCTTATGTCTGTCTTGTTAGTTGTTTTTATAGTTAATAACCAAATATTAAATATAACTATTTTGACTGAATAAACGTATTTATTTATTGTTTTAAATAATAAGTATGAAAACACTTATAAGAAAAAATTTGAAGGAACAGAAATCAATTTTTTTTATATAATATATAAATATGAATATATGTAATATTATACCAATTAATAATATAATATGTATATTAATATTAATCTATGACCAGAGAAACTTACAGTAAAATACAGGGGTTCTCATTTTAAAAATAGAAGTTTGTATCACCACAGGACACTACTTCAGATGTATGAAAAAATTAGAAATTTTAAACTTGATCTCTAGGTATACAAAAAAATTCTAAAATTGAGAATTTGAATTAATGGTTTAATGAAGGAAAACACGAGGGTAGTATGCTTAAAAATAACCATGTATGTATCAGTGATATATGGATAACAACATAAATTTAGTTAACCCTTAAATATTATATTCAGTTTTTATATAAATGTTGGGTGATTAGACACTGATTACTAGGGCTAGGATTTATATGCATTTGCATATTTTTTTTGAAACGTCTGGTTACTACTTTTGTTTGAAATGTCCACGGATTACGTCATGATGAAGCAAATGGTGGTTATTTTATTTTGCATATTTTTGCATATTTTGAATAAAATGCATGTTATTGCATATTTTAACAATAAACACCTAAAATGCATGTTTTATGGTATATTTTAGCCGCGGTAGATGGTAAAAACCGAAAAAAGAATATAAAATGTCCAAAAAAAAAAAAATACTCAAGTATTTATACAGGTATAGTAGATATGTAAAGTGTAAAAACGGAAGTAATCTGGATGAAGATTTTCATTACAATCGAACTCCATGGGAAAATTGAAAACGCAAAAATTACTTCATGTGATGTAGAACGTAGTTTTAGCAAGTATAAAAACATACTAAGATCTGAAAGATGGTTTTTTATTTTTCAAAATGTTAAACATCACATCATTATTTCGTGTAATACTTTTAAATAATATTAATAGTTTATAGTAATATTTTAGAAATTAAAAATTTAGTTTTTGTATTTTGTGTCATATTTAATTACATATTATTTTCTTTGTTGCATGTTTTTGCATATTTTTAATAAATCAAATGCATATTTTACCATTTTTTATTGCATATAAATCCTAGCCCTACTGATTACTAATGAAAAACAGATCTGTTCAAATCATTAAGAACCTATTAGAAGTTGTTTCATGGATATTAATGAAAAATTGACCAGTAATTAATATTATACTAATAAGAAATGATGGCAAATAATATAACTGTTCCCCTTAATATACCAGTAGTATTAGTTACAAGTTTACAACACTCATATATTACACCGATTATGTTGGATGAACAAAGAATTTGTTGAGAATTTTGGAATAACCTAAGTACACATTTATAGGACTTTATCAAATTCTAACCTCCCAGTATGCACACGAACAATATAACTTATATAATTTAAAATAGCAAAACCTATTTTAAATACTATACTGAGATGGCTATTTTTATCAAGTCATTTTGACCATTGCAAAGCAAATAGTTTAAAATAAAAATAATTTGTAGTATGCACGTGCAACAATGATTGTTAATTATCTTAAATGTGTATTGCTTCTCAAAAGTCCTAATTCAATCCAACATATTCAGGTATAATGTTTAGTGTTCTCTAAATCAGTGAACATACACTATAAATATACAATTTCTAATATTATGGTAAATACTTATAGAATATGATTTAATAAACAAATAATTAATTAATATAATTTAAATTTAAAATTAACCAACCATTGAAGAAAATATCAACCAATATAACAAATCGAATGAATTAAAATCAACTAAATCTAAAAAATATATATTTAGTAATTATACTTACTCGATATCCTTCCAAATCTCTCATTTGAATTTGTAGCAGTGATAAATCTCGTAAAATTTGTATATTGTCTTTTTCCCATTTCAGTGCATTTCTATAACATTTAATAGCTTCATCATACCTAAAAAAACATTTTATAGTTAATTTTATACAATTAAGACTTGATTAAAAAAAAATTCATAAATGCATAATCTATATTTTGAACTAACTTCTTATCTGATCTTTGCAATAGACCATAGACATGCCAGCATACATGTGAAGTAAGATCATTACGAAGACCCCGTCGAACATGTTCATAAGCTTCATCTTTTCGGCCAAGAAAATTCAAAGTTAATCCTTTCATAGCCAAAGTTTCTAAACAAATCATATTTTAAATGTGTTATTAAATTACATTTTAAATAACACGAGGAATTATTTACCTCCATGTTCAGAAAACTTTGGATGCGATAGAATCTGTTTAGCAAATTTAAGTCCATTTTTATATTGTTTCTGTTCGTAGCATCTCTAAAATAAAATAAAACAAGTACAAATTAAACTATCGAGTATAATAGGTATAAGTTAAATCAAGTAATATAAAAATTAAAAACATTGTGATTTAAAAAATAAACTATTTGAGAAGATATAAAAAGAAAAAATACTACCTTTATTACGATGAAATCTATTTTTTAATGTTTATCTATTAGAAAATTAATACTATACTTACTAGAATTCGTTTGAATAAGGAATTTTCTTTGGGCGGTAAGGGTTGACCCGACGGCATTTTTCTTAATTATTTTTGTCAGAACTTTATAAAAAGAGAATTTCTATGATTGCTGGCACTACAAAAAGTCAAAAACTGTAAAAAATATTATTTAAGAAAGACGATCCTCGTGAGAATTTCCATAACACTATTCAAGAGAAATCATAAATACAGTTGAATATGAAGTTAGAAACATATTAATAAAATGATAAATATGTTTTTACATTCTCTTTGACATTTGTTTTCCATGGAATAATAATCTGAAATGTAATTTATTTCAACTTTGAATAAAACAATAACAGGACGTAGTTAATATTAAATTATTTTTAATGGACGATCGAAAATATGATTTCCATACAATTATAATTTATACATCATACTAAATTATTTATTAAATGAATAAAAATATTTTTTAAAAATGACTAAAGTGTATTCTTGGTTATAACTTCAAACATACAAACAACCGCCAAAGTATATCGTCTACTATTTACTGCCGGCAGCCGGCCTCAGTTCATATAAATTTAAAATATATACAATTTTTAATTTACTATACAATTGTACATTATGATCTAAGCTGACGACTGACCGACTTAGTGAGTAGTAAATAGGTATCGTTGATTTTATAAGATACTTTATTATAAATGTATTATAACATATTGTAGGTACACTGTACAGTATATTATAAAAATCAATGGTAGGAGTGTAGGTGCTTTCCAGGGATTGTGATTTGTGCGTCGGTAGGGACTTTAATAGGAATCGGAAATCTAGTGTGACAGTTGTGGCTCGTGGACACTGGACATTGGTAGTTCAATAAAATTATAAATCATAATAGACAATATAGTTATTAGCTGATGATATTGGTTATTATAGGTTATCAATCGTTACTACTTATTCGTTACCTTGAGTCAATCAGTCGCGCATTTTAGGTTGGGCTTTATTAGGGTGCATTCCCTCGGTGCCAAATTTTGGGGGTGTGAAAATTAAATATCTACCTAGTAATCAAAATTTATCAGTGTTAAATGACTCGTAATTACTTAAATGTTTTTTTTTTTGGTGAGGCAACTTTTTGATATTGACATTTGAGCATATGTGTAACTACAAACTATGGTGGTTGGCAGGTTTAACTCCCCCACAATATGAATATTTTCGTCCTTCAGAATATTATTCTTGTCTTCTGTATAAAATATATTGATAAAACCAATTTCATTGAATCGAAATGCTTGAATAATTTACAAAGTTCCTCGTAAGTTTATATTTCACCAATTTTTAATTGATGATTTTTTTTATATTCAAGATACATGGGCAAGATTTTTTTTTTGAAAAATGAATGTTATTCATAACATAAAATGTGTAATTTAAAGTGAGGTTACAACCCATACACACGACCAACAAAAGTTTATTTGATAACCCTACGCCTATGGCCCTATGCCCTATGATAGTGTACCTATCTGTCAAAATCATAATTTTATACCTATTGAACGAAGAACGATTCTAAAATCTATGCGGTGATGGTATGTCAGTCACTCAGTCCCTATTTATTATTTAATAAATAGCCAAATAGGTATTTATAAGGATATCTTATAATTATAAGTAATTTATTTTTCAATTATGTTGGTCACATTGTTGTATAGGTTTAGTATTGTTCTATGGTAGTGTCCACCACGGTTTAAAATATATTTTAAGCCGTGGTATCCACAATGTAAAGAAGAATTATAGAAGATAATATCTTCTCTACATCGTCATTGTGATTCGTGTTTCTGTGGTAGTCAAGACCTTTTACTCACTACGGTGGTAGACGGTAGTATACTAGCACAGAATAGATTAAATGAATGATACTAGTATCAGTAGTATCTAATATCCATAGACCTTATACTCATATATAAGGTATGAGTATAAGGTCTATGCTAATATCCATTGCCGCGGTATACCGGCATCAATACAAGTGCCAGCACTGCCATCAACTGTTCTTTTCTATGATTCAATATTTCAAAATCGTGGTGCTCCAAGTTATATAAATTATTTGTTTTAATATAATAATAAATTGGTATGAGTTTAAATTTTTCACAATTTTAACCAAACATCTTCCAGAAAACGTCAACGTATTTAAATATTACATAATGGCGACGAAGATGATTTGGTAGATTATACCTACTTGATTTACGTAATCGGTAACTCGTACATTTTTGTCACTTGTGTTTTTCGTTCTTGTGAGGATTTTTGAACATGGCGAACATCAATCAAGGTAATGCGAGTAACAATTGCATAGTGAAAATTGGGCAGATGCCAAAATTACGATTGAAAGAGAATAAATTTAATGCTTGGATTGAACAATTCGAATTATTTGTGTCATTAAATGAAAAAAATGTTCACAAAAAACATTTTATGTTTTTGACACTATTAGGCAATGATGGTTATTCATTATTAAGAGATCTGTTCGCTATTGAAACTAAAAGATAATAAGTATGATGAACTTAAATAGTTATTGATTGATTATGTGTATCCTATACCAAGCTTTACAAGGAGCACAGACATGCTGCCAATGAAAGTGATTCAATACATAACAGCATTAAAAGAGTTGTTGAAACATTGTGAATTTGGACCTTCACTGCATGATGCTTTAAGAGACCAAGTTATATTTGGTATTGAAGACAATAATATTAAAAAGAGATTGTTGATAGAAGGTTCTTTTACATTAAACAAATGTATGGAACTCTGCTTGGCGCTAATCGGCTAGTAATTATGTCACTAAACTGGATAGTGGATACTCATAAAGAAATTAACTATGATAAAGTGACAAAGTAGAACCAAAAGTTTGCAAAATCGGCATCAAATGTTGGTCATTTCTAGACTGGAGCTATTGGGTCAAAGAAGAAGAAGAAATTGATGTATTATTGTGAAGTATACGGTCATTCCAAGCCCAATTGTAAGTTTAAAACATTCTTCTTCTAGTTTCTTCAAAAATTGGCCATTTTAAGAAAGTTTGTAAAAATAAAACTAAACATGTTAATAATATAGATTTAAATGGTTTAGACTTAAATTTAAGTAATTTGTTTAATCTTGACTCAGAAAAGCATTAACTCAGTAACAACTTTTTGTGTCAAACTAGATATAAGTATAACTGTATAAGTGATAAGACTAAGACAATAGAGTTTTTAGTTGATACAGGATCAGCTTTGTATGTTATATTAAACAAAAAAAAATTGGACAGGTTTATAATAGTGAATAATAAAGATCTTAAAAAAAAAATATTGGGTTAAAAGCATACAATAGTTCAGTTATAATTCTCTTGGGAATTTTAGAATGTAGAGTAAAATATAAAAACATTTATTAAGTTGTAAGTTTGTAGTGAAAGATGGTGGGTCCTCCTATCACTGCCTTGTATAGCTAGTAGTTAGCATCAACTGTTCTTTTGTAGGACCCAACTTGTAGAGTTCACTGTAGTGCACCTAGTTCAATAAAGTATTTGTTTCAATATAATGAATTAGTATGAGTTTTAATTATTTACACTTTTAACCAAACATCCTCCAGATGACAACCTATTTAGATATTACAATAGGTACCTAATTATGAACTTACAACACTGTAGTACCTTAGAATAATATAAATAGTGGTTTGTGATAGTGGTATAATAAATAACTTGGTTTGTACGACCCTCAAAAAAAAAAATTGTGGGAACACATGCCCCTTCTACTGCTCCCCCTGGCTATGGCATTGGACCTACTGCCTACCCAGTGACGGATTTAACGGGAATGCAAATATACAATGCACCAAGGCCTTAAGGATAAGTTTTTTTCGTGGGTCTCTGTGTGTGTCCTAGATTTTTCTAATTTTGTAAAGTAATAAATTATTAGGTATATTAAATAATGGTAAAAAAAAAATATTTTAAGAAACAACCTGTACCCATTTATTTAAAACTGTCATAAACTCAGTTTTATCCTTACTTAGTATAAACCAAGAGGTACCACCTAGTTGAAATGTTTTTTAGTTAAAGCCATTTTGACTTTTATCAGATAATAAAAAAGTATTTAATTTATGTATTTTTCTCTACTCTTCTTTCCTCACATATACTCATTGTAAACATTATTACAATTTACAGAGTGTATATTTCAAATAAAATAAAAATAAATAAAAATTCCGTATCAAATTACTTAAAAATAGCATTTTTTTCAAGTAGCCCCAATATTAGTAGTTGCACCCAGAGCCTGATTTACGAATTTTGGGGCCGGGGATTTAAATAAAAAGAGGCCTCATACAAAGTTGTTAATTTATTAATTATCTTATTCAAAAATGTATAATTTATTTTATATAATTACATGTTTAGATTACATTGATTTTTTTTTTAGGATTCTTCGAAAACTCTTCAATGATGTCATCATATGATAATCGTTTTGTTATTTCGTGTTCTACTGTTAACAGAGTCAGATGATCAAGCCTATCTTGAGATAAACATGATCTCAATCGAGTTTTTACACGTTTTTAGCTTTTAATAATTATTATTAGTTTTTTTTTTTATTATTATTATTGGTGAAGACCACTGATATAATATTTATAATTTATAGCGTTAATAATGTACGAAGTCAATATCATAGATAATATTTAATATTATGACAATTTTTATTATTTTTTTTTGATTTTTTGATACTACAATAAAAAAAAAAATACAAACTAGCAAAACATTTGAGGGCCGCTCCAAATTGGGGCCGGGTGATTAGTCACCCAGGTACCCCCCTAAATCAGGCACTGGTTGCACCTTGGTTTTCAGAGACTTAAATCCGGCACTCTGTGCCTACCACGAAATAAGATTTTAATATTTATTATTTATTGAATAGATAAATATCTATATGTGTATCTTATTTTGTGGTGCCTACTGGTTCACCTATACGTTGGCATCGTAGAATTGTACATTTATAGTAGTTTAGTTACTTTAGTATAATGTCTATTGCCCTATGGGCTATGTTCTATTCTTTTTCGCTGCTATTCCGCTATGATACTTTATAGCAGACTAGCCACTAGCAGCCGAAAAACATAGGAATACCAACTGTGCAGTGCAGGTACAAAGCCGTATAAAAAACTAACTTTGTTGGTCAAAGACCAAAGTGGTCGATAATCGATATAGTTGTATTATGTACAAATCACGTACGGTCACATGGGGATTTAAAATACGCTTATACAATTCATAATATTGTTATGATCTTGACTCGAGCTTTTGGAACATGCACCCGGCGGACGATGAGTTCGGAAGCACATAAAATATAATAATATAATATATAATCTTCCACAGATCAACGATCTATAATAAATTTAATTATATGATTCACGTTCCGTGTTATCAATATTATAATTTTATGACGTTACGTTATCATAATATATTATGTTTACATTCTATAGTACATTTAACATTAGTACTATACTGTATATTTTGTATATTGTTTCTATTCGTCGATACTCGGCCAATTTTGAAGTTGTACAACTACAAGTACTCACTAGTCACTACTTAGTACTGAGGTGCCCGCTCATCACTCTTCCGTCTCAGTGATCAGTCATCAGCCAGCAGACGGCAGTAGTGTAGCACTTGCAATACGCCAATATCTTTTTTTCCTTGTTGTACTGTTGTAGTTCATTATAGGCTATAGCATCTACTTATTACGATTTAATAGGCTTTTTAATAACACATCGTAACTGCCTACATCTTACTATCTAAGAGTTTTATATTGATTTAAGTTTGAATCTGTAATATTTCTATAATACTTTTGACAGTATTTTATTAAATACATTCAGTTTAAAATGGGTAAACAAGAAAATATTTTTTTGTTTGTGCCAAATTTAATTGGTAAGTTACTCAAGATTGTTGTTTACATATAATCAATATCAACTAACAAGTTATTTTAATGCCAACTCATCAACACATTATCGATGTACTGTGTTATACTTATCTAAACATTCCTTTAGATCTTAATTAACTCTCAAGTAAATTATACTTAATAACTTATTAAATAGTTACAATGCAATTGCATTTACTCAAGAACTATATTTTTGAACAAAAAAAAAATTATTTTCAAATGGTTATTTATTCACTAGGTACCTTGTTATTAAATATAAATCATACCTAACTAATAAATATATATTTATATATTATTAACAAAGTAATATATTTCATTTAGGTTTGAAATTAAAATTATGTACAAACAATCAGTAGATATATTTGGTTTTTACTTTTGATTTTATAGGATATGCCAGAATAATTCTAGCAGTCGTTTCAATTTATTTTATGCCAACCAATTACAAAATTGCATGCAGTTGTTATGTGATGAGTGCATTATTAGATGCTTTTGATGGTCATGCAGCTCGAGCATTTAACCAAAGTAAGAATACCACGGAAGTTTAATAACTTCAATACTATCATTTTATAGTTTACTGTTTGTAATTGATGGATTAAAAATATTAAAAAATGCATTTTCCTTAGTCAGTCCATAAAAATATATATTATATTATATAATTCTAAATGTGCCTTATGATGTAATAATGTACTTTTTTAGGTACTAAGTTTGGGGCTATACTGGATCAATTAACGGACCGTTGTGGAACCATGAGCTTATGTATTGCTTTATCTAATTTTTATCCAAAATACATGTTTTTCTTTCAACTTAGCTGTATCATTGATATTGCTTGTCACTGGATCTATTTGCACTCGTAATACATAAACAATTATAAGAACATTTTCATAGACATAATTATGTTATTTGTTTTTAATAGATCAATTTTGCAAGGTAAAACTAGCCATAAGTTTGTAGATATGTCTGGAAATCCGATAATGAAATGGTATTATACATCAAAACCGGTACTGTTTTTCATGTGTGCAGGAAATGAATTATTTTTTGCATCATTATATCTGTGTCATTTTATTACAGGACCAATGAGTAAGAAGTGCTATTAATAAAAACAAAATATAATAATACAGATTGTAATAATTCTTTTTTTTTTTAGTTGCAGGTCATGGTTTGTTTAAGTTATTGTGCTTGTTTTCAAGTCCAATAATGCTCGCTAAAACATTAATATCATTAATTCATTGTTATGTGGCAAGTATAAATTTGTCTATTATTGATATGAACGAACGTCAAGAAAAACAATAAGTTATTAGTATGTGTATATGTGTAATACTATATATATAAAAAAAAAAATTATGATATAGTTTAAACCTTAATACACGAGTGTGTTATATTTTTAAGCATTCCATTATCATAATACTACTCTATTTATTGGTTCCTTTTACTGTAGCAGTTCAGATATGTACTTATAAATTATTAAATTGTTTGGTTTCTAGTCATTGTTTTAAATTTATTAATATTACATTTATATATTATAAATCTTTTGTAATAGTAAATATCAGTTTAATTTAATTGTATACTTATTTTATTTTAAAATAGTGGTACCTATTCTATTGAAAACTATTACATGTCTAACTGAAAATGATTTCCATTATTATTAAATTGTAGTTCATATTCATTCTTCTTGTAATTCAAATAATTAAATAAACAAAAATGTCATTACATATTAGTTATAACTTATAATTTAATATTCTTAATTTTACCATACAAACTACAAAGTATATTTTCTAAAATGTGAATAAGCTTATTAACCTGTCTATATTTGTATCTTATAATTAGTATAAAATGAATGGCTTAAAAATAAATCAGTACATTTGATTCCACATTTGGGGACAATATAGCTAGTATTAATAGAAAAAGAGTTCTAAAGAAAGTTATTGCAACGAGATGGGAGGCAAGACATAATGCAGTCTATGCATTAAGAGATAGACATTGAGTTATTTGAATTTATTTAACTGTTGTTTATTTGGGAAAATACCATTATATTATACAGTTTCTAAATTATTGCAATCGCCAAATACTACAGTACATCAAGCGTGTGATTTATTAACAAATTGTGTTAAAAACATTAAAAATATAAGAACCAAAAATAATGATATAGTGACAATCTCCCTGTAATGAGTCATAGGACAAAATCAGTGTCCTTCAAGGGAGACATTCCCACTTAAAGTGATGAAATTACTGCAGGAAAAAAAAACAGCATACAAATTTATACTTTTTTTATTATTTATTAAAATGAGTGACAATGATACAAATGTGGATCTGGATAAAACACCCCATCCACAATCTAACAGCAAATTTTTTTAAAAAAGTGATGAATTAAATAATTGTTTATGTTTGAATCATATTCATAATCTATAAATATATATTATACTAGACACTATTATACTTATGTATATCTAAGAGATAATAAGCAATTAACAAATTCTACAAACTCCTAGCTTAAAAAGGGATATAATGAAATTTTAATTAACGCAAGTCATGTAGCAAGACCAAGACTGCCATAGCTCACCACTGATTTTGCCTCTTCAATTTTTTTCAAATAATCTCCCTGTTTACGCTAACATAATCAGTACTGCGGTCTGTGATTACGAAAAAAAAACTGTCAGCCCATTGTGGCCCTTTTCAACTTGCTGCCTGGGGTTATAGTAATATAGTTCTATGATCAAATCCCTAAACAGATATCATTTTACGGCCTATTCTAATAAATAGTGTAATCTGCATAATATTGTGACAAGACCCGGGGTACTACGCACATGCACAGACGCACAGTAGTCAGTAGATGATACAGATACAATAAACTGTATAACTATTTTCATATAGTCTGAGGTAGAAAGTAATGAGTAATCTAATCTTTATTATCTATGTCATAGCACAGAACAATTGTTCTCTGGTCATAGACCTATTAACTAAACTTTAGTTAATAGCACGATTTAAGATAGTAGTATAGTACTATCTTAAATCGTATAGGTCACGGTCATGAACTATGATTAATAAATTCATCTCAATAGATGTGGCGGATCAAATAGTGGTACAATTTCTTGGTTGCCTATTTCAAAACCAAAAGTTGGCTTTTCTTTGCCAAGTCGTACATACATTTCTTTTGTTTCCATTTTTAATTTATTAATAGCTGCCACATTAGTAGATGCTTGATCACATAAAAGTGCAGCCACAACAAGCCCAGTTGATTGCACTGCTTGGACAACTTCTTTTATAGCAACTACGAGATCTGGTGATTTCATTGAGCTATTAGTAAACATAAAAGCAACTGGCTGTTTGAATTTCTTACGAATTCCTCTAACCATAAATGTCAAAGCTTTATCAGCAAATAATGGTTTTGATTTATTATTACCAAGATCTTCAAAACCTATCACCCTATCTTGGTGTGGCACGTATTGCAGTCCTGCAGATAATGATATTTCATCAAAAATTACTGTGCAATATTTATCAAGTGGATTTTTTATTTTGCTGACAGTTTTTTTTAGGTGCTGAAATATTTTTTTGTTTATTCCGGCTTCAAACGGGATTTTTTGTAACAAACTCATCAACGAACTCTTACATGGTAAAGCAAATACTTTTTGGAGTAACCTATAAGCTTTTCCACTTTGTTTAAATAATGAAAGAGCGAATATTTTGTCATCAAGTGTGAATCGTCTTCTCTGTGGCTTTTTTGATTGTGTTCTGATTTGTGATTCAATGAATGTACTACTGATATGATTAAGTTTACTCAAACATTCCCTATGATCATTCATATACTTTTCAGCTATTCGCAAGCGTGTTTTGAAAGCACTATACCGATAATTAAGTAAAGAGTTTTTCTTCTTGGCTTCTTTAAGGGCATCATAAATAAGTCCCTTCCTGGGAGTCAAATCCACCCTACGTCGTACATTTAAATGTTTCAATATGCCTAAAGTAGGCTTTTTCTTTCCTGTTAAGAAATTTAATTTAACTTAATTAAATTAATGTTCTTAAAGTAAAAACAAATGTATTCTATAATCATCTTTACCTGTGACTTCAGATGTAGATGTAGAATGCTGAATCACACTTTCAGACTTGTCTAAACACATTACACCATCAATTCCATCTAAAACACAAGAACAATTGAGTTATAGTAAAAACAAATATGTTACCTAGGTATTAAAAACGCAATTACATTTAATCTCCTATATAATTAAGTTCAAATTATTTGAGATATATTCATAACAATTTAAATCTATACAAAAATATAATATAAAAATGTGAAATTAATATACCTGTCGTCAACGTTGATGGAAGTTTTTCTTCATAATTTCTAAGGTAAATAATTATCAGAAAGCACAATTAATGTTAGCTTCAATTAATTGTTAATTTCCATTAGCTACCCTTAGAGTCTAAGGCTTAGACACACAGATAACATAAATATAACATGAAACACATAACACAATTTTAAATTAAATCACAAAAAGCAAATTGTACACAAATATTCAACTGTAACCAAACCAAAACTTTAACATTTAATATACAACAAATACAATTTTAAACAAAAAGCAAATTTTACAGAAATAATAGATTCAACTAATAAATAATACATTGACATTTAATACACATGTTCTCAAATCAAAATTTGGTCATCAAATACATAGAACACATAAAAAATCATTGTAATTGATTTTAGAAAAGTATATTCACCACTGGAATAGATGTTATAATAATTACAAAATAGGTAATATTATGTTAGAATTTATGGTTAGAATCTGATAAATAAAATAAAAAGTTGTTTCATACACCATACACATAAACATGCTCACAAATTACAAATTATGATTCATTGTATAAATACAAACCAGCTGGCAAGCATAATGTTGGAACAGCATTTCGATTTAGTTTTTTAGTTCCAGCACTTGTAAAACTATTTTCAAAATGCTTTGAACATATTACAAACGATCTGCGCACTTGTTGTACACTTAACGATTTTAATTTTGTATTTCCTGTACTCTGAACCCATTTTGAAAACAAAGCTTCGTCGTTGTATGGAAATAAATGGCGTATTGTAGATTTGTCTTTGTAAATTGTATCACAACCAACAACAACACAATTTTTGGATGGCATCTACAATGAGTGAAATACATCATAAAGGAATAAAATAATTCTTAATTACCATTTAAATGAAAGTAGGTACTCACATCAATAATTATTGGACGTAATACTTAATATGATGTATGTGTTGTGTAAATACTTGTGTTAATGTGTTATAAAATTAATAAATAATATTCATAAATTCATTAATAGTTTTGAGGTTGGAGACGTTAGAGTATTTGACTAACTAAAATAGATGTGCCAAAATATGCCTAAGTGGTTTTTTGCTGTACCAACTTATGGTAACTTGTGTACATATAATTACAGTTGGCATTCTGATTTTGTAATGTTCTTATCAGGCTAATGCAGCTGGTTGCTATAGAGTAGTTGTTTTACACACCTGGTACACACAACACACTACACAGTTAATCACTTATTCACATTTCAGACTTCAGTATAAAGTATTTCACATCTTTATTTTTCACACTGATCGGCGGTCACCGATATTCTATACTTCCAACTGGGCAATATTCATTTTTCATTACTGGAAATTTCATTCTATATTGCCGTCGACGGCCGAGTTTCACCAAAGTGGTCTACCTATATTTTTATCGTTTCTACTTTTTAGGTTTTGTATAAATTTAATTTCATGGCGGTGAGTTGTTGAGCAAATTTACTTTCGTTATTGTCTAACTAATAATGTTTTATTTTTAATTGAAATATTACAACATATTTATATTTTGTTTTGCATAATACGTTGACGTATTGTCATAGATAATAGATTATAGTTATTGTCAACATTATCGCATTATTTGGATTTCAAAAAATAATCCAATAATATTATTTTTATGAATTATGATTACAGGATTATCATCACATCATTTTTCCCAAACAAGTTATAGCACCTTTTTTTAATCAACTCTCGTGTACTTAAGATTATTTAACACTATGGGTACCTACGATTTATTTCCAAGCCATAAAATGAGTCTTAAGACTTAGTAAAAACAAACAATCAGGTTATGATTTTGATTAACAAATTATATTTCCCCACCTAGTTTCTTACCCATTAACACTACTCGGTTTAAGTATGTCATATTATGTAGAAATAACTATTTTTACTATTCAATAAATTGTTGTGGGGGCCTGTGACGGGCCTAACACCTGGACCAGTTTCATATACCGATAATAGGGTGCTAAAAATATTGTAGTTTATAGAAACACTCAAATTGATAATTCTGACAACCCGTAGCCAGAGTTGATATCTGCTAACTTTTTGTAGTACCTACTAACTATAGTAAGGCTCTAATAATATAAGTGATTTATAAAATTATTAATCAATAGACAATTATATTATAGTATATTAATATTTTTAGGAATTATTAGAAGATGATGTACATACAGGACCTACCGAATTAGATAGAACATTTGTTTTTGAAGATGAAGGACATACGTTGGGTTCTCTATTAACTTATGTTTTAGAAAGTTTTCCGGAAACAGATTTCTGTGCTTATTCCATAAGGCATCCGTCAGAAAATAAAATTTATTTACGATTAAAAGTAAAAAAAGGCCACACTGTAGAAGATATTTTCAAACGTGGTTTCCAAGAGCTCAATCAAATGTTAAATCACGTAAAAAAAACATTTAATGTATGTAATATGTTCAGTTATTTTGTAGTAACATTCTGTTTTAATAATAATGTTTATTTTTTTTTTACGTATAGAAAGCAATATCAGCTTATGAAGAAACTAAAGCAACTAAATAAGACTCAAATTATATATGAAAACCATGTGAATAAAAATTGTCCTTTATTAATAAAAAAAAAAATACAATTGCAATTACAAGACTTTATATCGAGCTTTATTAACCATGTGGTGTGCAGAAGTTTGCATTTTCAATAATTCTTCCTTGATAAGGCGAGTGATTTCTATTTTGGCTTTAGAGACTGCTAATTCGTCAGTACTTTCTATAGCCAAAAATAGTTTACGTTCTCCTTCTGGAGGATTTTTAGGTGGTGGATAATAAGTACCTCTGACTGTTATTCCTGCTTCTGAATACTCCGATATTTGTGCTAAAGCCTCCTAAAATAACATTTTACATGATTAATACAAATTAACATTTTTATAAAATGTCCTTACGAACCTTAGAAGTAACTCTCCACCTAGCTTGTTGAGGGAAATCATTAATTTCTAATTCTTCTTCATACTTTCTAAATACTTCTTCTGTTCCTGGTTCAGGACTATCTCCACATTCACTCTCACCATCATCATCTTTTGGTTGATAATTCAATCGAGTATTTAATTTAGCTGCTAATTGTTCAGCAACAGTTTTAGCGGTGATAACTGGTTGAGAACTAGCAAGGCCACCCTTTAATATAGCTTCTGCAGTTTGTTGTGATGCACCTTTAGCATCTGGACCAAGGTTTTTAGCAATATGTATACGTGAAGCTAAACGCTTGGCTAATTCTAGTCGCTCTGATGCTTGAGGAGTTCCATTTACTTCCACTAAAACACGTTAAATTTATTCATGAGTTGAGAAATATATTATAAAATACAATTATAGAATCATATTTGATTAAAAGTATTTAAACATTTATGCTCAATTTGCCTGAAATAGTGTAGTTTGTAAACAAAAATAATTACTTAAGCCAGTTAGATTTGGAAGTCCTATAGCGCTAGCTTTTACTTCTTTCACAATTCTCTTAGGCGCAAGCATTGTTTCAATTTGTTGATCAATATCTCCTTCTATGTCTTCATCATCAGAATCTTGAAGACCAAGAGCAGCTTTTTGTAATTTTTTCTTTTCATTAGCCATAACAGCTTCCGTCTCATCAAATTTAAATCCTTTTCCACTAAAACCACCACCTGTATGAACTTGCTTTCCTTCCTAAAAGTATAATAAATGTATCTATAATATTCTCCATGTATATGGGACTTTAGTTGATTATTTAAATTTAAGGTCGTTGGGACAAAACTGAGCCACGATCGTCCTGCACTTTTTTTGCTGGTTTCCAGGAGTTCTACATTTAAAAGAAATGTTAACTGTTGGGGCACATTTTAAAAACAGCAGGTAGTAATACATAATGGCTATTTTATAAGGGAAAACAGTTGAAGTAGCCTATTATACTATAAAACAGTTAGTGCTACTTACAGCGGCTTGTTTGGCTTGGTAACGTAGCCACATGGTACGCAATGATTCTGGTACAGTTACATTAGATGTTTCCAAAGCTCTTATTAAATCACCAGCAAATCGTTCTTGGTCAGGCGAAACTAACGTGTATGCAAATCCTTTATTACCTGCTCTAATTTTACATTAGAATTAAAATTAATTAGTTTAAAAATTAAAAGTACAAACATTTTTAATTTAATTAATGTCATTAGTAACTACCTTCCAGTTCTCCCACATCTATGAACATAATCTTCATAATGATTGGGACAATCATAATTAACCACTAATATCAAATCTTTAACATCTAATCCTCTGGCAGCAACAGATGTAGCAACTAACAATTTGATTTGACCACTTTTAAAATCAACTATAGTACTATCTCTGTCATATTGATCTATAGCACCATGTAATGACATACATGGGTAAGAGGCTTTTAACAATTTTTGTAAAAGTGTATCTGCATTTTCATGAGTATCTACAAACACAATACAACTTCCTTTTTCATAATACATTCCTAAAACTTCTAGTAACTTCATGAATTTCTGTTCTTCTTCTACAATAACTACATGCTGTTCGACTTCTTTGGCAACAACACTTCTACCTCCTATCTAAAAATGTAATTAAATTGACATTTTTACATAAATAAATATTATTTTAACAAAAAAAACATACTTGGACTTCAACAGGTTTTTGTAGAATCCGTCTAGCTAAAGCTTCCATCTGACGAGGGAATGTAGCACTAAACATAACAGTTTGACGATCTGGGCGTACATTATCAATTACACGCATTACTTGAGGTTCAAATCCCATGTCAAACATACGATCAGCCTCATCTAATACTACATATGTTACCCGTCTTAAATTAGTAACTCGACCTGTATAAAAAAAATAACTATTGAGTTATAAATCTATACCAAAGCTATTTATTTAACTATTTGAGTAATTGGAAAATATATCTTCAATCTTACCATTATTTGCAGCTAACATATCAATCATTCGGCCAGGAGTACACACAATAATTTCTGCACCACGTTTTAATTCTGCTATTTGTTCAGATATTCCAGTACCACCATAAACAGATACAACTCTTAACCCTAAGCTCTTTGTAAACTTCCGTGCTTCTCTTCCAGTCTGCATGCAAAGTTCTCTTGTAGGCGCCATAACAATAGCTAAATTAATAAATTATAAAACATATTCTTAAACTGTTTTCCAAGATAAGCTGCTATTAAAAGTTAAATAAAAAGAATTAATAAAAACTATGCAAAAAGTTAGATTTAATTTCTAAAAATATAAAATATACTATGTAATACACACTGTACGTCTTAATATTTTAAAGAATTAAGCGTAAACCAAAAACAATTGCAATATTAAACATAACTTATCACTCAATTTGTAAGTACTAACCAATCGGTCCATCAGTATCTTCCAAGGGAGGCTGATCCATAATGTGCCTAAACATTGGCAATAAAAATGCCAGAGTTTTACCACTTCCAGTTTTTGCAATACCGATAAGATCACGCCCAGCCATTATAGCAGGAATAGCTTGTGTTTGTATAGGAGTAGGCTTTTCATAATTATGTTTTTTTAAATTATCCATAATCTTTTTGCTCACACCACAATGAGCCCATACTTTTATTGGACGAGGGCATCCTTTTCCTTTTACTCGAACACCTTCTAATTCCTAGTGAAAAATATACAGAGTACGTATGAGTTAAATAAATAGGATCCTTTAAATAAGAAATTCTAGAGACCGGGAGAAAAGTTTGAAGTATTGACAATTTTGAGTTTTTTTTTAACTATATTAACTTTAAATTACCTCTTTGTATTTTTCAATTTCTTCAGAAGTCATACGTGTTATTTCAGGTACTTCAACATAAAAATTTTTTCTAAATGGTAAATAACTCATTTCAGCATGATCAATTTTTGGTAATTCTTTCTTTTGTTTATTGGCTAAACTAGCTGCAGCTACATTCAAATCTTCTTGTTCTTCTTCAGATGAATACTAGAAAATTGTTATATATAAAGTATATGTATTTATTAAGAATTAATTTATGCTATACTTCTAAGGCATCTTGATTTTGCTCAATGAGTTCACCTCTGGTATTATTATCTTTTTTCTTTGCTAATCCAGATACAATTACAACACCTGAACTAGTAGTATCAACTCCTAGGCTTTGTGTAAGGTCATTCAATGAATTTTTTTCTGATAAATTACTTCGATGCCCATCTACTTTATTAACTTTACGTACTTCTTCTTGAACACCCTGAAATAAATGTATTTTTATGAAAATAAATACAATTTGTAAAATACGTATACAATTAATATTTGTCCAACAGTTTAAAAATAATTATAATTTACAATTCCAAAAATAAATAAAATATTAGTGCAGTAAATTTACAATTATTTTCTATAGCACTAAATTAAAGTTTTTTAAAGATGCATAACAAAATTAATAACTTTTTATTCAAATAGGATTTATTTGTTGGTAATGCATCAATATTTTCATAACACTTAGATATTTAAAAACTTCTGCAAGTCTTATTATTAATATAATTGAAAAAGTACAACAGGAAGGGGGAGGAATAAAGAGGTTATAAGCTTCATCAACTATTAAAATAATTGTTGATGAATTCAATCAATTTACTCTTTCCTGGGCCAGACTAAGACCGTTCTCCAACTAGAGCAAAGTGACAAAACTTCTAGTGCTGTCAATCGCTTGATAAATAGTTACTATTACATTGCCTGAACTAGACCATGTATATTTTATTGTATATTTGTGTTTAATAATTACTTTAAAAATAAAAGAAGAGTCGGTGTTAACTATCAACCTAGTTGAAGCTGTAGAAAAATATTGGTGGTTTTACAATAACAAAAAACCAGGAAATTTCAGAAAAGGCCTGGTCAAAAGATGCTGGTCCTACTTTTTTCACTAGTATAGTAGTATGTTACAACTTTCTTTCAACATACGATAGAAAGATTGAAATTTAATATCACCTTGTATTAACTCATTAGCAGCAACAAAAATACGACAGTTAACATTATTCTGAATATATGGGTGTAATATATGTATCTCCTTTTATTTTTGCGGTTTTGATAATACCAGAATAATGTAACGGTATCTTCATTTCCAGAGGACAACATGTTTGCAACTGAGCTATTCTAATTGCCGAAATATTGACTAGTGTTCAGAACCCACAAAGTTTTATAATTTTTTGCTAAGCAATTTTTTTTTTAATCAATTCTTGATCGGTTTGCTTTATTGGGAGGACAAACTATAAGTGTTGTGGTTGATTTTAAACAGGACGTATTGCTTATCCTAAATTACACATATCAATGATGATAAACATAAATTTACTCATAATTATTGGAATTATTTTATAACAAGTTTATTGATGTTCATCATAGTTTAAGTTAAAGAAATGTTCTTAACAGTTTAAATTCCTTGGTCATTCCGTCGACTTTCTTAAAGCATCGTCCTCCAATATAGTCAACGGTCTTTTTCAAGACTTTATTCACAATAAGTTCCCACTGTTCATTCTTATCTACACCGACGGTTGGGTTTCTCCAATTTCCGCCGGATACTCTTTTTTCATTCCGGGGCTATGTATCTCTTTCACTAACAACCTACCTCCAACAGCCTCCTATTATACTGCAGAATGCTTTGCCATAGTTGAATCGCTCCAACTCATATCTACCTTACAACCAAACAAGTTCCTTATCGTCACTGACTCACTCCCCTGCCTCCAATCTCTCTCTTCCAATATATTCAAATCACCACCTAACCCTCTAATATTCCTAATTAGAAATCTTCTATTTTCTCTCGAAGCCAAAGGTTTTTAACTATACAGTTTCTTTGGATTCCAGCCCACACAGGCATTACCGGTAATGAAACAGCTGACTACTTAGCCAAAAATACAGCGTCGATCCAACTTCCATCCTATATTCCGATCCCCTGGTCTGACTTCTGTCTTAAGCTTAAATCTTGCATTTACCATCTATGGTGTGACTCTTACAACAACCTTCCACCTCACTTTGCCACATGGTATAGAAAATTAAACCCTACAATTCCATCCAAGCCATGGTTAGGTTAGGTTAGATTAGGCTCAGCTCGTTTTCCCGTCTCCGCTTTGGCCACACTCTTCTCCCCTCACACTCCTTTAAACTATCTCTTAACGACTCGCCTCTCTGCATTTTTGATCATGCTCCAGCCATCTGCGACATAAATCATATTCTGTTTAAATGCCCTGCCCTGCACGCCAAGCGCCTACATCTTTTTTCCATTCTCCACTCTAAATATTCCTCTCAATTCTCACCACATACTTACTTCTCAATCCCACCCTGCTATCCTTGCAATAATTAATTTTTTCGCTAATTCTGGGCTGCTTATATAAATAATTTTGTTGTGTATAATCATCTGTATATCTACTTATAATTGTCGAGGCTAATTGTGACACAAAGTTTAAATGCAACGATTAGAAATTATAAGCTTAAATACTCAACTCATGTCAAGCATTATAGGAACAAAAAAAAAAGAAAAACATTTAACCTGCATAAAAGCATCCAAAGGATCAATTTCTTCTTCTTCAATCATTTTCTCTGCATTATTTTTTGCTTCTTCTTCCTCATCGCTATCATCTTCTAAATTCCATTTTTTTGAAGGTATTTGTAGATTGGCTAAAAATATTAATTAAATAACTAAAATATGAAAATAATAAAATTGTAAATTTAGTTATTATGCAAGTCTTATTAACATAGTTTAAGTTTATAATTTGATTATTTTAGATCATGAATTTATATCATCAAAAACATTTTGATAATAACTGTTCATATTTTTTTTTATAACATTTCTGAAAATTGCACTTATTATAACTAATGAAGGGACTTGTGTTGTAATACAAGAGAAAAAAAACTTCGGATATACCTAATTTTGTTGCTTATTAGGTATATAAAATTGTTATAATCTTATACCTTATCTCACAATGCTCATGATATAATTGAATAAGTCCTGCAGTATGTTGGAGCTAGAGTCGGTAGGCTTAAGGAACAACTACTTGTCATACTTTAATCATAGATAATAGATAATTATGACTTTATTAGCAAATTGGGGGATAAGTGTACATACCAATGCATATGTAATAATGCATGTTGCATAGCAATAGCTGCGCATACGACTAAAACACTGTTTTTATTTTGAGGTATAATAACATCAAGAATTGTTCAAGACAGATGTAAAACATTAAAATTACATTTAATAAATTTACAAGACTTACACATAATTGTAGTTCGAACATCTTTTTTTACACTGTCTAATTCTTTCTTTTTGCGTTCTGCTCTCCAGCGTTCAATACGTTCTCGACGCTTTTGCATTTCTAATTCAAGTTTTTTTTGTTCAGTTTCCTAGAATAGAACATTTAATAATTATTATCAAAACAGAACTTAATATTTCAACTATTACCATAAAAAAAAAAAAGTTTGCTTAAATTTAGTTTAGCCATCATTCAATGAACAAAATGAACAATTAATCTGTATATTCAATTTTCACTGACTGCCATCGGACGATCTGTTAAAAAGACATTTTAGTTATAATAAAAAATACTAATGTTGGCTAAAGTAAATTTTTAAACATTTTTTTTTCTTATTAACAAATATGATTAATACATATTAAATATCTAAACCTTATCTGGATTGGTTGGATCAAAAGGAACTTCTTCAGGTTTACGCTCTGGTGACTTTCTTTTGTTACGTGGTGACCGGGAACGGCGAGGAGATCTAGACTTTTTTCTATCTCTTCTATATTAATACATACAGCATTAATTTACAATTCATATTAAGTACCATAAGTCAGAATAAACAAATATTTGTTTAGTTTATATATTCAACTAAACTTGAGATAAATAAGATGACAAGTTAGGCACCTAAAACTGGCCTTGCCAATGTTAACTGGTCATCTTATTTTATGTCAAATAACTATAAATTTATATCAGTTTTATGCATACAATGTAATCTAGACAAAAGAAATAGTTAAAAAAAACATTGAATAATCAAGTTCATTCAACTTACAACCCAATTGTGTAATCAGATCCTAAGTTAAACTAATTATACATACAATTAATTACACTCATAATATTGTTAATCACACACTCTGACCAACTAGTATTATGAAAATTTAAATTACAATATTTAAAAAAATTAAATAACTCAATTCTAACATTTTATTTTTATTATTATAAAAATTAGGTTAAACATCATATCATACTTGTATTTACAAACCTTTTACTTCTAAAAATAAAAAAAATACTATTATTAACTCAGGTTTTTATTTTAAAATATATTATTTAAATATTTTATTTTTACACATAAATCATTTATTTTAAAGAAAATGTAATTCTAAATACCTAATAATTAATTTGTATTGATGTACAAAAAATAGTTAAAATGTTCTATCAGATTATCATTATGTACAAACCTTTTAGTTCTAGAACAAAAAGTATAAATTATTAAAACTAGTAAAGGTATAACCATTGAGTATAGATAGTACCTAGATAGTATAGATACTATCTATACTCAATGGTATAACATGGGTGTACAAATGTTCTATTTGTTAACAAAATTTATCAGTTTCAATACTATTTATTTAATAAAACATTTGCTTTGTATTTACAAACCTTTTATTTCTATAAAACAAAAATAGGTTTTCATAATTAAAAACTAGGTAGGTACATACTTAAGTGGATTTAAAATTTGATTGATAAATTCTTACATTGATTTATGAATTTTATGACGAGGTGATCGGGACCGAGATCTACTACTACGGCGATGACGACGAGGACTCCTTGAACGGCTTCTTGAGCGTTTACGATGGACTCTATCGCTAAAATTACAAAAAAAACTATTATTCATGTCTTATTCATGTTCAAAAAAACTTACCTTCCACTTCGAACCATATTGAATTATTCAAAATTAATTAAATATAGGTATTTAAACTGTAATTTCCTCCAATGTATAGATTTGTATACACATGCTGTTTGATATTTATGTATATATCAATAATAAATATTTATAGCAGTAGACAAGATTCAATATTTTGTATTAACCCTACAGAATTTACCCACGCTTGTTCATGGAAATCGATTTAAATAGGTATTTACAAAAAAAATGTCACTATTAAGATATTTTAGAATTTGAGATTTATTTAAAAATTTAGCATGACAGCAGACAGCAACTATAAGAAGTAAGAAAGAAGAAACTATAAGAATTATTATGGTATTATCATCTAATATTTTATTTATTTATTATATCAAACTACAGTTGCGACTTGCGGTTGCCGATTTGTGAGTCAATGACAATCGAAAACGTTTTCGTGTATGTGTAATTTTTTTTTTAAAATGCGAAAATATTATCGAAAAAGGTCACACTGAGCATATATTGATAAGAAAATGTTTGAGGTTCACTATCATAGAGAATATATTTCTGAAAGATATTTATATTGTTGTGTATATTCTGTGATATTACTGTAATTGCTTTTTTTTATTCCTACTTTTTTTTTTAACCCGTGTAGTGTAAATGTGTAATGGACAACTAGCGCCACTGGTGACTGACTTCTCTACTAAACTGACGGAAGCAAGTTTTCGTGTACGAACTACGAAGTCGAGGGTTTCTGGTTCAGGTTCATCCGTTCACCGTGATATAGCAAATTTTCTTAGTTTCAGAGTTCTTATTGACTGCGATTAGGAATATTGCATTAGTGCACTGTGCAAAAAGCTTTTTAACTGGCTACTGCTAATTTTTTTTTTCATTTTAAAATTTTTAAATAAATTTAAATTTCTGTTATTTTTTGTTTTAAAAATTTTAAAAATTACTAAAACTATGTCTGGAGCAACTGCATTGTTTGGAAATACGGCTGGTAGAAATCAGTCGAAAAATCTTGTAGAGTTTAAAGCTGGAAAAATGAACATGAGAGGTAAAATGGTGTACCCTGACAAAAGAAAGGGATTATTATACATTCATCAATCAGATGACTCTTTGATTCATTTCTGCTGGAAAGATCGTACATCAGGTGTTGTTGAAGATGTAAGTTGTTAGTTGTTATTCCTAAATTATCAATTCATTAAAAATGTTTGTTTTTTTATGAAATACGCTTAGTATAATATAGCTGACTATTATAAAACTTATTGTTGAGTGTTATTGTCATTCCTAAATATTAATTTTAGGTTATGTTTAAATAACTTCATCTATTTTTCCTAGTCATCTTAAAATAAATTAAAATTATTGAATAATATTTTAAACACTTTTATATAAGTAGTTCTGCTGATTATAGTATTTGTCATAGTAGTTTCTTCAGCCCCACCCCCTCCCCAATCCCTATTTATATTGTCAAATCATTGTTCAAAAGATTATTTCTTGTTTATATTAGTCATTTCACTAAAAGGTTTAAAGGTCCAATACTTAATACTTTATAGTCAGTGTAACAATAGGTATCTAAAATAATTTATATGTTTTTGGTTTATCACTTAAACTAAGGGTATTTAAGTTGTATTTGTATGATATATCTATAGATGCATATTTGGTGTCTAGTCCTACTGTTTTTCATTCCTTTGCCCTTTGTACTATATTCCCTTAGATGGTATTAAGTTATTTTCATAGATATACTTTCTACTTCCTAGAATCCAACTAGGATACTATATATATATATTTTAAATTATAATATGTCATGTTACTTTAAAATATACTTATGTTGAAACTATATTAATATTATTAACCCCATTACAAAGAAAAAGATCCCCTAAAATTCCATTTTCTAATAAATGTATATGTTATTTGTAATGTCATTACAAATAATTACTTATGATTACTTCTGTGCAAAAAGACATACATTTTATATACATTCAATTATTATTCATCATGGGTTAATTAAAATAGTGACAAAAACACACATAAATATATATCATTAATATTTATTATATTCAAATATACTTATGTTTATTTCTAAAAATAAGAAAAAATGTGCAACTGAAATTATTTTTTAGGATTTGATTATTTTCCCTGATGACTGTGAGTTTAAGTTTGTGCCACAATGTACTACTGGAAGAGTATATGTGCTGAAATTCAAGTCATCTAACAAAAAGTCATTTTTTTGGCTACAGGTTATATATCTTTAATAATATCAATAATAATTGTTTTACATTTTATTTATTATTTATGGTATGATAATATATTTTATAGGAAGCAAAAACTGACAAAGACGATGAAAACTGTCGCCGTATCAATGATGTCATGAACAACCCTCCAGCACCTGGTTCAAATCGTAGTGGTGGCACTACCCCTGGTTTGTTTACCAGTCATAAATAGTTATTTATATGGAACTTTATCAATTAACTTTTATTTTGTTGTATCTAGTTATTCTTAATAAATAATAAAAATGTAATTATGTAAAAATGCAAATGCCCTTTAAATAATAAGAAAACATTTATTAATTCTATGTATATTCTATTCCACGAAAGAAAGGTACCTCATCTTCACGAAAATCGGTTAGCAAAGTGATCCCTCATGCCTCACATCACACCACTAGCCGGTACACGTGAGTTAGCAATGCACAGCCGTCATTTCATGTCCCGATATGTCGTCAATGATCGATTGCACATAGAGACTTGATGCAGTGGTGTGGAGCTCTGTCAGCATACTCAAAACGATACCTTTCTTTTGAGAAATAGAGTATACATCTAAAAAAAATTCCAAATCTGTATACGGTGTGCTCAACAATAAAGGTGACACAAAATATTTTAAACGCTTGACCCTAAATTTTCATTTCCAAAAAATTTCCTGCGCATGTGCAATAACATTTTTTTTTTTAATTTTACCCCTCCCCCCTCCTTTCCCTTTGAGTTAAAATTTGAATAACTTTAATTTTATTTATCAACTTTGACCTATATAGTTTTTTCCTATCTTAAAAATTGACTTATTGAGAGTGAGATAAAAGTTTCAATTAATACATGGTATATTTATCTTTTTTAACAGTCTTTCTATAATGTTCCTTGTAATTATATTTGTTTTTTTTTCAAAACTAAAGTATCATGCTGTAAGTTAAGTACATTTATGTTATTTTCACCAAATGATTAACTCAAATTTCTAGTGCACTAAAAAATACAATAAATAAAACATACAGAAATTGAAACTTTAACTTGCTTTCAATAAGTCAATTTTTAAAATGGAAAAAACTAAATAAAATTTTAATTTTCAAAAATAGATGAAATATTAAGTTTTTTATACTGTAAAAAATCTCAAATTCAGTATTATTTGTTTGAAATATTTTATGTTATTTTTATTGTTGATCACACTGTTAAAGAGAGAAAACCATGGTTTAGTATTATGTGAATGTATAAAACAAAAATTATTTTACAGATTATCTCAGTATGTTTGGCCTCATTCATACCCACCTTCTGACTATATATTTTTTCCTTTGCCTTTTCCCCTGCCTATCTATTAGAGAATTCAATTAAAATAGTATTTCAACTTTCAAAATATTTTCATAAATTGAATATCTTATATTATTCAGAAATAAACAAAAGCAGTTACTTTTGAATTTAAGTTGAACTGAAAGTTCTATTGATGATATTGATTGTGGTTCTGCAATATCATATTTTAAATTAATTACTCAGAAAAGATATTATTAATAGGGACATAAATGATGAAATGCTGTATACTAATTAAAATGTATATTATAATTTAACCTATTTATACAGATGGTGATTTGCAAAATTTATTAAGCAATATGTCTCAACAACAATTAATGCAGTTGTTTGGGGGAGTTGGTCAAATAGGGGGCTTATCATCTTTGCTTGGTACAATGAGGTAATTATTAAACAATAATGTGTAATCAAAATTCTTGAGCATTTAATATTTTACTTAGATCTAGTCAAACAGGGCGATCATCATCATCAACTCATTCATCTAGTGCTCAACCTGCAAATACCAGCAGCAGTTCAAATACAAACAGTGGCAGTAATAGAACAACTAGCACTAGCAGTTCTCCTCCTCCTACAAATAGTGTTACTACCGGACCTACAGGTGACAAAAAAAATATAACTTTATAAATGTTGTCATACAATTATCAAGCTAATTAATAATTTTTAGAAAGTCAAGAACAAAGAGCTACTGGTATACAACTTAGAGACCTTCAATCTATGTTATCTGGATTAACTGGTGCTCAAGGAACAACTGAAAAACCACCAGGTCATTAAACAAATTTCTTTACTTAATAACTAGCTAAATTCTTTGTTCTTAAGATTAATTTTTCTCATTTAAAAATACAGTGGATCTGTCAGCTGCTATGGATATGGAAAACTTACAAAGTGTAATCGAAAATACAAGTGCATTGAGTCAGTTAGCACAACATTTACCAACATCAGAAAGTACTGCAGAGTCAACACCAACTAGTCAATCGACACCTGATAATTTGAAAGACACAATTACTTCACCACAGTTTAGACAAGTAAGTTCTAAAATACAATATAAGACCAAATGTAATCATAGGGGGGGGGGGAGTAACTCTCTTAAATATAGGTACAATTAAACCCACAAAACTCATTGTATTTATTTTCTATGGGTATGGGCACTTTACTATATTTATAATTGTTCATAAAATATGAATACATTTTAATTAAATAATGGTGGTGCTAGTTGGGAAAAGAGAGGGTATGTCTAAACATTTTTTTTTTTAGTTATTTTGTTATTCACATTATGATAACAACTATAACTTAACAATAAGATGTCAGATTTACTATGAAAAACTTTTCATAACGTAGTGTACATATTTAATGAAAAATTAAAAAAATTAATAACATTGAAACTAGGAATTCTTGAATTTATACAACTTTTTATCATAATTTATTTATTTATATAAGTGATGGTTGTAATGTACTCTATTATGAAGTATAAGTGCTTATAATAATAAAATAATTAATAACAAAACAGATAATACATTATTTTATATTTTGCCAAGCATTAAAGTTGAAGTAAAGTATTAATAAATTTAAATATTAATCAAAATATTAATAACCTGAAACCTAATGTTTTTTTTTTTTTTTTAAATTTTTTTTTTAAACTTTGTAATTACAATTAGTTTCAACAACTATTTAATATAATATAGTAGTTATATACAAGAAAAAGAAAAAATAGTAACAATATACAATTCAATTAAAAAGCCAGTATGGTTAAAGAAAGATAATATAATATTTAATATGATATTTTTTTGTTTATTTGAGAAGATGTTTATAATATCGAAAGGGATATTTCAGGTGTTCAAAAGGGACATTAGGTGTTCTCGGTTTGTTGATAGGCTGGGACAGATGAATAATAAGTGGCTGATATCACAGACCATTGGATATTTGTGCAGTGTGCAGAGAGTGGAATCGTTCAGTGACAGTTTAAAAGAATGAGAAGGAAGTCTTGTGTGGCCAAACCGAAGACGGGAGAACGTATGATACATTTCCTAGAAAGATTGAGATTGTGGAACCAGGGTAGAACCTAATGTTAGTTATAGTTGTCACTTAAAAAGTGAATACAACAATTTATTATCAATTATCACACTGATAAACATTAATATTTAATTTATTAATACTTGATAAAACATATTAAATCTATTTCTTTTGGGTAAACTTCAATAGTGTCAGAAATCACAGGTAAAAAAAACTTTTTAGCCTAACTTTAGAACATTAACACATTTTGTATATTTAATTTAAATAAAATATCTTAATATATTATAGTGAATATTTTTCCTTGGCGTAATTAATGTATACATCTTATTAAATTTGCTGTCGCATAAGATTTATATATTTCAGGTAGTCTAGAATAATCCATGCAATTGACAAATACCGTTTATTTTATTTTTAGAAAAGTGAGGGAGAGTAGTTATAGATAGGAAATACAATTAAATTAAATGATGATAATATTGGTAAAGATAATGTTTCATAAATATTGACGGTAATATTTGTACATTACGTACTTCATTCCCAATTAAATAAATTAATTCATATATTAGTATACCATTCCAGAGTACTTAAACTTAGAATATTTCATTTTTGTAGTTTCTAAAAATATGTTTTTTTTATCTATTATATCATTATTTCATTTTAGGCTGTAAGTATGTTTAGTAATGCTTTACAAACTGGCCAACTGGGATCTGTGGTTCAACAGTTTGATTTAGGGGAAGGAGCAGTAAGTGCAGCTAATCAAGGAAACATGGAAGAATTTGTACGAGCTCTTCAACAAGCAAATATTAGTGCTGAAGAGTCAGATGATGCTTGTCCAATAAATCCAGAAAAACGCAAAAAACCAGACAATGATGACATTGGGTCTAAGTAATATTAATACTAATATTTTATGATTTATTTTGAATGAAGATGAATTTAGGCATTTATTACAGTTTTCTTATTCAATTAAATTTATAATATACTTATAATAAATAAACAATAAAAATTAATCCAGATAATTTATTGTTATCATAATTTTTAATCATTAAAAAAGGGTTTCAAATCCTCAGATAAAAACTTGTCATTTTATTCTCCAGTCATCATTTCCATAAACTCTGAAAATAAAAAGTAATTTTGAGGTAAGTATTAAATTTAGTACTTTATAGTTTTTAGTATTTATATTTACCATCAAAGTCAACTGTGCCTGATCCATCTGTATCAATCTCAGCAATGATGCCATCCAAGTCTTCTGGACCTAATTTGTCATCTAATGCTGCTAATATTTCTCTTAGTGTAGCAGTAGTAATGTATCCATTACCTTCGCGGTCATAAAGTCGAAAAGCTTCTTTTAGTTCTTCTTGCATAGCTTCAGCATCATCTTCTTCAAGAAAATGTGCAGCGATTTCACAAAATCCATCAAAGTTAACTTTTCCTGTTGCTATAAAAAAATATAATAGTTATTATAAATAAATTCTTATGGGTACAGTTGTAAATAATAGTTTACCATCTGGATCAACTTCTTCTATAAGTTCATTTAATTCTGAATCATCGAACAACTGACCCATAGTATTTAGTATGGTACTAATTTTTAATGTGTCAATAAAACCAGATTTAGAAGTGTCAAACATTTGAAACGCCTTTCGTATGACTTAAAAACAAATAAAATTATTTACATCAAACTAGTTATTGTTTTCAAGTCAAGAATGCATTTTGTGTTTAAGTGTGATTTTAAATGCGAATTAAACTACTTTTTTTTCATTAAAAATAATTAAGTTTTTTAGTTATTTTTAAGTTTGATGTCTCAATGACTTATTATTTATAATTTAACTATAATCAAAAAAAAAAGTAATATGTTACACCTGGAGAATACATCATTTTAAATTGAATAGGTTATTGGGTACATCAATATGGTTTGTCTACACTGTCTATGACATGGCCTGCTTAGGCTAGGGCAAGAGGCAGAGGGGCCGATCTGGAAATGGGAATTTTCCTGGTGGCCTGGTCATTTTATATTATATTTTATTTACAAAATTAATAAATGCGTCAACAATGTTTTTGTAATAAAACTTTGAAACTATGAAATAATTGCAATTGGTATATTAGGTATTAATACAATTTTGTTATATTTTAATGGTCTCGTTTGAGTAATGCGTACGAGAAAGCAGTGGCGCCGAAATTCTAAAAATGTACTTAGGCCAAATGAAAATAAAACGGCCCCAAGCCACCCCAGTTGCCACAAGCCTACTCCGTCCCCCTGTTTACCCTCCCCCCCCCCAATGAAATAGAGAAGTCTCAGAACTACGAACTAGGTACCTAAATAAATAAGTATTAATATGTATCTCTTATTTTCATCAAGTAACCAAGTATAGTTTATTATGTTGATTAAAATATTGCAAAGACGTCCAGCTCCCCTCTGATCGCCGGCCCCCTTTTAAAAATGTGGTCAGGCCGTGGCCTGACCTAAACATAGGACTCGGCGCCACTGCGAGAAAGCATAGGCTATCCGATATAAAATTAAAAAATATTACATAGGTAAATCTCGACATCGAATAAAATTAAAACAATATCTCGATGTCGCGTCGGTTGGTTATTTTTATAATATAACAACCGGGTACTGGCCACTGGGTAGTGTTTGGTCTCGACTACAATCCAGCACAATTAATTACTAAGAAATTATAAATGACTGATTTGACGTATTGACGCCTGTTGAAACCTGAAATTTGTTTATCTTTAGAGTGGCGACAAATATAGCAATATTCCAATATCTAATAGCTATAACTGAATGTCTAAATTATATATTATAATAGTACCTGCATACAGTGCCGGATTTAGAACAGGTGCCGCCTAGGCCCTTTTAAATATGCCGCCCCTACCCCACCCAAAATGTAGTATTTATTAATAATAAATTTAATATTTTATATAATATATATTTATATATTAAATATTATATAATATCAGTTTCGGACTTCCTACATCAATTAATACTGAAATAGCACTTTATGCCGATGACAGCGCTATATATGCAAGCTCTACAGACGTTGAAACAGTGACGAAAAACATCCAAGACCACCTGAATGACATCCAAAAATGGGGAGATAAATGGAAAATAAAACTGAACCCTCCAAAAAGCACAGCAGTCCTTTTCACTAACCGTCGTCCCAAAACTCCCGGTAATTTAAAACTGTACGGCAATAGCATTCCTTGGTCACCTAGCATCAAATATCTCGGCGTAATATTAGACAGGAAACTAACTTGGAACCCACACATCACCTCTAAACTACAACAAAGTTACCAGAGACTAAAGATACTTTATCCATTGATAAACCGACCATCATCGTTAAGCTGGAAATGTTCTATTTTGCTAATTGCTATACAAACAAATTTTACGACCACTACTTTTATATGCAGTCTCCGTGTGGGAAAATTGTGCTAAGACCCATTTACACAAAATACAAATATTTCAATCTAAAGTCTTTAGGACAATATCTAACGCCCCATGGTTTATACGTAATGCTGCACTGTACACGGACTTCCAGCTACCATCTATAAGTTATAACTGATTAATGATTATATTATAAAAAAATTAACAATCAACTTCTTCAACCACCTACAGTCTGCTAGCAGCGCGAAATACTACAACCTAAATGTCCCTCCTCCAATACGCCGTCTCAAGCGTGAACGTCCACATGACCTTCTACGCTAATTTGTCTTTGTTTTGTTACTCTCTCATATTTATTAACTCTTAATTAAATCTTAATTGTACATACCTATTACTGTTGTATAATAATATAGTTAGATCTAAGCTCATAAAACATTGTTAAATCCTAATTTATCAATTCTTACTGATTTTGTAATTTTTTTTTTATATGTTAACCTTTTTCAAAATGTCAAATTATTATATTCTTTTAGCCTTAAGTTTAGATGATCAATTGTCAGGAAAACTTTATAAATAAAAACAAAAAAATATAATATCAATTTACGCAATACGCAGTTGCCAGTTACATGTATAAAATATTTATATCATTTTTTACAAAATTTGCCTCCCTAGGCCCGGGCTTCACGGGCCTATGCGTAAATCCAGCCCTGTCTGCATAATTTTGTATTATTGGTCCCATTGGTTATATCGACTTATTGTTATTAGATTCTAAACGAAGCGATGAATGTATTGATTCTAGATAGATGTGTGTTGTTTAAGGGCAGTAAAAGTGTTTCGATTTTCTTCATCAGAATCTTTTCTGTTGAAAAGTTGTGGGTCTCAATAATAATTAAACGCGTCGGGAAAAACAAAACAAAAATTAAGGAAAAAACGGACATTTTTACTTGAAAATGTAATACAAGATTCTTCATAAGTTGCTTAAATAATAACCAAAAATAATAAAAATACATTGGACCGAAAATCATCATCGAACATTTCCAAATTGTTTTGTGGTTAAAAATTCATAAGAATTTTTCTATATATATTTAAGGTTTGAAAATTCAACACTAGATTCTAAATAAGTTTTTCTTACGACAACCGTAAAAAAAAATCTATAGGAAAACACTTAAAAAAATGTATAAGCGTTTTAAGTTAAAATACTTAAAAATTCCTAGAAAATCAAAAAAATATACCTATAAATTAATTTGTATTGGAAAAAGTATAACATTTTGAGAATTTATACCTAAGGCTTAAAAATTTAATACAAGGTTCCTCATGAGCTATTATGTAAGTAATCGTTAAAAAAAAGTGAAGCGTATGTCTAATAGTTTTTTATAAGCATCTAAAGTTGAAATTTTGAATAAATACGTAAAAATCACATTTTGCAATTTCTTTTTTATTAGCAAATTCAATATTTAAATCTAAGATTTTTAAATTCAACACAAGATATTCTATAAGTTTTTCTATCTTTTTAAAAAAAAAATTTACCGGAAGGTCCAACTGATTTTTTATGAGCGTTTGAAATCATTAATAATGGCATTATAAATGTAATATAAAATACCTATGACCTATCCTAGGCTGACAGACCGTCTCCGCTCAGAATCGTTTTTCGTATACAATGATAAAATTGAAAGTATAAATATTATTATAAATAAAATGAAATGTATTTGTATAATTCTATTGAAATAGGTAAATATATAAATAAATAATTCGAGCGTAGCAAAAAATTTTTTGGTGATTTAATTGGTAAATGATGGGTGGCCTGGGTAAATTTCAATCTCCCGGCCTGAATTTTATTCCCACTCCGCCCCTGGCTAGGGCTATAAAAAGCATTTTGATAAAGTTTCATCCTTAAAATATTAAACATTTTAAGTTATAGACTATAGTGCTACACAGTAGGACATAGGTGATACAGGTCCTCACTCCGGGTATAAAATATGTGGTGGTACATTTGAGTGTTAACTTCTAAACTTTAATTTAATTTAATTTATAATGAATAATAATTAATAGGTTTTATCAGAGGTATAAAAATTGTTTCGAGTATTTGTCAGGGAAATCGAGTTACAGAAGAGGAAAAAATAATTATGACGATTTATATATTATTTTATTTTAAGCTTCAAATATTTAGTTTCAATTTTCTATGCATAACTATTTTTAATTTTGTTTTCTTATAATTGATGTATTTAATACTATAAACAATTTAACTTTTTAATCATATTTTTCTTTCTTTGTCTTTACTTATTTGAGAACAAAAAAAAGCAATAATAAAAAAAAATAATAATCTAAGGTTACATTAATTATTAAAATTAGATTAACATAATGATTGTACTCGTGCAATTATTGAAAATACGCGGCGTTTTTATTGACTAATAGAAAATTGGCGATTTAAATTTTATTTCTCCGGCCGCATTTATTCGACGTCTTTAAAAATGTGACAGATTATTGAAACTGTGTACCTATAACGTATATAGCATTCTAAACTATAATGTATTAAAATATATAAAATATTTTGAAAAATGTGGAAAAACGTATGTTGTACCCCAGCCTAAGTCAACATTTTCCTAGTAATATAGGTTTATATAATTTTGTGCATAGGTAACATAGGTATTTTATTAATTTTGTTCTACTGAAAATAATATTTATAGTAAGTATTTGCATGTAAGTAAGGTGAAATAAAGTTTATACTACAAACTAGTAACTACCCAGTGATTTATTTTGATTTTGAAAATGTACTACTATATAAGTTTAAAAATTACTAAATTTAGAACTAGTTAGAAGTTTATAATATAAAACAATTGAATTGGACGTACTTAGTTTGAAAAACGATGAATGTTAATATCTGTATAAATTATGCCAATTCAAATTTGTAAATTTACCTATACATTTTTAAAATATAGGTAATATAGGTAATATTTTTAACAATTGAAATATATATATTTTAAATGTAAATATTCGTTGCAAAACTAATAAAAAATAGGCACATTTTGTCATCTGATGTTTGTAAATAAATTTCATTCGTGCATTTAAATTTTTAAATCTTTTTAATTTAATCAATCTAAACATTTTTGTTTTAGTTATTAATGGATAATTAAAAATTAAATTATTTTGTTCGGCAAATACACCATAATATAGAGTACCTACATAAATATATATCTACTGTTTCTTATAGATATACAGATTTCAGTTACCTACCTATTTACTCGTTAAAATCAAACAATCAATTATAAAATTTAATACTTACTAGCTACTTTTTGGTCATCTTCGTCCTGCAACAAAATACATTACACATATTCAATATATCTATATGATACTCGCATCTTTATTAAAATCTGTCTTAGTTATTTATTTTACTAAGGTATCGCACATTCGCACTTACCATTTTGTTATCTGTCTGTGACGTTAGTATATAGTGATGCTCGTGAGGTTTGTAGTCCGAATCCCTAGGTAAATAGCTGTTTGTTGTCTGAGTTCTAATTGGAGGGGAAAGCTTAGAAAGACCCATGAAAGAAATATGGTAAAAATAGATAGGAATGCCTATTCTGCTGGCCTATTCTTACACCTCTACGAATATGAAATGTATGATATCACCCTGCCACACTAGTCAAGAAAATACTTAACGCTTATTTACACATCACAAAAGATTATCAAAGAACTTGATCATTTCAAGCGAGTAATGACAGAAATTCTTTCGTTTAACATTAAATTAATTTTATTTAATACATAACATTTCATTATTTCAACAAAAACGACCGGTTAGCTTTCAAAAGTAATTTTCCGTTCAATTAGTTTTTAATATACCCGAAAAAATAGATTCATATTATGCATAGATCGTTTATTTTAGTTTTAATTTACTTATGAATGCACACATGACGAACTGATTTAATAATATAGTTGATACTACCTATATAGATACTATTTGCAATTGCAAATTGTGTCATGCAGCCATGCAGGTATCGTGGAAACGAACCATATCGTGCAAATCATGAAAATAGCTAATGAGCTATAACTAAACACTATCCTAACGCCCACTACCAAACATATTTCTGTACTACAATATAAATAAGCCTCATTATTTAGCCTTGCTGTATGCTAGAAATGTGTAATGTGTTGATGACAACTTATTTAGGAAATTGATTATAAAACTGACTGTATTTAGGAATACGTATTTTAGTATTTAGTATAGGTACCTGCCTATAGTATTCGATATTAAGAATTTATTTTATTTCATTATTTAAATTTCTATCGTTTATTAATTTGCATAGCAACGTAGGTATATTAAGCTATATTTCTATAATTTATATTAGCTATTCAAGTACCTACCTACAGAATACACTGAATGTTTGTAAATGATTTATGTTCAAAACATATCCAAGTTTAAAAACTTACAATTCGATTGACAGAGAAATTAAGAATAGTTTTTTTTAATACTCACCTAGCAAAGTACAACAATTTTTTTTACTCAATAATAACATTTTTTTCTACATATAAATTAACCCAAACGTTTTATACAAACGATTGTTTTAGATTCCAAGAGGATAGAAGAATGTATAGGTTTTATAAAAAAAAATGCTACAATCTTCAATATTGATGCTTCTGGTAGACAATTGGATCTAGTTTGGTCTTTGGGAGGTCAAATGTAGATTGTTTCAGTATCGAACAAACTGTATACCCTTGAGTAATGATTATGACTTGGGCGACTTGGTAACAAACAAATTTGTTTTAATCAAATCAATATATATATTCCAGATATTTTTAGGAATAAGTGGAAGACGGAAGTGAACCAATTTTGGATTCAAATATTTTTTGCGTATTTGTGATACTAAAATAAATCCTCATCAATCAGCCAATTTTTTTACAAAGTCGAAAAAAAAATGGGGTAAAGTTGGTAACCGCTCTGCTGTACAGTAGGACAAGTCGAGTGTAGTTTGTCAATACTCATTGAGTAAATCTCTGTAATAGTGTAATGTACCTAAATATATTCAATTTTAATTTAATGATAAATCATTTTATACGAAAAACGATTCGTTGAGCTAAATTTTGCCACTGGTTGAGTAAAGTCGGTCTGTCAGCCTATATCGGTATAAATATATAATGATATGTTATTTTATTGCTATTGCTGTTATTTATTTTATTGTTACGGTAAATTGAATTAATTTTTGCAAAAACATTGCATTTATTATTTTTTTAATTATTTGCATTAATTTTTGAGTCAATTCCCATTTACTGTAGAACAGTGTAAATAGGTTCGTGACCAAATTTAAACTTAAAATATCTTCATCATTTCAGAAGCACACCACCTATAGCACCGTGAGTGTTCAACTGTGGTGAAATATATTTGAACCTGTCGTTCTGCTATTTAAATTTTGGTTATACACTTATACCTATTACCTATATTTTTTGTTTGAGATCATTCCAATATTTTTAAATAACTTTTGGTGTAAAATTAAACAAAACATAATTTTTAAGGTCGAATATTTAGTGGTAAAATGTTGTAAATATATTAAATATAATTGTGTATTTATAGTAACATTAGCACTGCAGTAGGTATAATAAATTATATATTTAGGTATCTATTTATCGAATTTGTCTAGGTTAGTAGGTAGTTGTATATTATAATAGATAATGGTATTGGTGTATACATAATACATGTATTTTAATTGTACTTGGACACACAAATGTAATATTATAAAAACGTTTTCGTTTTATAAATTCATAAAATAATGTTTGACATTTCTACAGCGATATTTTCTCAAATTATAAATAATATTTTGTTATTTAGCCCGTATTAGTACAAAAAAAGTTTTTTCTCATTAAATAGCAACGTCGTTAACATATATTTTATAGCGATATTTAACTCATTAAAAAAAATAAGTAATTGTGGTGCCAAGTATTAACAATAATATAATGCGTACGCTTGCAGATGATTGTTTCTTTTTTCATTTATTGTACCTACAGTAGGAGACACCTATCAGTGTATTATCGATGACAATTTGGCTCAGATCTTAAAATGTGTGATCTCATCATGCAATACGCCCGGCGCCTGTGCTTCACAAATCCAACAGCTACTTTATAAACCGTTGAAAAATATTTTTAAATTCTCTCGGTTACCACACCTATCGGACAAATATGTTTGTGGGTCGACTACTTGGATTGTTTCCATGTATTGTTTTTCAAATCTGTTTGTTGTCCATCACTCCATCGTGCCTTAGTCCTAAACATACAAATCAGTTATCATCACGGAGTACGGACCAAAATGTTTTTATACTCTAATATATTGGCTATATTTATAAATAAATATATACATCATATCGTTATTTATAAGTATTTAGTCATTACTCGACACTCACCAATCACCATTATATAATATATTATACTTATAACTTATAACTTGTTAATTCACTCAGTATAACACTTAACAGTTTATACTAAAATAAATACTATTATAGGTGAGAACGCTTTGGTTTCACAGTTCACAATAATATTATTAATATTAGTATTTAGTACCTACCTAAATATTGTATGTTTATATACGTACCGGGTGATCCATTTAACGTACGACACTCTCTATTTCAAAATATGTTTATGTTTTGAAAATATTGTTTATATGATCTCAATAGCCGTTGAAAAGTAGCATTATTTAAAAAATGGTATTTTTCAATAAATAATATACTTATAATTTTTTTAAGTTTTTCACATTTTTGAATGACAACATACTGGTTTAATTTTATATTCCAAATCAGAATATTTTTCTGAGAATTCCTATACATAAAAATCAAATTTCGAATGAGTAGTTTATCGTTTATGATGACTTATGAGTATTTAAAGTAAGTACCTATAGATGAGCAGAGTGGAGTGGTACGCGGTTATCCCGCCAAATGTTGGTAAACTTGTCAGTTTATCGAAACTTTAAATAGGTTACTACCTAGTAAGGTTAGGTTGTGTAGGTTATAACAAAGGCGTGCCCAGCGGGTAGGCCCGGGCCTACCATGATTTTGAACCCTTAAATATACCCAAAGTATATATTTTTAGGTTATACACATTATTTTTTTAACCAGGCCTGTCCTGAATTTTGATCCTGGGCACGCCACTGGGTTATAACTTATAAGTTATAACTCATAATTCGATTTTTAAGTATCAGAATATTCAGAAAAATTTTCTGATTTGGAATTTGAAATTAAAACAGTATGTTGTCATCCAAAAAAGTGAAAAACATAAAAAAATGTATAAATAATTTTAGAAACGACTAGAAACCATGGAATTTTTTTTTTCAAAAACGTTAAATTTAATACTTTTTGAAATAAAGACAGACACTCAATGGACCAGCTGGCAGCTGGTATTCAGTATGGTTATAATTAATTGAAAAGTCAGTACCTACCTCTAATTCAAAGTATAATGCAGATATACTAGTGCATGCTTTTTTTAATGCAATAAATATAAGTCTCTGGCCTCTCTTTTACCATGGTCTAAACATTTTTTTTAAAAATGCTTAAAATCTTTTTTTGATTTCATAATTTTAAAACCATTTTGTAGTATTATTTATTTATAATATTGGGAAATAACAATTAAAAAATTTATTGAATCTAGAATAAATAAAAGCAATTTCTGATTTCATAAATGCAGCAGAATATTCTAAAATTGTATCTATGATTTCATAACTTTGATAACTAATTCTAATCCAATAGGTAAAAAGAACACACAACTCGTTGAAATTGCATGTAATATTTTTCATTTGTCTTATAATATTGTTCATTATTTCCACTATGAACTGCCATGAAAAGTCAGTTTTAGAGTCCCATGATCTTCGTAAGTTGTGACTAAAAGAGAGCTAAAGGTTATTAGTAAATGTGCGAGATATTCCCAGCGACATGTTAAGTTCGTTAGAAAGATCTACTCATTAGTCATTGTTAATGAATAGTTATTATTTTATTAATTATTATTAAAAAAAAGTAACTGAGTCTTAACTATACTCGATTCACGTTAAGAAGGAAACTTGGAGGCAATCAGTTTTGGTCAGGCAATACCAGTTTGTCACCCCTACCAAGTGTAGTTAAGCCCCTCCACACATATCAGTCACCGAGGTTCCTTCTTAATGTAAATGGAGTACAAGTTAAATAACTTTTTTTCTTAAATATAACTTTAAAAGTTTAAAAAATTAACTTAGAACTCAACTTTTATTTTTCTATATTAACTTAACTAAACAAGTTAAAAAAGTACTTTTCTTGCCCAGCTTTGCTAATTCTTTTAAAATAATTCAATAAAAAATAAATCATTTAAACATAAACATAATATTTATATTATAATTCATTAGGAAAAAAAATTATCAGTACATCACTCTTTAACATAAGAAAATAATAAATTAGTATTCTTGACATTGGAAAAAAAACTAATAGCCACTAATAACATACAAATATAATGATGAAAAATTTAATTTTACAGTTTTAATTATTAATTATTAGTATCATCATTAGATAATGCACGGGCTCTAACTAAATCTAATCGTCCTGCTTTGATCATATCATTTTCCCAATTAAGAAGTGCATTTTTATAATTATCATTTTCTACAGCAGCTGATTTAATATATTTTGTTTTTCTATTTTCATCCAATTCTTTCCATTTATTAGCAACTGTTGCCATATAAGTTTGAACTGGCTCATTTCCGTGGTTTTTTATTTCTTCAGTTACAAACATCAAATATGCAGTAAGAGGTTTACGAGGCTTACCCAATTCTTTCAATTCCTGAAATAAATAAAACATTTTATATAAAGTGAGCTTAACTTTATTTTTGAACATACTTTTTTAAGTTTGCGTTTTGTTCTTTGTTCTATCTGCTCATATTTCACTCGAAACAACTCATTTTTTTGGTCTACAGTCAAGTTTTCATTAAAAACTTTTATGCTGTCTTTGTATTGTTCAAGTTCTTTGTTATAAATGTCATTCATCTTTTTCTTGGTATCACCATCAAAGTCCTTCCATGATTCACTTAGAAAACGAACTGCATCTAAAAAAAAAAATATTCAATTATATTTAATGTTAAAAAATTGTTTATTCTGTCAACAAACTTGAAGATTATTAGTTTACATTGGAATCTTACAAGATTTCTTGTAAGTTGTTCTTATAGAAATTTAAAAATATCAGAATACATAAGCATAATTTATTTTATATAGACATTTGAAGTTCAAATGCTGATAAAATTGAATATTTAAATGAAAAATAATTATTTTTCATCTCTTCTTTAACATAAATATATATAAGACTATAACATTCTTCAGTACATGTAATGCAATTAGTTATGATCACTTGATCAGTTCCCAATTTCATTAAGGAGCCTGGAACTGATTTTAAAAATATTATAATTTTAATTTGTATTTCAGTTGCCACTTTAATTATAATACTTTTCTACTAATCTATTGCCCAACACCTTTTTTGGGGAAGGAGGGGGGGGGGTTGATACTGTGCATTATATCAACAAAAATGACTTTACAAGGAAAAACTCTCAGGCCTAATAGAATTGCCACATTTTAATACATTTTTTTAATCTGAAAGAAAACCGCATTAAGTTCTAATTTTTTATTTTTTTTTTAATGATGTGTAAAAAAAGATTAAAATTGTCTTATTTTTAAAGATATATTTTAAAGTTTGAAATAACAATATTGAAAAACTGATTTCAATGCGGTCTGTAAAATACTACCATCTATTAGTTATCAGTTTTTGTTGATTTTACAGGACAGGGTCATTATTCTCATAGGTAATGATTTTTGAGTACAAAATGACATTGGACACCAAGTAGTACAAGTAGAAGACTTGAGACTTATTTATATTAGTAACATCTTTATCTTTTAATAGTTAATTCAAATTCATTGTTTGTAAAGCTTGAAAAGTTTCTATGTTTAAATGTAGAGCACTACTTTTTCTCTACATTTTTTTTGAATAACGATTGAGTATCTTAATATTTGGTTATGCTCATTGCCATTTTTATTTTAAAAATGGCAATGAGCATAACCAACAGGCTTCAGACAACAGGCTTTTTCTATTTACATGCCATGTATTTTTTGTAAAAAAATAAAAAATTTCTTATTTAAAATTGGGAGTTGGTACTGACATTTGGTTACAGGGCAAGATGTGGTTAGTTAAGAGGATAACAACATTTTATAAAAAAGTTGATGGCTGTCTTTTGATTAATAAATAAAACAGAAAAATATTCAAACTGTAAATTTCTAGCACGATATGGTATTAAGCTACATCGTGTGTACTGTAGAGACACTATGTTAATCGGTACAAATAAAATAGTATGCTACTCTCAGTCTCAACCAATGTAAATTAATATATTTTTGTAAAAAAAGCCATCAAGCATAGTAATATTTAAAATAAAATAAATTGAAATATACCTTTAAAATTTAAATTATGTTTTTCAATTACTTCTTGTCTTCTTTCTTTAAGATATTGAAAGAATGGAGGACTAGGTTTCTTTGGTTTCAAAGGTAATAGTAACTTCTTTACCACTGATTTTTGAGCATATCCTATATTATGAGATTCCAAAACAGAATTTGCACATCTGAGAAAAAATAAATTTGTATTTTATCATTTTTATCATAAATATCTTGTAATAGCAAAACAATATGCTGAAACATTTTAATTTTTAATAAATAAAAAAATCATAAATATTTAAGAATACAATACAATTAATTTAAAGTTTTAAGTATATTAACCTGTTGATAAACAAATTATTTGAATTGACTAATCGCCAATGATTCGTGAGAAACTGTTTGAAACCCATTTCAAGTATATTAGGTGTTAAATATGTATTAGGATATATAACACAGAAGCATGAGAGTGCGCAAAAATACGGAATACTAGTTGAGCTAATGAAATTCAAACTTTTTGTCGTTTTTGAAGTGTTTAGTGAATACTGAATGGTGATTGAGGAACCATAACATTGATTGTTGTTTTCAGTTTTGGCGAAGAGGCGAATAACGATACCGAAAACAATTGTCAATCACCATTCCACCACACGGACACAGAACGTATAACCTCAAAATCCATTTCTTTTTTTAATGTTATGTTGGCAACAAATTCGAAGCCGCTAAAACCATAGAGTAATAAGAATATAATAATATAATAATATTCTTATTACTCTATGGCTAAAACATAAACATAAGTCATAGCCAAAGGTCTAAAAGCGATATTTTTCAACCGGCTAAAACCACTCAACCACCTTAAGCCGCAGCCGGGTCCACACAAGACATAAAATAAAAAAAAAATATTAACTCAACTATAAAAAAAAATAGGCAGAACATTACTAATTTTCTACTAGTTTAGTGTCAAGTGTGATGTTGTGTTATCTTTCAACATTCGGGCTGTTATAACTTATAACCTGTTATTTAAATCCGCAGTTTAATAATTATAAATTGTATAATTGTCAAGACTATAATGGTTTTATACCGAGTTAACATAAAAAATCAAAAAACACTCGATGATGAGACAGATCTATAAAGAAATAGGCTATAGCAGAAGTATAAGCATGTTTTTGATTGGAGGGGGGGGGCTGAATAATTTTAATGTTGTGATGAAATTTATATATGTATTATATTATTTTTATATATTCTGATGCATTATTAATTCTTTAGGTTTTCTAAAGGGGCTATACAATGGTTAGAGGGGGAAGGCTCGGCCCTCCCACAGCCCCCCGCTATTTTCACCTATGCATCTAAGTCAAAATAAAAAGGTACATTTTAATTGACAAATGACAGCCCTTTTGCGACAAATTTACCTGCATTTACACATTACACTTAACAGTAGGTACCTAATAATGGTTTGATATTTATAAGTTATTACTTATTAATTCACAATTTTATTAAAGTATAATCTATAAAGTATTACATGTATACTATAAAATAATTATTATTTAAATAAAACGTTTCAATCAACCATAATAAGTAAACAATGAAAATTAATTTTACAGTACCTAGTAAACAATTATTCTAAAAAACTTCTTTGATGTAAAAATGCCCAGATGACAGACGACACCTAAACATATTTCGGGGTGGAAAAATGTAGATAACAAACAACGCCAACAAAGGGATGCGATAGGTACATAATGCTTATGTAGATACGACGCGAATTTCTCAATTTTAGATTCTGAGCAAAGTGATGAATATGTTTTAATTTGGCAATGTGTTTTTTTTTGTGTCTGCATTCACGAAAAGTCGTAGAAAAAATATTTTAGTTTTCCACTTGGAATAGTCGGAGGAGAATGATGTCTGATAGTAAATTGAATCTAGTTGGTGTTTTTGAAAGTTGATAGAATATTAGGAGTTATTACTTATTTCTAATTAATCCAAAAAAAAAAAAAATAGGGAAAACGGGAATTTTTAATATTTTTACGCAAAACCAGTTTTTGATAAAATGGATTTTTTTTTTGGCGTAGATACTTACATTTTCACCAAATGTTTAAATAAGCATTTTAGATACCTACAATCTAATTTTTTTTTTATAAATAACAATAAAAAAATGTTTGAACGTTTAAAAAGTTTGAAAATTTAATACAAGGCGTTCCACTTCCACATAAATTGTTCATATACTAATTTCAAATTATTAAAAATACATAGACACAATATTTTTCAATGAGCGTCGTAAAAACCCTTGTATTAAATTTTTTATCAATTTTTACAGAAAACTTTTAAAAAAAATCTAAAATGTAAAAATAGTCAAAATATACCAAGTACCTACCTATTTTGTACACCACATATCGACAATTTTAAAATGTTGGTGTTTATGGTTTTGCGTAAAATTTCCCGTTTTTTCTCAATTTTAAATTCTGACTATAGCTATGATGAATTGATATTTCAAAGATGGGTTTTTTTGTGTCTGAAAATTGGACCAAGTTGGTACTTTTGGAAGGTTTAAATGGAAAATTCTCAGTGCTTTTTAGAATAATCGGAAATGACAAAAAAATTGCGTACATTTGTTAAAATTGTTATATTATTATTGAAATAATTGTTTCGTTAATTTGGTTACCAAAATGTTATAGGTACCGTCTTTGCTTTTTATCTTAAAAGTTTTTTCACATATTATTAAGATGATAGAAATCAATGATCCACAATAGTACCGACTAATTGCTATTATGACATCAGTACCAAAAAAATTTCCATTATGATAATATATGACCACTCAGCGCTCGTTTATTTGATAAGAGTTGCACTAAAGCCAGTAAAAAAAAAAATATCAGTTATCGATTATAAATATAAAAGAAAATTGCAAAAGAAATGAATACGTCAGATATTATTTCTACTTTGGCAAATAAGAAGTCCAGAAGAATGTTTTAAGTTTTGAGTTAATTGTTATTTGTTACAACTGCTATAACTGTTTACTAATTTTTTTGTATGTATATAATATTATGAAGTATTAAATTAATATTTTTTATTCAAAGAAATTTTTTTTAGTAATTTTAGTAAGGTGAATACACTCCCCCGGATCTTCTTAATATATATACCTGGACGATGGGGGGCCCGTTGAAAATTTCGCTCCCGGGCCCAAATTTTGAAGTTACGCCACTATGGTAAAAATCGATTTTAAGTTATTTTTAGTTCAATACTTCAATAGGACGATAGTCTCTAATCTAGAGCGTCGTCGATCCACGATAAAATAATACTTTACCACTCGGTGGTTTATTTTTGTACCACTACAGCACTACACAATGCATAAACAAACTCAAAACATATTTCAATAGTGATATTGTAATAGGTATATATCTATTACCTATACACCTGCGTGGCCGCGTTTATAACGAACTCCGAAGTATTTATGTACAACTAGCATAAAGGAGTTGTGTTTGTTTTGTAATATTTCTTCATATGTAAATGTAGTTAACCAGTCTTAAAAAAAAGGTCATGGGGGGGATACGACACCCAAATCCTCCCCCGTAATTACGCCGCTGGTTGGATTGTCTATGTGCGATAATATACTGCTTGCATGTTTTCCGCAATCATATGCAGTTTATTTCCTAGTGGCTTAAATATGCATATTATATTATTATGTATATCACTTGAGATTAATCTTAACATAATATTTGGCTCAGGTCACGCCGGGTGGGACTAAATTCAATATTGTTGTAACGATGTTATACTTAGCCTATAATATTTTAACCGTTATATTATTAACTAGAACATATTATTCATACATAGAGTAGGTAGGCATTATTATTTTTTTTAATGGGCAACGAAGTGCACGGGATCATCTAGTTATATATAAATATTTTATAATATAATGCCTGCCGAATTTGTTATTAATTTTTTTTGTAAATAATTGTAATTAGTTATTTCTTTTTGTTTGAAAAAAAAAAATTTTTATATTATATATTATTTAATATTTACATGTTTATTTTTTATATAACAATGTACCAACCTATTATCTGCAGTGATGTTCTCATCAAATTTGTTGATCCTAGTTACCTTTAAAAAAGACGAACCTTTGACCTTACTTATATTTATTTTTAAACTATTTAAACCTAAACTAATATTTGAATGTAAATATTTAACTTGGAACAAAATATATCAGAAAAAAAAGTTTCCTACCGGCTAGGTACCGTAGTTTTACATAATAGTACGTACTTTTGGTGTTTAATTTATCTGTTATTATACAGAAAATAATTAGAAGCCGTCGTAGGGACAGCATTAGCGTTAGACGTGATTCGCCTTAGCATGGCTCATTGGCTAAATAGTTGTATCAAACGTTCATGAAAAATTATTTCAACTTTCCGGTAAACTTTTTCGTTTTTTTTAAGATGGAAAAACTTATGAAGAATCTCATGTTTAATTTTCAAACTTTTAAACAAATTTTATCGACAGACGAAAAAACTATCAAAAATAGAAAATGTTATATGTCTATTAATAGGTCAAAAAGAGTCAAAATAATTTGACTCCAAAATCAATTTTGTAAGAAACTGTAGGATTTGCGTGTAAATTGTCGTTTATCCTTGGTTTTTTTTTTTTGTTATTCCGATGCTTTTGAAAATTACTGAGAATTTTCAACTTTAACCCTTCGAATGCACCAACTAGATTCCCTTTTCGATCAATATTCAGTATCTCGTATAATCAAGGAGGATATATAACCACCTTGAGTAAAATATTATTTCATAATTCTTATTATTCAAATTAGTTATACGTGATAATACGCATAGATAATAATTCTTTTATTATCTATTTGCGTCCTTATTTGATAAAAAATAATAAATATACTATAGAGATAAGAGACAGTTTTTAATTATTATTATCTCTATTATCTCTATTCTTATTATCAAAAAAACATTTTAAAAATTTCAACATCAAATATCAAAACGTTTTAATACTTGTTCAATTAAAAACAAATTACGGTTCCACATTAAAAAGTACATTTAACCAAATGTAAATACCAATATTGCTTAATATGTACCTTTTTAATCGATTAGTGTTTCAACAGTTAGAACTAATTAATGAGCAAATACAATGATTGAATTTAATACTCTATTTTTTTGTGTATTTTCCATCTTACTGTATTCTTTAAAATGGTGAGTTAATTTCACTTTCGATGTCAAATTATTAATTTATTCCTGTTGACTCTTTGAAACTTTTAAATTTAGGTTGTTACCCAAAGCCATCAGTTTATATCTCAAGTACAAATACCATTTGAATGTAAAAATTGGCACAGCTGGTATATTCTCATTACAAGATATAATTTTCTTAAAAAACGGTTATTCAGTGGTATGTTGCAAAACAAAAAATACAATTCTATGAAATTTTAATAATTTATTATTTTTGATAGCACATTGATAATATTGGTTTTCGGAGTAGCTTTATTAGCAGCGAAGTCAACAAATTGGTATGTCTCGTAGCTCGCGATGTGAGAATTGAAAAAAACATAGAACGGAATGATTCTACTGTTATGAAACAAAACCAAAGCAATAATAAAATGGAAGATATATTGCCAATTGTCATGAAATTTGCACAAGTACCTACATAAAATGATTTAGCATTTAAAAAAAATATAATTTTAACTTTTCTTTTTAGTTTTTAGCTGTTCGAATTAGTCGTATATCAATAATGTCATTACAACCAAATTCTCCTGAATGGCTCTTTATTGTATCAGTTATAGACCTCCACTTGGATGCATCTGTCATTGGATCATCAAGGCAATTATTAGCTAATGTTAACGCTCCATATGCAGAAGCAAAATTACTTCGTCATCCTATGAATCCAAATTCATGTTGTTTAGCAAAAATAACTGTTAATTTATGTGCTGAAAGCATATTAGACACACATGGACCTTTATCAATTCAGTCACTAATGTTGAAACTTGACAAATCAAAAATTGTACTAAATAAAGGATTGTATGGTTTTATTCAAAATAATCGTGCCAGTTCTACATTTACTAAAAAAGATAAAGATCAAAATAGTTTGGATATGGCTGCAAAAGACATTCCACTTTCCATACCACCTTTGGTACCTAAGGTTAGTTTAATTATTTTTATTGATTTTACATATTTAATATTTAATGTTGTACGTATATTGTATAGAAAATAAAAATATATCTTGAAGAGCTTACCATTGTTGATGTAAAAGATAATTTAGTTACAGAAATGAAAGGAGAATTAAAATTATTGACTATAGAAAATCTTATCATTCCTGATGTCAACAATCATTCAATAAAACAAAGTAACATAATATAAAATTGTTCAAGTATAATAATACTTTTTAATAAAATCAATAATCTTGTAGGTAATCTTTCGTTAAAAGTAAATTTCGAAAGTTTGTGTTTGATTGGTCACGAAGAAACATACATATCACTAGAAAAATTTTCATTTGAAGCTAAGGTATAAATTTATTTGAAATGAATTATTCTATATTGATTGTAATATAGTAATAAAAAAATTAATGTTTCTATAATTTTTTTAGTACTTTAAGAAATCATTAAAGTTTGATCTAAAAATAAATAATGTGTATACTTTATATTCACATGATGATATTTACCAATGGTATACTTCTTATACGGATCAGATGTTGAATCCACATCAGGTAAAATCTCCTCATATAATATGTCCATATGTTTATGCTCAACCACATGACTCTAATGCAAATACAAATATATTTAAATCTTGCAATAGCAAGAATTTTGTATTAAGTATTTCCATATTAACCGCCATACAACCGCCGGCAGTCATTTTATACTTTTGCAACTGTCAGCGGCCATAGTTGATCATTCCTATCACGCCACACGACCGCCGGCGGCCATAACTGAATATGGTTTTATATTATTAACTTATCCATGGCGCTATAATAATGCACCAAAAAAAGCGTCGTGGCGTAGCGGGAATCATTACAAATTTTTTGTTGTTATAAATATATTTTTAAAATTTTTTTTTATATTTTAAACTTTTTTCAAATATATAGTATAATATAAAAATTTGGAATGACACTGAAAAATATACTTGGCGTACGATGATGGTATATCGTGTGACCGCTGGCAGCCACATGGCGGTCAACGTGTTAATAATCGGCTTGTTTAAATTGTCGCTCAAGTCATTTTCTTAACAAAAATATGTATGTTATTGTTTATAATTGAGATATTTGTATTCTTTTTAAGACTAACTTTAACTTCTCTTTTTTTAATAGTATAATTATATATTTAAAATTAAAAATATTTATTGAACAATTTATTACATTTCAAGACTTAAGATATTAAATATTGATTAGATATTGATCTATATTTAATAATTATTGGTAATATTTAGTTATATGATGATCACAAATCCCCAAATAATTATAAGGTCTTAAGCACATCCCATACCTACCTGTCTCTAACATTATTTTCAAGAGTAGTCATTATTATATAAATATGTTTTGTTCTAGTTAAAATCAACTCCACCTTTACCAGCAAATAAATTGTTAAAATCAAAAATCAGCCCAATGGATGACATTAGCATAGATTTATTGGTTCAGTTTTTAAATGTTACTACAACGTGTAGACTTGGTTCAGAATGTGCGTCTGTTAGTTTAAATAAATTTAAACTAATGTTATCTTGTAATCCAGTTCTAAGTTTGTATTTATTATCTTAATTCATTATTGTATTCAAAAATAATCTTATGCATTTAATGTATTTGTTTGATTAGAAAATGAAAATCATGCTAAAGTGTTTCCAAATTGGCATATTGAGCTGTGTCATAGAAAATGGACTAGTGACTTGATGTTAGAAACTGTGCGTTGTTGGTTAAAACCATTTATAAATACTGAATATAGCCCGGGTATGAAAAAATGTCACTCTTGGGGTACACCCTTGTTTGTTGGTCTAGTTTTGATACAGGTGAACTGTTTAATTCTTATTTTAAAACTAAATTGGTTTATTCAGATTTTTTTTTATTAATAACTAGATTAAAAATTCTATTCCATCAAATGCACCTAGACTTACTGTGTTACTTGATACTGTACGCTTGGAATGGAGTCCACCACTTGCTCAGTTCATACTGAGGGCACATAATTCTTTACAGCAGTAAGTTATATATTATGTGTTTATTCGAGATGTAAAATATAATATCTTATATTTTTATCCAATAAAATTTTTTATTTTTTATTTTTTACACTGATTAAAAAGTATTTATTTATATTCAATTGTTTATGATTACGTATTTGAAACTTTTTTAGAATTGTTTCTGCTTTGGAAATAAATTTGAAATCTGAAAGTAATCAATCCGATGTAGAAGATCGCCAATTGTCTATATCTAAAACAATGGCAACTAGTATTTCTGTAACAAATGCAAATATTTTCCTTATAGCAGATAAAAAAAGTATGTTTTTAATCAACTTACAAAACATACATATTATAAATTATTTACTTATTTGATTTATAGTTTGTGTTTTGGTACGTGTGGATACTATTTCTGTAGACATTGGAATTACAAGGATAATGTGTGCAATTGAAGGTCTTAAATGTGATTCTTTAGTACCAACTAAATATCATTATGTTTGCACATCTTCTGATGATATTAAGGTACTTTTTCATTTTTATTAATTATTTTAATTCTGAAAATATAAAATGTATTTAAAATTTAAAACTTATACAGAGCTGGTGGCTTCACATAAAGTCATTAAAAGTGGAGAAAATAGTGGAAACCAAAGAAATATTAATTGAAATCAATGAAATATTTGAATGTCGATGGAGTGCAAATGTTCACCTTAAACTATTAACTATATTTACTGACATATCTGATTTGAAAAATCATTTGGGTAATGTTACAATATTTATGAATAATATATTCCTCTTTAAAAATACTTAGATGTATTTTGATTTAAAACTTAAAAATTTGCTTACAGGCATTAGTTCTATTAAAGATCCAAACAATTCAACATTTGTTGACATAAAATTAGGTGTCAAATCAAAATTCAAATTTTCAATGAAAGTTTCTTCCTCTCATTATTTATTATTTTCAACTGGTAACATTTTTATTTCACTTTATTGTTTTTAGAATTGAAACTTGGTAATTTTTATTTTTATTTTTAGATAATTTAATGTATATTAAGCGAAATGGCAAGGTGCGTCATCTTGAAAGCAAAAGTTTCAAAGTCGCTGTTGATCAGTTTAATATATTTACTATAAAAGGCTTTAAAATGTTGAAAACAAATTTTAATAAGGAAGTTCAAGCTGAGAGACAAAATTCTGAAGGGTTAATAACTGAAGCAAACAATATTTGGTGATTAAAAAAAAAGAATGAAAATATTAAATGTTAATTTACAAAATTAAGATCATTAAATAACAATTTTTTTTAATATAGGGATGTGGCAATAGAAAACTTAAAAATGGTATTTCCTTATGGTTTTGAATTTTATAGTATTTTTCAAGGTGAATTCATTAGTATTTTTAAATGGTTAAAATTAATTCATAAAAAACCAAAACTACAGCCTGAACCTCTTCCAAGTGATATAGTTTTAAAAGTAAATCAATAATTAGATTATTAAATAAATTTGTATTTATCTTATTTCAAATATAATAAATTACAGGTTCAAGAGTTCATTTTTGAATTGAGTGATGATGATTTTGAAGTAAAGCTCAGAGATAACTACGAACTACTTGAAGATGAATATAAAGAGAGTTTAAAACGTCAGAAAATGCTTGAAACTAAAGTGTCTGAATTGGTCAAAGATCGTTTACTTTTACCAGCAGGCAAAGTTGAAGAGCTATTAACTAGCTTGCAAAAGATGAATGCTCAAATATATATACAACGTTCAAAGCAAATGAAACAACAGGCACCTGTAAGGACTCGTTTATTTTCGTGGACTATGTGTGACCTTTGTATTATTATTCTGGCCGATGAGTCTATGCATGGACCTCAAAAAGTTGTCAATCATATATGTGAAATGGATGCAGACAGTCTATGGCCTGAGGAAGGCTTAGAATTTTGTATTCTTTGGTGTCGAATGATTTTTGCTAGCTGTGCAGAATGGAAATTTCAACTTAGAGATTTCCCTCAGACGTGGCTTGATATTAGAAAATTACAACTATGGGGAAAATTGGCTGGTGCTGAACAAGAACCTACAGCTAGAGGCAATATATTAAATAATAGATATAATTATGATATTATATTTTTATTTTTGTAGAACATAAATATTAAATAATATTGTTTTAAACATCACATTTTTATTTTTAGCTAAAAGAAGTGTAACCATTGAATTAAGTGATCCTTTTGGCGACGTGACAATTGAAAGAGGAATGACTTCATTGAAATATTATTATGACTTGAATTGTGAAATTGATAAATATACATATTCATTTGGTCCATGTTGGGAACCTGTCATTGCACAATGCAAACTATGTATAAACATAAATGTTACATAAGAGTAATTAAAAATTAAAAATTAAAATTGTTTTAAATAGGTTTAGAAAAGGTATTGGGTTCTAGTAGAGATCCAAGTCCACCATTACCATTTTGGGATAAAATCAGGTTAATATATCATGGTCGTTTGACAATGATTGTGAACGAATTAAAAGTTAAACTCCATGCATCTCTTGATCCATACAACACAACTGAAGAAATGGAATTAAATTGGTATAATACTGCTATGGATTGGACCAATGGTAATTTAATATTTAATTTTTTATTTTTTTAATTTTTAACTTAAATTCTTTTTTCTAGCTAAGTTTATTTTCAAAGGTCATTTAAAAGTTCTTGTACGAACAGCTTCTAAGTATGACGATGTATGTTTATTAAACCTTCCAAATTTAAAATTAAGCATCAAGTTAACATGGTCTTGTCTGGGTGATCCCAATGACCACTATTCAGTTATGCCTTGTGCTCCAGATAAATTACCAGAATATTCTAGCAATCAAGTAAGTTTTCATTAAAATAATTAAAATGTGATAGAACTAATTGTGAAAATATAGAGGTTCAAAAAAGAATAATTTTGTTGGTCTAAAAATTGTTATTACTCCTATGTTTTTTATGCGTGAAGTCTTTGAAATCCGTTTGATAGTCTGTATTTACTTTCTATTATAAAAACAATTATTCGACATACAAGTTATTAATTTCAATAAAATAATACATTTTTGCAAAAAGGTTATGAATTTTTCAGATGTTTATATTATTTCCTTAGTATTAAAAAATGTTAATTAATAAAAACAATTAAAAATACAACTATACAAAATAGCAAAGATAAATAATATTACACACTGTAATTTAACGTTGAAGCTAATGCTCTGTTATAGTTTATAATGTAAGTATTGTAATAAATGTAAAAAAAACCTTACAATAAAATCAGTGTCGGCCTTTTTAGTTTTTAATTAGTGGAACTAAAAATATGCTGACACGACACTGTCAGGGCCCGCGAGAAAGTAAATTAAACGAAAATAGTATCAATGATAGCGAAGATGATGACAACACTGAATTAGTAGACTGTGATAAATGTAATAAATGCATTGCCTGTGCTTATGTTATAATTAAAGAACTTTCATTTCATTCCAACTCATTTCATAATTTATTAACAGTTTATAAATATGTACCTCTTGTTACCCTCAACTCAAGTGACCTGTGAAAGGGTATTTTCTAAACTAAAACTTGTAAAGTCTAAAATCAGATCAACAATAAGTCAACAGCATTTATCACCTTTAATGCTTATGGCGATTGAAAAAGATATAAAAATTCAGAAAACGTAAATTATTGATACTATAGCTAAGTCATCTAAAATGTTACACGAATTACTTATTTAGTATTACATGTTTTAAAAATAATGTTGTGTCAACTTTTGTTCATTGTTTGTATTCTGTTTCTGTATTATATTTTGGGTGATATCTTTTTCATAATTTGTATTATATTATTTGTTTGGTAACTTATTAAAAAATGTCATGTGTTATTAAGCATGTCAGAACTCAGAAGTGAATATCTACTTGGTTTTAGTCAAGAATAGTAAAAGTGAAAACAGTTTAATCGAATGACTAGTTGGAAAGTGGGGAAGGGGGAAGTCAGTGTTTAACGATCTGCTTCAAATCGTACAATTATAGTCGTTTTTTATTTAATCGTTTTTTTATATACAACATTTCGACTGGCTGGGTGGGGGGGGGGGGTAGGAGGATATACATTAATCCACTATTCTATGAAGAATATAAAAAAAAATTGAGGCCCTAGAGAAAAATTGCGGCCAAGGCCTTTTATATACCAGGCCGACACTGAATAAAATATATAAATTTAATTAATATTGAGCATAAAATGTGATTATTTTTAAACATGGAAGTAATGTCCAATAACGATTTTTAGACCAGTAAAATTATTTTCTTTTGAGGTTATATTTTCACACAGTAAAAAAATCCATTTTTTAGTTGTTTAGTCCTTTAATAAAATAAATATATTTTATATGATATGATTTCTTTTCATTTAGGAACATGACTCTTTTAGAGCATTCCGCTCACAAAATCTCAATGTTAGTCTTTCTATTGAAACCAAACCAGAGCCAAACACTGGATCTCCACATACTGATACAGATTATCCTGTTGCACTCTTATATGGCAGTACATTAAAGTAAACAAATAACAGTACAATATTTAAAATAAATATTAATTTTCTTGTATAAGTTATATAATTTTTGTTATTTTAGGTGGTTTGAAAATCTAAAATTGATATTATCTGGTGTAACAAGGCCTACCAGGCGCGGTCCATTATTCAATAACAACAGACACCGAAAATTAACTTTGAGTCGCCACTATAGAAAATTTCATTTGTGCGTGTCTTTGCAACATTTTCAAGTACACTATTGGATGTCATTTGCTTTACAACGAGGATTTGAGCTATTTGGCCAGCGAATATCTACAAGTTCAGAACATACCCTTAACTTAGCATCAAACTTTGAAGATAATTTGAAACACCGTACACGTCCCGTTTGGTCTGTTGGTTATATGAATTGTGAATTGATGGATACAGAAATATGGTTAAAAAGTGCACTACAATCTGAAGAAGAAGAAGAAGAAGAAGTAAAATCAGTATAGTTTTTTTTTTTAAAACAAACTAATAACAGATCTTATTTTTACATTTTAGGCAGAAATTAAGGAAAAACCTGTTGAAAAATGTTATTTATTAAGTGTCAGCAAAGTTTCATATGGGAGAGAAACTACAGGTACATGTGATGTTGATGGTAGTCCAACTCCAATCCATAGATTAGTAGTATATCATTTAAAAGGAGCTTGGACAACAAGAAATAGAGATGTAGCTTTTGCATTATTCAACTCTTTAGTAAAGAATCAGGTAGCCCATTAAATTTTTATATAATTAAATAATTAATATGTTTAAATAATTCAATCTAACTCATATATGTTCATATTCCAGAAATTAAAAAAAAATCTATCTACAGAAGCATTGAAAGGGTTTTGTTTGAATGATAGTGGATGTACACCATTGAAGAATCGTACAAGAAATGCGGATTCTACAGAGCAGACTACACCATTATCATCAGTTACATCTGTTGCATCATCTACTTGTCAAGCTAGTCCATCTCCAATGTCCAAACTTCAATGTGGTGGTCAAGCAGCTACGATGCTTCAACAACTTATATCTGAAGTAGACAATAAACCTGTTGTTTTCAGTGATGACCTTTCAATGCAAGTAACCAGGGAACGGAGATTACAAGGATTATCTGGATGCCAGCAAGACGATGTTCTTTATAAGAATTGGTCGAGTAAGTTATGTTTGTAAGAGTTGTCACTCGTAATTTTTGAACATTATTTAATCAAATAATTAACAATCAATAATTATTATTTTAGTTGCCTTAATCAACAGCCAAGTGCTGCTTAAAGGATGTGAAACTAAAGGATATGTAATAGTGAGCGCAGCTAAAGCTGAAATATTACAAAGAATTCATTGTCCAGTATGGAAGGATCATTCATTAGTATCTAAAACAACTTGGGTTGGCACTTTAGATAGTATGCAGTATTATGCTACAGTTAGTGCTGGAAAAACTGATTTTATTGATGGTAAAATTTAATGTTCAAAATTAATTTAATTCTGTCACACAATTTAAATATATATTTAATATTTTTAATAGAAAATATTATGTGGCTAAACGTTGAGAATATACAAGAAAAAGATATAGATAGTACAGTTATATCTGACCTTCCTGACTTACCTCATCTTGTTGGAAGTGGACATAGTGTTGGAGGTGTAGTCAGTGAAACTGTTGGTGCAAGTAATGTCGGAGAAAATTCTCCATTACAGGTAAATTGATGTTTATTATTAATACTAATATCAATATAATATATTACGTTTATTATATATTTTACATCATTACTAGCTTCAAAGAATTGTGTCACGATGTAAATGTGAATTTTTTTATGCCGGTCACGGTGAGAGTAGTTTAAATCCAACACATTTAACTGAAGTACCACCACCACCAACAGCTACACCTGATGTGGTTGGTGATCCAGATTTACATGAACCAGTAGATGCATTTACTCTTATGCATCATGATTTAGATGTTTGCACCAATTCTCTTCAGGTATTAAATCTAAAAAAAATAAATACTTGTTAGGTAACAAATTTGTGATTATATTTACTTATAATCTTTTTATTATAGTATGCTATGATCTTGGATGTTGTGAATAACTTATTATTATATGTGGAACCACGTAGAAAAGAGGCTTATGAACGTTTGCAAAGAATGCGTTTTCAACTGCAGCTTCAAAGCAGTCAAGACCACAGACAACCCATTCAACAGTTACAAAATCACGTTCGGTAATTTTTCTCTTTTTTAAGAATAATGAAAAACAAAATGAACAAAAAAATTGTGTTAGGTGTCTGGTTGCAAAATTACGAAGATTAGAAAAAGAAATATTTTTATTAAAAAAAGAAGAAGATTGGCAAAATGATGAACTGTTATCATCAGATATTAGAAGTTTAGAAAAACAGGTAAGAATATAAATTTAACTATTTTTCTTAAGAAAGCCTAAAAAGATATATTTTTATATGTAAATTAGATGAACGAATTAAAAGATCAATTAAACTCTGAAAGTGAAGAATTAGATATGATGGTGTCTTGTTATAAAGAAACACAACTTAGAGCAACTCAAAAATTAGCTACATTACGAGGTGATAAACCAAGTGTTGTACCTTCAAGAGCCAACGAAATATGCTTCAAACATGCTCAATGGAGATTAACAGAAAATGATGGTCAACTGGGGATTGCGGACTTAGTGCTTAGTAATTTTTTGTATGTCTAGAAATATTACATGTCAATCAATAAATAATTTTAACATTCTTACTCTCTTATACAGATACACAAAAAATTCTAAAAGTGACGATTCAGTTGAGCATTTATTAGAATTAGGATACATTAGAATGACAAATCTGCTAGCTAATGAATTGTACAAAGAAGTTATTGTGCCTACAGAAATTCAAAACAATATGCCAGTTGATGACCGAAAGGTCCAATATTTTAGTTTTAAAAATTATATAATTATTTAAAAAAAATGTTATTATATGTTTAGAGAGCAGTAAGAATATTTTGCAGAGAAAAAGCTCCTGTTGGAGGTATATCGGTCAAAGAACATTTTGAAATAAATGTGGTACCATTGACAATTGGTAATTACTAATTATTAATGCACTTTATTTATTAATATAAATATTAATTCTATAGTTATTTAATTAGGTATGACCAAAAAATTTTATAGCACTATGATGAGATTTTGTTTTTCTGAAAGAGATCCTGAAAATATAGATGCTGAAACAGATGATAAAAATTCATCCAAAGGTAAAAAGAACAAAGAAAGTAATTTTTATGTTCCGATTGAACATAAAGATGATGTGGAAAAAATGAAGGTAAAATGACATAGATTATATTATTATATTAACTGTTTATAATTGTGTGTGAAAATAATCTAATACAACTCTTATTAAACTTAGGAAAGAGCTGAAAAGAACAAATTGTTCATTTACATTAAAATACCAGAAGTACCAGTAAAAGTTAGTTATAAAGGTAACAAGGAAAAAAATTTAGAGGACATTAGAGATTTCAGCTTAGTAATTCCCACAATTGAATACCATAATGTTACATGGACGTGGTTAGATCTTTGCCAAGCTATGAAAACTGACAGTAGACGAGTAATATTATCCCAGGTTTGTTCTTAGTACTTTTTATGTTATTCCCAGATGGTTTTACCATAGATTTGAGAAAAAAAGTTTCTATACACAATTTTGAGGTGTTAAATTTTATTTAGGCTATTAAACACAAATTGCAAATAAAGACTAATAAAGCGATAGCAGATGGTGGTGCATCACCACAAGAAGAAGACAAAGCTCGAATGTTGTTTGGCAGTAAATTAGTGGTATTTAAAATTCATTATTATATAGTAGTACAATAGTATACTGTTAACTAATTGCATACTAACATTAACAATCAATTACCTATTAAACTCTATTTACCTCTTGGTAGTACATTACATTTTTTTTCCTTTCTAGCGCAATGAACATCGAAATTCAAAACGTGGTATACTAAAATTTCCTAAATAGAAGTGGTATATGTTTTATTTTATATTTTGTATGAACTCTGTGATATTGAATTTTGTTACCTAAAAATGTATTTGTTTAAGGAACATTTATAATATATTTATTTTTTACAAAAATACTTAATGATATTTAATCTATCTCTGAAGTTATTGCATGGTTTGAAGAAGTAAGCTAAAATACCTCTTTTACAAATACAAATATATTCAAGCATTTTAATACAATTTTGGGCAATATTTGGTTATTGTAATTTTTGTTTTGCATACATGTTTATGCACATTTTACCAATAATTATGAATTTTTGAATCATCTGAAAAACATTAAATACACTCTGCACAGCATCCATTGTGCTCACCAAACAAATTATCATTATTTCTGTTACCCATTGGTCACATCGAACATGTTTTCCATGAATTCAAATTTAACACACCAATTTTAGTGACTTACTCAATGACGAGGTATACTATAATTCAACTGTATAGCATCTACTTGAACACTTTTTTTGAAATTAAGTTTTGCAATAACTTCTAAATCTTAATTATTGTTAAACAAAATATAGTAGTACTAGTAGTGTTTACCATTCGTAGGTAGGTGATATTAACTATTAGGTGGACGAAAGTATTAAATTAACATATTTAATGTACTTAAAATTATTAAACTATTTTTCCATAAAAAGTCATCAAGCAATTATTACAATGTGTTTTTTAATTGTTAGTCTTAATTAAATATTAAAATTATTTAAACTCAATTTTGTTTAATTTATTGATTTAATATAAGTAACTACATTTTATGCATACCTATTTATTATAAATCGTATAATAATTAAAAAGTAAAAATAGTTTAAAATATGTATAATGTAGTTATGCAGAATAATAAGTGACCAACATTTTATTAAATTCTTCTTTTAGGCATTATAAAACAAATTATTTGGAGGTATAATACAAAACCACATAATATAATATATTATATTGTTAACAAATTAAGAAATCAAATAAAGTACATTAAATACTTTATCATTAATTCATAAAATACTATTATACTATTATTATATTATTTTTAGAAAAAGGTCTTATGGTCTTTTATTCAAATACAATGCATTTTAGTTTAATTTATTTAAAATAAAAACATAAAAATATCTGTAAAATTGTACTTGTTTATTTTTAAATATTAGTGGGACCACAACACTGATTAAACTTTTGTTACATTTGTATCCATTATAAACAATATAGAATGGATTTGAAATAATCCCAATATGACATTTTCACCCCCCCCCCTTATGTATATAGACTAGTGCTGAGCACAGATATAGTCCATATCCGGATTGGTCTGGATTTTGATATAAATCCTGACTATGGCTATTATTATTAAAAACTGTGAAATTAGTGGCAAAATTAAAAAAAAAGTACATTAATTGATTTGAAAAAACCAATATAATAAACTTAAACAACCCTTTTATTTCAAAACCATGGGTGTGGAAGACTTGGCTATGGATCATGTATGTAAACTTTGCTGTTTATTAATATAGATTTATCTAAAAATTATAAAGAATAATAATATGTACTTACGTAATAATTTGATACATTATAAAATTACTTATCTACTAAGTTTCTCAGGGCTATTAAGTTGGGGAATTGTGAAAGTCAAAAACCATGGGATTTTTTTTAATAGGTGACTTATTACATGACGGTCACATATTTGTAGTATAATATTATATAGATAATAATAAAAAACCATCTGATTAGAAAAACCACTGCAGCCGGATCCAAATTTTGGAGTCAATCAGTTTCATCCAAAATTTGGATTATACAATTGTAATCCGTAAATGGATTGGTCAAAATAATGCTCAGCACTAATATAGACCAGTGGCAGATACTATGGGAAGCGATGGCACAATCCCCCCCTTTAAGTTAGGTTTTTTATATTCTTATATTGGGTCGGAAGCCTATATTTTTATTTATATGATAATACTACTAATCACGCAGAAAGCGCTAGTTGTGATTCTTCCCAACTGAACATAATATAGAAACACTGCTTCCTTTTTTTTTTTTTGGAAAATTTGACCACCTCTTTTGGGTTACTTCTGGATCTACTACTGATATAGACAAACTATAAGTTGCTTAAATACAAAATAAAATTCCAAGTAAAAATTATTTAATAAAAATAAAAATATTTATTTTATTTTACGAAACCTTGCTATAGAAAATACCTTTAACAAGAATTTTAATTTTTTAATGTCTGCTTAAATACATTGAGAATAAAGTATAATATAATAAATACAAATTTTAGTAATTTTAAAATTACTTGAGTTGTGTCAAAAATACAATATTATATTAGTAGGGCTCGGATTTATATGTATGATAAATGGCATTATGATCTAATTTACTTATTTTACCTCGACATTATTCATCTTGATCTTGAAAGCAATGAAATACCATATACATGCTCAAATTGTTAAAGTTAAATGATCTATGATTTGGTCGTAGCACAGATTTGTATTGACTAAAGGAGCACTTGATTTCCACCGAGGTAATGGGTGCAAATTTCATATTTACAATGTCCAAAGGAGTGAGTTCAGCTGGCAATATTACCTCACTTATTTCGCAATCTCTAATTAATTTTAGACAGCTTAAACCAGGGTTTTTATGTAATATACTGCAACTCACAAGGGTCTATGCATTTTTCAGCTTCTTCTATTAGTCCTAAACTTTGAACTTCTGAAAGTCATTTTTCTAGTTTCTAATTGTTTTATTGTACACTCTAAAAATCCAAAATTAACAGATATATAAATTAAATCATTTTTTATATCATCTTTATTTAATAGATTTTTCGCTTTTTGAATAGAAACTGCCGAAGTAGAATCAAACGTTGACACAACATCTTTTATTTTTTCAAAGTTTTCACAATAGTATTTGCTTGCATTCAACCAAGTCTCCCATCTAGTAATTATTGGTTCTGGTGGAAGACTCTAATTTGGATACATTTCTTTCAGCTTTTCTACACGACAATTAGCTTGTCTACTTTATAAAATTTAGCTCTAATGGTTTCTCCAATTCTATAAAGTTCATGAGCTAAGCATGTTAAGTGAATCATCTTTGGGTAAAATACATTAATAGCTACTACGGATTTCACCATAGACGGTGCTGCATCAGTTAAGAACAATAATACATTTTCGTGTTTCACACCTTTCGGCCATAATAAACTCATCAAATTGTTAAATAGTTTGGCTATGGTTTTGTGGTTACATTTTTCTAACTGTGCACAATTTAATAAAAATGGTTTAGAAAAGGTTTCACTTAATTTTCCAACAATAACATTTCTAACAAGTTTACTGTTTCGTCGATCGAAACCCATATATGGCCATCTTGAATGATGTTTCTAATAGAATTAGGTGTTTCCTGGTAAATTTTTGTTATGTTATTTTTCCTAATAGTACTCTTGTCAGGAATTAATTGTCCCGTATACTTTGTTAGTCGATTGGTATCATTTTGTTCATGTACTTTTGGAAACTTGGGAAATTATTTGTATTGAAAAATACTATCGTATATAATTATTAATAAATTGTAAATGAACAAATTGTCGAAATATGTAGAAAAAAATAGAATCATTAAGAAATATGTAAAATAAAATATAGTTCATTACATTGGAAATCGCTTGAAACAAATTTATCACTTACCTAAATTATTTATCAAGTCACAGTAAAAATATGTATTTACATATAAATCCGAGCTCTAATTTTTAGTGTCAATGTTAATATAAGTTCTCACGGTAGCATAAAATCATAGTTGAATACCATGACCAATATTTATGTATAGAACGATTCAATTATGGAATTCAGGGTCTTTTGGACGTACAAGAAAAATAATATCTAGGATAATATTGTTAGGCTCAATTAGTGATTGTTACATGATATATTTTTCTACATAACATAACACTTTAAAGCCTCAAATGTTAGTTTCCTAAGACAAATACATGGATGTACATCTAAAATTTCAAGTTGGTATAGCCTTACACAATTTTATATTATAGTTCTACAGCAATAAAATATATATTCAAAACTTATCAAAAGTATTTGTATTGCCCATAACATATTTTAAAACTTAAGATTTTATCCTGACATCTTGTACACAAATGTCAAATAAGTTAATATTTCTATTGATATGTATCTGTTAACATTTTAATGTTAAAAGCAACAATGATATTTAATAGTTTTTGAAATACAGTCCCTACAGTCCTTACTCTCTTATAAAGAATTTGTATATGTTTTTGGCACAGTTTAAAGTGAACTATATTTTGTTCAAAAAGAAAAATGATGTGTATTCATTTAACTTGTCTTTATTGGTAAAATTTAAAACAGCTTTTGATTTAGTAATTAAAGTAATTTAAGTGCAATGTTTTATTTTTCAAATTTGATGCGCAATAGATGTATTTAAACCAAAAGTTTGTACTTTTACTTTGACATTTTTACAGATATATTTTTATGTCATCAAGATCAACTGAAATGTTTACCATTAGTTTTTAAGAATAAACAAATTGTTCTAAGTCAATTAGTTTTGAAAATATTTAACTCCTACAAGGTCATATTAAAACCATGTAACCTATGTCAATATTGAGTTACTGTGCTGCAATTATTGCACATTGTTTAATTAGACAATTATCAATGAAACCAATTAGAATTGTTATGTCACTTGAACAGGAAAAATAATTAATATTAAATATGTATATGAGTTGATCGATAACAATTACTATTTACTTTTAATATTCTTCTAAAAATTATAATACAAAATGGTTTTAATCTTTATGGTCATAAGGAGACAATGTAGTAAATCCTTTGTATTTCTTTTTAGTCTTTAGTCCAGTAACTAAGTTGGAACTGCGTGGGAATGCAGTGACACCATCAAACATTAGATCTGTCTCTGGGTGGAACCTATGATAGTTGGATAATATATGAAGATTAGGGGGGAGTTCACGATTCTGAAGTGCATCATATGGTACAACTGTGTCTACAGGTGTCTCATAAAATTCATACACATCACCTGTGTAAAAAATAAAATGAATAAAATATACTCAGAATTATAATTTAGTTTGAAATTTACCTAAAGTATTCAAAGTGTGTAAAAGTGAATTCGGTACTTTATGGTCAACCAATTCTTCACATTTTTTTAGTAAACGGATTTTTTCATTTTTATTTAGTGAGTATGACACTACAGTTTGATTAATTGTATTATTTGCTATTTTTATTATGACGTTCTTGATATCTAATGGAGGATCATATTCTTTGAGTGGCCTTAAAAACCTGAACATGTAAAACATATTATTAATTAAAATTTTTATAATTGCATTATTGAATTATTGTTTTAATAGATAACATTATTTAAAAATATATCAACCAACCCTCTTGATGCTATGGCTTTAGCATTTCCTTCAAATTTGCTCCGTGGAGGTACCCATGGTATACTTCTTTTTACTTTTTTGTGTAAATGTCTAATCTGTAAATAAACAAAAAAAGTTTTATATAATTAATAAACTAACAAACATTTATAGTTATTTAATATAAATGTATAATTTATTTATACTTCAAGTTTTTTTTTTTTTGGAAATTTTAATAAATATTGATTTAAGTTACTGAAATACATGTGTAATGTACATTTTTAAAATTGTTTTGAGCTGTAATAGTATAACTACTACTAAATAAAATACAACAATTTATTATTGAAAAAAAAGTAATTGTTTCATGAAATAAGTAAATAAATTACAAATAACAGAAAAAAATAAAAATACATGATAATTAAAAATACATGGTTATTAATTGTGTAGTTAGTTAGTCTCTAACTATATAGGCTATTTTATATTGTATTTTACTGTTATAAAATTAGTATAGTTCAATAATTTATATTGTTGCAATATAACAGGCAACTAAGCAATGAATGGTTAAGTGATCCAAAAGACAAATGTTACGAAATGTTTGTAAGCTTGTAAGTTTAAATTCTTCATGCAAAATAAATAAAAATCTCCCCATCTAAAAATTTTCTTTGAGTGGATACAACACCATACACACACAAAAAAAAAGTTGTACTGGCAATTCAAATAATAATTGTTTGAAATTGTTGTCAGGTGATGATTAAATGTTTTTTTAAAATATTGTTTATTATGGATTTTTTAATTTCTTCATCCACATAGTATTTATGACAGTTTAAAAGGACAATAGTAAAATACAAGAACATAAATATGAGTGAACAAGTGGTAACAAATTTGATTTTGGTAATATATATTTTAAAAATAATATTTTTGTTATGTTTGAATATATAAAATACATCATGTATATTGTGTATCCTATAAGATCGATAAATAATAACGGTTTGGCGATTAAAATACTCTCCAAAAAAATGGCACAACGGCGTGTACAGTTACTAATTTTTTTATTCTACTGTTGGATAATTGGTTAAAAATCCCAAATAATAAATATTCATAATTCAATAAACACGCGAACTATCGATAATAATTTTATTATATTCGTCATTATATATTATTTATTACTCAAGCATTACACAATATTAACAGAAATGTAAAATTGTTAAAATATGTGGAGACTAGTGACTTCACCAGTAAAACTACTGAATATATTATTATTTATTAAGAACTTAAGAGAAGTGTTTTATCGTAAATCCTAACAGTAAAAATATTAATATTTAAAATTAAAACATAATAATAAATTCTGCAGCTGCTGGTACAGGGTTTGGCTAGTGGGAAATTCGCGCTTGCCGTGTCAGTTTGCACTGGCAGAAGACGGCGGCGGCGACGACCAAAACAATTTTATTTTATCAATACTCCAGATTTGATAATGATTTTTTTACACGGACACCGCTAACAATAATTATACTGAAATGATAAAAAACTCCATAACAATAATACGATCAGGACTTTCACGTAAGACTGTGAAAGACCATAATCGACATTCAGTGATTTCAGTCACAACGCACAACGTCTTATCATCATCATACATTTTGTTTTCAATATAGTCGTTATATAAAATATCGTTGTGACTGGTCGGTTCGCCGGCAAAACGGTACGAACCGATTTTGCGATCGCAAGAAAACTACTGCCATAACCTTCAAAAGGTTACATCGTCTGACACTTTGACAGAACGAAAACATTCGTATTCGTGTTGCGAAATTAACGTATCGACATTCGACATTGTATACGCGATCACGCGAAATGTTGTAACACGATTACGGTTGTCGCGAATTCTTATAGTTTACCTGGACGGCGAATAGGTCGTGGAAAGTCGTGGCGGCACCGTTGCTGTTGTTGTTGTTGTGGTTGGCGTTCGCCGATAACAACAATCGCAGTGAGGCGCCCGGCCGATTTAAAACGTATCCGGCCATCATCATCGGTGTCGTCGTAGCTTTGAAAAATTAACTACCTATAATCTGAAATATTGTGGATTTGTTATCATCATCAATTGCGTACATATTATTATTATCGTGAATTCGTGATATACCTACTCCGGCGGCGTATGTTTTTACCGCAGTGGCCGCAATTCTGGTTACCACTGTGTTAACCATGTGACGGGTGTTGAGCCAATCGGGTGCGCGGGTCCTTCGGGTTGTGAGTGCGTGCGTGAGTGAGTGCGTGCGTGCGTGCGCGAGTGTGTGTGTTGGTGTGTCCGCCATTTTACGCGACTCGCCGTCGTCGAACATGAACAACAACGCAGCTCCGGGCGCATCGGATAATGATTGTCGCGTTTCCGGCCTGTGATTATGTCCGTACGCGTTATTGACGCACGTCCGTCGTTCGGCCGAAACCGTTTCGCGTATACCGTCGCGTCGTCGTGGTCGTGGTGTCCGCGGTCCGCCGGCGCCTCAGCCGTGGTGTTTGTGTGACGTCCAAGACGTCGCCGTCGTCGTCGCAGCAGCCGTCGTACCGGGCAAAATGTCCAATGAAAAATGACTCACTCCAGCCATCAGACCAACGGCGCCAGCTTGGAGGATTGCCACACAAACTTCTTCGCCCTGGTTAGTACTCTGTTGCCATTAGTGACATCCGTTTTACACCGTTGTCGCTTGAAAGCCGCATAGGTATTAGGTAATTTATACCCGTATAGGTATAATACGTGTTATATAGGTATTTTGCGCATTCGATGCTTAACTGTGTCGGCTGTCCACCACAGTGGCAAACTCAGACGTGTAATTTTTACTCGACTGCCCAACAACCCTTATCCTCCGCCACTCGTTCATACCCCATCAAACATTCCTCCAGATCATGTAGGATCCCCAAATCCCAAATTTGCTGACCGGTATCCACCGGGTGCCAAACTGCTAAATCTGTTGTTGTGTAGTCTGTTGCTAGTTGCCAGTTTGATGCGATTGCACTTCACATTAATTCCAGCACCAACAGATCACATAGTCGAATGTTTACACGTCTTGTTACAGCTCTATGGTCATTAGCTTTTCTGGTCTGTTGTGCTGCGTAATACATATCTCAGTCAAAGACTTAAAATACTGCAAGCGTAACTCATTTCCGGCATATGTCCGTTGAATGTATATGTTGACCTATTTAAAAACACAACTTTCAATTATTTTTTATTTTTTACATCAAGCTTAAAGTTTAAAGTCTTTAGTATTACGTTTGGCAACAAAACCATAGGCAGAGTAGGTCAGTTTATACAATATATTTTATACAGATTCAATTGATATCATTATGTTGATACTTAATAGGATAAGATAAAAACTTAATTCCAGCTAACTTCATATTGTATATAGTCATTTTTTTAAAATAAAAATGACTACTGAAAATTCATATAAATACAAATACCTAGGTATAAATTGTTTTTTATCCTTTAAAATGTTAATTTTATTTTATTATACTATTCATTTTTATTTACCTTGGTATTTAAGTTAAAAACATGATATTTATATACCTAGTTAAGATTTCATTAGTCCTATATTCCTAAATGATAGACAGGTCATACGTTCTTAGGTCATCAATGATAATAGATAAGTATTTCTCAACTTAATATTAAATTTAAACTGTTTTCCTGTTCCATTTAAGCTACCTAAGGATTTTTCTCTTTTTGATCATGGAATTTGACTTAAGTATGATACCTATTTGAACTCTTAAAGTATAATAGATATGTATACATTGACATATTATGTTTCTACAATTACTTTCAGAATAAAAAAAGACAGTATGATATGATTTATAACAAAGATTTCCCATTATAAATAAATCTTCATCTTTATTATTAAAATATGTACCTATGAACATATTTATATCAATCTTAGTTTTGAAATGCAAGTAAAAGAGTTCTGAGAATATTATTAAGGTGTTACCTAATTAAATGGTATGTTATGAAATATTATAGATACTTACCGAGGAAAAAGTGTATTATCTGTCTATTAGCAACTAGCGTTTGTAATTTGTAATTTAATCGGTCACACATTGTGGCATAAATGATTATTCATCTTGACATTTCCTTAATTCATTTTTTTTTTTATAATTTATTGTCAATCATATATTTTATTTTAGTGATTTGAGGTAGGTAAATCATTCTGTAATGATTACTCCATTTTATTGCCAATTTAGATAAGAAGGCAAACAATTTACTTTTTACATCATAAATATTTATCACAAAACTAATGTATCAAACTGTATCATATTTTTTCTTTTCTGAAATCGTAGTGTTTAGGTAGTAAATATATTATATTAATGTTAGTTTAAAGTCATTTAAAGTATTCAAATTAGATAAAAAGGATAATTTTGTAAATACCTAATATGGCTACACATTTTATTCTGTAATTTTGTATTTTAATTTCAATTGTTAAATTATTATCTTTAAATATCTTTAAATATTTTGGAAAGTATAATAGTACCTACCTATGTTAAATAAAGAATTATATGTGGACATGTATTAGGCGGTACCTAATATTTATTTTTAAAATAATCTATGAAATAATAACAATGCAATTTGCATTCAAAACAGATGTTTATTTTTCTACTTTTATTTTAGTAAATTATGTATCTGTGCTCTATTCTTTAGTTTATGTATACTAAATTACTAATACTTGCCATTTTAATTTACACAAGTTTTAAACAAAAATGATCATCAAAAATATTTTCTCTGGCTAGTTAGAACAATTATTATATTAGTGATAAAAAATTGCGCATAAATACTAATTTGAAAGCAAGATGTATTTTAGTATAAAGTTTTTTTTTATTTGCACCTCTGTCATTTATATTTTAATTCAGGTTTTCAATCCTTAGATTTATATTTTATAAATATTAGGTATAAATAAAAACTAGGTAAAAATCACTGAATTGTTCATAATTAAAATAAGTTTTAAAAACAAAAATGTACCTACAAAAATTAACATGGTAAAGCATTATTTATCATTTCTATTATTTATTAATGCATTACATTATATAGATTTTATTTATTGGCAAGTGTCCGGAGGGTTAAATCTTTCTGTTTTTATTTTGACCAAGTCGATATTCCTCACGTTTCCTAGTGCTATTATATTAATACCTAAAAGAAACAACTGATTAGATATTATTCGTAATCAAGACCCAAAAAGATATAAACTGCCACTGGGTAGAGTACGATACCACCAGCACCACCACTACCTGTCAACGAATTACGTCTTATCAGACGAGAATTTATTACTTCGTCGCTATAAATACCCACGAAATCTCACACGGTGAGATTAGTACCTTAATCAAAAACGTATTTTTGAACAATATTGCGTTTATCGTCAATTACATAACGGGTCTGTGGCTTTCGTTGTTATTATTATTATTATTATTATTATTGACTATTTCTTTATCAAAACACGGCGGCGAGACGCGTGCACGTAGATAAGCGGACGCATGGCAGTAGTAAACTTTGCATTCACCCCGTGAACACAATATCGACTCGGGTTTTCACAAACTTAGTCGGCAGTTCAAAATCTATAAATCTTGATGAAATCCGATACGAATATAATAACACCTATCTATTAATCTTTTTCTCAAAAATATATAATTCAGTAAATATTTTTCCCCCGTAAAGAACACACTACAATATATAGATATATATGATATTATATCCTCGCCGCTAATATAAGTATATACGCGCCGCTCGGCGCGCGCGCGCGCACACAGAGGCAATGTCCTGCGTATTTTCAAACCGCTTTCAGTGGTTCCCAAAAACAGGCGGCCGACATTATCATTTGTTTTTTTTCATTTTTTTTCCCCAGTCGAAAATTTCGTAAACATTTCCGTATCGGTTAAATATTGATTTTTCCCGCGCCCGTCGGAAGACCTCCGTTGTTGTTGTCACCGCCTCCACTGCCGCCGCCGTAAATTTGTCCGCCTGATATATATATTGCACGCGCGCGTTTTCTTTAAAGACGTCCCCGTGAAAAATGCACATTTGCTGCTATTGTTTACATCGCGGCACTTCGTCTGTGGTCCACTATGGTATTTGTGATAAACGCAGGGCAGCGGCTGCGAAATTCATAATATTTTTATTGTTTGAACATCTACCGTCTATGGTGCGCGACATGACTGCTGTGTACCGTGTCGCGTGTGTGTACATAATTTAAATCGAAAATCGAATTTATCCGATTATATGATTTCATTATTTATAATTCTTAACAGGTTTGTCAATACCCCACTCCGTTGTAGTTTTTCCTCGACCATCGTCCGTGCAATGTATATATTTACTGTTGTCTGTTACGACTATTTACTACTATTACTATTGCTACTATTATTACTACTGTTCTATACATTTAGATCCCCCTTTGATAAAATACATCTCGAATAGTTTTCTTGGCAGTTCACGTCCTCAAAGTATACATCAAATAAGTCTATTCTATTTAGTCACACGCAGATCAGACAGCCGCCACATGGCCATCGATTGATTTTTTTTATTTTTTAAATCGTTGCGTATCAACTGTAATAGTAGTATATTATATGTCTGAGTAAGCGCTCTTGTTCTATTTTTCGACCCGGTCCTCCCTCTCGACAAATGTGGCCGTGGCGGCGACAACTATGGTTGACATACTCAAGAATTCCGTGTGTCTGCCTTCGCGTCGTTCAAGGTGCACACGTAATATTAAAAAATATTAATACCATATCATTATGTTGTTGCGTGCCGGATAGTTGTAATAATGTGTACGGTTTATATAAAAAAAAAACTGGATTATTGTTGTGTGGCGGTGGGGAGAGTCGTGTCGTTGTCCGTAGAGGTGTTTCACCCTTTACGGGGAAAACGAGACCGAGGGATAATAGTACGATTTCGTTGGGGTGATAAACGGTGGTAGTGGTGGTGCGGTGGTCTCGTCGGCGTCGCGGCGGTAGCGTTTACCCGATAATAATAAACACGTTTGTAATGAGTGTGTGTAGGTACGCGCGCGCCTTCACCACTCCACCGTTCCGTAATGGATAATAACACGGCGCGCGTTTAATGCAATCATTGCCGCCCGCTGCGATCTGTGGGCCCGCGGCCGGCCGTCACCGCTCTAAAAAGTGACCTGGCCGCAAAATAGGCGTTCGCCCCCCCTCTCCCGTCTCGTCAGTCTAGAGGAGCACCTCTCGCAAACTATTACGCTAACACTACCGACGGTTTCGCCGAGCGCTGACGGAAGAAACCCACCTTTGGCGGCGCCCGAATGTTTGTCCAGACGTTTTTATTTTATTTATCCCGACATCGGATAATCGCGCGGGTTCGACCACCGACGGTTCTCTCATCCGTTCACCCCTTCCCTATTCGACACCCGAACCCGTCGAATCAGCGTCAATATTATCGGTCACGTCCGTGTTGTGTCGGGTGGGTGGGTGGGTGGTAGTTAACTTTTCTCTCTTCGGTCGCGGAGGGAAGCCAACTCGCTGACTCTGTCATCCCCCCCCCTCATCATGTGTGGCGCGTTATAGGTATTATTATTACCTTACAATAAACATAACACTTTTACAATATTATACACATAATAATATAATATCGTATGTGACGTGCGCGTTTCACCGCCGACAGATGTTCTTTTTTCGGGTCGACGGGGCCGCCATCGTGCGGACACGGCGGGAAAACGCGACTATATTTCAGTAGTGATGGGGTGGTGTTGGTGATGCGGTTGTGGTGTTGTAGTGCTGTAGTGGGACGACCAGAGCAGCAGAGCCGCCGTTGTCGGTGGCGGGGGGCGACGTTGCCGCACGTTCGGTCACGGTCGGCGATCGTCTTGCGCAAAAATCCGACCGGCTCCGACCTCTTTCACTTCGGCCGGTGTCGTTACGCCGTACGATTTACATGCAGTTTCTTTTGATCGTATTGTTATGTCGCGGTGGAGGGGACCCCACTGCCGCCGCCGCGACCACACTGTACCTCCGTCGTCGCCGACACCTCTGTAATTCCGCGTACCGTAACAACCGGACGCGTGCAGTGGTTACCAAAATATGGGAAAACATAAAATAATTCGACGGTTATTTTTTATGATATTGTTATCGTATCAATCCCGTTTGTTTCAATTTTGAACGACACAAAATATAACAAACGTTTGAAACACATTTGTTTTAATTGGGCCGTCACTGGTCATCTCCGACGTTCACCATTTTATTCGACAGTTTATTCCATAGGTATTTTGTTTTTACGAACGAGGTCACGTACTCTCATTTTATGTACATATATATATATATTTATTTATTTTTTTGCCCCCCTCCAATTTTATACATCGACAATGGTATTCCTACCCGGTGAAAACGCCGAGCGTTCTTATTATCCCGAACCTAATACTTATTATTATTTATCTTCCGTATCGTTTCCTTACACTTAATTTTTCTCTCCTCGACCCCCCCTCGTATCCGTCGTTTTCTCCAATTTACGCTTTCCCCCTCCCCCTCGGGGTCTAGTGTTGCCAACTATTCTCCCGCCGAAGTCTGCAACTACTAAATTTATTCTACTACTATTACGGTATGTCGTGGGTGGCAGCCGTATCCTGTGTACCTACCTTACGAACGAGTAACGATGACCGTGTCGAGAGAGAAAAGGAGAAACAATTGTGTCCGAGATACATCATTCAGGTTATTAACTCCGGTCGGCTGCCGCTCGCCCCCGTTACCAGTCTACCTGCAAGGGTTAACGGTGTCCTCTTCTTGCAGTGTTCTCTGGTAACTAGTTTACGCGTCGCGCTCACTCGCGCTGCTGTCAAATCTCTGATAAATCTAGAACACCACCCATTCATGCACTAGGTATAATATTATTATAAAAATATCAGTGCTTCGGGGATCCCGGGAGTTATACTGCTACCCAAAAAGGCGCCTCACGTAATAAGTTATTGTTACGGCTATAGTGTGGTATAATGTAAGAAGATACCACAATTCACGCGTGTAATCGTGGAGGTGTTTGGTGGGTATTCGAATATGCAAAAATACCATTTCTACGATTTTTGAAACTCATAGGCTTGTTAACATACGCACGACTACTTAAAATTATCATTTATTTTTTTACTCCTGCAGGAAAAACGTCCGTTTAAAAGCACTTGTCGGAGCGCTCGTTGAAGGTTTCGTTGGCGAAAAGGCCGCATCGATTTTTCTGGTCCGAAATCCACTCGGTGACGAAGGAGTTAAAAAGAGGTTGATATAAACATTGTAAAAAATATTATTTGTGTGTACACGTCGTTTGCGCGCACATACGCGCCTTCGCCTGCTCGTCTCCCCTGTTATTGTTTATCATATCGTTTGGCGCCCACTGGAATGTGATGATCCGCCGCACGCACGTTGAATGTCCATCGCAACATACACCGGCTGCGGCGTCGACGATGACCTCCACCGTTGTTACGGTTTAGTGTAGTGGTAGTATAGTATTGTGTACGGTCTAATAATTGAACTGGTCCGTCTCGGGGGGTGGCTGAGACGCCGTTTGTGTCGTCTCTCCTCCGGGAGTGTCTCGTAATCCGTCGCTCTACTTTTGGAATATTTAGCGTGTATAATGTTAATGTTTTTTACGTCCGCTTTCGCCGTATTGGACTAACGGGGACCGTCAAGTATACGGAAATTATATAATACTATATTGTATCGGTGTTCAATATATTGTGAGTACACGAGTGCGCGCGCGAAGGGGGTATTTCGGCGTGACGCCACAGGGTCGTGTACTCGTGTCTCGGCCACCAGCGGATATTGATTTCGCGACTAACGCGCGGAAGTGGTGGGCGGCGGGTCCATGTCTTAGGGAAGACGAGGATGCATAGTCGATAATGCCCCCTCACCGCCGTGCACTACTTCACGAGAACGCGCACTCTCGCCTTTCGCCGTCGTTCTCGCGCCTTTTTACCGTTCTGCCTCCACCGAAATATATGCGCATTCGGTCGCGGGTTTTTGACGTCAAGCCAATTGCACGTCACGTTATCGTTTATCAAATATTTTACGTATATTATTATGCATGCGCACATATTATCGGCGAGATGGTGACGACGTAAGTTTTAAACGTACCGCCACGTAATAAATAATTAAAATATTATTATAATTCCGTAGGAAATAATAATATACGTTTTCTCCCCCCCTTTGCGCGTCGTCGTATCAACTCTTATCGGACCCACCCGCGCCGACCGCACGTGTACACCGGTCGGCTGTCGGCACAACCATCCCTCCACTATCCCGACCGCCATCACCCTCTGTCTCGTTTCACCCTCTAGCAGCAGCGTACATTACACTCATTCGCCACTGCGTCTGTTTGTATTTCGTTGGTACGTCATCACCCACGTGCCTTCGTAACCGCGCGACCGGTGGTGGACTAGTTCACCGAGGTATATATTATATTTAAGTCGACCACACCACCGCCACCACCCTTCGGCGGGTCGTGAGCGCACTTTTTTTTAGGATATTTTACATTTTCGTACCGGCTAAATTTAAGTAGAAATTTCTCCCTGGTAAAAATATGGTCAAGTGTCAAGTGTTTCACAACTGTCCGTGAACGTTTATATTACCGTAGTTGTTGCCGTACCACGGCCCAGACGAATAATTTAGAGGAGAATAACTTTAAAAAAACACACATTACTTGTGATAAATTAATGGGGGCGGGCATCTACTTGTATCGTGTCCAGACGGTTCTTAATAATACTATGTTTGTTTTCTGATTGTCAAACGCGCGGGATTATGTGATAAACAATAATATTATATGTTGAGCTTATGGCGTCGAACCGTTGTAGATGTGGGATGGTTAACAAACGTAAACTACGGGTTTTCCATACTAAATCCACAATGTGTTATTGAAATTGACATCTTTAAATCTTGTGATTTTTTTTACATGCGTATATTCTACAACTATCGAAATTTAGTATTTACATTGATGCAGCATATATATATAATGAAAGTAAATTGAGCTAACGGAAGCATTGCCTTAGGGTTGAGTTTCAAATCGTGATTACAATATATTTAAAATTCTATAAAAAAAAATTATCATCATTAGGTATGTATGATTTTATGTAATGCATGTTGGTACATCATTTAATATTCCCCTCACTTTTGTAGTAGTTTTTTACTAACGAGATGTAACTTATATATAGTTGTGTGTACTTTATAGCTAAAAGAGCACGATAGTGAGTACGGGATTGAGAATTATTTAGATCCGGAATTCGGGATGATATTGGAAACATTTTTTAAAATTTAGTTTTTACTATAAGACCTTTGTTATTGTTGATAAGTTTATAAATATATGTACTTACCTAAATAATAAATAATCTCCCCGTATGTATTTTACAATTTAAATGACCACTAAATTTTCTATAATTTACAAAATGATAAATCAAAAACTATATAGATCAAGTATACCAAAATTTTTAAGTAGTTAACGAAAATCTAGATTATAACGGAATTATCCATAGACTTGATGAGAATACTTATTAAACTCGTATTTTATATTATTAGTATAATGCCTGGTGAGATTTATGAAAGATCCATCCCATAGTGGGTATTACCTGTTTCTGCCAAAATAATATTGGCCATTTTCGTTACAGCCCTTTTCCGCCAAAAAGGTACGATTCCCGTTAACGCCAATAGACGATTCTACCAAAAAAAAATTTGGAAACCAATGATTTTAATTTTTGAGCAATATTAGTTGTAGCAGGTACACACTATTCATATAAAAATTGATTTTATGACAGACATTCTTGATGAAAGTAAGTTTAGTAGGTACGCAGATTATATCTTGGAAAATTACGTTGATGAAAATTCAAAATTTCCGCCAAGTACTTTGGTTTCACATACAGCAACATTAAAAAGAACGACTATTAATTGTGAATCTTTCCATTCGCATTTCAACGAACGATAAGGCACCCCATCATTATTTACCTTTTCAAAAATATTGAAAGACATATATAAAAATAAACAGTTCTAATAATAATATAAAAATATTTCGATAGGTAAAAAAATATTAAACCGTTTAAAAACTACTGAAGACGCAATTATAAAAAAAAATCCAAAGAAATTAGTTGGTACTTTTGTAATAATTGTTTTTTTTTAATTATGTGATTTTTTAAAAACTATAATTTAATTGTACACATTATTTAACCATGTTATAATTATTACTTGTTTAATCATTTATATGACATTTTAAACTATTTAAAAAATATAATGGATATAATGTGATATACAATTAAATAATGATTAGAATATTTTCTTGTTTTAGTGTAGGCAGATACTTGATACACACATGATTATTAGTTATTAGTTTATTACATTTGTACATGGTTTACAAACAATATTTGGCGGAAACGTCATTTCACAAAAATACATTTTGGCGGAAACGTGCCATGCCCCCCATAGTATTGCCCTTGGCTTTTTGATTTAACAAATTCATTGATTAAAAGCCAGAAACCATAACATTTTATTTCTCAAATATTTCTTTTCTGTGATCCTAATTATCTTTAGGCTCTAGATATAACTTATATTCATATGAATCATATACTACAATAAAGAATTTGTTTGTTTTTTATAGTCTAATTATGAAATACTTTTTTATTTTAATTTGTTTCTAAATAGCTAAATTTGAATGAATATTTAAATTACACAAAGTTTAATTGAACATTTAAAAATAAAATAACAAAATTTATAATTTCAGACTGACTTATGCGGTATAAAATGGCGTAAGTTTGTACACTGTTCAGCTGGTCCAGAAGGACCTCCTGACTGGGGAGGTGGTCCTGGTGGCGGAGCCAATGCCTGTGGCTCGGTGCTCGAGGATCCTGTGTTATCTAGTTATACAAGATGTTTAACACATGATATGTTAGCTGTATGGCGACGTGTTTCATTACCGCCTGCCAACTCTCAACAGACATCACTTGATCCCTTGGTTCCTGCCCCACCAACACCCATATCAGCTCTTCCACCAGCACTTTCTTTGAAAGCATCGAAAGAGCTATGGATATTTTGGTATGGTGAAGAACCAGATCTGACTGGACTTGTTTCTCCTCAACTTTTACTCAATGGTAAAGTTTATATTACTAAGTTTTAATAAATGTTTTGATTAAAATTTTTATTTTAAACATTATTTACAGAAGGTGATAATGGATCGTGGGAAAGTGGTCTATCTTATGAATGTCGTTCACTTTTATTTAAGGCACTTCATAATTTAATAGAAAGGTAAATTAATTTGTTTAATATTATTCAGTAATAAATGTATTCCAAAAGTTTATTTTAATTTTAATTTACATATTATTTCAGATGTTTAATGTCTAGAGAATTTATTCGATTAGGGAAATGGTTTGTACAACCTTATTCATCATCTGAGAAGTTAGATAATTCGAGGTAAGATTTTTTATAAAAATTAAAAAATTTTGTCATAATTTAATGTTAATATTTTAGTAGTGCGAGTCATTTGTCATTTTCTTTTGCGTTTTTTGTCCACGGAGAAAGCACTGTTTGTGCTAGCATCGATGTACGACAACATTCTGTAGTGCGGACTTTATCAAAAGAACACTTAGCACAAGCGTCCTCTCAACCTCAAAATGGTACAAATATTCAAGGTAATTTTTGTTATTGTTTTTATTAATATTTAATTATTTTTAATATAATTCCATAATTCTAGTAATGCTTGCACCATTTGGCCTTGCTGGTACATTAACTGGCCATGTATATAAAAATATGGATGCTGAAACTAGCCGTATGATGGATGAATGGAGTCATTTTTATCCAGTTGTTAATAATAATGGACCTAATGAATTATCTCCTGCAGTAGAAGTTTTAGTTGGTAAGTCTTGATGTTTTTCACTAGTTTTTAATTACCTATACATCATTACGGCTCAGAACTTAATGCGCTAAAAATAACGTAATATATGCATACGTTGTACTAAAAAAAACTCACATATGCAGTTACTTTTATAAAATATGTATTTATATGGGAACAAACTTGGATAAAGCATAATCAATCAAAAAATATATCTTTTAATTAAAAAATTTTTTGTATTTTTTCCTTATTTTATCAAACGAGTGATTTAATTTTTAATATAAGGTAAAATCTGGCCGGTCATTATGATTACAAGTTACAACCAATTCTTATATATTAGTAAAAATGATTCGATGGTGTGCAACGCCAACAGTGAGACAGCACTTTGTTAAAATAATTTTTTTTTTTAAATAAGACCAGCCTGATCATAACTAATAAACATTTAATACTTTATAATAGGTTCTTAGTTTACAGTTGATACTCTGTGTACAATTTAAAATATAGACAAAGCTCATTATTTTCAAATTATTTAAATTACAATTTTTAATTATTGAAAATTTATTTGCTGTTGATTAATAAACATAGTATTATGTGTTTATATGCTTACAATTTTTAAATATGTAAAATCATATAAATTTAGTAAAATATGCAACATACATTTTTATATTTCAATTGTATGTATTATGAAATAAATTTGTATCAAATCAGATTTTGAATGTACAGCTTCCTAAGAAATATGCAAATGCATGATGTTGTCCGAGCCTTGGATACAATCAATATTTTTAACTTTTATATGTTTCAACTTATACAATAATGTTTTTTCGTGCTTTTTTATAGGTGGTGTAAAAATGAGATATCCATCATGTTATGTTTTGGTAACTGATTTAGACGATAGTACTGCTGAATTATATAAAAATCAGAATACTCATCAAACAACTCCTCAACAGCAACAGCAACAGCAACAACAACCGCCACAGTTGCATCATCAACAACAACAGCAACAAAGTATTTAATTTAATTTTTTTGTCCTTTAATTATTTTAAAATTTTATTTTATTTTTAAGTAGTAACTAAACAACAATTGTTTGCCACTAAACATCAACATCATCCAGATACAATAATATATGCTTTGGATAATGCAGTGTCATCTATACCTGAACGAGCTTGGCAAGATTGTGTGCTAGGACCACTACATACAGAGCAGAACCCCCCATCCAGACCTGAATCACCAACTTTAGGTCAATGGCACTTATCCGATCCATTACAAAAATTAACATGTTCCTGTACAAGGTAAGATGATTTGTATTAATATGTTATGAGTGAGATGTTAGTGCGATGTTTGTCTTTTGGGAGCTTTGGAAGTCGATTGGTTTTTGTTATTTGGCCGGCTATTTACAGGTGTAGAAAAACGAGTTCCAAGCACCAGACACAGCCAATCGGCACACCATTCCATAGACGCACTCCCCTCCCTGATATTTTCGTCACTCAGCAGCCGCCACCCGATGCAAACAATACCACCCTCAGGTTTGTCTATTGATGAGACGCTTGGGAGGTGCAATGGTGTTAAAATTTAAACAAATCTTATATTTCTAAACAGGATTCTAGTCCATCAATTTATTTCAAAGGTCTTTTAATAACAACTGACGGTCTATAATATATTTCTAATCTACATTAACAATTTTTTAAGTCTGGTTTTTTCAGAATTTATTTGATGGATAGTTAAAATAACTTTTAATTGTTTTGAATTTAAAATTTGGGATATTTTTACATTAGTTTATTAATTGTGAACGTTTGAATTGTGTAATGTTTAATAATTACTAAATATTCAATATATATAATATATTTATATTATAATAACAATATAATATAAAAAAAAATGGCATGAAATGGTGGTGGTGTTGGGCTATATAATTAAAATATATACATTTTATATGATTTAAAAATATATGTACATAATTGCATGAACTATTATGTTAAAAAAACTAATATAAATGGTTTTTGTCCCCAATTTTCCAAATAATAAGCTTTTTGAAATTTAATCTTCACTGAATAGTTATTTTAATAGATGTTTAATTTTTTTAGGTCAACGCGTCTTTGTCCTACAGATAGTCCTTGTGGACTAGATTCTGTGCCACCTTTGCCTTCAGTTCCAACCCCTCCATCAGCTGGACAACCAGCACCACTTTCAATTCCTCCTCCAATGCTTAGTCCACATGACGAAAAAATTCCTATTACACCTCTTTCAGTTGACTTTCAGCCCAAGTCTGTATCATCTGTCTCCAACCAAGTATTTTCACCTTATCCTTCATCTGCTCCTGCTAGTCAGGAACCTGTTAAGTCTGGACGAGAAAGTAACTCTGGCACACCTGCACCACCTAGTAATACTGTAAGCATCCCAGCAACAACGCCAACGGCAACAACACCGATTCCAATGCAAACCCAAAGTTCAAGTGCTTATATTACGTTAAAACGACCACAGCTCTCATCCAAAGATTACGAAGCAAATTTGGTTGAAGAAGAAATAATGCCGTCTAAACTTTTATATGATTACTCTTGTATCGATGCTTGGTTATATCATCCCGTAAAAAAATTTAAGCCAATTGTACCTAAACAAGAACCAATTACAAGAATAAATAATGTGATGGATAATCCAGCATCACCTCCACAAGTATACATTAGAAGAGATACTAGTGTACCTATTCTTCCAGTAATTTAAAATTATTATATAATATAACATTATTTAAGATAACTTTATTAATTAATAATTTCTTTTAAGGTCGAACCATCTGAAATTTCAATAAATAATTTTAGCAGCTTTGAAGAATTAAGAAATAATGCTCTTAGATTTAAAGGTGGTCGTTCAGACCCATATGAATTTGATGAGGAAAGTGGGGCTTGTTCTAGCAATAGTATGATTTCTAATGACTATAAACTTAGTACTTCTATGGCTGTGATGAAGGTAAAATTTTGTTATTTATTTAAACCTTATTTTTTAAATTGTTATGAAAAAGGATCTTTAAAGCTAATAATTTTGGATTATTTTTTTTTTTTTAGCATGAAGACATCAAAAAAGAATATGATCCTGGGTTAATGAATGGAAATAGGTGTACGAATGATAATTTGCGGGACCTAGATCATATGTTTGACAATTCTGATGATTTGTCTAGTGATGAGGCTGTGGCAGCTGTAAGTTTTGGATTAACTTATTTATTTTCCTTTTTAATTTAATTTTTACATCAATAATAATATAATTTATAGTTACAAATGCAAACACCTCCTGGCTCAAATAAACCAGATGATTGTCTCGGAGGAGGGTTGACAACACTTTTAGTGAGGCCGCCAAGAGGTAGTGGTGGTGGCAGTGGCGGTGGTGTATTAAGGCCTGAAGAATTAGTAAAAATGTTTCCAACTCCTCCATCGTTAGAACACAATCCTATAGCATCTCCATGTCCTGACATAGATCTACTTCCACCTCGTACTTACCAAACAAATTCTTACATGGGAAGTCCTCAACATGATCACATAGATGTAGGTTATTCTAAATAAAGTAATTGATGTTTTATTAATATTTGTTTTTCATTCAATAGGATTGGTCATATGTATACAAACCTCCAGCCATAGCAAAAATGGTTGGTTCTTCAAAATACGCACCTCTCACAAATCTTCCGAGCCAAAATCTACCCCCGTTAATAGTACCTACTAATTGTGTTTATAAGCCTTCTTCTTTTGTTTACCACGCCTCGTCACAACCTCAACAAATTCAACATCATCCACCACAGCCTGAAAAACCAAATCAGTAAGTTCAACATTTTATTTTAATGGAAATATTTTTTAATTATCTTTGTTATTAATGGTTATACATTATTTAATAAAGTAAGAAATGATTTATATTTATTATTTAATCAAAGTAAAGTATTATTTTTTATTCATATTTTTAAATTAAAGTTCTGTTTTACTGTTTTTAATCTTCCATAATAATTGAGAAGTTATATAATAATGATAAAATACTTTTCATATTTAATGTATAACTTAATATATACAAATATATTTCATTATTTTCTTTTTATAAAATATGTAGTAAATGTTTTATCATATGAGTTTAGTTTAATATTATCTTTTGGTTGAGTTTTCATTAAAAACATGTAGTGGGAGCTTCAATGGTTCTTAATATATTCTAGACTTTTTTATAAATTACCCCAGGATATGAATAACTAATTAATCTAAATATTAAAATATAAACCAGCTTAAAATACTGCTTATTCTCTAACTTATCTGAACAACTTGCTTAGTATCTAAAATACAATTTTCAAGCTTTTTGGCTGGGCTTGAAAATAGCTCAAAATCAGTCTTAATATTTTGAATATTCTATTGTGTTCGAAAAATTATAAATTAAGTGTTCAAGTTTGAGGACCTGTAGTTTTAATTTAATTGTTTGGTCTTCTTTTCATTAATACAATTTTGAATTTGTTTTATTTTAGGATTGTACCTCCGCCAGCATCTTCAGCTAATAACAATTTATTACCAAATATGAATCGCAATAATCATTATCATCATCCAATAATGATGAGTCCATCACCTCATAGTACACCATGGCCTGGAGGAGGAAATCAATATCATCGACCACCACAACAACAGATACAACAACATCAACAAGTGCCTCCTCCACCATATAGTCCTGCACTTTCACAGCATCACAATATGAATGTTGTACCGACAAATATGTCTCCACCTGTACCTGAAGCTAACTCAATAGTTGTGAATGTTTTGTTAACTGACTCACTACTAAATGTCTTCCGAGATCATAATTTTGACAGTTGCACATTGTGTGTATGTAATGCTGGTCCAAAAGTGGTTGGTAATATCAAAGGTACAGATGCAGCTGTTTATCTCACTCATACTTTAACTCCTAACGGGTACTCATCTCAATATCAACAGCATCACATGTCTGTCGGAATACCTGGTAATTATTACAGTTTTTATTATCATTAGTAATTTCTTCTTTTTTCTTAGTATATAACCTTATTGTCCAACATGTTTTCTACTATATCAGTTCATTGCCAATTTTTGTCAATTCTCTCCAGACCTAACGTTTTCAACATCACTCCTTACTTGATCTTCTCTTCTTTCCATCTTTTCCTCGGGCTTCCCAACTCTCAAGGGTCTTTTTCCCTTAGACACATTGATTTGGATCTTACTCATCATTGCTCTTTCTTTTCATCATTTATTTACTTGAAGTTATTTATTTTAAACTACTTTAGGTGATGAGGATGGAATCCGATGTAGCTGTGGTTTCAGTGCTGTTGTGAACCGCAGATTATCTCATAAATCAGGATTGTTTCCAGAAGACGAAGCTGAAATAACTGGACTTATTGAAGATAGCCCTGCGCGTGTTGATGATAATTCTATGAACCCAGATGTTTTAGAACTAGTTAGAGAACAATGTGCTGCTGTAATTTATAGTTCTTGTAGTTCTCTAGTTCGAGCAGCAGCAAAATTTCCCATAAATCATCCACCACAAACTGCAACTGTCAATATGTTAGAGTTTACTGATACTAATCAAGTGGCTCTACTGGCTCTAGAACAAGGGAGATTAGCTAAGGTTTGTACAACAATTAGGTTTATAGTTTCAGTAGTTTTTTTTTTATAAATCATGAAGTTTTTATTTATTTATTTTAAATATTATTTTGTACAGCTGGAAGGTGGAATGAATAATCATTGGCAAGTTGAACATCACCGTTGGCCTGGTCATCACCAACAGACATTGCCACCGTTGAATAATAATTCTCCCCCTGTGCATAGATGGGCTTATAGTCAAGCACCAGGACCTCGTAGCAGTAGGCAGCTTATAAGAGTTATGAGGACATTACAACCACTTTTACAAGAAGCTATTCAAAGAAGAAGTGTAACTACCAGGTTATGGGAACCTTACACTGTTACCGGACCATTGACTTGGCGACAATTTCATCGATTGGCTGGTCGAGGTACTGATGATAGATGTGAACCACAGCCAATCCCTCCAATTCTTGTTGGACATGATAAAGATTGGGTAGCTGTTGCTCCTTTAGCACTTCATTATTGGGATAAATTATTACTAGAACCATTTTCATATTCACGTGATGTTGCATACATAGTTGTTAGTCCAGATAATGAATTTATTTTACAAAGAACAAGAGCATTTTTCAAAGAACTAAGTGCAGCTTATGAAATCAATCGATTAGGTCGACATTGTCCAATTACAAAAGTATTAAGAGATGGTATTCTTAGGGTTGGCAAATCAGCTGCTGCAAAATTAGCTAAAGAACCTGTAGACGAATGGTTCTCAATGTTGGGTGAAAATCATCAATCATCCATGTTAAAATTATATGCCCAAGTTTGTCGTCATTATTTAGCTCCACAACTCTCTCAATTTTCTATGGATAAGACATTATTGGATCCACCAGAAGGCAGTATTCCAAGACCTCCACCTTCTCCAATGCCACCACCAGCATCACTGACACCTAATTCTGTGGAATCGCCTGTTTCATCTAACGAGCGTGCACCCACTCCAAAAAGTGATGGGTTAGATGATTCCTCTAGTGGTTTACAGGCTGATAAAAGTTTTAATAGTAATGGAGATAACAGTCATTGTGAAGAGGATGATGGAGAAGTGCCTGCTATTGTTATTTATCTTGTTGAACCTTTCTCAATTGGCAAAGATAGTAGTAACCTTGCTAGAATAGCTTGCCACGGACTTTTACGATGTTATAATACAGTTTTGGCTACACTTCCAGAAGCTATACGATCAAATATATCAGTCCAGGTAATTTCTAATCATTTATATTAAGCAATACAAAAAAAATTGTTTTATGTTAGTGTATTAATTTTATGAATTTCAATTTTCAGTTAATATCTTTAGAAAGTGTTTTGGAACTTGGTCGATCCTCAGATCATCTTAAAATGAGTGATAATATGAGAACCTTAGCTCTGTCAGTGTTTAGTCAATGTAGGCGGTACTTAACCCACACTGCCAACATTAAAGCCTTAACTGGATTTGGCACAGCAGCCATGACTGAATTATTCTTAAAAAATAAAGATGTTCGTACTACATTTATAAATTCCATAATTAGAATATAGTTTTTTACTTACTTATGTGTTTTGTTACAGGAAAAAAGCCGAACAGCATACAAAGCATATACTCCTCCTTTTATTTTAGCTAGTTATAGAAATAATAAAACTGGCCGAACAGATAGTGGAATAGCTGGCGATATTAGTAGTGGTGGTGGTGATTCGTTATCAAACCTTGGTGGACCTAATGGGACTGGTTCTCCTTCAGGCACCGATCAACAATGTTCTGTACTTTATGCCAGTTATTGTATATCAGAAGATCAAAGGTGGATATTAGCTACAGCAACCGATGAACAGGGCATTTTATTAGAAACAGCTACAATTAATATATACGTACCAAACAAGTAAGAAATACTACTTTAATATTATGCTAATGAAGTTATGTAATACATATTTATCTTTAGTAGGCGAAGAAAATCTCCAGCCCGAAGAGTTGGTTTACAGAAGTTGATGGATTTCATCTTAGGTGTAATGAGTCAAAGTGTAACACCTTGGCGATTAGTTGTAGGTCGAGTAGGAAGAATTGGCCACGGAGAACTTAAAGGTAATTAAATAATATAAATTGCATTTTAAGTAACATTAAATAATTATGTGTAACATGTAAAATTTAGGTTGGTCGTGGCTATTGAGTCGTAAAGCATTGATGAAAGCATCGCGTCATTTAAAAGAATCTTGTGGCCAATGCAGTCTTTTATATCAAAAATCTGATGTACCTTCTGTAGTTAGCGCTTGCTTAGTTTCTTTGGAACCCGATTCTTCATTAAGACTGATGACAGACCAATTCACACCTGATGAACGCTTTAGCCAAGCATCTGTTGCTTGTCAACTCTCTACACCACGTGATGTTTCAGCAACTCATATACTAGTTTTTCCAACATCAGCTACAACACAGGTTATTATTTATATTTGTAGTCTGTTACTTATAACCCATCTTACATGATTATTTTTTATGTTTCAGTCCTCACAAACTGCGTTTCAAGAACAACAAATTAATGGTCCTGAACTTGGTGATGATGAATTATTCAGTGCATTTAATGAAGAAGATATGCAAAGTATGGAGGGCATGGGTGACTTCAACGACATATTTAGCACATGGAATGATTCCGATGCTGTGGGAAACACAAGCTTAGGCCTCCCTAGTAGTGGTGTTTCTGGAGTTTTAGGCGGTCCTAGTAGTAATGTTATAGGAGGTGTTCTGGGTTCTGGATCATTGGGTGGTTCCATAGGAATGGGTCGAGGGTCAATGGGGCCCAGAGGAGACTGTTCTTCTCAACCCGGTAGTCCACCATCTTCACAACCTTGTAGTCCTTTCACCTGTGGATCATCTTCATACAGAGTAAGAAGATAAATGTTATGAGACAAATAAAGTTAATTATATATTTATATATTTTTATTTTCTATTCAGAATGGTGGTAGTTGTATTGATGGCCATGAAGAAGTGGGAGCATTACTCCAACAACCATTGGCTTTAGGCTATCTGGTATCTACAGCACCAACGGGACGTATGCCCACATGGTTTTGGGCGTCATGTGCTCCTGACATAGAGAAATGCAGTCCTGCATTCCTTAAAAGTGCATTGCACATGCATACTGTGCAATTGCCCAATAATGCTGATCCGGCAGCTGCAGATCTCCTTCATCCCACATCTGCAGTTTCAGCACATCCACTAGATTCTCAATATACTACAGATGTCCTAAGGTAATAATCAAATCTCATAAATATAAAATGTTGGTGTTAATTTAATATTTTCACAGGTATGTTTTGGAGGGTTACAATGCATTATCATGGTTATCATTAGACTCAAACACTCATGACCGGATGTCTTGCTTGCCAATACACATGCAAGTACTAATGCAGCTTTACCATACCATGAATGCTCTTATATGACGGTAACATGTTTTTCGAATAACATAGTTAAATTTTCGTGAAACATTTCCTCTATTGTTTCAGCTAATTTTAGGTCAATTAAGGTGATATTTAATTAATGTAAATTTTTAGCTTTATTTTAAGGAAAATATAAAAAAAAAAACAAAAACAAAATGAAAAATAACTGGACACCATTTTAGTGTAGACAAAATGTATATTACAAATTTTTAACAAATAACAAATATGTAATATCTAGGTACCAATGGATAGTAAAATTTTTTAGGGCAATTTTATTTTAAACAGTGCGTTATAGGCGAATTGTGAATGTAATAATATTATTATTGTTCTTGATACATATTTTTTTCTTTTTTTTAATGACAATTTCTGTTCAAATTGTCAAGGAACGAGTTACCATAAAATATTGTGTCGTTTTAATGGTTGTTCATATTTAAGTTTCTTTTTTTTGTATAATATAATTTATTTCTCCTTTTTTATCTTACTAAATTATTTTTTTTTAGTAAATGTCAATTTTAGTCACATATTATTGTGATTGTTGTTGTGTTTTAATGTCTTAGCTTTATACATTTTTTTTTGGGCTTTTATTTCCCCTTCCATTTCCGTTTTTAAATCGGACTACTTGTATAATATTTATTTATAAATGTATTTTGGTTTATTATCGTATATTATTATCATTATTGAATTGTACATATATACATATATATATATATATTTTATTAACTATTTATGTAAAATATTTATCAAATTGACCAAAAAAAGAAAAAAAAATCCTGTAGAAACTCCAACAGAATTGTAGCCAATTTGAACAAATTAAATTATATATTTATTCTAACCAAAGTCAATATTTATACATAAAACATTTTCGAATAATAATGCAATTAATATTATAATTAAATCTTTTTAGTTTTTTTTTTCGTTTTGTACAGGTACATAGCATGTAAAAAAATAATATTAATAAATTATTAATGTTACAAAAATTATTATTACAATACACATTTTAAGGTTTGTACAAACATAACAAAGGAATACAGGCGGTTTTTAATATGATTATTGTGAATATTATATAATATATAAAATAATAATAACTTGTACGCAGGCAATGTTAATGTTATTCCATTGAAAAACAACATTTGAAAAAAAATTATATGAGTTTTTATTTATTACCTTCCTTTAGCTGTACAAAAAATAAAGACTTATGTCTGCTGAATTGCGTGTGTTAAATTCTGATAAAGAATTTGTATTGGTTAATGGTTTTACATTGTTGTTTATTTATTATTTTTAGATTTTAAGGGATTGACATGGAAAGCATTGGTTAAGCAACAATGTTCTTATATTAATTTAATATAACATCTTTATTTGTAAATGCAAATCTATGGGTAAAAACTAGAATTGTGCTGTAAAAAGTTTGAAATTGCCAATTTTAGGCTTAAAACCCTACAACCAATTAATATTTTTTATTATTCTTTTAGCATTGTTAAGCACTAATCAGTGGGAGGTACTGTACAAACACAACTATCTCCAGGTTTGGATAGTATTTGTATGAACAGCTCCTTCTTTGACTTTCTCGATGGTTTCTGTTAGCTTAAAAAAGGTTTACTGACAATTGTTCAATTATGTTGAATAAAACTGAAAATGTTTATGTTAATATCTGTGACCACTAAAGCACTGATGTTGATCTTAACCTTCAATTTTTGTGAGTTTAGGTATTTGTTATGAACACTAAAATAATGTAGACATCAAAGAAGGGGTCTTACCCATAGTAAATGAAATCTAGGTAGCGTAACAAATTTTTTTTTTCATTTTGAATAATGATATTATCTACTACCCGACCCGTCATGACTTCGCCCGTGATTGGTTGTTTATTTTGACTTCGGATGATGATATGTAGAATTTTTTATTCAAATGTTATCGTTTAATGTGATCGGCAAGTAAATATAAAAAATGGTTAACGAAAACGTATTGAAATGTTTCTAGCAGTATTAACGATAAATATATTTTTATTAAAAATGAATACAGACACAAAAGAAATGCTAATTTATCTGTTTTTGATAAAGAATTTTATAAAACTTCTGAATATATAACGTTTTTTGTTCTATCTCCTGTTGATATCAAAATTATTAAATAATTCGGGTCCCCAGTTCGAGAAAATCCCACATACGTCCATGTGAAAAGCACTCTGAACGAAGATCTACACCAACGTACCTAAATGTTTAACTTTGAGCTTTGTTAATCACAAAAGAACTTTAACAGGGAATTGAAGCTGTTTGAATGAAAATTGTAAAAAAGTTCAATAGCGTCAGAAAATTAGAACATTTAAATACAATACACCCCTTCCCCACCTCCTCCAGACACAAGGAAATTAAAAATCGGGCAATTTGGTGACACTCAGGAGGATATTTGGAATAACTCTGTGAAAAAAAATGGAAAAAAGATAAATGGTGTTATCACAAAATACGAACATAAAAAAGGCCCGTTCTTGCGGACCTCGCTGAAAGGCCTCAAAAAGTAGCTTTGTTTTTTAATTTTTCAAGAACTTTATACTTATTTTTTATTAACAAAAGTGATACTAATGCCTCCAGCAGACTGTCAGGTATAATAGTAAAAAATTTCAGCCAAATTGGTTCAGTAGTTAACTAGGTTAGCGCTGTCGTAGAAAACCTCTTACAATTTTATATAGTAGTAGAGATATAGATAGATGGGTATACAATTTACACGTTTATTTTAATTAATAATAAGTTTTTTATTAACTATCGGACTAAATGTATGCCTAAAACCTTCTCTGTGATGTCTTCTTTAACTGCACGACGATCCAATAAGTAGTTTCGGAGTTAATTGTTTATCCAGAACAAAAAAAATCAACTACATTTTATAATTTATATAGTAGTATAGGATATAATAGCAAATCTCATGGAATTTTCGGGACCTGAGACAGAGCCTATAGATAAACACGAATATTTAGTATACATGTTGGTGTACGTGCGATGAAATTCTCTGAACAACACCGATATCAAACACAATACAATTTGACGAACAAAAGTGTCAGGTTGCAGGTAGCTGGAAACCCGTGGGCCGCACAATATGTACAATAATATATATAGGTATACAATTTACACGTTTATTTTAATTAATAATAACTAATTATTCATTAACTTAATCGGACTAAATTTTTGCCTTAAACCTTCTCTGTGATATCCTCTTTAATTTAAAAAAAATTGCACGAAGATTGAATAAGTAGTTTTGGAGTTTACCCCGAACTAAAAAAAGCGACTTCAATTTATATAGTAGTATAGATATGGAAGTATAGATCCCCAACAAAAACATAACAGTGAAAAAAGGCCAAGTTCCAAACTCCCTCCCAAAAAAGTCGGCCTATCAAAGTAGTGAAATCTACATTGTGGCCAAGTCTGCTATTTTTTAATTCATAACCTCAATGCACTCCTACATTAAAGAGCAACACTTCTCTTTTATTTGTATTGTTTAACACTTGGTCAGTTTCTGAATGAGGAATAAACTAGACTTGACGGCAATGTAGATACCACTACTTACTATGATTCGCTGTCTTTTTTGAGAAGAAATCTAAACCTTTTACTTTTTTCTGAATCTTCTTCTCCCCTTCACCCTCGTAAGTCATAAGTGAGCACATTCGATAATGACGTTTTATTCCTCATTCAGAAACTGACCAAGTGTTAAACAATACAAATAAAAGAGAAGTGTTGCTCTTTAATGTAGGAGTGCATTAAGGTTATGAATTAAAAAATAGCAGACTTGGCCAATATGTAGATTTCACTACTTTGATAGGCCGACTTTTTTGGGAGGGAGTTTGGAACTTGGTCTTTTTTCACTGTTATGTTTTTGTTGGGGATATCATTTATTTTTGAGGGCTTCAGCGTCGTGGACGACGTGTTATTATTTATTTATTTTTTTATTTTTTTTTAAATTTATTTTTTTATACGTCGTAGATTTTCTCTTGTAAGACCGTTTATATATATATAATTCAACTACAAACAATTTCTTATTACCATATTGTAACGCTGTTTGAAATTAAACGTTTATGCGTGCTAAGCTCGCCACTTCATACGTTTAGAAATACACACTCTAGAGAGGCATTCATTTTGAAAAAAATTCAATTTTTAGATTTTTCCCTTTAGTTACACTGTAAAATCTACCTTTGTGCCAAATTTCACATTTCTACCTATACCGCAGTGCCGGCCCGATGGTTTTCGGGGCCCGGTGCAGAATTTCGCGGGCCCCATATGGCCAATGGCTTATAATTACTGGCCTGTGGGGCCCCGCACATGCCCGCCATGCGCGGGGCCCGGTGCGGTCGCACCGCTTGCCCCCCCCCCCCTAGGGCCGGCACTGCGGGCTATACGGGAAGTGTCTTATAATTTTGATGATCAGTGAGTGAGTGAGTCAGTAACAATATTGCAAATTTCGAAATCCTGCCACTTTGAAATGGCACAATATTAAGGGCTCATTTTCTTACAGCTTCCTAAGCTACTAGAGGTTAATCTGTGTTTTAAATTTCAAAAGTTTATCTTAAGAGGAAACAGAGATATATGGGTTAGGAAAAAAGGGCGAATTGGTTCGTGTAAAGATACACTGGCATTGCTGTAACTTGGCCTGGAGCACTACCCTGCGCTCAGATACGTATTATAGTCTATAGATTCAATATTACCTACTATTATATAATTAGTAGATTTAGTAGAAATATATATGATATTAAACATTTTTTCAAATAAATATAAAAAAAAAAAATAATAATAACAAATCTTTGGCACGGGTAACGCTGGATTGGACAGCTAGTTAATTTATACATTTGATCGATTTTACCGACTTGCAGGGCTCCACGTTGATATGCGCATTAAATGATTTCGAAAGAATAGCAGAGTGTGGTAAAATCTATTGGTTGTCACTTGTCAATTTTTAAATTTCTAAATCAACGTTATTGATTTTATTTTTTTTTATAGGCGTGCGCACAGGGGGGTGCCAGGGGCCTAATTGAGTGTAAATTTTAAAATATTGAAAAATCTAATTATTATAAATTATAATAAAACAGTAAAGTGAAATTATTGACGAATTCAAAAATGTTTATATTCTTTTTAAAAGTCGCGATTATCAATATAAGACTGTATGTACCTATATCTGTATATTAGGTATATGTAATATTTATTACGACGAATAATAAAATAAAATAAATATTATTAGTGCATTTTATATATCTTTAAGACATATTTCGTCTGTATGTATATAACACGGTTTTCGAAATTATTGTGGGCCCTAATATTTTTAGTGTGCACCCCCGGAACCAAAATCTGCGCACACCTATGTGTATTTCCTTCATTGTATGGGTTTCGTCGTCTGATAACTATCGCTACCAGTTTGTGTTTCTCGGTACTAGTCGGTAGATACATTGTATATGGTCATATCGATACTTTTTGGTGCATTTTCCATCTTTCAATCTTTCATGCATGGAAAATGTGGGTTGTGTAGTCAACATGATCCTTGAATCATATGTTTTTCGTCAATTTTAAATAACTCTGGATCGGGCCTCTCAGCAGTTAGACTTTGTACAACAAACAGACTTTTTTTGAAGTTAGACAAATATTGTTAATTTGAGAGAGACTTTTTTTTAAGCCAACCAAATTAGGTAATATAAAGGCATGTGGTAGACCAGTTCTGCTATCAATCAAAGACTATTAAATAAAAAATCATAATAAAATATCTATTTCATAAAAAATACTCGATTCAATAATAAAAATGTATATTCATTAAAAAATCTATATTCAATAAAACTAATCTAAATCAAAATAAAAATCATAAAAAAAAATCTATATTTCATAAAAAAATCATTATTCAATAAAAAAAATCTATATCCAATAACAAAATCTTTATGTAATAAAACTAATCTAAATCTAAATAAAAACCATAATAAAAAATCTATAGATTTATGAAATAAATTTTCTTATTTAATAAGAAGTATTATTCTTTCATTTAACAATGTTTTACTTATATGTATTATTCCGTTTTACTTAAAATGTAGACAAAATATCAATAACTAGCTGATATCGTGCACTTCGTTGCCCGTTAAAAAAAATAATAATGCCAACTCTATATGAATAATAAGTTTTATTTTATATATAACGGTTACAATATACTAAGTAATATCGTTACAACAATATTCAATTTAGTCCCACCCGGCGTTGCCTGAGCCAAATATTAAGTTAAGATTAACTTCAAGTGATTTACATACATCTAAATCACCTAGGTGGGCAATCAACTGCATTATATCACGGACAATATGCGAGCAGTATATTATTAGGTAGGCAATCCACCTGCGGTGGATTGCGGACCCCATGAGGTGCGTGATTGAATGGAAACAGAATTAGGTAGGTGAAAAACAGTACAGAGTTGTCATTTTGTAACACCACTCGCATATTAAATTTTTCTAGCCGATCCCGTGCACTTTTTATTTCATTTTTAGCTGTTAATCTAGGAATTACTGGCAGCGTTTGGCGAAAATCTTCAGCTATAAAGGGAGTTCATTGATATTCCATTTTAAATCTATACATATATATAAAAATCGACATGGCACACGTATGTGTGTTGAGTAGTTTTGGAATATATATATATATATATTGTAATATAGATAAATTGTCGGGTCTTACTTTTTGGAATAATTCATACCTACACACTGCTGACGATAAAACACACAAAAAGAAAAAAAGGTCAGGTTACAGGTAGCTGGAAACCTACTATCGCTGTCGGTCACGGGAATATCCGAAATACACCATGCAAATAAGCATGTAAATTTAAATTTAATATTAAAAAATTAATTCCGAACATTTTCATACTCACTCACCGTTTAAACCTTCTCTGGACTTCCACAAATAATTTAAGACCAAAATGAGCTAAATCGGTCCAGCCGTTTTCAAGTTTTAGCGAGACTAACAAACAGCATTAGATTTTTATTTATATAGATTATTGAAGTAAAAATGTAATACATTACATTATACTTGGCATAGTATTAATGAAGAACAATTTTCATGTTTCAATTAAAGAAATATAAAAATGGTAAATTTTTTTCTGAGTGATATTTGATAAAAAATCTATATTATGATTTTTTATTTAGATTTAGATTTGTTTTATTCAATCAAGGTTTCTATAGAATATAGTTTTTTTATGAAATGGATTTTTTATTAAGATTTTTGCTATAAATGTTTATTTTCTTTTTTTGAGGGGAAAGAGGTCGTGCGAATTCCCAAATTAAGCTTGATAATTCATACGAATTACATGCGAAATATCTGCATAGTTTATTTATAGATTTTCCTTTATTTGGGGGGGGGGGCTGGCTAAACGTACGTCCCTCCATCGGTTTCTTTGTAAAACTTGTAAAAAAGGAAGTTGCAAATTTTTTCAAGCAGGTTGCAATTAGTTGCAAATATAGGTTTTTTAAATATATTTTTTTATAGGTTGCTAAATATTGGCCCAAGTCCGAAGTCGGTGGGCTGCGTAAAGTTGGTCCCCAAATTTTCATTTGCTCATTTTGGGTACAAAGTAGGGGTCGCGATTACACGTGTAATGAACTACACGGGTACCCGTGTTTTTACCTATGACGGGGTTAAAGCCCGTGTAATAAAAATACCTGTGTATTTAATACACGTGTATCGTAATACCTGTGTATCTAAATACCTGCGAGCCTGAATACTCATATACATATTTAAATAAAATCATATTTCACTACTTTTCAGTTCTGACTTACGATTATAAATGATTTATGTTTAAAGAATATATGAATTCTCAATTAATATACAATATAGGTACACGGTTAATGATAAATAAATACACGGGTATCGGGGTATGCCGTATGCACTGTTATTAAATACACGGATATACACGAGTATTATGCACGGGTATTAAATACACGGGCTTTAATATACTTTTTGCCCGTGTACCCGTGTATTCTATACCCGTGCACGACCACGACCCCTAGTACAAAATAAAGCCATATAGGTTGCACATTTTTTAAGATTGGATTCTTAAAGTTGCAAAAAGGTTGCTAAATATTGGCACCAGTTTGGAGTCTCTATGTCAAAGTCGGGGGGCCAACTTCATGTACATATATGCTTGATTTTTTTTTCAACATCTCTAGTCTCCACAATCTAAAGACTGAATTACAGAATACATGAATGTGACTGAATGCATTATTGTTCTATCATTCTATGCCTCTGTGGTATTATCCTTTATCGAGAGTCGCGACGACAAAATAACAGATTACCTATATAAATATTTATGTTTTATATAATCTGTAAAAATAACATCAATGAATCTTATCACGCGTGATAATAGAATGTATATCACGGACTAAGATAGTAGTAAATTATTAATCTTGTTGTTATCTTTAATAGTCCACCCTCAAGGCCACAAAACAATAGTTAAAAATAATTAATACATTTTAAATTCGATTTTTTACTGTAATTTCAAATTTGAGTTCAATTATCAATATTATTGCCCGTTTAAAAAATTTGACAGTTGATTACGTTTAATGTTATTTTTTGTAGTATTGACATACAATCTGCGGTAAATGTAAGCAAAGAATATAAAATAATAAAAAGATATGTCAGAAAATTGCTTAGTTATGGTGTTGTCGGAAAGCGGCCTAAAAAAAGACAATGGTCAAATTGTTAACGAAACATTCTACTGCCCAATCTTGGGTTGTAAGTACAACTTACATTTTGGTCAATCTTTGAAATCTTTTAAAACCCAAAAACTCCTCAAACAAGTAAGTACCTATTAGCTCAAACAACTATTATTTTGTATTCATTTTACAGTTAATGTATTTTCTGATTTTATAGCACTGTATCAAAGTGCATTCCGACAAAAAATACAAATGTGATAATTGTGAAAAAGGTTTTCCTTTGGAATCGACATTAAAATCACATCGCTTAAAATGTGGAGTAAAATATTCTTGTTATTGTGGGGTTCAATACAAATCTCCAGAAGCGTTCCTCACTCATACTAAACGAAAACAGCATAACATTGGATTAGGATACTCAACCATTATGAAGTTTGATTTATTTTATAAAATGTTTGTATCATTTTGTTTTATTCCTATGTTTTTTATTTAGATTTTTGAAGACAAGAAAATTGTTGCCTAACATAGAAGACTTACAAGAATTAGAATCAAGTAAAAGATCTACTCAGACACAAACTGTTACTGATGTTCAAACTTTGTCAGATTCATCAACTCAGACTACATTTGAAAATAAGGATTGCATGTTAAGATACAATGATCCAAAACTCTCTTCTGCTACTTCTAGTCCTATTAGACGGTTATGTGCACAGACTCAAACTGATCCTATGGGGGACTCTATTAAAATCGAGCCAGATCCAATGTTTTTGGATTCAGAAACACAAACCAATTTTGACTTTTTAGACATCTATACTCAGACTGCCGAGTCTGAATGTCTATTTGGTGATTTAGAATTTACCAATATTCAAACACAGACTTATGGCAGTTCTTTATTTAATGATGATTCCATTGACATAAGAAATGATAGTTCTTTAAACACAAATATGACAGAATTTAATTAAAATCAAAAACCAAATTTTGTTGGTAATAAAATATTGGCAATTATTTTCACGGACAATTGTACAATGTGTATAGTTATGGTACAATAAGCATAAAGGAATACATTATATGGTGGCCTGTGGGGTAAGAACCATGTTGGCACTTAATGGAATTTAAATTTAAAATTGAATATTTAGTTTCTTCTCTGGCAGTATTAGAAATTATTGCTTAAGTAGAATTAAGAATTTAAGAATTGCTCAATAATTAGTTATTTTAATTTTAATAATATACCAACTGGGTTTGAAATACTTTTAATTTCTAGCACCATGTTTTTATTGCATAAATAGGTATACGTAGACATTTTTCACAATTTAAACGTTTAATGCATTCTTCTCTTGCCATTTTCTTACCCTCTTTAAACTAATCATATATATTAAATTTGTTAATTTTTAATGATTAATTTGAGGTTTCATTAGTTCAAGTAAACACTTGTCACCACCTGTATTGACCCTTATGAAATATGATATTAAGCAGCTGTTATTTTAAATCATAATTATGAATAATAACTATTAATAATAGTATGAACATATTAAATATTATTTTATATAAAATTTTTTATTTTTTCAATTTTTTAAAACTGTTTTTTTAATATATTATTATAATTAATATAACTAGCTGTCCCGCCCAGCGTTTATATTATTATGTATATATTATAAATCTTAATATTAAAACGTTGTTTATTTGTTATTATATCTTTTAAACAGAAATTATACAAAAATCCCATCGAAAAATGCATTTTCAGTTTTTCCAGTATTACAATTTATAGATAGATGGCGCCACCAGTAGGATATTCAAATTTCTGCGCAACCCAGGGGTATGAAAAATAATTTACATCACTCTCTGAGACCTACACACAAAATAATATACTCACAAAATTTCACGAAAATAGGTCCATCCGTTTCGGAGGAGTTTGGTAACAAACATTTTCCATTGTGACATGAGATTTTTATATATTAGATTAATTATTAAGTAGGTTAGTAGGTAAATGTTGCATGCTACTTGATATTTTTCCCTACAAGAAAAATCTATGAAAAATAAATATGTTTTTATAATGTCTAATATCAATAATACATCTACTTTAATACAAATAATAAATTCTTTAAGTAATAAAATGTTAATAAGTAACCATGGTGAAGAAAATCTTACAAAAATTGGCCTTTGAAAAGTTGTATCTAGCCCACAAACGTATATTATATGTTAATAAAAATAAACCGAAATGATAATTAATTGATAATAAATTAATGTGTTAAAAAAGTATATACTTATTAGTAACTATTATTTTTTTATACAAATACTAAAATATTTTATTAAAATTACATTTTTATCTACCTATGTATAATGTATATGTTATACATATTATAATATGTATCATTTACATAAGTACTGGGTAGTGGTATAGTACCTAGCTAATGTTTAATGATGAATTTTGGTTAACATTTGAAGTTTAAATGTTTATAAAAATATTTTGCCAATGTATTTTCATTATTTTTGAGCTGCTATTTTAACAACTTATCTTATATTAATTTTTCAAAAAATTTGACCCAACAAAATTTTTTTTATCAATATTTAAAGAAAAAAAAATTAACCAACAATTTTTTAATCTTACAGTTATTACCTTAAAACTTGTCAAAATATTTTAAAATTTTTTTGGTGTTTGGAAAATGATAATCTAAACATTTGGTGAGAATGTCAAATGTTTACGGCGGTTATTCATTTTAGAATTACATCAAAATTAGAAAATCGTTCCCTGAGAAATATGGTGAATATCTAATGTCTAATTTCAAACGCTCATAAAAAATTAGTTTGACTTTTCGGTAATTTTTTTTTTAGAAAGGTAGAAAAACATATAGAGATCCTTGTGTTGAATATTAGATTTGAGTAGAAAATTTTTTATGAATTTCCTAATAAAAAAAAACTGCAATATTTTGTGATTTTTAGGTATTGTCTCGAAATTTCAATTTTAAATGCTTATAAAAAACTATTAGAGACTTACGCTCAACTTTTTTTAAATTTTTACTTACAGTAAGTTATGAAGAACATTGTATTACATTTTCAAGTTTTTTAACAGACTGAAAAAAATTTTCTCGGCAATAATAAAAAAATCAAATATTTATTATGCTATAAATAGTTAAAAAAAATAAATCAAAATATTTTGAAAATTGTACGGTCTCTAGATAAATGCTTATATAGTCGACTCTTGATAATCAAAGTTGACGGGACTGTTGAAAAACTTGTCTGAAAATTGTCGAATTACCGAGAGTTTGAATTGTTGAGTAGTTCAAAATAACGAGAGGGTAAATAAAAAATTAGAATTACAGAGTTAAAAAAAAAATTTTGTTTTTTATTATTGTACATATTAAATATTTCAGTAAATTAGGTGGTTCATATTATTTATTGTTTTTAAATTTTAAATTAAACTATATAATAACCATACTATGTAAATTAAATTATTATTATAAAAGATTATTATTTTTTGAAGAAATCTCAAATCTGTAATGGTTTTCTGCTACATCGAATTTAGTTTCATTTTTTCAATAGTATTTTTTATAGTAAATAAAGCATTAAAAACCTCAACAGTGACTTCTGACTGGAGCAACTGGCAACAAACTAAATATCCTTTCATTAAATACCATTATAATAACTTATCATCAAAAAAAAAAAAACAGCTTGCAAAGCTTAGAAAAGACTTTTAAAACACTCATATAAACACGACCTACCTGTATCCACAACCGAACGTCCGCTTTAGAAAGCTCGCTACATCTTAAATTACAAATCCATTTCCTATACCTTTAAAAAAAAAATATTATTTCACCTGGGCCATTATTGCTCTTGAAAGAGCCACTGTCATTCCTACCGCGTCATCTCACTCAAATTTTTAAGCACCGCTTTTTTGATGACTCTAAAGCAGATAAAATAATTGAACAATCACAACAAATTCACCAATTTACACAAAGGTTTCCTTATTGATGCAGCAGTCAAACAAACACATAACATGGGTAGCAAATTGTACGTTCTGAATAATCCATTTAACTCTGTTATGTTTAATATTAGAGTAAATCAATCTATTATCAAATTTAAAATTAGGAATAATATCTATTGTACCTATATCTAGTGAATTTTTTTTTGTATTTTAATTTTAAAGCTTGTTATGAGCATTTAAAAAATGTACCAACAACTACAAACAACTTACTGTATAATAATTAATATATTATATATAAACATAAAAGTACAAACGTTTTAGTCTATAACCGATAGATTTCCAACCTATTTTACTTGACGGTTCACTTGAATACTTGATTCGTTAATACATTTTCATGACACGTAGCTGACACAAGCTACACAAACACCATATAATAAGACAAAAATTACACGGCACACCTAAAGAATTTGCAGCACACTTCTGTGCCACGGCACAGTGGTTGGGAATCCCTGGTCTATGTGTATTAATTATTTAAAAACTTTAACCCCATCTTAATTATGAAAAAAATGAATGTATTATTTTATTTTAAAAGAATATTGGATCGATACGGTGACATAAATGAGATTTATATTTTATTTTTAAATAAGTTTATATAATTTATTAATATTACATAAAATGTATTATCGAACGATTCTTATTCAATTTCAGATAAAGGTTAAAACATACATTTCAATATTTCAATAAGATATAGTATATACCTATTTGTAACAGAAGATAATACAAATATGTCACTTCGGGTGGTTATAAGCATCTCTTTACCAACAATTGTGATCATAATATCTTAATTCTTACTTCATCATTTTATTTTTCAAACATTTCGAAGCACTTGAAGCTAAAAGGTATGTTATTCTTTGAATATATTCTATATTCTATATATTCAATTTCTTCACTTATTTCCATTACAAAAATTCATTCATAATTTAGGATTATTTTCTAAGACGTAAGGTAAAGAAATTAAAATACAATTTGCGAATTTGTTTTTAATGTAAATTATTAAATAATGAATATGCCAATGCTCATAAAACATTACATTTATCAAATTACTCATCTAAAAAAATGTTGGGTGTTTGTAATTCAATTAAGAACACAAACAAGTTTTTAAAAATAATAAAACACATTAAATGTTATTGATCAATGACTATATATTTAAATTAATGTACCAATATTATACGAGCGTATGACCTCAACAGCTCGACGAACAGTTACTCAATTGAAATGTTTTATGTTTTATGTTTTAATAACCCAAATACACAATACACTTGGTACCAATTTTACTCTTTAAGTAGACTTCAATGCAAAGCACCAACAGTGGGTAAGTAAATAATCCTCGTGGAAATGTGTTGTACCAAAGCCAAATACAAAAATCAAGTGCACCGTCAAGTAAAATAGGTTGGAAATCTATCGGATATAGGCTAAAACGTTTGTACTTTTATGTTTATATATAATATATTAATTATTATACAGTAAATTCTTATTACGTCGAGTGTCAATATCTAGAATTTTTTGTAATCTCAAACTCAACTGAAATCCAACTGAAATAATTACCATTACAATAAGACTCGATATCTCGAACTTTATTTCTGATCCCCCCGAGCTTCAACACAACGAGAGCTTACTGTATGATTATGGTTTACACTTCACGTCTTAAATTTGTATAAAAAGTATATATAGTAAAATATCCGAGTAGGATATATTATATTATGATGTATATAAAATGAATAAGAATTTTTTTGTGTTCAACAAAAATATAATATTTATTTGACTATATATATATAGATATATTATATATAGGAATAATATTGCGAACAATATATTATATTTATTTAAATTATATTTAATTTATTACATACAATACCAACACTAAAATATAATTCCACAATAAAGTAGGATAGATTTCGTTGACATATAACGTAATATATTTTATATAATAAGTACACCCACTACAAAATTATAGAGTTTAAAACCAGCGATGTATAAAACCTAGTTATTGATAACATAGAAAATAAATAAATAAAAAGTATACAAATACATTTGATAAAAAAACGTTAATTTTACCTAAAGAAAAGTTTCAAAGGATACAATCCACACATGTATGTAATAGTCAATAGATAATAATTATATTAGAGTGTTATTAATTAGGTGATTGGCAGGCGTTTTTAACGATATATTTTAAGCATGCTTGTCATATTATATAATATGTAATTTATTTCGAGCAAAATGTATTATTAAACGCATTTAAAATATTCATAAAAATGATTTAACTAAATAAATATTTAATAATTTTGACACTTCTAGAAAAAAGAATTAAAAAAGATTAGTTTTATTTGGTATAAAGCAAAATAAACTAGTATAATACGTATATAGGTATAGTTTACAATATTTCGATTAACATATTCTATAATAATAATTTATGTATTTATATCAATTATAGATTTATTGATTTGTTTATAAGGCTTATCATATTTTACATGTTCTTATAAAAAAAAACAATGTTGTTTTTTACTGACTTTTGGTAACAATAAACTATACAGCGGTAAAATATGCTAACTATATATTTTATGTAACCACCACGATAGGACGAAGACGGTTAACATAATGTTATTATGTATGGCTGTTAAAAACGAATAGTTTTAAATCCAAATGTTGTTTTAAGAAATAAAAAAATCACAATAAAAGCTTTCGCCGTACATAGACTACCTACTATTATAGTGTATACGATTTCCTAAAGGTTTTTATTGCAATGGCTTATAAACACCAAGGCCCTGCTATAGGGTCCCGTTGACTTTGAATAGTTCTCCGCTATTATATGGATATCGAAGTATCATAAATGGCATAAACATTTATATAATAGCATATATATAGTACCGCGTGCAGATGACTAGATCGTGTATATTAGAACTATATAATAGTAATATTGTAAGAACTATTTGGACAGCTAAAGATTTACTTTAAATGTCAGAATTATCATAAATAATAATACATATTGATGTTTTTTTTTTTTTTTTTGATAAAAATAAGTAAGAACCTTAATGTCATTTTTTTAAGGGCTCTCGAAATGTTTTTTTACACCTGGCACCACAGAGTCCAAGTTTCGGCATGGGTTTTATAAATGATAACAATATTATTATAGGTATTGTATAAGATTATATCGACCAAAGTAATGTGCCAATGTGTGTACGTTATAAATGTTATACAAGTCTAGGGCTGGGAATGCGATGCCCTAATAAAATGCTTTTATATGCCATACAAATTTAAAATAATGTATCTATAAAATACATTTCCATTTTTAATTTTAAAACAATAAATATTTTTTAATTAAATTTAATAAAAAGTTTCGCAGGACTGCTTAATTTTTAATCTTCTGTATTATGTGGACTTATAATAAAAAATAAGAATTATTCTCATTTATTTTCCGTCATCACTAGTAATATCAATTTTTACGTCGCCCGTCGTACTAAAAATTACGATTAATAGTAGGTACTCGATTAAGTGAAATCCTTGTTAGCAAAGTTACTTTTATTAAGCAAAAATCATCTTAAAATAAAATTTAAAAGAACCCTAGTGCTAAATGCCCTAAAATTATTTTAAAAATGAATAAAATTACCTAAAAAATTGATGACTGTTAAAAACGCAAAATAAATACTTCTTATTCTGATTAAAAAATATATGAAATGTGTATGTTATAAAACGAGCATAGCGTATTTAGCTTTGGAAAACAATGTAAAGTGCATCAAAGACCCAGCCCTAGTGATAAGTTTATAACATATTAATAAAATTAAATATTAGTTTAACCGTTTACTGACGTATTGTTTATCTGTTTAGGTATTATTTTGTTATCTACTATAAATAGTATATAAACACCCTATTGTATGGTTTAAAGTTTAAACATAATTTACATTTAGATAAAATATGTTAAAAAAAAAATAAACACATAATACCTACTATAACTCATCGTTTATTGTAATAAATATTTATCTTTTGTGTTTAAGCCATTCAAGCTCTTGCGAGCGCGTACTTTCAGTAGAGTTCTAAGCTCAGTATTCTTTTTTGAGATGGATAAATTAATAACAATAATATTTTATTTTATGCTTGTGAAATTTTATTTTTATATTATTTCAGGTGTGACGTGTGTCAATTTTTAGGAGACTGGGTGTATATAATAGAGAGAGAGAGAGAAAGTATATAATAAATTAATGCAGTCATTATTTTTTATTTGAGCAGCTTGAAATTCATTATAATTTTCTAAACGTTAAAACTAAATCATGGTAAGCACATTTAAATAATCACATTATTGTTAGTTGCCATGTTACTATGTGTTACTATTTGATGAATACATTAAACATGGGCGAGACGAACGAAATTAAATATTTCGTCTCGTATCACGCACGATAAAATATTATTGTTATATTGTTCCATGTGATGGTCATAATTGTATTGCTTACACTGCTTGTACAGACATAACACATAAAGTTACATAGACCGTCAGTAATGAATGTATTACAAACATTATACCTACGCACTCAGGGGCGTCATTTCACATTTTTTCATGGGATGCAAAACCAATATTGAAAATCTAAAGTAATACCAGTCGCTCGAGTCATCCAATGAATTTTTTTCAACACACTTAGTGTAAATGTAGATAATTTTATAGAAATTATAAAAAAACAAATAATAATAATTTTGTTTACAAAAATGTTTTTTAGTTTGTTTTAATACAATATTATATGGATCACCACAGCTATATATAAAGCTTCATACAAAAATGTCTATAAACCAAATAATATAATTAATAAGTAATGTATATTTAAATATAATATAATAGGTATAATAGGTAATATAATCAGTTAGTAACGTTTTTAACACAGTTATCTACACGGTGTAGATAACCCATAATAGATATTCTTTAATATCTATGAGCTAACCGTGGTTTTTAACAATCAGTTCAAACTTCATTTCGATCATTCGACGTTTCGATGAACTATAAAAAACTATATATGAACTATAGTTGTATTGGTGATCCACAAAATATTGTGACTAATCAAAAAAAAGTATAAAATTATTGTTATTTGTTTTATACTATAATTTTATGAAAATATGATCTACACAAAAAGTGTGTTAAAAAAAAATCATGGGATGCATTTGCATACCCTTGCATCCCACAAATGACGCCACTGTACGACGACGCACTATTATAATATTATCTACCTATACTATATAATTATGAATCCAAAAATAATGCCATTTTATACGTTTTACTTAAAATTATATTAATTTTTTTTTCCTATACCTATAATAATAATATAGTATGACGATAATAATAGTTATAAACAGTTTAGTGTGTATATTGGTGTTTTGGTTTTTTTTTTACTGGGTTGGGAGAAACTGATTGAAAACCTTTTGTGTAAAAATCTATCGGGTCAATAATTGGGACATATTAATAATAATAATACGTTCCCACGGATAGGTAAGTTATTATGACTTTTAAGTTGATGAAAATGTGTGAATGCCTCCATATGACATGGCGGAAACGGAGAAAACTGAATTGGACTCGATCAAAACACGTTTAAAAGTATTTAAACGTCCAGATATAAGCAAATAACAATAATAATAATATGTAAGTATACGGTTGTCGGTGGTGGTCGCGATGGATTGGTGGTGGTGATGGTGGTGATGATGGTGGTGGCTGGTTTGTAGTCGTCTTCGTCGATTAAGAAAGATCCATCGATTCGTCCGAGTTTTGTAGCGCCAACTGTAGCCGTCTGTCGATCTCGGCAGCCGCCGCTGTGGCCGCCGCCACCGACGACGACGACGGACCGGTGTTCGCGGCTGCCGAGGACGCGGCCGCACCGACGCCGGATCCTTCCTGCCCGTCATCCTTGAACGGGTCCAGTTCGCCTCTCATTTCGCATATGATCTTGGTCAGGGCGATGATGTAGTTTTTGGCCAATGTGAGCGTTTCGATTTTCGACAGCCGCCGGTCCTTTTTGACGTGTGGTATCACCTCCCTAAGCGACTGTAAGCGACATCACGATATAATATATATGGTTGAACAATTTACAATAGTATAGGACTAGTATATAAAGAGTGTATCAAAAGTCTTTATCCGATTTAAAAAATGTATATTTATTTTGAAAATGAAGATATAAGGGTGAAATAAAGTAAAATATATTCTTAAAACAGTCAAGTTTTAATTACTTTGGTTACAAATATATGTTCAATATGACCCTACAAACTTGGAAGAGCTTAAAATCATAATCACAGATGCTGTGAATGCCGTGACGCCAGAAATGATCAGCAACGTTCGGGAGGAATTTCAATACCGTATAGATGTATGTCGGCCGGCCGGTGGGGGTCATATTGCACATATTTTGTAATCAAAGTAATTAAAACTTGGCTATTTTAAGAATATATTTTACTTTATTCCACCCTTATATCTACATTTTTAAAATAAATATACATTTTTGAAGTAGCACGTACACGAGCGATGAGTGCGTTTCCCTCCCCCACCCCTCGGGAGTTTGTTTTGGATTTTTTATGAATTATTCTCATAAAAATACATATTATTGTTATTATCTTTATACAACACTACATTATTATAAAACCAGCATTAAATAAATAAAAATGAATATCGCCGTAAAAGGATAATTCAAAAAGTTAGTTTATGTGGAGCTTCGGAAGGAGGCTCCTGTATTATGAATTGTATTTATAAAAAAAAATGGTTATCGCTGATATTCGTTATATATACTAGTTATACTTCATAGAATATTTGAAAATGTATTTTATTTTAATATTTTAATTTATAATCGTGTTTTAGTGAGTTGTCTGCTTGTCGCTATACATCGTAGACATGTGTAATTGCAAGTGCTTACTTATCTAAAAATAACGATATTAACTCATTTTCAGATATTGTTAAAAATTAATTTTAATGGGTTGTTCCCTGACATATTTAAACTTGCATTCAATTTTTAAAACAAATAAAATGTGTGCCATTTTACATTTATGGATCTTTAGGAAATGTTCTTATTTTTTTGTATTTTTTTTTTTTATAAAATGTGTAATATTGTTAGCAATATATTATTATTAATTATTATTTACTTTTATTTTTGAAAGTTTTGTAACGGTAGATCTATCAAAAATACCATATCTAATACAACAGACGACCACCCCGTGGCAGGGCCATAATAAACAAGTACCAACAATTTTAACCTCCATCCCCTCCCCCCTGTGTAGTCGAGCTCGGATATATCATAGCGCAAGGCATAGTATTATTTTATTCGATGTACATTATAAAATGATACATCTATAGACTATAATAGTTACTATTATTAGTGATCTGCAGTGATCACAATATCGCACATTATAATCATTATTAGCATTTGCATGTTTTTACTGAGTGCTTCAAAAAGTTGCTGGATGAGCTACAAATTTGAATCACAACCTACAGAGTTCAAAAATGAAATTTATATTCTAGTAATTTTAAGCTCATATTCGCATGCACATTTTGATAGTTTTAAGTGCATGAATTTCAGGGCCCTAATCATGATTATATGTATTATATTAGGTATATTATGATTTGTCGACATCGAAAATCGAGTACCTCACAAACATAATGTCCGCAAAAATGGAAGTAAAGTTTAGAAGTTGTCTACAATCTATATAATGCTGAGTAATTATAATAGTTATTATATATTTTTAGGTTAAAGTTAAGTTTGGACAGACGGTCTGCAAAGCTGGTATAAATAAGTACCATAATATTTCATATTGCGATAAATAAAGCAAAAATCATGCAATGGAATACCTACGTCTTGTTAAATTTATTTTCAAGATTTTTTACTGGGAATCAGAGTAAGAGTGTTTAATTTTTCACGAGTTGGCAAGTAGGTATATTGTATATAGTACAGGTTTCTTTAAAACTAATTAGCCGCAGACAGGTCGGTCGAAGCACTGGAATATGATGTTATTCGAGTCATTTTAAAATATGAAAATTGTGATGTTCATTTTCAATTAAAAATGATTATGCATCTTTAACTTTTATGCTATTAAATCCATAGAAATTCACATATTTTTAGTTATCAGTTCTAAAGTTGTTTTCTTCCGGGTTAATTTGGTCGCACGCGGTATATACAATACTGATTGGATCTCATCACAATATGAAGCACAAGCCACCTAGCCACCTATATAGGGGAAGGGGATATTAATTGATTTATAATTTTGTCACTGAAGTAAAATTGTAGGGTACTCAGTGACGCACATTAATTAATATGCTAACTTTTCCCGTATAGATTACACTACCGTGTACCAAAATTAAATTAAATTAATCAAATCAAAATAAATTCAAAGCTGTAACTGCAGTATAGTATTTTAGTACCTATGTACTACTATGTTTATACCTGAAATAATTTAGATTACAGAACGTAGTTTACTGCTAAAATGAAATTTAATAAACAAATATTAATTTGTATTCGATGTGATACGATTGTTGAGCCATTCGGAAAATATGTCAGTTGTACCATATTATGCTTGTACTTACAACTTAATAGTTATAACAAGCTAGCGCCTGGCAAACACCGCAGTTCCAGGTCACGCGTGGTCATAGTGGTTACAGATATGCAGTATAATAGTTTGAAGAAGTTCCTATTCCTACGTATTCATTGATAATATATGAGTAAACATTTTGCAATTATATATACAGGTTAATTCACTAAGCATGTTCGTCCTTTTTTCTTCAATACTGCAGTTATTAAAAATCTGATTTTCGGAATTTTTAGATATACTCGAAGACCATATTTTAAAATTCTTGAAATTTTTTGTACTAAAATAGTTTTCCGTGGAGTTATAAACTTCTGTTTTTTAAATGAGAATCCTCCCCCACTCACCTATTTTCTACTGTAAATAGTCTTGGAGTAAATTTAAAAATTTGAATAAATGTATCATTAAAGGAAAAACTGGGGTGAGCATGCTTGGTAAATCACCCTGTACACTGACAAAAACAAATTATTTCGTAGACATTTCGGTGGTTGTATATTGAATCCATGGAGCCATCCTCTTGTTATGGTCATCGATAAATATAATATATTCATAATAATGATTTCTTAATTTGATTGGAATATAAGCTTCGGTCGAGTTTTTTCTATTTGTTTTATTTATACCCTGTGGTCCTGTCTTACAATATGTCATCTTATAGCACAGACCTTTTTCTGTTACGTATCGGCGCGGGCGCCGGAACCAGAAATCGTATCCCCCACGTTCTGTTTACAGCTACACCGCCAGAAAATGTAATTTCCTTGATTATAATCTAATATCCTCCAAACTATACACATGTGTACCGTCCATGATACATACGATTACGATCAAAATAACATCACATACGTTCGGGGATTATTGTATTGTTGGTCCATGAGCACAACACTGATACGGCGATGTGTCAATGCTGGTTAAAAAAGTTTGTATTTTTTTGTTTATCGATCGAACCCACTGTTACGATTCTCGCCGTATTCGTATTCATATTTAATAACTTATACGGTTTTAGAACACATTGGTAACTTTATATTATGTATTAATAACGTACTGCGCGATTTCGTTTTGGAAATTAAAAAACCGATATAGATCGGTACGACATATTCATCGAACGATCTAAAATATAAAGTTTTATAAGTATGTTACGATACTTTCTCGACACTCGACTCAAATACACAATGCAATTCCGAGCAAATTGTTTTTATTCCTTCAAAAGTTCATATCGCCAGAGTTTACGAACGTATAGGGTTGTACGATGTACCTATCTATATATTGTTCAGTGACTCGACTTTAAACGTTATATAATTATTTCGTTGACGATAAATGAGTTTTTTTTTTGTTTGGTTTATCTACATTTTTTCAAATTAAACGCCATCTTGTCTCTAAATAACAATTGGTTTTAATCGCCGCTGGGGAGCAATGAACGAAAGCGTATTACAGAAACGACAAGAGTCATTATAAATGTGAAAATTGTGATCGATTTTAAGATTTATAGAAATATATTATGTAGGCACTAGGCACATATATATATGTAAACATATTATAGTTAAACGATCTTATCCCGGTTGATATAAATGTTGTTGTAAGTTCAAAGGTGGGAGAAAAAAAATAACTTTAGTTATTGTAATTAGAAAATCAAATAATATAGGTTATAAAGTTAAAAAGTTAAAAAAAAATCAGCATTTTAACCAAGTTAATGTCCACCTTTTTGTACTATGTACGGAACATCGTACACCATGTCACTATATGTACCGATAAACATGCGACAGCAATGTGACATAGCATACGTATAATAGAAAATGTTTACTCAGTTTCATTTGTGCTTGTTTACAGCGTAAATGACTTATATTTGAAAAACATATTTTATGTTAATTTGGTTATAATAATTGATTAAATTATAATTAAAAAATAGTATTATTGTCATTATTATTGCAAGTAGTACACATGTACCTAGGTTAGTTTCTAACTGTATGCCGTCGATCACCCTTACTTCAACATCTTTATTATAGGGGTTATATTTTATATAATATTATGTATTATTTCATATTTGTGATCAAAAGTAAAAGTAAAACTATTAATGAAAAAAAGTTGTCCATGTTTTTAAGTCACCGCGAGCTGTAACTGTTAGGTCTATAGTAGACCTATGGTGAGTAAATTATTTAATTTAATAATAATCTTATAATAGTCAATACACAGACATACATATAAATTTAAATATAATATATAGATTTATTATATCTTAACAATAAACAAGCTTTAAACAAAAATAAATAATTTTAAATAATGTCAAAACATTATACCTTAATAATTTAATAACAACTATGGTTTTATTAAATTACTGTTATTTGATAGGTTCTCTTTACAGAAACCACGAAATACTAAAACTGCAAGTATAAATCTTTAATATCATAAAAATTATTATTGCAACTATATTATTTGTTTTATAAAAATATTATATCCATTAATACTATTATGATTTACGACTGGCAATAAACGTAACTTGTGAACGTTAAATTGTTAATTAAATAAAAATGATCACAGAATTGTATAATTTCAAACAAAACAGAAAAACAATAGAATTATAATTTTGGTATGATACAAAACTAGAAAATAATATTTTTTACACTGTCTTGTTCTAGGAATGTGTTTTTTTATTGGCAATAATAAGACGTATTAAAAAAAAAAATTGATTAACTTTTTAATTTGATATGTCATATTGATGTTATAACTTCAAGTATAGCTTTTATATAATTTAGTATTAGATTCTTTATTATTTTATTAAAATATTTATTTATTTACTATATCATCGCATAATATGGTACCTACTTAATCGAGAATGAATTGTATGCTATAATTTACATAAGCTGCATTAACAAAGCTTTTAATTGATATCATTAATCTTTTTTTATAACTTATAGCATTGACGCTTATAGGTAATGCAATTTCAAATTAAATTAAGTGGGTAATAAGACATTTTTTTTGCTCAAGACTTTACTTAACTGGTATACATACCTACCTACCTATACAATCATGTATAATGTATATTACATATTCATTCACTAATTAATTGATTAATACTGCGAACAAGCATATAGGCTTTGACATATTAATACGGTATTATGATAATCGTTAAAATTTAGTATTTGTTTTACACAAAACGTGCTTTACTACTTTAAAACCGAAACGGATTATACATCATCATAATGGTTAACAAACTGAAAAATGACGACGCGTTTTATTTTATATCGTGAAATTTGCAATTTGCATTAAGGTTAAAAGGTACCATCACCTATAAATATTGCTGTTTAAAAAAACATCGTTATGCACCCTCACACGCGGAAGATAAAAGCAAATGTACTCCAATCTACACCGCTCTCTTGCGCGTTGGCGTTATTCACTGGTCCATCGACTACGACTCCGTTACAACGTTTTAGCGTAATTAAAAGGTAGGCTACAGAATCCTTATTTTTTTTCGCCCTCTTGATGTATATATTAGTTTACGTACGTACACACACACACACAATCGCAAATACATGTGTATATATATATATATATTTAACAATTTAATTTTCCCATGTTACCGTAATACCGTGGTAACCGGTGAAGTGTATAACCGTTTATCTCGTCCTCTGCGTGGCACACAAACAAATCATCGTTATTCCTGTAACCCTACGCGCGTCCGACAACGGCGCACTTCAAGTTTAAACAAACTGTTCTTCTTCGTTTTTACACTAAAAGCATTCCGAAACAATCGCCACGTTTGAACTGCTCTATATATCTACTTGCGCATACACCACCACACTCGAGTGATATATTATAATAACTATATTATATACCTAATAATAATATGTAATATTAGCAAAATTTAAGTCGCGTCCGCACCGACGAAAATATTTTCACAGCAGTATTCGTTACACGCTGCGGATCCGCTCTTCGTTTTGTTCGAGCTAATACTTTTATATTATTATATATAGTCATTGCTAAACGCCGTCGCATTGTGATACGTCATTATCATATTATTATTATTGCGATATTCAAGTACTACACGTGTCGTCTACTACCCCGCACCGTGCGCGTAAAAAACAATTTACACACACACATACACGCTGTTTTCAGACGGTTTTCATTGCTCGTATTGTTGCGTTATTATGTTTATTATTATTTATTTTACACGTATATGTATATGTTGAACAACCCAGAGTACAGCAGAGTATATATGTTATTTGACGAATATAATATTATCGCATCGTCTTGAGTCTTATTTCCTTATTGAATATCAAATATTATGAGCACTGCTTAAGTATTTTATGTCGTATACGCACGTATAATTGGTATATAGAATGTATAGAAAGAGCCCCCCTAATTATCAGGGACGTATAAAGAATTTTCTCGAGGAGAGGGATATGAAATAATTTTGTTTGAATAACTTCAGAATTAGCGAAAAACAGTCTTTCGCCATATTTAATTTTGACGTTATTATTGTGTAATGTCACTCACAGCCCTCATGATAGCAAAGTTATAAGTATATCTCGGAAGTTGATGCATTTTTTTGCATTTTTTGGTGTTTATTACTTTTTAAATCATTTTTTGTCATTTTTATGTCATATAATGAGTAGGTAATTTGTAAGCTTTGATAAATGTATAGCAAAATAGAGTAAAATATTTATAAAAATGTATTTTTATTAATTAAAAACAAATATTTGTAATTTTGTAGATTCATTTTTAAATGTTTTTAAGGTCATTAACTTCCGAGCCCTAGTTATAAGTAACAACAAGATTGTTTATACCTTGTCATAAAAAAAAGAGCAAGGGGGAGAAGATCTCCCTCCCCATAAAAACGCCACTGCTTATTGTAACCCTGTATTTCTGCCCAGTATTATTTAGCCTCTCACTTACAATAGTAAGTACATTTAAAATATTATTTATAGTGTTGTTATAATATTATTATATTATACATCGTAATAAAATATGTAGGTACAGTGTACATACTACATACAAAGTAGACTGTTGTGGAACGCGTATTTTATTTCTATTCCACGAGAACAATTAATAATTATAATTTATAGGTACGTATGAGAATATGATGTTTTTGTTACGTACGTTGCGCCAGCGCGGCCCATTTCGAAATATTGGAAAATTTTTGCACCAATATTTAGCATGTAATTAGCATGAATTTGCATGACTAAAATTAGAATTTGCATGACATTTTTTTTATGGTTAAAAAACCGTTTACGAGTTTTTAGCGTTGCGCCAGCGGCCCATTATAGAAATTTTGCGAATTTTGTGATTTTGATAGTGCCAATATTTAGCACGCAATTCGCATGAATTTGCACGACTGTCGCCAGAATTCGCATGACATTTTTTTATGGTTAAAAAACCACATCAGAAATTTGAAATTGTCATAAATATATTACTTTAAAATAAATATAATGTTGAAATTGATCGAACATTATACATAATATATTTATATTTAATATATATATTTTTTATCGATATTTGGCACTGTCAAAATCACAAAATCCGCAAAATTTCTATAATGGGCCGCGCTGGCGCAACGCTAAAAACTCGTAAACGTTTTTTTAACCATAAAAAAATGTCATGCAAATTCATGCTAATTACATGCTATAAATATTGGTGCAAAAATTTTCCAATATTTCGAAATGGGCCGCGCTGGCGCAGCGTACGTGTTTTTGCTCGCGGGACGATTCGTAAAACAAATCCGATTTTTGCTTGTTAGATCAGTCTATACTCAATATTGAATGACGCGTATACTAATCGCATGCACCTCTCCTGCCACCACTGTACATGAATTACAACCGCGTACGAATACAAGTATGATTTCATGTTGAAACGTGTTCAGTAAATAAAAACTGTAAAATTAAGTGAAAAAAACCAATTTAGTAAATGTTTTTTTGTTGCTATTTCCAGTTTTCAATGCAGGTGCATCGTTAAATTAAAGTTTTGTTTTTTTTTCAATAAAATGTAATCCGACTTATTCTTATACGATTTTTACTAAATTGTTTTTATTGTATAGTTCTGCAGATTAAATTATTAATTAGGTATTATAAATAAATATATAATTGAGTATTGCAGGAACAATATTTATAATTTATAAAAGTTTTAAAAATTGAGAATTATCAAATTACACAAATCATATTGAAAACGATATCATGAATAATGCAATGCAGCATTTAACACACCCCCTCTCTGTACTAAATATCAAGTTTACGGTTTGTTTATTGTATACGTTCCTTATTTCCTGACAGACTGATCAACGTAGAGCCTACACTATGATGGCTATAGTCTATAGAGACGTGACATTTTCGTGGTACCTATTCCTACCACCATGTAAGGGTCCACTATGAAAGGATTTTCTGAAATTCTCATTTAAAATATGAGGATATTGCGATTCATAATGGAAATGGAAAATTGTATTTTGTTAATAAATGGTTGCCATTGGTCACTCGGGCAGATGAGGTAAAAAGCATGCATCAAATCGACGCGTTTACGACCTTGAATAAAGAAATCAGGTAGGTATATCTTAAATCAAATATGAAAGTTGAATGTAAGTTTGTATACCTACTCAAAATCTGCTAAACCGATTTTGATGAAAATTTCAAATTGTTTTTAAATAAGATATTAGGAAAGTGTAGAGAGAAGTTCGAACCACGTTCAAAAATATGCCATGTGTTGCCATTGGCGAATTGTATTGTCCATCTTGGTCGGATTTGATCACAAAGCTAGGTACACCGTACACCATAAACCGTACACCGTACCCTGACAAAAATATTTGTCCGTGCACTGAGGTACACTATAAACAAGGTACGGTATACATCACTGCATTTTATATTTGTTCATTTTTTCACGGACGAAGTCGGGTTATACAGCATTACAGCTGTATTATATATAAAAATATTATATACATGTATGCTTTTAGAATTTTCAGAGTTTTCGGTCAAAAATAAACAACTACCTACATAAACTTACAATATCAAATCTCTGAAATAAAGTGATATCGTAAAATGTTTGAGACCTTGAAGACTAGAAATTCATTTTATGAAGTTAATAAAAATCTACAATATGTACCTACTTACTTTTTTTTTTTTTAATTTTATATAGTTTTATATCTTATATTTAATTAACTGACGCCTTTGCGCTTTGTAATCAAATGTAATCCTTATTTAGTTACACACTTTTTAACAAATAATTCTTGTTCATAATTAAAGTGATTTAAATGTACTTAATTTTGAATGAATCTGGACTGCATTGTCTAAATTTATGTTCAAAATATTCACATCAGGTTATACCATCTAATATTTTCCGAATTATAAATACATTCATATGCATACTCGTACATTTTTAATTTTATATCGTTAATTGTTATATCGATGGTATAATTATTGTTTAGTTATTTAGCTATTTAGCTAGCACTCTTTTGTGCCTGGTGATATTACAGTCTCATAAAAGAAAGGTTGGAATGATGGTTTTTATTTTCATTATTTATTTTGTATACAAACTTACTTATATTCAAAAGTAGATATTATGCATTAAAATGAATTCACTGATTAAATAAACCCGATAGGGGCCTATTAATTATAGCTTGTTGTTAGTATTTCTCGAATTAAATTATTCATAAGCTTTAAACTCGTAATTTTGATATTTTAATGTCTATTAAGATTTCCAATACAAGTGATTTGAACAATATATTAAGAAAATGGTAAGAGAATAATTTTAAGATATTTCGTGAGAGTCTTCAATTATTATTTCAATTGTTCCATTTCACTATATGTATTATAATTTATAAGTACTTTCAATAATATAAATTATATATGAATATTATGGATACTTTTTTTTTGTTTGAATAAAATAAACTATTTGGAAAAATGTATTAAAAAAAAATTAAAAAAAATAAACTGTTACTTGTTGGTAATGTGCGTTTTGGTAAAATATTTTTTAAACTTAGAATATAATATATTATATTATATATGTATAGTAAACACACAACCTACAATGTTTAATTGTTCAATTATAATGTCAGTGTACCTGAAAGGCGTCGTTGATGCTGTGCATTCGCAGTCTTTCCCTCTCGTTGCTCTCAAGTCTCCGGACGTTCTTGTCCTTGCCACTGGACTTGCGCTTCCTCCGGTTACCGGACCTTATTGCACCGCTGCCGTTCCGACCTTGTCCGTCCGACCCGGTGCCCGTATCGTCGCTGATCTGCCATAGATCAATTCCACTAAATATTCTTTATAGCGTAAGCACAGAAATGCATTCGATGTGCGAGGTAAAAAAATAAAATCAACTTACCGACGACGAGTCTGTGAGTTCGAGTTCCCGTTGACAGGACGTTCTCGAGGACTTGCGACACGTCATCCCAGCCGTCATTATGCTGCTCCCAAAGTTCGTTTCCTCGACGTTGTTCCGTGAATCTGAACGCATCTCTGTCGCAAAAAACATTAATATTGATTTACAAGTTTCATAACCACTCCTCGAGCACGTCGATATGCGCATATGGAATGCATATTATACATTATTATGTACGTACACACTGTGTTATCATCGGACGAACTAGAGTCGAACACGACCGTTCGGTCGAAGTTATTTGGAATAAATAAAATCTAATAAATAAGTTGTGTCACTAACAACCGTTGTTAAAGTAACAACAAATCCGGGAAAGTCGCTGTTGGGTACATTTAATTTGAATTCAATGATATATCGTTGCAAATGAAAAACGGTTTTAAACACAGAGACAGCTAGTTAGCTGACAGCGGCTCTATTGCTATAAGGATATAATCTATAATTTATTCATACTACTATTATGGTTATTACTCATCATTTTTTATCAAAAACATTACATATATTATATTGTATAATATTAGTATAATAATATAATAATATTATTGCTATTAATGTTATGAACCATTACTGACGTGAAATATAGAACGGTGTAAATAGATAATCGTAATGTGGTAAAATAAATAATTTAAAATTAGGTAGTCTAAAATATATTTTGAAAATTTCGTTGCGTATAGAAAATAATTATTTCCGTTACATAGTGAAAAGTTTCAAATCCACACGTTGAATATTATGTTTTAAACTACAGCATAATCACTAAAATCGTTAAAGAAGTTATTTTTCGTTCTTATATCCGATTTCGTCAAAATTAAAACTTATAATGTATGTAAAAAGATTTGTTTTCAAACGTTCATAAAATATGTATGATACTTTACACTATTTTTTTTTCAATTCTATTAAAAATACTTAGGAGGAATCTTGTTTTTAATTTTAAAGCCTTGGATATTAAAATTAAAATTGTATACATTTTTACTACAAAATAATTTGCAAATTAAAGGCGGAAAATGTAAAACAAGATTCTTCGTAGGTATTTTTTATTGGAATAAAAAAAAAATAGTTAAGCATCATACACTTTTTTATGAGCATTTGAAATTAAAATTGTAAAGATGTTGTTTATTCAAAATTTCTAATGTATAACAACGGTTCAGTTTTAGTTTCTAGGAATAATATTTTCGCCATAATCATATATTATATAATACAATATATTACAATATTTAACCTATTTTAAACTATTTATACCACAAACCTATACACACAGTTTCTCGGCAGGTACGCCGTTGTATTGAATTATAATTTAATAACTGTAATAAATGATATAATATTTTAATATTTTAATAATTAACAATTTAATATAATGCGATGTTCTTGGGAAAAAATGAGTTCAACACATACCATAGATACTAATAATAGAAAAATAAATTGCTAATAGAAATAGAAATAAAACATCTTTGTGGAACCTGAGACTGTCATCATATCCACTCAGAATCATTTTTATTTCGTTGGCAATGATTTACCATTAAAAATAAATGTAATACGATGTATACATTACAGTGACATATTTAAAAAAAACACATTCAAATCATCATTGTAAATCCTAAACATTCCACTAAAACAATAGCCTTAAAGATTCCAAAACCGATGGATCACAGTAGATCACCTGCAAGTGTTTAATAATTAATATTTTTAAACATAGCGACATAGCGTATAATTAAAAAATGTTAAATAATAGACTATAATTGTATAGTATGAAAATATGAAATCGAGTTAAATATATATTTGACATAATGAAATCATATTGTAAATAGGTATAATTATTATAACATAGTCTCATTGACTTATATTTATCTATGTTATACTTGATTGAGACTCGACGAAGTCGAGTTATTATAATTTCACTTAAAGCTTGGAATATTTAATAGCTTTTAACAATAATTGAATTATTCGTTCAGATATTTGTGATTATTGTAAATTGTGTATTACTGATTAGCATTTGCATTTTTGTGTTTATTTATTTCAATTTATTTATATTGATTATATTATGAACAAATACCTATTTAAATTTTTCGAGCAAACCAATTTTTTTTGAATTTATAATATTTGATCAAAAAATTTAAATTCAAAATCAAACCTATACATTATGAAAAAAATATTATTTAAATATTAGCTGTACCATGATTAAAATAATCGCGTTCATTAATAATAAATTATTACATACAAATTAAATTTGTTTCTGACGCGCTGAGATAATAATCATATAAAATAAATTTTGCGCATTAAACTTATTGATCTTTACAACCCCCGCAGACGTAGCCATTAGTCAAATTATATTTGAATAAATCTAGGTTGAGTAAAGCAAATAAATAATAATAATAATCCAATATAAGAAAAAGGATATAAAAAATAAATAAAGGAAATTTACATAATATATACCAAACTGCATTTTTTTAAATGTTGTTAAATAAACAATTTAGTTTTAGAAATTTACAATAACGAACACGATAATATTAACTAAAATTATTAACATTATGTTGGCATGTGACCACCACATGGAATGCGATTAGAGTTAAATTTATTATCATTATTATTACAGTGAAACTTCCGCACACTCTCGGTCACTGAAATGTCGTCTGGTATTCGGAGGTGTCCACTATTCAGAAGGTTCAGTAGTTTGTAGAACGTTTTTAGTTTGTTCCCCAAAAAAAAACGTTCCCTATTTGAGGGAGCCCTCTATTTAGAGGTGTCCGTTAAGGGAGGTTTCACTGTATATTATTATTTATTACATTGTTCAGTATAATATTATACTGCACGCATTTATACGCCATATTGTAATAGCCTGTACACAGCCTTACGCGCTGAAGGATTTAATTGACTTGTCGTTTTTTTTGTTCACGTTAACAACAGTTATACAAATATTATAATGAAAAACATCCAGTGGACGGTGTGCCTTATACTTACGAGTTTGTTTTTACATTATAATCAGTTTATAGTTTGTAGAGCGCTACGCGTAATTAGTTTAACTCGCCACCACTCGCTAGCCATTTGGTTCTTTTGTGTTTGTTTTCACGGGGAAAAAAATCCCTTTGACGTCCAACGTAAAATGATATTATACAATCAACAACGAATGATGTACAACTTTTTCATCTCTTATGGTATTATAGTCGGACGTTTTTATTTTCAGTGACTTTAAAAGTATATAGTAGCGCACGATGGTATACGTGCGAGCGCTTACGTGCGATATTTCGGTAGCTGCATAATATCTACCCAGGTACTACCTAAGTAAAATAAAATTATATTTTACATTATTTATAAGTGCCTACGTGCAGAGTACAAACGTGTTTATTATAATTATACTCTATTAATTATTCGTGTAGTAGCGGATATTATACATATTATTATACGCTCTCGAGATATTCCAAACCGTCAACTGCATAATAATCGAATATACCACTTCATATTTGCATATAACAATCTTATAACAATTAAATATCTATGTCAAAGTGAACCTTTAATTTAATATTATAATAGAGTATCTTTTTATCGTAGCTACCTATATATGATGTATAGTTATGATAAAAGGATAAAAGGAGCACAGCTGCTATGCGGAGTCAAGATGAAATTTGGGTAGTATTCTTAAACATGCAGCCGGAAGACTTGAATAATTATATTTGTTACTATAAAAGACATTTCACGAGACAGTAAAAAATTCTGTGGAAGGACTGATGGGATGTCGCGTATACGAAGTCGATAATATTATTTCAAATTTAGTACCCTGCGAGGGAGCAAGAGGATTTATTAGTTTTATTATGAAGTGGTTTTTGGCTTACTATATTATAGCTTCTTTATATTATCATTGAAAATGTATTTGATGAGTTTATTTTTCGGAAGCTTATTTAAAAGGGTTAACAACAAATATTTTCACGTAATATTATGGTACACAGTTCAGAAATCAGAAATTTTCTTTAAATGTGATAATTAGTTTTCGTATTTTGTATGCAATACATTATAAAAGGCAATGTGTGTATAGTAAGTTGTGGTTTATACCAGCTATACTCGAAAACGACTCGACCAATTTTGACGAAAAATTCATAATGATGCTAAAAAGTTTAGTACTCTCTAAGAGTAATCTCAGCTACATCTGGTAAGTAACAAACTTTTTATTTTTGTTGATTACAAGCCATATAAACTATAAACTACTATCATATATTAATATATATAATATATAATTTTCTATCCACCAAACATTTCATCCAAATATATGTCATTCTCTCCTTCTAATACTCTAATGGCTATAGGAAACTCCATACATAATATAGATTTATTTCACTGTTCACTTAATGATCTCTCTTCATAATATATTCATTAATTTTCAACTCTTGTGTCTTTTTTTCTATTTATATTATATTATACATTAATTTATTCAGTTTACACATAACTTGATTTATATTTATGTATTTTTTTTCTCTCTTCTTTTTCCCCAAAGTAGCTACTAATGTAACTTATATATTTGAACTCTTATATATTTATTTAAAATGTAATTGGAATTTATTCCGTAATAAACAAACAATATAATATACAATATATGAATCGAAACTTCATTCGAAAAACTCAAATCTCAACAATAAATCTCACACACATGAGAGACGAAGTCTGCAAAATTACATCATCTTCAGGTTTTCTGTTAACATTGTGGAACACACTTTTATCATCATAAAAAAAATAGAAAATTGAAATTTTCTCATCTGGAATTATTTATTATATTTGATAATATTAAATTTCACACCTCGACCAATCTCATACCTATAACCTATACCAAGAAAAACTGTTCACGAGCAAATGGCTATTGTCTGGCATCGTTGAGTGAATTGTCTATTCATCTAGCGTTTTGCATTAATATTAATAACTGCAGTATAAATTAATCTCGATAAGGCGTGTGATCACAGAGGGGGGGGTGAGGGTGTCATATGGCTTATTTTAAAATATATGATTGAGCAATGAAAGTATATTTACCGCGGTCTGGGAAGTGGGAATAGTTAAAATTTATATCCCTCATTTTCAAAAAAGCTAAGAACGTCACTGATCTTCATACCCTACATAATCTTGTTATTATATACATAGTTCACTTCTTATTTACAAAACAATAACGAATTTCAAAGATAATTTTACTACTAAATGACTAAAAGGTACCCTTGCATAAACACAGGGTATTTCACGAATAATTCAGAGATTTGACATGTTCAATTTGTTAGTTGTTTGTTTATTGAATTAGGTTAGAGATTGGTAATTGGTAATTACGGTATTGACTTATAAGTTAATATAATATAGAAACTGGTAATATTATATGAAATAAGATATCAACAATAATTATAGTACAGTAGATACGATTTGTTTTTGCCTTTTTGATAATGATTAGTTCAACCTGCTGTATTACTAATGGAAAAATAAATTACTTATAGTAATATAAATATATAATCAGAATCGTTTTAGAATGAATTACAATTTACTAACATATCAGTGACCTACTCAATAAAGAGGTACACTCGACGTTTATTACTATAGGTAGGTACACAACTTCCTCGTTTTTAAAAAAAAAAATATTTTTAAACTGTTTGGATTTCATTAGTAAATTGGTTGTAACAATAATGAATAAAGACAGTTTTTTGCCATGGCTTTTAACAATAGAGAAATTACATACATTTTATATATATATTATATAGTTAAGCTGAAAAGATTTCTATCTCAAATTATGTTTTGTAATCATTTAAGACACACAAAACACAGACCTTTTAAATATATGAGTTAATGTTACTTTCTTGTAATGACCAAAATATTTAATAATAATATGTAAGTAAATAGTAATCGTTCTAGTTGTTCTCGTCGCTAAATTAAAATGACAAATTCCAGAAGCTACTCAAATTGTATTTAAATAAAATATTATAAATAAAACATTTTAAACGTTCGAAAAAATACTCGTGATTGATACCTATATTATTCTAAATATATTGTAAATTGTTAGAACGAAAAAAATTACATATTTTGAGCTTTATCATCTTTAATGACGTCTACTGCAGCTCGACAAAATACGTAGTTTGATTTATTAGTATTAATCGGATAAATAGATCAATACCCCGTGATTAAATAGTATTTTGTCAACACTCAACCAACTGGTGTATTTTGAAATATAAGTGTCATAATAATATATATGTCGATTCAACACCGAACAGTGTTGTGAAAAGTTTGCTTTTATAATATCGAGTCTATTATAGCAGCAACAGCAGCAGCAGCAGTTCGTGTGTTTCAGACTTTAGTACGACACGTCATCGTGTTTGTTAGGTACCCGCATAATGCTTATTTAATATTAACATTCATTTATTCGCTACCAATAATATTATGTTATATATGGGACATAACATTATGTAACATTAAAAATCGAACAGGGTGTAAAATATTGTGCACAGAGTGACTGTAAGTACTTGTATATAATATGTGTATACATATATAATGACTGGTGCAAAGTGCAGCTGCACCAACATCACATTGCTCGCCTGCATATTATTATTAAAGTACAGCGACCGTATTGTTGTATGTGAAGTCTAAATGATATAAATAAACACAAGTATAATATTTACCGGCGACTAATAGAGGAGTTCGCTCAGTTCGGTATATAACTAGATACTAGGTGTTAAAAAATATCGATATTCTGCTGGTTTTTTAAGAATGGTTATTAAAATGCTCACGAATTGTACAGTGCTATTATAGGTAACCTATAGTCATATATAGTCATATAAATATGAATAATGCCTGTACTTGCCAAAATTCCGTATTCAGTCATAAAAACTTATTTGTTTAAAACGGTTAATTACACTAATAATTATAATTAATAAAACAAAAAATTGACAGATATATATCACTATTCAAAAACTATATCGTTACATGACGTTTTAAAATATCACATGTTTGGCCCCAATACATTATTTCGATCGAGCATTTTCAATTTTGTGTTATTATTATAATTTAAAATTATCTACAATTTGGTTTTTATATCGGAAACGTAGCAATCTGAAAAGTGTTGAAGTAATCGTCTAATGCAAGTTGTCGATAAAAGAATTAAAACGCAATATAGAAATACGTATATTGCTAATATAGGTTTAAGTGCAGTGGCGTCATTTCAGTTTTTAATAGGATGGGGCAAAAGTTTTGACTGAACCAAAAAAAAAACCAGATAGCTTCGCTCTCAATCTAATTTCTACTTACATTTTTATCTCGATACAATTCCCGTCTTGCGCATAACTTTATAAGTAACTGAGGCGAAAGTAGTCTTATTTTATGGAAAAAATACGTAGATGTACTAAATTATAATTATGGAACAAATTTCGGTGGCATTATTTTATTTTTTTCTAGGTAGATCGAACAAATTAAATCGTAATTGAAAAATCGAAAAATCGAAAAATCGAAAAATTATAAATAGGTATACCTTCTATTATTGAGTTTTGTTTTTATAATTTCTATGGTATCACCATTTATAAGTTTGAATGTTTTCTATTACTTACACGATATTATACTTTCATTTCCTCAAAATTAGAAAAATGATAGTTATGTTATTGAGCTAACAACCTGCCCAACAATCGGACTGCTTTTACAATCAGACAGGCGCAAATGCCCTCCTTGCTTCCCCTCAAATGATGAATAATGTATATTGTCTTACTCGTAAGTTATTAGTTATTACTATTATTTATTGGACGAAATCATATTTAAATTAATTTTATATTCATTTCTTAATTTTGTTCTGTGTAACATGGTATAGGATATTAGGATGTACTCCTGTACACCTTGATATATCAATGATCATAATATTATTGTTGTACAAATGTATTATGCTATAAGCTCTGAGCCGCCACGCCATTTTAAAAAAAGTAAATATTTCACTTAAAGCCCTAAACAATGATAAATTAATGTAATTTTATACTTGCAGAATTTATTTATTTCTTTAAAAAAGTGATTACCTTAAAACCAATGTTCACCAATTTTCAGAAAAACTTACGAGCACAAAGTTTTGATAAACATAAAAGTATAGCTCAACTGACATCGCAACAAACATTGCGGATATAGCATATTTTTTTTTAAATCACATCGTTAATCATAGTCTGCAGAGTTCAGTATATGATTTATAATTTTTAATAAAATACTGCATATTATCACTTCTATACAACTATATAATAACATTTCGCTTCTTAAATCACACAAACAATTTTATATTAATTGTGAAAATTTAAATATTTTTATTGAATATATTAATTTTTTAATATTAATATATAATTATAGGAATAACTACCTACCACCTAATACCTATATGCATATTGTAAATTCAATACACGAAACAAAAATGTAATGCAAACTAATATTTTTAATTTATAACGCTCACAACGTAATAATATACTACCTATTGAGTTAATAAAAAAATTATTTTCGATTAAGTAATTATCATTATTAAAATAAATATTATAATCACAACTTTATTGTAATGAAAACAATACGTTTTTATATTGGCTACAGATTCGTTTTGATTTAAGTAAGTGTTATAATAGAGAGGACACTTCTTATCGATTTGCTATATCTTTTATTCGAATACCAAATGTACATTGTTACCAAATTTTTTTTAGGTTGTTAGACCGGCCAACACGAGTGTAATATGTATATTCAGCCAGACAGGTTTCGAATAGAAAAAAAAACTGGGATGACGCTCTGCTCAACTATACAGTTGGTGTCGAATTACATAGTCATTGCGAGTAGGTATTATATTGTATATAGGTAATGTGTCACATTTGGATTCAACAATAAATCATCGTTTACGAAAAAAAATGATTGTGAGTTGAGACGACCGGTCTATATATACCTACAAAGTAGTTTCCTATTAGATGAATTTCGCCGAAACTTGAAATACAAACGCTCATTAAATATCAATATGGGTTTACGCTAAAACTTAATTTTTAATTTCTTGTTTAAAAACTTATGAGGAACCTTATATTACATTTTCAAACCTTTGATATAAATATAAAAATTGATTGCATTTTCAACTTAAAATGGTTTGCACATTTTCACAATACTGGCAAATTTAAAATTTTCAAATTGAAACGCTTAGAAAAATATTGTGATTACGAATTTTCAATACTTTTAAATTGCTGCAAGAACTTCTTACCTTGTAATAAAATTTCAAGGTTTTTTTAATTTCAAACAAAAATTGTATCATACATAAATCGAACTAAAAACTGAAAATAGTAGAATATTAATTCAACTGTCTATAAATATATTTTTATTTTTTTTATGTCTTAGAAATGCTAATATAATCATTTATTTAAGGTTAAGGTACTTTAATTGTTGAGCCAAATTTTATAACGGCTAAAAAAAAAATAAAAAATAAAATAAATAAAAAAATTTAAGGTAAGATTGGAGCTATTTCCCCCTGTAAAAAGCGTCTCAATACGACAAAAAATATACATTTCATTGTGAAACCAATACACACTAAACACTCGTATAGTCGTATCTAAAATATTAAAAATATGTGTATAGGAATACATATATAGTCAGTCATAGAAAAAGATACCGAATGCGACTTCACTGCAGCAACACGATATTATCGTCTTTCATAAAACCGGCTAATATTTACTTTATAATATCGATTCGGAGCCAATCGCTATCGGTGTGGGTCCATTCGGTTCTATGAAAAATACATTCTATATATTATAATATGTTGCGCGTGTACGTCGCAGATAGACCGACATAATAAATCGACGTGAGGCGAAATGCAGCCATCCTCTCGTCACTATATCACAAACAATAATAATAATAAAAAAAAAAGGAAAAATAATTGTCGATATTGTTTTGTTTCAATAATGAATTAATTCTTCACAACTATAACAGCTTTCATTACTCAGCGGTTGGTCAATAATATTGGCGTAATTGATTTAATTGTTTTTCCATATACAGCGCGTAGTCGTTAGTCGTTACCAATATATATATATATCGACTAACCATATAAATTAATCAAATGTGTATGGTATAATAATATATTTTACTGCGGGGAGTTTTTTTTTTAAATTTATTGTCCTCTAGACCTCATGGGGGTTTTGGGGGAAATTGATTGAAACATGCAATACGGAAAATTCAGTCGAAGGACGGCGGTGATCGGAAGACGTCGGTCGCCATGACGACGGAACGTTCGGGTACACAACGCCACCGCCGCCGTCGTATATTTATATTGTGTTTGTATATATACTACACGTATGCGCCGTGTACCGGGAAGAGGTATAAGATAAACAACTAAAAAAAAAACGGACTCTAATGCGGAAAATCATCGGTGTTGCCCATCGTATTGTATATATACCTACTGCGGGAAAACAAATTTTCTATCGCGACATTCGCGGAACTGTTGAGACACCGGAATCGGGACGGGAACTTTTCAACCTACTTAACGGCCGGCCCGTGACTGAGGCTATTTGTCATACTGTCACACACGTTTCTCTCTTATTTTATTCAATATATAAAATATATCTGCTCAGCTTTGAATGAAATCGTTTGTATTGTACTCTGCTATTTCCAAATCTTTATTCCGAGCGAATCTTCTTTTTGTTGCACATAATATTAGTATATTATTATATATTACCTGCAGCTATTATATTTTACGGTTCGCCCTATGGTATATAATAAAATATAGGAAATATCCTCTATACGATATATTGCGTGTTTCGTCTATTATTATATATATTTCGTCAAAATATATCAAAAAATGTATACCTATGGTGTATAGAAAACGTATACATAAATATTGGGTGAAAATTGCAAGTACTAACGGTACTTAGATATATGTGTTGTGTTACACCAAAAACCAAAATCTATTTTTTCAAAAATCAGCTACGCGTAAAAATTCTTGTTTTTCCCTTAATTTTTTTTTGTTTTTCCTTTCGCTTTTGACCCCCCAAAGTACCAACTAGATTCACTTTGCTACCGGAAAAGATGTTGTTAAAGAAAATTAAATCAATTTTAGTTTTTCTGCCCCAAAAGGTGTTGACAGCCACACAAAAAAATGAAAAACACACATCATTGTAAAATCAATACATATTCTTCGCTCCGCTCAGAATATAAAACGATAGTAATAATTTTTTTGACTTACAACACTATCCTCGAAGAAAAAATCGAAATCTGATAGATGTTTGTTAGAATAATGTAAAATTCTACTGATGAGACTACGGAAAACAAAATTACAAAATTAGGTAGGTTACTTGGTGCAATATAAAATAGAGAATTAATAATTATGTGATTAGGCCAACGGGCTCAGGACAGTTAACATTCCATTCAATAGTAGCTGCTTATTATATGTAAAAATAAACAATCAATGTAATTGCGCCTTTAATGTTTGCAAACAAAGTAATATTTGTTTCGTTTTATGAGTATCAGATAAAAAAAAAAAAAATGACACGCTATTGATTTCATATTTTTTACAACCTGCAACAGTACTTGGCCTGTTGGCCATATTGTTGTATAAATGAATTTTGCGCGTTCTTTATATTCAGCATCGGAAGGTTTTATGCGAAATTTCGTATTTTCGGAACATATAATATTATCCGTAACATCAAATTTAATAAATTAATTACACCGCCTCGCGCCGTGTTATCATAAATCATGGGCTTTGAAACTCGTCGTACCATAAAAAATCTTGACGAATTAATAATTTGCGTTATATTGTGTTTTATTCGTGTTTATAATATGTATTAATCATGTTTTGAGAATACACAAATATTTATACTATTATGACAACGTATATAGTACAGTACACCGTATTCTGTATATGTCGTATAATATTATCATCAAGTCTTCGCTAGACATCAATTCATTATTATTGTTATTACTTTTTTTTTTTTTTACATCAAAGAAATAATTACCACGGTCGTTTGAGATTTTAAAAATAACGAAAAACTTTTTCTACTGTCTTACATAAACGCACGTTTTCCTAAACGTTTTTTATACTATTTGTATAATAATATGTTTGTAAGACAATAGCCGTCATTTCACAATATCAAATGTCCAATGCAGGTATCTATATATATATTTTTTTAAAGTCTGACTCAATATTATGTCATTTTCACAACCAATGTTCTTGAAATTACATTTTTTAAAAATGACCACGAATAACTTATTGAAATATAACAATGACTATAATAGTAGTAGGTATTATAAAACTTAGAATAATATTATAATAGGTACTATAGGATAAGAAAACAATTAATATTTATGTGAGACATAAATAATATTTAAAAAAAAAAAAATTAAAATTCGATATTATTTATAAATATGTTGTAGTAGACGAATTTTAAATTTTACTCGTATGGATATTATATTATGGTCTGTTTATATGTTTTTACAGTACTATACGGAAACTGAGGAGGATATTACCATCAAAACAAATATTTATTAAACACGTACAATGGGTACGCGGCTATGTATTACGATATTATTTACTTATTAAATCGTAGGGTACAGTATATAGTTGTTCTTCTTTGTTTTTATATAATTTTACACACGAATTACAATAATATTGTATATTTAACGTGCAAAATAAGATATACGTTACAACTAACCGCAACTATATGCGGCGTTAAGCATTTATGCTGCAGAGATGTCGTTTTCCTAATAATATGCTGTTTCGAACACTACAGATCCATAAAAAAGACGAATTAGGTACCTATTAAAAAAAATAATAATGTAAAAATAATAAAAATAATAATATATTAGCACGGATATCTTTTTTTGTCATCGTTTCGATACGATTTTTTTTTAAGTTTGATATTTATACACACATATATATGTATAAGTAGGTATTGAACACGTGTTAACCCCGATGAACCGGGTATATGACGTGTTCCGTACGATTGTTATAGACGTCTGATAGGTTAGGATATCTTCTTCACAGCACGTTGTACACGTAAACTAAATTAATATTATGTGGGTGCATCGATGATGTGTAATAATTACTGTTGTTGAATGTATATACATAATATATAAACGGCCTACTGTCTAAATATGAAACATACGATGTGTTCTGTAAAATGTTGTATATACATAGGTATGTCGATTTAAATTTCGAACATAATTTAACAGTTGTTCAAACGTATATCGAAAAAAAAACTGCAAAGCATTGAGAAAATTTGAAAACTAATAAAGGTGCATTATTATTATTATCGCATTACGATGAAAACTATAATTTGAATCATATTCGTGTTATATATATTATACAGAGTGATTTTATGAACATATGCAGCTCACCCCCGATTTTCTCTTTAATAGTATACATTTATTAAAATTCTGAATTTTTTGAATTTATAAGCTTACCTATAAAGGCTGTACTTTTAAATTCATGATTTTTTTTTCATGATTTTAATGTATACATATAGTTTAAGCATAAAAACAGAGTGAGCGCGCATAAAAAAATCACCTTGTATACATATATATATATAAATATAATTTACAGATTAATATGTTATAATATTATTAAAATCATTCCTGACCCCGACCTAGTAGTTAAATAGTTTTATTTGTCCATATCCGTGTATTTATATATATATATACATTGTACATTTATTATTATACGCTACGCATCATCATATAGGTATAATAATATAATATAATAAATGTGCTCGTGCACGGAATGGTGTAATCTATACTTTTACTTTGAACCAAAGCATATTGAGTTGTAATGATTTTCTATTGTATAAAAACATGTATTTTTCATTTATGTATTGAGAAATATATTGTAGAACTAAAGCATATATATATAATATGTGTGTGTATAGAAACTATAGAGTATAAATCCCTCTTGTTGATATTTAATTGTGTATAGAGTCTTTATGCTTTTAATAAATATAACATTTCAGTAATTCCCCATCGCTCTCTCGCTCTCTCTATCTCTTGCTCTTTTTTCATATTTCTCAAAATTATTAGATAGCAAAGAATATATTTCCCCGAGGAAATCCATTTGATGACAAAAATCCTTCGTACCTACTTCATAAAATAAAAGTATTAACGACACACTATTATATCTCATACGGTTTTTTTTTCAATATTATAAATTGTATAATTCCTCCAATGAGTATACAGTGTGTACAATTTACTACAGTAATTATTTTAAAAATTGTGAACATCAAAAATAAACTTAATCTTCCAACTTACAAAATTATTACGTGTTATTATATTCATTTTAATAACTGAAAGACTACTCATTCAAATTTAAAATTATATACCTACATAGAAAATTCCAAAAAAAAATATACACTGAATAATTTATAGGTAGTAAAACGAAGGGTTCTCAACAGAAATTTGTATCTCCACAGGACACTATCCTTAAGTAGAACCTACGAAAAACCTCATGAATCTGATAATATGGGCTTAAAGTATATTTAAAAATTCCAAAAATCAATATTTAAATAAATTTATTATCAAATCGAAAAATGGAGGTGAGAGCATGCTTGGTATCAGTGTATCACCTTGTATACAATATACACAATAGTCAATAATATAAACTATACTTGTCTTAACAAATGATCTTTAAGTAGGTATACTATTATAAGTAATTATAAGTATAAGGACTGAGAACAATATTGTTAAGGAATATATTATTATATTGTGCGCAACTAAAAGTTGTATTCCATGCTTAACTTTTATTTTTGTTTGCCATTACTTTAATAAGATATAATTATGGCTGGCCATGTTAAGCGATTATTTGAATCATTAAATAAGTGTATATTTTTTTATAATATATTTATATTTATCTATATTTATAGGTACATATATACTACTTATGCATGGACATATATAGTGTATTGTAAAAATAATGTACTTGAATTTTAGTTTTTTTAAAAAATTATTTATAATCTTGAAAATGATTGAATAGGTACCTACAATAATTAAAGAGTAGGTAAGTACCTAATTAATGTAAATAACAAAAATTAAAATAAATACATGGACAAGAATACCGGATACCACCATCAGTGACTAAATATGTTAGCCACTTGACTTGAACGCCGACCTTGGTAAATAATGTATAACAGGTATATTTATTTATTAAGAAATATTAAGAACAATTCTTCCCAACTATAAAAATCGAAAATTGAAAACTACATCATAAAAGGAATTTCTATGTTCAATATAAAATCCTGCCCCAAGTACTTAGCTTGAAAAAAAGTTTTTTAAAAACTGTATTGGCTCCTCTCGAAATCAAAGAATAATTTATAAAATGCAATAAAAAATGTCTTATACTTTGAGTATACGTACATTTTTTCTCTATTGTTTAATCATAAGAAAACCTTTTTCTACTCCTTATACAAACAAAATTTAAAGAAATATTCCTAAGAAGAAGGTGGAACGATAAAACCCCGTAAATATTTTAGAAAGTTTTTGTTTTATTATTCATTGGAAGTTTATAAGCTCGAACGGTAGTTAGTAATTAAAAACACATACTCGCTATTATATTTATATACAATATTAATATATTTATAAGCTATCATTAAAATACCAAAATCTAAATTTAATGTAAACAGCAGTAACTGAATATATTTCATAAGAAAATAAATATTCCCAACGCAAGTTTAATAGATGATTAAAATAACTATTGAATTTGAAACGGTTTAGTAGTAAGTAAGTAAATACAAATATTAAATTAAAAAAATAATCGTGCAAAATTTAGTTTTCAAATCAAATTAGAACAACTTTAAATTCATTTTAATTAAAAACGCACATTTTACATATTATGTACGTGTACCTACAACAGCTACAACTACAATTTATTTCAGAATCGTAAAAAACTTCGATTATGAAATCCAATACCTCAGTTTTACTTATTTAATTTAAATTTGTTATGATGAAGCTGTTTGCGTTTACAACACGTTAAAAACATTTATAATCCATACACTTTTTTTATACCAGCTGCTGAACACGTCTTATTTCACGGTTTAATCGTAAAAAACTATGTCCCAGTATAATAACGTTTAGATTTGCGTATCGTGTAAGTTTAGTCATAAACCTTTAAGTTTTGTCGTAAACACAATCTATAAAATAATAATCCAAAAAATTTTCATACACGACTGTGTTTTGCAATTTTATTTAGCTTTAGCCATAATTTGAATGACGGAGACTTTATTTTGCAAACGACCTCATAAATAATAATATATATTATAATCAATTGATAATAATATAGCATTGATTATAGAATATACGTATATTTTATAACCAATGATAATAGTCTATAATGTTATGCGCAGGTTTAACGATTTCTGTGATTATTTGATTACTTGTGAAAATAACTTAATCGTCTTGTCCCTCGTAGGTAACATTGTATATTATAATCTTATATTGGTACATATATCTGCATGTCTTAAGATAACTAAACAAATTCAAGCAAAGCTGCTTACTTAACTAATTACATTTTGTAGACGTCAAGATCGAATTACAAATGTTATTGACAGTTGACACATATAAATTATGTATTTTTTTTTTCGTAAGCTTATATTGTAATAATTAAGTCGTCTACAGTTGACAGTTATACCTTTATACTATAACAGTTTTAAATGACCAAAATGAAATGTAGATATTTTGTATTGTGTTTTTTATTTTATTGAATAAACTACAATGTTTCGGTAAAAGGCATGGTGGGTTTATTTGTTTAATTTACCTACATAATAATATAATCTTAACGTGTTACGAGCCTAAAGCGGGCATGTCAAACTCAAAGTCTATGGGCCAATTATATTGAATATAGTTCACTATGCGGGCTGAACATCAAAATTGATCGAAATAAAAAACATTTTATACATAATTTTTTTTTTATTATCTTTATAATTATATAAACTATCAATAATACTTATTCGATTGCAGTTTATCTGGGAATACGGGACAGAAAAGCTTATGTTGCTCCTTAACATAGCCGTGGCACAAAATGAAAATCGTATAATTTTTTTTTATTCATTTAATTTTCACTATTAATTATCCCTTAATATTGGTAAAGCCGAGAGCCGTAAAAAATGAGCCGTGGCACAGTGGTTCAAAAATGAAAATAGTTGACCAAATATTCTAATTTTCAGAGAAGTCTTTGAAAATGATCTATTACTTTCATAATAATTATTTTAATAATAAAACGTATTCCTATAGGTATCTACTTACAAAAGAAAAAAAACAGAAAATTAGATAGAAGTCAATTGAGAATAATTTATTTTTTGCTATTTATTTTTATAATATTTTTAACACTCAAATATTCAAATATTCAAATATTCAAATATGCAAAACATTCATGAGCAACTAATATGATGATATTTTTTAGATCAGTATAGATTGTGGTATTGTCATGTAAATCGATGAAACAAATAATTAAATTGGTATGTTTATAAAAACGTATAGGTTTACTATCGTATTGTTTGTAGCAGTGTTCATTTCAATTAAGTACCACATACGGGTTGATAATAATCGTAAATTCGTAATCTGGTCATCAAATATATTTGATAATATAATATATCTTAGTATCTTATCCAACATCTATAAATTGATAAACACCTCAATTTCATATTATTATTTTATTTGCAGCATACAACTAAATTATATTGTAATGATTATTAGCAAAATATCAGTTTTAATTTTTTTTTTATTGAGTTAAGTCTTCAACGTCAATGATTATTGGCCCTAAGTTGGTAACTGTGGGGGACGGCACGGTCGGATTAGGACACGTGTGCATGGGACGAGGATTTGTCACTAAAAACCGGGGTGGTCACCCATTTGGGAACTAGTGACACCGGCTGATGCTTGACCTCAGAACACGTTTGTGACTAAAGCCAACCACCGCACCACACCAGGCCACAAATTACATAGTTATAATGAAAATACTATGTTTTGTCCACTTCAATTATTACATAAGATTTACATATTTACACGCCTTAGAAATAGTATATAGAAAACATTTTTACTAACTTTATTTGAGTATTTTCAAATTCCAAATAACGAATTTTTAGCCAATTATATTTATTTTCATTTTTCAACCACTGTGCGTGGATCGCTCTCGTGCTTGACGTGCCTGGTCTTGAGTCTACTATTTTGCGGTGTGCCGTGAATCCAATAATATAGTGCTAAAACGAATATTATCATCCTTTAAATCTGCGAGTTCAGATTTTAGAATAATTACATTATTAGATTTGCATGAAAATGCCGTCAATGGGACTGGTCGGATACCACAACTCGGACACGATATTTCAATCAAACAATAATAATATTCTAAACTGAACATTTAAATTCAAATCGCCTTTCGAGTCCTAATAATAGTATAGGTATACAGTAATATATGTGATTTGACACGGGTGAGCTATTTAAACTCGCTCAAGTTTAAAATGTAACTAACTCTCGCGTACCCATATTATATACCCTATATATAGTTCATTCGACTGCCATCACCTGTTTTTTTTCACCCTCTAGCGTGGATTTCTATTGTTTTTGTTGGATATTGATTACGCGATTTTATATAGACAGTACAAAACAAACACGCCGCAGAGATAAAATAACATTTTGCCGGTAAACGACGTTTTTGTCGTGTGTAACGGCGGCACGTCGCTTGCCTGTCAAACACCTTTATTATTATTATTATTTTTTTTTTTCGGTAATATAGGTCCAAATCGTATTTTATAGGTACCTATAAACCACACGTCTGCTCTGCCGCCATTTTGTGCTTGTTTGTAGTGTTATTCCATCTACGATATATTTTTCTTTTTCGCGAAAATATTATGTAGTTTGTGTGATGTTTTTCCCATTTGCGCATCGTCTTCACGCGTATACCTGAATACTATACTGGAACGATACTGGAATAAAGCGTAAAGCTAATATCCGATTACCGCGGGAAGAAATTTTAAAAAACATAACCCGTTCTCCGTTTTCCCAGTTACGCATTCATAGTAAATCTATACGTAATACGATAATGTACCACAGTTAAATATGACGTCCTTAATGTCTGAGTTAAAATTGAAATCGTATCGAAAATTCTTAATATTATATTTGAATTCATTTTTACCAGCTAGGTAAAATCATAAACATTATGGTTTTTTTCCATACGAGAGGAAACATTTTTAATTACCTTCAAAAATAAATATTTTGTTATTGTGGTGTGTATAAAACACTTCAATTAATCCTCCGCATCAACTGGGTTAATTACTTCACATCCATTAATGCTTATAAAATATTTATCACCAAATGTGTTGACAAGTATATAATAAAGTATATAGGTTTACCGGGTATATTACACCCATCGTTTAAAAGTAGGTTCACCTAATAATATTATAAATTAAAACATATTTTAGTAGTTACTATTTCATTGTCAAGCTAACAAACAATATAAAGTTACACTATTTAAAATAAATAATGTTTTTCGGTAAAGGTTATTTATATTATTTCACTGCGTTCATCAAAAGTTTTTCATTTTAATAAATAATTAGTTTTCTTTTTCAATTCATTCATTATTCATACATCATACATGCATATTTATTATTTTCTGTTTAGTTAAACGTTTTTTTTATTGTTCATACCATATTGTTCTAGATGATTAATCAAAAAAATTAACATGACTTTATTCTTGACAAAAAATATGCTTTTAACGTGTATATCTACATGATTTTAGATTACTGCTCACCAAATTAGACGTTTTTTTATATCGTTTTAATTGACATGACACTATGACACAATACATCATAGTACCTATATTATATACAATCATTTGGTATTTAAATTTATTTATTTATTTAATTTATTAGAAAAAAACATGGTTCTAGAATCAAATGCTGGATTTTAGAAATTCCATCAGTCAAGATTGAATAACTAATATAAAATATAAAATATCAAGAAACAGGGGTCAAACGAGATCTACATACAAAAGTTATATTTAATTTTGTCGACTAAAATACAAGAATGAATACATTTTTGTCTGCCCTTATCAATAATAATTATATATTTATATAAATAATATAATATATATATATTTATTTTCATTAAACTACATATTATTATATTATAAACAGTTAAATTGTTTGTTATTTTAATATATATATATATAGGTACGTCATATTTATTTAGCTATTAGAAGAAATTAGATTTATGTGTAGATAACAACCTACCAAGCTAGGCTATCGATTTTCATTATATTATTATAGGGGCCAAACAAAAATTAGAGAATAAGAACAAATAGATAAGCCTAAATATTTAGAAATCGGTGATACTACAAAAAATGTCAACATTGTAATTCTTCGTCTTTTAAAAATGAAAAGGGGAGATCGGAAAACACTCGCTTTCACCACAGAAAAGTTGAATTCCCCTGGCGGGGTTGGCGAGCGAAGCGAACAGGGGGTAGAGTCCCCTAGGTAGTAATGTAACAAATTATTGTTTTTATTATTTTTTTTTTTTATGAGAAATCTTCACAATCTGTACATTACAATAAGTAAATTTGATGAAAGTATCGAAGCAGGTAATTATAATAGCATGAGGAAGTATGGCATAATTAGAGAAACATCCATCGGTATTACTCAGCAGGGGAAATATTTGTGTGCATGTGTGCATATAAAATAACAATAATATAAACAATTTAATAACAATGTAAATTTTTTGAAACTAAATAGTAATAGAAAATTAATGCGACGAAATTGTCTATCGAAAGAGAGAAAACTGTTTATCGAAATTATTCTATGACAAATTTTGGGTGAAAAAAATCATTAAACTCATACACGATTATAACCACAATCGGTTCCTCGTGCCTTTCGATACCTATACAATAATCTGCAGTTTAAAACGATAAATACACAATATAATATTATTTTAACAATATATTATATTAAATTATTAAAACTAAGTGCAACAGAAATGTGCGTAAAATAAGTTTTGTTAGGGCAATTACGGAACTATTGTGTCTTATATTTTAGGCGGAATATATATATATATATATATAATATTATATAGAGTAAACGGGCTAAAGCGTTCACTTTATATTATAATATTATAGTCTATACAGAGGAAACTAAATAGCTTTTGTGAATTTCGACCACGAGGCGGCGGACCTTTCCGTAGCGCTTTTGATGATAATTTGTAAGTAACTGTTTGGACGATGAGGATTTGTCCGCGGGCGTTTGTTAATGCTTACGAGACCGTTCAATTCCATTAATCCCGCCGTCACTTTGCCAAAACGTTTCCGGGATCAGCGACGACGGTACTGACCGGCGGAGGACCTCGATACTCGGCAATGGTACACGCGATGGGCACAACTGACGGCGTAGACAATAATATTGTGTGCGTATATAATAGGCATATATATATATATGATAACATATATTATTATAATATTATAGTAATTAATTGTGTTACAACTTGCCGCAGATAATACAATAATTAGCATTGGTAAACCTGAAAATCCGGTGTGCGCGCGTGTGTGTCGGTTTACGTGTACATGTGTAATGGTGAGGGGAAACGGATATCTAGGGGAGGATTCGCGCGAGGGCTTATAATAATGATAGTGTGGCCAGTGCACCGATATAAAGCCGTGGAAGGAATAGAGGAAATAACGCACCGCGTGTGAAATATTCAGTGTAATCCATCAGGACATCGCTGTAATCCAACGTTTGACCACCAAATATGGCCGACATAATAATTTATCTATACACAATATCACATTATTACTAATACCTATATTCAATGTAATAGCGCAGGATCGTATTACGTGCCTTACACATTTGCACATAATATAGGTGATATATATATGTATATTGCGATATGCGTTTATATGTATTATTATACTTGTATACTGCCCTGCTACCGAGAAGACGTGCGGCAACTCCAAAATTTTGAAAATTGAGGTTATATGATATTCTTATTAATTGAACAGTTCCGCGTGTTTTTTTTTTTACTCGGGTAAAATGTAGCAAAATTCACTATAAACCCCTTGAAAATCGGCCTCATTATGATTCGTCGGCGGAAAGGCCAGCTAAGGTATAGGTTACCCTCAAAAGATAAATTGTACAGGGTATTCTAAAATAGTTATAACTTTGTTCCAAATAAATTTTTTTGGTGTTAATTTTACTTGTTGTTAAACTCTATATCTTGAAATTTTATGAATCGTGTATGAATTAAATTAAAAGAATGCACATTTTATTCATAGGTTAATTACTTACCAAAGTAAAGGTAAAAGTGGGTTACGTTAAGTAACCAACTTTTATAAAAATCATTGTCGGTACATACATTGAGGATTTAGGCATATATGTGGGTTACACTACTTTGGAAAAATAATGAATATTATCCAAATAATGTAACCATCAACAATGTTGTGGAAACCCGTTAATTTTCAATATTTTGTTTATGAGGGTTACGTAATTTTAGTTGAAGAAAAATTCAACTTTGAATCAAAAATATTCATTTGTGGGTTACATTACTTGGCCAGAATGTGTATTTATTACGTGTCGAGAATAATATACAATTATAATCTCCCTCTTGATAAAAATAATAAGGATTACATCAGCAGGCCTTTCCACCGACGAACTGTAGTAACTCCAAAGATATTCTAGAATTCAGGTAAAATAATAATAAGCAACAATGCAGTAAGGACATATTATACTAAGAAGAAATCAGCAAGTCCATGGATTTACTGCTGTATTTCTTAGGAATCGGATTCCTAAAAGCTTTACTTTCTCTTACTGCATATTGCCTTAGTAATATTCAATATTCAGACGGCTTTATTCTGTTCCGTAACTCCATGTTAGGATGTACATCACCTTTTGAAATATCATAGTTTAATAAAATAAAATCTCTGAATTTAGATGATTCTATAACCATGGTTATTGTACTTCATAATATAGGATTTTAAGATTGAGAAATTTAACAACTTACAATTAAATTGATACTATTAGTGATCAAAACACTGTTTTGGCAGTTGATAAAAAAACAATACGAGACACGAGTTTCACATAATATCATGTTGAAAATTGAATGAAAAAATTGTATGACTTTAATGACTTTTGCAGATGCAATTCAAAATACTAAAAAAAAAATAATATCATTGTGGAACAAATACGAGTTGAGGACTGTTACTGATGGAAGGATAACAAATCTCAATCGAAAACATCAAAGAACGCCAATAAGAAACATTGTAGCAATTAGATCTGAAAGAAATAATTTTTATTTACTCTATAAAACAAACATAAAAAAATGATTAAGTACCAGATATTAGATTTTCTTTATAAAACCCGTCTAAAAAGACTCTCATGCCAGCACACAAAAATGAACCATGTATTTCGATCACCAAGAAAACAGATATCCTTGACAAATTAAAACAAGTTTTGCCTGAAAATAGGAAACTGTTCTGGAAAAACTTACAAACAACCAATATTAAATGTTCAGTGTCTAATCACTATAAAAATTAAAAATATGTGATTGTAATATAAATATTAATCTACTTATGTATCTCGATACAAGTCAGTATATCTACTATCTATAGTCACTATTTTTATTGTTATTACAATTTTATTATATTATACTTACTTATATACTGTAAGGCTGAACAAAAAAAACTATTTTAATTAATGTTAAATTATGTTTTAAAAAGCTTTATCACTAATTAAAATTTGTAACTGTCAAATTTACCAATCAACCAATAATATTGTTTTATTGAGGATGATAATATTTTAATTTAAGTTTCTCACACTTGAGTAAATAATTAATTTTATAAATATAATTAATAGATTCTTTTTACTGGTAAAATATTATTAACTTAATCAGCTTTAATTTTTAGTTAGACCTAATTTTTCTGTGGAAGACTGCTGCAGGTTGCAGATAATATAAAAATTAATAATCGTAGGAATGGATTTACCGCATTTGTAAATTTAATGTTAGTTGTTTCCAAATGAAAAAATGCATTAACTCGTCTAAAATGTTAATAGTGGTAAAAAAACATACAAATAATGAATAAAGTACAAAATAAATATCATTCAAGAATTTGAATGTCTTTTAACAATTATTTATAAAAAAAATTATTTAATATTTTACTAATTTATTGGGATTATTATTGGTTGTGTTTAATTGCGGTACTGATTCAATTTTACTCCGTGTTGTTATTTAGTCATTTAAAATTGAATACAATCATATAGGGAAAAACAGTGATGTAATACAATTAATGTGTAATACTATAGTAATATTATATTATACATCATTATACAGCTTTGAAAATAGTACAACATATTTGTATTATAATGATAAGTAAGTACGTATAGGATGTAGTGATTAATACTTAATTGTGTAAATTAATGTAGTTTATTAATATACTATTTGCATTAATACATTATACATTATACATTAGTACATTACTATTTACTTATTATTTTTATGAATGAAGATGATGAAACGAACTCACCAAATTCAGATTCCATGAATATACTTCATTACGCGTTTTTTTTTCAGAGGCGCTTGTCATATAATTTCACTGTTTTATGTATCTAACAACCTATTTTTTCAATTATCTTAACGAATGATATTGTTTTTTGTTTACAATCTCTTGATCGTTTTAACATCGTTCGAACATTTTGACAGTTTAATATAACTTTTTTTTCAAATTTCAAAAAACCTACTGCAATTGTTTTCGTATTGTCAGTTAAAAACGATGTACCTACATCTGCAGTCATACCAATAATTCATTAAATAAATTAAATTCATCGATTGAGTTTAACTCAAATCCGTATTATATTTTGACCAATGAGTGTCCCGACGATTTCCCTAAACCCTCCACGCAATGGATCAATTGAACTACCCACAGGCTACGACTCAATCCCCGCGGTCACTGTAATGCTGACCCAGCTATATCATAATCCAATTAAACTATAAACGAGTAAATGACTTGGTTATATTAGAAATCACTAAAATGTTCCTTAAAAAAATATATGTAGTATGAAACTCTAAAAAATATAGTTGGCTCGTCAACTAACCTGAACTGTGTACAATATTAAAGCACACAAAACAAAATAGTGTAAACGGTTTTTGTTTTTGTTTTATATTTGTGTGTGTCAGTGTCTGTTATTACGTTTTGTATAGCAGAAACAATTTGCGGGTAGTTTCTGTCGTCCAATTCGGATCTATTACATATATTGGCAAATCACAAGTAAAAATGTCATTCTTTTTTAAATAATTATGAAAAACCAATACAGTTTTAGACAATAATGAATTTGTATTTTTGTTGTAAATCAAAAAATAAGTACCTATTACTGTCGTACAGGCGTGCCCCAACCACCGCGTCTGCCCGAGGCTTGGATCCGGCCCGTGGAAGTTTTCCAACCAGCCCGTGAAAATATTATAAAATTAGAAATTTGATAAAAACTTTTAAAAAGCAAAAAACCTTTAAACACACACGATAATTTAATAATACAAAGTAAAAACTCGAATAAAGGTCGTGAATTCGATAAGTGCACAAAGATAATATAATATTATTTTATTGTATCTATCAGAATGAAAAAAAAACCGTGAAATATATAACCTATACACAGCCCGCAAGTTGAAAAACCTGAGCACTGATCACGTCTGGTAAAGAGACATGAAATAGATCAAATATTTATAATATTACTCATTTTTAGACACGATATAATTTTAAAAATAATTTGGTTTTTTTTCTGCCTTTTATAGAAATTTGAGATAAACTAATAGACTATACTCATTCAAAATTATATTTTTATAAATCAACATTCTCAGAAAAATGTTGTGTCACCTTGAGATAAATGAAAACAAAATGTTGAAACGTCAACGTTTTCTGAAAAACGAACTCTACAAAACGGCTATCTTCAATGTTTTTTAAAACAATTTTTTTTTTTTTTAATATTTATTAGAAATAAACCATCTATACAAGTAATGCACGAATGCACAATAAGTTTATGTGTTAAGAGAAAACAGGACGTGAAAAATTGAATAAGAAGCCGCCCATTGGCAACACTTAGCATGAATTACTTATACATATATATATTTTTTTTTTTTTTATTGTTGATGGTTGGAATTGTATATAAATATTACATATATATATATGTATATTGTATATTTTAAATTGGTAGTTGTAGGAGGTCACGACACCATTTCCTTTTTAGTCTGCGCCTTGGATTTCCTGGGAGAGTTAGAGAGAAGAGGTTTTTAATAAGAGGATTTTGGTGGGATAGAAGTCGCATGCGGAAGCGCAAGTAAAAGCGTTGAGCTTCTTCATTGATGGTTTTCATGTGAAAATCGTTATGTAGTGTTAGGTTTGAGACATATGGTGGTGCATTGGAGAGTCGTCGAAAAGCTAGGTTTTGAAATACTTGGATTTTATTGGTATTGGATTTTTTTGCCGAGCCCCAGAGCTGTATGCCATAAGTCCAAATAGGTTTCAGGAGAGTTTTGTAAATTAGGAGTTTGATTTTTAGATTGGTATTATTATTAGAGGACTGAGCATGCGCATACGGGCGTTGAGAGTTAGTCTTTTGGTTCGTATATGATTTTTCCATGTTAATCGTTTGTCGAGATTGAGTCCCAGGTATTTTATTGAGTCCGATGCGGGAATTGGGATGTTGTTTAATGTGACAGTTGGACAAACGCCCTTCTTGAGAGTAAATGTAGTGTGACTTGATTTGTTTTGGTTTATTTTGATACGCCATTTGTCGTACCAGTTAGTCATTAGGTTGAGGTGATATTGTAGGTTTGATGAGGCGATTACCGGATTTTCACTAATTGACAGTGTTGAGCCCAGATAACAAAAATAATATCTAGATAAGATAAAGATAATTTCGTAAACAATTATCTAGATTTAGATTCAGATGATCATTTTTACTTTTATCTAGATTAAGATAAAGATACATATTTTTTTATCTAGATATCATAATAGATATTTTTATTTTTTGTTTCTGAGCTATTTATGTTCGATATACCCTCCGAACACCGCCTCACCATCCAAAAATCAAGATAATATTATTATTATAACGTGAAGTTGTGAACGTCTATACGGATAGTGCCGAATTCCGAAAACTATTACTATACTATAATTTATAATATACTATTAACTATATAGAGTATAGACTTGCAGTCATGCCTCATAATAGAATATTTCCATTACGAGTTCACGAAATAATGTGCGCTGCTGGACGAGGGTTTTACACTATTACGTAATAACAATATTATTTAGCTTTATATAAATACTAAATAGACAAGAACGATATTATTTCATTGAAACCATTTCTAGTAATCAACATTACACGAGAAACGTAATAATAAATAACAAAGAACAAAACACATTCGTATGAATATTATACTATTATAATATTATTATTGTCAATAAAATTACTGCTAAGAAAAAATAAATATATTCACGTTTATTTTCAGAAATAGTGTAATAATATTTTGTTTGATCAATGACCAGATAAAATAAAAAAATTAAAAGTACCAAACTACCAACAAATCAATCGAAACTAAAAATTATTTATTTATCTAGATATATTTATCTAGATAGGTATACAGTTTATCTTAGATGACAATCAGATACCTAATATTTTATTTATCTAGATGAGATAAAGATGCTGTAGTTTTATCTAGATACATTATCTAGATACATTTATCTAGATACTGCTCAACACTGCTAATTGACAAAATTACTTTATCGTCAGCATAATCAGCCACCGTGGTTTGAGGTGTGGTGGGCTGATCAGCTACATAGATGTTGAATAGAGTTGGAGATAGGATGCCACCTTGTGGGACGCCGGCATTGATTTTGGAAATTTCTGAGTATGCAGAGCGATAATGTACTTGGAAGTGTCGATCAGTTAAGTAAGATTTAATAAGGAGAAAGAACGGGTGGGGAAGAAAACTTTTGAGTTTGAACATTTAAAATAATTGAATAAAAAAAAAAAACATGAAATATATTTTGAAGTTAGTTCTTGTCCCGGTGAGTCTTATTAAAAAATAAGAAATATGATATCTCCATTATTTCAGGAGATATCACAATGGTACATCCTCACGGGACACCCTGTATAGTATAATATAGTACTTACTATGTAAAATAAAAATTGTCAAAAATGTTAATACATTTTAAAAATTCACCCTACATTTACGTATTACAGTGTTAAATATACTGACTGGAGTATACCACGTGTACTACATTTTATATACTTGAATACTTAATGTCAAAAATCATTAATTTTTGATACTTTTTTCTCGAATCCAATTATTTTTTTAATTAATTATTTTCGTTTCGGACATATTCTTGTTGCAGAAATACCATGCGAAAATAATGATTTCAAATAAATACACAACAGCTTCAATTTAACATGACAGTTAAAATGTGGTAAAAGAGTTACTCGATATTCAAACAAACACAAATGCGTGCTTCGAAGTGTGTTAATCGAAACGACGTCTGAAACAAGAAGTGTCGATCAATTCGACGTTTTTGGTTTGACACTTCCCAGCTATAGCTATATGCGACGAAAATAGGAAAGGTTCTGAAATATCCCATGGTCCGAATTTGATAACAGCACATAAAACCAATATATATATATATTATGTAGTGTAATTATAGGAGACTTTGAGGACTAAGATCCCTCCCCAAAATCATTTTTATATGGTAATAAATAATTATAAATTTAATAGTCGTGATTAATAATTGATGTATTTATTATAAACTAATACCAGTATTAAATTTATACCGTGATAAGTTTTCCATTGAGAATCTATACTCGTTCGAATTTTGATTTAGGTAAATCAACATTTTTAAAAAAATATCCACTAAATAATTTACAGTAAAAAAGCGAGTTCTCATTTGAAAAACAAAAGTTTGTATCACCACATGACACTCCTTAAGTAATACAAAACAATTAAAAAAAAATGGTCTTAGAGTAGAGTATATTTCATAAATCAGAATTTTAATAAACACATTATTAAAAGAAAAAAAGAGGGAGCATGCTTAGTGAATCACCATGTATATTGTATATATAATACAATTAGTAGATAATAATGAAAATACGATAATAAAGTTTAATATAAATTATGATATTAGTATTAGTATATTAGATTTTGTACTAGCTGATTCTGCACGGCGTAGCCCTTGTCAAATTAATTGCCCGTGGATTTGCCTCTTCTTAAACTCCGTTAAATATAAACTGCATCGATTATTAACACGGTTATTTGGTTTATTTTTACCAAATATAAATTACAGGTCTAAAATTGTATCCAACCATATTCTTGCTGAATCTATTGACAACAGTTTCATGAAAATTGGGCGAAAATTGTGGATTTGCATGAGGGCCATCCGTTTTATTATGTTTTCGATTTTATGTAGTAGATATATTTATTATTTATAACTTATCCCCCACGGCCGTTGCCTGTGACAAATTATATAATGCCAGTAGATTTCCTCTGCCTTCCAGTCCGTTAAATATAACCTACACATATTTTGGGTGGTTATGACCAAATACAAAATACAAGTCTAAAATTATATCCAATTATAATAACTATTTTTTTCTGTAACAAAATATGTCAATTTTATAAACAAGTAAAAAAATATTCGTTTTTCGGAATCCAATAAATCTCTGTATAAGCCCATCATTAAAATGCGAAATTAAAAAATTGACTACCTAGCCATACATAAAATACGAAATTTCCATAATTCATACGTTATAGGTCGTCACGGATGAATGGTTATGTTCAATTTTTCACATTATGTCATACAATGTATTTTATAATGTATGTAATTGTTGAACAGTTAATATTTTATTTACGAAGCATAAATGTTTACTCAAAAAAAGTCTAAAAAACGGTTTTTGATATATTATTTTCAGAGAGGTGTGCTGTGCTGCTTGTATGCAATTGATTTGGGTTTGCCCAGCTCCTTCATTGACCACTATATCATAATATTCTATTATAGATTGAGATAAAGTATATATAATATGTATTTTTTAACCATTGAAATTCAAAAAGTATAAAATGTGTATAATTCATGTAATTTTATCATTTCTGCCTCTGATATATGAAATAGTTTTATCGTATGCGTATATCGAACGTGTAACTCCTAAATATTTGGTTTATCTGCTTACCACTGCACATTTGCAATGTAAAATGGATTTACATGCTTTGCCTTTCGGCTTTTATATTAAAAATGTTTGTGAACATTTTTAAATCTGGTGAGGTTAAAAAAACAGTTTTATTATAACCATATAATATTAAGTTCTTGATCGAGAATCATTTAATATTTTTTTGGTGATTTTTCTGCCACTTCAATTATACATAGGCAAGTCCGTAACTGAAAAATAATTTCGGGGGGGGGGGGGGGGGGTTAAGCTAAAAAAATTGTGTTTTGATTAAAACAGAGATTGAAATAGTTATTTTACCTACTACCACATAATATAACACGACAAAATAACCCCCCCCCCCAAGATACGGCCTTGTACATAGGTACTGACTCCCGTGTATCACAAGCCACAAAATGCTGTACCGTCTGCATAAGAATATAGACTTTCATCTCTTAGCAGATTTGTATTATAACGAGTTTACTCCAACTACTATATAGTATAAATTAAAACCAACTGTTTAAAAATACTTGTAAAATAATTTTATAGTATATTATATAATTCTTAACTGAACAATCCAGTTGAATAATTCCTTAGTTATAAATAATAATTGAAATAGTAAATACTTTTTTTTAATCTATACAATTTTATTTTTTATAAAATTATATATTTTCATTCTGAAATTTTATTTTTAATAATTATTTATTACATGTAAAATCACCGAATTTAATGAAATTTGAATCCCAGACCGCGTAAACTATATACTTGTATAATGTATTATTATTATTATTAAGGTAGTTCATTATGGTAACCACATATTGTTTTTTGTAGACCGCATATCGGGAGATGGCCTTTTGTAAAATATAATAAACAACATAATATATTAAGTTATTACATATTGTGTAATGTTATAGCTTGGTTGACGGTTATTTGTAAATTCACGCATAATACAATTATCGGCGTTGGCGTAAGTTTATATTAGTATCAACGATGTTCAGCTTATTGTAAAGCACTATAAAACTCCTTGATTCAACTTTTATTAATTATATTTAACAACGTGTCTTTGTGAAAAACAACAATAAACATAATCTAATGGTCCGTTTGTTAAAATATATAATATTCAATAAAACAGTATTGAAAATAAAAAATTGTCCGTCGTCTGCGTGAATAAATAAATAATATAAATAATTTGAATTAAATCTTATCCAACAAATAAACATAATTATTAATTACTTTAAATATTAATAACTTTCGAAATACACTTCTATCAAGAATTCTTGACTAAAAATTTGTAAGATATTAGTACGAGAAAATTCATTTTACGATTTTAATAATTGAATAACGCAATTATGTTTAAAAAATAACATACCTCCTTCAATAAATCATTTGCTCTTAGTTATCATCTCATGTTACACTAAGAAACGCAGCGACCCCTATAAATCGTTTTTAACGAGAAAACCTGAAGCATTTGCCTAAATTAACTATTCAAAACCGGATATTTCCTTTGCACTTTTAAAAACCTGACAATTTTTCATCCGAAAATACATTTCTTGTCATATTTTATATTGTCGAAACCCTAGATCGGTATTTTTCGGTGTACAAAATATATGCTTCTCAAAATTTAGAAGGGGGAAATATTCGATGTTTTATCGCCTCTCGCCAGGATTGAGAAACGTATTACAATACGATTACAGCAATAAATTACAAAAATAAAAATCTTTTTTTTACCAACTTAAAAAATCTAAGAAGTTTTTCCTTTTTATGCGTACATTCACCTATTTAGTTTGTGCATTTATAAAAAATTATATATATAATCTACATAGTTATAATAATAGTATAGTACATTATTCCATACAAGTAATACTTAAATGTTTAAATAATCCAAATATAATAGGTAACAATAAAAAAAAATAAATAAATAATAGCACATCAGAAAATCTATTAATATAAAGATACCTAATGAGTTAAAACTTCATAAGTTATTCTAATCACGTAAAATCCCACCTTCGGACTATTTTTGGTATTGTAGGATATTTTCTCCCGTTACATTTTTCAATGAATGACATTTACCCCAAATTTTTAAAACTTTATTTGAATCTGAAATTATTTTTTTTTGTGTTAAGTTTTTTGTTCCATAAATATATAATATATTAAATATGTATTTTTCTAATTATTGTTTATTTAAACAATAAAAAATATATAAAAAAAAATAATAAATTAAGTTTAAAACAAGTATTATAATAATCACAATATTTTACAAAAAAACATTGCAATGCAATTATAGTACTATATTAGATATAATTTATTTTATTTTATTTTATTTGACAATTTTACGCCCCGAAGAGCATTTAACCAAATACATAATATCTTTTTGACGCAAATACATAATAAAAAGTTCTATTACAATAATAATAACAAGAAACACATAATAATGTTTAAAACAAATTAAAAAAATATAATAACTAAAATATTTTCTAATTGAATTAAAATTTGATAAAAAAAATGGTTAGATATTCTGACATAATGAATTATTGTCTTAAGAAAAATTTAGACATTATAAAAAAATAATTTTTCTTATTCAAATAATTTTTTTAAAAAATGGTTTATGTCCTACTTTACTGATCGTTTTCGGAGAGAGGGATTGTCTATTTACTCAGTTATTTCCAGGAAACAAAATTTAATCAATTCAAATATCAAGTCTAACAAGTGTCAAAATACATGAAAATATACCCATATATTTAATCTTATTTTATATTTAACTGTTTTAGAAGAAACTTTTAAATCGTTCATGTAGAAACTTATAATAATTTGAAAAACCACGGTTACTAAATATTTATAATGTTACCTACTTCATTGACAAGCATATTTAATCGAACTTTCATCGCTGAAGATTATTAATAGCTTGTAATATAATAGGTACTCCTACGCCAGTATTCGGTTTATGCATGATTTACGTATAATTTAATATTTTCATTCAATATCTGTTCAAAGTCCATTAGTTCCTCACAAAATATGTTAAACGTATCCGTAAAAACCGTTAAACATAATTATAATTTGATGTAATTGATGCCAAGACAAATAATTTAATTATATTAATAGTTTATAGACCATACCTATACATTTTTTGTTATGAGTATATTAATATACTAAATCTTAAGTATGGCCTTGATCCCATTTTTGGTTTTACATCACTACACTGATTATAGGTACTATTAAAATTAACCAATAACATGAGTACATGACGTATAAATTAAACATACCTAATACTAATACTAAAATTACTTTAATTATTTGATTTATAAAAACAGCAATTAATATTCAAGCAAGTTGGAAACATTAAAATTGTACTGTTTAGATAATCTATATAGTTTCTAATTGGTGATTTGTATTTAAGACAAAAATCATGTACGTATAATGAATGTACTCAAGTAAAGTCAATTTTTAAAATTAAAATTATATTTATTCGAGAAAAATTAACGATGAGTCTTAGCGACGGAAACACGTATATTATACGATTATACGATGACTATATTATTGATTATCTGGTGATTCGTAAACGAAAATATGAGATCCAGACATTGTCACCGTATAATATTTCAATTAGTAATGATGATGCGTAATATCTATCATTAAGTCGTAATCTTTAAGTTGATTCGAAACTGTTTTGGTGCTTTCTCGTGCATGGTCAACGTTGGGATCAAGTATATACAACGTCATAATAATAATAATAATAATAATAATAACCATCTACGGTGCAGCAGACGTTTATAGTGGAAAATCTGGTTGCCACGGTAACCCGCTGTCCTATACTCCTACACACGCAGCGCGACATAACATCAGTTTCCACTATTATTACCCGCCGAGATAAATGAGAAAGGCTTTTTAAGCTCCTAAACACCGAGACCGTTGTACACAAAGGGTCGCGGGTTTAACGGGACGGTTATTGTATTGTTGCGGGAGGGAAGCCACGGCACACGAATAAATGGAAAAACTGGTGTTGAAATAACCACTAGAGGGAGAGAGAGAGGGTGAGAGAGAGAGTGAGAGAAAGAGAGAGAGAGTGAGTGAGGGTGAGTGAGGGAGAGAGAAAAAAGTTGATAGCAACAATACGTCAATAATCTTGAAGCTCATCGTCGTGTATACATATATTTATTATTATATTTAATATTGTACTTAATACAGCGAGCAAGACAATGGTCGTCGTCATGAATTCATGATGGTGTGTGAAATAACGATGAAAATAATATCATACCATTATATTGTATACTTATATACACAGACACACGAAAACAAGAAAACACGGTATACTACCCACCCTGTTTGTACAACAACGAACATGGGTAAAATAAATATAATATGTATTTACACTATTTTTTGTTCAACATTTATAGATTTATTTCAACATTCGAATGGGTCCGTCCCGCGGTGGATTCATAAGTGAATATCAGAGAGATATTATTTTAACGTGACACACTCGTTATTTTGAAGAATATTAATGTTTTACAAAATATTTTTCTTACACAGTTTAGTCATCTTAAGACAACATTTTTGAAAAAATTATATTTTTACTACTCTAAATACGTATATTGTGAATTTTTTTTAAATTTAATTTTAAATTACCCTTATAAAAAAAAATATATATATTTTTAAAAACGTTGGAAGTTTTTGAAATAATGAGTGTAGTACTGTAGAACCTATAATTATATACGTTAATCATTATAATATATACAAAAACGTATATCTAGTATCTACGCAGTAACATAAATTTCAGAATAATATTATATTTTATTGATTATTATTCAAGATTACATGATATGAGACACGAGTTACGGGTTTCTCCGAATTATGCTATATATGCCGATTATTATGTCCGTGGATTTAAATGCAATCGGTATTCGTTTTGAACCGTTTGAAAGTTTGAATTAAACTGGGTCAATAATTTTAAGTTTAAAATCCTCAGTTCGTGTATTCGAATTAACGGCAATACCACGACGTGTGCAAACTTTGCATGTTTACACTGAACGCGAAACAAATTTCACCATCGCCAGCGCACAGTTTCAACACCAATATTATATTATATTTATATATTGCTATCGTCACCATGACCGCGATGAGTATATATTTTCGTATAACCATTTCCAATCGAGTAATAATATTTTTTTTTTTTTTTTTTATTTAATAAAAGCCTCGGCATCTAGGGCCATTGGCTACCACAATTTATGGGTTTACAATGAAAGGTAATTGCTTAATATTAATATAATATGTAATAATAATATTATCGGTACTTATATACAATATACCATATATTATTAGGTATACATAGAACATCGATAATATTAGTATACAACTACCTACGTCATTTAAGTTTGATATTTTGTATAGTAAATACTTTTTTGTATAAAATTGTATAGGTACATAATATTTTATGGGAATACCAACCGCGGTATTGGTCGTATATACTTTTATATTGTATATGCATATAAATAGTATAATATAATAGTGTCGTACGCTCAATATGTATAAAGTATTTTGCATTGCCCTAGAATAATTATATATTAACTCAAAACGATCAATTGTTCAGCTTAAACATTTTACGAGAGACTCTAATTTTAAGTGTGATATTGACAACGGTCTTACAACTGATTGAATTCCAATAAACTTGTAAAGTTAAAACTATATAATTGGATTACTTTTGACTATTGAGCGATTTAAAATTCGTGTTATTCGTATCAAATAGCAAGTACCTATAAAGCAATACGAGTACTGTCATAACTATGGATTAAACATTCCTTATTCTACATGATTTGTTTTCTTATTGTATCTTTGTCTATTATTGGATTCGTGAAATTTTCTGTAAAATCGCCTAATTCGTGTGGAGATTCTAGATTATATAACTTATAAAACATTACTCAAGAGCCTCGGTTGTTGTGCTTTTCTTCTACTTTAATCTATAAGCACTTAGAGCTTAACACAATGTTGGTGTAACAACTTTCTTATTCCAGTGATGCATTTTCCCCTTATAAGTTATACTTATAACGTATACATATAGGACTATAGGAGTGCAATTCATACATCTAAACCGTCTAGGTTCCAAATTTTACAACATTTATGGTCAGAGAAATACAATTTTGGTTTGGAAATCCTTTTAGGTTGTACATTATTCCCAGTATAATTGTATGAATATTTCGAGAATTTGTATAATATGGTTATCTAAACATTAATTATTTTATTTGCTAAAAATAATTTAATTTTCTACCTATAGTATTAAAGTAAAATAAATATAAAATCTTAAGTTTGTGGATAACTTTTAATAGAAAATGTCATTGATGTTTAAATGAACTAACTATATTATAGTTGATATAAATTGAGTCACCTTTATTTTTTATTTTATTATGTTTACCATGTATTTTAAGTACGGAAGCACAGTATTAAAGCTCCGATCAATTCCCTCGTTTAATTATATTAGATGTTGCCCTTCCGGCCTTTCAGTTTATTTTATTTATATATTTATAATGGTTTTGATTATAGCTTAAATGTTTTCTCGATTACCATCGATCACAGACCACAGTCTATAGATATAAAACTATATAGATGCATCAAGCCTCAATTTAAGATCCTTATAACGTTTCAAATAGAGTATTATTATAGATTTATATAATATAAGTATGGGTATTTTGTTATATTATTAATGATATAATTTCCTATAAGATTATCTTAAAAGACATAAAGTCAGAACATATAATAACGTAACATATTATTTATTGACACGAATGAACAAATATTAAAAACTATATAAAAACTATAAAAAAATCATTGAAAATCATGAAATGCTCCAAAATTGTGTACCTACAGAAGATCTAAAGTCACCCTACTTTTCTCTTCTTAATTTTTTTTAACATTTTTATAAAACATAAATTACTTTTATGTACTACATATTGTATTATAAAGTGTTTAACTAATTAAAGTATATACCATCAATAACATTACAATATAAGGTAGAAAATAAGCAGACTAATTGATTAAATAATTTAATGAAGTAATTTAATACCTATAAGTATACAATGAGGAACATATTTTTTTTGAATTAAAACATTTTATGGGTTTATATTAAAAAAATTGTGTATTACTACAATTATAATTCATAAAGCTTATCATTGTGATTAAATGATTATTATTGATTATTTAATGTTATTTTAAGTGTCTTTTCATTTTTGTATACTATAAACTATTTATACACGATTATAGGAACTAAAACAGACATAATTACTAATTAAGTGAGTGATAATTATAAATTTATAACATTAGACAATAGTTATCTCAAAAAGTATTGAACATTTTTTTACATAATTTAAATACACCACGCACACCATCGTTGTTAAAAACAATTAGTTTTTTTAGTACATTATTGATTATTATGATTTTTTCACTTTTGATTTTTTTGACAGCATACATTTTAAGTTTCATATTCTAAATCAGTATATTTTTCTGAGAATTGTTTTAATAAAAATTGAATTTTGACGATTACTTATTTTGCGGTTGTACCTGTGGCACTATGACTTCACTCCACTCATATCAACTTTAAATACTTATTTTCCTTTTCGAAATTCGATTTTTATGTATCACGTACTTCACATAAAAATATTTTTCTCAGGAATATAAAATTAAAATTGTGTTTGGTCATTGAAAAAAAAACAATGACGATCAAACGAAGAAAAATAAATATTTTTTCTCCAAAAATGTTATTTTGTAATGAATTAAAATTGTGTAAAAACAATATTTTCAAAAACGTCAATATATTGACTATATTTAGCTTAAAATATATAGCTTAAAATTTAACTAATGAGTGATTAATGTTAAATAAATCATCCTGTTACCGTGTTCAATGTAAATTGGAGGTAGACGACTTATACGACATTTTACCATAGTCCAGTAATCACATTCGGCATTTTGAAGTATTTTTATTTGAAAAATATTTATTCTAATTTTAATTTATAGCTCCTTCATACCCTTTAAAAAGATAACGGTCATTGACACATTGATTAGGTATATAGGTAAATTGTTCATTTTCCCTATAGATATGCGTATTACGATACACTGAAACAACACCACATTGGATAATATTATCATAAAAACTGTATTATTCTTTATCATTTAACCTTTTTTTATACAAATATATAATATCAATATTGTATTAATATTAATTACAATATTTTATCACATAATAATAATCATGCGGTGTATATTTCAATTATTTACATTCGTTTCGGTTGTTTATACAAAATGAAACAATAAACATCGCCTATATTGTTATTGTAAGAAATATAATTTTGTTATAATTTTCAGGGTAAGAAAGTCTGAAAATTTTTACACGTATAAAACAGCATTAAAAATATAAAGAAACTTTTATGGGGCGTTATTGCGTTAACTCTTAAAAATGTTTTTTTTCTGTATTAGGAAATAGAAGCTTAAACCGGATATTATATACGCCACGGCAGTGATATTTTTTCTAGACTTATTTTTTATTTTTGATAAAAGTCACAATATGTTCTAGACTTCTAGTACACACTATCACAATATAATAATTACATTGTCAATACGAGAAATGTCGACGAAAAAAATATTATTGTATGTATATTATGCTAATGCTGAAAACGTTTGTTCGACCGATGAAATGCTGAACGCTCTAATGACAAAATCGTTAAAATGTACTTTTTAGAAAGAATAAAAATATCTACTCCATCAGTTCGAAAAATATATTATATATACATTAAAGCATTGTAAATATTATTGTATACACACAACGGGAAATTTTTATGATATAAATTATATAGTTCTTCGAAAAAGGGGGAGAATAATTTAAATGTTGAGATTAAAAACAACCTCAACTGGGCAGGTGTATTTAATTAAGTCCAAAATAACTTGATTTAAAAAAAATACCAGACGTGCATTGCAGTCGTACACTGTAGGGTTTTGGATTTAGCTGTGATTATTAAAAGCTCACCAAAATGTAATTAATTCTCGTGCTCTGGCAGCGGCACAGTTATCCGGACATAAATTATATTTTATATAAAATAATAAAAAAATCTGTTTTTTTTTTACAATTCCTCTCACGTAAAGAAACGTATCTCTTGCCTCGGGGGATGTGGGATAAGACATCAGAAATTCATAACAAAAATAATTAACAAATGCGGGAAGTTTGCACGTGAAATTATTAAGTTTAATATGCAATAACGTGTTTATAAAACGAATTAATTAAACCCAAGTCGTTCGGCCCTCTAGACATGTCCTCGTAGATAGATAACTTTAATATATTTATTATTTTTGAATTAAAACTTTTATTTCTCAAATATGTTTGTATTATAACCACGATTAAATAGTTTTGTACAATTTACAGTTTATAATATGCTTGTTTTGTTTTGATAATAATGTAAATTGTTTATTCATATGAAAATCAACTGAATGACGTTAGAACATAATATATATATTATCTTAAACGTAACATTTTAATATAATATTTTCCTTGTGCCGGGACAGCGTAAAAATGATCACACCATTGCCTAACTAAGGATTAACCGCAGCTTTAATCCACCCAGAGGTTATATAAATGGTATTTTTATTTACGTGTAATACAACACGTTTATACGCTACAGCACATCCACTGCCTTTAGGCATTTTTTATCATTTTTAACATTATTATACACGACAGTCTGACTCTGAGTAGTCAATTAATTTAAAATATATAATTTCAAAGACCAGAATGATATTATTTGATTTTCGCGAAAATTGTGTGGCAAAGTCAAAGGAAAAAATACAAACTAAAAAAAAAATATCGTATAATATTTCTTTATTGCTGAGAAACTGACTCTAGAATCTAAATACAAAAGAAATATTATTATCACATTTAAATGAGACGAAATAGGAGCATGCAATTATTTTGAAAAAACAAATTCTTATATATACAGAGCAACTCCATTAAATGTATATTTTACTTTTAATACTTAACAAGAAGAACTTGATTTACTCATTTACGTTGTATATTAAAATAACGAACTTGCATATTATACTACTCTGACTCTGTATACATTTTTTTTGTGTTAAATAATACATGAATATAATTTCAGTTTCACGAAGAAAAATAATATAAATTTAAATTATTCAATTGTGAACTTAAATACATTTAATACGACTTTTACATACTAATGGAGCATTTGATAAAACCAATTTACATTATTCATAAAAAACGAATAAATAATTTTCCAAACTCAATTTATATTTTATTTTGTTATCATTCAGACTTGAAATAGAGAAACAGTTACTTATTATAATGTACCTACCTTAAAATGTCCATGAATAGTCTTTATAATTTGTCGATTTTTAAAATGGCAGTGACGTCAATACGTGTGAATAATAAAAACAATTAATTAAAGAAAATTAGTTTTTGGCTTCCGAGTTCTGATATTCTAAAGTAAATGTACATATTTATTTGACATAAGATTAATTGTATTTTTAATTTCAGTTTCCAAAGAATCCATATAACAAATCAAACTTAAATTGTACAAAACTAGTTTATTGTATAGAAGTTATTCATTTAACATCGGAAAGGCTTCAAATTAAACCTTTATTTTGTACTAAAAATAAATTTTATAATTATATTCGATTTAAAAAAATGTATTTATTCATTTAACATCGAAAATATTTCGAATAAAATATTAATTCTATTTATTAAAAATCAATTTTATAGTTACATTCAATAAAAAAATAAATATTTATTTATCAACACTACTGTACCAATTTATTTTTACTATATGAATAATATTTGGAGCTTTTAAATAAAATACATTTGATCACAGTTATTTAAGAAAAGTCCTGTTTATACATACTATTCGATTGGCTACTATTTTAGTATTTTTATAGTGTTAATTTTTTTTTTTATGTTCACGCTATAATCCAGCGTTATTGCCGATATTTAAAATGTATCTATACTATAGCCGATGTAAATTAAATCGTTGCGTGCCTTATTACACGTATATTATATATTATAAATTGTTGTAATAAATTTCCTGTGCACCGAATAACAGTAAAAAATAAATACTAATATTATAAAATGGAATAAAAAAATTCTAGACTTACTTGCGATTGCGATTGCACGGACCGACGGACCCACAGAAAATCCAACAAGTGGCGAATTCTCGGCTGAACGTTCGGGCTGCAACTATACCGCCGCGTTCTCTTGAACAGGTGGCGACCTACGACCCGCCCATCCACCCACATGAAAACACAACAATATGACCTGACGTCACACTTCGGCGCCGACAAACTCGATAATAACGAAATTGTGTGTTTACACGCCGCCGCTAGATGTGTGCGAGCGTGTACTTTTTTTCGCCCTCATAATTTCACGCGTACATCAAGTATATAATAATATAGTTATAGGTACAACGCATAATGTACGATGTGTCGCTGTGACGATGTTCGCTGTGCTGCAGCAGTGGTTTTATAATATAAAATAAATGAAAATTGTTATTTTTATTATGAATATCGGGATACCGCAACCGCCGCTACAGACCAACATATTATTATAAAGTTTTTACGCGCATATTATTATTATACGATTCCGTTTGAGTTTGTTTTATAGTTTTTAAAATAATATCAATGCGCACATATTATTATCACTTGCAATTAAAAAAAAAATCGGAATCGGTTCGTGCTCACAATATTTGGTTATGATACGCATAATAAAGTAATAATCGTGATAAAGATAATATAACAATATATTATTTGAACGCTGCGGAGGTAAAAATTGTTGGTAAAAACCATAGACCTATAAACTATAGTCTATAGTTTGTGTAGATCCATGGTAAAAACCGTTTGAAATACTACCAACATATTTTAGACAAATTTACAATGTTTCAAGTGTATTTTATTTCGTTAAATATTTATATATTGTTTCCATCATATTGCTATTGATTTTTTATGATGAGTCGCCCGAGTTCACGATTACGAACCACGACGTAGCAATTTTAAATTAAACTTATAACTTATTAGGTACCGCAATTCGTTTGGAGTCCAAACTTTGGACAATATCTATATCTGTATCTCTGTAGTTTTTAAGTTATATGATATGTCTTATTCTTATATAGTTATATAATATTGTATAGAGAAGGTACAAAAAGACAAAAGTACCAGAAAGTTCACCGATCTAGGATTAATTGTTGTGACAATTAATTTTTTAGTCGATTCTTAAATCTAATAACTTCCTATTTACAATATTGGTGCTCATAGTTTTTATATCAGCACGTCTCTTATTAACTTGTCCTTATTCTGATCAATCAAAAATTATATTATTTACTCGGCACAGAAATTTTAATTCAATCATAAACAGAGTGGATCTTATTCTAATATACCCCGCCCATGCATACAGTGATCACCAAACATGCCCAACCCCAATTTTTTCTTTAATAATGATTTTTTTTTCTAATTCTGATTTATTTTACTTTTTAAGTATATACTATTATTACCTACTTAAATAGAGTATTTTCAAATAATTAAACAATAGTTATTCCATTTAAGAAATATTCTTTACTTCTGTGTTATTTTAAGCATATTTTGTTATTTCTAATAATAAACAAGGCCAAAGTTGAACTAGTAACTTCTGAATTAGTTAAATATTACATACATTAAATGCAATTAAATATATCATGATTATTGTACAATGTAATAGGTTTGGTGATATGGAGGCTACGATGATTAGAACATTATAGTAACTATTAATTAATATAAATATATTTATTACGATTTAATTTGCATATAAAATGCCTTTGTCGGAGAATAATAATATGCACATACTAGAATGAATATTACCTTTATTTTATGTAAAGCTACTAATAAGGATTAAAATACTTAAATTAGTATAGTTTCAGACCATAAAGTTTAATAACTCAGAATAAACTAGTGGTTTGAATTTTGTTTAAGATGCATCAATATTTTCAAAAAAATCTTTGCCTTAACAGTTTTAACAATTTAAGAGCGTGGTTCCTATTTGAAAAAATAATTTGTTTCACCACAGAACAGGTACTCATATTAATGCTTAAATGGTATTAATGATTTAAGTATCTGAAAATATGATATAGTCTTTACACATGCTTAATTCAAAATTACAAAAGTCAGAATTTGAATAAAATACGTATAATATTACATAAAAGAGGGTTAGCTCTATACAATTATTTTGACTTCAGTGTATTGAAATATTGTTCATTAATCATTATGCTAAACTACAAAACTATTAATACGTATATTCAATTATGTTTATTGATTATATAATAATATTATAAGTTGTAATCAATGAATCAATTCATTGATTATGGTTAAATAATCATAAATATTATATTGGAAAATAATTATGATCAGTTATGAAATGTTATATCTCCCATCCTCGCATAATAGCTCACCCACTTTTGACTTTTGATATTTTTTACATTTTACAATAACGTGAATCCGTACTTCAGGATGGAGAGATGATAATACTGTATAGGGATCAAATGTTAAACATCACGTCTAACTTCGCTCAACTCTGCACAAGATTATGGACTTATGGTACATTATTATTTAATTATTATAAGTTCAAAGTTTGAAAGAAGTGATGTATCGTATATTATCTTATACGCAGCACTCGCTGTGTATTTGACACAATTCAGTATTCACAGATTGTCGGTATTTATTTTTCCTTCCATCCGAATGAAAAAACGTTTCTTAAAATCAAAATATAACCTTTTCAAATTTTGACCTGGCTATAACTTATAAGTTCAACTTTGAATCAATATATAGACACAGGAATAATTGATCACTCGGAACTTTTTCAATCCAGAAAGTTTCTAAAGGGAAAAAAACAAAAACAAAACAATCTACCACATTTATCGCTTGATTCAGAATCCAAAATAAAAACATCAAATTTAATGTTAGATTAAGTTCAGTTAAAAATAATACCTATTATAATTTTAGAAATTTCATTTTATTTCTCTTTATATTTTGTAATCAGTTCCAAAAATAATAACTAAAATATCGTTAAAATTTACAAGATATCATTATACCTTTACGGGGTGATCGTAAACGCTAAACGTTAGTCACTCATTATTTTAGAAAACATTAAAGTTTTTTAAAATATTTCCTATTTATACATAATAATTATACAATGTTATAAAACAACATTTTTCTAAAAAATTATACTATTACAATTTTTTATCGTTATTGCGGTTTATTACTCTAGTAAATATTTATTATTATTATTATTATTATTATTACTCTATTGAATGACTGAATACATTTTTAATTACATTTTCCTAAGCAAAATATAATATAATATTTTAATCTATAAAAATCTAAACTAATTTACAACCGCTCATCAAAGCTTTAAATACTAAAAAAATTCAAAAACTATTGTAAAACGACTGATCCAAAATTAAATTTTTATGAATCAATATACTCCAAAAAATATTCTGCTTTGGAATAAGGAATTGGAATTAAAAATGCATGTCGTTATTAAAAAGTTTAAAAAGGTAAATAAAAAATAGTGAAAAATATTTGTTTAGAAAAATGTGTTTTTAACGACTTAAAATGATGTGAAAAAATGAGTATCTCGCTTTAAATGGATCACCTGGTGGTTACAGTAAATTTTCAGTTTACACCTACACGTTACATAAACAGCACTTATAAGGATTCTTAATTATTTTTTGACTATGAAGATTGTAACTACTGTGTTTTGATCAATAAAACATTATTAAGTAAAATAGCTAAACAGATAAAGAGCTTATAATATGTCTCAAAGTCAACCTACGTAATCCGCAGCTCAGCTAAGTGATCCAAAAGATAAATTTGACTTTGTTAAACGTTTATATTGTCTTATCTTTAAATTAAACTATACTACGGAGTTATTCTTTTATGGGAAAAACGTATTGGTTACTACCATATATAGTATTATTATTACTCTAGTTTCTTTCTTTTCCTCAGAAAAAAAAATCTTAAGCGACATTAAACCAAATATATTTTAATGTAAACGATCCTTAATCCTTATATTTACTAGTTGTAAATCTTAATTATTTTGCATGACTCCCCCCCCTATCATTATAGTTTCCAATAATGGACACGGTTTCTAATGTTATTTTATTGTCATTTCTCTTTTATAATATATTACTAGCTGTTCCCCCCGGCGTTCTGTCCGTGACAAATATTCGTGTTTTTTTTTATAAATTTATTTGTAATATACTGTAATTTTTTTTAGGTGGTATGCATGGGTATTTACATGAATCGAAACTTGTACTCCGTTCACCGAGAGAACGAGCAGGTTGCGCACAAACCAAAACGCGTCATACCCCGCTGCGACCACCCAAATTCAAGCACTCCTCGGCCTAGACATGTGCGCGAAGTTTCACCACTGACGGCCGAACGCCGTTTGGATCGTTTATATAAATGTTTGTCTCGTGATGCACTTTAATATTAATCGATTTATAGTATTTTATTACCATGGCTGTAGAGATGAATTTAATATCGGGTGAGACACGAGTTGAGCATTTTGAATATTGTTTGCCCTTCTAATGATTTTAATCCGACTACTGAAAAGTAAATTTATCGTTTTTATAAAACTGTAATAATCACAGATTTTAATAATATTGTTGTATCTATTTATAATATCTACAATTATTATAAATACATCAAACAAAAATAAAATTGTGGCGCTATGACGCTATATGTGGCTCGGTCGTACGCTCAACTGCGGAAACGCTCTGAGTGTACGTACCAGCCGGTGTGGCTTCGAGATGGGTTAGGTCCACCCGAGTTTTTAACATCAAATCCTTGCCACGCATACAAAAACGTGTTTCAACTAACCGTTCCTCCCCATACAGTACCAGGCAGCAGGCTAATGACCTTAGTAGTTGAAGCAATGAAGTCTTAATTCTAAAAAAATAAAACAAAATTGACCTTCTTGGTCTTAAACCACCAGGACATTCATGTAGCTAAATTGCATAGCTAATACGCCGTCTTACAACTTAATATGTTCTTTATCACAATAAAAACGTAAAACACAGTTGGCGACATTGTTCATCAATTGTAGGTTATGTTGATAAAACATTTCATTTGAATAACACTGTTTACAATTATTATTACAATGTTTACAATTTACAATTTACATTATAAAAATCAAAAACCTAACGTTTGAGTTAGCGGTTTTTGAGTACTTAAAAGTTACCAATAATTTTGTTGTCTAGTGTATATTTGTGCAGTTTAGTTGTTTCTTTATGTTATACATGTAAATATTGTAAAAGTGATTTGTAAATATATTGCAAGTTAAGTGAGTAATTTTAGTTCCGTCAAATGCATACGTTAGCGTACAAACACAGTAATGCTCACGACGATAGTATTTGGGCATGCGATTGGGGTGAATTGCGAACTACAAAAACAATAGATCGAGAAGATTTTGATAAAGGAGATGAGTCCGACGAAGAAGTACAAGAACTTTCAACTGATTGCATTGTTACTGGTTCCATTGATGAAACTGTGAAAATATGGAACTATGATAAGGTGACCAATCTCAATCTTGACAAAACTCTCAGTGAACACACATTGGGTGTGATATCTGTTGCACTGAATTCAGACGCATCGATAATTGCATCCAGTGCGTTGGATTCTACGTTAATGTTATGGAACACTACCACAGGAGAAAAAATAAAAACATTCTCAATTGGACCTGTTGAATCGTGGACTATTGCATTTTCACCAGATGACAACTACATTATTTCAGGTAGTCATTCTGGTAAAATTAATTTGTTCGGCGTTGAAACGGGAAAACAAGAACAAACATTTGATACTAGAGGTACATATTTTCATGATTTCAAATTATACATGTAAAATTAATATACATTTTTTATATTTAATAGGAAAATTTACATTAAGCATAGCCTATAGTCCAGATGGTAAATACATAGCTTGTGGTGCTCTAGATGGCATCATTAATGTCTTCGATGTTTTGTCCGGCAAACTTACTCATACACTTGAAGGACATGCCATGCCAATCAGATCATTATGCTTTTCATCAGATTCAAAATACTTATTGACAGGGGCAGATGATGGTCAGATGAAAATCTATGCGGTTCACCATGCTGAAGTATTGGGAACTGTATCTGGTCATGGTTCATGGGTATTGAGTGTAGACTTTTCTCCAGACTGTAATAGCTTTGTTTCGGGCAGTGCTGATAATACGGTTAAAGTCTGGGATGTAACCACCCGTAGTTGTTTAAATACATTAAAAGAACATAAAGACAAAGTATGGTGTGTGAAATATAACTCAACTGGAGATAAAATGGTATCAGTATCTGATGATGCATCAATTAATATATATTCATCACTTTAATAATCTAACTAACTTCCTGTATATACAATTGATTAGTCTTTTTTGTATTAATGTATATAATATATTATAAACAATACACACCTGTTTCAAATGTTGTCAGTGTAAAAAATGTTATTTCATTTAGATCAATTTGAGTTAAGAGTTCATACAATTACCTTATATATATCCTTTTTGTTCTTTTTTTTATTATCATAAAAAAATGAGTCAATTTTACTTGAATATGACATTATAGTATATCAAATGAAAACTTCTGTTTTGTAATTTGAAATTCACCAAATATCATGGATTGCATATTTTTATTCATAAAAAGTCAAAAAGTTTTTAGTAGTTTTTTTAGACATACGCAATTTAGTGAAAAAGTGTTAAAAATTGTTTAAAATTGTACCATACAATCTTTAAAAGATACCATAGAATGCATTTTGTTTAACAAAATGGTGAAACCAATAGTTACAAAATATCTGCGTTCATATTTATAAAGTAGAAAGTACACCCATGGTGGATAATATACTGTTACATCGACACCTTGATTACCGATGACAGTCGGCCGATAGGTATATAAGATGTAGGTAACCATAGGTATTAGGTATATGTATATCAACATGGTGCAGGACTATGTTATGTTTTGCTACAGCAGATACCATATATCATATCCGTGAAGTTAGCCCCCCGACTTTATCTAATCGATTTGAAAAATATTCCAATATTTTGCAAACAACTGCAAATCAATTTTTAGAATTTGCAGATCAATATTTTTTTGAATTGATCAGACTAAGTCGGGAGCTGACAAAAAACTTGTAATACTCGTACTAATAATTTAATTCAGGTAAACAGTTAAATGAATTCATCAAGAATTATGAAAGCGGAACAAAATATGAATGAATAAATACGACATTTGTAGGTAGTAGATCATAAACTCAACCTACAAGTATTAAGTAAGACGTATACAATAGAAGGATGAAAAATCACAATGATTTATTGCATTATGGTTAATGTACACTTAGCCGGATAGGTACGCGGAAAGCTCGTAGGTGGTACCTACACTGGTACGCAAAGAAAGTTTTTGACTAACAAAATAAGAATTAATAGATACATTATATTCGTTAAAAAGTGAAAAAATAAAAAAGTTGTTAGGTATGTCAAATGGAACGTAAAAAAATTTCAAAAAGTGAAAGTGATATGTGGATATAAATAGGTTGGGAACCGCTGTGCTAAGGCCTTAAAGTATTGGTCAAACCCTTCATACATGAAATTAATTTTATGTCGGGTAGATTTTTTTTGATTTCTTAGGGGACACTTTTTTTGTTTACCTACCTATATTTATTATCTATATTATTTGGTTAATTTTCCGCTGTCTTGGTCCCATTGAATTCTATACATAAACCTCTCTCACGATTCATAGTATTTCAAAAATAAAATAAAAATTTAAATGTACGTAACAAAAGCAAAATTATATTTAAATACTCTATAGTATTTGATTGATTTCAAATCAATGACAATTGTATTGACTATTATATCTACCATTTACCAATATAGACATTTCAAGTTCAAATTTTTGTTAGTTCTCTATTTTTTGTAGATGTCTAATGTAATATGTATATGTATATCTACCCTCTACCACATATACTTATTGTGCCTCTTAGGTATAGATTGTATATTTTGAATAAAGTAAAAATAAAAAAAAGTTCAAATTTGACAGAATTAGATTTTATCAGAACATTAACAGTTTTAGTTATTTTGTTTTAAGTAGTCTTGAAACCGACTAAAAATGTTTGGTTTCAATTTTATACAGTATACACTGGTTTTTAATTTTTTCGATTTCAAATACAGATATTTGATACTTGACAAAAAGTTCAAAAAGTATTAGCATTGCCTATTCAGTAAATAGTGTCGTCATATAGGGGTAGGGAAACACTATTTCCACTCTTCTAACTATGCAAAACAAAAAGGAAATTTTCCAATATTTTTCCCAGAATCCAAGTACATCATAATTTATAGGTAGTACACTAGTACATGTATACCAATTTTCAGAATAATCATAGTTTTTGTTCTACCCTATAAAGGGTTAATATTTATTTATTTTTACCCCCTTAAAAGTACTAACTAGATTTAGTTTTCTGCCAGAAAACCGCACTAGAACCAGTACATATTTTATCGCCCATTCGCTCCGTCCAGAATCAAAAAACGTCAAAATTATTTTTATAATCATGAATTCATGAATGTTTTATCATTTATAATATTAGATTAGTATCATACCCACATAAAAATAAAATATGATTACTATTTACTTACGATAAAATTACGTAGTAAACCCATCAGCAGGATGTGTATAAATTACAAAATAAAATCCACGACATTAAAAACAATTTTTTTTCAAATTTTTAATGCACTTATACTTTTTTATACACCGATATTACGTTAAACTCGCACACATCCAACGTCGTACAGTGCGTATTCTCGAAGATTATTCGAGTATAATAATTATTTTTAAAATTGTCTATATTGTGTTGATTTGTTTAAACCGCAAAATACAATTGAAATAGAATAACCCGCGTGAATATTAATCTCTCTGCGAAGTTGTCAAGGAGAATCGAAAGATATACCAGTCTAGAACAGCTGATAAGAGCCTATCGATTGTTTATTTGATAATGCTATCACGCCGCTGTGACTGAATAATCGCGAATGGCCAAGTGTGCTACTAAATAGCCAATACATCGTAATCCTTTTCCATTTCCACACGTTTTCACTTCGCTCCTCCTACAGTAATTGACACTGTTACCGGTCGTGTTAGTCTAATGACCACTGCGGAGGACTTAGAATTGTCGGATTCGGAGAAGGTTCAACCTTGGAGCACAGACAGCGGCATGGAATCGATGACTGAAAGCAATAAGGATCTATCTCCAACGTCCGAAAACTTCGACGATGACGAGGAAGTTCGTTAATACACTTACATAATATAATCCACATTGGACATATTCGAGCACTATTTTATACATATTTTTTACCGTGTGTAGGATGAAACGTTGGGTGAACGTCTGTGGGCGCTAACTGAGATGTTTCCGGATTCTCTAAGGAACGGCACCAAAAAGATAGTCAGTACGACTGGAAAAGTCATCATTGGTAAGATATTGGTCCCCACTTACCACATATAGCCGACTAATCCAAAACCGTTTACAGAGACTTACTTATTTGCGTGTACTTCGACATGGTACGTCTCAACAACAGCAGCTCTGTTACTTATGCCCGTATTATTTGAAACTGAACGCATACAAATGGAAGAAGCGCAGAAAAATCATTCAAAACAAGTATGTGTCTTAGTTACGTCATATTTTTCAATAAAGAAGTGAATTGTTATGTTTAATAATACATATTTGTTTTGTTTTAGCTTCTTCTTGGTCCTGGTAGTGCTGGTAACTTAGGTGGTGGAACTACTATGTTGCCCAATTAATATATTTTCGTCGTTTATTATATTTGTAACCTATCTACCTTAGTTTATTGTTTGGCTGAAATAAAATTTTTTTTTTATTTAATTCACCTAGTCTTGGAATTTTATTTTTATTACTTTTTTTTTTTTACTAGGGGATAAGTGAATTTAATTTAAAAATACAATAAAGACACTTAAAAAATTATACTTATTATGAAACCTGTTTGAAATTCTTAATAACAGATAATTTTGTTATTTAAACGTGTTTGAGTATCCCTTTATGTATGTCACAACTAATTTTATAAGTTGTATTAATAAAAATGTACATTATAATTTGAAGATTTAATTTCTTTCAACTTTCAACACAAATTTATTTTACCACACTTTTTTCATTTGAATATATGAAACGCAATTATTTTTACAAAAACCAGATGAGTTTAAAATCAAAATGTTGGATTGCATACTATTTACCATTGATTTTCGTAAATACTCATGGAAAGGGAATGGTATAAAACTATCAAGTGAAACAGTGTTGGCCATGTTTGTGTAAGGGTCTTCTTAAACCCTAAGATTTATAAAATATTGTCATGTAACATTGTAACTACTGACTATTTTGTGCATTTGTATTTAGTCATTAAGTCATAGATTAAATATACATAATATTGTTTAGGTAGTTGACTATTGCAAACTGCAGTTAAATATTAAAATTGTATGTATTTTGTATGAGCAAGTAAATGTATACACAAATTACTGAAAACTGGAATTTTATTTATAATTCATAATAACTTTGTTACAACTGTAATCCATTCTAATTTTACAAAATATTATCAACGGGTGTTAGATATATTGTAATGGCAAAGTATTCGATAGGGTCCTACAATTATTTGTAAAACAAAATAATATTTTTAATTAAAGTTATTTATCAAAATGTCAACTCAAACTAAGTATATGTGCAAAATAAAATAATTGTAACCAAAGACCAGGGGTGGAACTACTACCCCCTCCCCCTGCCTTCCTTTCTGTCACAAAACCTATATCTGTTCTTTTGTAAATTAAAACAAATTATTTGCAAGCATGAAAAATGATAGCTGCTTAAAAAAAAAAAATGTATGAAAAAGAAATGATGATTACATAATATTCGATTTATGCCAAAAGTTATACATTTGGATAAAATAATTAATGATTTTTTTAATGCAGAAGAAAAATCTTCAATAAAATGTCAAAAAAAAAAAAACCATTTAGTGGATAAATTAAATGATAAATTAATAAATACATCCACATACCTCTAAATTATAATTGATTTAAATGTGAAGCTTTTTTTAAATTTTAGACTTTAGGTGCTATTTAAAATAGTATTGATTTGTGCCTAAATGTGAAATCACTGTTTTGTGGGTGTGTAAATTGGCTGGATTTGATGAACAAATAACTGAAATAACAATTATGCTATAGATTATAATTTAGAAAATAAAGATTTTGCACAAGAATGACATGACCTATTTATAAACAATAATTATGAGTGCTAAAGAGAATAGTCAAATAACTAAAGGAATACGTTATGATAAATGTAAAACATGTATTTATTGTGCTTGTTTAATATAACTAATAATGAATAATAAATAAAAAAGATAGTAAAATACTTGACTACTTGAGCTTGTCCCTTAAAAATGTGTCATAGGTGTTCCTTTTATTGATTCATCTCCAGTCTCCACCATGTTTCAATAAGGTACATGCAGTGTTGGGTAGTAACGTAACGTGCGTTACTCGTTACTGTAACTACGTTACATTTTTCAGTAATGTTATGGTAACTTTGTTATTATTATTTTTGGGTAACGCAAGAGTAACTATGTTAATTATTTAGAAGTAACTTAGCAAAAGAACGCGTTACATTATAAATGTAATTATATTAATAATTTAAGTAGGTATTTATGTAATTACACAATTTTCACAGTATAATCTAATATAATTATATAAATATACGATTTTGTGTGAACAAAATGTTTATGAAGTTTAATACGTCACTCCCTTCTTCAGTTTCTGTTGAAAGGCTCTTTAGTGTAGCTGGAGATATTTGTACAAAAAAACGAGCTAGAATAACTGATCAAAATTTTGAAAATACATTATTGTATAAAATAAATATAAAAAAAGATTGATTTAAAAAAGACTTTTTTTTTATGAAACTTAAATAACATAAGAGTAACGTCGTTGTAACTAGTTACTTTTGAGTAAAAAATGTAACGTGACGCATTACTTTTGTACTCGAGTAACTATCAAATAATCTAGTTACCTATTTTATTTTGTAACTTGTAACGTAACTTAGTTACTTTTAAAAAGTAACTTACCCAACACTGGGTACATGTAATAGTTTCTTACATATATAAATATATAAAATTCTATTATCATATAATATACTTTGAAAGAATATCAGAAATTGTAACACACAATTTTTTTTTTTTAATTTGTAGCCTCGGAGTCATCTTTCAATCTCATGTGTATGTGCATTAAATACCATCATTGTAATCGCTTGGTAAAACACATTCAACAAGTGTATCTTAAAAGCTAATAGATCGCAATCTGAGGTAGAGCTCATACAACAAAGATAGCCCATTACACGGGATGTCACCTAAAACCACTTATGTTTGTAGACAAATAAGTGATAAATGGCAGTCAAAATTGATTAAAACAATAGTAAATTCTTCAAATTGATTTGAAAAAATACTCATATGAGTACCATTTATTTTAATTGTTTTATTCTTTATGATGTCAATAAATGCTTAGTATTATTTTATTTTACATTTGTAATAAATTAGTTTTTGTAAGAAAAATGTTCAATATTCTTACTATTTTATTTTATACTAATAATAAAATAGAAAATGTGTTTAAGGCTGATTGATGTTTATTTTACAATGAGTAGATTATATTATTTTGATTACATTTTAAGGTCTTTACGTTGTTTTTTGTTATAGAGCCCTTTAAAATAATGCTCTAGGGGCCTTAGGTGTGCTAAGCTAATACTGAAGTGAAACACAAAAAAAATTTGTTTAGACCATAAACCTCATATATTGATTAGTAACTAGTATAACATAATAATAAGTAAAATACATTTTTATGTAATTTTGTTGTTTTCCAAAAGACTTGAATGTATTGTTACATAGATAATATTAATTTAAGTTTTATTTTAAATTAATCTATAACCATGCTTGACTCTACCAATGATTCTAAACCTGGTTGTACAGTATTTTTAATTTTCTTCTTATTTTTCTTATTTTTCCTAAAGTACAAGAATAATAAAATATATTAATTTGACAGTAATAGTATAAAATAAATAAATAATTATTTGTATTATTACTTATTTCCATGATGCTGCAAGAAACTCTTTGACATGCTATGAATTTTTTTACAATGATCATTTCTTTCTTTAGAATTCCAAAACTGTGTTTGACATGATTCAATAAAACATTTGAACTATAATAAAAATAATAATCAAAACCGGTATTTTAATTAATTATTAATACTTTAAGTAATACCATAGGTTTTTTAACAGAGGAGGCTTCAAAAAAGTTATCATGTGTTTCACTCAAATGTAAATCCAAGAGATGCGCAGATTGTAATAATCTACGACAATAAATACAAGAGTAACGATGGTTAGAATTATAATGTGAATCATAATCGGCCATTGATGTGAAATCTGCAGTACAACCATTCACATTGCATAGAAAATGATCAGCACATCTGAAAAGTATTTTAGTCATTTTCAAATTTTTAATGCTATTCCATATAAACAATTTTTTACTTTGGTTCATCATGTTGTTCAGTAATTTCAAAAACTCCTACTCGTCTATAGACTTTAAGCGTGTCGTCGACTCTTTTGAAAAGATCATCAGCTATAAGCTTGTGCCCGGTGCCACGAGCAAGTAATTGCTCAAGTCTCATTATGCTCGTCATAACTCATATAATTAAAAGTATCTCGTAATTCTATTCATTAAAATATACATATATATTCTTTGCAATATACAAATCACAATTTAAAACCGGTGTTATTTTGAATTTATATTTTTTATAGCGTTAAGCATAAAAAAGTAAACAAGTAAACAACCTACTATCATACAATAATCTTCTTTCTTCTTATACTATAAAACAGTAAGACGGTGGCGCTGCCAGGGGGCTCGCGCGTTTCTTCCACAGTTTAGTCGGCGTTATCATGCCCGTTACTGTCATCCATGAACTAAGATTTTATAATATCTTGGTCACGGTCTTATTGTCTTATTCTGTGGTCTTAAGACCGTGATCTTGGTTCATGCTGTTATCGGTTTTTTCGAAATTTTCGCTTTTTCTCCGCCGTTCGACCAAAAACCGTCGTAGTTTTTCACGATATTCGTCTTAAACGCGGATTCGTTTCGCGTTTTCGAGTGCCGTTCTCCGACTAATCGCGTAGATCGTGTCGATGCGAAGCTTTGCGTGTGCGGTTTGTACCCGAAATCTCAATATACGCCGAGAAATCGCGTTAAGAAACCGACGGTGTTTTTGCTTTTCGTCTCAAATGCCGATTCGTCTCGCCTTTTTCAATGCCGTTTGTTCGATATTCGTTTAGATCGTGTCATTACGAATCCGTAGACGTGCGGTTTGTATCCGAAATCTCAAAGTACGCTTCGCGATCGCGTTAAAAAATTAACGTTAGATTTAACTGTAAATATATTTATTGATTCGAAAAATAAATCTTATTGTAATTATTATACTATATTGTTTGATTGATATCGATCCTTTACACATTTCCTTAACGCCCGTGGATGCTTGACGCACAGAAATTATAAACGACGACGTTTAAACACTGCGTAGTAATACGTGTACTGCTACGTAGAGTGTATTATTAAAATATATAATTTGAGTTTATTGGTGAATCGAGATTCTTCATTAGCTACAAGGTGACATCGAGAGTAGTCTATATTGGTTTTTGAGTGTATATTTCATTTGATTTAATTGATTTAATATCCACGTATGTATACCTACTGTCGACAACGTTCAGTAATACTCTCCTGACTAAAGATAGTTTTATTATAATTTAATGGACGAGATGATTAAATTGCTATACAGGTGGGGTTAGTATTTATTGGTTATTAAAAGTGTAGCATATAATAAATAGTATTTGAATATTGTAATATATGCATACAAATATTATGTATTTGATTGATTTTGCTCACAAATTGTGTACATTTCATGATAATTAGATGAAATAGATGATTAGTTTTCATTTACACAGCTAATTAAATTATTTACAATGCTATTAACATTTAGTTTTGAATACTGCATATTATATTCTACTTTTAATAAGCAATACTAACGTTCAACCGTGCGTTTATGCAAAAAATTATGTAGTTGTACTAAAAATTTTAAATTATTTATATACATTATTATGTAACTACAACAATGTATTTAAACAGTGACATGTATCAGTGTATGTTGTTTATAATTGTCAACGTTAATGGTGAGATTTTGACAATAGTACTCATTTAATTGAATTAATTGTAAATATATTACATTCATATGGTGTACATAATCCTTACTGGGTGTAATATATATACAATTGTTGATAAAATTATTGGTTTACACACTCGGTTAAGTACAAGTATGCGTTTTGAACGTTTATTAATCACAAAACATTCGAATTAAATCGGCTTTACACTACTAAACGCAAAAAACGTCTTTTTGCAGCCGGTAGGCGTAGGGAGCGACTACACTTTTTTTGGAAATATTTTACAATGTTTGTAAAAAAAAATGTAGCGTGTACGGAAGCGCTTAAAATAGCCGAAAACATTTCAACCGAAAAATAATTGATTGTACATGTAAATTGTAAACTATTAGAACTGTATTTTATCCGACAGCCGTTGTATTACAGCCGTTGAATATTTTTAAAAGACAACTATTTGCGCAGACAGTATTTTCGTCGACACGTATTACGGCCACCAGGGGCGTAATTACGGGGGGATATGGGGGATAGATCCCCCCCATGTGCCATATTTATATACTGTTGTCATACAAAATATATATTACTGAAAAAAAAGTTTTAAATGTTCAGTTATATTACTGTATTGCCAAAATAATTCATGAAATTAATCAATTTCTATTCTACAAAACTGGATGTAACTAATTCATTAGCTGAACTTAAATTGTGGAGTAGAAAACTAAGAGAATTAAAAAAATCAAATATCAATCCAAATACCGGAATTGAAGAGTTAAAACTGTGTAACATTTATTTATCCTAATATATATTTTTTATTAAAAATGTTATGCACACTCCCGGTGTCTACTTCAACATCTAAAAGAACATTCTCAAGTTTAAAGAGAATTAATACATATCTTAGAAATAGTATGACAGAGGTGACACGCATTATTTTAAATTAAAATTCAATATTTATTATTATGTTGATTATTAATTAATTTGTAGGGTCTATAAATGTTGGCCATTCATAATGATATTGAAGTAGAACATGATGAAATACTTAACATATTGGCGAGAAAACCAAGAAAATTGGAAATTTTGTTATAATATAATGTAATAAAGAAAATGGTTTGTTTGATAATATATATTTTTAAAATGAATTATATTGAACAAGAAATTAGTGAGAAGAACGAAGGGGCGTGTGGGGGGCAAAGCCCCCCACGGGTCTACGGTTTTAAAATATCCATATCCCCTCCCATAAAACATTTATAATTACGCCACTGACGGCCACAGTATTGCTTACTAGGGCTGGCGGTATTTCAAATTTTGATACCGGTATCCGGTATTTGTTTACCACCGGTATCTACGGTATTACCGGTTATACGGTATTTACCGAAAATACCGTATATCTCGGTAATTACCGAAAATATTGTACCTCGGAATACATACCGGATCTTGGTGAGTTTACAAGTTTTCAAATCAAAGAAGATTTAACTTGAAGATTTAACATCTATTTTTAAAATCATGTTTGGAATTGAAGCACCTATTTGAGAAACGACATAACGTCATAACTAACGTAAATCACGAAATTTCACATGTTGAGATATTGAGTGTAATACTGTAATGTGTTGTCAAATGATGGACGAATCATTTGTGAACATTTTCAAAAAAAAATATTTAATTTTACCACTGTTAATAATAAGTATGAAAGATAAATAATCATGTATCACTAGTACTTGGTAGTTGGTAGTGTAAAAACTAAAAAGTCTCAAATAGGTGGTTCAATATTACTCATTATTTTTCAAGTCTCAAAATATTTTGTAATAAGCCAACTGGCAGTTTCGATTGTTGAGAATTTTGTACCTAGAACATATCGTCGTGCTCCATATGTTGATGATAATATAACTATTATAACTAATATCAGATATGTATAGAATAAATGTTATAAACGAATAAAAAAGGAACTCCAAATTAATTAGATTTTACATAAATAATATAAATAAAAATTTAAAAAGCAAAATATAAATAGCACCTGAAGATGTTTTACTTTACTTTTATCATAGCGTTGGATTAATTTTATAGATTATATTTAATTTTACGGTAATTACTCATTTCCATGACACAATATTTTCGGTAATTGCCGTACCTCGGTATTTTCGGTAACTTCGATAATTACCGAATCACGGTATACCGGTAGTCTGAAAGACCGGAAATATCGGATACCGGTATTTTCCAAATACCGGTAATTACCGGCGGTATACCGAAAATACCGCCAGCCCTATTGCTTACTAGAGTTGGCGGTATTTTCGGTATACCGGTGAGTCACCGGTATTTCGATTTACCGGTATTTTAAATACCGGCTTCTTACACTTACCGGTATACCGGTCTTTCGGTATTTACCGTTTGATCGGTGTTTATCGAATATTCGGTATGTACTTACTAATTACTATTTACTACTATTTACCGAATACCGATACCGATACCGCGTAGTTGAATATATTCAAGCGACCGGTATTTGTGTAATCGGTATATACCGAACGAACGGTATTTATCGATACATACTGACATACCGGTGTACCGTTTAAAACCGGTATGTAATCACATACCGAATACCGGTGGGCAAATTTCACATACCGCCAACTCTATTGCTTACCCAGATCACCAATTCGTACTTATGATAGCTCATACCATAGCTTATAACATACCTAACCTGATAAAGCTCTCCGCGAATATTGTCTGCTATCCGACGCAGTCGGATTGCTTACCCAGTTCGCTAATTCACACTTACGATCGCCCAATGTCAGGTCCGCAATCCACCGCAGGTGGATTGCCTACCTGATACCCTGCGCAAATATTGTCTGCGATCCGACGCAGTCGGATTGCCTACGCAGCTGACGACTTTTACTTGAGGTGATTGAGTTATTAGACACTCAAACACAGCCCTCGACATACTGATTTTTTACATACGAAAAGGAATCGGACATGCGACGGGGGCTGTATTCAACCAGTCTAGGTATCGATAAACATATTACGTCATGGCGGATCTCTAGACACTCAATTTCAAAAAGACATTACCTCCAACACCTTATCAAAAGTCCACGCCTCCACGAGTTATCAAAAGTCCGAAAAAATACTATATCTTTTACAGCCCCCCCCCCACCCGTGTCCGCGATCCACCACAGTCGGATTGCCTACCCGGCTACATTAGTTGAACGTCAATCGATTTTCACTCGACTTGACTGACTTGCTAGACATTCAAATGTGGCTTTCATATTTAAGCTATTCTTCTTTCATAAAAGAACAAGACTGGACCTATCGACTGTCGCGCCCAATCGATCATAAATTTCTAGACCCTGAAATTCGAATGACGAAAACACGTTCCCGCCAAACCGTCCAAATCGCCGCGCCTTATCATAGATCGACATCTCCGCCTCTTATCACCAATCCTTACCAACTTTTTGACTTGCGACCGACTTTAGACTTGCGACTACGATTAACAAGACGCAGAAACAGCAGCGATTACGCGGAGCTAACATAAGAGGTGTGCGTCGTGCGCGATGCGGACGGTGACTGAAATGAACAAAACTTAATTATTATTTTTTGATTAATCAATTAAATCAATCATATTTTTTAATGCCAAAAAAAAGGTGTGCAAGTGGGTATCGTTTTGCTGTACAGTAGTTATCTAACTTACCTCAAAATCAATAAGTCATAAAGAGCCTTCTATTTGGACCCTCGAAAAAAAAAATATCGCTGTAAACTCCAGCAGCAAATATTAGGCACTGTTCAACCAAAAAAATATTTAACACTTATGCAAAAAGGATAATACTAAAACCTAGGATAGGACGAGACTCACTCCATTCCAACTGTGATATTAAAATCAGCGTGGCCCGAACAAACCGAGCGAAAATAATGAGGCCATAATAATATACTAAATATATTAAAATGTATAACTCTTATATTATTAAATGTACTAATTAAATGTCTTGTTCATAATATTATTGTTCGTTGTATAAAATAATTCATTTATTTATTTTCTAATAAGTAATAAAACTTACCTAGATATAATTCTCGAGTGTATTTTTTTTTGTTTATTCGGTTTTGAAAGTGGAATGTGGAGAACATCATAGCGAATGCATGCAGACTTATAGAATATTACTCCTGGACGATCGCTACTATACATTATACGTGCGAGAGCAAATATTGCTACCGCCTTACACAAACAAGAGATTTCAACAACAAAATATGACACCTACTGTGCAGCAGAGCGGTATTTCGAGGCGTATTAAAACCATATAACAAACAATACCCAGTTCTCAAAATAATATAGGCAATTATTGAATCTGATATTGATAATACATTTTGTGCTAATAAATAAGATTAGACTGCAGTGATGTTGACCAAGTATATAAGGTCTATGGATTTATCATATTAATATATTATTATATATTTATATCTATTGTCTACGGCAAACTCCAACTGTCGCCATTCATCGGCTACGATTTACAATTGTAGTTATTTTAATAACCAAAAAAAAATTGCATACAGGTCTTCAATAGACCGATAAGTCGTTAAAAAGTTAGTTCTTATATAACATGATGTAAACGCATATTTCGTTACCTTCAGGTTATTTTCATACAATTTCTAAATACCTATTCAGGTCGGATGAGCGAGATGAAGAAATAAGCTATTTCATCGCGGCGACGGCAGTGTACTGCATCTCAGCACTCTGGATATGACACAGCTAGGTTTCACCAGAGTCGATGCTTTCGTATTCTTTTGGGGCTACAATTTACTTTTTAGTCTTACGATATATATTTATTGCCATGGACAATCTGCTAACAGGGTGACGTAGTCACATATTTTATTTCCGAGCGCACAATGTATATAAAATAATTCACCATTTCCAGGTCGTAGAATAATAATATATTTATATATTATATACCTTTATAAATAATGTTATTCATATACATATGGCCGTTCTTATGTCCCGTAAAATTCAACAATTATTATTATTATTTTTATTAATATTTTACTTAGTATATGTGTGCATTATATTCTAAACCAAATGCTCCCCTTCCACCACAAACAACTCAAAGTCCTGGGTTTAATTTTGCGAAACGGGGCATCGTATCATTAGATTATAACTATTAATTGCATTGTCACTATTAATAATTTGCCTAATATTGATATATTTTACGATTTATTGCCATCTATAATTCATCAATTGTCTTAATTATTATTTATGTTTAATAATTCTTGTTAACTTTATTACTCTTTCTAATTTAGCTTATGTATTCTTAATGTTTTATCTTTAAAGCTGTACTGTATGTATGCCCTTGGGGCGTCGATATTTAAAAAAATAAATAATATGAAAGAGTATTAACTAACAATGTGTACAGTGCCCTGATTTAACGGTAATCGGCTGTCAATAGATTAATGTACATGCTTGTGACCGTAATCCGTATATGTGTATATTTTAATATTTTCCAAGTAACTTTTGATAAATAATTGCATCATTTTTCATTCGGTCGTAACACGTTTGAACACAAAACGATATTTTTACCTAGGATTTGAGAGAACGATTAGGATCACTTGTTTATCTTAAGTAGCTTAAATTTAATTACAGTTTTACTACTTTAATCGTATTACGTATCGTTTATCACATAAATGAACCTCTGCAGTGGGTAAACAGTAGTTGTTGAAATCGAGTAAAACGTTAAGTCAGTCTGAATATTATGGGACCCACAAATTACAAGCCGTGTTTGTCACTCTCCGATAAAAAAAAGTGACTGCGGCAAACACTCGGTAAATCGAAAACCTCTATAAATCGAATTTTTAGCTCGGCCCCGCCTTCGAATTATCGAGTACATATACACGTACATTGCAATGTGTATATATCACACCGGGATAGGAATATATAAATATAAATAACAACAAAATCGATTGGTGGCAAAATTATTTAGATCACGTTTTTATTGTTAAAAGTCGAATCAAAAAAAACTCTACGAGTTTGTTAAAAAGGAAGGTATTGAGAATCATTGTCGTGCAGGTGTTATTCAGTAGTGGTAGGCGATCGGGTATCCGGCTTTGTAGGCTGGGACGTAAGTCTTTTCGTATTTGCCGGGCCAGTATTTGCCGTCGTCTTCGGCGTAGGTCGGGTATGCGGCCTTGTACGCTGGGACGTAAGACTTTTCGTACTTGCCGGGCCAGTATTGTCCGTCATCTTCGTGGTAGGTTGGGTATGCGGCTGCGGCATAAGCTGTTACCGGGTACGCTGCCGCTGGGTATGCGGCGGGTGCGTGGTAAGCGGCTGCTGCTACGGGATAGTTGTATGGGTACCTGGAGTAATCAGAGTATGCGTACGAAAACGATCCGGGGGCTGAGGCAGAGTAACCCAAAATCGCTGTGGACAAAAAAAAAATTCCATTAACGTCACTACTATTATCCACTGGCTGGTTGAAATCGGATCCGTTACGGTGTCCATTTTGATTTTGATGAGATTTCGTATATATCTACATAAGTGCAGGCACGGATCCAGAGCACAGTTCTGGGGGGGGGAGCAACCACATAAATACAATGTACATTGATTACAAATACATTATTTATTTATAATCAATGGTAATTACTAATTAGTAGTATCCGGTAAAGTAGGCACTTTTATGCCTTGTCGGTGGGGAGCTGGATCCGTCCCTGGTTAGGTGTATTAATTTATTTACACAATCGATTGCAAGTACTCACGAGCTGGGGCAGCGGCGATGTAGGCGTGTTTCTTTTCTCTTACTCCTTCTTCGGCGGCAACGGAGTACACGGCCAAGGCGATGAATATCTGTAGGGCGGAAAAAACGTAGTTATAATAATATTGCATATAATTCGGATTTATATAATCATGAATAAAATGTACTGTGTAGAATTTTAACCACGAATTGTAATGCGATTTTTATTTTATATTTTTTAGTATTACATAGATACTATTCAAATTAAAATTCACAATCTGCACAGTGTGCATTAAGGCAGTAAAATACTGCAATGTAATTCGATAAAAATATTAAAGGTGAATATTGTTTAATATTTTTATTCTGCAGTCTGCACGGCTTTCAAGTTGTTGCTTTTTAAGCATAAGGATATAGATATAGATAAACCACGATGGCTTTGCATTTAAAACTAACTCACATTCCCTAGATTCATAAAAAGTTATATAATATCATCGTATCGAACGTATAAAATAATATATTGATGCCCTTACACGCCATAGCAATGCAGAAGATATTTAATTCAAGTGGGGAACCCACGGTTGTTCGGAAAGTTTATATTGTATCGTTTTTTTTTTTAAATTGTACACTTATCATTGAACTAATTATTCACCCCAGAAAGCTGGTTAAAATGTTGCGTATAATACCTAATGATTAAACATGTTCGGACAACATCGAATAACGATTATGATATTAGTATTGTTAAAATATATCTCATACATAATTTTTAATAATTGTATTCAAAGGTCTCCGACTCGTTTTTATACGACGCTCGATTTAAAACGTTCGCCATTCGTCAATACGGAATGATATATAATTTATCGATATCAATAGTCTTTCAAGAGTCAAGAATTTTTTGAAAAATTCTACATTAATTTAACTAACATTTGCGATAAGAATCGATCGAAAACCGTTAAGTCTTATATTGTAGCTATAGTCATAAAACGATAACACCTACGCCACGATATTGTGTTGTTAAAGTCACTCACCAGATACTTGAAAGAAGCCATTTCGTGTTTGGTGGTTTCTTCTTACGTTGTCTAAAACGGATCTGCAAACTTCAACCTGTGGTCGATGTGTGTACTTGAGACGTGAGTAGATGTAATGTGATGCCAACTCCAGGTACCGCGGTCCTTATATATGAACATGGTTGGTATACCCACCTAACTATACTGTGTCCTGGGGTGGGTGTTCCGAGCCCTACCCAACGTCATACTTCAGGGCGTTGCCCGACCAAAAGGACAAAATCCGGATCGTGCGTAAACATTATATTATAATATTATATACTAAAAGTTATTTATACACATACCGGACGGTGGAGAGTGACCACTAAACGGCTATTCGAAGTGACAGTGACCTTGGACCTTGACCATGTGGAAGGAGGACGGGGGGAGTCAACTGACCGCACTTAAAAAAATGTAACAATTTTTAAGCAATGAAATAAAATAACGACCGCACAATAAAACTCAAAGAAACATAATTAGGCGTTGCCGGATATGTTGACTTGTACATATTATTATATACCAGCTACTGCTCGAGTGGACACTGCAGCATGATATTAAATAATTGTAGGTACAAATCAATATATTATTATGATGTAAAAATAATTAAATATTATCCAAAAAGTGACGTTGCACTCCGCTATCTTCGTGGGACGTGTTGACACCACTTGTTTAACTCACCGATGGCCTTTAGGCTTAAATGTTTTTAAGCCTTTAATATTAAATGACTCTAATATTGAGATATTAGTAGATAGTATATATACCTACACGGTTATTTTAGAGCAGGGCGTACGTGAAGACGCCCAGGTTCACGGCGGTGACGGTTGTCGCGCGAAAACAAAATTAACCAGCCCAAAAAAACGAAGTTGTATTACTTATAGCTTGTATCCTATTTATATGTCCTTAAAAACTCCTCTTTATTGGTAAAAAATGAATTGTTAATAAATTTATGATGTTGATATTTTTAAGCACTATATGGTAACTACAGATTAATTTTATACCCAATATTTATTTTAAAAAAAAACAAAAAACGAGGAACTGCGAACTTGCTCTGCTGTATAGCGTATTATTAAGTATTATAGGTAACTATAATAATAATTGTTCTGTATTTTGTATCTAGTTGATTATTAGCATCTTCTTTTTAGTGTCATTGTAAATTCATAAGTAAGGAATAATATTAGGAACTAATAAATTAACTACCTATATGGACTTTAACGGTCGTTATCCAAATGTTGGTCAACTGCTTAGTCATAGTGTCCATATTATAATCATATTATTAATTTTATAAACTATAGAGTTCAGTCCTTACAATCATTAATATTACAATTATTATTAATATTTAATACTGTTTAATAGGTACCCATATTAGAACCAACATGGCAACATATATGATATTTAATAACTATAGTGACTATTTTATTCGTTGTACAATGTAGATATACAAATGTAACTACTGCGAACACTGCGGTAAATAGATACAACAAATTACAGCATAAACTCTAATTTACAGGTCCAACTTACTTTTTCAAATTGTTTGTATGTTTTTATTTAATTTTTGGCACTGAAAACGAAGGGACACTCATGTGCTACTTATGGTCTTTGAAAAAACATCATAAAACGTCTGTGTATTTTCAGTGGAAAAGGATATACTGAAACTAGTAAAAAATGAAACACAGCTGACCTGAGACTATACCTACTGAGTTGAGGAATACATATTAGTATATTACAACTTAAACATTTATACTAATTCTCAACATCCGCCGAAATATCAAACACGATAAAATAATAGTTCTGTTCTGTTCAACTGAATATGATATAATGTTTATTTAAAATACACACATATTTGAATAAATCACAAGTAATATAAACATTAACCTATTGCTTATATTAACATTGTATTATTTCCCCTACCTATAGATAATTTTTACAAAACTCTTACACAATATTAATCTATTCCAAGATTTACCTTATCTAGATACCAAAATTAATTGGGTTCAACGAGTGGAATATATATCATTAATAATATAATTTCGAATTTTTAGTAAGTTAAAGGTTTAAAGGTACCTTAAAAATGGCTGTGAAATTATGACTCCAATTGAGTTTTTAATTAATTTACACTTTTTAGTTAAAATGTACCTATTAAAAAAGTTATACAATTAAAATCATTTTTTTTCCCAATAATTATATTCAAAAAGCATACCTAGTTCAAATTATTTCTTTACCAAAATTATAATGTTTTACTGATAATATAAAAACAAATTAATGTGAGCTTAGTATGACTTGAGTATATAAAACCCTGTGCGTCTTTATTACTGAATAGATTATTTGCTCGTCATAGCATTTAATACTACATAACATCCGATTTGCTTAATGTTTTTAGTATCTATAGAAATGGATTGTAGATACTAGATACTCATTTAAATAAAAAATAAAACATTATCCTGCTATTGAGAATCTTTGTGCTTCCTCGTAATATTATTAAATTCAATATGTATTATTTGAATTAAAAGTTTAATTTAGAGATTATCATGAACTACGTATCTCTAAAATATATATTCGATTTCGTATTAAACGCATTAATATAAAAACACATTTAGATTAATTTTAACAATATAATATATTAATCACGCGTGATATTATTTGTATGCGAATAAAATGCTGCAATTAAAATTATACTATAGGTCATCAAATTATGATATGATAACCATAATAACCATAAGACTTCAATTCATTCTGTCTTTAGTATGTAAACTGTAGCGATTAGAGCAACTCATTGTTACACTATTTAGAAATAAACCTGCGTTTAATGGTGCTTAAAAATGACATCGTCAAATATAGATGACGGAAATGAAAAGGAAAAGTCTGTAGCTGTGTGCGATTCAAATTCTTCCAAGCCAAATCTGAAGGGAGATTGGTTGAATTTTTTCCTGTTGCTTTTACTGTACACTATGCAAGGTTTCCCTTTGGGTCTTACTTCAGCTATACCTATACTTTTGCAAAGCCAGAATGATATATCCTACCAAGACCAGGTAAATTGATACAATTATAAGATCCAAAAACGTCAAAGGTATATTTAAAGCTATTGGTTCTAAGAAACTGCACTTAAATATTACACTAAATATTATATCATTACATTTTTTTGAATTTTTTTGCAGGCTTTATTTAGTTTAGCTGGATGGCCGTTTAGCTTAAAACTGTTATGGGCTCCTTTAGTAGATGCACTCTACATACAAAGAATAGGAAGGCGAAAGTCATGGCTCATTCCAGTACAATACTTAATGGGTAATAAGTTTAATTTTCTTCATAACGCTTTTACGGTAAACGGATATAATTCAATTGCCAGGGGAATTGGAAACATTTAAAAAAACAATTATTATTTCAATTTTTAAGAGTATTTGTTAGTAGTAATAAGTATAATAATAATAAGAGTATAATTAGTATAATAATAGTCTTCGGATTGGGCCGGCGGGACACCGAGAGTTTTCCCGGTGGGCCGGTCCTCCTGTAGTGTGCCTTTTTTTCTTCAGAATAACAGATTTTAATTATAAATTTAAACCATACTGTATAGACGGTATTTTTATCATATTTTATTAATATTGCATGATTTTATCAATTGTAACTTGTAAACACGGGAACAGTTTGATCCACGGCTATATTATTTTCATAAAGGGCCAACATAGGTACTGCAGATTTCCCGGGCCGAATTTATATCCCAATCCGTCCCTGATAGTTACTCACCTGTTCTTATTTGGTGCTTATATTATTATTATATTTGGTTACCTATGTTCGTACTTAATATTATACTACGAATCATTAATGCCTTTAGATTTCGATTTCGATTTTGATTTATATAATATAAAGGCTGAGAATTTAATGAACTAAAAAATCCAAAATACGCGAAATCGTGCAAAATATTAAACTTAATATATATATATGTAAAGTTATATTATACCAATATATAATAAAAATATTAAAGCTGTATTCAATCAAACCCAAAGTTTTAATTCGGAATGAAATTCATCGATGTACAAAATAGTTAAGCTTACAGCCTTATACATAAGCATATATGATTATATGAAGCATGAATATAGATTGAAAATGTACTTAAAATGTATTTGTTGTTTCAAACTTTCAAAGTTCAGACAAATCTGTAGAATTGCAACATTTATTTAACGTTAGCTTCTAAATACATTTACAAAAACAACCAAAAAATATACCTAGTTTTGATATGTTGATTATATGATTGGTATATATGATTTAGATTCGATGGACGTCTGAAAAACAATTCAATTACAACTGAGCAATACTAATTTAATTTTAATTTTATAATAATATTCATCGATAATTACTGTCAAATTAAATTCGATAACATGTAATGGCGTACGCTGCAGTACACATGCCTGAAAATATAGATTTTTATAATGTATAATATTATTTATATAATTATATTCTCTATACCTACATTATATCGCGATTGTCAGAGGGGCGAATAAGGGTGATTCCTTACTAAATGGATAATATGCAATACATTAAGGGCCTCAGGTGCAAAATTTATTCAAAGTAAGGTTACTGTCTTGATTTTAAAACTAATTCCGCTTTTGTAATGGGGCCCAAAAATTCTAGTTGTGGGCTTGTGACATTATATATACTATAATGTATACATAATATTATGTATATTATACGGTATATAGGTAATAAATGTATATACAAGGTATGTAATTATAGGTATAATAACAACTGCTACTGTTTAATACATTTAATTGCAGTATATATATTATATTATTATGATGATTCATGTTGAACAGGAACGTGCTTCCTTTTTATGGCTAATGACATTGATGATTTATTACCTAACACGGGAACACCAAACATCATGGTATTGATGAGTATGTTTTTCGTCTCGAACTTCCTAGCCGCCACTCAAGATATCGTTGTCGACAGTTGGGCCCTGACAATGTTAAAAAAGTGAGTTTCGTACTCGTGAAGTATTCATTTAGTTTAATACAAATTAATTGTTTTGTACTGCAGAAATAATGTGGGCCATGCATCCACGTGCAATACTACTGGACAAGCAATTGGCGTGATGTTAGGTTCTGTGTTCCCGATATTGTTTGCATCTGAAGACTTCTGCAATAAATACTTACGGGTTACGCCCGCCTCGGGAGGATTAGTGACTATGAAAAGTAATAATAATAATAATATGTCGAATTGTCAACATTTGTATTTTAGCAATTAGATAGAAGATCAACATAAAAAAAATAATAATTTACTTATTTTTAAATAAATTGATTATTCAAAGGCTAAATGGATTTGTCTACGTGACACACATATTATAAGTCTAAAATATGTATGCATTATTATTATTTTTAATTAATAAAAATTAGTCACAATATTTTTACTTGAAATCCTTGAATTATAGATTACACACGAGTAAAATATTATTTGATGAATATGTACTAGTGAATTTAATTTAAAATAAATTTGGACGTAATCTCATGCAATGCGTATAATTTTAGGTATTTGAATAATTGATGTCACATTTTAAAAGTATTTTTAAAATAGTGTACCTACTTGATTTCTTTTATAAATTAATCGCATTTTCTTATTCAGCTGTACTATACGCTTGGGGTCTGATATTCATCTGTGTGACAACGTTAATTGCCATTTTCAAAAAAGAAAAAGATTGTAGATTAGAGTTTGACCATGTGAAACTCAACGTCGTTCAAAACTACACACTTCTATCCGATATTTTAAAGCTACCTAGCATTCGGATATTGGCAATAGCATTACTAACAGCAAAGGTAAATATGTTTAAAGATTTATTACGTATTTTTAACTCTCGTTCGTGGCCCACGCTTTGTTACTTTGTTGTTCAATAAATCAAATCAGTTTTTTGTTGGTTTCGTTTAATCAAAAATAGGCATAAAATATTAAGATGTGATCATTTATTGATCAGAGAAACGTATTCACATCTGAAAAAATATTTACAATTATAATATAATTTGTTCTATTTCACCATTGATTTAAGAACTTGGAATATAAAATGGTAGAATACAATAGTGTTTTAAAATTATTTATTTGGGGGGAGAAGAGAACATATTATTATTTTCTAATCGTCGTACATCCGAAATATTGTAGTTTTCATATTATTTAAATGTATGTATAGGTACACCATTTCAATATTTATGGAGATGATTGGAAACGTATTGCAGGAAATGGGGAATAATTAAGTTGTCGTTTTGTAGTTAATTTCGAAGTTGTAAAAAAATGCGTACCTAATACCTATACCTACACACAGAACTGTGTTACCATTGTATTAATATGAATTCTTTTCAACAATAGGTTGGCTTTTCTGTGACGGATACTGTGACATACTTGGAACTCGTTGATGCCGGTGTGTCAAAAGAGGACATTACTGTTATCAACACAGCTATGTTCGTGGTGAGAATACTTATACCACTAGTAACGGCAAAGTACACTTCCGGACCAAAACCAATGAGCATATATTTAAAGTCGATAGCCATAAAGTAAATAAATTCAAATCATTAAACTATAGTAACTATTTTCATAGGAAAAATAATGTATCGACTGTACGATTTATTGTCTATTTATTCTGAATCTGTAAGTGTATTTAGTAACACGGTATTGTTTTAATGAATTTCAGATTAATCTGGAGCTTAACATTTATCATGTTGGTTTACTTTACTCCAACGTTGATAAATGACGACGGGGTCATGGATAATCAGATCTATTACTATGCAATTTTAGCATTAATATTATTTGTAGACGAGGTAAGCAAACAGCATGTTTATAAATAATTTGTACACTCACTTAAATGGCTTATACTGCTTATAGTCATATAATAGTTAATATCCCGATACCAGTTATTGAAATTAAAAAAATAACTCAATTCTTTAATTCTTATCTTAATTCAAATGTGATTGTTTTGATTTTCCTATTGTTCCTATGAATTATGCACTCTTAAAAAATAACCCTTTTGCTTTTGGAATTGTTTTTGCTCTCAGGAAGTTCTGATTTACATTCTACTGGCCTACTCAATGAATAGTGAATCCAGTTTAGAAATAAAAATTATTTTCCCAGTCTTGCGTGGTACTTCATAGACTATTTTCCCAGAAGACCCACAAATAATCAAACTATTTTCAACCAATCATAACGTGTTCATTTGACCTAATATGCTTGTGATTTAATACAATTCTAAAAAAATATTATAATATTAACTAAGTCTAAATCTAACAGTGTAAATATTTTGTATTATAGATCCTATCTTACGTCATGTTTGTTGCCGTGTTAGCATTTTTCTCTCGGATAAGCGACCCTCGTTTCGGCGGTACTTACATAACATTTTTAAACACAGTAACAAATTTGGGAGCTACATGGACGTCCACAGTGGCACTTGGAGTAATCGATTTTCTGACATTCAAAAGATGTTCATTCGATTCTTATAATTACTGTTCTACATCAGATTATCAAAACGTAAGACAATATTAAGACGACTATTAAAAATGTATACACACGTTAATATTATAATTGGATTTACTAATTTGTGTCGACTCAAATGATTATATTATACTAGAACTGTGAAAAGTGTATTCAAAACATTATGTAGGTACGTTTAAATTATTAGAGTTAGGTACTATACCTTTTACTCGGTTGGTTTTCAAATATTGGTCTTATAACACAAGCTCATAATTTAGGTGGAATACATATTATTATATTTTATATCCGAGAGTTTTCAAATATTTAATTAAACTATTAAAGTAATTTCATTGTTTACACATCGTGATGATAAACATTTAAAATGGCTATTTCTTTATCCATATCTACTTTACAAGTACGGTTAAATTACTGTACAGTTTCTCGTCGTATTTTAGATAAATTATGTATGTGCGTTATCGATACATGTATCGCTCAATGTATGCGCTATTGAACGGTTTGATTTTGGGAAAAAATTGAGATATTGATGTAGAAAAGTGTGCGGATTTTTTTGAAAGAATGCGGTTGTGATTGCCTCTACATAGTTTAATCACAAATTGTTTTAATAATTTTATCGTAAAACAAATTTTAAGTTTATAGACTCAGATAACAAGATGTACTTTCATAATATTATAGTAAGTGGTAAGTGGTGACGGAAAATTAAATGAGAATAATTATTTTTTCAGATTAAATGTCCACGTAGAAGATTGAAAATTGTACAGTCCTGCAAAACTTTTTATTAAATTTAATTAAAAAATATTTACTGACTCAAAATTTGTTAAATAAAAATAAGTGCATTGTTTTATATTTGCAGGGCATTAACATTCCCTGCCCTAGATTATAACTAATCAAAACTTATTTCGTGTTTTTAAAATGTTTAGGCATGTGAAACGATCGAAGGTCATTGTATTACAACAGTTGACGGCTACTACTTAGGAACACTTTTAAGTATTACATTTGGACTTGCTTGGTATATTTTTTTTAAGAATATCATTAGAAAACTTCAAACTAAAGGATCTTCTCATTGGATGGTGAATATTAAACGACCGACGACAGAGAGTATCTAAGTGTTAATGCACTATGACTAAAATATATTGTATAACTATGATAATTCATTTAATTGCCTACTAAATAGATAAGTCGACTAAAATAATTATACTTTATTATGTTTTTTATTAAGTATAATTATTTAATTTAATTAAGTTCAGTAAAAATGATGATAGATAGTATTTTTATTTTTTTCTTAATAATTTTTTCGAGAGAAAAATCCGAATAAAATTGTACCTGTTTATTTAAAATTAATAATAGTTTTAGTATTGAAATTATTGATCTCATGTTTTTTATATTAATTATTTATTTACTCTGTTTAATAAAATATGTCTATTTGCAAAATATATAATATGTTTAAAACTTTTATTGGAACAAAACAAAAATGTTAGACTTCTCATAGACTATCTTAGTCGACTATTTTGTTTTTTAAAGAATCAATACACGATTGCATTTACATTCAATTATCACAGATGTAAGTACACAGCAATATACTTTACATTTTAATGTATCTAATTACATCACATGATTTTTATGTATCTTTCTGTTCGATTAATTCGAGAAGAGCTAATAATTGATAGCAATGCGAGTTTAATCAATTATTTCAATTAAATATAATTCTTCACTACGCAATGAAGCATAATCGCGTTTACGGTTTACATAATATTTTCTGATATTCATATGTTATGTGATAAGTACTGATAACCAAAGTGTCTTAATGGTGTTTTTATGAGAGGGCAAATGGAAAATGGATCTCTCCGTGATTTTTTTTCCATTTTGCATCAAAGAAATATATTTTCATAATACAGAAAAAACGCGCTGTAGTGCTTGCGGCATGCAAATGTATCGACGACGACTGACGAGTAACCTGCATAAATTGTACCCAATACGATATATTGGTTTTGAGAAAATTAACACGGGGTATTATAAATAATATACATCGCAGCACAGGGGTGGCCAAACTTTTTTAGATTAAGATTAATCTTCTGAGATTTTATTAATCGTTGGAGATCGACTAGCATAAATAAATTATTTTTTTATTTTTAAGTCTTTATTACTAATATTAATAATGTTAAATAATAAACATACTTATAAAAATAATGCAATTAAAATGTAAAGTTATCTAAAAATGAGTCTTCCGCGTTACATTTTTATATCATTTTTTAAATAAATTAACCTTATACTATTGGCGTAGAATCGTGTCATTGCATACCGTTGGCCATTTAGTTATAATCTGTGAATGGTCGCTCACTGCTAAACGAAGACGCTGCCCTAAATCAGAGGTCACCAGCCGGTGGTTCCGCGAGAAAAAAGCTGCGTAGGTTCAAAAACTCTGAATAAGGACCTAAGACTTGTAGTAGTACAGAAACACTATAAACTTTATAGTATGGTCCGCACAATTTAGAGTTATAAATTTAGTGGTCCTTGGGGTCCAAAAGGGTGGCGACTGCTGCTCTAAATGATCATCAAAAATTGTAGCTCAGTATTCGCAGCTATTGTAACTTTCATGTGAGAAAATTCCATACACAAACACATTAATCCAAAATTTGAATTATGTATGTAACCGTGTCTTTTAAATCTTATATATAAAATTCTCGTGTCACAATGTTACTTACCATACTCCGAAACAGTTTGACCGATTTTTATGAAATTTTATATGCATATTCAGCAGGTCTGGGAATCGGCTACTATCTAAGTTTGTATGCTGTGCGATAAGTGGTTCCGGAGTTATGGCCTCTTAAGTGCATAAATTAATATTAAAAATATTATTAATAATATAATTAATATAAATAATATTAATCACTCAGTAGTGTGCACTCTGGAAAAACGGCTAGACCGATTTTCATGAAATTTGGTGTGTAAATTAAGGAGGTGACAGAGTGATTTAAACTATTGTTTATACTCCTAGATTGCTCAGAAATTTGAATATCCTGTCTTACTGGTGGCGCCATCTATCTATAAATTGTAATACTGGAAAAACAGAAAATGGTTTTTTCGATGGGATTTATGTTTATTTATAGGGTTACCATTAGTTATATAATATTTTATTTTATTAAAATATTAAATAACAAATTCAATTAAGTCTTAATCATAAAAGTGCCAATTTTTACACGCAACAAACACTTCTCAAAAATTTCAATAAACTAAAAAATTGAATGTGTTTTTAGTTCATATAAATTAAAATTGTTAAAGAGATTCAATCAGAGCAATCAGAAATTCAGAACCTCTGCGGAGACGCGATGATTCTACTAGCTGGAGATTTTCACCAAACGCTGCCAGTCATTCCTAGATCAACAACTAAAAATTAAATAAAAAGTGCACGGGATCGGCTAGAGAAATTTAATATGCGAGTGGTGTTACAAAATGACAACTCTGTAATGTTTTTCACCTACCTAATTCTGTTTTCATTCAATTACGCACGTCATGGAGGTATCACTTACCTGTTAATATACTGCTCGCATATTGTCCTTGATATAATGCAGTGGATTGTCCACCTAGGTGGTTTAGATAATTAGATGCATGTAAATCACTTGAAGTTAATTTTAACTTGATATTTGGCTCAGGCAACGCTGAGCGGGACAGCTAATATAATATAATAACAAGTTCCTACAAGGGGGGGGGGTCAACTTTTAAATCTGCCAAGATCGACCGTTTGGTCACCCTTGATATAATATATCAAATATTACTATTATATAATATGTACGATTATAGGTGCTATAAATCAATAATTTTAAATTATAATACCTATTAGCTCTAGTCAACTAACCAATTGGTTAATCAATTAATCGATCACGCATTATTGGACCTCCATATGTATAATATATGAATAAAAACAAATTGAACATTCAATATGCAATGGTGAAGTAATATTAGATAATAATGAAATAATAATAATAATAATAATAATACCGAATGAACTACGAGTAAAGCACGGAAGCCTGGGGTTACATTTAGTAATTGGAGCACCTGAATATTGTTTTTAACCACGTGACCTTGCTGCAGTAACCTGTAACTCATAAACAATTTATACGAGAAAAAAACAAGCTTATCCCACACACCTGTATGAGTGTATGACATATGCGTATAACGATCAGACATCTAAAGTTGATGGCGGCCCAAGAAGGATCCACAACGAACAAACCCACACAAAGAGCAAATTCGGAAATCACGGTGTTGAATCAGTGGGCGTATATCGATACCTCCGAAATTGCCTTTTTACCTGTAAAATGAAACTTATCGACTTATCCAAACTTTTTATACGTTGACATAAAAAAAAATTCAGGGGATAACGTGCTTTATATCAGCCGATTGACAAGTGCCCGTCGGTCCTATACTCCTATTTGAATGAAATGGACCCGGGATCAACTCACAAGCACTAAATGCAAAACGTAAAAACTTTCATTACATCCTTGAAATGCAAACACTCGAAATTATGGAACTTTTGTTAACACTGAGAGGACAATATTAAATAACTATATAAGTATAGCCATAGGCGCAGATAGGTTGGACCTTAGTATAGGTTTAGACCTTCCCTCCTGAGATTAAATATAAGTCCCCCCTAAAAAAAAAACTGGCTCAAAAATTAAATATTGTTTTTGATTGCCCCTATAGCACATATAGTTCACGATTTCAATTTTTTTTTTTTTAACATTTGAAAAACATTATTATAAAATATATTATGTTATACAGCGGTGTAGCGACGTGTATAGACATTTTTTTTCTACAGCGGACCGTCTTATGTTTTTTTCTTCGCCACCGACGATGACGACGACGTTCTCCACTATTTAATATTAAAAAGCATTTTAAGTACAGTGTTTGTAAATTTGTAATTCAATGTAAATGATGTTGCTAACCTCAACAGGAGAATACATTTAATATTTTAGTTACCTATTAATTAATAATAAATATGTATTTATAATTAGTAATATTTTGCCAAAACGAAACGAAACATTGAACCCAAAACTATAAAGGCGGAGTAGTTACACTTGCAAGGAAGTAAACGGGACGAATAAGAGGTGAGGAATGGAGGAAAAAATAAACCGAGACACGGAATGTTCATAAAACGTAGACCACAGTCGTTTACTCATATTCAAGATCAAAGAGTAATGAGCAATATTATATGCGGTATTCCGGATTTGAAGTTTCAAACATTCCCATTAATATGTATTTGTTTTTACTTTATCCGTAATAATTGTTGATCATACAAAAACCCACATAAACTCCAACCCACTCAAAAAAATAAAAATTACCAAACACGGGCATGTTGCAGATGGCACATCTCTGTTTTTTATATCAAAACCACACAAGACACAAAGACAGTATTCGCAAATCGCAATTAAACATTTAACAGTGATGCGTCACTATGTATCGTTTAAATAATTATCTCGCCACCCATTAAAACTCTTATCACCAATAATAATTATAAATTTTATATAACACGCAGCTGGTGAGTTTATAAAAATACACACTGTTCTGTGAATATCGTTTGTACTAATAACACCACGATGTGCTGCGTCACAATGTGATATCCTAAATGGTCAATTAACTATGGTGTGTTAATCAGCGTACATTTTATAAAGATCATAGTATAAAATATTATAATAATATAATAGTTCAAAACATGGTTCGTATCAATCGGATCGTATCAATTGTTATTTAACGAGGAAGAAAAGTTTCATTAGACCAACAGTTCCTCAAGATACTTCTATTCGATATAATTTTTAAAAAAAACGGATATAACGGTACTTAGTTATTAATGGTAATAATAAATTGTAATGTTATAAATTTTATTCGTAGTATTTAATTTCTCAGGCCATTATCTAATATACGGGTGATGATGGATGATCGCGATATTACGATAAGCACTATAAACCTTGTGCCGATACAAAATTCAGACAACTACAAAAAAATCGCCAAGGTTCATAACTTAAAGGGTGACAGATGGAATTTAGTAAAACTCTTGTTTTTATACACACTGCAAGGCATTCCATTGGGATTCTGTGATGCATTTCCGATTTTACTAAAATCTAGACACTTTTCGTACTATGACCAGGTAAAGCTTATAGAACGTTGAATATCTATAACGAAGGGTTTATAGTAATAAACTAATAAATAATAATATAATATTACATCGTTATTTAGGCAATATTTAGTGTAAGCACGTGGCCGTTTACTTTCAAAATTTTATGGGCTCCGTTAGTAGACTCTATTTACTGTCCATCAGTGGGAAGGCGAAAAATGTGGCTCGTTCCTGTACACATACTGCTTGGTAACTTATATTAGACTAAACACTTAAGTATTGAATACATAGTATACGCTTTAAAAGATTGATCAAACATATCTATTTTCATTTTTTGATCAATAATGACATGATTATTGCTCAATGTCAAAAATAATAATGTTTACAGAACATTACACTCGAAATTATGTTATTATTTTTAATTGACATTTAATTTTTATGTTAAAATCAACCAACTGCTGTCAATTTTTCGTCTTAATTGATTTCGATGAAATATAATATATTACACTCAGCAGATTACAGAATTCGCCTAGGATCATAAAATGTTTACAGTTTAAGGGTATTCGATCCCGGCTGTGCTTACTACAAATATAGACCTATCTTAACCCAATATTGTGCCAACTATTCTAATAATTGGATACAAATTCTGAAAACGTGTCATAAAGCTTACTTGAAAACGACTGTTTCTCTTTTTTGATATTTAACTCAGAAACAGTTAAAAATATTTTAAATTTGGAATGTAAAGAATTTTTAACTTAATAATGTAAACTATAAAATAATATTTAGAAGGTCAATTTTAAGTAAGCTTTATGACAAATTCAAATATTTTCAAGATATTTATCAGGTAACTAGGTTGGTTAACACAATTGGCAAAAGGTTGATACTTTTAGACAAAAAAAAAAAAAAACAAGGTATAATTAATATTTGTTTAGCGCATTGTTGACATGCGCATGCACGTGCGGAAGCTCTCCGCTATGGCTTTACACTACGTCGCACATGCTAATTATCACTATAACTATACGCACACATTTACATGACATGCACATAGAAAATTGTCTATATTGAACACCTTATAAAAACGGTTCGCATCGAATACCCCTAATAGTGTTTATTATGATAAAAGTTTTCATTTTACTTTTTAGGCACTTGTCTATTGGTGTGTAGTCTCAATATCGATGGCTGGTTGTCGAATACCGGGGATACAAGCGTGATTCCGCTCACCGTCGTCTGGTTAATCATAAATTGCTTGGCTGCTACTCAGGATATTGTAGTTGACGGATGGGCGTGCTCTATGCTACAAAAGTTTGATAAATATTATTATAGTATTAATTTGCATATATATTTATAAAAATACAACGATTTCATCAAGTCGAATTCCTTAGCACAATCCTAAACTTCCAATAACACTCAAAACAATAACTGAAAACTGTGAGTACCTATTGGCTATTAACAGTGTATAAACGACACAATTTGTTTAGGCATAACATACACTACTCGTCAATGTGTAACGCGACCGGCCAATCGCTGGGATCGTTCTTGGGATATGCAGTTCCTTTGTTACTCGGGTCTGAAACGTTTTGCAACAAATGGCTGCCTTTTTATCATAAATCCGGTGGTATTATCACGTTAAAAGGTAAACCTACCGGCCACCACTAGGTCTAGAGTAATTAGTATGTTAATGTAATTGTAATTGTAATTGTAATTGTAATTGTACGTTATTTGTATAAATTATATGTGTGTGTAGACACAATATAATATAGCAGGGGGTCACCAATTAATAATTTTGAAGGGCCACATTTAGGAATCTGGAAATTTTTGGCTGGCCATCAAAATTAAAAGAACATATTTTTAACATACCTATACTATTATAAAACTGTGAATAACGAAAACATAATTACTTAATATTATACAAATATTTGAATCAATGCAGAATAAAAATTAATTTTATTAAATTAATAAATTTATTTTGTATAATATAAATACAAAATTGTTTAATGGGGAAAATGGCAAGTCTTGCTCTCAAATAAACTGTTTGAAATTGGGCGTATGATGAGTGCACACGCTATCTTAATCATTTCAAGGTGTTCGTTGGTAAGTCGGGATCATAGACCTGTAAAAGATATATTCTTTTATAGGTCTATGGCCGGGATCGATCTCAAAAAAGTCTAAACCGGTCAAAGGTAATTGACGGACTGACGTAAACGTGTAATCGGCAGACGGCCACCACACCCTGTCACCCAACATCTAATTCAAATAGCTTAAAAATAAAAATATGAGCGATAAGATACACTTCGCAACCAGTTTAATATCTGCTACCACTGGTAAAATCCAATGGACAAAAATGATAAATTACAACACTATAGAATTTATAATATTATCGGTTTTTACAATTTTTTCTTTGTCTGCGGATAAAATTTGCTCGAGGGCCGCCATTTGTTAACTCCTGATAAAAAGTTTATATAAAAAAAAATGTAACTGTTGGACGCTTCAAACAGGGTTTCTATATTTTTGGGGAATCGTGTACATTGTGGCAGCAGCATGTGTGTCCAAGTTCAAAAGCGAAATTCCACCGTCGGCCGAACAAAAAGGCCTGGGCGTGTTAAACACGTACAAGCTACTATGGGACATAATAAAGTTGCCAAACGTTAAGATACTTGGCGCGATATTTTTAACTGCAAAAGTAAGAATATTTATCAATATATTATCTTATACATATTATATTATATTAATAATAATAGTGTAGACTTATCGTGTACACTGTACCTACCTATTTAAAAATATGTTACCTCGGTAAATCAAATTGAAACAGATTTGTGAGCGTTGATAATCATTATTTTCACCGTAGTTTTTGATTTTCGTCCAATGACGTATTTAGGGGAGAGTATCATCGGTCTAGCTTAAAACCTTAACGAAAAAATTTTGAATTTTTAAGGAGATGACATTATTATTGTTTTGTGATTTTTCATGTACTCCGGTATTATTCTAAGCGTAAAAATTAAATGTTAAGTGTTTGAAGTGAAGTATAAAATGTACTATCAATAAATTTACTATAAAATATTGATTAAATCATAATATATTTATATATATTTAAATTTTCGGCTCAATATTTTTTTTATACCTCCATATTGAACAGTTAATAAAAGAGGTACTTAATTACATGTAAGTGAATTAACGTGTTAATCAGTTGGTAGTTTTGGCATGAATCTTTTGAAAAAATATTGCTACCAAAATACATCATTTAGAAAAATTCCGTTGAATTCTATACTCACTAAGCACTTAAACTTAAATCTTAACTCCCTATTTACTAAACTTCGCCATTGCAATTATAACTATGGACATTTATAAAGGTTCAAATAATCATAAGGTGCAGTAGACGTGTATTACACGATTTATATTTTTATTTACTGATCGATTGTATACTCTGTACAGACTACTTACGACTTACGTTATTCATATAGTTAGGATTTGCCACTGTGGACACAGTGACTACTATGGAATTCATGGAAGCTGGAGTATCTGAAAACAATATTGTCATAATTGGCATAATGTTGGTTTTAGTAAAATTGATAGTTCCTGTAGCTATTACTAAAACAACAAATCCAACGAAATCGATTGATGTCTACATGAAGTGTATACCATACAGGTATTTTATACATACGTCTATAAAATAAACGCTTTTTGATTAATTATCATTTATCATGATAAATGATAGACGTTACAAGATGTTATTGTGTATAGGATAGGTAATATAAGTGATAATATAATAAACGATTTATAGATATAATAATCGATTCATATATTTGATTTCAATTTGAAAACTACAATTTTCATAAAAATCATTTTTAAAACGAAAACAATTTAAAACTATTCTAATATTTTAGATTGCTGTATGGTTTAGCATTCTCGTTGTTGTTGTATTACACTCCAACACTTTTGAGAACCGACGGTATTGTCCAAGCATGTTTTTACTCTATGTTGGGACTCACCTTTATAACACATCAAGTAAATCACGTTCATATATTTTATATCATTGCATTTTACGTTTAATCGTATTTATGTACCTACCAAATTTACCTTTTAGTCAAAATTCTAAAAATTCATAAATTGTGTATATCAAATATGAAATATGTATTTAAGTTAATAATGCGTTTTTGTAAAAAAAAATGAAAATTCTTTAGTGTAAAATAATATTTGTTTAATTCTTATAGATCTTTTCATTCACTATGTACGTAATTTACCTGTCGTTTATATCTAAAGTAAGTGATCCAAATTTTGGTGGAATTTACATGACATTGCTAAGCACTTTTGCAAACGTTAGCTTAGCTATAACAAAGACGGGTTCACTTTGGCTGGTTGACGTTCTCACCTTCAAACAGTGCACTGCCAATTCTCAAAACTATTGTGCGGCTTCTACGTTAATCAAAGTAATTAATGATAAAATTAATTCAGTTTTGCATTTAAAAAATATGACCAATCATAAACTCGATCCGTCCTTGTGTATAATATAATATTCTTATTAGCGATTATTAATTTTTCTTAAAGTAATACACTATAATACCTATTATATCGAATACAAGACAACAGCAGTTGTATAAGTCATTGCCCAATGGCCATTTGAAAATTTATAAAAGATACCTAGTCCAATTGAATTTATTTTATTTTTTCTCAAAAATTAGACTCAATATTTAGTTTATTGTAAATGATGTAAATGCTTATTGTAAATCATTTTTAACAGCTCAATAATATCATATAATATTATTTTATTCTAGTCTTGTCGAGCAGAAGGTGGCAAATGCAGCACCATAATCGATGGATTCTACGCCGAAATAGTTATCTCTTCTATTTTGGGGGTATTATGGTTCTACTTCACAAAACAATCATTTATTAACTTACACCTAAGTGATCGAAAAAATTGGCTCGTTTACAATAAAGACAATTTAGTAAAAGTAAATGTTAATGAAGCTATTTAAATAATAATTATAAGAAAAATGTATCTAAATGAATTAATGAAACTATGTATATTTGAGACTGTACAATTATATTTAACGAAAATAATTTTTTTCTTTTTCAAAAACCTTCTTTACCTTGTTTTACCTATTTATTATACCTTGTTAATGTTGTAGTAATAACTCATAAAGTCATAACTAAAGATTATTTATAATAATAAAATAAAATATTTATTGTTCTATTATTGTACCTACATTAATTTTGTTATATAGGTACTACACGATCACAAATTTGAATTTTTTCTTCATAATGTATATTACCTCCATTTCAATTTTTAAAATCAATAAAAAAAATACTGTTTAATGTTTTTTAATTAGTTACAATTGTAACAAATAGTAAATATAGAATTTTCTATAGGAAATAGTATAGGATACTTGATTTTATGGTTTATTATTTTATTTAGACCATGTGAAATGTGAATAGTGATACAATGAGTCTCAACACTTAAATAAGATTTAAATGGATGAAATATACAGAACAAAAGATATTATAAACAATAAAATAAATGCATTTTTAATTTTTAAAAACATAAATTCATCTTGGTCGTTGATCTTGTCTTACCAGACTAAATAAAATAAAATTTACTAGAAAAAATTGAATTTCTTCATTTCATAATTGTTTTTCAATCCAAGTAATATAAGTGCTGACGTCAATGTAAACACCTGGTATTGATGGAGATCCACATCCAATTCCCCAAGATACTAGACCGATGAGATGTGAAACCGAATCATGTTCACACACTAAAGGCGAACCTCCGTCACCCTATATAATACACATTGACAGTAAATAATATAAATTTAAATAATCTTAAATGTATATAATGTTATACAGCATAAAGTAGAAATTTGGGTTTCCAGACGGTCAGACATAATCGGATTTAAATATAATTTACAAATTTATAATCGTCTTGAAAAAGTACTTAAATAAACGTCTTAAAAATAAAAAAGTTCCACTAGCAAAAACACAATTTTCAGTTACCGAAACAACAATAGAAAAATAAATCAAAATAAATTTAGAAAAAAGGAAAGCATACATAATTGAGTTAAGAACGAGAAAGTTTACAATAATTCAGAATGCTAACAAATTTTTTTAAAATAATTTCTCTGATCGTGAACAGGGAAACAGAAGTTATGAATATTGAATTTATTACCTACCCGAAGATTTTGAGTTAAATAAATCATCTAATATATTATATACTAAAAATTGTCTAATAAAATTTATAATTTCTATATAATTCGAACGTTCGTTTCCTATATAGTTACAAAAAAAGTACTAAAACCGCACAAAACAACATTCACTAAAATTCAAAAATATCAAAAAATCAGTTATATTTCCTAGGCAAATAATATACATAACTATTAAATGTTTTATATACTTAATTAAAGAATATATTTAACGAAAATGTAAATATTTTTTCAATGTGACCATTATATGACATATTATAAAAGTATAGCCATAAAGGTACCTATTTTAATATGAATATCGCAGATCGGAGGCGATCGTGAATTTATCGATTGATTTAATAATTTATAAATTGAATGAAATGCGAACACAGTTAACAATATATTATAGTTATTAATTGCGTCTGTAATTAAATTCGTCGCCTTTTTGAGAAATCATACAAATTATAATACAGTGCCTGCCGCAGTATTGCAATAGATAATCAATATTTCCAATGCACGGTTTTCGCTCACCTTGCATGCGTCTTCGTTCTCCTCGCCACCCGCGCACAAGAAGCCCTCGTGCAACTTGAACGCGGCGCCGAGTCTCGTGGTCCTCAAGCTCTCGACGCACTGTTGGAGGTCCCAGAGCGGCACCTGCACCTTCTTGAGCACGCCAGGGTACCGCGGATGTTCGAAGCTCTCGGCGCCCCAACCGGACACCCGGCAACCGGTCCACCGGTTACGGGGTGACACGGCGTCTGGCGGCGGTCTCGGCGGCAAACACACCGGACCCACGTGAACGGTGTCCGGCACCGGCCCGCCCGACAGCGTGATCACCGCGATGTCGTTGTGCATGGTGGACGCCGAATATTCGGGGTGGATCACGATGCTGGCCACTGACTTTTCAACGTGCGGCCGGGGTTCCACGTCTCTGTAGATGTCCCAGTCGCCCAACCGCACTTTCAACGAGCTGAAGTTCCTGAACATACGTCAGAAACGGAATGTTTTTATTTTTTTTCGACCACCGGAATAGTTTTTGTGTTTTGTACACCTATATTACGTATATTACATATTTACATGCAGAAGGATGCCTCACACAGAGATGGATCCAAGGGGAGGGACAAGGGACCAAACTTTAAGGGTTAAAAAACAAATATAATTATAATATACCAAAAGTTATCGAATTGCAGATACTGAAAACAAATAGGTAAATTTTAATAGTTTTAGGTACAAAATATAATATTTTGTGGTAAATAATTACTTTGAGAAACTAGTCAAAAAGTGAGCAGTAGATAGAATATGTTTATTGTCTATCAAAACACCATTTGACACGAATGAATTTCCACTTGTTAAAATTAAAGCTTGCCAGGGAAATTCTCCAAATTTAGCCTGCAGTAAAAATAAATCAAGTTGATTTGGTACATTATTTTATATGATAATACCTATAGTATATTGAAAAATTTAAAAACAATAGTATTATCAAATATCAATATCCAAACACTCTTATTGTCAGGTAAAATACTTGACAAAAAAAACGTATCTATACGATTAATCTATATCATCAAGACATCAATTATCATAGAATATATTTAAATTAAATCTTAACTGACAAAACTTAACAGCTATTGGCTATTTCTGTCTTCTACGTTTAATAAAATTAGTTTGTACCTATGCCAAAAAATAGGAAAGTTAGAAACATTTTGTTTTATAAAATGAAATGATTGTAGTAAATATAATGATCTGTAAAATGTACACCTTTATTCCATAATGTATTAATTTTGTATGAAACACTAATAGGTAAAAGAATTTAATGTTAAATTATAATAAATATTTTTTTCTTCGTAAATGTTAATTAAATAATATCTGTGTACCTGGTTGTGGTGGATTTTAATCCCATCAATGTCCTGCGATGTTACCTTACCACATATTTTTAATGGTTTTTCCAATGATAGGTCAGAACAGCAATACATTTTTCCAGGCGGGCATTTATCTGGTTTCTAAACATTTTATAAAGTTGCATCAACATCAAAATTAATAAAATATACTTAAACAGTAGTAATAATAGTACTGTGATTATTCTAATGTCCATTGATGCATCATTTCCATGGGAAATACATTCAGATATTATTACACATTTACATTCTTCTATCCATTCTGTTTCATGCAGTGGTTCTGAATTATTCAAATATTACCAAAAAAAAATGTTAAGATTAATAAATTACAATTTAAAATTTACCATGATATATAAAATAGGTAAGTACATAGTACTACCTACAACATACCTATTTATATACTTACCACAACGAAAAAATGCAAATCTTTAAGATTGTGTAAAATATAAATATACTTACTATCTTTTTTTAGTTGCAATTCTAATCTGTCAAATGACACTGCACTAGTGGCATCATTCGGTTTAGAAAAATGTATTTTACAAAAAGTTAAAAACGCTATGAAATATACTGTTTTTAAAAACATATTTTTAGTAACTTCTCCTAATACCAATACTTACTATAGTATGGGAAAAATTAAAATCATACATTCTATAAATACGCTTACCTTACAATAGTACAATACATTTTAATTATATGATACGTAATTGTATAATTGAATAAATAACAATAATTATTATTTATTACCTACAGTTGTAGAACACAAATTATCGTACAATAAATAAAAGTAATTTAGAATTTATTAATAATTAAGTGCAATAAATGATCCAGTATAATATATATTTAGTGGACCGTGATGTCAATTATTCAACAGGTACTTATTTTAATTAGATAAATTATTTAAGATAAAAATAATTAAATACATTGTCACGCACGTAATTTTTATAACAACTGATATTACAGCTACACGACATTTGTGACCACATCAACTTCCCATCCAATTCCTGAAAATGTTTTTTTAATATATCAATACAATACAATAATAAATAGGTAGTAGGTGCATTAACTATTATTAATATACTTTTTTTTAACTATTTTCTATTTTTTTTTTATTAGATTTGGTAATTAATTAGGTATGACAATAGGTATCTGGTATATAATAGGTATTTATTTTTTCAATTTTATAGTACTGAATTAGAAAAACCCATACCAATATGCGTGTTAAACATGAGATATTTTTCGAACTTAAAATTGTTAAGAAATAGTAATGGTATAATATACTAATACCATACTCATACATCTATAATAATGGCGAATGGCATCATTTGGGTGTTGGCATGTTGCAACATTAAATGTGGATATAAATATGTAATAAATGTTCAATGTTGAACAAGTATTCGAATAACAATAAAGGTTAACTACTTATTGTTTTTGTTTCATTTTTATTTTTTATATAAAAAATTTACCTATACTATTAATGTTATCATAGAAAAAAAATGTAAACATATCTATTTAAAATATCTAATATATGTATTATATATACCTATGTCAGATATTTGGATTTTTACAGCATAAAATAAAATATCACATATTATATGTGTGGTGGTAGTCCATATCCAATAATGTATATATCTACATAAACTATGAACTATTTTGTAGCATACTAGAATGTAAATATTACTATAGAATTATTATAGAACTACACATTATTTAAAATAACTCACCGCATTCATTGTTTCCAATAGCTACGTGTATATAACCATCATTGCCAAAATTAGTTCCCCAAGAATTTTTCAAAATATAGTATGGATTTTCTCCAAGCTTGTACCCAACTATTTCTGCTGCATGATTTAACGAGGTCATACTATTATCACATTGACTGAGTACACCACCTACATAAAACTGCCACGGCAATGCATTAAGAGCCACAGAAACTGGGCTTTTTGATATATAGGCTAACAATAAATCTTCACGATCCATCAAGCTAAATCGATATACATTTCTTATAAATTATATATCATGGTACAATATGTATTGATTAAATACATATTAGTCAAATTAATTGTGTATATATTTATTAACACTTACTTAAGTGTTAAAAATGATTTTACTTTTACTCCCTTATCAAAATTTCTGTAATAAAATACGTTTCGTTAATACATTTTTTAATTATTCATTAATTTTATTTTATTATAAAATTATTATTTTTAACTCACTTATCAAGTGTACACATCTGATCTTTGTATACAGTTGGATAATTCTCTTCTTTGTACACAGTAATGTTATTTTCCACCAACCATAAGAGTAAATATACAACACTTCCACCAATACATCCTTGGTTTATTCCTCCCGAACAATCTAACATCTAAAATTATACATTAATTTTAGTGACTATTTCCACAAAACAATTAAGACACAATAATATAGACTTATATAGTTAAATATTTATAAATGGGTATGTTTATCGTTTCGGTAAAAATAAAAATGTTAATTTTGAATTTATAGATTTTTGAAAATGAAAGTATACTCAATAGACTTAGGCACTAAAAATATTCGAAATATGTACGCAATTAAAATTACTAAAAAAATGCTTTGAGATGTGTAACTAGAATTATAGTAGAAAAACAAGAAAATTGACATGTAATAGCCAATATATACCTATATAAAAATATGCACTAATATTGTTATATCAATAACAATTGTTAAAAAATACTTAAAAATGTACTAAAACGTGCGAAATATTCAAGTAATTTTAATTATACCTAATAATAATTTAATCATAAATACATTCTTGTGTAATACCTATAATAATTTTAAATGCCTGTTTATGTATTTACTACATAATTATTATGATACATGAAATGTGTTCCACATTTTCACCATAGCCAAATTATTTTTTTGACCAAAACCTAAGTCAATAATTTTACCGATACCAAAAACTACCATTTGTATGGTAATTTTTAAGTTATTATACTTAAAAGTTAAAATCTAACTCTCCCCTTTAGCACAAGCATTACGCTTTTGAAAGGGGAGCTGGAAACCATGTATTTAATATTCTATGTTTGTTATATATATATATATAAATGTAGCTAATGTTGTAATAGTTGATAACAATAAAACCATTATTATTAAAATTATTATTTAAATTACCCACTTCTTGTACACTAAACGTTTGTAACAATCCTGTCTTAATGGCATGAACAGATTCAATCAATTCTACCACACTAATTGCCCAACACGCTCCACAATTTTTTTGATTTCGAACAGAAGTCACTACTCCTTTATCCCTCCTTTAAAAAAAATCAAGTTACAGCAGTGTTATTATTTTTTTCAAAATAAATATTGTTTAAATATTAGGTAAGTACTTCCTGGTGTACTAACTATAGGTACTTTACCTATTGTTTTTATTTATTAACATTTAAATACAATATAATATTATTAGATTTCTTGAAACCATTATAATTTTTGTTATCACATATTTTAATTAGATATAAGTAATACTTCATAAGTTATTGTTTTTTATTTAAAAAAAAACCATGCAATAGTGGTAATTGGAAGTTTTTGCAGTCTCGGGGATATCAATTTATAAATAGATATAAATAGATAACGCATAATACACCGACGTTAAAAAATACACACTTTACATGATATAATTGTATAGATACGATCTAAATGATTAGATAGTTAAGAGATACTATTGTTAGTTATGTAAATTATCAGTAAAAATAATTTAACTAATTAACTTACGTTTAAAATTATATTTTATAAATTTAACTTTAAAAGTTATAACCACTCATTTTTCAAAATGACTATTGTGTACTTAAATATTTAATACAATGACATTTGAATAAAAATAATTATAGCATTAATAACTTATAACAATTTCATATTTCTATTATCTATAGATACCAGTCAATGCTTGATAAGGTTGCTGTTGTAATAGATCGCTTAGATCTTGCCATACTGAAAGTTCCTGTACGCGGTGTCCTTAAAGTGACTGAATTAAGGTACATTTTAGTAAATTCTTCTGGAGATAAATCTGAGAATTCTGTAATTCCATAATTGGTACAGCCATTACACCTTTGACTCAGAAGTTGAATAGTTTTTAACGATTTCTGAAAGAATGATAAAAATTAATAGGATATCGTATATTCGTATATGTTATATATTTAAAACTATTATAGTATACAATTTAGTTGTTTTAAAATACTTTTTAATAAATACAATTAAAATATATTACCTACTTTACATATTTGATTAATAATGAACCCTATAATACTTATAAATTATAATGAATAGACAAAGTTAAGGTTAACGTTGGTTAGAATCTACTTTTTTGGATGAAATTGTCATATTATTGTTAGTTTAAAGTGGTAATTTATGTGTATTATCCCGGGTAGCATACAAATGTATTCATTTAATGATTCTTTAAAATTTAATGAACAATTCATTGGCCACTAAATCGTGTTTAAGGGACTATATTAGCTCAGTAGCTCTGCACTATTGTCTATTGACCCAATGTTCGGTGATTATTTATTCAACCCAGTGTAGTTAGTAGTTATTACAATTTAATATATTACATTGTTTATAATTTTATAAGTAATACTTGCATACATATACCGTCTCACCTTAAAGTGTTTGAACCTTATATCATGTTCCGTCCCGTTCACGTAACTCTTATTGTACATTTTAATGAATTTATTGAATTTCTCTTGGTCTCTGTTGAACTGTGTGATTGACATAATAAAAAACAAAATTAATACTACACAACTGACAACAAGCGACGCTTTAAAAATGTTTGCAACGACCATTGTTTTAAATTTTTTTACTGCTTAATAGGAGAGTGATTTATAGTTTTAAACACTTATGACATTGAAATCAATACGAATTACGAAGAGAAACGGGAAATTTGTAGGTATGTGGAATATGGCTTCGTTAGGTAACTTTAGTATATTTGAATGACATCATGTCGCCATCTATACAATTAATCAAATGTTAACCAAAAGGATAAAGTTTAATGTTATATGATTATATTATTACATTTATTTATTTATAAGCCTGCAGTTTTCTTTAAAGTTTTTACTAGAAATAACGCTATCAACAGGTTAGTTTTTTGCAAAATGGTCCGAGTTTTTCGGTGAAGGTTTAATGCTATTGAAAATTTAAATCCTCGATCTAACACGTAGAAATAGTACATCGTTTGCGTGCAAGTGCAACGAATTAAAATCCGGATATTGAATTAACACCAAACGTGTAAAATTATGACACGTACAGAAAATAACTTAGCAGGTTAATTCGTGTACAAGTGTACAACTACAACATGATGAATATCCACTGAAATGTTCGCAAGACAATTGTTGGATAATGAATAATGACAATTTGGATGGGAAAGTAGAAATCGATGAATCAAAACAATATATTTATCACTTTACCAATAAACTTATGTAAAATCGCAGCAACTACAGACTCATTGAAAAAGTTTTCACAAATATGGTACAGAATTACAAAAGTCATGTAATTAGTGCGCATGTGTTTTATTAGCTGCTACACCAACAATGTCAATGCCATCAATTTCAGCATTCAAAACTACATATCTGCAGGCAAAGCCGCGATAAGTCAATCAATACTGATAGGTATAAATAAAGACGAAGTAATCAATCGAATTGTTGAGTTCACTTGATTATTCAGGGCCACCGTCGCCACACGTTTAAACATTGGAAATTGGCGTGCTTTTCTTAGAATAACATCAATCCAATATTCCAAATAAGACTTTGCAGCAGTACTAGACTTTCAGAGAAAAAGATAATGTACAATATCTTTGAAGCAACAGTTTTTAATGGAAAATTTAAAGGAAATTATGTACTGGTTACCCCCGTAACATCCAGCAAAAAAAGAAAATGTTGATTTGTGAGAAAATTTAGTAAGTTTAAAAAATGTTTGGTTTTAAAATTTTTTTTTTATAAATGTCGATAAAAAAAAATTTTTGGTTTAATTGCTTAAAAATTGAATACTAGGTTCCTATCATATAAGTCGGCGGTTCTTAACCTGTGGTCCGCGGCCCCCTGGGGGTCCAAGATACTCATGTCAGGGGTCCGCGGGAGCCTTAACACGGTGTTCGATGATTTTAAAAATAAAATACATAATTTAAATTACAACTTTATGAAAAATTAAGTTTAATAAAAATATTTATAAACGTGGATGATTTATTATGTCTACTTCTATAATTTGTAATACAAAATAATTATTATAATTTTGGTTATGACAACATGAGCTGTTTTGTAAAAAAAAAAGATATTCGACAAAAAATTGGTAGGGGGTCCGTGATTTCAAAAATCTTTCATCGGGGGATCCGTGTTCTACAAAAGGTTAAGAACCGCTGATATAAGTTATAATAATAAATGAATAAATAGCAAATCAAAAATATTAAAAATACATAGGCACACATTTTTTTATAAGCGTTTAAAGTTCAAATTTTGACCAAATTAATCAAAATCTTGAATGCTTGCAAATTATTTTGTAGTTAACATTTTTAAAAATGTTCAGTTTTTATAGCTAAGGATTGAAAATTTAAAACAAGGTTTCTCGTAAGTTGTTCTAAATGCAGTTTATTTTGGACAATTTTACCCTGGACATATTATTTTCCTCCAACATTTTTACCACAGAATGGATAAATTTTTATTTTTTACCAAGATTCCCGGAGCTTGGGCAAAGCTGGGTGATTCAGCTTGTATTCAATAAAAGTGTAATATTTATTAATGACGATTGACGAAATGACGAAAACATAATTTTGTAATAGTAGTCTGGCATAAAACTTGGTAAAAATAAATTAATGAGTGGTTAAAGTATTCCGTTTTGAAATGTTTTAAAAACTTAAAACACACAAAGCTCGGGAGAAAAGCGTTCGCTAAAAGTCCGTATAACTTAGTTAGCATTTTGTTAGGGATGGGTCCAGTTAATCTATATGATAATCTATATTCGAAATGTGGTTGCCCTGCACAAATCGCGCGCATATTTGATAATATCAAATATCAATAAATAAACACCATAAACAGCTGTTTTGATAATGGCTACGAGTTTTAAAAATGTAATGATTTATTTTGTACTAACTACTGTTCATCTAATTTAAAAAATGAAACTCCACAATTTTACTCGACATTTTGATGCATAGAACGGAATCGTTCTACAAATGTATTTAAGTGTGATGTTCATAGTGAGTTAAAATATGATGTCTAATTTATTATTTATAATTATTTAGTATTTAGGTAATTGCTTGTGTTAATGTATTTTTTTATTATTTAATAGTTGTTGACATGGGATCGATTGCTTCGGTCCTCCAATGGCACTGTGGTTCTTGTTCGCTGATAAATCCCACAGACCGAGTGACTTGTATTCGATGTAATGTTCATAGAAGCTATGAGTGTAAGAAAAAGGTCGACCAACTCAAAACACGGACGATTCATGGATGTTCTACCCCTTATGTCACCGATATTCTATGCGCTGAGGCAGAAATTGCTGCCGGAGCCTTAAGACTTGATGACGCGTAAGTAAACTTCTGAATTTTATGATTTAAAATTTATATTCTATTCAATTTCTCAGAGACCCAACCAATATTGATCATAAACCAAGTGTAGTTAGGCTTCAATTTAAGTCTGTTATTTTACAACGGCGGAAATCATGGAATGGATTTGAAGATCATTTACATATGTCTATTAGGCCATCAAAAAGTTCAACACTACTTACAACAGAAAATGGTTCTTGGTTATGTAATACCTGTAGAATTAGAAACTGTTCAACTCAGCAATGTCAAAACTGTGATTCATTTAGATCTAAAGGACGAAAAAATGAAATTGTCCCTATTACCATTAATATGCCAAATGGTAAGTGTAAGTGTGTAATAAAAATATCATAAATTTGTGTTCCATTTAATAACAGTATGTAATATATTATTATTAATTTGTATTAGACTTTGTAAAAAAATCTACAAGTAATTGGACCTGTGAAAAATGTTCTTTTACTTTAAATCCATTCTGGTCAGACACCTGTGAATCATGTGGTTGGAATGCTATAACAATGATGCGTGACTGTGTACGCTACACACCTCCCAAGAAAAAATGGGCATGTAAACGTTGTACCCTACTTAATGATCCTAATACAACAGTTTGCAATGCTTGTGGTGGATCAAAAGCTAAAAGTCTTTGCACTGATGACGGAACATTACGGGAGTTTTGGACATGTGATAAGTGTACATTGAAAAATAGAATATCAACACTAGTATGTAAAGCCTGTAAGACAGACAAACGTGCGAATAAAAAAAGACGGTCTGATAGTCAATGTCCAACTTGTACTTTTGAAAATGAACCAAATGCTAAACGATGTGCTATGTGTCATAAACATCTTGAACCAGAATATTATTCATCCATATTAATATCGAATCATCCAAAAAAACAAAGTGAATTAATGGAAAATTTAAGAAGAATTGAAGAGGAAGAAGCACGAGAAAAATGGAATGAAATAGTGCTATTTTGTATCCAAGTAAATTGTTATTTTTTTTTATTATACCCAGTGCTGTGCTAACTAATATTAGTTCCTTATTAGACATGCATATTTAACCTCAAAAATCGCTCAATGTGCTTTGGTGCCCCTAAAATTTGTAGTGCCCTAGGGCACTCACCCCACATCCCCTCCGGTTAGCACAGTCTTGATTATATCCTTTTCTAAACTATTGTATAAAAAATTATCTTGCTGTTTAGAATTTACAATAACATTTTAAAATTGAATTTTCAAATCAATTTTAAACAGTGAGAAATAGTAATAATAAAAAAACTAGTTATGTTCCAAAAAATATTATTATTATTCTTAAGTTTTGAACTAACGTATTTATGAATCATTAAAAATAAATATTCTAGTATAAGATACAATATTTTTATTCCATTTATTTCCCAACATATTTATAACTTATAACATATTTTAAATTCATAAAAGTAATTAACACTGTAGTATTATTTCAAGAGTTTATATTAAAGTACATAATTAGCATATCATACTTAGTTGTTATTATTAAATAACTCAAAATTTCTAGTTTCTGTTAATGTTTTACAGTAGTTAGCATATTGTACGTTGGACAATTTATCCGTGTAGAATAAAGATATATTAAAAAACATTATATATCTATTACATATTTTAAGAAACTATAATAATATAATTGCATCAATTTACTTAAGTACTATAAAAGTTGTTTTTTTAATACTATAGAACAGTCAAGAATTTGTTGATGATTCTTTTCCCCCAGCTGCCAAGTCTTTGTATTATACAGAAAAACACGAGAGCTGCAGAGTAACACAATGGTTAAGACCCGAATCAATTGTCTGTTCAGAATTAGATAAAGAATCTTGTTGGACTGTATTCAGAAAACCAAAACCTTCAGATATAATTCAAGGTAAATATAAAGTAAAATACATTAGAAAAATAAATAATTTTAGAGTATTATCTTATTTTTTAATCTCTTTATAAAATAAAAAATGTAAAACTTATTAAGCTTGAAAATATTAATAAAAAAATAATTTTATTTACTTATTACTTAATTTTAATCATTAAAGTTTATTAATTTAGGTGTTTTGGGTAATTGTTGGTTGTTGAGTGCTTTAACCGTCTTGGCAGAACGTGAAGATTTAGTTAGACATGTTATGGTTACCAAAGATTATTGTCAACAAGGTGCATACCAAGTTCGACTTTGTAAAGATGGTAAATGGACCACAGTTCTTGTTGATGATCTATTACCTTGTGACCACGGGGGAAATCTAGTGTATAGTCAGGTTTGTATAATACCTTCTTTCTTTTGAGTGTTGAAATAATAATTAATTATTCAACAGGCAAAACGTAAACAATTATGGGTGCCCTTGATAGAGAAAGCAATAGCTAAACTCCATGGTTGCTATGAAGCACTTGTTTCTGGTAGAGCAATTGAAGGACTTGCCACATTAACAGGGGCACCTTGTGAAAGTGTGCCATTACAACCATCATCAGTTCCAACAGAAGATGAACTAGATCGTGACCTGATATGGGCACAGTTATTAAGTTCACGCCTTGCTGGTTTCTTAATGGGAGCATCTTGTGGAGGTGGTAATATGAAAGTAGATGAAGACGCTTACCAAAATAAAGGACTAAGACCAAGACATGCCTATTCTGTATTGGATGTCCGAGATATTGACAATCATCGATTGTTGAAGCTAAGAAATCCTTGGGGACACTTCTCGTGGAATGGTGATTGGTCTGATGATTCAGACATGTGGTCAGAGAAATTAAAAACAATGTTGATGCCAGATGGATGTTGTGAAGGAGTATTTTGGATATCATATGATGATGTTTTAAAGTAATTATTTAAAATAATATAGTTTTTTTTTTAAATTAAAATACGTTGATAATTTAGGTACTTTGATTGTATCGATATCTGTAAAGTAAGAAATAATATGTGGAATGAAGTAAGACTCAAAGGATATTTGCCACCATTATCTTCAACTGATCATTTATCGTGTGTTGTCCTCACAGTCTCGGAACCAACTGAAGCAGAATTTACACTTTTTCAAGAAGGACAAAGGCAAATTGATTTATTGAGTTTAGTTTAAATCAAAAATATTAATTAATTTTGTTTTTCATATTGTTTTTAGAAAATCGGAAAAGAGTAACAGAAGTCAACTCGATTTGTGTGTAGCAGTAATGAGAAGTAGAGAAGTTACAACTGAAAAACCTATTTGTATTGGCCGCCTTGTTGAACACAGCAAACGCCAAGTCCGTGGATTTGTTAGCTCACACAAGATGTTGGAACCTGATGTTTATGTTGTTGTTTGCTTGGCATTTAATCATTGGCATACAGGTTTGTTTTAATTTTTTATTGATTTTTCTTTTATTCATATGAGAGCCCTAAAATATATATAAGGTGATTCACCACTCTTGCCAACTCCTCTTTTACCCTTTAATAATGCATAATCATTTCTGATTTTTTAATTTTTCATGCATATTATGACCATATTTTTAGATATAATTTAAGGAGTATCCTATGACCATGTATTAAAACATGAAATAATGAAAATTATGCCAGAGTTATTTTTTGTCTATTCCTATTGTTGTTTTTGTCTGTAATACTGCACATAACACAACAAACTTTATTTTATCATTATAGACTACTGACTATAGTTAAAATAATGAGGCAAAAGATTTGTGCCCCTTAGTGCTTACTGTTAACCATACTAATCTTAAACATAAAAAAAAATTTATTTGAATAAAGCATCCATGGTGAATTACTCTTTGTATGATACAAAATAAAATAAATCTAGTTATAACTTATAATACTTATGTATGTGCTTGTATTAAATTTGTAGATTTGGTAGATCCTTCAGTTTATCCTGAGTTTGTTTTGGCGATTCATAGTTCCAAACGATTATTAGTAGAACAAGTTTCACCACCTTCCTTTGTTTTGGCTGACACAATTATTAACTTAACTTTAGCAAAAGGACAAAGACATGAAGTAAGTTTGTGCTAGATAATATTATAATTATAATTAATTACAAATAATATTATAACTATATCAAGTAATTGACTACAAATAATATTATAGGGCCGAGAAGGAATGACTGCTTACTATTTAACCAAAGGATGGGCAGGACTTGTTGTAGTAGTAGAAAATCGTCATGCAAATCGTTGGATACATGTGAAATGTGATTGTCAAGAAAGTTATAATGTTATGTCGACTAGAGGATTACTCAAAACTATTGACTCTGTTCCACCTCTGCATAGGTGAGTAAAAGATCATATTAATTGTTTTCATTTAAAAATAATTTGTACAATTTTTTTAGACAAGTTATAATTGTATTGACTCAATTAGAAGGAAGTGGAGGGTTTTCAATTGCTCACAAATTGACTCATAGGTTGGCAAATCAAGCTGGACTTCATGATTGGGGACCACCGGGATGTTCTCATTTGCCACAAATACAAAAGTCTATTGAAGGACTACACTCTCCTAGACTGATTACTTAGTATTTTAAGGCAAAAAGTACAGTTAATAAAAATTTCTGTGATTTTCATTTTTTTTTTTTTACTTTCTATAGTGCGAGTACAAATAATTAAATTAGGAAAACCAAAACTATTGTAAATAGGTTGCAAATAAAAAATGATATGATTTTGAAATTGTATGTATTAAGTTTTGTATTTGTGTAGTATCCCTGAATTAGATTCTTAGAAACATAAAAACTATTTATTAAATCTCATATTTTTATACTATTTTATAATTTATTTAGTAAACTACAACACAAGAATTTCTTAAAATTTATAAGAATTTATTAGATTTGCTTACCTGAAAAACTTAATAATTGTTCTCAGAGATTTATCTTTTAATAATAAAATAACTATGTGTGAAACATCATGAACTAAATACTATATGGTATATACTGTGTAATAGTTCACATGAAGTATTGATTAATGACTTTATATAAATTATAATAAATTATTATGTATTTATGTTTATATTATGCCGTGAAAACAATTTGAAATCTGTAGATATTTTCTTTCTTGCTGATAGTTAGTTTGATTCATTTTATTTAACAGTAGAATTACAAGTATTTATGGATCTAAAACCGTTTTAACTACATTTTAAAATCATACTAATTGGTATGTAGGTATAGTTTACTGATTTTATCGTAATTTGGGTATTACCTGCTATTTAGAAGCATAGGTTGGGCTATTCTAAATAAATATTCATACCATTTTAGTAAGTCAGTTATAAATAAATAGGGCTTGAATTTTAAAGTATTTATACCACAAAAATATATAATAACTAATATGATTTATTAATAAAACATTTAGCCTTATTCTTATGCATTGGCTGAGCACCCTTCATTTTCATGCTAGAACCCCGAATTTTGTAATTATGGTAAATAATAATGAAAAACTTGGAAACGCACCACAATATTGAGTCAGGAATCAGGATAGACCATTGGACTTATCAAATATAATTTATCCGAGTATTGAAAGATACGTAGTCTTAAATAATAAAATTATTTTAAATAAATAATATGCTGAAAAAAAGAGTACATTGTCATTGATTGAATGACTATATAGTATAATTTTTACTCATAATAAATACAAATAATTTGTTTCGCATCAAATGTTGTATACAATTAATTTAAATGCATAACTAATTTGATTTTAATAATCAAAACAAGGTAACAATCAAATATGTAATGAAGATCGTAAGGTATTTGGTGACTGGTGAGTATGAAGGCAAAGACCTTTTCAGGTCTGTTGCCTTTCTTGTTTGTTGCTCCCCTAATATTTTTGGGTGATTTTCGCCTAAGGCCTTATATGGGAACTAACAAAAATTTCTATTAAAAAACAGTAAATTACAGTTTCTGAAAAATTAAACGGAGGAGTAGGTGTCGAATATACCTCCTCATTGAGTACTTAGTGACCAGTGCAATGGATGTGTTAAATTTGAATTCAATGATAAAATAAAAATAATTGAATAGGTATGAAAAACGATCTTGAGTGAAGATTAAGCCTTTATTTCTATGTAGGTACCTATATTTAATTATATATTTATAAATGTAAAATTAATACCAAAACCAGAGAATAGATGAAATTTCATCTATGCTGTGTTTATACTATTAGTAATGTGGAAGGTACTACTATACTCTACAGGTACGTCTAATGTGTATATCCACCTATGACCTATCGGCTATCGGCTTATAGGCACCCACCGACTACCAACATATTTTATCTGTTAGACAATTTATTGTCTTACAATACCCCTCTTATGCAGGCACACAGCCGCTCAATTGTATAATAATGTCCAAAACCGAAAACCGAATCAGTGTACACAATAAGTAGTCAAAATAAAGCTTCGATAACATCAGTAACTTTTCTGGTTCAAAATAAAAGCTTGTGGGTGCGTTCAAAAGGGTATTTTTGAAAATTAAAAATAATTACTAAAGTGTCGGGAAAAAAAAATTAAGAACAAATGTGAATTTTTTAAACAAACAGAAAGATAAGACAGAAAAGAACTTTACATTTTAATACAAGGGCACTTGTGAATTTTTATAATAGGCGTTGAAAAATATTAAAGATACAAAGTATTTTAAATTCAAATTTTGACGAAATTCATCAAAATCTAGAACATTTTAAAATTAGTTTGTAGTTTAAAATGTATAAAATGATCAATTTTTATAGATAAGGATTGAGCATTTAAAACAAAGTTTTTCGTAAGTAGTTCATATTGTAACCAACAAATCTAAAAATATTAATTTTGTTTTTTTTTTTAAGTTCAAATAAGGACAAAATAAGATATTTAAACGTAGAATACAACGATGTTATAATTATTTCGTTGTAATTTGAAAATATTATTCGTGGGAAGGTACTTGACATTTTTAAAGTATATTATTATATTTCATACACACAATGACATTTTCAAATGCAATGTTTTCAGCAAAAATTAATATTTAGTTTTTTGACAACGCTGTTTGATTTGGATGACAATTGATTTAGATGAATATTATTGCCTTCTTTGACAACTGTACCAGCTGAATAGTACCTACCTATCATGAATATTATTATTTAAACATTCAAATACAATTACAGGTTATGCATCTGGTTTTAAAAGTATCTTAATTTAAATAAATGTCAAAAAAATAGTAATGTATATTTAATAATGTTATGTAATATAATATTTTTATGTAACACATATTACATACATGGATCAATGTTCTTTATCATACGCCTGCCTAATAAATAATAACTGAATATACATTTTAGGTTTGAAAAACTTACTCTTGGACGTTTTGTTTGTTCCTGAAAGTATTTTATATTTTCTTTTATTAAAGCAGATTTGGGAAAATGTGTTTGACATTTTCGATCATTAACTAATAAATAATAATGGAATTGGAACTACAAATTCCCGATTTTCTTTCTGCTTCTAAGTAAATATAAAAGTTGGTACCTACTCATTTTGTTCCTAATTTTCTATATTACATAGAGCAATTTTTTTTGGCATAATGACTTCGGATGTAAAAAAAAAATATATATTTAATTTTAATATATTTTAATATCTGTGTGTCTGTGTCATACGAATGTACCATATTTTATTAATATTTATTTATTTTGTATCTTGTAAGTCTATGCGCGGGACTTTGCTTTACGAACGTCTTTGGTCCTGGCCACTGATAACCATTATCATAGCCAAGGAAAAACCGTTATATAATTTCTCAACGGTTTTCTTTTATTTACATTGTTATTATTTTGTTGAATAGTACCGTCCCCAGGGCCCAGACCCAAATTCACCCTTCAGCTGCCACCAAAGCAAACCCCCTTCTCGTTTTCGTTTTGGCGCCCAATGCTTCAATAACCGTTTGTCCGTCTTTTGGTTAAGGACCGGTAGTACGCCATTCATTATTGTTCCGTGCCGCTGCAAATTAGACGGTTAATTTTGTTGTAATAATTTTTTTTTTTTTGTTCCATACTAACAATTGTGTATTTATATTTCATCGTTTTGTTTTAAACCTGCTTTCTGATTTATTTTATTTATTTCTGATTTGCCTTCTACCGGTCCAATTCAATTATGTCATTTGTGAAGAGTAAAATCAAGCGATTTAACGAAGTCTCAAGTAAGTAACAAAGTGTATTACAGTACGTCAGTAGTCATTTCTCAATTCTCAGTACCTATAACAATAATTATCATAAAAAAGTTTATGCAAATTTACGGTTATATACAGATGTCAATTACCTATTGCTTAACTTTATTTAGGAATTGATTTTAATTATTAAATTACCTATGTATGTTATTTATTAAAATTATAAATAAAGTTAGTCTTAATTAGCCTACCTATAAAATATAGGTTATAGGTTACCTACTATAAAAAAAATAGGTTTCCGTATGTGAAAATGTGTTAGCACGTTTATCCATTATGTTGCATTACGCCTTTTTATATGTATTTTGTATAGGTAGTTTAAACATAGGTACTATCTATTTTTTTTATCTCACTTGATTGTTAAATATTTCATTGTTTCCTTTAAAAGTTTAAAGGCAAATAAAAACCCAAGTAATATTTAAGTCCCTATGGTTTTATTTGCTTCATAATATTGCAGTCCATTTTGTTCAAAAATGTACTTTTAAGGTTAAAGCTAAGTTAATGCACATTGTGCATTATGATATTCTCAAATTAGAAACCATTGTAGTATTGTACCAATAAATTACATTCTTCAACATCCTTCCTTATAATATTAAACTTACATATTATGTTAGGTATCCTTTTACCTTAAAATAATCAAATAATGCGACAATATGTATAGGTAAGAGAATACTTAGGAAACAATATAATCATTTATTCTGGTGTAAATAGAAAAAATTAATATTATTTATACAATTTATTTTTTTGTATTAAAATAACCTATTCTCAAATATATATTTATAAAATATGTTTGCTATTATTAGGTTGTGCACCTCCACCTGGGACATATGATCCAAAAAGTCCATGTCCAAAACTTATTAAAGGTTCTAAATTTGACAAAGCAGAAAGATTTAAAGAACCTTCTGTCCCACAAGTAAGTACAATTTATTCATTTTGAGAACAAATGCAGTTTACCAACCCCCCATGATTTTCGATTTTATTCGTTTTTAAACAACTTTTATGCTTTTTATGCTTAAAACGATGGTGTAAAAATAGTTTTTCGAAAACTCTTACTTTAGAAGTTACAGTTATTTCAAATTTGCGGTTATGTAGTAAATAGTACTGTATTGAGCGTGGAACGCTCAACGCTTATAACACTGCCATGAACTGTGTTAGTGATGGGCGCTTGAAATTTTGACTGTTATCTATCCTATAGGGATAAAGTTAAAGTATAACAATTAGTCACTCCCTATACCTGATCTAAACTATGAGAATCATTTAGTAAGATGATGATTTCGAGATTTAAATTTGTATTTATCATTTATAAATATTGTGTAATATCCATCTATTATAGGTATATATTTTAAAAATATAGAAATTATTGTATTTTAATTAGGCTAATATACTCTAATTGCTCAATTATATTTACCTTTATAATGACTCATTGAGTCATAATATTATTATTGTTAACTTCTAAAATAAAAGTTTCCAAAAAACTATTTTTGCACTATCGTTTTATGCATAAAAAAAATCATAAGGAGGGTTGTAAAGTATTTTAGCCTTCATTTTGTATTGTTAGAATGTTGGATATTTGTTTAATATTATATAAATAATAAATATTGGAGCATTGACTATGTGGGTAATTTAAAAAGGTATAGACTATAGGTAGTTAATACTTTATTGCCCAACTTTTTGTATAGTTAAATTAATATTTTATGTTTTTATATTTTAGACTGCCAAAAAAACAGTAAAAGTTCATTCAACATTTAAAATCGCATCAAATTTCAGGTACAGTGGGATAATAATATATATATATATATTTTTATGTATACCTTATTTATTATATAACCTTATTTATTATACCTATTACATATTTTTACTGTGTCTTCTATAAATTATTCCTAGCATAAATGTATAAACTTGTATTTTAATTTTTTATTATTATTATTATTGAAACTATTTATATTTTTATATTATAGTTCGCAAAGTTCAGTTTACACAGAATGTTCTAAAAAATCTAACAAAACTTTAGATTCTAATTCAACAAAATGTGGTTCAACAAAAATACGAGCTAAACGTCTTTTGGAATTGAAAAAATTAGATTCTAACCTTACTAAAGCTCTTGTTGACATTGAAAAACTAGATGATTCTAAAAGTACAACTGATACATGTAAAGACTATATTAATACATGTCGCAGTGCTTGCTCAGAAGCATTAGAAAACCGTGTGTGTAGAATGGTCATTGAAAACTCTCAAGCTGCTTTGTATGCAGTTTGCCATCGTTTACGCGAAACATGCAAACATAATGAAATATTACAGAATGAAAATGCACGTTTGCGAGAAGAAATTGGTGAAAAGAAATCCTTTGAAGAATTGGCCGCTGATCAAATTGCCATTGTTGAACTTAAACTTACTGAAAAAGTTAATGATTATATGAAGATTTCTGAGACAGTTAAAGATAGTTGGTTAGCTAAAATAAGATATCTTCTGGTTGCTTTGGATGAATTAGAATCTATGGTTGATGGTGAAGTAAAAGAAATTATTCATAAACTAAAACTGGACATTGAAAATACAGATCCAGAAGTTCCAAACTACAAGCAACTTTTAGAGAAATATGAAAAGTAAACATTTCATTTTATTTTGAATTTATTAAATATGTAAACAATTATTATAATTATTCTGTCCTACTAGAACACTTGACAGAAACATTCAACTTGAAGAAGTTGCTAAAAAACATGACGATTTGGAACGAAAAATAATTGATTTGACAAATGTAAGTTGAAATATATTGTGTTTAGATGTTGTTCTTAAAAAAACTGCAATTTTAAGTTGTCACTAACAAAAAAAATAAACATTTGTGATTGAATCTAAATTTAAATTAGTAATAAAAAATATAGTTATTGTTTTAACTAATAATTAGAATGAAAAAACAATGTATTTTTAATGTTTACAGGAAAAGAATGCGATGGCTGCTAAATTACAAATGAATAAACCAAAGAAATCTGGTTTATCAATGAACCGTTTAGATGCTTTGGCCACACCTCGCAGACGTGTTGATGCTGAGAATATTGCCCCCAGAAATAAAACTTATGTACTTAAAAGTAATACTTTGAACGCTGTAAAACCAGTGGCTCAGTCTTCTCCGTTGAGAGAAATGAACTGGTAAATAAGTTATACATGTATTATCTTATATTTAATTGATGTATCTTTCTTTTTTATTTTATGAATTTGTCCAACAAATAATTTATGTAACTCAATAATTTATTTTAAGTTTTTATGTATATTTTTTACGCTTTAGTATAAAATAAATGTTTTATATTTGACTGATTAAAAGTAAATTGGTTAGTGACTTTTTAGTTTCCAATATAAATTTAAATTTAAAATGTTTTTAAAACTTGCATGGATTCTTTCTTCCACGATTGTTTGATTTTTTTCACAGATTGATCCTTTAGCAGTTAAAATAAATACTCATTATTTCAAGCTATTTTTTTTTAAATTATGCATTTTTAACATTTTACTTCCTATTTATATGTATGTTAGTGAAACCACAATTAATATAACTTATCAACGAGGCAAAGACAAGCTATTTTAAATCTTATAAATTTATACTAGCCACTATTTTAGTAAAAATTATATAACTATGTAAAAAAAATCAAAACTTCCTCCTTTCCTTGATAACTTTGTATCATAATAAACAGTATTCATGAATTAATGTTAGCTAACTAATAATTTATGAATTTCAAAATAAATAATATATTTCTAATAATGTGATAGTGAAGTTGAAACTTGTCAATATAAATGCATCCATTTTTATTTATCACCATTTAGATCAATTAAAATGTACTTGAATAATGGAATTAATATTTTATACAAAATTGTTATGTAAAGTGGTTTTTTTTAAATATAATATATCAACATTACACCAATATTTATTCTATATAAAACAAAAACAAAACCTAAATCACTTGAACATCATTTATTCATTTATATAACTAACATTTTTTTTCTTTGAACTGATTTTAAACTGAATCATTGACATTTAAAAGCTATTTTGATTTTTCTATAATTATTGATATTTAAAATATATTTGGAAATAAAATAATATTTTCTATTAAATTCAATAAATAAAACATGGAACTGTTATTATATTAATAATACATATTTAATAATTTTACAATATTATGTACATAAAGTAATAAAAAAAAAAAGTGCATGCACTTCATGATGAAGTGATGCAAAACAAAAACTTGTACATCAGTCACATTTGTTTTATTAAAACAAACTAGTAAGAGTTTTATGGAAAAGTTGTCAACATTAATAAAATATTTACAATTTATTCTATAAGAATTCAACTAGTTGAGCGTTCCACGGCAACAATGGGTACCACAAAGGCATGGTATTTTGTTTTCTTCGAGTGGGAATTTATAATCATAAGTTATTTCCTCATTTACACCGATTGGCTGCTTGCTATATATGACTATTTTCTTTTGTCCGTCGATTTGGATTATCTTGGCATAGCAATTCGGCTGCAATTAAAAAACATATTACTAAAAGAATTAATAAAGATCATATATTTTGTTTAAATTTTATAATATTGTTTGGTTATGTAAGGTTTAAGAAATATTGAAATTATGTGCTTGTCAGCGCATTATTTTTCACTGACATACATGTTGTTTCTTAGCAAATTTTTATTCAGCAGGACCAAGCTTGTGTAATTGGTTTTAATTATTAGAAAATTTACCTATTATCAAACTTGTAAGTAAGAATAATTTTTAGGGCACCGCATAAGCTTTTATTGATACTTTAATTTTTGAACGAGTTATGAGATATTTAAAATTTACATATCAAGTCTACTTTGTAGATGACATATTATACTTACTTATAATAATGATTCTTACCTTTAAGTTTGATGATAGGTCGATTAATTATAATAATTAAATTATTACAGTTAATTAATAGTTAAATTATTATAGTATTAATGATTTGGTAAAAAATTTGTTCTGCTAAACACACATTTTTTGTAACGTGTGTGAGAGAAACCAAATAGTAATATAACATTATCATAATAAAAGATAAAATTTATAATAATTGTTTTTACTCATACATAAAAAAAAATTAGATTTTTAAAATTCTAGAAATGTATCTAGAAAAGTTTATATAATAGTAATCTATCTAAATTTATATGATTATGAGTTAGAAAAATAGATAGTTTAATATTTTAATTAATAATTGAAATAATTATCAGTATTCAGTATTTGATATAACTTTCAACTGTAAAGACAAAATAAATGTAATTGATTTCAAATTTTGTACTTAAATTGTACATTATTTTTAGTATAAAAATATTCTTTTCTAATTGTGATTCCAATTAACTAAAATATTTTGTTTGTATAATGTTAAAAATACTCACATTACAACTATGATTAATGAATCTTGCCAGATTACCACATTTGGTTGCATCAATAATGGTATCCAAATCTATTCTGAACAGATATGAGCTACCTATACCAGTAGCTTCATATTGTCGCTCACGTAGATCAGCAACTACAGGGCGAACCATTTGCCCTACATACTCAATTACCATTTCATCAGCAGCAATAGACTCCATAGCGAATAAACCCCAATCGTGTATAGCAGACTTTCCAAATTTCAATTGTTTTTTACGGAACTTTAACACATTGAATTTGAGCAAATCACTGTCTGACGTAGCCCCAAATGCTGTTAATAACCTTCTCTGGTTACTCCGTGCTTCACGAGAAAGAGCCAACATTTTACCAGTAGATTCTTTTACACGTTTAAGCTCTGTAATACGGTTCAACTGAGCAATGGTATGTCCAAAATGATACTAAAATAAAAAATTAATTTATGTTATGGGTAAAGTTAAAAACGTTAATTAACTCAATATGTATACTTTTGGTGAATAAATCCTTGTTTAAGTTATAAAATAAATTTAGATAAAAGTAATATTTACCTTATGGTTGGCTTTTTGTTTACTGTCTACTTTATAATAACCTTCAGTTCTACCACATCCTGTATCATGAACTTTCCATTCGTCTTTTTTCTTTTTGCGTGGAAGCTGATTTGGTACTGCTGTCAGTGTTTATAAGTTAAGGAAGATTTTAACATTGTTAATAACTACTAACTAAATTAAATTAATTTCTGTTGATGAGCTTTATATCTTGACATCAAAGAGTCGATAAATGTATACCTTCCTAGGACGTACACGTAAAAGTTGCTTGATATACACAACAGTTTCAATAATTTATAACAGTATTAAAATTTTTTTTTTTTAATCCTATGTATTTTTATATATTTAAAATAGTAAATTGATTTTAAATTTAATATATCTTGTTATTGTATTCCTTAAATAAATTATAATATAACATACAATTTTGCTATACTGCTATCACAGACACAAACATTTTACAAAATGTACTTCAGAAACTTAAGTTTTAATGACTATGAAAAAACTTGAAAATATATCAAAATTATAACCAAACTAGTGTTATAAACACATAAATACACTCGATTAAATAAAAAATGTTTTAATTATTATCTTTAGCGATTGAAATTGTTGTATTAATATAGACACTTTTACACGTAAAACATATGCTGCGCTATTCAGACTACAGATTTATGAAGTCACATGTACATCTTCAAACACTTATATCTCATTGAATAATTAAATTATAAGTATAACATACTTTATTCTAAATAAACTTGTTTTTAGAGTTGTGATGTCCTTAGATTTAGTATAACTTAATCCAATCCAAACTATTATCTCCTAGTATAAGCCATGTATATAAAATTATAAATACCAAAAAAAAAAAAATTAATGTTATTAAAAGGATATCTGGATGGCTGACCCAATGTGTTTCATTCATCCAGTAGTGTACAGTATCATTGGACAACAATGAATCATAGCTTTGCTTTAAATAGTTAATATCTTCCACATCTATACCCTTAGTAAGGAACTCAAATAATATAGTTGCTTCTTGCACCATATCTCGTTTATTGAAATATTTAGTTTTAACTTGATTATCACGATGTTTTTGAACAATTAATTGATCTGTGTTTTCTATTTTATTGTTATCTCTAACAGTCAATGGCTTTTTCAATTTTTTTGAAAAAACTTCTGGTATTTTATGTTCATTTATTACTGGTTGAACTATTGCACTTGTAGATTTATCATTTATGTCAACTTCAGTTTCCCAATCAGATATAGGAGGAGGACTGTATACCTGTTGAGGCATACAATATGAGTGATCTGAAAATACTCCACCGGGGGTTTCTTCAGTGGGGGTTTTTTCTCCATTAAGTAAACGTTTTTTAGGCTCAACTACTTTATCTAAATGCTCATCTTCAATCTTTCGTTTCACAGCTTTATCATCACGTTTATACTTCAAAAATGAACCTTCTTCGTCAGAACTTGGTAAAGTATCTATTTCCATAGGAGTTTCATATCCAGTAGGTGTGAGCTCCCTAAAACATATATATTTAATACTCATAAGACAAATTTTACATTTTAAATATGACTTTTTAAATATTCATTGAAATTTGCCTACCTGACCCTATCAAAATCTTCCATTGTCATAATTTTACATAATTTTTTCAATTTATTTCGCCATGCAAATCCATCAGATGAACCCCCATTGCTAGAGCTTTCATTACTAGATTCTTCTTCAGAAGAACTATGGATTGACGGTTCAGAAGTAGAAGAATTACTATCACTGTCAAACAGGTCTCTTCCCAAACGTTTTCGTTCCGCAAATGTAGGTCTAGTCACTTCATCATCATCAATCTTAAAAAAAATAAATATAAAAATAATATATTTTTTTTAATACATTTTAATAAAAAAAATTAAACTTACATCTTTGGCTTCGTTGTCTGAAGTTATAACCATTTCTTCTTGATCACTTCCGTAATCTTGTGGTTCATTAGTTTTCTTGGGTGATGGTTCCTTCTTTTTTCTCTGAAAATTACAATCAAATAATATTTTATTGATAAGAATATAATAGTAATTTAAGTATTTAAGCTAAAATTGACAAGCATTTTATATTTTGGAGAGTCAGTCAGTCTATATGTTCACAAAATTTGTCAAAGTTTGAAATTCAAAAGATCATAAAAACTATTGTGGCTTTACACTTAACTTCTATTGAAAGATCATTAAAATGATGAGCATACTTATGAGAAACCTTGAATTAAATTTTCATTTTTGTGATTTTGATGAATTACGTTAAAATTTAAACTAAAAATTCTCATAAAAATATTGTGGCTACATATTTTTGGTATTTTTTAGTTGCAGTAAGAAAAACTTGTGAGAAACCTAGTAGAGCACTTTTTTACTCAACAATACAATTCTTCTCTAGAAACAACTGATTCGTCTCACAATAACTCACAACATTCAAATTTGTATCTAAATTTGTTTCGAATAATCCAATCAATTGACCTATGTTTAACGACAATCTTCACAACCTTAAAATTCCTACTCTCTGTTAACTTGATTCTAACTTCCCCAATAAAACTCTACAGATCATCATTATACCCTAACATCTAACCTTTCTCTTTTTATCCTACAGATATTTCCTATGTATTATCCTATGTATATTTTTGTTAGTAATTATAATAAAAGAATACACATAAAACACAAAATAACTTACACGGAAAGATGGCATTTTAGGAATAGCTGCTCGGAATCCTAAACCTAATCCACTTAGAGCCAACGTTTCTAAGCCTTCTGTTCCAGCTTCCAAGATACTATTAAGGTTAGGAGCTGGTTGTGCAGATTTAGGCTCTTCGTTAGTCACATTAGTAGACTATAAATATTTTTAAAAATGTCAATAACATCAAACAAAGTTCAAGTAGATAAAATTTACTTTTGACTGCCTTTCAGCTTCTTCCCACCACTGATCCAAAGCATTAAAAGCCACAGCTGTCCCCATTTTTTTCATAAGGTCACGTTTAATAATAACTCTTAACTCATACAATACTGCATTCATTAAATTTCTAAAATAAAAATGTTAATAATAATATTACGAATAAAAATATGTTTGTAATTAGTAAAACATACTTTCTAAGTTCTGCTGGGAAATTTTTATTTTCATGCCTATCACGTGGAAGTTCTGGTTCATAAAACTCGGCTCTGGGTAACGGAGGACCATATGGATAATTAGGAGGGTATGGGAAATATTGATAGCCATAATGATTGTTAATTTGAGGTGAATAATAATATCCTTGAGAAGGATAATTTGGCATTGGTGGATATTGTGGTGGTATATTAGGATCATTTTCAACAATTTTTTCATCATTGGATGACAAACTAGATAAACTCATTGCATCATCGGGAGTATTTCCTTTAGGACTTGATCCCAACATGAACTCATCGTCACTGGAGCTGATATCACTGTGCAAAGAATCATGCATATTCTTACTAATAACTAAAACCAAATAAAAATACTTATTAATTTTTTGTAACAAATTATAATCTATTGATTTTATGATATTACCATTTCTTATTGTATTATTTAAGAAGCTCTTTGCTTCCAATTTCTCCTTTTCTTTAGTAATTTTTAATTGTTCAGCTGCAGTTTCAAAACATTTAACATAAACATCATTTGACAAGAAAGGTGACGGAGGATTAGAAAGCGGAAATAATGTTTCTTCATCGTTGCTAACTTTTTCTTCATCTAAATCAGATTGATTGTCATTATTCCCAGGTGGTGGAGGAAGATTCAGACTAATATCATCATCAATGGTATCTTCCACAATGTCAGAAACATCATCAGGATCTTTTTTCACAATAGATAAAAATGCAGGTTCTACACTAGCACCTTGAGAAGACATGCCACTAAGCATCATTTCAATTCTTGTATCTAAATCCAATTTTGATTGTGCTTCAGAATCTAACTTAGAGGCAGGTACTGGCGCAGGTACCGCTATTGGTGCTGGTGCTGAGGGTAAAGGTGGAGCTATAGGACTAGATTCTCCCCACCAATGATTATTTGGTACTGGAGGAACATTGCAAGGATATCTTAAAATAAAAAGTAATAAAAATAAACACCATTTCATAATAATTTAAAACTATTTCAATAATAATAAATAAATTATAATTTATCCTATATACCTATTAAAAGAATAGGGATAAGTCCCGTTGTATCCAGGAGTACCACCCATACTGTTATATCCACTGCTATAACTTTTTTCCGATGGAAGATCACTAGTAGCTGGAGAAGGAGTGGTAAAGTCATAACTACTATAACTTTTGTAATTATCTGTTTTGGGTGGTAATAATGGTTTCTCTTCAGTCTGAGGTTTAACAGAAGATTCTTCTTTGGGTTTACTCGTGCTAGCTGATCGTCTATCTCGATTAGAAATAGTATGTGGTATAACTTTAGGTACTTCCACTTGAGGTTTTGGTTTTTCTTCAGTCATCTTATCAAACATTGATTTACATTTTGAAGCTGTACAATATATAAATGATTCAATTATAAAAATGTACACAAATTGAAAATACTAAAATATTTATTTACCAAAAGGGTCCAAAAAAACACAGACAACTTTTCCCATCACAGATGTATCGTTTAACCTTTGAACACAATATTTAGCTGATGATGCCTCTTCAAAAATAATTTTGGCTAAGCCCAAATGTTTTTTAGTTATTGGATGGTAGAATATTTGTAACAATTCTATTTTTCCAAATTTTACAACCTACAAATTGTACAAAGGATCATATTATAATTAACAATAAAAAATTTAAGCAATAACATTATTATATTATAAAGACTAATCAGAAAAAAAAACCCTAAGTACCTATATTTTAAGATATTATTGCTTTAGTCTAACTCCTAGGTATAGTAGGTTAAATAAATTGTTGCCAATAACAAAATGTCATTGTCTGTACAAAATATATTAATATATTTTAAATGTTTCAAGCACTCAAAAAAAAATTTAATTACAACAAAATAACTATACCTAATTGTTATTCTTTGTTTAAATACTTATCTAATTTTGTCAACATTTATACTTTTAATGCTTATGAAAAAAAATAATTGATATTTTTCAACTGCTATTATTACAACATATTATGAGGAATCTTGTAACAAATTGTCAAGTTTTTTGATCTTATGAAAACATTTTTAAAGAAAAAATTGAATATAAATAGCTCACAGAGGAACCTGCGAGGAACCTTGTATTAAATATTCAAGTTTTCTAAATGATCAAAACATTTTTTATCAGCAATAATAAAAAAATTATAATAAAAATCAAAAATGTCTTATGCCTATAAATAGTTTAAAAAGAGTCAAAATATTTGAAAATTGTGTGGAGTATAGAAAGTTTTAAAATATAGATATTCGGTGAAAATTTCATGTATTTATAATAATTTTTTTTTTATTACATAAAAAAAAATAGATTTAATCAAAAAATGATTTTGCATAAAAATTCCAGTTTATCCTCGAGTTTATCCTTCATTTTTGTTTGTTTTTCCAGACGCTATAAAAACAACCGTGAATTTTCTGTTTAAAACCTCTCAAAAGTACTAACTAGAAACAATTTCCTACCAAAAAAGATACTGAAGTTAAAAATTGATAGAAAAAAAAATCATTGTAAAATTAATACTTTCATTGCACTGCTCAGAATTTAAAATAACGATAAGTTTAAACAAAAAAATATATTTAGACTAATAATAATAAAGTAATTATAATACTGAATAATGCATCATAATTACTTTTGATAAAACATAATTTACAGAGTAATTTACTATCTTAATTTACTTTTCTTAATTTAAGTAAATTCACTCACCAAGTCAGTTAGAAATACTTTATCAATATTATCGTTTAAATTAGTAAAAGTTACTTCAACTTCAGGGCGTTGACCAATGTAGTTTCTATCAAGCTGAAAAATAATTTTTAATTTTAAACATAGTATTATTTCTGTTCTATGCGTTTAAAAATCTTGTTTTTTTAATACAATTTAACATTAATTTCAATATATATACCTATAACAGATATATTTCTATTATATAAATAATATTATCATTTGTTTTTGAATAAAACTCTATAAACTTTGTATACATGAAAAATTATGTTTACTGCCAAAAATAAAATATGTATAAGTTACCTATTTTAATAATAGTAAATTTTTTTTTCTAATTTCATCAATAATTTGATTAAATTTTCTTTGAAAATTCAATCAGTTATCCAAAAATAGAACTAATATTTAATAAAAAAAAATATTCAACAAAAAAAAGTAAAAATTGTGTATAATTTATAAATTTGCTTGACTTTACACTTGTTTAGATTTTTCATTTTAATAAATAAAATTAAGTATAAAATAGAAAATAAGAATATTTTCAGTACATGGTACCTACTTCTCTATTTAAATTTACATTTACTAAATGGTTAAAAATATTTTAATTTAAAATAATAATATGTATTATATTATTATTTTTCTGTTTTCATGATAGACATTTTTTTCAAACATAAATTCTTTAAGCAGTATGCTAATTAAATTATTTTTATTTTTAAGAACTAAATTATATTTATGTAAAATTATCAAATACTTGATAAATTTAATCTATACAAACATAAATAGCAGCAATATATTATTAAATTATGTGCACAGATAATAAAATTATTACCACACATATTACTTAGGTATAATATATTTTAATATAACTATATTGTGGTAAATGGTTATCAAAATTATTCTAACCTTTCTTTATCATGTTACATTTTACACTCAGTTTCATTAATTAAAAATAAAACATGTGTTTAACTGATAAAAGAAATTGTAGAATAAGAATTTGAACATTATAAAATTGTTTTATCAAGTTTTCTTTACTATTTTATACTAAAAATAATTAAATATATAGCTTGTAAAATGTTTTAATTGATTCTCTCAATTAATTACTTAGGTACTTGATCAAAACATTTGTTGTATCACAAAATTGTTCAAATAATTTTACCCATTTTCTTTCATACAAAATGTATTAGAAGACTGTGCGCAAGTATATAATATTTTAATGAATCATTTAGAAAAGTAAATGTTTTCAAATTAAATTATTCTTTCATAAAACATATAATAAATAAAGTGTACCATTATATTTATACATTTTACATTTTGTTTATTATATGTTTTTTAAGCATTTATTACTTACCTTTAACTTTACAGAAAAATAAATACAAAAATACAAAATATCAAATATTACTGATTAAGTTTTAGAAAATCTAATAGATAGATTAAATTGATAATTTAAAATACATACCTTAAATTTAGGTACTGGCAATTCAATGGGCAAAGTAATAGTTCTAAATGTTTTTCGTGGATCATCATTTTCCAATTCAGGATACGGGGGATCTAGAATACCATCGTAGCGATATACTTTAGTGGCTGCTTTGCCAAGAAATGGATCGGCCAAAAGTTTCCAATTGCGTTCTTTTGGCTTTTCAACAATTAATACAGTTGGTGGTGGTGGAGGCGGTGGTGGCGGTGGAGTAGTTGGCCTTCGAGTATGTTGATGATGGTACATTGGTGAAGGAGGTTTTTCAACTCTTGCCGATGAAGCTCTATTATACTCATAATCACTATCATCATCACTGCTTCTGTGGTTGTGATGTCGCTGGTGAGCACGATGCGATTCATACTCCTCTTCATCGTACCTATAGTGATGGTGACGGTGTCGATGTCTGTGGTGCTTGTTGTGGTGACGGGAGTCATGATGTCTCGAACTATATTTACGGTACGATTCCATTTCATTTTGTCGATCTAAATAATGAAAAAATAACAATGAGCTATATTTTTACAAGATTGTTGTATGGTTGACAGAAAATAAACATACATCATTTTTGTCACAATCAAATTTTCATGTACTATTGATTCAGATACGATACTATTCTTAATATCCTGGATTGTGACTATAGCCGAGTTCAATTTTAAACATAATATAGTAAACAAGTGCAAATATGCTGCTTAAATATCTAATAGAAAACAAATTAAGTCTCTCGTTCGTGTATAATATTGTTAAAAGTCAACAGATCGGAATTCAAGAATCCATTACGTTAGTAGTGAGTACGCGTCCAATCAAATAATCAAAATCAAAAAGTGCCGACTCGCAGGTAATGGAGGTATGTACGGATTGCCTATATTGCACTAAGCAATAAGCATCGAGACTCGAGAGAAACTAGAAGCAGAATTTAACATCAGTCGGATCCCGACGACCGACAACATACATGTCTAATCAAACATCTACAAAGGTATATCGAGAAGTATAAACATCGACAGTGCTCTGCTGCGGCTGTGTTCAATAATATTGTTTTGTTGCACGCACTGTGTGGCCACTCAATGCAGTCAACACGTCGTCTTTATTTACCGTCCGGGTCTGGCACTCTGGACGTATAGACTAGTGACTACAGCTCCCGTCGCCGGTCACCCGTCGAGGCGTCAGCCCGTCGTGAAACCTGAATAAAACAAATATTTAACGATATGATATCAGATATACCATATACGATATATTATTGACCGAATAATACAATATTATTATATTGTATCGACTATCCAGTATAATATGTACATATCACACGTGCATATAAAAAAAAATACTTATAATCTATTATAGTAAATTGGGCACTGCGAGAGAATAATCCCAAAACATTAACCTCGTGAAAAATAACTCCATACGAAATTTTACAAAATAAAAAAAAATGGTGGGCGAGTGGATCCAAAAATATTTTTTTTTATATATTGATACATTATACAGTGAAACTTCTATTAACGGACACTTCTCGAAAACGGACAAATTGTCTGGTCTCGACATCAAGTACACTAATTACTAAGGCGCAGCCCCGTTGAAATTATTTAGACACCTCTGAATAACGGACGCGGACAGGTTTTGGTAGTCTGTTTTTGTAGGTACCTCTTTAAATAACAAGATAGCTATACCGAGAAACACAAACCTATTGTAAATATTATATATTTATATCTATTTTTCCGATAAAGACATATTTTATCATTAAATGTAATTTAATGAGTACGATAAAATATTATATGGTGTATACAATCAATAAACACCAACCTGTACGAACGATAATGACAAAAATACACAATAATTACATGTAATATCTATACATAGACACATGGTAATATCACAGAATAGATTAATCTATTTAATCTATTCCACGGGAATATTCAGAGGGGGGGGGGTGCTTTGAACTTTGAGTGCTCGGCACCCCCTGTCATACAAGTTACAAATCAATAAAATAAATTTGTATTAAAAAATACGTAATTTATGTTATTGGTACGGGTAACTTACAACGCTACAACCATTATTTTTTCTTTTTAAGGAAACCTCCCGTTAAAACTTTCTGCATTCGCGCCTGATCTATTCTGTGGTAAAAAGTATACTATGGTAGTAAGGTCTTTGATGATATATCTTAGATCATATACTTGTCTGTTATATCGGGACCAGACAATTTGTCCGTTTTTTAGACGTGTCCGCTATAATCAGAGGTGTCCGTAAGAAATAAAAATATAAAAAAAAAAAAATATTTTAAGATCCACTTGCCACCATTTTTTTTATTTTGTAAAATTGCATATGGAGTTATTTTTTTAGTGGTTATTTTTCACGAGGTTATTGTTTTGGGGTAATTCTTTGACAATGCCCAATTTACTATACCATTGATTAAATATACAATATGTATATTTAATCAATGACTATACCTAGAGTATAATTTTTTTTATGTATGTATGTAGTATGTGTGATATCCTTAAGTATATGAGTATATTATAGGTATATTATTACTCTGTGTACCGGATAGTTAATACAATTGATATAATATAATAATATGGTATTATTATTTATTCGGTCTATAATATATTAATATTATATTGTATATTTTACATTTGTATGTATCAAACAATGGATGGAGCCACAGCGTATTATATCAATAAAAAATAATATGATGTATGTTGCCGATATTAGCACAGAATAGATGAAATCATGATAAAACTAAAAATGAAAAAAGTATATAAAATATTATGAAATATATTCTGTTATATTTGCGACGAGTCACTTAAAGCAGTGTTCGATGTACGCATGTGCGACACGAAGCATGCGCATTATTATCGAACATCTCATTCAGAGACTCGTCGCTGATAAAGCCAACAAATCATTAATTGTGTCATTGTACCACAGAATAGATTAAATTGGTTATAAAATTAAGAATTAAATTTAATCTATTCTGTGATTGTACCTCCGTCCATCGTATAATATGATCTTGGACTATTTTTTTTTTAATGAAACGGAATATAGATTATAGATAGATATTTTCTCATTTACGTTACTATTGTGTTCTTGTGCTTATGTATTAAATACTAAAATACGTGCATCATAAAATAGACACCTATATAGCTTTGTATTCTGTTTTTGTTGTTCTATGTTTTTTTTTTATAATGACTTCAACAATTAAAAATCATAAAGCTCACAGTCAAGCAAGAGAAATAGTATGGAATGTTTTTAAATATTTTAAAGACAAAAATGAATTTGTAGCTAACTACGTGTTGTATGTTACGACTGCAGAAGCTACTGGTTATTCTGCCAAGTGCCAGGTTAGACTAACGTATTGTGTATGAAATCAAAAAAAGCATGTATTTTGCTGGAAATTCTACTTTGGCTACATTTATCACTCTTGATAAAAAAAGAGATAAAGTGATCAAAGTAAAAGCTTTGGTTGATGATTTTGATAGATGTGCTTTAAGACGAACCATCATAGATATGTATACGATTGTCAAAATTGTACCCATTGGCCACTGTTAAATTTATTTTTGAAAAACAAAAAAATGTTATGAATTTAGGAAGTATTATGACATTGCACAGAATAATTTTAGAAATGAGTTTTAAATTTTATAAGACTGAAACCAATAGAAAAATGATGATAGAAAAGCATCACATACATTTAAAAAAAATACTTGAGTTTCGTAGACAAGGTCATCACATGTTGTTAATAAATCATCGAGTTCTACCGATGATGGCAATACAGTGAAACAGAGTTTAAGTAAAGGAAAACATCTAATAACTGTTCATGCTGGAGGAGAAGAAGGTTTTGTTCCTAATGCATAACTTACATGGGAAGCTCAGAGCTCTATTGATGATTATCACAGTAATATAAATAGAGGTAATTATTATAAATTACAGAAAAATTACTACCAAATTTAAGTAAAAATTCTGTTGTGGTATTGGATAATGTGTCTTTTCAATGTCATCAATCTAACCGTGCTCCACACTCATGTAGCTTAAAAAAAGACATGATAAATTGGTTGACTGAAAATAACATAAGTTTTGATACAACTATGCTTAAACCACAACTTTATGATTTAATATGCAAATATAAAGAAGCGTCGAATAAATGTTTGTTGGATAGTATATTAAGTAAAGAAGGCCATGAAATTATTAGACTGCCACCGATCATCCAGATTTAAATCCCATTCAAATAATTTTGTCACAATTAAAACAATACCTTGCAAAACAAAATCATAATAGTAATATTAAAAAAATTGCAGAACTCTAAACAAAAAATGGATTTTATGGGTCAATCTGAGTGGGGAGCTGTTTGTGCAAACGTGAAAGAATTAGAAGTAGAAATGTGGAAGAACGAAAATTATATGGACATTGTAATCGATAAATCAATAGCAACATACGGAGAAGATAATACAACTGAAGATGATGATTTAGGTGTAGCACTATTATAGCCATAACAAAACTTGTTATTTATCCTATTATGTTTATTATATGTAGATACCTATATATTAATATTTTATCATTATTTTAAATTGGTAAAATGTCTACTTATTGTTTTAAAAATCTTTGGTTGAATATTTGTTTTTAAATTAATAATGTAAAATTAGTTATAAATTGTTTTGTAACAATTGAACCTCTGGTTTTCCGTTATCGTGCTACTGCCGCCGTGCCAATCTAACCGGCAACAACTGTAATAAATATAATATTGTCATAACAGTTAAAACTTGTAAAGTTCTTTTTACAAGGTTTTTTAACAATATATAAAAACTATATTTTATATTTTAATAATAACACAACAAAAATATAATAAACAACAATAACAACAATACATTTAAGTGGTGTCAGAATTTTCAGACTCTAGTGCTTCTTTACGTTTTTTTAATACATTGCCAATAAAGAATTCACCAGCTTTGTATGAACTTCTTACAAGTGGACCACTTGCTGTATATAAAAATCCCATCTTATCGCCAACCTCTTGCCAATGTTTAAACTTCTCGGGAGTGACATATTCTACTACTTTTAAATGTCGTTTTGTAGGTTGCATATATTGTCCAAGTGTAACACAATCCACTAATGATTCTTTTAGATCTAAAAAATTGATGTTTTTAAGTAGCAAACAAAAGGAGAATGATTATTCCATGTTTGCAAAATGTAATAATTACCTTTAAAAGTTTGTTCAATTTGCTCATCAGTTTCGCCAAGACCCAACATAATAGATGATTTTGTAATGAGTTGTGGATTAAATTCTTTGGCTTTATGTAACACTGACATTGTTTGTCTATAATTTAAAGGATTGAAAATTAAATTTATAATACAAAACAACATTTTTAAAAAATAAATTATATTTTTTTCTATTATTATTATTATAATTTTTAAGGTTTTTACTCTTATGAAGGCCAACAGACATTTTTAATTTCATATTCCGAAACAAAATATTATTTCAATCTACAAAAATCAAATATTGTGGACAGGTAGTTTATTTGTTATAAGTAATGACTTATAAGTTTTTAAGTTTATATGAGTGGAGTAGTGGACCAACATTTACTCCAAGGTATCCAACTAGTAGTTCATTCCACTCATTAAACTTTAAAATAATAATTGTAACTCATAAACTACTCGTCCAAAAGTCAACTTTTATAAATAAATCAAATTACTTTAAAAAATATATTGCTATGATTTAAGGAATTAAAAATACATGTTATCATTAAGAAAAGTAAAAATAATATTTTTGAAATAATGAATGTCTTACGTTAAATCCATCACTTGGTATATACATATTATGAACATTGCAATATTTTAAATACTTATAACTTGCTTAGAATTTAAGTATTGTAAATAAGCAACATACAAACACAAATAATAATCAATTAATTTTAATAATAATAGGACATTATACCTGCATAACGTGCTGTCTTACTAATGCAAACTATGGAAAATTTTATGTTCAGAATCACAAAGGCTTATTTTAAATAATATAGGAAAAAGTAATGCCAAAGTGAGACATAACCATATAATACCATGACATTGGTCATTACATGTTGTGTGGTATCACACTGACATACAACCACTGAGCCATGACTAAATAATCAATTTAGCTCCTATATGAATATCATCAATGCAAGTGTCGTACAATTGTTGAGAAAATATGATCATATAAGATTTATTTAAACGTTTTAATAAAATTAAACTAGATAGGTAAGTGATTAATTTAATAATTATTCAAGTGTTAATAAAAATGAGGAATTATTAATATTATATTTACCTATAATTTGCTCTTCGATCTCTAACAAATGGTGTTAGCTTTTCTACAGTTTCAATATTATGAGCAAAAACATCTAAACCGGAATCAACAATAGTCTTAACATTATCAGCTGATCCGCGAAAATCTGGTACCAAGCACTCAATCATGATATTAGGATTACTAAAAATAAAATTAAAAAAACATGTGCACAAAGCTAGAATAAAAAACTATAGAAAAAATTGAACCATGATCTATATTATAACAAACCGATTTTTTATTTCAACTACAGTTTCAGCAAAATGAGAAGATCCACCATCTTCCAAATCTAAAAAAACAGTTCAGTACATATTATTCAATAATCAACAAATGTAACTTTCTCTTTATTTTGATATACCATCACGATCAACTGATGTTAACACAATATAGTCAAGTCCCCATGATGCAATAGCTTTTGCTGTATTAACTGGTTCGTTAGGATCTGGAGGTGGTGGGGCTCGAGATGTTTTAACAGAACAAAATCGACATCCCCTAGTACAAGTGTCACCCAATAACTACAAAATATTTCAACAATAAATGTAAAATTGCAAACAAAATGGATTTTTTTAAAATAATTTTATACCATAATTGTTGCAGTAGCTGTGCCATGTTTACCTCCACCCCAACATTCACCAATGTTTGGGCATCGAGCTTCCTCACAAACAGTATGCAAGTTTAAGTCACGTAGCTGTTCTTTTATCTTAGAAAAATTTTCTCCAGTTGGTATTTTAGTTTTCAGCCAAGGAGGTAAACGCAATCTATCTTCTTCGCCTTTTGCTCGTCGTAATTTGCCACTATAGTTTTCTGATGTTATAGGTGATTCGTTTATAAAATCTGATAAGTCCGGTCCAGTTTGAATTACCTCACGGAATTTATCTCTAACTGTTGATTTAGGTCTACAAATCTGAAAAAAATGTCCTACTTATTATGGTTTCTTGATTTTGTGTAACAATTTAAAAAATTTACCTTGAATAATAAATGATTTGGTTTCCAGTTTGATCCGAATTTATTAAATAAACATGACATTATAAATATGTTAACTTATTGGACACAAATCACGATAGCTTTTAAAACTAAAATGTATGCGGTGTTAACCGAAAGTATAGTTGAATATAGTTGAATGATATAAAATTCTTAAAGTTCAAACATTGATAGCAGATTTCGTCTTGTGATAAGACGGTGGACATGATCACGGTTATAGATATCTACAACCGTGGACATGATAAGCCCTAAATTGCCTTGTTATCATAGACCTATTAACAAATAACAAGTTGTCAATAATTACAACGCTTATTACATTAAAAAATATTTATAAAAAAAAAAAATACGTTTATAATACGTTAATACCAAGGTGGATTTATATTATAATCATATTTATTATTATTTTTTTTGTTTAGTTTCTATTTTTCTATTAAATATTACTATAAACACTTTCAAGTTAAAATCACACAACAATTAAACTAGCCTCTGAAAATGATTAAGTCAGCCACGACATTAATTGTATAATGTATTTAGTTCTTTCAGGTAATTGATGTAATTCATGTAAACCACTAACTATTTAATCTTAACTGTGTCAAGAATAACACACAGGGCCGTGCCTAGGGGGGTGCAAGAGGTGCGCGTGCACTGGGCGCCATTGACCACCAGGTCATTGGGGCGCCAAAAGCATTTTTATAATCTAAGTAATATTACTAAAATACTCAATATTAATTCATATTTTTTTTTCTCGTCGAACACCACTATCTCGACATAATCAGCATTGCCTTGATTGCCTACCAGTTGACAAATATAGTGTTTTTATTTTTGTTTATTTTTAGCGTTACTATTTATTTTTTCCCTGAAATGACGACGTCGTTGACAATATTATTATTATTGTTAAAATTAAAATTAATTAATTTAAATAGCATAGACTGCGACATAGCAAACAACTAGTGAAACGAGTTGTACGTTTTTTTTTTGAACCCATGAATCCATGATATTATCTAGTGTTCAGACGTTCAGTGTTCACGTCATAGTGCATAAAATAATTCTTACAAATTACAATTATTAATTAAAGCCTTAAGGTAAGTTACTTTTCGTGTAATCGAACAAATAAAAATTTGTAAATAAATGACACCGGTTTACCCAATAGGTGTCTATGATATTGAATTATTTGATATAATTTTACATATGACTAAAACTAATTTTGCTTTTTAACTGTTATAATTTTTACAATGAAATCACCCAAAACAATAAATGTTATAGCTACTCATATACAGTTATAATTGTATAACATATTTATTCAGATTATAAATAATAATCAGATATCTAATGACATAGGTACTGTTTTAGTTAAGTTTTGTTTAGTTTTAATTCAAAATAGTTTTGAAGTTAAATTTAGTTTCATATTGAACCAAAAAAAGCAAATGTTTTTAGTTATAACTACAAAATTAAAACTTTAGTAGGTATTGTGGTAATTTTTTTTTTTACGTGTATTAATTGAATTATTATAATTTGTAAATTTGGACGCGTGTACCTGACCGCCGTCCGCCCTAATTAATTTAATTAATATATGTGCCTTTTCCGTAACCCGTATAACGAATAAAATTAGCCTATACACTATAATATTCGTTTGTATTTTTTTCGTTTTTCTTTTTTGCTCTGGTGCAAGAGCCTTCATTTGTCTTGTGTCACAGTATTTATCTTAAAAAAGTAATAGAAATTATCAGAGAATTGCTTTAAATAAAAATATTTTATTAAAAGCAAAATTTAAAATGTATTAATTTTCATACATAATCCCCCTACTCACCCAGATACTTATTCTGAATCATAAGTGTGATAGATCTATAAAAAATAAAATTAATTTATTTTAGACTAAAATGGGCCCCCAAAAAAATCTGGTGCCATGAATAGAAAAATTCAAAAACAAAAATTAGAGGATAATGATAAGTTGTCTAAGCAAATTAAATTATTTTTGTCGAAATCATTAGAAGATAATACTAGTAGAACGAAATTATCCAATGATTTACCACTTATTAATTCTCTATACCCTGAAGACTCTCAGGATCAGGAAGATCATGTAGACTTTTCCATTAATGTAGAAAATGATTTGTCTAAACTAATATTAACATAATTAACAATTATTATATTATAAATACAGATTTGGTGAATTTCTGAGTTCAATTAATAAAATGTATAAAAATTATTGATACTATTGCATTTGTCAATATTATTCACAAAATATATTCAAAAAAGGCTCTCTCCCTGCTTACATATCATCTTTAGAAGTGTTTGTACAATGCACATGTCGACAAAAATGTTTAATGTGAAAAATAAGGTTAATCTGACGATTCTATCTCCGCCTTTACCCTAATGTTTTTACAAATATAAAAATATTTGGTAGAGGGGGTGGGGGCGCTAGAAATGATTCTTGGCACCGGGCGCTGATTATGCTAGGCACGGCACTGAATTAACACATAATACACAATACACATGTAAAATTGGATAATCGAGAGAGACAGTGGATAGAATAATTAATAATAGTAATAATGATGAACATTGAATAGTGAATGGTCTCAAAAATTAGTAGTAGATAATATTTTTCCTACGAATACTGCAATAGCCCGTATTTTCACTTGCATAGTCGAAATCACCAATATATTATCGTACACTGGTTTTATTAGAAGTTAACATTATATAGTATTATATAAAAATAAATTAATCAAACCGAACAAATAGGTATTTTAATTAAACGTTAAAATATATTTATTTTTCTTTCATAATTTTTTACAAAATAAACCAACAACAATTTTAAAATATAGACTTGTTTAAAATTAGAGGTCTTCAAACATTATCTGTAGTGGGTGGGGGGGGGGGGTAGAAACCCTTATAATTTACACCCACCCCCTCATTAATACGCCACTGTTCTATATAGTACCTACAGTGGTATGATTTAAGTGCAAGCCAGTAGCTCCAAGGACCAAGGTATATATTAAGTGCGTGAGCAAACATAAATCTATAAATCTATTTATATTAACCTTGTTCTATGGTGTCACTCACACCACTGCCACCTGTACCACCGTTGTATATAGTGCTATCTGTTTATCATTATTTTCAAACTGCTCAACAGTCAACAATTGAACAATCTGTTTCCGGTGAGTTGATAATGCGAATTTAAATTTTGATGTCTTAAGTATTTAATACTTATTTAACGTCTGCCACTCTACTTCACCAATACCATATTTTTATGTGACAATGAGAGTTACCGATAGCAATCTTGTTTGTGGGACAAATACAAATCCAGAATCTAGAGCATAAAGTTTACTGTAGTCAAATGTAAGAAATCGTAAAAATCGGTGCAAGGTCGATTCTGCGCTGACGATGGCTATACATTACCAATGCAATTTACCAATGATAAACTTAATGATATTTTCCCTGAATTCATCGGTTTGTTAATAGTTTCTACTAAAATCAATGATTATATTATATTATTATTATCTTTAATTTATGAGATTAGATTAATAAAATTAAGTTTTTTACTATATATTATATTATTATGCAACAATTCACCAGCTAGTCAAAGTATAAGAAATGTATCTAAAAAAGTGTACACGAGTAAAATTTATGAAAACTAAAATGGTGGGGGGGGGAATATAGATGCCCGCAGGCAAGTCAATTTTAAGAATAAAAAAAAATTAAATATAGTACATAATACTATAATATATTGTGGTAATAATAACCATAATATTATGGTCTAGTGTTGGAGACTAATCGAATTTTTAAACCATACAAATTATAGAGTAGACTATATTATATTATTAACTATTAAGTGTTTATTAATGAACGATTATTTAGATATCCTATAATCTAAAACCCGGAATAGCTAGCTAAAGTATTAAAAAAATATTTAGGTAAATTAATTAAAGTTTTATTAAATGCGAAAACAAAATTGGGAGAGGAATTATACGATCACCTACAAGCAAACGCATTTTTACTTTTGAGAATTAAAAAATAAAATAAATTACAGCACTGCAGAGTGATTCAACTAACGTAAAACACAAATAGAATCAAAAAGTATTGATTTTTTCCAAAAAAAATTTTTTTGTGGTTTCAAGTCGTTACACAAAAGCATTTTTTAAAAGTAGGTAATAATATTTCTTAATATTTTTTATCCTTGTAATTTTTAAAGTTTCACACTTTAACGACAACATATCTATGTACAGTTCAAATTGCATATTTCAAAGCAGAATTATTTTCCAAACATTTCGATACATATAAGAATTAAATTTCGGACGAGTAGCTCATGACTTACAAGTATATATTTAGATTATATAGATAAGCGGAGTGCAGTGGTATACACGATTACTCCTCAAAATTTTAGTCAACTAAACTCAGGTCTCAGGTCATCAAAAACTTTAAATACTTCTAATTTCTAAAGTTCTAACACTTGTCCAAAATTCAATTTTTATGTGCAGTCGAAATACTATGTCACGCGCGTGGAACACCCGCAGCAGAAAATCGACCCGTGGTTTCTGCATGATATTCTGCAGATATCAAAACACGTTTGTCTAAATACATAATAATATGTGCATTGCGCATAATATATATTATATACTAAGCCAGAAATTCGGCGCGGACAAAACAATTTCGCAGAATGAATTTCGATGTTGCGTGCTGCAGAAGTTCCCCCTCGAAACGTCCGCTGTAAATATCCGCAAGTGTGACACTAGCCTATGAAATTAATTCTGCTTTAAAATTTCAAATTAAAACTGTAAATATGTTGTTATTAAAAAAAAAAATTTTAAACTATAGGAATAAAAAATATGAAAAATAACTTTTTAAAAAAATGTGTTTTTTTAATTACTTGAAACCATGTAAAAATAAAATGTTGAAAAATGTCAATCTTTTTCAACATAATGAGTGTTTTACATTGATTAAATCATCTTGTATAGTAGGTAAATATAAGTTACAAACTGCAGCTGTCTATAAGATTCCATTAACCAAACAACATTACATACAAATAAACAATAATACATTTTTTTCAAAGAACGATTATTCGAGCGGTAGATACCAAAGGTCTCTCCAGGGAGTGGTTGTCAAAATTTAAATAACTAAACTCAAGTTTTATAAATTAAAAAAAAATTGCGAGGGGAAGACGGAAACAATCACTTGCAGCCTGCAGGCATGTTCGGGAAGACGGAAACAATCACTTACAGCCTGCAGGCATGTTCAATTAAAGATTAATAAAAATAAATTCAATTCAAATTATACAGGTATTGAGGTATAAGTGACAGTTAGGGTCTTAGGAACTGGATATATAGTCTAAAAAGTGCAAAACACGATGTAGTATATAGAGAAGATATCTTTTCTACATCGTGGTGCATAATAATATGACCACAGAACAATAAAACAATATGATTATATATGACGACTGTCGTGTATCATGGTCCATGGAACAGAGTAACAGACAACAGTTTGTATAGGCGAAATTTATTTTAGTTTTTGACTTGGAGGGGCTTTACATATTTAAATAAAAAAGAGTCGTGAGCCGTGACCACACCTCCTGTTCAAATACCTTTAAAATTTATTACTTTGTGTAATATAATATAACATAATACCTAATATATTTATCATTTTTTTTCTCACCCACTTTCCCTTGATTTCATACATTTAATATATTATAAACTATAATATATATAATAAATATTTTTTTAAAACAAATAACAATTTGCATTGTAATTTGTAATACTATTATGACACCTATATTATTTTCTGTGGGTAGATCCGATATCTACTATGAAAAATACACAAATATAATGAATCGTTGTTTAAACTCAAGAAAATAATTTCTTCAAACAACGTTCACTGTAGTCTGTATTATATAGATTAGATAATTATTAAACAATTAAATAGTTTAATAATTAAAAATACAAATTTTTGAAGTAGCTAAGCTCCTTCAAGTACCCCCCCCCCAAAAAAAAAAAAATTCACCTATGACAGTTAGAAACAGCGGAAAGAGCCTAAGACCTAAGTGAATTGTGATTACTGACATAATAGTGACTTGTGGTTGTGCCATGAGGAACCAACTATGACGAAATTCCGTGGAGCTCAATAAGGCACAACGTATTACGCAAATCTCTACGGCTATCGAAATACTAAAATACTAAATTCCAATTTAAATCTTTCTACGTGTCGAGCACAAGTCATAACTTAGGTAGTAGGCATTACCGGGCGCCCAGTGCCGATTGCGAATGACCCGAATGGCCCGAATGCCGGATTCCGGCAGCCGGAACCGGAATGCTGTATGCTTGTATTGCCTGTATTGCCGTGTGAGTATGTGTCATGTGACATGTGTAGTGTGTACTGACTGTACTGTGTGACGTGTGTGCCGCATAGACACCGCCCACCACCACCACGTACTTCACCAAAGCCTAATCGAAGACAGTTGTAGGGAAATTTCAAGTCGTCCACTGACGGCACACTGTTCAGTCTGTTTATGTGGCACTCCCTCCCTTCTACCCTGCTCAAACAGTCGAACCCTTTCGACACATTATTTTTTTTTCTGCTCGCCTGCGCGATTCCCGATATGAACCGTGCACTGAACTTGCGACTATACGATTATTGTCCCGATTTTATGATTTATCAAAATACAATACACGGTGCATCGAAGTCCGCCGCCGACGGCCGACAGCAATAAGTAGTGAATAGTGATCGGTTTTTATACTCTGTTATTATTAATTGTCATTGTCGTCTCACGTCTCGTCACCACCGAATCCGACTATTATCGTATTTTTAGTACCGCAATCGCGTTGATGTCGGCCAACCCCCTCTGAAAGTGTCTTCTTCAGTCGAATCATCAGGCTCCGACATTCCAGCCGCCCAACATCGAAAACCTGCTGATCCCGTGACTGCGAGTGTCGTGTTTCGTCCAATTTAGTATTTACTTACTCGCACGCACACACATTCACTCGCTCACACACATACACACACACACCTATATACATCGTCATTATCAGCGAGTGCACCTCCTCCTCCCCATACTCCTCCACCTCCCACACTCGTGAGCTTTTGGAAAGCGCAGGACTCTGTCGTGTTCGTCAATCGTTCTTCCGACCACTTCGCGATTCGCTCGAATAACCAGCACGCGGACTGGACGACGTGATCGAAATGGCGCAGATACTACCCATCAAGTTCCAGGAACACCTACAGGTAAATCGAAAGCCGAGTGCTGAAAACGCCGTGCCGTCGGCCCACGATTGTCGCCGGCGCAGGGGCCGTCGATCGTTCTATTGTCGGCCCCTCGAATCGACGGTCGCCGCCGGATGGTATTTTTAATGCAACCCGAACGATCGGTACCGGTAAAACCCAAACGGTTCTCTTCGCGGCGACCCTATCGCTCGGCCGATCCGCCCGCCGCCTATTAATAGGTTACATAATTTATCGCGCCGGTCGCGCGTTGCAACGCAATCGTTACCAATATTTTATCGGTGATCGTGTTTTTCATTACGATATTCACAACGAAGACGATAATAATAACAAGTAGGTGATGTGATATCGTGGTTTCGACCGGTCAACGGGCTTTCCCACAGTCACTTCGACTTGTGGCTACTTAATTTTTCCTATCTGGTTTTGATCTCCGAAAAATTTGGCGTTCAATGACAGCTCATGTCTGCTTATCACCTGCCAGATGTCGGGTTTCACGTCGATTCCCCGTGACGGGCGTTTACTGTATTTCAGAAGTGTATAATAATATATCGTATTCTATAGTAGTTGCGCTGTGTCTCTGTCAAAGTTATTATGTTGTTGTACATTTTAATCCAATTAAATGTGGGTCAAGGGGAATTTCATGATAGGAACATTATCTCTACGTTATTGTGTTTTTGTTGGTATGATATCAGATGGAATTATAATAATAAGTGATTCACAATAATACCCAACAACAGTTATTAGTACCTACAATTATTATGTCTGATCTTTGAACTCCGACATCAATTTGTTGTGCACCTCTACCTAATTGTTTTTTTCGTTTTTTTTTGAATTTTGTGTCATAATTTTTTCTACAGCTTACAAATGTGGGCATCAATCAGTCAAACATCAGTTTTAATACACTCACCATGGAATCAGATAAATTTATCTGCGTGCGTGAAAAGACTGGTGATGTTGCACAAGTTGTCATTGTCGACATGGCTGATCCCCAAAATCCAATCAGGCGTCCAATATCAGCAGATTCAGCCATAATGAATCCAGCTAGCAAAGTGATTGCACTTAAAGGAAAAGCTGGTACCGAAGGAACAGCTGCATGTAAGAATTGCATTGCTTTGATTTAATGACATTTTTACGAAAAATATAACTTTTTTTTAGCTCAAAAGACCTTACAGATTTTTAATATTGAGATGAAGAGTAAAATGAAAGCTCACATTATGCAAGATGATGTAGTTTTTTGGAAATGGATTTCTCCAAATACATTAGCTCTCGTCACAGAAACATCGGTATTCCATTGGAGTATGGAAGGTAATTATTTATTCTTAACATCTGAAACACATTATATTTTTAACTAAATTAAATTTCAGGAGACTCTACACCAGTTAAGATGTTTGATCGTCATTCTACATTGAATGGGTGTCAAATAATTAATTATAGAACAGATCATAAACAACAATGGTTATTACTCATAGGAATTTCGGCTCAAGTACTATTTTTCTTTCTACCTTTTTGAAGAGAATTATAATTATTTTCTTGCTTTTAGCAAAATCGAGTTGTTGGAGCTATGCAATTATATTCTGTAGAAAAAAGTTGTTCACAGCCCATTGAAGGTCATGCTGCATCTTTTGCAAGATTCCAAATGGAAGGAAATAGAGAAATGTCTACATTGTTTTGTTTTGCTGCACGTACAGCTGCTGGAGGAAAAGTAATTTCAATTATTCTGAAATTAATACTTCAAATTCAAATATATTTTTGATTTAAACATTTAAATTTTAGTTACACATTGTTGAAGTGGTACAAACACCAAGAGGCAATCAACCATTCCCCAAAAAACAGGTGGAAGTTTTCTTTCCTCCAGAAGCACAGAACGATTTTCCAGTTGCGATGCAAGTCAGCTCCAAATTTGATGTAATATATCTTATTACTAAGTATGGTTATATTCATCTATATGACATTGAAACAGCTACCTGCATCTATATGAACCGCATTAGTGGAGATACAATTTTTGTAACTGCACCACATGATGCCACTGGTGGAATAATTGGTGTTAATCGTAAAGGACAAGTATTATCTGTCAGTGTTGAAGAAGACAACATAATACCATACATTAATACAGTACTCCAGCATCCAGAACTCGCTTTACGTATGGCTGTTCGAAATAATTTGTCAGGTGCAGAAGAACTTTTTGTCCGCAAGTTTAACATGCTCTTCCAAAGTGCACAATACGCAGATGCAGCTAAAGTAGCAGCCAATGCACCTAAAGGCATTCTCAGGACACCTTCTACCATACAAAAATTCCAACAGGTTCCAACTGCTACAAATCAATCATCTCCTTTACTTCAATACTTTGGAATATTACTGGATCAGGTATACTATCGCAGTTATCCTTAATTTTCAATTTTGTAAAAATAATCAATTACCTTCATATTTATTTGAATATTTTTAGGGAAAGTTGAATAAATATGAATCTCTGGAACTATGTCGTCCAGTTCTTGCACAAGATAAAAGGCAATTATTAGAAAAGTGGCTTAAAGAAGATAAATTGGAGTGCTCTGAAGAATTGGGAGACTTGGTTAAGACTGCAGACATTTCTTTAGCATTGTCAGTTTATCTGCGTGCAAACATTCCACCAAAAGTACTTAGCAATTAATTTATAATTATTTATTAAACATACTCAATAAATTGTTTTCTATAGGTTGTCCAATGTTTTGCTGAGACTGGCCAGTATCAGAAAATTATATTGTACTCCCAAAAAATAAGTTATGTACCAGATTATATACATTTGTTCAGGAATGTAGTCTTACGTACTACTCCTGATCATGCTGTTGAATTTGCCCAAATGTTACTGTCTGATGACGCTGAACCTCTAGCTAATATTAACCAAGTATGAAATTAATAGTTTGATTAATTTCTTATATCTTACTTATGTATAAAAAAAAAAATTGATTTTAACAATTTAAATGTAGATTGTGGATATATTCATCGAGCAAAGCATGGTTCAACAATGCACTAAATTCCTTCTAGAAGCATTGAAACATAACCGTGAAGCTGAAGGCCCGTTACAAACACGTCTACTTGAAATGAATTTAATATCCGCCCCACAAGTAGCTGATGCTATTCTCGGTAACCAAATGTTTACTCATTACGATCGTGCTCATGTTGCCCAACTGTGTGAAAAAGCTGGACTCTTACAAAGAGCATTGGAACATTATACAGACTTGTATGATATAAAAAGAGCAGTTGTACATACACAATTATTAAATCCTGAATGGTTAATTGGTTACTTTGGATCCTTAAGTGTTGAAGATTCTTTGGAATGTTTAAAAGCCATGCTAACTAATAACATAAGGCAAAACCTTCAAATTTGTGTTAAGGTAAATACCTAAAATAACTTAAATATTAATGAAAATATTATACCTATACTACATGATTTATTTAATTTTTGTCTTAAAATTAGATTGCAACCAAATACCATGAACAATTGACAACTAAGGCGTTGATTGATTTATTTGAGTCATTTAAAAGTTATGAAGGATTATTTTACTTCCTGGGATCCATTGTTAACTTCAGTCAAGATCCAGAAGTTCATTTTAAATACATTTCAGTAAGTTATAAGCTTAAATTATTTGAGTTTATAATATTGTCTATGTTTTAGTTACCTGATTTTTTATACTTAAATTTAATAAGTTTGTTTGTTCAGTTAGTTATTTTATTTTATCCACCCAATATCTGAAATGCCTATTAGAACAATTTTTGAATTTAAATTCCACAATTAACAGAATGTAGATAAACAATAACTGTATGAATAAAATACACAATGTGTTACCATTTTGCTAAATAGTTAATTCATTTTTATAGGCAGCTTGCAAAACTGGACAAATTAAAGAAGTGGAGCGGATATGTCGTGAATCTACATGTTATAACGCAGAAAGAGTTAAGAATTTCTTAAAAGAAGCAAAGCTCACTGATCAGTTACCATTAATCATTGTCTGTGATCGATTTAATTTTGTACATGATCTCGTGTTATATTTATATAGAAATAATTTACAAAAATATATTGAGATTTATGTACAAAAAGTGAACCCATCACGTCTCCCAGTTGTAGTCGGTGGACTCCTTGATGTAGATTGTTCAGAAGATATAATCAAAAATCTTATACAAGTCGTGAAAGGAGAATTCTCTACAGATGAATTGGTAGAAGAAGTAGAGAAGCGTAACCGTCTTAAACTATTGTCATCTTGGTTAGAATTACGTGTTCATGATGGTAGTGAAGAGCCTGCAACTCATAATGCTCTTGCTAAAATTTATATTGACAGCAACAACAATCCAGAAAGATATTTGAAGTATGCAGTTTACAATGTTATAAATAACAATAAACAATTTGTAATATACATTTTTATTTTTGTAGAGAGAACAAGTTCTATGATAGTCGCGTGGTCGGCAAGTATTGTGAAAAGCGTGATCCACATTTAGCATGCGTTGCTTATGAACGGGGAAAATGTGATTTGGAATTGATAAACGTTTGTAATGAAAATAGTCTTTTCAAATCTGAAGCTAGATATTTAGTGAGACGTCGTAACCCAGAGTTGTGGCTGGAAGTATTGAATGAAAATAATGTCTATCGTCGTCCACTTATTGATCAAGTTGTGCAAACGGCTTTATCTGAAACTCAAGATCCTGAAGACATATCGGTGACTGTAAAAGCTTTTATGACTGCTGATTTGCCCAATGAACTGATTGAACTACTTGAAAAAATTGTATTTGATAACTCATTATTCAGCTCTCATAGGTAAATACTAAAAAAGAATAACCTATTAACTTTTTTCAAATTAAGAATAAAACAATAATTTTTTCTTCGTTTCATGTGAATTTAGAAACTTGCAAAATCTATTGATTTTAACAGCCGTTAAAGCCGACCGAACTCGTGTAATGGATTATATTAATCGTTTGGACAACTATGATGCTCCTGATATAGCATCCATCGCTATTAACAATGAACTATTTGAAGAAGCTTTTGCAATATTTAAGAAGTTTAACGTTAATCAATCTGCTATTCAAGTAAGATTTTGTTAATATATTATATTTTGTTATTACTTTGGTTTGGATAAATAATTAAAATTAATAATTTTTGTTTGATTATTAAGGTACTTATTGATAATGTGAAAAATCTTGATCGTGCTTATGAATTCGCTGAACGTTGCAATGAACCAGGTGTTTGGAGCTTATTGGCAAAATCTCAATTGCAAAGTATGTTTGTCAAAGAAGCTATTGACTCTTTTATTAAAGCTGATGATCCAAGTGCATACATGGATGTTGTTCAGACTGCACACAAGACAGGTATTTGTTGAATTTTTTATTATACATTTACAAACAGTGAACAAGTTAAATGAATGATTTATTGATATATTTTTGTCTTGATTATAGGAAGTTGGGAAGATCTTGTACGTTATTTGCAAATGTCACGTAAGAAGGCTCGTGAATCTTATATTGAAAGTGAATTAATCTACGCTTATGCCAAAACAAATCGTCTTGCCGATCTTGAGGAATTTATTTCTGGACCAAATCACGCTGATATTCAAAAGGTTATTATTTTTAATTTAGTGTGTAAGTGTAGCATATTATATTCAACAATGTAATAATTTATTTTACAGATTGGTGATAGGTGTTTTGAAGACAAAATGTATGAACCAGCTAAACTGCTGTACAACAATGTTTCAAACTTTGCACGATTAGCTATTACTCTTGTACATCTTAAAGAATATCAGGGTGCTGTTGACAGTGCCCGTAAAGCAAATAGCACAAGGACATGGAAAGAAGTGTGTTTTGCATGTGTTGATAATAACGAGTTCAGATTAGCTCAAATGTGTGGACTGCACATAGTTGTTCATGCTGATGAATTAGAAGACTTAATTAACTACTACCAAGTAATATAAAATAAATAATTACTTTTGTAATATTGTTCTGATAATTTAATAACATGTCTTTTTTTTATCCATTTAGGATCGTGGTTATTTTGAAGAACTTATTAATCTTCTTGAAGCAGCATTGGGATTGGAACGTGCACATATGGGAATGTTTACGGAATTGGCTATCTTATACTCCAAATATAAGCCGGCTAAGATGAAGGAGCATTTAGAACTCTTCTGGTCTCGTGTTAATATCCCTAAAGTGTTACGAGCGGCTGAACAAGCACATTTGTGGTCAGAGTTAGTATTTTTGTATGATAAATATGAAGAGTATGATAATGCGGTATTAGCCATGATGAATCATCCAACTGAAGCATGGCGAGAGAGTCATTTTAAAGACATTATTACAAAGGTATGAAAAGAAATAGTGTTAAAAGTATTCATGTTTATTTCTTCTTAACTAATAACTATTGATTCATTTTTCAGGTTGCTAATTTAGAATTATATTACAAAGCAATACAATTTTACCTCGATTATAAACCGCTTCTGCTCAATGACTTATTGCTGGTGTTGACACCACGAATGGACCACACCAGAGGTGTTGCCTATTTCACCAAGGTATTTTTAGTCTCAACACAGTATTTATTGTAGATAATACCATATTTTTTTTTTTTAATTTAGACAAATCATTTGCAATTAGTCAAAACTTACTTACGTTCTGTGCAATCTTTAAATAATAAAGCTATAAATGAAGCACTAAATAACTTACTGATCGACGAGGAAGACTACCAAGTAATTATTTTAATCATTATTTGTATTTACCATAGTTGATTATTTTTGTTCTCTATAGGGTCTACGAACGTCTATTGATGCTTTTGATAATTTTGACACTATTGCACTTGCCCAAAAACTTGAAAAACATGAACTTACAGAGTTTAGACGCATTGCTGCTTACTTGTACAAAGGAAATAATAGGTGGAAGCAGAGTGTTGAATTGTGCAAGAAAGACAGATTATATAAAGTATGGGGTTATTATTAATATTTGATATTAGAATGTATGTACATTTTGGGTTTACTTTATTCTGATATCTAATTAATGTATTAGGATGCAATGGAATATGCAGCAGAATCAAAAAATTCAGAAGTAGCTGAAGAATTGGTTACGTGGTTCTTAGAACGTGGAAACTACGATTGTTTTGCTGCTGCTTTGTTTCAATGTTACGATCTTGTGCACCCAGACATCGTTTTGGAACTAGCGTGGAGGCATAAAATCATGGACTTTGCTATGCCTTACCTAATTCAAGTCACTAGAGAATATGTTGCCAAGGTAGATAAATTAGAAGAAGCCGAATCCAAGCGATTGGAAGAACACAAAGAAGAAGATATCAAACCAATGATGATACGTAAGTATTATTGAAATGCATATTTATTTGTGTTCAGTTTTGATATTTTATCAATTTTATTTATATAGCTGAACCACAACTGATGTTGACAGCTGGTCCGTCAGTTATGGGTAACATGTACTCGCCGTCCTATCAAGGAACTGTAGCCCCTTCACAGCAACCTTATGTACCCCCAAGCGGAGCCCCATATGCAACTTCAAATACTTTACCCTATCAGGGCTATGGCATGTAATGTACCTATTATATACCCCTTTCCTTTATAGCAGTATTTTATAAGTAAACAATGATGGGCTTTGCTATATTCTGATAGAAAATTTACTACCCAGGTATAAAATATTTATATTTTATAAATAATCAATTTAAAAATCATTCCAAAAAAAAAAAAAATTAACTAAATAGGCTTTTGAAAAATATATTCTCATCATTGTTAGATAATATTAAATAGTTAATGTTAATAATTGTTAAAAATATTACTTGTTTAAATTATTCAACCTCACTTCGTAACTTATGATTTATTTGCGTATACATTTTTAATATTGATTTCACGTTAATTTTTATAATTTATTTTATTTATAATCGTATTATTATTATTATTATTATTATTACTATAAAACATTATTATTATTATTATTATACATTTTTTTGTAAATTATTATCTACAATTTATATAGAAATATAAAAACAAATTATAATGATAAAATATGTCTTTGTTGTTATAACAGTGTACATATAACGTAACACTTATTTTTAGTGTTTCTAAAATATTGAAAAACTAAATGTAGACTGTAGGGTTCTAATATGTGCATAATTTGTACTACTACAAAATATAAAATGCCTATGAAGAGCCTTTTTGTTGCAACATTGTTTACATGTAAAATAAAACATTTTACTAAAAAAGTCAATGGTTCCGTTAAATTTGACAAATTTTGAAATATTATTAAGCCTAAGTTACCGATGGCAATACCATTTCGTGCAGGAGACAGTATGAAGAGCAAGAAAATAAATATTTTAGAAGCTCATAATTTTAAGTTCATAAGTCTACAATCTTCAGTTCTTCCACATTGCATAAAATTTAGAACTAACATTTAATACATGAAAATAATAGCTAATAACACTATTTTATGTGGTAGCTTGTGTACAAGCTACAGAGCACAACTGGAGATAACAAATACCTACTATACCAAAACTAAAAGTAATCACCGAAAACTTTTTATAGTCAAATATCTAACCCAGGGGTACTGAATAGTAATATAAACACGTTAAAAAATCCAATAACAATTATAGGTGGATGTTACAAATTGTTGGTGATTAAATATTAGTTGTATGGTAATTGGTTAGTATAAAGAAAAAAAAGTAGAGAAAGATAAAGTAATGAAACAATTTAATGTGTAATAATGCATAATAATTGTAAAATTGTAAAAATATTTATTCATTAAATGACTAATATAATATTTGTATTTTATACTATATTGTAAACTTAAACTTCCAACAAACAATGTATGTATTAACATCAAATACAAAGCTTATAATTAGTATAATTGAGTTTTCTTGAAATATACTTCCTTTTCAGCTTCATGTTTATTCAACTTAGGATCTAAAAAACGCATTTCATCTCCGGACAATTGAGGTAGAACCAGATCTAGTTTTTTACGTAATTTGCTAAACGCATCCTTTTCTTTGGTTATTTTTGTTTCTTCCTATAAATTTAGTTAGGTGTCTTAAATTACCTATGCAACAATAGTTTTGAGTACAATACTCACCATGACAATATTTTCTTCACGTTTTATAACGTCCAACAGTCGGTTCTGAATATCTTTACCTTTTTTATCGAACTTATTTTGAATATCTTTTGCATTCTCCAAAGCCTTTAGCCCTTCTTCTTGTTTTGAAAGTGCCATCTATTTTAAAAAGAATTAAGGTTTATTAACAATAATTATCATGTTATGAACTTGATATATTAATATTTAATATTTCTTAAAACATATTTAATTAGTCTTGAGTTGTTTATAACTTGATAAATATTAATAACAAATTTACAAAATACTATTTATAATTAGGAGGTCAAAGCTGTGGCCTGTGACATGAACTCATTATGTATACATGTCAGATATGAGATATTCACCTTAAACATTTTTTCAGCACGAATTGATTTCATTTTAATTTCGTCATCTAGTTCTTGCAATCTGTTTTTTTCGTCAGCTAAACGTTTTTCCAATTCTTTTGTATGTTCCAATCGTTTTTCTAATTCTTTTTCCTTTCTTTTTAGCTCCTTAAAATTCTCTTTCACTTCCACTTTAGCTTGTATCAAATCGGTTCCTGTACCGGCATCTAATTTGAGCATGGTTTCAAGTCTATATCGTTCCGAAGCCACTTCAAAACGTTCTTCTGCTAACTTGCGTTGTTCTTCGATGACCGACGAACGAACATCCTAGACAAATAGAAAAATATAAACTATAGTCTTATTAATGTTTCACCCTCATGTTTCTTACCTCCAACTCTTGTTTTCGACCTTCGATATATTGTGTTTCTGATTTTTTTTCACGTTCCCATGTTTTACGACTATCCTCGAACGCTTTCATAGATCGCTTTAGCTCTTTATTAAAAAGTTCTAGTTCATTTCGTTCCCGTTGATTTCTTGATTGGAACTCTTCGATTTTCATTTGAAGAGCTGACTTTTCTCCTTCCAACACGGCCATCTGCTTATCTACTTCTTCTTGTAAATCTATACCCGTCATGCATATAGGTAGGCATATTAATCAAAATTGAGTTAATTATGTTGAGTCCAAATGTTAACACAAGAACCACCTACGTTGTAAGTTAATAGTTACTTATCTAGCAATACATTAAACCCTCAAAGTTTAAAGTAAATATGCGGACAAATACTAATTTAACTAACTAGGTCAAAATAAATAATTTAAAATGTAAAAATAAATCATATTGTTCAACCTTCATCATTATACACTAATATTCTACATTTCTACTTCTATTTCAACTTAAAATAATATATTTTATACTAACATAAATAAGTTTTTAGGTTGAATACAACTTTTGTTTTCTGACCGTAACCGATTTTGGATAACGCTCTGTTTACAAATGAATGGTTGCCATTCGTGAATAACCGATAAAATATCGCGAAACCAATATATTGCATGGGATATAAAATATCATCCGTTTAAAATATAGCAGCAATTTAATTAGAATAAAATAAACACCTATAACTAGAATACATACATAATAAATATTCAATTGTTAGTCGAAAATATGTCAAGTAATATATTATAATAGATAATATATGTCAAAGCATAATATTGTTAAAATGTTAAATTATTATTTAGTAGCCTTGTTGTTTATAGTATTAAAATGTAAACCTAAATTTAAAAATAATAAATCTTTTCCTTTTGCAGTTTTTGTAATATTCAATGCTGTTTAAAATAAATAAAATAATATCTTACAAGTTTCAAGTAATAATACAGAACATATTATACAAATTATAAAATGAAAAACCAGAATACCGGAATGCATTACTACTGTAGTACTGTCACTGTCTGTCAGTGATCGTCAAACAATATAATATAAAAAATTAATCAAAACTTAATTTTATTTTGTTGAAAGGCCGGCTGGTTTAAGCGCTAAAATTATAGCTCTTATACAGTATACTGTAATAATAAATTGAACTATAACTACAGATATAGGTAGAATTATTGCACATCTACACCTACCTTTAAGTTGTTTGTTTTGAGCGGTAATTGAAATCTCTCTAGCGGTCATCTCTTCGCTGGTCAGACGCCTTGGCTTTGAATCACGAAAGCAGGATTCAACTTCTTCCAAATGGTTCATTTTAATCCTTTGCACTTCGGTAGTTTGCTTGAGATCTATTAAATGACTCTCGTGCATTACACTCAACCTTTCCTCGAACATGTCTTTTAAACGCTTTTCATTTTCTTTTCGTTCCGCCATATCAGCTTTTCGTTCTTCTTCGAGCTCATTTACGCGCTCCTCATAACGATCTAGCTTTTCATGCAACATATTTTGCTGTAATCTATATGCATATAAAACGACGTAATCACCAAAACATTTAAAAATGAAAATTAAATTACGTAGTATAATAGTTACGATGTCCAATATATATTATAAAATTGGATAATTAATAATTACGTCCATAATTATTACAAATGTATTCACAATGCAGTATAATTGTTATTTAAAAAAAGTGAATAATAATTAACGATATTCCCTAGGTATATGGCTATATATGCATTTTGGTAAAAAGTTCAAATATCTCACAAGCCTTACTCATATTTAGTCTTTAAGGCATCTAATTCTAATTCGTGTTTTTTTGAAAGATGATCGTTTGTAAGTTGAAATTTGTGGTTATCAGACCGTAGACGTTCTAATTCTTGTGTATCGTGGTTCATTACGGAATAACTATTATCCATTAAGAACGCCTGTGTACGATAAAATATAATACGTAGGAAGTAAAATAAGTATAAGTATAATTTTCTTGTTACTTTAATAAGAAGATCGCTGTTTTGTTGCTCTTGAATCAATGTTATAGCAGCCTGCTGTATGTCTTGTTTTTTTTTAGCCAGCTCACGGATCAATTCCATTATGGAAGTTTGGATACTGTCTTTTCCTCTGAGCAACGATAAAACCGAAACAGATTTTTCTTCGGCGATATCGTTTTCAGCTCTCTCAGTTTTCTGCGGTACATTTGCATCAACCATTTTGTCAGTAGACAAAATATGATGAGTATTAGGCGGAGGAGTGATAGTCAGGGTGGTCGTTTCGTCTGTGTTATGTATTAATCCACTTAACCAAGAAGGCATATTTTCTGGAAAACAAAACGATATAGTTTTCAATAAGGTGATACACGAGAAAAAGCTTTTTTTCTCTCGAAATTCTTTAATGCAAATTTTAATTTGCAAATTTGAACAATAACTAATAAGATTAATAAGCGAAGAAGGCAGAAATGGTCGTCAAGTAATCGTGTTTTATTATTTATACGAAGTAACCAGTAAGTCATCAGTCGATTTTCACTCCAAGGTAGCGTATGCATTGGGCACTGGAAAGGGGTTAATTGTTGATTAAAAATCACTCATTATCTCAAAAGTATATAGGTATCAACTTATTTCGAAAATGTAAGGTACATAGAATTATAAAGTCATACCGATACAATTCTTTGTATCAAAGTCTCAACAAAGTTCAAACTCTTCATACTAACTTTCTTCACTGCCCTCATTTATTTGTTCATTATTCTGTGTTTGTTGCTGAATAGTTGAGCCCTATATCTACTCTGTATTCAAAATAAGGGCCAATGGAAAATGTGTCAGTATTAGAATTTAGAGTTATATTTAAAATTATGAAATAATAATTGTATAGTGTTTGCCTTAAAAAACTAATTTCACCGTATGAGCACATTACACGAGAAAGAATATAATAATAGAACATAATTTTTTTATCATAAGTGATCATTATGGTCGTTTTAACTTATATATACCTACAACCTACCTGAAGCTGCCGCTGTTTTCTTGGCGACCGTGACGATGGACGGTGACGTCTCTCGGCGTTTCGACAACGTAGGTGGCTCGGAAACCACGGCCCACGCCCGGTCGGTGGCATCTTCGCTAACAGTGGTCGTGGACGGTAACGGCACAGCAGCACTTACACCAGTACCGCGGTACGTGGTATCGGCTAACGAGTCGAAAACGTTTCGGTTGGGGGTCTTGTTCTTCTCACCATCGTCGTCGTCGTCGTCATCGTCGTCGCTGAACAGCAAGCCCGCCGAACGGGACGTTCGCTGTTGCGTGCTCTGTCGCCTAAAGTCATGACGCCTCTTCACATTTTGCCCACCGCGGCCGTGTGAAGATGGTTCGTACGATGTTATCTCCGCGTTGCTTTTCGGGCGCAGGCCCAGCCAATCGTCTGTTGTCGTTTTCCTAGCGACGGTCGACGATGCCGGTCTTCGCGACTCATTCCTGCCGAGGACGGAAGTATAAGTCAATGCAAATAACATATCTCATCATCAACGGATTATTAAATGTTGTTAAATTACATTATTTCCCGGACTTATGTGTAGATACCTAGCAAGTGGTGTAGTACCTAGCCATGTCCTTATTTTCTAGAGTTTATTTTTATCCGAGTGTATATATGTTATAAATGTATAACTATATACGCACCTACCTAGTTGGTACCTATTATTCTATAGTTATTCTATGCCTATAGTGTCCTATAGTGGAAACTACAAATTTAAGACAGTGGTATTTTTAAAATCAAACCAGTGTGTCAAAATTATATTTAAACGTTGAGATTTGTGTTTGAGGTGAGGATCAGGGACGTCATTACGGTTTTTCTTAGGGTGGTTCAAAATTTTCATCTGCCAATATTAATTTGGTAATGTATAGCAATATGTGTATCATATTACAAATACGTTTGCAAGTTATAACTAAAGGAATAACGTTTCAACATATTAGCTAAGATAAGTAACAAGACAAATATTATAATTTATGTATTTTTACTCATTTTAGGAAGCCGGTTCGGTTAGTAGTTATATTAAAAAAAATTAATAATTTAATAGATTTCCAAACAAGAATATTGTATTAATTATCTTATAACATTTTTTTTAATCAAGCCTTCGACTGCAAAGGTCATTATTGCCGGTCAATGAATATTACATTGTTATAAAGTATTAAATAATTATAAAAGTTTTAGATATTTTTAGGTTTACAGTTTTTATACTTTAAATTTACAATTTTTTTATATTATGACTAATGCGAGTTATACTCAAAAAATCGATTATTTTCATGGTTATATAACATTTATTTTATACACTGCACTTTTTAAATAGATGCAAATATGCAAATATGCAATTACTCGTAAAATAAATTAAAAATGTAATAGTTTATCTTTATAGCAAGCTTTAAGGTCAAAATGAGAAGATAATGATTAAAAAATTATATTAGTAACAATATTAATTAGAATTATACTGTTATAGTAAACATATTAATGGATAGTTATAAATCATTAAAATATAAAAAAAAATAAAACATCGAAAAATAAACAATAGGTACCTAACAAAGCTCTTTGAAGATATTTACGTGAATCGAGAACGTATAGCAAACATATCAATCAGCTGTTAAAGTGTCGTTTTAATAATATTTTTCGCTATGGTGTACCTACCTATACATTATGTTCCATAAAATTAACATCGATTTACGATTATGGGCTCTGGGTCGTGACTCGCGCCCCGCCGGTATGGACGTATGGTTCCCCCACTATTCCGGCGGAGCTAGACATAAAGGCACCAAACAAATTGACCAGCCCATAAACTGCATCTAGGGCGGGAGAAATGCCACCACACGCAAATGATGCTCCTGAAAATCACTGTCTAAGTACATAGAACTGTACCTATTATAGATATCATATGTTGTTAAGGTCTATTTACGATTTAATTATTTAAATCAACTATTTGGGTGCCCCCAGCCCCACAGTGTTTATTTTGGACTCTTTAAAGACATCTCGGAGGTTAGGAATAGACAACGGAGCAGGAATTTCCAATTAATATTTTCGGAGGGCCACTTTAGGTGTTTAGAACATTATCTGGGGCCATCAAAATGTAATATGTACATGTTTATCCAAAGAAAGTAAAGGCAAAATCAAAAATTGAAATGAAAATTAATGTAAACCTAATAGATAATTCCCAATAGAAAAAAAAAAAATTGATAAATAATTGATGTCTTGTCTGCGAGCCAGAAAGTTCGTCCATATGGGCCGATATTTGGTAACCCTTTGCAATAGTTTCCCACCACAAGTCACAACTAACATAATATTATATTATATCAACAACGTTCGAGTGTGGACCCTCTCCCTCCATTACTATGTAATGTGTATATTGGCATACATTTTTTCTTGATCTTTGCGTTCGCCTTCATCTCTAGTGATCAAATCGTCTAATACATCCCAATTGTCGACTGATGACCCTGCAAGAAATAAATCATATAATCGCTAGGTATACAATAGGAATAACTGTTAAGTGTTGAACTGTTTAAACACTCCTAAACTCCTTGACGCCTTAACGTCTTATTATATAATATAGGTACAGTATACATATTATTATAGACGACTAAATGAGTTTGGCGAATGTAGTTCGGTTATCTGTTGTAACGAGCATATAATTATGTATTTAACTTAGACGGCTGGACATATTTCGAACATATTATTTATAATTCATCCATTTATCTATTTATTTATTTTTATTTATTTTTACTACCTTTTTTGCACTTTCTTATTCTATTACTATGTATATATTATTATTAATGTCTCATATTTGTCTTAAAAAATATTAATGATTTTAGCCAATAACCTCTGTTGTTGCGGCTTAATAAAATTAAAAAAAAATAAAAAAATAATGTATTTGGACAAAAAATAGATTCATCCTAAATAAATAATACTTTACTAGTGATTTTCAACTGACCTGTCATCTTATAGTCATTATATTAAATACATAGGTATTTTATTACATTATTCGTTTTGAGTTGATAATAATATATTATACTGATAAGATTATAGCACTTTCTAATTTGCTGCTCTTGTATGCTATATGGTCAACTGAATTATCATGTTCCCGCACGAGTTGCATGATATTAAAATTTCTGATGTTTGCGTCCATCGTTACCAGGACAACGTTTTGTGTGAGGGGTGCATGGACGTAAATAGGGTCCTCAAATGCATAGGGCGTGAGCCTAAAAGGTTTCAAAAACAAAAAGAGTGGGAGACTTGTCTGTCAATTTTATTTTATTTTATCTATAATACAATTCAAAATTATCACAAATTAAATGTAAATTATATCGTTGTCCAGGCCAAAGATTAGTATTTTTAATAAATATATTTGTACAAAATGTATATGCCATATTTCTTCTAATTATAATATTAATATAATATGTAACCAATTGCAACCGTTTAGATACACAACAATTTTTTCTTTTTTGGTAAGCTGAAATAAAATCACGCCTGAACTACCCTTTAGCTATCCATAGCCTATAGGAGCTAAAAAATTAAGCTAAACACCCTCCAAGTTTAAAGTAATCTATTGATAATTTATATAATATTTAATAAAAACGGTTCAGTCGTTTTTTGAGGCTATATTAACTTTAGTGGTATAACCCGATTTTGCCAATAACCTGATTTTGACAAAATTAAAAAATACAAAATACAAAATACTTCAGTTCACTCGCAAATTTGCGTCGCTTTGTGACCCAACTCGACCAAGATGGACAATTAATTTGTGGTGGATTGTATATAGCACTTGGTATAAACCGAACGTGGTTCAAACTACTCTTTAAACTTTCCTAATATCACCAAGAACAATTTGAAGTTTTCATAAAATCGGTTAAGTAGTTTTTGAGTATATAGGTACCTATATAATAGCTACAAATATACATTCAACTCTCATATTTGTTTCAAGGTATAATTTCTTTATTCGAAACAATAAGATGACGATTTGATGGATGCTTTTACATAATCTACCATAGTCCATAAAAATACATATATATTAAAATATCTTAAAGAAGGCTTTAGATGGCTCAGGGAGGGCTAAGCCCAACTATTTACGTCCATTGAGGGGTGTAATATTTAGCTTTAACCAGGTACCGGACTATATAGTCGGTACAATGTTTGATATAAACTTTTTGAATACAAAGCGGTAGAGCCTCCCTAGTTTGATAAACTATTATCACTATTTTACCGCTTTTAGTAAGTAATGTATATAATTATCTAGTCTCTCTACATATGTAATATATGCTATATGAACATCTATAATATACCTAACAATATTGTTTAATACAAATGTTTAAGATTGTATGAAACACAAATTATTATATATTATATAATAGTACATTTTATTTTTTGATGGTAGATGGTATTATGGTACCTAACCCTTACAATGGGTTTATTAGCATTATTATGCATCTATTCTTTAAACGTTTATTATGAGCGAGGCTGGGATTTTATAGCATTTGTATAATATTATATTATTCTTTATATTTATATTTTCTTATAAAATGCTTAAGGAATAGCAGAGTAAGCTAAAAAATTGTTACATGATTATTGATTTAGAAAACTGGAATTAAAAATTTAATTTTGCATATTTTTTCATATATAGGTACTTTGCGATTTTTTTAGATTTTAGTGCTATTTCTTGACTTTTTGAGATATTATTGAATTTTGAACTGTTTTTAAATCAAAATTTGTCGTATTTTATGAAATAACATTTTAATAAACATATTTTTAATTATAGTTTAATTTTAAAAGAAAATATAAATTAATTATCTTTTTGTATTATTTGGTTCTAATTTTGAACTTTGGTTATCTGCTTATTTTGTGGGCCCTGTTTTTCTTATCATACTGCGGGCCTCACGATTATAAATTATTATCGAACGAGTGTTGAAAGCATAGACCTATTAACTAAACTTTAGTTAATACTAATAAAAATACTAATATAATACTAATATATAGGTCTATGGTTGAAAGCGTTGTAATATACTGTATAAAATATACGGTAGCTTCAGTGGCGTCATTTGAGGTGGGGGGGGGGGCAAGGTGGGCATTTGCACCTGTCTGGTTTTAAAAGCAGCCCAATGGGCCGGTGCCCACTGCCCAGGCTGTTGCCGTTTCACCATTATTATTATTTTTATTTTATTAGAGCAAAAACATGCTTATTTTTATAATATTTTAAGAAAATATATAAAATAATATTATAATAATAAAAAAATAATATTAATAATGTTAAAATAATATAATTATATTGTGTACTAGGCAATTCACAATGATAAATTGGTAATAAATAATTAATTGCTAGAATATATTTATATTTAGACGCATGCGGGAACGCGCATGTATATATGTGTTTTGTGAAAGAAAAGAAACATAATATTATTGTTGTACGTACAATTAGTGCAACAATAATAATAATTAATATCATAATCCCAAATAATTTTATTTCTAAAATCTGAAATTAATACAAATTCTAAAAACAACAACCTATCAGCACTCTAAATTGTATCATTGATTTCAGACTTCAGTAGTTCAATGAACTTGTGACAGTCGTGTACGGTGTAATATTATTATTCTCTATTGTGTAATGTGTTGAATTTAGTTTAGGACATTAAAATTAAATTTTTTCGGCGAGATGAGAATGGAAATGGTAATTTGATAAAAATGTGAGTAGATATCTGTGGATACTAGGTAGTAGATATTATGTAGTAGATATTGTGTTAGTGTGTTTACGAGCGAAGCGAGTGTTTTTTTTTAAGTTACCCATCTGGGCTGGTCAAAACTTTTGCCCCCCTCTATTGAAAACTGAAATGACGCCACTGGGTAGCTTCGTGTCTGTTTTCTGTCTCGTGTTGTGGTTATTCTTTGTCGCGTCTTAACTTGTGCAATTATTGTACCTAACTTTGTTTAAAAATCACAATTTTAGCATATTTAGTTATTTTTATTGCATATTGTACTTTTACATTAAAGAGGAATGCCTACGTGGCTACGTCCAATAAACATGGTTACATACTCACGTGGTTGACTATAATTTTTTTTTTTTTAAATTATTTAAAAAACAAATTGTATACGTGTATTGACTTGTTGTATTATTGTATTAATGTATATTACTCGTAAAAAATGCATGTAGGTAACTACTTACTTGTAGTTTGTACCTAAGATTCAGTGACGGCATTACGTATTTTGGGGCCCCGGCCCCCGAGCCATATCTTTTGTGGGGCCGGGTCCTTGATGATTAATGATAATGCTACATTGCAACTAGATGGTAAATACTTACACTTAATTAATTCTTAATATTTGTATTGATACTACCAACAATTTATTCATTATTGTATCCGATATTGAATTTTCAATAGAAATCATAGACAATAGACCCAGATAGCTTTTCTTGGCTGATCCTATTGTTATATTCTGTATTTCTGTGCTATTGCTGAGATAATTTTTTAAAATAGCTAAGAAAAACTTCTTTCTGCTTAAGATTATTAATTATTTAATCACATTTTTAGAACAATTTAAATAAGTAACAATTGTATATCATGTTTGATAAATAGAAAACAAAAACAGAAAATCGTAAATTCGTAACAATAGGTAACATTTTATATTTATAAAAAATAATATACCTATAGGTATTCATACAAAGTATCAAAATATTTTAATTATAAATATAAACCTATTTTTTTTAGATTCTGAGCTGAGCAATTAATGTATTGAATATTCAATTAGGTATGTTTTTTTTTTGTCTGTCATTACCTATTGGGGCCGTTAAAATACTTTAATTTTCAACTTCAGCATCTTTTCTGGTAGAAAAGTGAATCTAATTAGTACTTTAGGTGGTTAAGAGTAAAAAATGTCCGAGTGACTTTCAAAATCATCAGGAAAAACTAGAATTTTTACTCAAAATTAATTTTGATTCTATTGGTGTAATTAAAAAACGACTAACTGTCATAGATAAGTACTTGTAATTTTCAAGATTTTTCACAAGTTTTTCTTCCTAAAATATACAAAGATCCTCAATCGATTTTTAATATTTTGTTGTATTTCAAAAACGAAAAACCATAGTCCGTAGATGTTTGAAATGTTTACAAATATTTAGGTATATAAGACATAATAGGTGATTTTATAATATGCATTCTCACGTCATTTTTATGTTTAAATTATGCTTATGCATATTCAAATTCTGAAATATTTAATTCAAGACTGTTCATATTAAAACTACTACTCTTTTACTAAAATAAGTACAAATGTCAGTAAATTAATATTAAATGAAAATAAATATTTACATTGTTCACATATTATGCTGGTGTTTTTAATTTTGTGATACATACACAACTTAACACATTCCACCAAAGTGTCTGAATTATAGTTGATTTTGTTCTCTTATTTGTATGATAATGATTGCTTGAATTTTCATTAATTACATTAACGTCAATAGAATAGTTTGTTGAAGTATTAGCACAGATTATATTAAATAATACAACCATAATATTATAACCCAGAAATTCAACTTCTTCATCAGTATTACCATTGTTTATACATATTAATAAATATGTATAATCAATGGTATTACTGTTACTACTACTGCTGCTGATACTTAATTACTCAAATATCCATCTAGGGTTAATTATAAATCTAATTTATGTAATGTTGTGACGGCATCAAATAGGTAGAAGATAAAACAAGTCAGGTATTTTTTAAATTAAATTGGTACTTACATTAAAATAATTAACCATTATAAAAAATCTTTTCATTTTATGATGGTAAAAATAATAATATTACCACAGATTATATAATTTGTGATATTACCAAACATTTTTATATTTAAATCTCTACCAAAAGACAGGAACAAAAAGTATGTATGTACCTACATAGTGATAAATACTTTTTTTTTAAAAATATGATGTTATGTTTTTTGAATCTGAACTTGTTACTGTTATTAATAATTAGGTATTTAGGTAATGATGTATAATAATATTACCAAACACTGTTATATTTATAAATATTAATGATCTTTTACTATATATCAAAAGCTGTAAAGTTATGAACCTTAGTTCACTAATTTACTTATTTAAATGTTGTTTTATATTATTATCCTTATAAATAAAATAACCAAAAGAATTCTTTAATTTTTTAACTATTTAATTACTCAAATTACAAAATGAAAAATTTTAACTCCTAAAAACATTGTTTTTTAAGAAGAAATTGTCTTTTTTTTTTTTATTTATTGAAATTAAAATGTTTCAGCATATTATATGCTTTTACAAGTTTGTTTACAACAAAAAACGTTACAGTTTAGTTTTGTGGTTTACATTAGAAATGTTATTTTTGGATATGAATAACGTATGGATATGTACAAGATAGTATATATAATTTGAAAATTCCTTATGTATCATATCTACGAGTATTGTGTAAGAAATTGTCTTAACTCCTTTAAAAAACGTTATACTGGAATTGAGGTGATTTTCTTTGATTGGAAACAGGTGTTGGTTCAGGGGCATTAGGAATTGGGGTGAAAAATTGTTTGACGGAGGTTTTCAATGATTCTTGATTTTCTTCTATATTTTCAAAAACACAAGTTGATGTATCACCTCCAATATGTCTTTCCGTTGATATTACATCTTCCTTAAAGTTATCCATTTTGAATTTACCTACTATTGGCATTTCCCACTTCTGAAATGGTAGACCACGTAGTAATTTTTCAACAGGAGTATTATCGTCATTTTCATTAAACTCAAAAACTCTATCAGGAGAACTAGTACTAGGTTCTTGGATATTATTTAAGGTTGGTATAACATCATTTTTGCTAGATAAAACTTTACTTGTTGACAAAACTTCATTCGTGGTCAGTGCATCTTCACTTGTAATTTGAATAATTGCATTTGCGATAGGCAAAACATTTCTTGTAGATTGTACATCAATTGTATTTAGTTCGACATCTTCATCCTCATCATCATTTTCCCAATCTTTCAATAACTCTTCTTGTAGTTTTATTTTTTTATTGTCGGGTAATTTGGTTTTTAAATTCTTTCGTTTATTTGAAGTAGAACCGAGTGATTTCTCCACCATTTTCTGATAAGTATTATTTTTGTGCATTGACATATGAAGTTTTAGAAGAGTAAAGCGGTCAGTAGTGAAGTTACAGTCAACGTCTAACTGACAATAATAACCGTGTTTTTTCAATGTATTACTTAGTATAGGGCGCTTAACAACTTTTGGTTGAGCTGATGTTCTTCGTTTGGAAACAGGAGTTGGTTTAGGTTGTGGCTTAGATTTAGGATGTTTAGGGGCTGGTAAAGACTTTCTGCCGCCTTTTTTCTTCATGGGCTTTTTTATATTAGTTGGGGTGGGAAATTGTTTGACAGAGGTCTTCAAACGTTCTCGTTCCTCTACATTTTCAAGAACACATGTATCCCCTCCAATACGCCTTTTCATTGATGTTCTATCTTTCTTAAGGTTATCCATTTTTGTATTTACTTACTATTGGCATATTCCGCTTCTGGAATGTCAGAACACGCTCGATTGAACGCTCGGAGCAGACCGTTGACGGCGAGTATCAAGCGCGGTAATAAAAATTAAAAACTGATTAACAAAAGGGCTAAGGCCACTGGGCGGCACGATTTACTAGTTTACTACTGCCTACCTCTACTTGGCATACTTTTTAAACTACTTTTATAGTTTATAATTTTATATTATGTTGTCTATGCACACTAATATTAGTAATTACTAACCCCATATCAAAATATTTTATCATTAGTCATGAGTCATGACTAACCCCATCACGACTTCACGACTCACGAGTAAACATGCGAGAGTCAAACATGCGTCTGGCGGCTACAGTGTTGCCGTTACCAACATTTCAAATTTTGACTACAATACGTCAAAATGTTCACTAAAGTCATCCGATTCACAATTATTTCACATAAGCATGATATATTATTATTTATTATTTTATTAATTACTCTATAGATATACCTACCTTTCAAATATAATATAAAAATATATCTTAGTTCATGATTAGAAACAAAGACATGACATGTAAAGTTTTTTTCACAAAAGTTTGAAGGTTTGAGGTTTGTAAGTTTGAAGTTCAAATTTTGTCATAACTACGACAATATTGACAATATGATTTTTAGTGAAAAATGTATAAAATAGTCAATTTTTTCAGTTAAGAATGGAAATTGTTACAGGGTTTCCCATAAACAGTTCATACTATAATAAAACCAAAAATTCTAAAAATATATACGCACAATTTTTCTTTACAGAATTTCAAATTTGGACGAGATTATCTACATAATTAAACAATAAATAAACGTTAATCAACTCGTTATTTTGGTCTACAAAAACAAATTCAAAAACTATTCATGGGGACTTTTGTATACACACAGTCAAAATATTTATATTAATTTTAAGCTATTACCTATTTATACCACGAACTCTTGGCTCAAATATAGTGTAAATCTATTATATAACCTGCATGAACCTATTCAGTATTCACTGTTCTACAGTAAGGTGGGTAATGATTTTAAAGTTAATAGGTAGGTAGGTAACAATAATATATAATTCAAATAATATTAGTATACCTACAATAAAATAAATGTATTATTTTCGACAATAATTAAATAAACCATAATACGAATAGTAAAATAAATTATTATATTAGCAATATCAAAAAACACATCTTGATATAATATACTTGATTTAGGTGGTTGCAGGTCGGTCTGACAGAATCGTTTTATGCAGTAGGTATACAATGATATAGCATTAAATTCAAATTTAACACATCCATTACAATGAACCACTCGACACCTACTGAACAGCAGAATGGTACCCACTTGCCCTCCTTTTCTAATTTTAAACTATTGACTTACTTTTTAGAGGCATGTACAGGCATTTTATACTATTCAATTATTGTTCACTGCATAATCTCTAATTAAAAAATTAAAGATATCAAATATATATATTTTTGTTTATTCAAAAAGACATTTTATTTTCATTAAAGATCAATAAATAATAATTTTACCTAATATTTCCAACATTGATTTTTGTATAAATATTAAATAGGTATACAAAATGAACATGTTGTTAAGTACTTTAACAATAATTAAAATTAACAAAATAAAAAAATACAAAATTTAAATTAAATATTGTGTGTTTTTTAATGTATGAAATATTCATTACTGTCATATTAATAACTAATAAGCACATCAGAATATAACATGTATGCCAACAAAATAATTAACATTTACAATTCTATATCTATAAAATTTAACTAAAATATGCACCATAGTATAATTAACTGATAAATACGAATAACTGGTTCACTTCGTCCGTATTAGAATGGCACTTTAACAATTAACATCATAAATCATATAATCATTTATTTTACAACATAACTATTTAAAATAGTCTTATCCACAGTATAAATTATATTATTACACATTATTTTTATTTAAATATAGTACCTAATGGGTGATTTTTTTAATGCACAAAAATCATTATTCCTGTTAAATTTTTCATTTTTATAGAATTAAAAAATAATTTTTGCAAATACATATTAGTTTTTTATATTTTAATGTTATATTCTAGAACAGCTCAAACAAAATATTTTGATGCATAATAAGATTTTTTAAATTTTAGGTGAGCAGAGTTGTGCATTAAAATTTTGCAGGCTATCCTCTGTCTCTACACTCATCTGAACAAGAACATTTTCAAAAAATATTAAATTATTAACTAAAATTAAGTATGGCAAAACATATTTAAAAACTTAAAAATGAAAAAAATGGAAAGTATGCAAAGTTGTGTCAAATTAATTACTTTTATAAACTTTATATTTTTTAAACATAAAATGTTAAAAAGTTACTAAATAAAACGAGTTTTGTGCATTAAAAAACCACACGAATCTTAATTCATTTTTGATTATTAATAACTCTGTACACAGTAACATATAAAACAAAATAAAAATGTTCAATATTATAAGTTATAAAATTAACTAAACATAAATACAATAGTCTACACTAAAATCAAAATAAGATAATTGATCAATCATTTGACAGTCAGATCCACCATACTACAACCAAAAGCATTTGTTAATGCAAGCTAACTTTCTCGTCTAAGTAGTTAAATTATAATATTTATAAAAGTACAGAGTAGGAATAATTGATATGATAGTTCTGCCAACAAAAAAAAATAATAATAAAAACAACAAAATTATAATATATACAAATTTAAAAATTAAAAGTAATACTTTAGTAATGAAAATTCATTACTTATTGTATCATATCTTCATCGTCATCTTCTTCATCACCGTAATCAGCTTCACTTATTGTTGGCATAACAGCTCCTTTTAACGGGCAGTGCTTACACCTAGTAAAAAAAAGTCTTAGCAATTTATATTTCAATGAGAAATGCACGATGAATTACCGGCTCTGGTTTAATCCATAATTCAAACAGAGTTCACCAACACATTCACAACATCCATCATGGAACCATCTGTAGCTTTTAGCACCCATTGATATACAAGATGCTTTACATTTGTTCCAAGACAAACATTGACTCATGAATACAACAGAACAATTTAGAGTAATCTTCATAGAAGAAGATACATCTTGAGCAGAGTTTTCTAAATTTCAAATTTCATCAGCAATTGTTTTAATTTCATAGATAGTTAAATGGGAATTACTTTGCATCAACTTGAATTCTTTCTGAAAATCTGGTTTGAACATTTCTATGTCTAAATCAATGGGGTATGTTAGCGATTCCCATCGTTGTTGTAGATCTGGTTCCGAAACAAGAGCAGTAAACAAAGTCACTACAGAGTCTGATAGATCTTCAACGTGACTTTTTCTACTCAATTCATTAGTAGTAATATTTGGTTTTGGACACATGTCTAAAATCATAAAACATTAATAATTAGTATTATGTTATACAAATATATTCATATTATTTATCAGAAGTGTTTATATTTTACATTTAGTACTGACAATATTCAAAGAATTTATAATATTCATAATAATGAAATGTTAAATAACCATTAAGTAATTACATTTTTTGATCCATAAAGGACAAGAAGAATTTGTTCCTGTATAACTGACCTTATTGGAGTGCAAAAATTAAAATTTTCAAGTAATTTTCTAGTGCCTTGCAACTCTTAAGTTATAGTGAAAATTCTACTTTAGTGATATAAGTAATACACTAATACTTAATAGTTTTAACTGAAACTAAATACATTTTACTTAGTAAAGTAATGCTATTAATGGTGTTAAAATACAAGGGTTATGGAATTTAGTAAAAAAATAGTATCTATGAGTCAGTTTCCTACATTCATGTGATCATAAGACAAATCTGGTTAGGTGATCCGGCTATTTAATGATTAAAGAAAGTTTAGTGCCATTGTTTTACTGCTGAGATGTTCGGCAGTAACAATTTGTTTTATAGTAAGAATGATGAATGACTTTAAAAACAAAAAATTATTTGGATGTAAAGTCCTTGACAATAACTAGACACTGCTGAGTCTCATTACGGACAGCTTATCATATATAAGGACACAACTGAAAGTAGTCTCTTGTCAATATAATAGTCAACATGCAAGTTATCAACAACTACATGCGTCCCACAAACGGACCTACATACCTAACTAAACACTGTGCACACGGACTCACCCACACACGAACAGCATTCGCTGTACAGATTGTTGAGGCAACTGAAACACTCCTTGCAGCACGAACAGTTTACCAGGTCGCACTTGCACGACTGCGTGATCATGCACTTGGAGACGATCGAAGCGCACACTGCCTCGTTGCAAGCGTAACTGAAGTACGCGAACGCCACCAGCGACCCGACGACGGTGACGAGAAATACGTTCTTCATCTCGAGTCAGACGTCACCTAGAAAATGATGTGTGTCAGTGTCACGTGTGACATCCATATCGGACAATATATTAGGAATATTATAATTATTATTTTTCGGTGCACCGTCACCGTGTGTTACCTGTGGGCGCAGCAGAAAAGTCGCTGTGGTCTTCACCGAATGCTGGCGGACAGTTCTGTAGTCGTCTTCTAGTTGTCGTTGTTGTTGTTGTTGTTGTTGTTACTTGTTATTTGTTATTACTTGTTATGCTATCGTAATAATATTATATACTTGTTGTTATTTAATATTTACGTTATCACTTAATCAGTCGGTATCCGCTCCCTCCACCACCACTTGCTACCTGTACACGACGGGCGACGACCAGCGAACGACGAACGACGGCCGTGGCGTAGGCATAGACAAGTTATTAAGTTATTTAGTAACGTCGTAGGTAACCACCTTGACTATTATAATAATAAATTATTATTGTACTATGGAATATTATAAACAAATAAATAAATATTATATTAATATTATTAACAATTAAAACATTTACACTTTACAGACAAAACTAAGACGGGCGAGTATATTAGGGCATAGACATTCGAAATCTAAAATCTAAGTACGATTTCGTGCGTTGTTCCGTGATGTAATAATGTTTAACCTAGAGCGAACACGTCACAATCCCGTTTGCCACATTCGTGGGTCATTGGTAGTATAGGTACCGTATACAAAACACTAATGAAAAAAAAAATAAATAAAAAAAATATCATTCCGGTTGGTTATTGGAATTTAGGCACAAAAAAGGACCCCACCCACTCGAAAGACTGTTATTACGTCCTGTTATATTATATTAAGTAGGTAGGTAGATTACTACACGGAAGAGTCGATCTTTGTTCTCTTATGTCCCGTACGTGTGCGGGTAGGTCACTTCGGGACTTAAGTTTTTATAGAAACGTCCGAGAAGGGCGGAAATTTCTGGTATGAGGTAAATACTTATGAGATTATTGTCATTTGTTCGTATAGTATAACATAGTATTCCAATTTCCAGGAACCACGGTACCCATCTATTCATCTATGCACGTTTGAAAAAGAGAAAAGTATAATTTTAAAAATCGAGTGAAATCTATAGTAGTTACTAGTTTCTTATATAAGCCTCAAAAGTTAGAATTTCGACAAAATATGTCAAAATCAAGACAATTTTCAATTTTTCTTTCATTTAGAAATTCATAAAAATTGTTCTGTTTAAACCTAGGATTTAAAAATTTAACACAAGATTTCCCTTAGGTTTTTCTAAGGCCAAGGCCAAGAAACAACACGGGAAAAAAGAACAATTTTTAAAAATTAAAAATAATATTATATTATTATGTATCACAAAAAAAAAAATATTGATATCAAATTATTGTTATTTATCGCCGGTATATAGATACATCTTTCATGACATTTACTTAGTTTTATGGATATTAGTCCTTAGTATTGCAGGACAATTTGTAGAATTTTTTGTTAAACATTAACATGTACAATTATTTTTACCTTTGTACTTTGTTATAATATACGTGAACTTAAATAAAATATTTTTTCACTGCCTTTGTTAGATTTAAAAGTTTCTATTTCAAATGTATTTAATATAAAGAAAATAATATAATTTTATAATAGCACGAATGTATGAAAAGGTCTACATAGGGAATTGCCAGCAATAAAACTTTATTTTACTCTATAATAGAGTAATATATATGTAATATAATATATGGTATATATTATATACTATAGAAAGATGAAGCGTGTGCATGCGGAAAAATTGTTCTTTTTTAAATGGTCTTTTTTTCTATTCGATGATTTTACAGTTGAAAATGTGGAATATTTAGAGCATAATCATTGAATGTTTAGTGTTTGTTGTCATTTTTTCCTTTGACGGAGCTTTTTTTTCTTAGATTCAAATAAATATTCCCGATTTTTTGAATTCAATAAGCCCAGTATTAGGAAACAGAGTTATCATTAATTATCAATAATTAATTCTACATTAATTAACTACTATTGTTTAATAATTATTTTATTATTATTATTAAGTTTTGACGTAGGTAACTATCATTCAAAATATTTTATAAATTAGGCTAGATTTTTATATTTTATTTTTTAATCTTGTGATCAATGTATCTATAAATACGAGTAAAACTAAAAAAGTAAAACTTGTAAAAAAGCCTCCTATACAATTATATTTATTACAGTTGTTTTAATAACAAAACTCAATTTAATTCCTTACAAAATTAAACATATTATCATACCTAATATAAAATATATAAAAGTTAGTTAAATTGTATTAAATATTTATTTTGAACATTAAATATAGTTGGGTTTTTAAATTTAATGATTCTTTAATATTTGATTTTTTATAATAATTGTTGAACTTTTACAATATTTAAATATGCTATACCTATTAATTAAATAATAAGAAAATCTACCTATTTATTTGAAATGAATTAATATTAATAATGTTGTTATTAGCTTTAAAACAATATTTGTTTTATTCAATCATTTTCATGTGGTTGTGAGTAATAATGTAGTCTGTGGTTTTTCCTAGGGTTGGGGATGTTTTTCCCCGAGGATTTTTATTCTGAAATTCCATTTGGTTTCTAACATAAACACACCTCACCTCTTCCGCACGTACCGTTTAATATTATAAAAAAAAAGATTAGCCTGTATAATACTGTTGTTTTTGTCTGAATTTATTACATGTTGCATATCACTAAACATTAATTAAAATAATTAGGAAATTAGGAACAACTGAAGTACCTAAGGTAATAACAAAAGTATAAATAAAAAATTAATCATTTCAAAATAAGTTTAAACTAAATTATAAAAAAAAAATTTAAAAAAAAAATAATAAGTTCAAGTAATGAATCACAATATACCTAATTAATAATATTAAAAAAAATAATATTTATTACTGGTAAAAACACAAAAAGTAAGTTTTTAATTTGAAAGAATGTTCAATTTTAAGAAAAATAGTAGAGGTTTAATGTTTTTACTCACATTTTTCAATGAGTTATGAGGAATTGAATAAAGACGTGTGACGTCATTGGACCGGACACGCCGTATATAATATTATATACATGTAAAAGTTGCTCGCTTCACACAATTTACTTAACTTCAAGTATGTTTTTGAATTTTTTTTTTGTACCTATGTAATGTGTTTTTATGCACGTTAGTGGGACCAAAATTGATCTAAAGAGTTTAGTTGTTTTGAAATATTTATTAAATCTAATTAACAAAGACACAACATTTTATTTTAAAGGCGACTATAAGGAATACAACTTATACTAATTCTCATTCCTGCAATTTAAGTAGAAGGTCGTCATTATTTTCTAAAATATTCTTCAATCTTTATATTATGTTGATATTAATATTTAATAGTTGCCTTACGGCATTTGCCTCCGGCTTAAAATGCAAATATCATGACCATGTTGGGTACGGCGCTGGTACATATTAATAGGCAATAAGGCATTTTAACGACACAGGCACTACCTATACAAGTTCACAAATAGGTACAATAAAGTGATAAACAAGATAATCGAAATAAAATCATGTGTTATACAACATGTGTAAAATATCTATACAAATACACAATTTAATATAGGACCAATTGATTTAGCCGATAATCGATATAATAGACACTTCTGGTAATCGGAATATAAATCAACGAAAATATTTCGATCAATAATAGTTACAAAACATTAAAAATTAAATTATGGAATAAATAAATAAATTATTATACGTTTTCCTATAATTTTACGATTATGTGAAAACTTTGTCTTCAAATGTTATTGGCTGTATATTATTAACTATTATTAAATAATTTAATTTTCAAATGTTTTGCTTAACTTATCAACAACTTGAAATATTTTATGCATGCATGTTTATTTTGATGAAATATAACCAGTAAGTAATAATTTCGTTGTATTTTTTAATATTTTGCATGAAGTATCTGGTAACATTTTTAAAAATACCTTCTGACAGTTATATTTATTATTTATTAATATTCATAGAATATAACAAAACTCAATTGCATTTTTTGTTCATAATTATACATAGGTATCGTAATATAAAACAAAATATTATTGTTAATGTTTGAAAATGATAATATAAATATAAAAGTAAACTTAGATTGTATTCAGTATATTTATTTATAAAATTACATATTATAGATTAGATTTTATTTAATATTTCTTTAACACTTATTTGGTTTTTAATTTTTATAATTGTTTAAATATACAATATTTAAATATGATTTCTTTATTAAATCGTATGTACCAATACCTATACGTTTATAATTAAATATTATTAATCTTGTAAACGTTTTAAAAATATTTATTTAATCACTTTCAATGAAAAATGCTGCGTGAGAGAATATTGTATTCCGAAGGATTTTTATTCCACAATATTTCTACTTAGGTACTACCTACAAACTATAAAGTTAAAACTGTATCTAATTTATTAACATACCAAAATAATTATCCTACATGTGAAATAAACATAGGTACCTACCTATATTATGTAAGCATTAGGTTTTCTGACTTTTTTTCCATATCTGTGGTTTGTGGGAAAAAATTATATTTGTATAATTAATTTAGTTTAAATTATAATATTGTCTTAACTCGAGGCCCCGTTATCGTTAGTTCAGTCGCTCCATGCATAGGCCATGGTCACCCGATCACCACGCATGCCATAGTCGATACACTCGATACAATAATAAAATATTATTACAAACACGTCATTATGTGCTTAATTGTTTTTATATAATATTTCATATAGGAATATATTAGAAGAGAACCAGGATTGACATAATATAATATAGGTACATTTGAAACGTGAAAACAAGGACGCATTAAAGGTCAATATGGGGGTGGGTCAAAATTATTTTACACTTCACTAGTGTATTTTATAAATATATATGAAAATATGAAAAACTTAAAAAAAAATTTCCTTGCTACGCTTGGTAGGTACATAGATTATTGATTTCCATTTCATACAAATATTATAATAGAAATGTATAAAAATGTGTTAATATTACTTATAAATCATTTTCTTATATTAATTAGTTATTATACGTATTTGGTACAATGATCTCTGGTTCTGGAAGTTGGAATATTTATTATGTACAATTTTTATATTTCATTAACTAATAAATAGTAAGTAACTTCTATATTTTTAGTTATTTATGTATTATGTACCTATTAAGGATTAAGCACTGGTTTGTAATACTAAATGTATCTTTATTAACAATAACATATTATGTATACATATATAGATACTTAACACAATTTAAATGACAAATTAATGATACAGTTAAATAATTAAAATATATATTTTTTTATTTTTTTGCTCACAAAATGTTGTATATAGTATTTGACTTATTATTTTGACCAATCAATACTGCTAAGCATCTCATTTTATATTGATAACAATGAAAGGGAAGCTGTTTTATCTTGAGATAATTTGGATCTTAAATAATTTTTAACTCGTTGAAGAACTGAAAACTATCGTTCACTACTAGCATTGGTGCAAGCAAATATTTTTAAAATGATAAATAAGAGAATTTGTCCATTAATAGATGAATCATAATTATTGTCGAATGATTCAGTTATTTTTTTAAATCGAATAACTTCTTCAGCAAATGATGTATTCAAAATTCAAATCTTCAGTATATATATATTTACAATATTCAATGCACTTTTTAATTTGACATATCAGTAGGTATAATGTACAATAATACATCGTTATAATTATTATTATTAGTTGTCTCTCAATCCTGTGTTTTCTATTATATTATACAATTGTTTATTGTTATGGTTTCTTTTGACATTGTGTGGATTGAAGAAGCTTAGTGTATTTACATAAAAAATATTTTAAAAAATGTACCTCCCCGAAAAACTTCCACCCATGGCAAATGCCCCTTTTACCCTTCTTTTAATGCACCCCTTCGTGAAAATAATGTTATCAATAACCATAATATATATTCTTACTATTGTTATTATATATATATATATATAAAGGAGATTAAGTTCGGAAAGTATGTACATCATTTTTTATATTCCTAATATAAAATGGTGGATTTATCTCACTGAGCCTTATTATGCTAGTGTTAAAGTTATGTACGACCGTATCTGTTCAGTCTATTTATAACAGATATAGATTACACATAACAGGTGTTTCAGTTTTTAAGGATTTGAAGTTGCGTTGATGTTAATACATATTTATGATAGGTATAATAAATATGTTTAAAAATCGTGATTATATTACTATAAATATACAGGGTGTAACATAAAAAATAACTAACCAACTTTTATTCTTGTACATAGATATATTTTTTTAATTAAGATATTATATCTATATATTATTATGCATACAAAAAATAAAAATTAAATTTTTACGAATTGATTAAACCAAAAGTTATTGCATAGTTTAATAGTTAATTACTTTTGTTAGGGAGCCATTTCTTTTACTCCCTATATATAATATAATGTATACTATAGCTGTTACCTACTATTAATTTCTAATTAGAACTACGCGTTTTTTTATGTACATTGTACATAATGTATATAAACAAGATGTTGTACAAAAAATTAATCATTAATGCATAGGTATATATTATAATATTATATATTTATAACGATATTCCATACATATATTATATATTACAGTTTACACCACGTTTCGCTCTTGGAAGTCAGTGACCGCGTCGTTCAAGGGCATCGGCGAATTCTACAACTATTCGCGTTTTTACGTTCTAACGATTCTACCAGTATAACAATTAAGGGATACAATATTATATAGTAGGCTGAACCCTTCAAACAGCTCAAATAATTAAATTGTTATTTTCTTTGATTTCATGTATTCATTCATTACCTATTAATCTATTATACTTACAAGTTACAGCTAAAATATTTTAAATTGTTTAGCTGCAATATATCACAACACAATTGTATATTATAATTTAATTATTGTATACTCACTTCTCGTTCCTCAAATCCAGAGATGGCGGCGGAGCAAGGCCTTGAGGCAGTGAGGCCGGCTCTGCTCAAACCTATTTGGACTTATGGCCTACAAATTACAACTATGGTGCGCAGATAACAAATTTAGTTTGATTCATATCAACATATTCAAGCCCATCAAAATATCTCCCCCTGCAAAATCACAAACCCTCCATAACTACAAATGATACTCTCCAATTTCCATAAATCATAACATCTCCAAACAAAAACAACTAATGAAGATGCAATCATTTTGTAAATTAAATAGCATGCCAAATTTGCAACCCATTCATGAACAAATTATACATCTCAACCCTTCCAAGAAATGTCTATCGTAGCTGGTTATAATATTATACACATCTACTATACCGAACATCTGCAGAAGTTCCATTGATGGGTGGCTATTATTTAATTATAAATAGTTTATAAATAGTTTAATTAATTCGTTTACACCAGTAAGGTATAGTAATCTACTAAACTCATTGATCCGTGTAAGTATACATAGTCGTATAATAGATTGTATATTTCTTATTGAAAAAAAAATAAAATGTATTATATTATGATTTATGATTTATGACTTATGACATATTATTATAATATGATATAATATATTATTGAAGTATATAAATATTCAAAGCCATTATTTGAAGATGGCTAACATCTCAATAACAATTATTTTAATTATTATAATATTGCCATCGTTTTATTAAAATAAGGCACTATTAGTCATATTTATTTCTAATATTTTAAGAGAAAAAAAAATCGTATACGAATAAAAAAATTAGTTAAACAAATCTGAGTGTTACTGCTGGGCGACTTCTCTCTTCACGTCTTCATGTCTTGTATATATATTATATATATTTTATTTTTATTATTTTTTTATATTTTTTTTTCGCACATATGCTTATTGTAAATACTATTACAGATTGTATATTGTAATCTAAAAAAAAAATGTTGAACAAAAACATGCCTGCGTAATTTTTGTCGAATTTTAGTGAGCAATCGATTGCAAAAAAATCTCTTACTACCTTGGGTCTGGTCTGGGCTTGGAAAAAATAATTATCAATGGATTGAGATGTAAGGCCATACGTGAATTTTTATTTATAAAATTCGTTAATAACATAATTTTAAAGAAAATAAATAACAATTAGGTAATGTCTTTTAATTGGACGCTCTCACGCTCCTACGATATTATTTATTCAATATACTCATTATACATATTGGTATGTGGAATTCTTGGTTTGTGAGTAAGTACCAATAATATGTTTTTTTTCATTGAACAAAAGGTGGTTTAAAGGAACATTTTTAAGTATTATTTATAAGAAAAAAAGAGGTATGTTTAACACAAAATATGAGTCTATGTAAACAAGGACTGACTCCCAAGCCTCTATACAATTTGAAATATCTGGGTCTCCACAAAAGTATTTTTCCTTCGTTTTAGCCTATATAAACCATATTAAAAATATTTTAATTTAATTTTTATATATTCTTAAATCTTAATCCTGGGCAATACTAACACGTAGGATTAAGATATTTTTAAAAATAAAAATACATTATACTAAAAACTTAGGTAAATGTCAATCATCATTATTATACATAGACTGATAAACATAACTAGGTACCTATTTATAACTTTTTTTTACCAGTTGTCAGATAAAAGTAATTACATTTATTTTTGTCAACGGTTTCAGAATTTATTATTATGTATTTTTATATATTGACTAGTGACTTGCTTATTTATTTATTTGAACATCGTCGTTTATACGAATGATTTTATAATTTTATAATAATTGTATGCGCGATATACAAGACAATTTGTGCATATCAATAAAGTCAACCAGACGACTAGTGTCCAGTACATTTAGAAATATTTCAGTACTATATAATAAATAGAATAACATTTATTTTTTATAAAATTATTCCACTGTTTATAACTGAACAGAATAAATACATATCTCCACCACGGCTTAAAAAGTAATGTCAACTTTATTATAATGAATAATGCAATTATTACAATTTTATTTTAAACATAGAATATGTGTTTTTTATTACAACCTCAGAAAAAACCGATACGAAAGCGCCCCATACAAACAAGCATTATGTATACGTTAACTAAAATAATATACATACTATATAAAAAAAGAATTCTGTCAAAGAATATGATGGGTTTGGGGGCCTCCGCATAGCTTTGTCCGGCCATATATATAAATAATAATTAAATATACGTCGTTAAACAGTGTGGTGAATCATTAATATATAAAGGATTTATTCAAAATGGATAGCTAAAAAACTAACGGTAGGTAATAGAAACAAAGTAAAAATATAAAATTGTTTAACACATTTTACAAAAAAAAAGGTTCTTTGGTATATACCAGGTAATCCATCAAGTATTATGCTGGGTGGTGGGTGCTCACCCTATTTTTATTTTTCAATAATGCAGTTATTCAAAAATCTGATTATTGGAATTGTTAAATGTACCTTCTATGTTATAAATAGATCATATTTTCAAATTCTTGATATTTTTTTTACTTCTTAAGCAGTGTCATGTATAGATAAAAACTACTGTGTTTCAAACGAGAACCTCCTTTCTACTGTTAATTATTTAGCAGATAATTTTTCTGGAAATGTTGATGTATCAAAGTCAAAATTCGAAGGAGTACCTAGTTTTAAGTTATTTTACTTTGTATACTAAGGAGAAGAGGTCCATGATCATGGATTTAGAAGATAAGGAGGCTTTAGTAATTTGAAAAATTTAAGTAATTATTATTAATCTATGGACATTTATAATTTGTAAAAATAGTCAAAGTAAGTTTAATAACTACCTACTAGATATAGCAATAATGTACCATTTTTAAAGACTATTATTCTTAGTATAAAAATTGTATCAATTGAGAAACTACTCGTTTAAATTTTAAATTAGGTACATCCAATTTTTTAAAAAATTATCCACTAAGTAATTTACAGTAAAAACGGTGGGTTTGAAAAACAGAAGTTTGTATCGCCACCGCAGAGGGCCTTAAGTGTTCGCCACCCTAGGAGAATCACGCCACTTCATATCACTACATATTTCTAAATATTATATTTTTATAATTTTTAGTGGCTGAAATCGCAATTCATCTCTATCGGGTTCAGATTCGCGTATACACAGAGCGGCGTTGTCCCACGTCTAAAATGCAGACATGCCATGTCCGGCAACGCCTAATTATGTATACTATATTTTTTTCGTAGAGATTATTAAATTATTAATTTTTTCAGTGCAAATCCCCCTGGCCAAGGTGCAAGGTCGACCGCTACTATGCGGTTCAAAGTCAATTACCACTGCGGTCCAAGGCCAACCACCGAGCTGCCATCGGACGATGTCCGATGAGGCGTCGCGTATCATCGTAATTTTTCGGCGTGATCCGGATTTTGGTCTTTCGGAGACGGGAAACGCCCTTGTTGGGGTAGGGGCCGGTGGAAGCACATACCTGCACATCGCCGGGGATCCATTGGCCGGACCGCATATATAAGGACCAGAGGCACCAGGCATTGGCATCACACATCTCTCCTCATCCCAAGTACACACATCGACCACAGGTTGAAGTTTGCAGATCCGTCTTAGACAACGCAAGAAGAAATCACTAAACAAGAAATGGCTTCTTTCAAGAATCTGGTGAGTCTTACACGTTTCATAGCGCATCGAATTTTTGTACTTTTATATAGACACGTCGTATTATGGTATTTTTTCAATCGGTTTTATATTTTTTAATTTAATTAATTAATTAATTGCCGACTCAAAAGTACTGAATTTTGAAAGACTAACCGCCATTGCGCTCTGTTATATAACTATAATACGATATACTATATACAGACATAATAATATATACTTCTCGCACTATGTATAGAACGCATATTTCGACAGAGCTACCAAATTCCGTTCACATGTTAATTGTATATTTGTATCAGTCGTGACTCGTGGAGCCCATCAAAGACCCGAATACCCGTAAATTCGTCATTCATCCAAAAATATTGAATCGATTATTATATATATATGATATTGTTCATTTAATAGACAAGTCATAGCGATAGATATTTACTGAATTTCAAACAGACTCTATTCTAACTTCCAATGGATAACCAAATTAAAATATGATTATTTCGTTTTAAGTTTAGGAGCCATAATACATAAAATATACGTATAAAGACCACCAGAAAACTGAAATCATAATATTTCAAACTTATTATTTACATCTATCTGATCGAATCCCATAATAATAATAATAATATCGCACAAAAAACAGTTGCATCATAGACCATAGTTACTGATTTTTAGTAATGACTACCTACTATATTTTTAGTTGTACTTACAACGATTTCTGTGGACAGCACGTCGTGTTTAAGATGCACACTATTTTCTATGACAATTATAAAATATAAACTAATCTTTACTTTTATTTTTTCCACCGACAGATATTCATCGCCTTGGCCGTGTACGCCGTATCCGCCGAAGAAAACAAGCCCGCCGAGGATGGAGCAAGAGTAAAGAAACACGCCTACATCGCCGCTGCCCCAGCTCGTAAGTATTATAATAATATATTATAATATACGAGTTTATTACATAGAACACAATGCTAACTAGTATACTGTTCCACGATTTTTTTTTAAATACATTTTTTGTAAATTTGATACGATAAAGCAAAATTTAATTGATTTTTTGTTTTTTTTTTTTACAGCGGTCTTGGCTTACTCTGCCCCAGCATACCCGTACTCAGCATACTCCGCTTACCCAGCCAGCTATGCATACTCCGCCCCAGCCGCATACGCACCAGCCGCTTACGCTGCTCCTGCTGCATACGCCGCCACCCCATACGCCGCTTACTCGAGCTACGCAGCTTACCCGAGCTACGCCGCCTACCCGAGCTACGCAGCTTATGACGATGGAAAATACTACCCAGGCAAATACGAGAAGTCTTACTTCCCAGCAGCCTACAAAGCCGCATACCCGATCCTCCGGTCATCCGCTTATCACTACTGAAAACCCACTCGCCCATGATTCTCAACCTTCCGAAAACATACATAGTTTTTTTTAAATACAACTTTCAACAATAAAAATGTGATACTTTTTTCATTAATCGATTTTGCTGTTATTTTTTTGTCCTTTTCTCCCCTGAAAGAAAATCATATTTTTAGTATATTATAATGTATTATACATTATTATAATATATTTTATAAGTCATGGTACATATAAGTATGCGTATAGTATATACATACCTATGTCATATACATATTATATACTATCTCACCTATAGGTATACCCTATTATTTCACTGTAATGTGCTGCGTGCAATACACTTATAACTATAGTATATTATACATTTATACTATAGCTGATGTTGTGTGTAATTTAAGCATTTGAGCATTACAGTTTACTTTTTATTTTGAGTAAAAATATATAGGTGGGATATAGTATCACATCACGCAACACGAAGAAATTCAAAATTACTTTAATACGTTCAATGGCATAAAAAAAATACATATTTATGTCTTACGAGTAGGTACTATACTATTAACCTCATCGAGACACCAATCGCCATCATACACCGATATTTTAACCGAAATGCATTTTTATTTATCTAATTCTTAAAATCAATGTTTGGGTAATTACTAATTATAGGCATTGTACAAAATCTAACAACCCGGGACCTTGTACTAACATTATTTGGTTATATAATGCCAGTAACCATTTTAAATAACCATATCAGGTATTTTTATGACTTTGAGTGTGCTAATAGTAAATCCTTTGTATAATTGTATGCATTTTTAAATGTTTATAAATTCAATGTTTTTGCTACCTAAGAAATTAAAATGTATTTCAACATGTTTGAACTGTTAATTTTGATCAGAACCGTATAAAAATTATAATAATAATAATAATAATAATAATAATGATGATGATGATGAGACATTTCAATGTTATGGCCTCGTATTTTAAATAAGCTTACTATTCTTTTAAAACAATTATTTGCTTATTCGACGTTTCTAACTAAATTATTTGTATATTATTATATCGACAGACTTAAGTTAAGACATTATGGTTACAACTAAATCCATTTTACATATTTATAAACATAAAGTATATGCAAATTCTGAGTTCTGATTTGTGATTTAGGTACGTTAGTTATACAAAATAATCAATAGCACAATGGTTTAAATTGATTTAACCTTATTTATTACAATATTCTAATGTTGAAAGAATTAAAGTTATAACACTATAGCCACCAAGACTTTCCCGTTGATACAAGCTTGTGGAGAATAGGTGTTTAGGAAATAAAAAAATGGAAAAAAATGATTACAGTGTTAGGCATAGTCACATATCTATTAATTAGTTATATAGATAAGATAAAAGATATATTTTTTAATTTAATCATCTGTATGAGATAATGGAGAAATTAAAATAAAATAATCTACATAACACTTAGAAAAAATATTAAATAACTATAGCTGATTATACAAAATGAATAATAAATTTAAATTATGTATATTAACAAAATATAATACAATTTTAAACGCATAGGCAGGTTACTTATAAAAAAAAATATATGTATTATATAAATAATAACAATAATAATAATATTTAATATAAATACCATTATATCAGTGAACACATAAGTCAGGTCATTAATGTCGTTGGGAAATATTCTTTTATAACCTTATAAGCATAATAATTTTTCAAATGCATCAGCATAGAGAATTATCTAGATAGTTTAAATAAATGAGAGTTTTTATTATATAGATAAGATAGTAGATGTATGGTTTAAAAATTATGTAGATAAAATAAAGTATTTAAATAATGTCGAACACTGCTAATGAGCTACACCCATGGGCCTTAAATACTTAAGGGACTCACGGGAAGCGTGTTTTAATGGTATTGCAGACGAATGACATATTATGGTTAAGTTAGATAATACCACATTTATTCCCATTTAATACCGTAGAAAGTCAAACGGGAATCCTGAATTTCACTAGAATAAATATTAATTTTTTAAAATTAGTAAAATATTAACAGGTGATGAGGTATATTGAGGTGAATAAGAATCATATAGGTATGACTTTCGATTTTCGTTTACTGCCTGAATTGAACTATATCCATTCAGGATCAAAGTAGATCTCCCCGTTGGAATATTGTGCTATTAGGACATAGGACAGCAAACTATACCATAATTTAATGTGTTTAAGGTTTATATATTATTTATACAAATCGTATTGTTTTCAAAAAAATTAAGTTGATACGAGAATTCATTTATTTTTAAGACATAAAATGGTTTTATAAAACTTAGCTCTGGTGTTTCTAACTTTATAATGATATCGCGCGGTCAAAAAATAAGGGTACTTTGAAAACGCACTCAGCGATACCTAAATTATCATTATTATGGACATACTTATTAAATAATTTATAATAATTTTATAAAGAGGTCAAATAATTGATCGAAAAAAAAATGGGTTGCCTTTTTTGTTAATCATTTAATATTTAATATGATATACCCATCATTAGCGAATAGGGACAATGCGGACCTTATAATTTATGAAAATACAATTATTATATTGAAAGAAAAAGGGCTTAATAAATGTGCACCTAATCTATAATATAACCATGCAGTTAGGTGCAGTAAGGGGAAAGACCTGGGCAAAGTCAATAGGTTAATTTGAGATGTCAAAATATGGTAGATAATACAATTTTATACAATCAACTTTTATAGTTTTACACATTCAACTAAAAATACTTATAAAAACAATATGCTTTTACTTTGAAAAATAAAATAAGAAACTATTAATAGTAAATAAACATTTGGAAAATGTTCCAAATTATTCACTTTGCCCGAGTACCTGGTAACCTCTAATCGGCAAAGTAAAAAACAACTAAAGTAAACACGTATTTTAGACTAAATTTAAGTACTTAGTGTCTTAGTACAATAATCATTTAACTATTAAGGACAAAAAATAATAACAAGTATATTTATACTTTATAAATTTAAATGTTAACAATTATCTAGGTGCTTAAAATAAATAAATATATGTGACTAGCTGATCCCGTGCACTTCGTGACACGAAGTGTCAGCTATATTAGCTGTCCTATCCTAGCTGTCCCTTCCAGCGTTGCCTGCATCATATGCCCATATATTATGTTAAGATTAACCTCAAGTGATTTACATACATCTAAGCCACCTAGGTAAGCAATCCACTGCATCGGATCGTGGATAATATTGGCGAGCAGTAGTAAATTATCAGGTAGGCAATCCACCTGCGGTGGATTGCGGACCCCATGAGATGCGTAAGTAACTGAAATCAGAATTAGGTAGGTACATTAAAAAAAAAAACAACAACCAAGTTAGTAGGTTGTAACCAATGGCAACCATTTATAAACAAATATTTCCATCGTAAATCTCAAAATAACTTAAACTCGCCATAACTCCTGAACCACTTATCGCACCGCATAAAAACTTAGATAGTAGCCGATTCTCAGACCTACTGAATATGCATATCAAGTTTCATAAAAATCGGTCAAACCGTTTCGGAGGAGTATGTTAACTAACATTGTGACATGAGAATTTTATATATAAGATATTCTATATATTATTATATATTTTTTTCAAATGTTGAAAATAAACTAACATTTATTAAATTCAATTTAAAGTGTTTATTAATGTTCCTATTATTATGCTTTGCCTTCAATAGTTAAATATTTATTATGCAACGTAAAATGTACATTATATACCTAAATGGTAAATCATAAATTATAATATTCATTATATCATTATAAACGATTGTTTTTGAATCTAAACTACCTTTTTCTACAAGCTCGTAAAAACAAAGCATTTTTATGTACATAAAAATTACCATGTTTTAATCGTAACAAAAATACATAAGTGATAACTTAATATTAATGGGTCTTTAATGCCATGAGCTGTTAACAATGGTTCTAACGTCATTATGAAATATTAAAATATTATAGCCCTCAGCAAGAATTAATTAAACAAATAAATCATGCACGTATATTGTGTTTTATTTGTGTTTCTATTTAATTAATTAATTAATTAAAATTGTCAACACCTCAAGGGCTAGGAGTACAGAGTAAACTATATGCAAAATACAAAAATATAACAAAAAAAGAAAGAAATAATTAAAGAAGCAATTTTCTTTAAATAAATGGTAGATAATTGAAAAATTATCAACATCAGACAAATTATAAATCCAACGCATTGCGCGATCAAGTGGGCTTGCTACAGTGTTTGGCAAGTTCCTTATAAAAAGGAATTCGTTCCGTTCCTCGTTCTTTTTAATAAAAAAGGAATTCGTTCCGTTCCTTGTTCCTTAAAACAAAATAAGGAACTCGTTCCTTTGTCGTTCCTTTTTCAAATGAACTAGTTCCTTTTTAGTTCCAAATAAAATAAAAATTCTTATTTAATTATACATTTTTTTTCATTCATAGACATACTTCGGTACTTTATTTTTTAATTATACTTATACTAATTAAACAAACCTACAAGTAAATTTTATAATTTACTATTTAGTTTAAAAAAAAAAATACTGATACAAAATATATAATATTAAAATATTAAATAAAATATATACTGTAGTTTTTTTTTATTCATCTTTATTTTTTTAAACAATATAAATTAATTAACGTTTATGTTTAATTTTGAGCGATTAATCGCGACGTTCGAATCGCCTAGTGTGTTATCCACTTAGAGTTTATTTTAAGTAATTAATATTATTTATATATCTGTGTAAATTGGAGCTCGAAAGGAACGAACAATAATTCGTTATTTTTCCTTGAACATAAGAACTCGTTCCGTTCCTCGTTCTTTTTTAATAAAAAGGAACTCGTTCCTTCCAAACACTGGCTTGCTATAATGTATATATACAATAATATATCTGTTACTAGTAGCAATATGTTATAGAAGCTCTTTTACCTTATTCAAATATAGACGAGTCATTGTACGTGTTATGCATTGTGTTTGTACTTTTTATAAACAGTGGTAATACTATAGTTGAGAAAAAAAATGCAATTCAATAATATAATTATGCTAATACGGCGCTATGGATATGCAATTTAGGTACATCCTTGTCACGTGGTCTGTTTTCTTTTTAATTTTATACATGCAAGTTGCAACTACAATAATTGTTGTATAATGTTAATATTATTTTGTAATATACGTGATTATCATTTTAAATCTTTCAGAGTAATACACTACTAAACACATAATATACAATAATGAATAAAAATCTTAATCTATCTATCTATCTCTCTATAATAATAAAATATGAACAACAGTGTATTTTTGTTTTCTTTTAAATGGATAAACTTATGTTTACTATAATATGTTGATCAGGGGCGTATTTAGGCACAGGCCCTATAGGCCCGGGCCTAAGGCGGCGACATTTGGAGGGCGCCAAATTTTAACGAATTTTTTTTACAAAATTACAAAAAGTAATTTCAATTCGATGAAATCAAATTTTACTAATTTTTTTGGTAGTAAAATTATTTTCGTACAAATTATATGTTATATAATTTAGAATTACAAGTTAAACCGTAAACATTCGCGTCCGTAGCTCAAAATTAAGCAGCTACCTACATGTATCTACTATAGGTATTACACAAATACGAAAAATGTAAAGTTTTAAGTATAATCAATTTGTAAATTTCAAAAAAAGATATTACGTTCAATTTAATTTTCATTAATAATGTATCTTTTTTAATTTTTTATTCAAATATGTTTGATAAATAATTTTGGGAAAGATGGATGGAGGGGGAAGGCGGCGAATTGGAAAGTGCCTGTAGGCGGAAAAACTTTAAATACGCCACTGATGTTGATTAATCGAAATCAATAAACGTAATTGACTTAAATTAGTGTAAGTGTTACTTTATAATAACTTACTAGATACACTAAGTACTAACTATACGCTATGACGATCTGACAACGAGAATCGATAGAACGACCACTGCAGACGAGTATTAACTAAAAATATTCATATTTTATTGTTAAGTGACAATTATTGTAATTTACAATGTAAAGTGTGCGTAAAGCAAAGTGTAGTGTATTAAGACAAACTGCAGCACGTAAGATGTCGATGCTGCTAGTGTACGAGTAATGATTTACATATTAAGCAGTTGAAGCGTAATAATAAATAATAATTATTCGAATAGTTAATACATATAATACGTATTATTATTGTACTATATTGAACACTCTGCCTCCCACGAGCTTGCTTACACACACACGCCGTTTAGACGGGGTTTTTAACCTTTCGAGAATTTCGATCATATAATATAGTATTGCACACACGATATTATATGTCGTATACGTGTATAAATATTTAATGATGACAATATTAATTGGTGGTGGTGGACCCCGGGATCGCCATAGCGTGTGCCTGTGATGTGCGTGTATCGCCGTACACGCATCATGTTATAGAACGGGTCAAGGTTTTTGTCGAAAAACAAATCCCACTGCGGTGCCTTTAGACGTAGGACGGCACAAACACCCCAACACTGTATACTACAAGTACTCGTATATTATAATATAATAATTAAATAATATAATCTCGTTTGAAATGTATATAAATGCATGCAACCGCGATGCGCAAATCGTCGACAGTCTGATTTCGACGTGGTAACCCCGGGAGAGGGATCATGTTATGGCTGGGTAATCTAAAAGCCATATATTAATATAATATTAAACAATATACAAAATATCTAAATAATATTATGTAGTATGTAGACGTCACCGAGGCGCTGTAGCGTGCGTGCTGGACAGGAAATTCTTACAACACTGAACACGCGTACACTAATGTTGAATAATATACGAATTTACACGATATAGGTATACCTATATTAGAGAACATAAAAAACCAATAATTATATTGTACAAAAAGCGAGATAAATAATAATATTGTGTATAATATGTTAACATTTTGTATAACTACATACCAGTGTACCACATACTACGCATACCATTACAAATTTACAACGTGCCCGTGGAGTGGTCGGTCACTTTGTCTATAACTAGTAAATAGTAATTTAAAAAAAAAATGTAGAGTGGTCCCTGCCGAGTGGTCGTCGGAACATAAGTCAAATTCAAACAAAAACACTTAGGGTGTACTACTGTACTATCATATTATGTGTGACTATCTCGCCGATTTAACACGTCTGCTTTCACGACAATATTAATATATATAATTATATACCTTATATACTTTATATAGACGTAGTGTCACAACTAAGGTTTTTAGGTGCAATGCCGAGGTGCAAAACAAATAAAATAGGGACCCCTATAAACTATAAAAATTTTTTAATGAAAAATGGATTTGTATATGTGAAGACGTGAAGTATTACCATTTTATTTTCCTTTGAACTAAAAAAATACATATTTAGGTACCTACACTATATATATATATATATACAAAATGGTTGATACGTTTTAAAGTTAGAAAAATAATAATTTATACTTTCAAAAATAAATTTTCTATGTTCAGTTTTTAAGCGAGTTATTTCTATGATGCTTATATTTGTGATTTTGAGTTGAGTTTCTTAAATAGTGTTTAATCAGTTTAAGTTTAGATGATTAAATGATCGTCCGGCCGATGCAACAGTCATCACTGGTAAACTCAAAAACGGTAGTTTATTGAAAATAAGCTATCACCAAACCCGCTTTACTTGGTAACAACAAAATTTAAAAACAGAACATAATACATAATATACCTAGCCAGTAGCCACCTAGGTATATTATATTTTATTCCAAAAACAGACACACATATTAGATACATAATATAGTTAATAGTTATAATATAATAGTATTATTATATTAGTTTCTCATTTTTTGTAAATGAATTTCAAGTATTTTCCAATAAAAAACTAAAGAGGGCCCCCTTTGCAATTCTACTTAGGGGGGAGAGGTGCGATGCGATGAAGACATCTATACGATGCACCCCCGGTAGTCGCGGCACTGCAGAGTCGCGTAAAAAACGGCAAAACCGCGTATATTCGTTTCGGAGGGTTAAGGCAGCAGCTGTATATATTAATAATATTTTAAAATATTATATTATAAAAACGTATACAATAATACGCATAAACGTGTACGCACGACGACGTACGTAATACATTATAACAGTATCGCGCGCGTAATGCCTGCGCTAAAAACCTCGAAAAATCGATGTCCTACGGCAGAAAACCCCTCGTGCGGAACATGTTATACGCAAAGAGGCGTGTGTCGGCGGCCGGCGAAACACGCGATGTGTCTATTATAAATGAGCGCCGTGCGGTTTGCTGCGGCGGCGTGGGGGGGGGGCTAGTGACGGGGTGGGTTGTCGGTGGGTGGAGGAGGGCGCGCGGCGGCGGTGGATTGGCAGACGTTAGCGCGGTCACACTATATACCACCGCGTCGACGGTAATACGTTTTATAATAATAATAATATAAATATATAATATATATATATATATTATGTAATATTGCGCCAACGCCGCCGCCGCGTGCGGGTAGCCGAGGCCGTGCCGCCGCCACACATGTCCAGGGCCCGCGGCCGCAGTCGCGGGACATGCGGCCATGGGATGTGGACACTCGGATCGCAAGTCGTCCGGCTCGCGGACAACGTCGTCCACTTCGTCGTCGTCGTCTTCGGACCGCCGCCGCTGCCGCCGCCGGGATGCGGACGGCTCTCGGTCCGGCGGCCGGACCGCGCGCGGTGCAGGCGTAGACCGTCGAGCCGAAGACGCGTTCTCGCACTACAACAATTACGGCGTTGCGGGATTTCACGCCGGGTTTCCCGTCCACCGTATCACCAGAGTAACGCAGGTACGTTATTCCTCGACGACCGCGGTCGGGATGATGAGCGTGACCGTGTGCGGTCCGGCTGCAGCGGACGCGAGTTGTTAGCCGGGATGCAGCCAGTGCCAGTGACGTCCGGGTGCATTGCACCTGCATCTGCACTAAATCCGGCACTGACTGCAGCGCAGTGACGATACACCGTGCATCAAACTACAGATATAAAATAATAATGATATTATGTTTGTTTGCCCGATAGTGTTGTGTGGTTAATTTTAATAGAGATAGGTAGCTAGGATGATGATGAATTTCACATATTTCCCCTTTAATGGTACATACAATGCCAATCATAAAAACTCGTTTCATGCTTCATGTTATTTTACATTTTGCAGTTAGAATTTCATTTCTTTGTTCTTTTAGTGTCATTTATTTTAAATTATAAAAATGTAATTTTTTGTAATTTTAAATATTTAGGCAATTTATTTTAAATTTCTAAAAATATTTGTAAAGTTATTAGTGGATGAATTTTGTTAAATTCGATATAACACATACAGGCTCGCTTTTACAACTGATATAATGCCCACATAAAAATGTTGATTGAATATTAAATTTATAAATTGTATTGTATAAATTCGAAATAATACCTGAGCAAGATTAAATTTAGATTGACGTCTAGATCGACTTATTGTTGTAGGGACATGTAGGTTCATAACTGTAATGGGAACTACTATGGTATAGTGCGATGTTTAGTTCAATATAATCTTTGACATTTTCGATAAAGTTATAAGCCATTTTTAAAACAATCAAACATTGATGTATATACATATAAATATTTAGTAAAAATCCACAAAGATAGAGCAGCAACTTAGGTTTTATTTTTTTTAAGAATATTTTCTATGCCTAGTGAATTATGATAGCAAATATATGATAATATGATATTATATACCTGGGGTGGCCAGCGAGAAGAGACTCGCGAGCCGCCCCATACTAATATATATAGAAGAGCCGAAATGAAAAAAAAAGTGAAAAAATCAAATGTATTTGTAAAAATGTTTTGTATCTTACGTTATCGGGAGCTGCATAAGTCTATGACACGGGCCGCAGTTTGGCCACCCCTGTTATATACTATAGATAGTAAATAAAGGTACAATTTATTATTTTGTTACTACTTATTAAATTTTATAGATGAAATGCAGGTTTGATAAAATTTAACTTATTTCAAACCACTTTGATAGCTCCATTACTATAGGAGGATATTCTGTTTTTAATATTTTTCTTATGGTATTTGGGTCATCATAATCAACTTTATAATTATTTACAATTGAGATTGATTTAGACTTTAGAATTTAATTTACATTTTAGATAAATAAGATAAGATTATAAGACATTTGGTAGGTATCCATTAAAATTTGTCCAAATACCTTCATAGTCAGTGACATGGCAAATATAGGTCCAAAACGGCAAGTGCCCGCGTCAAATCTCGAGGGGGTACCCCTTATTTTTATGGTGCAACATTCCTGAATAGTAAATACTGAATACTGTATTTTTATTAATACAAGATAATGTGGGAAAAACTTTAGAACTTAATACTGATAAGGGGGGGGGGGGTATAATATGTATATATTTTCAGTTAATATATCACTCGCTACGCTACTGTTTATAGTTAGGCAGGTACACGGAACATTTTTCAGGTACTTTGGTGAATTTTCAAAAAAAGTACTTTGGTCCTTCACATACATAGGTATTATGTATTATATACATTTTGCATAATACTATACCAGGTTAATGTTGATTTTTATAAAAGTACACTGCATGTTTGCGTAACACAATATTTCATTTTTTTTTACCAACTTTTACTAAATTATTACAACGGTAGTCTGCAGTAATTGATGTCAAGGGTAGATGACATTTTTTGATATGGAATGTTACACGAATACCGACAAAATCTTTTATAACACCTATTAGGTACATTATTTTAAATAAATATACATTTTTTTTAAAAAACTTTTTATTGATTTAAGCATTCAACTATTGACTTAACTAAGTATAAACTTTGAACGGGGCTGTCAGAAATCTGGCTTCAAAAATTGTATACGATGATCGGGGGATACATGATTTTCTACTCTATATTTTTCCTTTATCCGATAGAATTTTAATTTTGTGAATCATTGAATTTATCCATATTTAAATATTTAGTCACTTTTAAGGTAGGTGCCTATTTATAATTCGTAAGCGCTTCATAAATTCATACAGTAATATGATTTATTATATAGGTAACTAATTTTTATTGTAAGGTTAGGTAGCTTAGAGTTAACTTTTGAGTATGGACGTATCGGTGATATTGAATTGAGTCCCACCAATACTTTTAGGTTATCGGAGTTGAGTTCGACCATTATTTGTTAGGTTGTTCGAGTTGAGTTCCATTTTAAGGAGACACCACGTGGAAGTTGGCTGAAAAGTCACCCAAAAAATGCGTGTGCTTGTTTATACTGTTTTTTTAAAAATTTTAAATAGTAATAATAATAAGAATAAAAAGTGAATTAATTAAAAAAATAATCATTAGAAGTAATATAGTGAAGTAAGAAACATTTAGAAATAATAATTATGCGTAATATAATAATAAACATTTAAATAGTTTCTGGTAAACATAATTTGAATGGCTGAGCGCGATTATTGGTGTATGAAAAGGTCATTTTAAGCGTAATTGGTAAACTCCCATCTTATCTATATATTATACGGACTCAATTCAAAGATATTAAGATAGGTAATAATAACTGGACTCGATTCAAACACATACAAATAACATGGACTCAATTCAATGTTATCCGGATGCATTACGGTATTATCTAATTTTATTAATTTATTGATATAGTTTTACCCAGGGGGGATTAAGGGGCCTAACCCCCCCCCCATTGAAGTGTTACATATTATCATTGAGTTCAGTAGCGCCGAAGTAAATTTTTATAGGTATGGAAAAGTACAAAAATTAATACCCACCCCTGCCCCAGACTCAATTCCCCTTTCACAATGTAAAAAAAAGTCATCAACTTTTACCATGTTTCCCCGCCTTGCCCCTTCTAAATATGTTTCCTCTAATCCTCTGTACTCTCCCACAGGCCATGACCCACCCACCCAAACTCAAAGGGGGGGCGGTCTAAATGCATAACCTAACCTCTTGGTTTATGCCAAGTATAATACAGTATTTATAACAGTTTAAAATAAACGGGTGCGGGTAATTTCTTATAATACTTTTTTCTTGACTATTATTTAATATTCTTAATCATTTATCACTTTACAAAGTTAGAAAATCTAGGACACCGACTTGAGGCCTCAGTGCATTGCACCCCTTGCACTCCGGTAAACCCGGCACTGACCTAATATAATATATTAATTCTATTATGTAGGTACTAAAATTAAAATCGTATTTTTTCTGAAAAATGTTCAAAACTTGCTTTAAAATTAAAATATTTAAAAAAGTACATCACAATTGATATTATCACAATTATTTTTACATTTGCTATAAGATAAGCTATTTCAATTCACTCTAATATATTTACAATTATAATTAAATACGTACCATAATAATATACGTATAACTTAAATATAATATTTGTCATGTTATGCGCTAGTAAGACGGAGACAACAAATACAGGTTTCATAAAATCTAATCCAAAATATTTTACATTTTTGTCTGTCAATCCTAATTAAAAAAAATAAAAATCTACACGAAGTATTGTAGTCTAGTCACCAAGATAGCAAGGTGTATCAATACTCCTGATTAGACAAGGCCCAAGTTAAGAAGACGCTATGGTAGTATTTTAAAGTTTAATTTATAAAATTTAAAAGTATGGAAGAATATTGGGTTCCTAGAATGTAAAAAATTATTTTCTATGGCAAAAAACAATCTATAATTATACATTACTTAGTTATTTCAACATAGTAGTAAATTGTCTAACTAAGATTAGGTACATTGATCATGAAATGGGTTACTTTAAATGACACAGACAAATAAACAATTAATTTTATTTGATACTGCTAGGTATTGCAATACTTTTTTTTGTGATTATGATACATAAATAACTAAATTTAGGTAAAATAAGGCAAATACCATACCTCCTTGAGTTATTTATAAAAATACATTTTATCAATTTTCATTTTTTAATAAATTAACTAATGCATTGTTTTTTATATTTATTTTATTACCATTATTTCTATACATATTTATGCGTTGTATTGTATTAACTATTGTAATCTAAATTTTAAATTGTGGAAAAGGGTTCTGCCTGTTAATAAAGAATAAATAAATTAACTCAGGTCTCAGAGAAACCAAGAACCAAGAAACCAATCATTATGGCAATCTACAATGTATTAGAATAACAAAACTCATTTTCACTTTTTTAAAAAGAATTATTTTTCTATTTTTAAAAATAAATACAATACAATACATAGTACATTATTAAAACCTTAAACTTTTATTTTAAATTGTACTTCACCTTTGAGATTAACAATTTGTTCTATATTTTATTAGGTTGAACAAGTGGATGTTTGTGAAGAACAAAACAATAAAATATCTATACATGACGACTATAATAGTTCTCAAGTATGTACACAAGTATTTTTAATTTTACTTTTAATATAAATAATATAATATAATACTTATACAATTACTTAAGATGATTTCAGATTGTCAGCGCACTGTTTGTTTTCTCTTTCTGGCCCACACGCAACATAGACTAAAATCACCCATTATAAAATGTATAGAGATTAATATTTTTGAGGGTATGACATATCGATTTGTCTAAATATAGTCTCAAAACAATTAAAAAATAATTTAAATGTATAAAATTTTGAAAATAATAATTAAATATAAAACCAATATGTCATTACTTTTAAAAATATTATCCTCTATAATTTTTGTAATAGGTGATTTTACTCTAAAATTACTCAAAAATCAAAAAAACGATTTTAGATGAAAGCGTTTCATCTATGTTACACGTGGATCTGAGAAAGAAAACAAATATTGCGCTGACATCCGCTTAAAACAACATAAATATTTTTATTTCACTTTTAGGGGTTCCCAGAAGTATTGACAATTAATGGTAGTTGGATATATGGCCTAAATGCAGGAGGATCAAGGAATAATTTAGACATGTTTGAAACTAATCCTCAATATTTGCTCAAATTTCCTACAGGTACTATTTTATTGTATAAATTAATATAAATATTTTACAAATTTATATTTTTCAGGAATTTTAGAAGAAAATTTGTTTGTTACAATTAAAATAATATTAAAAATAAAACGACTACACAAAAAAAATCCATTACACGTTGCATTTTTTTTATTTAAAGTAAATTAAACTGTTATTTATTATTTATTAGTTATTATTATCAAAATTTGAAATTATCATAGTACAAACATATTTTTTTAGAACGATTTTGAACAAAAAGAAACATTAGGAGCTGAGTATTTTTTGTGTACTGAACCAGAAGGTAGTTCAGGAGAATTCAAAGCAAAACAAGTGATCTCAGAAACATTTTTAGTGTCTACATTAGGTAGCTATGTTATAGTGCCAGCTACTTTCAAACCATTTCAACAAGGTGAATTTGTGATCAAAGTGTTGGTTGACCGAAAAATTGACTCCGAATTAAAAAAACTGATACCACCAACAAGACCATCTGTTGGAAATATTAATATCTAATAATATATGGTATTTTATAGAATACTGAATTTATATATGTTAATTATTTTATTTTGTTTGAGCGCATTTAATTGTTAAATAGTTAATAAGTAAATTAATGTATTTTTCACCCAAATAAACATTGTATGTACCCTAAAATATGAAATATGCTCAGCATACAGTGTTCCAAATATTTAATTGATTTGCATTGTAGCATTGTAAACTACATAATGGTAAACCAGTTCGAGAGCATGAATATTTTTTAGGATTTTCACAGCCGTCTACTCCACACATTTTTTGAGCAGGTGGACATCTATTTAAAACAAATTAATATTTATAGTACACAATAAATAATAGCACATATTTAAACAGAAATAAGGTATGAAAATTCATTGGGTTGAACCTAATAGATTTTAGAGTAAAAGTTTAAAATTTGATGTGAAAATAGTTATTGAATAATAATTAGTAATGTCTTAACAAGTATAAAGTACTGTAATTATTAATAACTATAAATTTAAATAATTAAACATACTTAATTGAAGATTTTTTGAGAGGAAACTCAACACCTTGTGGAAACAGTAGAGTCACTTGGTCATTTTTACTAACGTAAATAATATTATTAACAGTCGTTCTTGCCAGCCTGCCTTTAGCATTTGTTTTAGACTTGCTTTCGTGTTTTTTCAATAATCTTTCCATGGTACGTTTCTTATCAATTTCCCTTTTTTCATCTGCTTGTTGTTTTCTTTTTTGTGATTTAATAGCTTTTTTTTGCAACATTTCTGGAGTTAATATCTTTTCTCGATACCCTATAAATATTAAAATATGATCATTAAGTTTGATTAAGTTAGTAACAATTTAAATTCCAAACCAGAAGGCAATGCAACCAGTTCTTCGGTGAATTCTTTATCAGACTTTCTGTCAAACATGGCTCTTTGTCTAGCAGTCATCATTTTAGGATCTTTTTTTTTGATTTTCTTCAACTCATCATCAACTTCATCTAATTTACCCGTTTCGATTGCTTTTAGCCATCGTTCTTCATCACTTGATCCCGTATTGCCTTTAGAATTTCTCACCTTTTTTTTCTTTATTCCTGAACTTTGCAGGGTTGTCCTAGTTGTAAGAGGTGGACTAAAACAGTACATTTTAATAATAATAACATATTATATTATATACATAAGTATCTATTTTCTACTGTTAATGTATAGTATTTGATTTAATTTGAATCAAAAATAATTAAATTTATTAATAAAAAAAATATACTAACCTGGATGTCATTATATCAACATATTCATCATTACCAGACATGTTGATTTAAATTCAATGACCAGTAGCATAAATCACAATTAACTAAACACAGGAAAGTAAGAATTGTATTTATGTTAATGGTTTTACAATTTATCATTAAAATCTATAAAATAATATAAACAAGTGGTTTTTATTCTATATTGCTAAACATTATAAAATTAAAAATATCTTTTGTGATTTTAAAAGCATATCATAGCAAAGAATAATATAGATGTGGTGACTTGTGAGTTGTAATGCCATTGAGAAAGCTAAGAATTAGAATATTCAACTACCAAAAAAAGGTGTAAATACTCTTTATAAATGGTATATAGATTCAAGATTGATAATTTATGTTACTTGTTGGTTATTTCCATAGAGGCATAGACCTATGAAAGAGACTATTTTATATTAAATATTAATTATTGTTAAAAATATTGTTTATGTGTACTAGTATTATCGCAAGTGGCTAAATGTTATAGCTGAATATTTCAAAAAAGACATGGAGACGGATATATACACATGCTTAACTATACACAATATTGTTTTAATTTTAAATCTACATAAGTTATATGCCTGGTTCATTAAAAATTATACTTACGAAAAAAAATGTATGTTACTGGCTGATTTGGCTTTGTTGTGGCAATTTAAGACAATATACGAACAAAGCATTTTACATATGTAATAATCAGAATTGACACAAACGAACGGAAAATCGCACACAGAATTAAGGAATAGAGGTATAAGTATAGATGAATTAGGAAACGAATAACTAACTTTAAATTCAAGTAATTATACTGAACACGAATTTTCAAATTTCATGATATTTTATCACAATTGATAAGGTTTGCTATCAACATAAATGGCGGACGTTTTCACTCCCGGCCACTGAGATAGATAAGATATACCTAGGGTATATATACCTAGGTATATCTTATCTATCTCAGTGCTCCCGGCTATTGATAATATTATCTATTAATCTCACAGATAAATAAAACAATATATTATATCATAGAGTAATTACTCTATGTATTATATACACGACTTATTAGTTATTAGGTATATTTAGCCGATATTTAGGTATATCTTAAATCGTGATTATATACCATTATAAACCATGCTTCTGTCAACTACAACTTTCTTGTAGACATTTATTCCAAAATTGAAAACATTTTTTTTTTTTTGTGAAGTGCATCATTATCGATACAAGTGTTTTAAAAGATATGAAATTACGTTTGAGAATAGTTAAAAAAAAATTACTTGGCTCTAATAAATTAAATTTATACCAACTAGTTCAATCGATGCATTTACTTAACTTTAGAATACAGTTTAATTACTATTAATAAACTAGCAAACAAAAATTCAAAATTTGACATTTTAATTTTCAGAAAAAGACGCTATGGATAAAATGCAATGAATTACTGCAGTAAAGATAAACTGAATGACATCTGGGCTATCCTAATATTATTATGTTTTTGTCACAACGTTTTTGGATTAGGTATGTGATTTTAAAAGTTGGTAAATTTGTCATTTACATACTGTAATAAATACTTGTCTTGGTTTTTTTTTATTCTTTCACTTGTATACTGTATCATTGTATCATTAAACTTTTAACCTATTAATTATAATTACAATACTATTTTTATGAGCACTGAAATGTCGCACGTCTGAATAAACCTGGTAATGGCTGGTATCCATGCATGATGCGTTTAATTTACACGAGTTTAAATGTCATATGCCTTAAATTTTCTTTTGTCAAAATGCCGCATGAGTTGATATAATGGCAATTAAAAAATATTAAAGATACGCCGTCCCGTATTTTTGTTTGATAAGCATTTGTAACTCGAAATTCATCAAAAAGAACGGCGATGGGCGAAAGTATTGTTCATAGAATATAGTAGAATTGACTAAATATACACAATAAAGAATAAGGATTACATTTTTATTTTTAAAACTAATAAATTGGAGATTCAAGCACGATGTTTAAAATATATTATTTAGCTACTAAAAAACACTTCTATTATATAGGTAACCTACTATTGTGATACCCGGGAAAATATATAAAAAAATCTTAAAATAAATTATAAGAAAATAAAAATATTTCATAAGAAAAAAGATGCGCTGCAAGTGGTTACTGCTCTATACATATAGGTGTCGTGTGGGTCACTTTGTTATGGATAATGTTAAATTTGAATTCAACGATGGAGTTCTAGTCTTATAAGTTTGTTTGGTTTCGCATTTAAAGCTGTAGCTGCCTTTCTTTTTAATACTGACATTACTTTTGTTTTGTAACAGTTTCTTCTTGAAGAGCTTATTCATTATGATCGTGGTCTCCATTGATGGGAATTACAAATTTTAACTTTTTAAGCTGTTAGATATTTTTGTTATTATGTTAAGTATACAGTTACGATTAGTAAAACAAAATATGTTGCTTTCGTCTTTATTTTTTCTAAATTCACTAAATTTAAAATTATCGATAACAGTACATGTATTACGTATATAATATATATATATATATTTGTAGTCACATTTACTATGATAATAATCTTAAAATAATATCATTGATATTAATTGGTTTGGACTTTTAGAAATAAAGTATCGAGCAATAAACTTGATTATACCACTAATGTAGATCGTGCGTGTATGATGTGTACTCAAACGTTCTTTGATTTACCTAACCTATAAAATCCCCTTTATTCTATGTGTTAGATTTTGGGTCAATGTGCCCAAACGTTCAACGCCCTTTCATTTGATCGAAGTAGAAAATGCATGTTTTAATTAGGTATTCTATTTTATATTTAATGTTTTTAAAATTATTCATAATTTACAATAAGAGCCTGTTAAATAAATTGTCAGGTGCAACGAAAACATTATTCACTGCACGCATTATTATACGTTTGTGATACGATGAGTTATTCATTTTCTATTATTTGGTTTTTTATATACAATAGATTAAAATAATTTTCACCTGCAAAACATGGTATAGTATATTATTATACCTACTATCATAATATGTATTTTATCATGTTCTACTGTTATTCACTTATAACTCAATACTGACATATCGTATAATGTTGTAAATAGATTCATGGTATAGTAAAAATGATTAGGAGTGATTAGGAAATGATATACACATATTAATGATATAGGGTTGAACAAAACTCACTCTTTTATCTGCGTCGTAGCAAGACCCAACCGGGCAGACTTGCGTGATTCATGTAGGTGAGAGATATCCTCCGTTCGTGCTTAATCCTATAGTGAGGTTCGGTCGGTATATTAGTTTAAATCGCAGACGGATCACAGATAACTGTTTCTGCATATTGAGTGGCCTCACTCAACTTTATTTTGTTTGATATAACAAAAGACGTCATGATTAATACGACAGTATATAATTATGAATACTGGCCGCAGTTTGTCTAGAACATTCCCCCCCCGGGTGCTAGAAGCCTAGAACTATAACAAGGTGTTTGCGTTTGCAGGAGACGTGATGAAGAGTTCTATGCGCAAATAATTGACATCACTAATCATTCCTGTCGAACACCGGAGATGATCTGACATAGCTTCGCTGGTCCGCCGAAACGTATGTGTGGAAAACCACCATGTCAATGGCTTTTGCGATCGGCCATCAACCAATCTCACCAACATGCGGCCTTCACCCAGAGATCCGCGACGATTATTCACGTCCCCATAGCACCGTTAGTAAACATTGCCCTGTACTGCGGACGGTACCCTGCAATGCTCCATCTTCACTGCTGATATCGAGACAACCGGTAAAGCGCGTCGCCGCCGCCTTCAAAAATGAACTCTGTAGGTACTCCGATTTTGGCAACCACATCGTAAAAGACGACTTTCGGCGATTCACATAGAATTTGAATATGAGAATTTTGTCTTGACAAAGTATATCACATTTTTGGATTAACGGAAAGACGGCGCTCATGAATTATACAAAGGAACTGTACGTATGAACTACGTAAAATAGTAAAATCTATTGCAGTAGCGAAAACATTGCTTTTACCACCTTCGAAAACCCACACGTTATCCCGATTATAAAACATGAATAATTTTATTAACAAACAACAATTGAACAATACAATATAGTAAATATAGTATAACAATGTTATTGCTTTCACGACATGTAGTTATTGATCATAAATAAACTTAAGCTGAGTAAAAATGGATTTTTAAGTATGTGCGCATTTGTACATATTATTTGCAAACCACTGAGTAAGGTACTTACCAATTTAATGTAAACTTTATAAAATATTTACAAATGGCCTAAGGTCAGTGATTCCTAAAAATGGATCAGCTTTAAATAGAATTTACTTTGTTATAACGATTTATATTTTAGCCGCAGTTGTTATGAACAATATATAATAATATAAAGTCCGCTACAATAAGCATACTCGTTATTACTGGCCGTGTGGGAAAAAAGACAGCCAGCGTACTGTAAGAGTGCATATTGGTGTCTCATTTATTTGATGGTAACTGTTTATTTTGACTTCAAAGAAAACCTCTGCAATTTATTATAGTTTGCCGTCGTTCGTACGTACTCAATAATAATATAATATATAAAAACGACCGGTACCACCATCGTACATGATTCGATTTGTGATTAACTCGTCGTAACTATATATAATGCAACGTAGTGCGCCCTCTCTTTCCTCTGGGAAACTGTCATTAACGGGAAATAAGGAAAACTTGTACCGTACACAATATATATATCAACTACACTGCAGCACCGGTCGGTGGTGAGCTCAGCATCCGCGAACGGGACGCGCGCTGTCCAAATAACACATCACAACAATAATAATCTTGTTATGATGACATAGCGGGCGCAACAGGCTGTAAAGCGTAGCCAAACGACACCCACGATGGCCACCTCCGTAGACGACGACGGCGACGACCTCTGTCCGAGGTCGCGTCGCGGCGTCTATCGATCGACGCATGAGCACGCCAGCGACGGGGCGGGCCTCGCGCTCGCATCATCGGTCCGGGTCGCCGCCGCTCATGATTTCGTTGTGCGCGTACCTAAGCGGTCGTTATAGCGACACGTTTACGCGCAAATAAGAGCGTGACGTCGCGTTATCGCGCGGGCGCACGGATTGTCCGCCGCGGTCGTCGTGTGTTTGATACGCGTGGCGCCGCCGCGATATCCGCGACACTCGCCGCGCAGTACCATATACGTGTGGCACGCGCGCAGTACACTGTCCACTACGTCGTCGGTAGGCGCTTCATACGCACTGTGCACCACGTTGCAGTATCATCCGTCGTCGTCATCGTCGTCGTCGTCAAAGCCGTTGTCACCGCCGCCGCAGCCTAGCGATATCCGGCAGCGATGGGCTCGCTGCCCAACCTGCACGAGCTGTGCAAGGAGCAACAGCAGCAACAGCAACCGGTGTGCGTGCCCGCGGCCCCGAGGTTGTCACCGTGCCCGGACCGGGGCAGTGGAGCTGCAGCAGGCAGCACGAGCCGCTCTCAGCACAGGCGACTCCAGCAGACCAACAGCCTGTGCACCAACAACTTTTACGGCGTCATCGACCGGCAAGCCGACGTGCAGATCGACGAGGTTGGTATAATATGATATTATGTCATAATATGGTAGGCAGGCACGTATACAGGGGGGGTTCAACCCCCCCCCCGAAAATGTATAGTTATGTAATATGTCTATATGTTATATTGATTATTGTAAATTTTCCATGAACCCCCCCCCCCCCAATTTTATTTTTGTGTACGCACCTGATGGTAGGTGGATAGGTAGAAATAATTATAACAATATTGTAATATACGCGCTCGAACGTCTTGGTAAATGACGATGACGATGACGATTGCAGAACGATTGTCTCTTATCATATAGTTGCCGCACGTAGGTATATACCTATAAGTATATAATACAATATATATATGTATAGCGCGCGCGCGGACCGAAAGTATATAGAATGTTTCCATGCGATTTTCGTCCGCTGCGATGACGCGCATTTTCGCGACAACTGTATGTAACTCGATGTGATTTTATATAATAATATTTTGATCATTATTTGAACATTATTATGATATACGATCGTAGTTAATGCGAAGAAAAACTCTTTTTAACGATCGACATCCGAAACAATAAAGCGGTGCGATAATATTACACAAACTCGGAATAAATCATAAAACAAAAAAACCAAAACAGTGTTCAACTATATTAATTATACATTTATACCGGTTTTTTATTTGCGTTAATTTTGTTTACAAAACGTTCGTCTGTCCTGTGTTATCTCACAGCTTATAATATTATATGCGCGGTGTTGTTCGAGGAGGAAGTGACTAAAAAATATATCGGCTCAGGCCCACGGGGATTTAAAACGCATTATTGTCGACTTTCGTTTTTATTATACGTTTGGATTATTTAAATACTTATTAATACTTATACCTAGTATTGTAATGTATTTACGTTGCGATTATGAAATTTCAGATTTCGAGATTCTATTCAATAAACGATAACGGTAATCGCTGTGTGCTACTTATACACTATAATAATAAATAATTATGTCCATTTTTCAAAAAAACAACGTTTTGTGATCGGGAAATTTTGATATTTTCGAAAACTTTCAATCAAACTCTTTTACCGAATATTTATCAATCATCATAATGATTTGATTCTTCTTTCATTTGTTAAAACAAACCATCAGAGGCTTACAAAAGTCTTCACTTCCGATATTATATGCTGCGGTAGTAGAATTTATTCACATAAACAATTTCAATCATCAAAGAAATTATTTTTCTGAATATTTTAGCTTCTATAAATAATTATTATGTGCAATTTCCATTTTATACACGTTTAAATATTGACAACAGAATATTCGGTATGTTGTTAATGAAAACAACAAATTATAAATTATGAACATTTTTCGAGCTGCCATGTTTATACTATAAATTATTATAACATCTGCCCATTAACTTGGTTTACTTAAAGAATTTACATATTCTGTATATTTTTGCATTTGAATTGTTTGAAATTGTTTGAATTTATTTTAATTAGCTTTGTTTGAAACGAAACATAACAACGGATGCCATTTAATCCTATTAAACTTTTTAAGTATCTAGTTAAAACAATGATTCGTTAAGTATATAATATATATATGTACATGTATACATATATATATATAACAGTGTATTGTTTCTTGAACTTGTTTTATTCTGTTGATGAGTAGGTACTTCTACATGATTTTTCGTTACTCGATTCATGGTTTTATTTTTGTCATTTAATTTCGTTGGTGCTGAATAGCTTTGGTTTTGGACGAGTTGCATATGTATACTAAATTAGAGACATTCCTAGGCATAGATCTTTGAATTATAGACAGATCTTATTATCTTAACAATAGTCGATACTCTCGATAAAGTATTATTTATGAAAACTATACCGAACTATGGTGGCTCAAGTAGGTACAATATTAGTACATGTATGTGCAGTGTGCACATACATAACACAAAAGATATTTTGGAAATAATTCAATTTTTATCATTCGATTTCAACTAATTTTAAAAATTTCTCGCATATGTGATAATTATAGATAATTAAAAATAATTAAAACTGATTTTATTTTGCGCATTTTTGAAAACGACGATTTAAATGTATTTTTGTTTTAAAGCCATTCCTTAAGAAATACACCAATCAAAACTGTTGCACAATTAAGTAGGCACATCACGGGGGCAGATATGTTATAGCTATGTTTATATATTTATATTTGGCCAATTTATGCGTTACCGATACGATATGACGTTTTGCCAAAAAGTTCCCTAGGCACTAAGTGTTTTGCCCGGGCTTTTCTAAGAGTTTTGCTCGTACCATAAAAGTATATTATAATAGAACCGTATAATGTGTATATAAACCCAAACTCAAACAATTTATCGTCGGGTGTTAAAAATTTGTATTTATTTTGTAGTAAAATGTTATGATTTTATGTAAATGCTCGTGAAATAATAGCATCAAATCCACCTTAAATGTAATTTTATTTTACGTACAAGTGTAAAACATAATCACTTGCCCAGAATAATTCGGTTATCAGCATTAATTTTCATTAAACTTGGTTTATATTGTTCAATAAAAATAAATATTTACACTAACACGTCATTATGTTTAACCATGCATTATGTGTATGGTATATAGTAATAATATTTAAATTGTTTAATGTATGATATTATATTACAGTCTTACAGACTACTGTGTATAAACAAACATTAGAAACCTCAGAGTAAGCTTAATAATTTTCACACATACACATTATACGCACACGTTTTAAATCCATTTGAGAAATTTAATCGCATTTTTTAAACGGTAATGGTAAGTCTAACGGAAACGCAATATTATTATGATCGTATAATAAAACGTGCCATATTATTATTATTGTTCATTGGTTTGTAGGGGGCACCATGCGTGGGTCATGCTACAGATAAGCTTTTACAATAATATTATCGTTAAACTTACCAATAAGCTATCGCTTTTTCCCTTCAAATGGTAATTTATATTATTTTTAATGTTACTGTGTGTTTCATTTGTTTGAAAAATGTGTTTTCATAAATTATCAAAAATGATAAAGACTACAAAACTATTTCAGCAATAATTTGTACATCGTAATTCTCTTTTGTCTTAAAATTGTATTTCCATTTATGATAAAATATGAATTATAATGATTTAAGTTTATCATCAGTTTTTAAACTACAGCTTGGTGCTAAAACCGTCATACTATTATGATGAATAGAATAAATTAGTTTCGTTATTAATTATCGAATAGTTGTTAGAGAAAATCGTTAATTCCAAGCTTAATTCTGCGTTGCCTGTCCTCGAACGGATGGGCTGTTTGAACATTTCAGTTGGTCGGGTAAAATAAAAATAGTACATTTACTGCCAACTATCTGACCATTTTCCAAAAAATTCCGGTATTTAGCCTGGGCCTAAATGCATAGCCATGACTTTTCCGAGGAGTTGGGTGTTCTACATATCATATATTAATATAAATTAAACTCTAAAGTATCATATATATGTATTGTAAATCGGAATGCTATAAGAATATAAAATTTACAATCGATAATTTGTTTTGTATTATACCTCAAGTAATATTATCATTTAAATAATTCGTAGTTTGTAGGTTTTCAATTATTTCCAACTCTTTTTTGGTACCTACCAAGCTATTTATGGTTGTTTCTTAATTTGAAGCAACCTTTTGTAGGTAGTATCACGATTAAACACAAAGTATACTTACATTATGCCAAGCGTATTATACTTACTTAAATTATAAGTAGAATACAAAACTGTATGTTTCTTTTGCAACATAAATACGTTATTTCCAGTTTTATAATTAAGATTTAACCCTTTGGTAAGCTCAAAGTTGAAGAGTTGCACCAGCTATGTTGCGCAGCTCAGTCGAGTGTACCCGGACCCACAGGCTAACTTTTTTTTTCATTATAGAATAAAACCTACCATGGTATTTATTTATTATATTCTTGCACACAACTTCCTGTTATATATATTAATTAAATTAAACTAATTCAATAATACCTATAATATATAAAACAAGAGATAATCAACAATTATATGTAGTATATATTGCTTAAATAAAATTGTATAGTAATTTTTATTTATAGTATTTTTTTGTTTGCAAATGATTTAATGATTTGTTCAGTATCTATTGATTGTTGTGAAGAATTAGTATTCAATACCTACCGATAATGGAGATAATTTACTTTGCTCAATAAATGATCGTTGCCCTCTTCAAAACTAAAAAATGATCTTTCACCTTCGCACGCGCAATGTCCCAAAAATTTATAAATATACTCAGCAAGAGTTGTTTACATTTTTGAAAAATCTGATTCGTAGATGAATTCCGATAGCGAACATTGAGTGCAAATACAATTTTTACATATTCTTATTGTTCTTAACAGATTGTATATCATCAAAAAAATAATAAAAAAAGATAAACTATCAACAAAAAAATCGTAAGGCCATACTTTTTCGTAGGCCTAAACATATTTGTAGGCCCTAGGCACAGTGCCTATTGTGTCTATGCGTTAATACGGCCCTGAGTGTACCAATAGTAGTTATATGGAATGTATAGCAGTTACCAAAGCCTACCGCGGTCGTTTAATCATTCCGTCCGGATACCAACTTCACGACGTCGAGAGAAATGATCATTCGACGACTGCACTATAATATGATGTCACATTGACAAATTTTCACCACAAAGACGACGACAAAAATAATCTATTTCTAATAATATAAGCTAACCTGACAGCTATAATGATCCTCGAAAACATCAGTGAAGCGGCGGGCGTAGGTATATAAAATAATTAGACACTGAAATCCAAAGACACTCTATATTATTAAACTGTGTTATATATTATTTTATAATATATGATATAATATAATATAACAAGCGTATATGAAGTTGGTGCCCCCCACATTGTGCGATTCCCCCCCCCCCCATAATAATAGACTTGATGAATTCTCCTCGATCCGCGATTTCGCGACTAGGTAAACAGCTTTTAACCTTTAGCAGTCACGCATCAGTCGGACAATAATGTCATTTGCATATTATATTACTGCGTTATATTATTATTCCCAAGTTGATAGCGTGAAAATTATTTGACATAAATCATTATTGTGTCAAATTATATTACCTACGCGGTTCACGTGTATACCCTTAAACCTCAGTAAACGAATAATTAATTTATTACATTCATAACGTAGCGGTGAGCAATGTACCAGTGTCAAGTGTGCAAAAACTGTTGTAATTAAAATATTGTATCTCTTGACTTTCTTTTTTTTCTTTTTATGTTTTTGAAATCGTAATATTTTATATTTAAATAAACAGTGGCCTACTAAATTACATTTATAAAACATTATATATTATTATAATATATGAAATAATATTATACATTACTAGCTGATCCCGTGCACTTCGTGACACAAAGTGTCAGCTATATTAGCTGTCCTATCCTAGCTATTCCTTCCAGCGTTGCCTGAATCATATGCCCATATATTATGTTAAGATTAACCTCAAGTGATTTACATACATCTAAGTCACCTAGGTAGGTGAGTTTCCCTGGCACCACAATGTTTAAAAAACCACATTTTTCCTATACCATTAATTGTACCATGATTTGTACCAATTTGTACCACTAATTTTAGAATTTGTACCAACAAATTTCGCAGCGAAAAACAAATTTCCCTCTAAAAATTTAGTAGATAGAAAGATAGAAGATCAATCAATATTATATTTCATAATAATACAAACAAAATTTGAGTACCCATTCTTCGTATAGAAATCAATATCAATATTATTACTAATGAACTCTTGGTTATTTAAAAGTCTTAGTTATTAAATGTTCTGAGTTCAAGATTAAAATCTAGTAATAATAGTTATCACATCGATTTGAGATTTTATTTGAACGATTTTCATCAGAAATAGGTACTACAAATTTAACTTTAATGTTTTGTTATATACTGGCTGATCTTTATTAAACCGGTAATGTTATTTTACTTTTATTTAATAGAAATGTTACGATATTCGTTCAGTTTTGTTGAATTAAACTCGACATTGTTTATTATATTAGACGGTAAGGCCAACATAATATAAATCTCGTAAACATACAATATGTGACATACCGTGTGCGTACAATTTATAGAATGCAATAACCATAAGAATTATGAGCAAAAAACACTGCGATACGAAATATTAGGTACCTCCTAATAATATGTATTCTTTATTTTATGTCGAGTTTTTATTGTTATACAAATGTAATAAAAGTATACGGTTAATAAAATATTTTGTAATATTACGTTTTAGTGAATTTAAATCCAATTTCATTTTTATTTCATTTAAATCCCCGAGATAAAATTAAACGTGTCATTATGGTCATAATATTATAAACAATTATTTTAGACTATATTAATTATAATAAAAACGTATACACACATACTTATAGGTACATTTTATTAATATAACCACATCGTATGTTTCTGTAAATATTATTTTTTTAAAGCCTACGTATCAAATAGTCGCCTTTTTCGCCAAAACGAATTTAAATATAAAATATAAACTTATTTAAGTTATTTAATAATCCAGCGTGTGCAGTATACGGCACTAGCTCTCAAGTTAAACTCCACTGCTAAACTATGTATTATATGTTACTGCGGGAACGATGATAATAATTAGGTACTGTCAAGAATGAATTTATTATGACTAACGCAATAACGAAATTGTCCCTTTTTGGGTAGGAATTAATATTATTTCCTATTTATTTTTGACAGTGCCTAATGTAGGACATTTTATTACAGCGAAACCTGTATATAACGGACAGTCACGGAACCAAAATAATTGTCCGTTATAGACAGGTGTCCGTTGAAGACAGGTTTCAATGTTTTAAAAATTAAAATTTTTACGTACATTTGTATTGTTTTATATTTTATAATATGTACATATTAGGTATAATCTTTATTAATATTATACATATATGTATTATACACATACATTCTACATTATGAGCTTTACCGATTTAAAGCTTTAAGCAGCACGGGAGACTGGCTCACGTGGTCTGTTTTCTTTTTAATTTTATACATGCAAGTTGCAACCACAATAATTGTTGTATAATGTTAATATTATTTTGTAATATACGTGATTATCATTTTAAATCTTTCAGAGTAATACACTACTAAACACATAATATACAATAATGAATAAAAATCTTAATCTATCTATCTATCTCTCTATAATAATAAAATATGAACAACAGTGTATTTTTGTTTTCTTTTAAATGGATAAACTTATGTTTACTATAATATGTTGATCAGGGGCGTATTTAGGCACAGGCCCTATAGGCCCGGGCCTAAGGTGGCGACATTTGGAGGGCGCCAAATTTTAACGAATTTTTTTTACAAAATTACAAAAAGTAATTTCAATTCGATGAAATCAAATTTTACTAATTTTTTTGGTAGTAAAATTATTTTCGTACAAATTATATGTTATATAATTTATAATTACAAGTTAAACCGTAAACATTCGCGTCCGTAGCTCAAAATTAAGCAGCTACCTACATGTATCTACTATAGGTATTACACAAATACGAAAAATGTAAAGTTTTAAGTATAATCAATTTGTAAATTTCAAAAAAAGATATTACGTTCAATTTAATTTTCATTAATAATGTATCTTTTTTAATTTTTTATTCAAATATGTTTGATAAATAATTTTGGGAAAGATGGATGGAGGGGGAAGGCGGCGAATTGGAAAGTGCCTATAGGCGGAAAAACTTTAAATACGCCACTGACGGGAGGTGACATTGCTAAGGAAAAGATGTACAACTCTGACTGCGAACAGTGCGAACCGATAGAAACTGAATAAAAACGTTTGATACTCATGATGGTTATCATTTATACGTATTGCAATTTATATCTGGATATCTTGGACTTCATAAATTCAATAGGAAATTAGCGTTATCGTAATCGGCGATAATGTAATTGGTCGTAATCCGTATTTTCACTGAATGACCTAATTGCGTTCCTTATCGACTTTGTTTCGTAGTATGTATGTATGTATGTATGTATGTATGTATTTTTGTCCGTTATGAAATTTGTTGGATTAAATAGTAGTGTCCGTGTCCGTAATAGAAGGAGTCCGTTATAGACAGGTCGAAATACATTAGAATGCCTATCTTTTTGCCGGGACCTGGTCATTTTGTCCGTTAAGAGAGGTGTCCGTTATAGACAGGTGTCCGTTAAGTCAGGTTTCACTGTATTATCATATTATATACCAAGTTTTATAAAAATATAAGTATTGAGTGGGAAGAAGATGATCAGTTGGCTTTTAGGCAATGTAATAATTAAGGGGTTCATTTATTTTTATGCAACTAAATTAATTATCATTCAAATATATTTTCACTTGGCAAGCTACGCTATGGTACATTGAGTTACATATTTAATAATAAGCACGAAGGGCACATTTATTTATTTTACATTTTTGAATTCCTTGTGGCCCAGCGATACGCTATCCAAGCCCTCTGATTCTCTAAGAGTTATCTCTGTTTGTTGAACCTTCTTAAAAACATATAAAGTAGTTCCAAAAATGTTTGTCTGCATCGTGGATGCGATGATTCCGTTCTCGTGTCACAGCTTATATAAATATTTATCTTCGTAGATTAATACTTCAGTAATTACTACCAATATATTGTGAGGTGACAAGAGTGTTCAGTCAATATTAAATAATAATAAACGTTAGTAACTACGTAAGCAGGTGTTTCCATCTGGAATTTCTGAAATTTTTTATTGGATGATTTGATAAATTGGTTTGTTTATTTTTCTAGACATTTAGCTGATAGTTATCGTTCACGGTTAATGTTTATATTTTTTTTCGACATTTTTAAGCTGAAAAAATCACAAAAACTTATAATTCATAAATATTTATGTAAAATAATTGTAATATTGTATTTAATATTTTACTTGTACTCTTCTTTAGTATTTTGTCGTCATATTCTGTGTTTCCGACTGTAGTAACGTGGCTACTATTTTGCTCCGGAGTTCAATTCTTCAATAGCGTCCAATGAAAACCCAACCGATACTATTTATACTCAATCGAGCACACAAACATAGGGAGATCCGGACGAAGACGTATGAAAAGTTCAGTTTTTTCTTTCCATTGTAGACAGTTTAAACGCTGGTCGGTCTTTGATTTTTTTTTCTGCCATCCGTGTGATTTACATAATAATGTCTTCAGTCTTTAACACCCGGCTATAACAATGTAATCTCTCGTATTTAATGAAACCTTGGCTTTGATTATAAACTATTTTCTCAATCAAATTAGTTTATTTAGTCACGTTACAGGTTTCTATTTTACTCAGAAAATCTACATGGTCATCTCGGCTTGTACAAATAAGCGATACATAATATGTTGCATCTTTAAATTGTTGACGCATTTGGCTTAATATCCATACTAAATCCCAATAAAAGATGATAAAACGACAGGACAGTGAAATAAAACGACTGAATCCTTTACAGTTTATAATGTAATAAGCAAAATATGTATAATATAGCAAAGTATAATGATCGTGAAAATAGTAAAAAGTCGAAAAATTGACAAGTCACAAAACCAAAATATAGAAGAAATAATAATATATATAGTAATAGTTACACTCTAAAATACTGTAGAACCTATCCATAATATGAGTTATGATGTCATTGGGTATCAGCACGTGAAAGCCGTTAACTTATTTTATGGCACGTGATAATCGTCGATATAATAACAAATTTTATAACATACGACGTGATACGTGTGCGCATGGAGTGAACTAGTCGAGCCCAGACCCTAACTAATCGGAGATTAAAGCAGTATAAATATTGCACAGAAATACGTTTATAAAATATACTACCTATATAACTTTGCCCGCCGATAGCTTAAACAATTTAAATACTTCTTAGGCAATGGTTATAAATTAAATTATTAGAACTATTATCAATGAACTACGTCAATATTGTAATTGATTATACATTTTAGTCAAACAAAAATTCAAAAAGCATTTTAGACATTTCATAGGAACTGTATATTTTATTTACTGAATTTTCGTGATTGCCGGTAACATAATAAATAATGGTTTTTGTTGATTATGAAACCATGGACATTTTTACTTTTCAGTTAAAAAATAATTAGGTAAGTACCTACCAATCAAAAATAAACGCTGAAAGTATTGACAAAACTGATTAGGTACGAAAATCTAAAACCTAATACTCGTTTCAGACGGGAAAGTCTGTAAACTTTTTATACCATTTAAAGTTCTATTACACACACACACACACACACATACATATAAACTATATTTCAAAATTAATTTTTTTTTAGTATGCATATGATAATATAATCGGTTTGTTGGTGAATTCTAGAAGTTTTTAAAAAAAGTCATACAATGCCATTCGGAGCGTGTATAAATAATTTATTTATGAGTAGGTACCTAACGTTTAAAGGCACACCAATAATTACTGATGTTTTCGAAAAAATAAATGTTTTGCTAGCGTTATATATATCAAGATATATGCTATTATATATTTCTGAATATTTATACCACACACTTTTTTTTAAAGCACTGAGACTTAACCACATACTATTTTACGTCAATATTTTCAGGTTCGATAAAATAATATGTGCCACAACAGCAAACTATTTTATCATATTACATCGAAGTTTCTAAAGTTTCGACAACAAACCAAAATTATTTAATCACCTTAATAGTATTCACAGGTGGGCAAATAACTATTTTTTCTTTTTATAGTCCATTATTTTTTATCCACTATGACTTAAAGTTGCCACGTTCAAATATGCAATATAATAAATTTATAATCAAAGTGAGATATTATTACAGCGTAGGTACATATAGAAAAATGATGATAAAAAAAAATAAAAAAATGTTTAGTTAACACTCGAATAAACAATATTAAACGTGTGATTGATCATTAAAATAATAATTCAAATATTATTTTGATCTTTTAATAGTTTTTTTTAAGTGAAAAATTTAAAATTATTTATATATACATATAAGATATACTTGCTGGAAATGTTGTCGGTTATTCTATCAGATGTATTTTTTAAATGATCACGGTCCGTTGCTATTGTCAGTGGCCAGTGCACCCACCTCGACCACTCCAAACGTACAACTCTTGTGTATAATATAAATGTATAATGTCTTATATATATTTGAATTTGAATTGTTTTCACGCACGCCGTATTGTAAATGCGCCGCAGAAACCTTTTTCACCGACGTCGCTCAGGTCGACGATGTCCGCCACGCAACGGCAGGTGTCCGTCGCCAACGCGTCTTCAGCGATCGCCAAGAGACGCGACTCGCTGTCCAGCTCGGCCGGGGCCTCGTCAGTGCGCCGTCTCATCGAAGTGGTCCGAACGACCCCGTCCAACATGGGACCTGTGTACAGTCGGAGACTGCTGTGCCGGAACTACGTCACGCTGTGCCTCGGACACGGCGCGGCCGCCGCCGCTTTGGTCCCGTTCATGGCTCTACAGGTCGGTACTTTTTATGATTATTATTATTATTTTATATATCACGAGAAAATTCCATTCCAGTCCAGTGGCGCCGAAGTACTAAATGTTTAGTCGGGCGAAAAATATTTAAAGAGGCCACAATTATATCTAAATATCGGTCTAAATTATTATGGCGTACCGGGGGAAGTATATAGTGTAAATATAAAAGCGGCGGCCTCCATACTAAATTTTTAAAATATGTCAACATAGGGTTTAGTGCCACTGAGGTACACGACGATGCGACGGTGAACTGCAGGCGGGGGGAGGTAATCCTGTTTCGAAATCGCGATATATACGTTTTGTTATGATTTTGTTGTTTTATGTCATGCGCTGTTGCAGAGTTGGGCTCTCTGAAATATTTAAAAATTTAATTTATTTATTCGGTATAATAAGGCGTTATTTTATGTTGCCCCGGGCGGCAAATTCCTAAGTACAGCCATGAATTCCCGTATGCAGATGAGGTGAATAAAGCGTAGAACTCGGTTCTTGCTCGCTTATTATTACCTTCATTTATATTATAGCATACATTTTTTAGATTGTTTATATTATTAAATATCTTTTTACGGAGAAACACGTTTTATTATATTATGCAAAATATGTTTCAAATGCGATGCTAATAATAATATCATTATGATGGCATTGTCTTAAAATGTGATAATAATTTATTCATTAAAATAATATTACGTTGTTATTTTGCACCGGGTAGATTAAAATTTTTAATATTTTTTACCCTGACGTATGTATATACCTGACTAGGTTTTTTTCAAACATAATCCTCAGTACGGCGTATTGTATAGGCGTTATAGGTACATGTATGCATTGAAGGACTACTACATTTTAAAATGTTCTATTGTTGATTGTTTTCGATTTATAGCATTATAGTATTAAAGTTTTGTTTTAACATGCATGTGGGTTTACTTTTGGGTTTGGTAAACTATTAATAATTGTAAATGAGCATCCAAAAATATGGTGTCAAATCAAGCAGGATATTCAATAGATTTGCGATGCCCAATCCACTTACCAGTATTAATGTTTACATATTTTTTAATTGTATAATTTTGTATTATTATTAATGTTATTAATGTTATTGATGAATTATTAATTGTCAAGTTATAAATTAGAAGTTATTTAATAAGCAATAACCCGTATGCAAAAGTTATAATATTATTACTGTTTTTATTATTGAAGCATTGGATTATATAAATTACCCGTTAAATGTAGGGCGTGAGTATGAATTATTAATTAATATACAAGGTGGAAACATAATTTATAAATTATAATATTTTTACTTATTATTGCATAGATAAATGCACCTACATATTTCACAAAGGTGTCTACTATATATCAATTTTACTCAGTTTCATTAATGATCAATTTCCTTTTGAATAACTTAAATTATACACCGAACCAATTTTAAGGACTAAAGCTCATATAATATATATTTGGGTATTTGAAATATTATTGAACAATTGTAAGCCGAATAAAAAACTATCTATTCAGTTATACGAGTATGATGTAGTAATGTATTCGTGAATTTAGAATTTCAATGAGAATAAAAGCAAATGATTATTTTATATTTTTTTTCAAAGTCAAACCAACATCACAAGACCCAAATTATTTTCTTTCAAAACACACCTTAATAAAAGAAAGAGTAGAGAATATGTTTGCGTATAGTGCTTAAAAGCCTTTTCCATAACATGATTTCGTACGTTAAATGAACTTTATTTTTGAGCTATGTCAAATCTGACAATTGTACATAATATTAACAAAATAAAATAATAATTATACACGTGCTTCACCATTTTTAAATTTGTAATTATAATAAATTACTAAAAAATTTTTTAAGTTTGATTAGTTGCATGATTATACAGTTTAACCATAGTATTAGAACAAGAAAAAAAAAATGGATTTATTTTCGAAGCCAATAGAAAATATTAAATTTGACTGTGCTTTTGAACATTGTAGGTATATCTATAATTTGTGACAACATTGGAGACTATTTAGTACCTACTCAATCGCGTTGTAAATAAATAAGGATTCCTTTGTTATTCGACGTCAAACATCATATGTTAATATGTAATCACTAATCGTGTTTCAAAGAGGTAAATCGTGCGAAATCGGCAGTTCTACCCTGTAGTCCAAAAAGAATACGAACCTCTATACTATAGATAGTTAGCAGAATGACGCAAATACGTGCGGCTCCCTTGTATAGCATGTGCAAGTCCTATTATTTAGCAGTAATAGTATAGAATGTAGAAAAATATAAAAGATACAAACATTAAAACTAATGAGTGTTCATGCGAAACAGACATGCCCTACGGTACAACCATATTATAGATGTTATAATATTATGTTTCACGGTGCAGTGTTTTTTCTATTGATTCTGTAATATAACGAAGCCTATTAGCCTATAATTTCCGTCACAAAAGAAATTTATGAGATGGATTTTTGTTGATGTTTAAACGGGATACTTATTCTGTCCGGTACGAGTCTAATTTGTTTTTCGTCTATTGTCCATACGTAATAGAGTAAAAATCATATTATTTTAACTTAGTAAAGTTCCGCGTATGAACATGGTTTGTGTTCCGACCTCACACGACCACATTAGGTTTTATGATATAATATTCTATTAAAACTAAATTATTATAATATAATATTACACTGTTAAAATAAGCAGTTCTTGTTAATTTTAATGTTTTAATACCTATAAAAGTATAAGGTAATAACACAATCATCAGTGATAGACATGGTATTGAAATACAATAGAATGATAATAATAATAATAATAATATTATTATATACATGGACGCAATAGTTATGACTTATGAGTTATGAATTAGAAAATTTCAGTACAACTTGAATGAGTTTGGTGAGTTGAACATATCGATTTCTAGGTTGTTAACTGTTTGCATAGTTAGTAACTTGTAGGCTTAAATGAAATAGGTTTTTTGATCATGTATCACGAATCGACGTGGAGAAGGATAGACTGTTCTTTTAAGCCGTTATATATTGATTTTTTAATCAGGGCGGTAAACATTATCGGCCAAGAGCTTATATAGGAGAATATTTTTAAATGTGAACTGAAACGTATTTTCATTCATCATAAATAAAAAAACAAAATGTACCTTAAAAACGCAATACGAGTACAATCAGAGTGTTATTAACATGTGCTTTTAATAGTTGGTATTTTTGACATTAAAAAGTCGACGGAAAAAAATTGAAGTAAAGACTTTAATAGCTTTTTCCCTTTCAGACATTTCTGCTATTATATAAAGTAAGCAGTAAGGTATAGCACAGAAGCCTTTATACTATTTTGGATTTATCGAAGCTGAGTGAATTATTGTTGTCCTATTTATCCGAATTTCGATATTGTCGACCGGCGAGCGTATTGATTATTAAAGTAAATAACAGTGTAATAAAAGCGATTCGGTTTGGTACTGATGACATTGTCGATTCCAGATTTAGATATTTCTAAGAAGTAAAACGATATTTATCATTGCGTGACAGAATATCAATGTCGATGCGGGTAGTTTTGTTGAATACCCTTTTCAGATCTACTATTATATTCTATTTCATCACATTATTTATAGGTTTTCGAAGAAGGTATCTGTCACGAGATCTTCACCATTTTTGTCACAAACATTTCGGAAGACCCTATATTTATTGAACGTTTGATGTCTACGGCAGCGTTTGTGTTTGTAATTCGCTTGAAAGTCTCTCGACAGTCTGTTACCTATATGTACTGCGTGGTTTCAAAAGGAAAATAAAAACGAAGTAGTGTTATCGGTCTGAATCGATAAATATGAGCTGTTATTATTTTTCTAGTCAGCAAAGTTCTTGTACAATGAAATATTTTTCTATTGCTTTCTAAATTCATTACAAATCTAAAATTGTATTTACACTTTATAGTAGAAATGTCGCAATCCTGACCATTTGATAAGTGCAGACAATTCATTGAAAGGAATTGAATTAAAACTTTTCCCACCGGTTTGATACGTTTAGTAGATACTTAATATTAAAAATACACCAAAAAAAATGTCACCTAGTGCTGAAATTTTAGTCTCAAAATACCATTGTTATGAAAACGTTACACAACTATTATATTGTTTTACATTTTTTATATTATGTTATAATACCTAACATACTCCAACAAATATAATATTATAAACTGACAATAACAAAAAATATAAATAATAAATGTTTTTTTTTCGAAATATTTAATTTGAATACCTTCAAACATTTTAAATATTATAATGACTCGAGCAAATCACAGCCTGAAAAATGATTTGATGTTAATTCGTAAATCTAAGTTATATGTCGATTGATGATGTGGTAATTTGGTAAGAACTAAAAACTAATATTATGACGCCGTAAGTCTTATGAGTAGATTACATTATTATACATCTGCGTATAATGTAGTATTAACACAAGCTTACATTCTTTTTAAATAACCGTAAATATCAATAATTATCAAACTAATACCAATAATTATTTGAAAAAGTAAAAATGTATTAAGTAGTAGGCTTGATATTTTATAGTTTACCGGTTCACAGCTGTATACTTATCGTCTATTCGTCTACCAACAATGTGCAATTTTTGATCTGATGTGGGGTTATTATGAAACTTTCAAAGTACTTCTACCCTAGAGAGTGATATGATATAAAGCTTTAAAAAAATCATTATTTATCATAATATGTATTATGTATGGTTATAGTTCTTCGCTTCTCACAAATTCCGAATTCAAAAGTTATATAGGTTGCATTACTGCTGTTAACTGAAATAAGTTTTATCCTTTGATCCTAATCATAGGTTAATGTCAGTAGCTTCGGGGTTTACTTAACCTATATTTTAAATACATTTTAGATTAATAATAAATAATAATGATGATAAAAAAATATCTGTTGCTTATAATTTTACAAAGTTATCAAAAAAATATACCCAAACTTGAAATAAGTAAAATTTATATTTTACAGAAGCCAGGAAATCATAATTTATTGTTATAGGTATCTATCTGGTTATGTCCAGATTAAAAATAAAATATAATAAAAACTAAAAAAAATAAGTAAATATTTATCTTTGTGTATTTATGGAACTTTTATAAAACACACATTTGAAATATTTTATCATCATTGTGATTTTTGAAGCTTTTTATTTATTATTTAATTTTAATATAAATTTTTAATTTATTTTTATACAATTTTAAACATTTTTATTCAATTATACAATTCATTTTTGACATGAACTAACAGATTATTTTTTCAAATATTTCATGTTTTGATTGGAGGAGTGATTATACATCATGGATTTAAGCCTTATTAAAAGCCCATTAAAACTTTAATCATAATTATACTTGACTAACTATGTAAATTTGGTTCTATGTTCAATATATTTTACAAACTATTAAAGGGATAAAAGAGTGATTACCTACTTAATGAATTTAAGCCTTATTTTTCAGTCCATCAAAACTTTATTTAAATTATATTTGATTAACTATGTAAATTTGGTTCTCGTATATTCAATATATTTTGTAAATCAACCGTTATAGATACTATTTCAAATTTTGTATAGGTATGAAATTAAAAGTAATTATGGTTGACGTTTGAAAATAGTGGAAACCAAAATAATTAGTTTATTATAAAGAAGTAAAAAAAAATATTACACAATTTCATTTTTTGCATAAATGCGTAGTGTAGGTATATAAGTACTTTTTCAACCACCTTGTTTACATTTTTTAATGAATTTGTTGATTGAAACATAGTTTTTTAATCCTTGAATATGTATAATATCTATAACATATATTTTAACATACTATGATTTATTACCTAAAGTTATTATTTCAGTTAATTTTTTATGTTTATAAATTTAAAAACAGCAATTAATCTTGATTTTGTCAGCGATATTTTTGCTAAGGCGTAATTTGTCCATGCTTAATTTCACACTCGTTAGTCATTATTAATTGTATTACCACATTCACTAATATCCCTGTACGGCTGTACACAATATAGATTGTAATGTTTTAAATAATTATTATAATTAAATTACTTTATTAAGTTATAACAATTCAGTAAAACCTGATAAGAAACTCGTTATGGTGCTATAACATTTTAAATAAAAACTAATGAGACCTAAATGTAAAATAAGATCTTTGAACGGAAGTATATATATATTTTTTTTATTTAAGTTATCTTTATATTATACCTACACTTCGTGATCTAAAATGTATTACAATGTGTCTAATTATTGGTATTGAATAATAATTGTACTTAAAAGTAAATCTCGGCCAAATAATTATATCGGTAAAAACGGTAAAAAATACTAAAAATGGCGTTCAATGTATTTAATAAGTAATGTGTTAAATTATTACCAATCATAATCAGCGTAGGATCTTGAAGCCGGGGGGCCTGGGTAATAAATGAATGTAGAGGTCCCGCAAAAAAAAATAATTATACTATCTATTTATTTCGTGCAAGCACGCTATAAAATATAATTTATTATTTAATGTTTTTTTATCAGCTTTAAATGAATCGAGGACCCCATAAAACATAATATATCAGAATACGCAATAACACACACGAATATTGGGTTCGGACTCGATATTCCTCTTGCATGCCATTAAGATCTGAGGGATCTGATAGTAATATAATCATCTTCGTTATCATGGCTTAAAGTTATGGTGACATAATATAATAAATTATTACGTATTACGATGAACGGAAGACCGAAAAAAAAATCATTACCTATGCAATATGTTATCTATTTATTTCAAATAAATACACTATATTAATATTATATGATTTATTACATTTTTTATAGTAGTTTTTACAATATCGTGGACCCCGAAAACATTATCTAATACTTACGCAATAATACAGGAAAATATTGGTTTCGAACTAGACATATCTCCTGGATCTTGTACACCTGTAGATTTAAAATATAGGAGAGCACGCCGCGCCATAGTAATTTAATCATCTCTGATATCGTGTTTAATATGACGTATAACATAGGTAGTTTATATAATATGCTAAATAAGGTGCTATTCACCGAGTATTAGAAGTGCTCAGACCCCCTTTTTTTCTATAATAATGCAGTTATTTAAAATCTGATATTTGGAATTATTAAATATACTTTAAGATCATATATAAAATCTTGCGGTTTTTTTTTACTAGGTACTTAACGAGTTTTCTGTGGAGATACAAACTTCTGTTTTTCAATTAAGAACTCCATTTTTCTACTGTAAATTATTTAGTGGCAAATTTTTTTAAGTATCAGAATCCGAATTCGAACAAGTAGTTTTTAAATTATTTATCTTTGTTTATTAAGGATACAAATTCATTAATAGGTCTAGGACAATGGTTTTGGAAGATATGTTTTAGTGCTTTGGTGATTTGACAATATTTTAGTGGTAAATATTAATCTACTAACATTATTAATTTGTAAGAATGGTCCAAGTAAAGAAAATAATTAATCCAATATTACATATACTTTATATTTTTTTAATACCATTTTTAAGGACTATTATCCTTAATATAAACATCTTAATAACTGAAAAACACCTCGTTCGAATTTAATACATAAACAATTTCAGAAAATGTCTTCACTAAATAGTTGACAGTAAAAAAGAGGGTTCCCAATTGAAAAACTAAAGATTGTATCACCACAGACTCTCTTTAAGTAGTTTTAAGTTTGGTTTGATCTTTCGTTAATCTAGCCATCAAGGGCTGGTAATTAATTTTCAACATTAGTTTGCATGTCACGAAGAACATATTATTATACTACAACATCTACGTTATTTATAAAGGCAATGAAATATCAAAATCACTCGATTGAATAACTTTACTGAATGGTTAAGTATAAATTAATAACTTTTCTGAACACGATAGTGAAATTATAAAACTTGAATGTCGAATCCCATTTAACAATAAAAACGCATTATACGACAAATTTTAACAACTCCTTGACTGTGCTTCTTCTGAAGTTTTAACTAAAGAAAACATCGTTTTTCTCATTATGATAACTAAATCACGACTTTCAACCCTAAACTTTAGTGGGGAGCACCCATACTAACACCAAAATATTATACGTATTAATCTATATTCTGCGGCGCAAAAAAAAATTAACTATTGTGCTTCAGCGTCTGCAAGACAAAATTCAATAATAATTTATCGGAAAAAATCACGATTCCAGGATAAAATTTATATAATGATGACACGTTAAACGCGTAGGTACTCATCATATTGTACATAACAATATTTTTATTATATAATAATATTTCTATTTCTATAATATCATGCCCTAAGGTATGTTCTATAACTGTAATGATACGCATTCAACAATAACATACTATAGTTAATAAATATCGGAGGTTTCGTTAACAACAGTATTTATCACCTAATAATAATAATATGTAAGAACGGTCACGTTTGATTGCGCAACGTTCAGCCTTATTATTATTGAACTTCGACAGTGTGCCTGCGACACGCGTTATAATATACTACCGGTGTGGTGCGCATAATAATTAAACGCAATATTACCATGTGCAAATATTATAATTATTATTATATTGTATAGGCACCCATATAAAATAATATAGGTATTACTCAATAAATCGAGCTTTTACGTATGGGTGGCGCGTGGTCGTGCTACGATTTATGGGAATAATATTATTGGAATACAATTCATATTATTATATTTACTATATCGTTACTTATTATCGCATAATGATATAATAAATTATCATAGTAGGTATAACACCACTGTCGTCGCGTCATCGCAAAAACAACTACTGCACGTGCATATCAGTGTTTTCCTTTCGGTACCACGGTGCTTCTGTTGTACGAGTATCTACTGTTCATATATGGAGTATAATGTATATGTATCTCAATTTCAATTTGTTTTACATAGCGTGGGGCTGGACCGAAATTTTTTTGACAAGCAGTGTGACATTTCGGCCTCCACGGTACCTATAAGCGATTTGGTGCCGAAAGCCATGTGCCTGTCGCCTTAGAAGAAGGTGGCCAACCATGAGCCGAGACCGAGTAGGGCCAGAGAGACGTGGATTTTTAAATATTGGTAACATAGGGACGAAGAAACAATAATAATAAAACTCAAGACACAATTTTTAGGTATAAAAAATTGAGTATACTGAACAAGTTAAGTTGGTGCCGAAAAGCCGAACGGGCGTAAAACTCGGGCAAAGAATAATAAAATAAAGGCAATAAACATAAAAATATGTATATATATATATATGTATAAACCTCCAACGGCTCCACTGGACAGTTACCAGGAATCCGTCATAATAATAAAAATAATAATAAGTAATGTGGATAGCCAAAATAAATTACTAACGGCTCCACCGAGTGGTTACCGGAATCCGCTAAAAAATGAGTAATATTCACGATAATAATAATAAAATATCATCAAGAACACCGTCCATGGTAACAATTTAAACATAATATTAAATATATGAGGGAAAAAGGGGTAGGTTACCAGATATCAGATGGTATATGGCCGTGATGTTGGAACAGCGTGTAGGAAAAGAGTGACGTCGTCACCGGCTTGGTGATAAGACGACACGAAACAGACGATTGTCGACGGACCCGGCGAAGAGAGTGAGTGAGAGAGGGATTTATTATCTGTTTGATTAATTAATTGGCTGATATTCTAATTAGGACGCTTCCCGGACGACGGAGAACGCAGCTCCACAAAGGCAGGCGTTGTCTTCAATCGGCGGACCTGAACCCGCGGGACACGGGAAAGCCATCGCACGTATATAACTATAGCTTGGAATATTAAAAAGGTGATTTCACTCGTTCCGTTCGTCAAAAACAGAACCATTGCGGCACACCCACCACTCCGACTTACCATTGACAATTTATTGTTTAGAAATTTGACCAGATTTGTATGCATCATATTTTATTGACACGTTATCGCATATAAACGCCGCTCATCGTTGTGGAATTGGACAAAACAATTCGTCCGGGACATGTCTTGTTGCGCTCGATATAATTATGATATACTGCAGTTTGTGATAATATAGGCTTAGAGTTTATGATGTTCGGACGTGAGTTGAAATAAAAAAAAATATTCTTATAGATAATAAGCTATATGGCTGCACTGCAAATAGTGCAAATCCTACGTTGATTTACACAAATAAATGTTTTTGTTATGTTATTCAATTAATTGTTGTTTGAAGTATTATCATCGTTAATAAACGCGTCAACACGTCAGTGTAACATTAATTCATGCATCTCGTGAAAACCGTCAATATATCGTACAGGTACTTTCGGTTTTTTTGTAACCGATGTAAAAATATCACTAGGAACTTTGTATTGAATTGTCAAGCTTATTGACCATGAAAAAAAAGCGAAGGTGGTAGGTGCAAATTTTCACTAATTACAACGAGTATTTTGACACTAGTTTGAAAAGTTTTAGACAACATGACGTAATGGCTGCATGAAGTGAGCCCTTCTTCGGTTTAACCACTATAATAACTCCTTTATGTTATTGACTTGCAAATTCCGAGATTTGACTTGCAAATGCTTTACTTGCAAAACACTTGCACGTGTTGCACTATCCAGAACTTGTTTAAAAAAAGTTTAACGACCAACTTCAAGGACATAAAATTATATGTGTTATAAAGCTCTCTGTGGATTTGGTTTCATATAGGTAGGTCATAATATTGTTCGGAGTTTAAAAATCCAAATTGCTTAAAATGTTTATATTTTCGCTTATTCATATTCTAATTTAGAATATGGTTCAGTTATTTGGAATCCTCATCAATCTAGCTGAGTAGTGCAACTTTGAAAACTGTGGCCAAAGTGTAACTTTTACTGAAGAGGCTCTAATATTTAAGTTTTTCTTAGATATTTACCTTATCCTTGTAAACAAAAATGTGGGATCGATAAATTTTTGATTAATATGACCCTAACATATTTTATGATATTAAATAAATATAAATTTTTCAAATTTAAAAAAATTATAATATCTAATTGTTAAGTTTTAATTTTTTATCAATATATTTAATTTTTAAATTTACAAATCTTTGTATAGGTACTACTTATTAAGGTAAATAGTACCAACCTATTAATTGTTACATATTGTTTAAATGTTAAAGATTTTTTTTGTTAAACAAATTTTTTGATTTGAGTACATAATACATTATATTTATAAAAAAGGTAGGCAAGTGGGTACAGCTCAGCTGTTAAAGTTGGTGTCTAGAGAGACCAGTGTAATGAATGTGTTAAATTTGAATTCAATGATATAAAACCGTCGCATGCATGAAAAACGGTTCTCAGTGAAGACGGTCAGCCTATATTATCTACTAAGTATATTTTATGATATTATTGCTATTAAAGTAATTTAATTAGCTAAAACTTATCTATCGACAATAATGAAAACAAAATCAAAAATTTCCCATGCTTAAAAACAGTAAAATATATTTTAAAAATATTTTATGATATATGAAAAAAATTAATTTATTTTTGGGGGCTTAATTATCTACGGGGGAGTAGGGAGGGATAAGCCTCTCAAACTGCGCATTAGTTAGTGTTGCATAAACGTGCAGTTGGATCATTTTTGTATTTGAATAATTCTTATTATACAGTGACATTTAAACAGACACCGATCTCGCCTCTTTATTTTTTAACTCACTGTACATAATTTGTAAGAATAATTTAAAATTTTGTTTTACTTTCAAAATTTGGTTATTATGGTACGTTGTTGTTCCCTACATTCCTGCAGCAGCTCCTCAACACCTCCGATGACACGAATCAGTATTTGTGTAATTGCAGTCAATTAAGTTTGTTGTACCGTAGATGCTCATTCATAATACATTTTCGTACTTTGCGTTACCATTATCTATAGGGCTTAAATAGATTAAATTTAAAAACGAATAAGACCATTTAACTGAAAAAACTGTCTTCCATGGTTTATATTCGATATTGATGTTTAAAAATATTTTATAGGGTTCCATATCCGCTTGGTGGTGGCCAGATAATTTGAAGCAGAACGGTGGGTTTACCACCGTCACCACGGACATTGGTTCCGTCCTGCTGTCCGCCATGTTCGGCATGGCAGCGATGAGCGCGCTGCTCGGGCCTACGGCCGTCCAACGGCTGGGCACCAGGACCTGTCTGGTGGCCGGTTACCTGGTGTCCGTCGCGTTCGTCACCGTACACCTATACCCAAAGGTGTCGGTACTGGTGCCCGGTTACTTCCTGATGGGTGCCTGGTTGGGATGCTGGACCGCGTCCCGGACCGCTGTGCTCATGGCGCTCGCGTCTAAGATGGCATACGTGCTGTCCGACCGAGAGGAGTGCGAACTCGAGGGGAACGGTCGGCGAGAGGCGGTGGCAAGGAATCTGGCCAGAGGACTCCAGGTAAGGTGTTCATAACCACGTTTTGCAATAATTGACTCTTAGACGAGTTAAGTGTGTGACCTACTAATACATTAAGATTACCTATACAAATCACAGGCGGAAATCCATTCAAATTTCAGGGTGGAGGGGGGGGGGGTTAAAATTGTTAACATCAATGTCCGCGGGGGGAGGGGGTTAAAGTTTTGTCAATGCTACAAATACTTATGGATCTGTACATTATTGTTGAACGCGACTTATGATATAATATTATATATTCTCTAACTCACCTATTTCAGTTGTTTTAATTGTACCTATATATTTCACGAAAGCTGTTAATTCTGAACGACAGAAATTCCATTACTTACTGAAGGCTCCCTGTCTCATATAATTGCAGCGATGAACCATTTATCTTAATATTATACCAGAACTTCCCTTGTCACTAAAGAGTAAAGACAATATATTCAATTGTTTGAGGGTAAGCTAACAAGGTCTTTAAGACCCGAACACATAGAGAACATAAAGACGAGTTTAAAACACGAAACAAAATATTATACTATGAGTAAACCCGTAAGTTTTACACTCAAATATATTATTATGTAGCAGATTTCATGCTCAATCCAAAATAAATTGGTAAATTTCTAGGTATCGGTAGGGGGACAATTGGGGGGGGGGGGTAGGGGAATGACCCCCAGTGGCTAATGCTGGTCACTAACAATAACATATCTCATGAAATATAATAGCTCAATTTTAGATTTTCATGTTATTTGATAAACGTTATTATCAAAACCTATTCCCGCCTAAACTTTGTTATCAATTTTTTTCAACATTGATGATCTTATTTACTTTTAAGTGTTACCTATGAGGATTCTAACCATGCGATAATAATTCATTTAAAATTTTTATGGTTTTGAAGTAAAATACCTACATATTGTGTTTTAAAAAAAGTATGATTGAGGTATTAATGGCCAAAACTGACAGGGATTACCATCATTAGACGGTATATGTATTTGTTTATTATAAAAATTATGATTTACAAAATACAATAAAGAAAAGATGTTTTAATTAAATTTGTAATTTTAAATATTAATAAATATATCTATGTACTGATAACATATTATCAGCTTGATCATAATTTCCATGATTTTTAGAAATTTTTATTTTGTCCTATACGTTTATATGTATTGTGTGACAACTACTACTCCACTATAAAAGTAATAGCGGTAATTTAATTTTTAAAAAAATAAAAAAAATAAATACTGCACTTAATTTTAAAAACCTGAAACTTATGTACGTTGTAGCCAACAAATTTATAGTTCTAATTCAAGCAAAAGTAAAATATTCGGACTTTTAGTTCAGAAGATACTGTAATTCCCGATTAGGTGGCCGCCGCGGCCGTTTCCCTACTCTCCCCTATACCTATTATAATTAATAATTAAATAATTACATTTTTTTTTATTGGCACCACGCGTGGTGTAGATGATGAAATTATAAACAGGTATCTACACACAGTATACCTTGTATACATACAATAAAAATTTTGAAATTTTACTCGGATGGTATTGACAGTGTTAAAAAGATAAAATATTCGGATGAGAGCATTACAAAAGTATTTTATAATCATAGTAATATGTATCGTGAACGATAGAAACAATAAAAATACAAAGATTAAAAACAGTTTATTATAGAGTCAAATTTCAAATTAATTTTCGGAAAAAAAGTCGAAATTGTTATATTTTGTTAGTCTAAAAAATTGATTATAATCTATTTTACATTTGAATACACTTCCAATTTACATACATTTAGAAAACAAATATCTTATAAATTATAATTTAGATAAAAATAACAATCAAAATTGATACCATCGACAATTTGTTCAATCATTTTCCACAGAATATTCTACCAAACTGACTATATTAGTATTTCAATTGTATAACTTTTTTCCGCATAGATGTTTATCGTTACTTTACGACTTAAGTTTATTCGCTTATTGAATTTATGGCCCATCAGATTGCTTTTTTTTTCAATATAGCAACCTGTCTTCTCGGTTTCTTATTGCTTTTTCATTTGATTTGAACGAACTACGCGCCAGGTTTTATTATCTTTATTTCACACACTTTGTGCGGCAAAATGACGTGCTACGTAGTATCGAAAAATAGATTTATTTCGATTGATAACATTTCACTCGTTGACCTGTAATAAACTGTAGATAGAAAGACATTTTCTGTGACCTTTAGGATTTACTTTTTAATTTCGTTGAAGTAATATTTTAGTAAGTAATATTTTAGTTGATTATACAATAACGTTTTAATTACTTAAGCCCTAGCTAGAAAGTAATTGAGTTAGTTTAATGTACGCGTGGGACAAAGGGAGAAACGAAAATAACGCAGCTGTCAGTGTGCGTTTTTCTCATCAACGCTATAAAATGGTTTTTCGATTAAATTGAGTTTTACTCAAACTTTTATGTTTATTTTTACTACAAATCCTATTATACTTTATAATAGAATAACGTTTATAATTTTATTATAATTTGCGCAGTTCAAATCAATTTTTTCAAAATTCAATTTTTACTTAATAGTATACGACATTTTAGTATTTTACTACTACACTATAGGATATCGATCAGTAAAGATTGACAGTCCTATTAATTCATATTATTCTACAAAAAAAAAAAAAATTAAAACCGCTCTGCTTTACAGTAGGAGTCAAGTTTACTTCGCCATTGAATAAATCACGCTGTACCTAATGCATGTGTTAAATTTTAGTTCAATGATAAATCATTGCATGTAGTCTATATATAACCAAGAAAATGCACTAAAAACATAAAAAAATGTCCTAAAAATGCATTTAAGGTTAATTTTGTCAAAAATGCAAACAAATGCAAAATAAAAAATACTTTAAAATAATTAGTATCACCCAAAATACATCTTATACTTACGGATCAACGTTTCAAAACATCAGAAAAAAAGATGCCTTTGCATCAAAATCCCAGCCCTACATATAGGTATGAAAAATGAGCCTGAGAGGAGACGGTCTGTCAGCGTATTATCATAATATTATATAGATTATATTGCTATTAATCGTTATAGTAATTTGTTTTACTATTAGTAACACGGTATAAAAAATAAATAGGAATTAGCAGAATATAAAAGTTTTGAAAATGTCCCTGTTTAATTATGTGTATAAAATATATTAATAAACGTACAAATTTCAAATATCAAAGAAAAATATTTTTGAATTATTTCAAAATAACTAACATTTAATTTTCGTTTAAGTATGAACGCAATTAAGAACGCTATACCTTTTTGGCAGTACGATTGAGAACACTTCAGTTATATACATGTGTAATCTAATAAAAACACAAATAAGTTTGTAAATACTAGTTTGACATAAATTTGGAATTAATATCCATCGTCATATAATGAGGCCTGTAAAAATTACAGACGAAATTCACTCGTGCCTATCTATAAGTTCAATACTTTGATAATAGTGTTTATTTTACTTTAATTTCTAATAATATCCGTAAATCCGATGAAAGCACAATAAATATCAACAAATGACCGTGCTCAAATTATCGTTCGATAACAATTATTAAATTTGGCTACGTTACAAGAAAAAAAATTCGAGCGTTCTCAATCGTATTGCTAAAAATTCCGTTCTCAATCGTACCATTTTTATTCGTACCGTATTTTAATCGTATTTTACTGGCCTAGTAAATCGTGTATAGTCATATCCGTTTTTTATCCTACGCTGCCTTTGATCTTAATATACCTCACTCCCTCTTGATTATTGTACTATTTGCTCCTTCCTAATCAGTCTTACCCTCACCTTCAGCTGTATTGATGCCGATATCCATACATTTGTATCTTAAATTTTATGGTTGTTAACCATGTGACTTGTATTCATATCTGTCAAATTCCTTTTAGCGTAAAAATAAATAAATAAATATATTTTGTGTAAATCTGTGCGAACCACATTTTCTCTCGAATTAACAATAATATAATTCGACAATATAATTATTATATAGATAGTAGCCAAAAAGGAAATATTTAATTAAACATCAGGATATTGTATGTACCTGTATATTATATCGTTATATTTTAATATCAAACTCAATTTTTTTCTACGCAGGTGGCGCACGACGTGGGATTGATCGCCGGAAACGCGTTCGTCGCGTACATGATAAGTGGCACGCGGACGGACGACATCATCGGGACCATGTTCGCCAGGGACGGTGGACCTGGAACAGACCGGACCTGCGGCAGCGTCGCTTGCCCGCTGTCGAACACGGTGGAAATCAAACTCGGGCCCGCCGCCAACTTCTCGTCCAATCAGACGGTCGCATTGGTCGACGTTCGCAATCACATGGTCTTGCCGTGTAAGTACAATATATATATATATTATATATTCATATTTTTAAATTCGAATTGGACCGCAGTTTTAGTGGTACATATATTTTGAACGATATTGCATTTATTGACTTATTGTACAATATATTATGTCAAGCTTTCAAATCTTTATACTCTCTTGCGTCCTAGAAGTTTTTAATTTGTATAACTGTCAATATACGTTTGTTAAATTGAAAATTATTACATTGTTATAAGCTTATCAATATATTCGTATATAATATACAAGTTTGCTCGTGTGCAGTGGCGGAGCGAACTTTTTGAGTCTTTGAAACAAATTGTTGATTTCAGATATTTTTACTACCACGTAGACTACACCAGAGTGATTCACAGAGGGCTAACTCTAAACTAGGTTACATAATACGTATATTAGTTATAATACTAGCCATGATATTTGTGTTGAAAACTTGAGGACCCACCCACCTGTTACAGATATTATGAACTATGAAGCTATTGCTTCTAATAGTCCTACATCCCAGATCCACTGCTCGTTTGTGTGGTACACTGGTGCACGAATTATAGTTTTAATTTCGAATCATATCATATTATTTAAGAGGCCTGCAAGTGACCTGTTTTTTTTGCTCAAAAACATGCCTTACAGGAAAAACTCTTACGCCTTGTAGAAGGATCCGATATATTTTCTTTTTCGAAAGAGAAACACTTCTTTCATGGTGCATTGGACTTGGATTTTTGAAATTCTATTTCAGCACCATATAATACGATTTTGAGAATGACATTTTTCACGAGCTTTTATTTTTTTTTATTATTTTTGTTTTACAAAATCGAAAATCTAAGTCAAAGGTGCCCTGTATAAAATAGTCTTTTATCGAACAAAAAAAAAATGAATTAAATCAGACCACTCCACGAGACGTGAAAGTATTTCCTGTAAAGCGTGTTTCGAGCAAAAAATCACGCATTTCATTTTTTATCGGAGGTGCAGTTGACATGTGCCCACAGCAGCTCGTGTGTAAATACCCCGTTACCCGTATACAACCACACTCACTCTAATCATTAGAGCAAGGACTTTTATGCACTTAAAAATCATCAAATATGAACTCATGCATCTAAAAATTAAAAATATGCCATAAAAAATAACACTAAAATTTCCATTTTTTGTTTAAATATTTTGTTTATAATATGATATAATTATTTATTAAGTTAATAGATTAGTTAATACTTATGCGATAAAATTAACTACATTACTAAATTACACTAAAAAATTTAATTTTTTAAAAAAATATTAAATTTATTTAAATTATTAGGTATACTTTATTGATTTTTCTATGTACCTCAGTTGTCTATAAAGAAAATCTATAATACAGCCATTACAGATCCATACTTCATAGTTCATTCCAAATTATACTGTGGTTAATGATCATTGTTGATCTTGGTTCGAGAAAAATATTTACCAAAGTCCTTGATTTTCGAAAAAATGCACTAAAAACTTAAAATATGCTCTTATAATCAAAAATATTATGTGCTTTATACACACAAATATCGAAATACTCAAAAATATGCTCTAAAAATGTATCGAATATTTGATCACATACGTTTTAAAATGAATTGTGTACTTATACTAAGCATACGATAAAGTTAACCAGAAAAAGTATGCAAATGTATGTAAGTCCTTGCTCTATTAATCATTATTTACGACCAACACGAATGCCATGAGCGGTGACTACAAAATTGCATATTGCCTAAATATTGCCCCTTAATAAAGACACACGAGTAGGGCCTATAGTAAAGTTATATATTATTATAGTCAAGTTCTTGCACGGGTGCGACGTTTTGGATACTAGTCTTGCCCTGACGATATTATTTTATGACTTTGGTACCGGATTATTATACTCGGATGGTTGGACCGCAGATGTAGTGGTCCATATATTTTGAACGATATAATTTATTGACTTATTGTATATTATTATATCAAGCTTTCAAATCTTTATACTTTTGCGTCCTAGTAGATTTTTAATTTTTATGACTGCATATTATACAGTTATGAAATTGAAAACTACATTGCTATAAGCTTATCAATACATTCGTACATAATATACGAGTTTGATCGTACGCGTGTGGTACTGTGGTGCACCGGTTCATGATTTATAGTTTTAATTTCGAACCATATCATTTTAACTTTGTTAAAATATTGTCATATTCATATAAACTATATAGTTATGTTGTATTAGTAATACCTAATGAATAATTATAACTAATACAACCTATAGCTATTTACGACAATATTTAGATTGTAATACATTCAGACCTTTTTAAAGTTACATAATTATATAATAGAAAATAATGTACAAAATAGTTTACAAACTAAATTATGACCAATATTGTTATTGCTGTTTGTTTTTTTTTCTTTCATTTGTTTTAGTAAGTACTAATAAGTTTGTGATATTTTACTTCTTTGTGAATTTAATATGAAATTTTTGACACCAATTTTCCACACCTTTAGACTTTTGCAGTTCATCGTAGACGGTGTACCTAAATATAATATTACAATAATTTTATTGCTTTGAGTATAATATTTTACATGGACCCACTAAGATCACGTATTCACGTGAACTGATCGCTTTCCATGATTTATTGTATCGCCTTATTTATAATTTTATAAATGACTGCTATCGTAAACCGGCCATGTAAGCGACGAGTGGTTTCAAAGCGTATATCAATGGCTAAAATATCTAAATGTTTGTTTATAGTGTATATACATAATTAAAGCAAATGTATGCATGTTTGTCCTTTAGCATTCCTACACTATTCATCAGGTACCCGTATAACTTTGGAAAGTTGTTAAGTACACTTCCGTGAAGGTTTTTGGCATATTACATCCTACGTACGTCGTACATATACGCTTAAGCAACAACTTTTGTAAAAATAGTTTTTCATTAATTTAATTCACTCACTGGTGGCGCTAAATTTCCAGTAAAATAATACAGTTTTAGAGCATAATTTAAAAGCAGACTGATTGGGCTAATTTTTACGGAAAATTGAAAAATTCTGGAAAAACTGAAAGTGCGATTAGGGGCTGTCTTTGTTGTATGTAAATCACTTGATGTTATTCTTATGAGTATCTTTGGATCGGGAAACGCCGGACGGGACAGCTGCTAGAAGTACATAAAATATTGCAGTGGGAGGCTATTCAACCCCATAATTCAAAACAAACTCGAAATGTTATAATCAATAATACTGATAAAAATCAAACAAGTACACCAAATCTCATAATTTGGTTATCACACACTTTTTGATTTCATACTTCACGCTCAACATTTCGTATAAAAAAGTAAAAAAGTGTAAGAAAAGTGTGTCGAACGTTTCGTACTGCACACAAAAGGTGATCGATTTTCTGTGAACATAATCTATATAATATTATATACTAGGTACTATCAGCGTTTTTCCGGTTCATGCATTTTTCTTGTAACTGCATTTTCATGTCAACTGCATTATATTTTTGTTTTGTTTTTATGACTATTCCCTTTAGATGTTATAACTTATAGGTATTTACTGTTTTGCCGTAGGTATTAAGATGCCTACTATTATGGTTCCTACAATCGGTTTATTTTCTGACAATCTGAACAATTCGATTTTTCTTTCGTGCTATATTTTCATCAATAGAACATTTTGTTTGAAACGTCATGAACTCGGATTAAAATACACATTTATCATTTCTTTAAAATTCATTATACGAAAATTCAACTGTATTCTATGTCAAAGTGAGTGCTCAACACCCAGTCTAAAGTACTTTCAAGCTTTATCCACTTGAAATTCGAGCTTTTGTCACTGAATAGTCTCTTCTTCAAGTTGTTCATGTTGTAGTACCAAGTTTTTCTCACAGACGTTTTCTTTTTTATGTATTTTTATTATGACAAACAACAATCTGTTATACAAAGTATATTACGATAAGAAGTTGTGACACTTGTGAAGAGTGTATATTTGGTAGTGGGTGTGGGTGAAGTTGGTGCTATCGCTGTGATAGCACTTCGACTTCTCATCAATGTTACACATTTAATACAATGTTATGCTTAACATATTGTTATATATAATTTTGGTTTAAAAAAAAAAATGTATACAATCAATATATTTTCATTCCATAATTTAGTAACTCTAAAGTAAAAGTGAAATTTGATAATTATTATGTAATTCAACCATACAACAAATTGAAAATACATTTCAAAAAAAACCTAGAAAAAGAAAAAGAATAAGAAATTCAATTTTTTTCAAAATTAAAATTGGTCTTTTGTTACTGGGTGAATTTTTCTTTCAATTTTTGGGACTTTTATAGCCTTTCATTCGCGGAGTCAAAACTTTTTTGGTCGCAAAATATAGTGACGTTTGACTGAGTGTAAGTACTCTACGGATTGCCAAGAATCTTAGCCGTCAACAGGTAACTTAACGGGGAACTATATACTAATAATTCGGGACACTCACGAACACCAATGATCAGTCACTACACACACACATTCGCACGGCATTCCTGATGGATTATATTATAGAATATTGCCTGGATCCAACCCCTTAAACACGGTCCGCTTTCAACAGCCTTAAGAGGATATACCGGCGCACTATATTATGTTTTTTTCCTCTGACCCACGTGCAACATACCAAATTTACGTTCAGGAGACTCTATGTTTTTATTTTTGGTATCAGAGTGAATTCACCTACCACAAACTTTAAGTTAAGAATGACACGTGTCTCTACGTTGGACATTTTATGATATTTTAATTTTTGTGCAAGGTTATGGGTGTGTAAATTATTACAGTTTACATTTTTTTTTAGAAATTGCATAACAACTAAAATGCGTAAAATAGTTAAAGTAGTGAAACAGGAAATTTTCATAATTTAAAGTTTGATAATAGGTGAATTCACTCTAATATTAAAAGCAACAACACAGCTGGGTTGGTTCTGCTAAACATACATTTGGTATGTTGCTCGTGAATCAGAGAGAGAAAACAAACGGTGAGCTGACATATTTTTAATAGTACATAATAATTTGTACATTTTGAAGAATTTTGAAGTTTTTTTAAAAAATTGGAAATTTAAGCGCTTGTAAAAAAAAACTGTAGCTATGTATTTTTGATATTTTTTTAATTTCAGTAATTAAAATTGTAATGCGTTTTTGCTCACAAACACAGCTTTTATAAAATACAAGTCGAATAAAAACTTATGAGTTATAATCGAAGCTTTCAATAAGTTGTCATTTTTGAATTACAACAAAAAACAAAACAGATTTAGTCAAAAACTGGTTTTTGTAAATATTCCAGTTTTTAAAATTTTTTTTTATTTGATTATTTTGAAAGAACTGAAAATTGCTTTTGACACCCAAAAGTACAAATTAGTTACGGTGTTTCAGCAGCAACCTCATGGGCGTAAATAGGTTAACAATTTTGGAGGGACTCAATCTGTATTCCATAAGCCCAAATGGCCTTAACATCGATTTGTAGATGGTTAATTCGTTGTCAAAGGAATGATTAGATTTAAGGACAGGACGGTGGAAGGAGAAAGTGCATTGTAGTGTTCAGTTTTTTTATTGTCGATTTCAAATGTGGGCCTCAATTGAGACGTTTGTCTAAGAGCAGGCCCAAATATTTAATTTAGGTTTCGACAGGAATTTCTGTTCTCTACTATTACATCTACCCACGAATCTTGTCACTGTAATACTATGTGTAAGTATGTGTCTTGTACACTTTTACAGGTAAAACCACGCAGCTATTGGCCAGTGTCTTCGCCGGTTGCTGTTTCGTCGGCGTGGCCGTCACCGCAACTTTCATGACCCGCATCCGACTGTTCGTGTACGCGTCTGCTTCCGAGAAACGGAAATCGGACAGCGCCCGGTCGTTCGCGGCCGTCCGCGATGCATTCCGCAACACCAAACTTCAGCTCATCGCTCCGCTGTCGTTGTTCATCGGACTCGAACAAGGATTTATCTATTCCGATTTCTCCAAGGTTGGTACTCCTACATATATACAACTATAGTTATTAGTTACGACTACCTGGTTCAGTGTCACCAGGGGAGTGTTCACCGGGGTGGGGTGGGGTAACTACCCCCCCTTATTTGGCTTATTTCTATCACATAAAATATATAATTGAGCAATGAAAGTATATTTACCGCGGTCAGAGAAAAGTCACAATTCATATCCCCCACTTTAAAAAAACTTGAGCACGCCACTAGTGAGCACTGGGCGCAATGGATAAAAATTATGGGATGTTGTCGGTTATTGCCGCAAACACATGACACGTGTATAATGTGTACCTACATAATAAATCATCATATTGATGTTCCATATATGTAAACAGCGTGAAATGTATAGTCGTGAAATTTCACCTGACTGTGAATATATTTCACTGATGGTTCACTGCAAAGGAGAGTAAAAGATGCCCAATGATCACATTAAAATTACGTGTTTTTTTTTAATATATACGAAATTAACAAAAAAGCAGTAAGTTATTAAATTAGCTGACGATTATAATCACCTGCAATGTAAAGAAGGCAGATGATCACTCGTTCTATAATTTCCAGCAGCCATAATCAAAGTCAGCCCACCAAACAAAATTCAAACTTTACTAGAGATCAGTTCATATTGAAAAGACAGACGGGATTAAAAAAACTATATAAAGTATCAGCTCCTTTACCATTTTTTAAAATTTTTTTTAATTTTATGTTTGTCATCACTCATCACGTTTTGAAGCAGACAATTCGCTTTTATTTTTAGCTTTGAGAATGGCTTATGGAAGACATTTTAATTTAGTTGGTATAATGAGTGATTAAATATATAAAAATCTCGACACTTTTCTTAATTGTTGAGAAAAATAATAACACAAAACAGCATGGAAACGGGAATATTTATACAACACTAGTTTTTGAGACATGATAACATTTTCAAAAATATGTTAGCTCGTTTTCAGTTTATAATAGATATTTGATATTTTTAACTTTTAGAATTTGAGTGGAGAGCATTGAATGTAGTACCTATTAATTTTACAATGAAGTGTTTTTTATAATTTTTTTTTTTTGTGAAGATACTATAGTTTTTACTAAAAAAGTGATTTGATCATCATGTTTCCAATTTGGTAACGAAATTGATCTAGCTGGCTTTTGAACATTGAATATTATCAATGTTTTTTAAAACATACGGGAAAAACAAAAAAAAAGTGGAGGGAAATAGGAAACCACTCTGCTGTACAGTAGAAGTCGAGTGTATCTCGTAATTGAGTAGGCACTTTAATGGATGTGTTCAATTTGAATTCAATAATACATTGTTTTTCACTGTACACGATGATTCAAATTTAACACATCCATTACAAATTACAATGTCTAATCAAAGATGATGTACATTCGAATTTTACTATATAGCAGAACGGTAACCTACTTTTCGCCTTTTTTAAAAATTCTAAATCGTTGTTATATTATCAATAAATACATCAAAGATGGTTAGGCATTGACCTAACCATTGACTACACTGGGTTGGTAAAAACTGCAGAAACCTCTCCAGATGGTTGCCATGACTAAACTCTACACAGAGTTAGTTAAGAAAGCTCTAGGCATTGTCGTGACTACAACAAGTCAGTTAAGTACGAGAATCGGTCAAGGGTGGCCGGATTTACACCAGGTAGGTTTATAAAGCGCAGGAACCTCTTCAGAAATTGCCGTGACTACGGAGTTTTGGTTAAACAAGGGAATGCTCTAGGCATTCGCATGACTATTTATTTATTTACAACAGTATTAACCATACATTTTATAATTTTAACTACAATAACTAAATGTATTCGATGTAAAATTTAAATAAAATTATAAACAATTTTCAATATTAGTTTTTAGTTACCTACTTTATACATAAATATATTAGTATTCTTTTTTTTAAATTTTAACTTAAATAATTTGTTTTTTTTTATCTAGTTGACTTGATAAGTGATAACTTAACTTTGGTTAAACTTAAACCATCCATTGTAACAACTTAGCTTTATCCAGTTAATTTGAAAAATAATACATTAAACTAAAACCACGTTTATACAAATATACAATTGATGTTAAAAAAATGTACTAATTTATTTAATTGTATCAATTAAGTTACACACCTTTGCATGTTGGTGGAGCATGGTCGACGGCTATAATAATAAATGCATCCCGTTTCCTACCACTAAAGTATGAGATCCCTTCGATTGAAATCGAAATCTTTCAAAAACTACAAAACTCATTGAAACTTTTTTATTGTAAATTGTGATGGAGGATTTTTTTTCTTCAGAAGTATTCTTTTTGATATTTGTGAGTACTATACTTAAAAAGACAAATTATTATATACTTGAGTCATTTCTCGTTTCGAAATAAATATTAAATTATTGAACGATTTAACAAAAAATATTTCATAACAAAATACAGATTTATGAAGTTAATTTCGTATATTATACTAAAATAAACATTAGACACGTACAAAAAAAAGAAGAAATTAACTGTATTTAAAACGCATTTTTTTCCCCTTGTCAATAATGTCAATTATCGGAAACATCTATACGCGTAAACACGTCCGCAGTATAATAATAATAATAATAATAAATTAATGGAAACCGTAACCTCAATAATTTCGAGACCGAAAACTGTCACAACTGTCAGTTCGTTTTAAGACTTCGACCTGACCTTATACGTTATATAGTTAATATTGTAATAGGGTCCCCGCAGCCCCTGCGACCTGAAGGTGCGAGTGCAGATACGTGTGCACGACACTGGCAGAATTAATTGCACAATTTAATTATAACGATAATATTACAGATTTATAAATAGGTGAAATACGTTTATATTATACGGGTCGGGGTGAGTTTTCGATATTGGGATGTCGGCGCAGTCTCTCCCAAGTAAAATAATATCCAAACCTAATCAAGCTTGGGACCGTGTTGCGTATGCGTTGGCCCACCCCGACGGGTGGATGTGAAAGGGGTGTTTTCGAGTGCTTTAGAAATGTCGAGGCTTATAATAATTCGTGGCCAACACACTGCGACTGCCATTTTCTATTCACGTTGAAGATTTATCGGGCAAAACGCTTGGCAATTTAATACAAGGTTCCTCATAAGCAAGGCTCGGATTTTATAGTATATGCTAATAATTAGTATCGTAGGATACAGATAAAATAGCAGAGCGAGCTATACATTTGTTTGGTGCACTGGGGCGACTTCAAATATGCAATTTTATAATGCTATTTTTTGGCATAAAATTTGAAGTATTTTAGATTTTTAGTGCAATTTTGCAAGTTATGGTGCTATTATGCATGATATAATTATTTATTTTGTACTTATATTCATATAAATCCTGTTTTTATTTGAACGAAAAAATGTCTTTAGTGTGTGAATTGTTAAGAAAAATACTCAATTTTTCATTTCATATTATAATATATTTTTAGGTAGCCCGGTATAATATTGTCCCATTAAACAGTATATACAGTTATGACTCCTAATCGGTTGTACCAGACACAAGTCAAGTTTTTTTTTAAATATATTAATTAAATACAACTATACATTTTTTCAATTTGTTGACGGAAGAAAAAAATTGTTTTTTTGTTGCTTTTTTTCATATTTTTAGCTTATTTTAAAATTTTTTAGGACATATACATATTTAGTACTTTTATTAAGTGCTATAAAATCCGCGAGTCCTGCTCATAAGTTTTTCTTATATAGTAATTTTAACTTTTACAAAATTGGTTGTTTAACCAAAAAAAACAATTTTAATCATTTTGTAGTAATTAAATATATTGATCGTCGAGACTGGAAACTCTAAGTTAGGTATGAAATAAAATATGATTTGTATTAATAATACAGTCGTTAATGATATTGTGAGTGTAAAAATAAAAACTGGAAGTTAAACAATTATTATTTTATATTATATGACATTGATTAAGAGAGAGAACATTTGTAAACATTTCATTAGAAGAAAAATAAATTAAAATCAGTTAAATACACCACGTAGAGGAAGGTGTTGAAACACACGGGTGTAACAAGTAATTATGAAAATAAAAATTATACCGTGATAACAATATATTAATTAACACGTTATACTATTGTGAAACACAATCATTAAGCCATTAATAATTGTTATTTGTTTTAAGCTAGGTACCTATACATAGTTGTTCATTACATCACAGTTCAACACACTGTAAAGACGTAATATATTATTTGAAACACACGCCGCCGCATTACAAAAGTCGTAAAAATATATACCGTTCGAACCGATGAAAAGTCGGAACATTTTCTTTGGATATTTATTGAAATGGAGTGTCTTAACTTTAAAATGGTATTCGATAATAAACACACACTGCACTAACAAAGCGCTTATACAAAATACCAGTTTAACTATATTTCACATAAATAACCACCGTTTGTAATAATTATTATTATCGGCGAACAATAATTAATACAGAACTTTAATAATATATGTAGGTATTTTAAAAGTTTCCTGTCGAAACGGTTGTTTACATTCTTTAGTATAGTTATTGGATGAAAAATAATATAGCATTCTGCAGGACTCGAGCGCGGCCGCACAATATTATTCTATCGGCACAGTACTCAGTTTATGTCTTTATTGTGTCGGTTCGATCTGAAACATCTGAAACGTAATAATAATATAGTACGCTTGCGATACACGCCTGCACCCTCTTCCTATATTATGCATAATACAATACAATATTATATATTATACTATTTATATTATATAAACGGAATTTTCGTAATAACATAACGATGAACATAAAATGTAATATTATTAGTATAATACGAAATAGCTGCTCAATGATAATAATGTCTATTTTTGTAATTATTGCAGTTTTACGTCGTGTGCTCGGTGGGCGTGTCCAACGTGCCCACTGTCCTGCTGAGCTTGGGACTGCTTCAACTGGTAGCCGGTTTTACCGTGAGTCTGATCCTGCAACACATCCGCCGGTATCACATAATAGGTAATAATAATATCGTAAACACTTGTTATATTGTAATTATCATAATATTATTATAATATACCAGAGCAACGTATATTAATTACATATTACTACGAGCGAAAACGTACCAGAGCCCGCCGTCCCGAGTTTTGCAGGCCGTCTTCGGTGTTAATATTATTATTTCGTAACGATTATTATCAATATTATTATTATTGCCTCTTACCGTTTTTCAGTGATTGGGTTGGCGTTTCATTCGTGTCTGCTAATGGTGCTAATGAAGTGGAAACCGTCCGGCGACGACGCTGCGCTACTGTACGTCATAGCTGCCGCCTGGGGCGTGTGCAATGCCATTTGGAACACACTGTGTTTCAGTAAGTATTAATACCTAACCTAACCTAACCTAAAACGGCTATTAAGTTATAGATTATCTCACCATCTGAACATTTTATAATCGAGTCCGTCCTTCTCAAAGCTCAGGAAATTTCGTCAAATATTTTTTACAAAGAAACTATCTATCTACTCGTATATTATTATGATATATTATAATATTATATTCTTCTTCGTCTTCTTCTTCTTCTTATTCCTCGGCATGTTGGCCCATCGAGAGAGACATTGCTGCCGTCGCAAAACCATTTCCCCAATTCTCTACCATATTGCATTACTCTATATTCGAAAATGTAGTACGACAAAACTCAATTATTATTGCACGCTTCGATATTGTTGTATTGGTTATCAATGGAGGTAGGCATAGGCACCAATGAGTTTCAATGACGTATTTATGAAAGGGGTAATGATTATGATTTATCGATGGGTTCAGATGGGTACGCATCATACGATATAATAATCTCACCCGGTGATTTTCACGTTCTTTACAATTGAATATTCATTACCACAACAATATTAATAAAAATACAAATTTACGTTGGTGCCTCTTTATTTCTGGAAGAATGGTATTATATTATTTACAATAATGTTTATTTTAAAAAGTACCTATATCTGATATGAAATAATAATAATAATACTATATCGTTAATATGTACTATGGATAGTGGAGACACTGTATACCTATATTATATACATTAGGATTAACCGTTTTAAAGACCACTCAGGGTTAATTGTATTATTCACAAATTTGACATTTTTAAGCATAAAATCAATCCTTATTGTCTTCATAATTATTACCTATTAGAAAATACAAATCATTACTACTAACTGATGGTAGTAGGTACCTATAACTACTACTAACTTATGTAAATTAAAGAACGACTGAAACCGCATAATTTCTGTGTGTACCTTATTTCTTTATTCGGGAAATCACATCTGTTAAAAATTATTATTGTTGTAGTTCTACCGAATTACTTTAATTTTTAGAAGCAGTAACCCAATAATAGTAAATTATAATATACAAAACTGTATACAAATTAATGATAAATGATAATATTATATTAATAACGATTTTATTTATGGCTACCAGAATGCTATTTTTATTTGGACCTTATATAAAGACAATATTGACGGACGAAAGTTTAATTAAATAATTTAATTATTTCAAGTACTCCGTAATGTCTCGATCTTTCAAAATTTAATGGAAGTTATTATTAATGTCAACCAATAACGTATTGATTTAAGCTGATACTACACCGTAGAAAAACAAACTGAACGATTTTTGTATCGTTCTTATAATATATTATATTAATGTATATATGCATATTGACATACTGTATAGGTTTAATACAAATTTAAAACTCACACAAATAATATTTTAAGCGAATCAATAAAAACTGACGGCTAATAAATACGAGAGAGTGCTAAAATAACGCGTTTACAATACCACAACTGTTAATAAAGTTGTGTTAATAAATCAAATGATGCTGGGAGAATATAATAAAAATAATATTATATACCTATGTACAATGTATATATATACATTCGTTCAAGGACAAGTAAATTCCTTCGTACATTTTGTTTTGCAAACATCGAATTCATACTCATTTAATTATATAATAATAATATATCTGTATAATTAACATATCTCATAATTCAATACGTAGAGGTACATTGATATTGAAAACAGATGCTTATCGGGATAACATACTCAGTTGTATAATAACGATGATGACCTCTCTCATAGGCACTAAACCTACCTATCTATTTTAGGCCTCTACTAAAAGGTGTTGAAAATTATTATTCTTTTTCAGTCGTTAACTGGTCGGGTAAAACGAATATAAAATCGGGTAGGTAGCGACACAATGACAATATTATACCTATACCTATATAGATGTCGCGTCGGCAAAAACCGAATTAAAATAATCGGCAAAAAATATACCAAAAACATTACGCACGCGGTCGACGAGACCTGGCGAGAGAAAAACCGAACCGTTGCCCAAACCGTGTCTACGTCTGTCTGTGTGCATAATAATAAATAATAATATATAATACGAGATATTCGATTTCAACGATATTATGCAAATAATAATATTATATTACGTTTGATACAAAACGTAAATAGATTTTACGACGTGCAGGTGCGCCGGTGCGACACGATTATATTATAATATTATACGGACGAAAAACGTTTCTGCGTCAACGACTTACGACTCTATAAATTGACTGGCGGCGGCGCTGGAACACTTATTATTGTGGCTTTGACCATGGCCGTCATGTTTTGAATGTTGGGCGAGACGGGGGGGGGGGGGAGTTGGAGACTTGGTGGGTTTTTTGTCGATGCTGGGTTTTTTTTTGCCGGGCACGGGATTATACGCGATGGAGTCATAGAATATCTTAGTATATTATAATGTACATGTTACTGCGTAGTATATTAAATACATTTTAATAAAAACTCACGTGAATATTCGAAAAAAAGTGTTTTTCTACAATTTTTGTGCGATTGATTAAGACTATACTAACTACAAGTGTAAGTGACTTAATTTAAAAAAAAAATGTATATTTGCTTTGTGAGAATCAAAGTGAATGTATCAATGGAAAAAGTCACTTTGTGAAAATTGAAAGTCCATTAATTGAACCATACAAATTCAGTAAACAATATTACTGAAACAAATGTTTTTATACAAAACAAACGTTTTTCAACACTTAGGTTTCAACCTATAGAAATTACTAGCAAAAATATTTTTTATTACAACACGCATCAAAAAATGTTTGGTGGTTCTAGTGGTTTAAATTGTTGTTTATTGCATAGATACATTAAGCATTTTGAGTCAAACCTTATTAGACGTATTTATATATTGGTTAATGATTATATTATAGTTTTTTACTATACAAAATTTCCTGTTTTTGTTTATGTACTGTGCAATAAAATATCTAGATCATATTTTTCCCAACACTTTTTTTGCAGAAATAAATATTATTGTACCTACTGATATACAAAGTGATTCACCTCATTTTCTTTTAATAAGACATTTAATCAAATGTCTTGAAAAATAGTTTCAAACAACTGTAAAATATATGTGATATCGGATCTAGTATTTATTAAACTCAGACAGTTTTTATAAATTATACGATTTTGATTGATTTATATTAATAACTACAATATTTTCAAATCATTATTATTAATTATTATAGGCCTCATATTTTCCAAACCCAATATCACGGACCTATATTGTTCATAGTTCCTACCTAAAATTAAATGACTTAAAACTGATCGTTAGAATTTTGATTTGGATACATCAGCATTTCGAAAATAGTCAACTGATTAAACACTTATAGGAAAAAAGAGTGATTGTCATTTGAAAAGAAGTAGTTAGTATCGCCAAAGGATACTCCTTAAATGGTATAAAAATGCATGTATTTGAAAATAGTGCCCTTAAATATATATTGAAAAGTTACAAAAATAATTATTTGAATAAATTCATTATTATTGGAAAAATTGGAATGTGCGTACTTGGTTCATTGTAGCTAAGTAATCAAATCATTTTAATATTTACACCAAAGATATATTTGATGTTTAATCTATATTCTATGTGCAATTATAACTTGGCATGCCACCTTGATGATTGAAGATATCTATAGATGGGCTGCCTTTATGTCTTTACAAAATGAAATGTCAGATGGCAATGGCAAAATTATTATATATTATTATATTACCTAACCTATGTACGGAAGTGTGACATGTGAAATGTCACATGTAAGTAAGATTCCCCCGAGAGCAGCTTTGATTGAGGTTTAAATTTATGTAAATATTAAATTTTCGTCTGTGCATAATAATTACATGGTTATTTTAATTATTATAACATTTCCATGAAGGTGTCATAGTGTTTGCTGCAGGTGGTCGAGTCTTCATCTAGCTGGGGGGGAGGGGTTGATTTTTTGTTTCGGTTCAAAATCTAAAACTATATGCCTTGACTAAAACGCAACGTCGGCGGAAATAAAAAAAAAAAACAAAAAAAACTCGACTCGGCCTAACAGTGCAACAGCTGCAGGAGAGTGGCCTAATACGCCTAATACCTAACCCACCACTTTTGGAAGTGCTGTCGTCGATGTCACTGTCACACTGCACTGCTGTCACTTTACTAATATACTAATATCATGTCATTATGTGTCGTTGCAGACTTCGTGATATCCCTGTACCCGGACTACTGGCACGGGCCGATGGCGCACGGTTACTTCTTTCGGTACTCGGGCATGGCGCTGGCGTTCGGGCTGCACGGCGTCGTGTGCAACACCACCAAGCTGTACTGCTTGTCGGCCGCGCTGGTGGTGGCCGTCGTGCTGTACGGCTGGCTGGAATGGCGACTGCAGCTGACCGGCAAGCGGCGGCGGACCGCCAACCGTTCGTCATGACGGCGGATCGGAGCCGCGTCCGGCATGTAACCCGCCGCCGCCGCGGCCACCGTGCAAGTCGTCGCCATTCATATCGTGTGCCCGCGATCTGAATGACCGATGACCGCACGTGCCGCTGCCTCCTCCGAAGAGTATCAAGTACGCCAATCACGCGACACTGCAGCCGCAACTACAAAAGCAGCAGCAGCAGCCAAAAAACCACCGCCGCCGACTTCGCCAATCGTCCATCGTCTGCACCGCACCGAATAATATAATATAATAATTATATTATGTATATACTACAGTCGAACTTGCAGGTCAACACGAACTTTTTCAACTCGAAATTGTCGAACTTTTTCCGCCCGGACCTGGCTACAATAGTAGAATGTTCTGTTTAAAGGATCCTATGTTTAACTTGAACTCGAACTTTTGGCCAGTCTCTCATCGACTCTGAGTTAACCGAGTCTGTATAATATTAAATTATTCGTCTGCAGCGCCGTGACGTCTCGCCGAATTAATTACACAACTCGAAATAATATATTATTATAACGAGCGCGTTTTCGCGAGGAGGTACCGAGAGCGAACGGTTTACTAAAAATCGTTTTGCCGATAGGTTATGCTTATGTCAAAACCGTTTACTAAAATGTTTGTTTTCATCCATAACCGACATTTTCTGCGTGGTTTAGTATTCCCGGTACCCTTGATACCCATAGGCGCAAATAGGCCTCCAAAACGTGGGGTGATACAATTGTAAACTACTCGCAGAGACGTCGGGAGCTTTCCCCCCACTCTTTTATTAAAACTACACGATCTAAAAGTTATTATCATGACTTGTGACCAAGATTGACTACATTTTTTTTTCGATAAATATTTCATTGGTAATTTACAAACAAAAAATTGATTGTATTGATGGACCTAAAAAACAAGGGGGGCTCCTTTTTTACACCCCTCCCCTAGTTGCGCCAATGTAGATGGCCTACATTTTCGCTTAGGCGATGACGAACGACCGTTTAGTTCAGCGAACGGCGGCAAACCGTTTGCTTTCGTTACCTCCGTGAAAACAAGGTTAATTATATTATATATTATTATTTACTATCAATTATTATCGTTACTTTAGTTGCAGCGGACCCGCACAGGGAAAATAACTGACAACTCGCCGGCCCGCGCCGACCTTTCGGGTATTACAATAATATTATTACTATTATCTAGTAGTAGGGTGGTCGTTTTGACCACAGATGATAATAATAATATTGTTATCTACGTTACATTTTGAGTAACGTAACCGTTTTTGTTGTTTTCTTTTTCAACGGGACCCTATATTGTATAAAACAATTATATTCGTCCTGAATACGTAATGACGTGTGCGTATGAATAATACTACAGGGTGGTTTTTTGTATTGTTTACTTAATTACGTGCCACTCGTGATTTTATAAAAAAAAAAAACCAACTCCACTTGCGTTTGTTTACGGCATGTTTAGCTATTGTACCTACACCGGCCAACACCAACTTCAAACGGCAAACGCGATTTGGCGAGGGGATAGAGATAATCGTCCATACAATATATTATAATAAAAAAAAAATTATTATATTATATGAATTTGTAAACGAGTCGATTAAATCATGTTTTGCCATACACGTATTATAATATTGGTATAAAAGACATAATTATTAGGTTACTATTATAATAGTCGCATTACCCGGGTTATATTGCCCGCGTTAGATTGCCCGGTTTCTTATAAATTTCAATCCCCTATTTGAACCCACTTTAGGGGTTGAATTTTTGAAAAAAATCCTTTCTTGGCGAATGCCAACGTCACAATAGCTATCTGTAATCCAATTTTCAGTTTGATCCGTCCAGTGGTGTGAACTATGCGTTGATAGATCAGTCAGTCAGTCACGTTTTCTTTTTACATAATATTATATAGGTATATTATATATAATGATATATATGTAGAGGGTCAATAGGCCAAAAAAGCAAAACAAACAAATAAATAATTATAGCGAATTTTAAAATAAGCCATTATATGCATAATAGCGAAACTTGAGGGTATAGTTTATATCCGGTTGTTCGGACATATCGTCAATGTGCTATCTTAAATTAAGGGCTTAAATAAAAAAATAAAAAAAATGTTGTTCACTGTTATAGAAAGTTTAAACTTTATGAGCGATTGAGTGTGGTTTAACGTTATAAAGAATTTATTTAAACTTTATGCGTTTAAACGCGTTATCTATAAATATTAAATTTAAACGTTTATAATATTTTCCGTTTGACGTTATACGAACAAATAAAACGTTATGAACAATTTAGCGTTTTACGTTTAAACGTCATTTGAATAAGTGTATAACATTTGAAATATACGTTTTGTATTGAAATTACGTTTTTAAATGTAATGTTTAGCAGAACTACACGAGTCACACGCACGTCACTGGTCCTATACTATCAACCAGCTTTACAAAAATTAGTTTCAAATATATTATTTTACAGATAATTATAAATATTTTTGTTTATCGTGAAAATGTTTCAATTTTTAACCTTTTTCTGATACCTACGTTACTTAATATTAAAAATAATAAACAATATTTTTGCTCTTTTTAAAATTTGCTATTTTTATTTTGCTTTTATTGATTTGGTTTTTTAGCCGGATACCATATATAGATAATAGCAGGTATTCTCGAACACGACTGACGACGACGAGTGGTTGTTTAAAATTAATCAAACTGTATAAAAATGGGCACAAAACAATATTATAGTGTGTTTTGAGTGAATAAAATAATTACGCTCGTTCGTTCTAAAATACCCGATCATCTGATAACAAACGGTTATTTTTCAAGACCACTCTAATGCGAGCTGCAAAATTACGTTCATAAAATATAATAAAATAATAATAATACGATTTGCTGATCAGGACATTTCGTCGCCATCACTATCGTAGGACGTAGGTACCTCACAAACGAATAGGACTTTGGACCTACGCATCGATTACACGCGGTCTGTCTGTGACAGACACCTGCGATTCCGGACCATCACTTAAGACTTGGACGGAAACTCGTGTGCTATACTGTATAATGGAATATTATGGACCTCTAATAACCTAACCAGTAACCAGTAACCGTATAGTACCCGTTATATTAAAATATGATAATACCGCCATTTAGGCAGTGCTCCCGAAACTCAGACGCTCCGACCGCGAAGAGCAGAGAAACCCCCAACAACTATTGAGATGTTACAACTAAATTATTTTAATATATGTAACGACCCCATAGTATCATCACGTCTTCCTTCGACTCGCCAAAATGTAATTGATTAGTGCAATCGATACGAAACACCCGACATTAAGTCGTATTGAGATTTTAAATGTATGTATTTCAATTTCTAACCAATATTATATTGTGGTTTTGATTCGTTACGAAAATATAATAAGTTTATTTTGTGCTAGATGTTGTGTGATTTTTCAAATTCCAAATCGCTCTATTTTAATAACCTGCATATCTTGAAAAAAAAATTAACAAAACGTATTATAAACACATTTCTTAAAATGTTATTTTTATGTTCTATATGCGTGTAGAAAATGAAAAATAATGACTTTAAATGCCTATCTACAAATAATATATACATTATTACAATATAATATAATATGGACATTTTGTATAAAAATAATCATATTGTTCGTAATGTTTGTATATGTTTTTATTTTTAATTATAATATATAATAATACATATACCTTTCCATTTCAGTCTATTTAGTAAAACACCTAACTACTAACTACTTTCCACATCACAATAAATATTTATAATGAAAACAGAATCGTTGAAAATATTTGATTTGTGTATTTTTATTTAATGTAAATGATAGTTTCAAGAATTTCCTTGATCTCTTAAAGCAAATATTTGACTGATTTTCAACTAATAATGAAATTGCATATTCGCATTTCGGGTAAAACACTTAAATGTCTTCATAAATTCAAGTACAGTATTAGTCATCTACCCTAGATAATAATATGTTGACGGTGAAAAATCAAAACAAAATCCAATAAAAGTCAATTTATTTTATTTCATCAAAGAGATTGAGTTATTGAACTTCCAGTATTACTGAATATCGTTTATTGAATGATTAAATATAAATTATATAGTTAAATCCCCCCCCCCCCAAAAAAATGGTTATTACTTATTACTCATTATACATTTTATAAATGACAACGAAAATGTCTCCGTCTTCTATAAATCAACAAAACAAATTAAATAAACAAGCTATATAGGTTATTTAAATCAATTATTCGATGTCGTAGACATATTTTTATTTATGTTGATATATCAGTCTCGAGTATTAACTCAAAACATATATTTTATTAATATCAAATTGTTCGAATAAAAATATTATAATTTAAAATCCACAAACAATGCAAGTACATAATGTCTCACTATATTATGTTCTGCTGACATATGAAAGCTCAAAATGTTTGCGTATATACAGTAAAATATCAACCCTGCTGGAGGTCGTATTATATGTACCTCCACGCATTCCAACAATTATATGCCACTGACAAACATAGAAAGTGTTGCACTTCTGTTACCTTTAGTCTTGTATTAACGTATTTATTATATTTAAATTCGTTGGATTCGATTTCCACTCAATGTTAAGACGTGTATGTTTGATTTATGTTTAAGAATATAGAAAAAAGTTTTGAACTAGATCTAAGTACTTACTTATCTATTTGTGAGGCTCTCCTCAAAGCATACCCTCTAAGTCCAGAGTAGGTATATATAGTTTATAGTTTCTTAAGGAATGCGTTTTGAATATAATTTATTTACGCGCAAGTAATGAGAATTAATAAAACGCCCAAATTGTTTGATGCCGCTCAACAGTAATGATTGTCAGAAATAATATTATTATATTTGATATCACACGAGTATATTTTATATTAATTTATAATATCACATGTCACAAAGAATTTAATGCGTGAACTCTCGTCGCTGTTGCGCGTACGAACAAAGGAGCCAATTACTCACAAATATAAACAACGATTATTAAATCAATTATATATTATGCTGTTGCATTTAGATGAATTATATATATTATATTATAATACTATATTTAAATTCTAATGGGTGTTAAATATATATTTATTTATAAAATGTGAAATTATTATTTAAGACGCCACTTTGGTGCAATGTTTTGTAAACCAATATTAATTCCTGCTTTCAGTTTAATCCAAAAATAAGTTACCTATATGTGCAGAATGTCTACTGACGATGATTCATGTTGTAATTTGTACAATGTACATACGTATATTCATAATATGACGTATAGTTTTAATAAAACACGTTTTAAAATATTTGTGATTAATATGTTATTGTATTAATTGTTATACCTTTTGATTAATCTCACATTATATTATTTCGCTTATAGAAGACGAATTTACAAAAATCTAATCGCTACGGCCCCGACGAAATGTTGAAGTTAATTGCTTCAAAGTAAAGACGTCGAAGCAATAGCACGAGTTGTATCTTGTCCATAGGCAACCATAACAATAAAACAGCCTCAATACATTAATATGTTATATTGAACAGAGAATAAAATAACAATAAAACAGGCCCAAGATATTATTATATATTAAACAGTTAATATCGAATCAAATGAGCATATACTTACATATTCATACATTTAACACGATATTGCGTGTTTATTGAATTTCACAGAGACAACAAGATAATGGAAAATTTCTTTAAGATCGTGTTTTTGTATTATATTTTTAATTTTGTGAAAAAAATGTATAAGTGTATTTCCTAAAGAGGTATTTTAATTTTTCAAAAATCATTATGTATAACAGTGAGATATTATTTTACGCACAGATTTTACATAGTATAATATTATTATAGCTTCTAATATTGTTATCTATACGTATACTATATGAAATCGCATAGAATGTTATACATATATACATCATCTTATAATTTACTTGAGCATTAAACCATTGCAAATAAAAAAAAAAGAAATGTACGAATACAAATTCAGCCCAACTCCTTAATTCATCTCTTTAAGATGTAATTTATTTTGAAAACGGCCTCGAGATGTTTATTTAGCTTATGACGTAACATTAGGCGTGATCAGTTTGTAGTAGGCTTTATTATTCAAATAAAAGTCTATTAAAATCTGGTTATTGATGTATATGTTATTCTTGTTGGGTTATATAGCAGCTAGTAATATATGAATATTTTTGTGTTCGAATTAAAAACGAATATAAGATGTCGACGACATTCGTGTGTGTATTTCCTAGATTAAAACCACAAAAATTCAAGAATTAATGAGGTAGGAAATGATGGTTTGTTTAAAACCAAAAATAATTAACAATACACGTGAGTTAGAATAATACTATAATAATTATTACCAATCGATGATGAGTAATATTATAATTATTGTTAATTGCAATTGTATTTTTTTTTGTCTTCATATTTTTTAATACCAGTATAATTGGACGAGAATTCCCAATTTCATGAATTTCAAGTGAGATAAAATAATAATTCATTAAATCTATTGTTTGTGTGCCTCGTCAATAATTCGGTTATTGAATAGCATTGGATGGTATCAGATATAGAGCCGTATTAAGCCATGTTGCGCTCAGGGAAAACAATTATTGCACGTTGCGCCCCCTCTCCTACCCATCCATAGGAGTGTAATTATGAAAGGTTAATAACCGGGAGCACCCCAAATCAGAAAATATGAGCCTATATAGTGTATAATTTCTAAAAAAATATAATTTATACAATCATCACATTCAAGTTTTATGTGCATTTCGCCAGAACCCCCTCCCCAATGTGAATATTGAAAATTATTACTATATGTATAGTTGTTAATAGCCAGTGATGTACAATTAAAGTGAATTTATGTAAGACTAATTTGTGAATCACTACAGGTCCTAAGAAAAAATATTATTTTTTTTTTTTTTATTATGCATATTTCCTCAATTCTTTATACAGAAAATCATATTTTTCAATTTTTTTTTGTTTAAAAAAATAGTTTAGATTAAAACCACAAAGTGAATTTTTGCATTACTCGTTCTACTAGCAAACGTATAATCGTATGGGATGTTGATGAATATGACGTGCAAAATCAAAAATGAAGTTTTGCGAGTATGAACGTGAAAAATTAAAAAAAAAAAAGACAAACGGTTTTTGTACTTATAAAATATAAAACGTGTCACAACGTATTAGCTGCAAACGTGTAAAATTCACAATTTAAGGGCTAGTGAAATGTACGTTGTAAGACAAGCACGAAACCAGAACACAATTTTGGGGTGGGGGGACAACACAAATAATATACATTGATTATAATTTGACAATATTTATATAATCAATGGCAGTATCCAGTAGTAGATAATTGTAAGTCTTGGGGGGGAAGTGTGGGGCAGGCTCTCTAAGTTCAGCACATAAACACATTAATTTTCTACGAGCATTTGAATTTCAAATTTTAAAAAATCAGTCAAATTTCAAATTAGTTCGTAGACATATGGCTGACGCTTGGACGTCTACGCTAAGAATCGTTTACCTCTGCACAGAACGCATAGAACGATTTGTCATTGAATTAAAATTGAACACATAAATTATATTACATAATAATTATCATACTACATAACTAGTTATGAAATTAAAATGTTCTTTAGTTATTGTACAACGTTTAAACAAACTATGTTTACAAAATGTTTATTTTTTGTATAAAAAGACTGTTAAAAGTAATATTTTTATCCTCTAAAGTTTTACGAGATTTCTTAAAGTTTGAATGTAATTATTATAAACAAGGAAATGTTCAGTATCTATGTCTGTGCTGAATTATATTATTATGATTTTAAAAGACATTTACTTTTACAAGACTTTTACATACAACATGCGTAACTACAAAAGTACAAACTATTATTCAGTATAAATTATAATAATATGTGGTTCACTTTAAAAGCAGGTAGCTATAATATTTTAATTTATTATGAAATGTTTATTATTAAGAATGGTTAGCATACAAACGTTGTTCGAAGACTGAAGTTTAAGAATCGAATATCAATTACGCAGATACTAAATCTATCGTGTTTTTTTTTTGGCATACATTATAAATATAGTGATTTTGTGAACCTTGATTTTTCAGGCTAAGTATTCAAGTTTTTATCAAACCCGAATCAAACATAAAAAAAATTCAAAAGTTTCAAACCTTAGTTGTTTGGATCAGTTTGGACGTCGAACAGTTCAATCTGTTAATGATATCAATAATTATTAGACGCACTTAATCAAAGATACATGATTTTGAATACTTAACGAACTAAAACAAATTTAATAACATATATGAAACAAAAATACAGTCCCAGACCCCTGCAAGTCGATTAAAACCCGATGTGTAATTATTATTCTTACTAATGTCGACAACGCCCAAGAGTTGAACAAAAAAAAAAAAAAATGAGTTGCAGTCGCTCGTTGCGGGTTTCAGTTTTACAATTACAAAAATAAATATATTTCTGACAAAAAGAAGAAAAAAAAATCGTGACGGAATATTTCGATTAAAAACACGCGCTCCCTAATAAATTTTTTTGTTACGAACAGTGTTCGCGTGTTGTTCGATCCGAAATCGCGCATACTTGCATAACACACATTATACTATAGGGACGCTATATAACATACGATATTAATATTAATCCGTAACTTTATGTTTTCGCGCTGTTCAAGAACTATTTGAGAAACACGTATAATTCGTGTGTTTATATTATAGGTATGTACCTATATAGTATGTGTATCGTATATAATATTTTACACGCGAGTCGTACGCGTTACGGACTGTGTTCACTTATATATATTGTATTTAAATCGGCCGGCGGCGTTTTACTATTGCTGCTCGGCTGGGCCGCTTTTAACAACGTTTAAAACTATACAGGGTGATTCACCGAGCACGCTCACTACCATTTTTTTTTTTTTTTAAATTTAATTTGGGATTTATGTATAATGTATTTTTATTCATATGGTTGCCATTGGTCGTATATTTTATTGCTATTATAATTAGTAAAATTAATACGGATTATTAATTTTTTATATAAATAACTTTATAAAAAAAAAAAACAATTTTTTGGCACAGGCCACCTTCTCGATGTTTTTCGTGTAACCAATCCGGATTTTATTTACTTTCGCTCCTCACTCCATCTCAGGTAGTTTGCATACCTGATTGTATACGGCTCGCAAATTGTACGCGATCCGGCGCAGTCGGATTGCCTACCTAGGTGTCTAGGTATGTTGAATTTAAATCACTTGAGGAATCTTAACTTAATCTTTGGCTCGGACAACGTGAGGGGCGGGACAGCTAGTATTTTATATTTTTGTTTTACCATTTTTAAGGACTATTTAATTCTTAGTAACAACATTTTAATAACCGAAAAACTACTAGTTTGAATTTTGAATTGAGTACATCAAAAATTTCAAAAAAATATACACTGAATAATTTATAGTAAAAAATGGGGTTACTTATTCACAGCATCAAATTACAAGCAGATTTCAATATCTTTTATCTATGGAGTTATTAAGGTACTTTTAAAAGTTTTAAATCATAGACGTGCTCAGACTTTGGACCGAGGGGGGCATAACAATTTTTTTAATTGAGTGACCTTTTTTTAGACATTCATTTTTCATGTTAAAAAACTCTCCATTCTATAAGTATATATAGCTGAGGTAATTTAATAAATCGTTTTGATTTTTTCCATTTTAATTTAACTAAGGTTAAATTACTGATTTAATTGTAAGGGTAACTTTTTTAAATGTTTAATATTTAGATAAGCACATGTTGTTATGTATTTTATTTTTTGTTTGTAGATACTAATTGAAAACTAACTGTTCCAAACCCAAATTTCTTTGCGTATATTTAATAATTATATAAATAAATACAACTCACACCATACAACATGCATACAACTACATATTATATTATTATAACTTGTCCGGATTTATGTGTTTTTACATATTATAGTTACTGAGTTATGCAGTCTTACGAGATTAATAATTGAGAACGATTCATTCAACCCACAGTTTTTTTTTTTAATATTTGAGAAGAAAATATATCAGTCATCGTGGGTTTGGGAATATTTATCTTAATAAGCACATATTTTGGAATATTTTGAAAATTGTGAGAAAAAAATACTTCTTATTTTAATTAAAAAAAATATTTTTTACCAACTAAATTTTTTTTGTCATTGTGATAAAAAAAAAACACGCAGTTATAGTAGAATATTATGTTGCTGTGCCGTAACGTATTACTTTACCTAACCTATACTGATAAGAGCAACGTATTTGTTTTTAAAATATCCAAGTATTTAGTTTTGCGATTGCGTATTTTTAAGTTTTTTAAATAAATAAAATAAAAAAATTCCATTAAATTTAAACACCTTTTAAAACAATGCATAGAACCATTCAACACAAAGTACACTATTTTAACTGTTACTATAGTGAAATTATTACGTTATACAACTTACAAGTATACCTTCAGTATCTTAAAAAATAAACAAAAAAATTGCTTATAAAAGCTTTTTACATGTTGAGGTTTGTTGATTATTTTTGCATATTTTTCTAAATTTCAAGAGAATATTTGTAGTTCTTTCAGAGTATCTGAGTATATATTATTATCATCACGTTTTAGCCTTTTTAAGAGAATCCGGACTCAAATCATAACACTTATCTAATATATAGAGTCCGTCGAACAATAATAATAATCGACGTCGGACGGTCTCGCGTATGTAATAATAATATATTATTATATAGTAAGTCATCGTGGCGGATCCGTAGTTCACCGCATCATGCCGTGTGTTACGATAATTAAATAAGAATTAAATAATAATATCACACACGTCGTCGTCGTCGTCGATTCGTATCATAATTAACGCGATATATTGGAAACATTTAAAAAAAAAAAAAACGTTCAACAGGAGCACCCGTTGCGGATACGATCGGATCGCCTCGAGACGCGCCTGATGCAGTTCCGGGTTTTCGGCTGTGTGTGAGAGGAAGGTGACTTCATTTTTTTTTTTTTTTTAAACGTAGTTTTTCCAAACGGACGCACAATAGACCCGAGATCGATAGCGACGGTCACGATGACTTATCGAGATCAAACAAGTCGGTATACTTGGATCGGTTTTCCGTTTTCAACCTTGAGTCGTGGGCACTCCGTGATCTACTGCAGCGCACGTCACATTATAATAATAATAATAATAATAATACGAAAACCGCTCTGGTCGTGATGTCGGTTCGCTGTGTTTATATCGTTTGTCCGATTTTCGATAAAAGACGACCGTCATTAATCATTTTATTATTGTATATTATAATAATGAGATATAATAATGCGAGTAATCGATTACCGAGTAGGTATTATTTTTGTCCTCAGTGCGGGCGCCGCATGAAATTTAAACTGGCCACAGTTCAAATAATTCGTCTGACCCACCCGGCCCTTTCCAATTTACCACCCTTTCTGCAGACGAATGCGAAACGGGGTCGACTGATCGACAATTAATGGTTTAATGTGACATTACTGCGTTCAGTAAAATTGTAGCAGAAACATTACTCGGAAGTATATACTCTTTTAATTATTTACCCACCCGACCACCCTATGGCAGTTCGTTATCGAACCACTCCCGCCGAAGCCACTGTAATATTGTCTTAAATAAAAAAAAAACATACAATTTAGTACACTCACCAAAAATTGTGTAAAAATGGGTGTAAGCATAAATAATATAATAACAAAATATTTTTGAGGTGTAAGCCAGTTCACCTCCTCGTGGTGCACCCTGGGTAGCTACAACTGGTGAACTCTAAATGAGCTGGGACGCACTCGGGCTACTTAAAAAATTAGACTTTTCTTTCGTGGGACGCAATTGGGTGATACCTTATTCCGGTCGCACTCGAGACATTAAAAATGGGTAATTTCGGGACGCACTCGGGAAACTCCCACTACGATTGCCGCGATGATTTATCGCGATCAAACCGGTATACTTGGATTGTTTTTCCGTTTTCAACCTTGAGTCATAGCTGCCGACCGGAATACACACTCACTCCGGCGATCATGTTGTAGCGCACGTCACATTGTAATGATAATATGAAAACAGAGCTCTGGTCGTGTCGGTTCGTTGTGTTTCGTTTGTCCGATTGTCGACGAGAGACAACGTCATGTGTCATTAATCATTAATTCATTGACGAAGTTTATTATGGTGATTGATTTGCCAATATTATTATAACTGTTGGGCAGTATTATGTTTGTCGTGACGAACGCGGTTCTGAATAACGAGATTTGACAAATTCCATTCGTTATTCGGTTATAATTATAATAACCTCGCGACGATCACATAATATATTATTATCGATGGGCGCACTTTTGGTTGGAGGTAGGTAGGGCCGCGATATTATCCCCTCGAAATTAGCTGCACCCTCGTATAATTTATACGGTAAACGGTTTTTATTTTATAATTCATAAATTAATGCACTCAGTTTACCCAAATCCGCATTATTAGGTATTTGTATAATACCACTATATATATTTTAATGGTGACAGTGGGGAGGGTTGTGGGATGCCAAGTGGTTCGTCGTATAATCCACGATCATGACACTAACTGAAAAAAAAACCCAACTGGGAGGGCGCTAAAAGCTGAACCCAGCTTTTTCACTGAAATTTCTATAACGCTTTTGCGTTACAAGTACAATTAAATATACCAGTATATATATTTTTTTTTTTTCAAAATAGCCAATTTGTTATTCAAATTTTCAGAAAAATATTAACTGTAAAAATCTTTATTTATTTAAATCTAGAAGTTTATTTACTAAAATTTTTAAAATATCAATATTTTTTTTGGAGTAACTTAATTTGCAACGTCTAGTAACTATTTTCTAAATATTTTTTGGGGGAATTTTCAGACACAAGTAAATTATCTATCATCCATATTTTTAATTTCTATAATTTTTTTCGTATACGTTTTAGTTTTTAATTTTTATTCGTCAGGTCTCCCTGTATATTTACAATAAAAACTACATGTAGGTAAGTATTTATACGTATAATAAGTACCTATTATTCTATTATGTTATAATAAAGGTAGGTCGAGATATTGTATGCGGCAGCAAATCACACGTTTTAATTCCTTCGAGCTCGACGACAGTCATTAAAATATATAACTATAATAATATCATAAACGGGTAATGAGATATATCGCAGGACCACGAAGGTTTTCGAAAGTAGGAAACATTTTCGAATTCAACGTGTGTTTTGTTGTGTTCCTACCACACGTAGACCATATTTTTCGATACACGTACGGCGCGGACGGTGGCGGCTAACGAATCGAAGGCAACAGAGGCGGTCAATTAGTATCTGCCTGTACTCAGGTTTTATATACAGGGTGATCCACCGAGCACGCTCACCCCCATTTTTTTTTCATTTAATAACTAATTTATTCAAACTCTGATTGTCGGAATTTTTTAAATATAGGTAGGTACTCGAAAACCATATTATTTTAAAATTCTTTAGATGTTTTGTATTACTTAAGGACAGTGTCCTGTGCCGATAAGAACTTCTGTTTTAAAATCAGAACCCTCTCCCTCACTTTTTTACTATAAAGAATTTGGTGTATAATTTTTTTTGAAATTTTTGATGTATTTGATTTAAAATTCAAATGAGTAGTTTTTCAGTTATTAAAATATTTATACTAAGGATAATAATAATAGTATTATTAGTACGTAATAAATATGTGTAATCTATCTGATCTGTTGGATCTAGTATTTATTACATTTAGACCATTTTTATAAATTACAAATATTGATAGATTAATATCGATTACTAAAAATTTAAAATGTCCATAATATCTTTCAAACCCAATTATCATGGTAATTTTATATCTTTAGTGCACTAAGTTAAATAACTCAAAAACTATTTGTTCGAATTTTGATTTTGCTACATCAAAGTTTTCAGAAAGTTTTCCTGTTTGAATAACAGAAGTTTCTATCTTCTTAAGTAATGCAAAAAATCCCAAGAATTTTAAAATATAATATTTTAAACTTGCAAAATTCACGGTTTTAAAAAAATTGATTATTAAATTAAATAACGGGGGTGAGAGTGCTTGGTGAATCACCCTGTATACGCCATTCTGCTCAAGATGAGGATTGCATTTCCTCCACGCCGCGACCTTGGCGTAATATCCAAGTGTTTTTCCTACCAACCTGTCAGGCTCGACTGCACGTTGTCACACGATATTTTTATAGACTACATATCATGTTAATGTTATTACTATTTTTTTTTTTTTTTATTGATTTAAAATAAACTTTAGCAGCATCATATAGGTTGCAATAGTCGTATACAGTTTTTTTAACTTGAAATAGGTAGTTTTTTTGTAAAACTTGGTATTCAACTTTTAGTTTGATTTTTCATAAAAACGATAATAAGTTTAGTTGTATTCAGATTATCTGGGTTCACCAAACGTCATTCTTTGAGATTTTCTTTGCACTTTCTCTCAGCGACATTCCGTATGTCAGCAGGTGTTTGACCTTTGTTACTGCAGGTTTCGCCTTTTATAAAGGATTAAAGATACGATATTCCTCTGACATCAAAAAACTATAACCCATGTGTTCTTCTGGTGTGCCCTATTCTTAGTCTATTGAGTATTGATTTTTTTATTCTAAATGTGTTGTTAATATTATAAAATTAAACAATTTTGTTATTATTCTTCAATTCACAAAAAAAAAAAAATATTGGACATTTTACAAACACTTATCGCCCAGCTCAGAATTTGGTTGTCTCTTCAATGGCGAGGGGTAAAAAGTAACAATTTCCCAGTAATTTTCAATACAAATTGGGAAAAATGAATTTAAATTTAACACATTCATTACAGTGACTAATTTTTATTTTGTTTTTATATTGACCAATCACCCTATATTTTTGAAAATCCGTAGTTTGTAGGTTATTTATTTTATTTACTTTGTGGTTTTTTTACAATGTTATTTTTTTAGACCTATGAATCTATGATAATATTTTTTTTGTTTATCGTATAGGTACTATAGGCAGTGCCTATTAGGCACTATTACGTATTAATCGATTAAAGGACTTCATAATACTTTATCAGTATAGAAAAAAGTTTAGTATCTCAAAAAAAAAAAAACGAAATTAATGATAAAACATAATGTTAAAGAGTGAAAATCATCTGGCAGTGAAGGGCAAAAAAGCTTCACGAAAAGTCCGTTGCGGTTGTAGGTACAGTTGAACTTTGACGAGAACAGCGCGTAGTGATATAGTCACAGCGACAATAATGCAATACAATCGCGTGGAAAAAATGAAAACCCATTAACTCGAAGACAGTCACGTGTCACACTCGTTCGGACAGGTTAGGTACTTTAATATGACGTACTCTAAATATTATATTTTAATACCATTCATCAATAATTATTCGCTGATATCCAAGTTCGAACGACGTACTCAAGTATCTCGTTATCGATATTTTAAGTTGTAACACAATACAACGTTATAGGTACCTGAACCTGGAAAAACTTCAGCTGAAGTTCGGTAAACATATTTCGTTAATGACATGTCATAACCCAGTGCGAATAACGTCATCGTTGACCGTTGTACAAACACATTCTATTATTGGACCTACCCACCTGCTGTCGGAGCGGAGTGTTTTTTTAAGAGGACACCGCTCACTCACCCTTTTTCAAATAACTATTGATATAATATTATACAGACACTTTTAAAGACGATTTGAGATTAATTACAATTTTAAATCTCAAATACTGTACAATAATGTTTAATACTAATTCAAAATACCTTACAAGTAACTCCGTTTCGGTTCTATTGATAGTAGGTACGAGCTTACTTAATTATACGAGATAACGTAGAAAAACGGTTTCGAGCATTAAGAGACACTTGAGCTACCGTCTTAGAGTAACCAAATATACATTAAAAAATATCCATACATACATACATACGATAAAAGAGACACTCTATGGGTCGTAGCGTTGTAGTTAATTTTTTTGATGTCATCAATCAAAAACGTATTAATAGTAGTTAACATCGTTTTATAATCCGTTATTTTTGTATTTTTTAAACTTGAATAACTGTTTTCGGATTCATGGTAGGACGTAGGTACCTATATTAATATTTAATAATAACAACAACTTTATAACACAGAAAACAACGTTTTACATTCTTTCATTTTTACATTTTTTTTCGTTTATATATTCGATTTCTCAATTACGACAGAGGCTATTGAGTGATTCTTTTTTTTTCACGTGAACCGGTTTTTACTAACGATTTATGGGTTTGTGGCATGCTCTTAAGTTAAAATATGTTATAAAATACGATTGATGATTATTATTTGACTTGCAGTGTAACTATGTAAGTGCAGTATTTTAGGTTTGAATATTTATTAGTTTGTCAAAACAATTAAATATAAATAATATTCATAATAATAAAGGTAACTACTGATGAGATGATCTAAATAAAAACATGTATAAATTAAATTTGGAAGAACAACTATTCATATCAAACTGGGTTATGACTTATAACTTTTCGACTAGGTTATTTTATCACGAACACTAATCACCGTCGTTTCATAAATCGTTATATAGCTATCCATACAAAAATTAAATATTAATCACAAAGGAGAAAAATTGTGAATAAATACAAATTAAAAAGTGAGATTGTAATAACAGAAAAATACATAAAGTTGAAAAAAAATGAAAAAGTATAACAATAAAGTAAAATCAAAATTCAACAAAGACAGCAACAATATTAAAAACAATAAAACAGCAGCAAGTATACAAACATTTTGATATTTTTTTTAATTAATATATGTATATTTATAATATTCTACCTATTATTTTCATTGGCCATTTATATTTTTAGATTATAAATATAATTTCATAAATAAACTTTTAGTATTAAACTATGAGGACATATTATGTTCTGTAACGTTGGGGATTGCAGTAATACATGTAAATGTACCTATTAGCCATTAGTACTTAAAAACTAAAAATAAATTAAGAAACAGGTCTGTTGTAATATATTAACATTATTAGAAGTTAAAACTAGGTTGTAAAATCACAAGTCCTTATATTTATTGTATAACGACATTTAGAATTCCTTTAGAAATACTCAGTATGTAAATATTACGCTGGGTCCGAATAGTGATCAGTTATATCATACACACAACTATAGGTTAAATTATAATAATATTATAAAATACATGTAATGAGGTTCTGTTGTGATGGTCAGTTGTTGTCGTGACGGACGAGAGTGTTTTTTAGTACCTAAAGTATTAACTATAGTTGTGTATTTTGTGTTTTTGTTTTCTCCTTAATGCTTATGCGTTCGAAGTGATTGGCGTTTATGACAGAATCTAAAACGTTTTACCCATCTATTAGTAGGTATTTTGTAATAGGTCTCATTCGTTTAATTATGCATTTATGTATTCATTAATACATATATTATGCATGCAACTGTTGAAATATTATTAAATCTCCGGTGTTAAGGTTAGGCGTGCAAGTTGGCCAATAATACATAATACATAAATACATAATACATACCTGAGGTTTTCCTTATGTAACATGACTTGTGATTATTAAAATTTTGATCGTCAACCGCTATTTACCTTTGGAATAGTGTAGGTTTTATTCACTTTCAAAAAACAAACTGAAACATCATAACTGTAGTTTAAAACCATATAATATATTGAAAATTGAATTGACTTCAATGCTATACAAAACAATCAAACAAACGCATACCAAACTAATTTATAAGACGGTTTGTGGTTTAAACCCAATCTGCCTCAATTTAAAAGAATCTATACAGTGAATGTAGTATGTCGTTCATGGACACATTCATTGCCATAAATTATCACAATTGCCATCCTTTTTTTTTGAAAATTTAACATTTTCTTCGGCCATCTCCGTGTACAGTAATTGGAATATTATAGTGGACAGTTGTCGAGTTCGTCAAATCAAGGTTTACAAACAAACAGGATAAATTAATGATAAATAATAATGATTGACCACTTTAAAATATAGTCTTTACCATCATTACGCAGATTTTTTTTGGCGTGAAATTAGGATGCACCGCTGTAGTTGTAGCCTAAACAAAATGTCATATGGAAGTAGAAGAAATAAAAATATCTCACGCAAAGCGCAGGTACAGTTTTCGTCTTTCTACAGGTTTCTAACAAATCAACAAAATTTGATCTACGAATATTCTTTACGGAGTCATAGGTAATCAATGAAAAATGAGACCAAGTTTCTGAAAGAGTTTCGAGATCACGTAACAATTACATGTGATACCGACAGAGGCACCGTGCACGGGTATTCATTTCTTCATACAACGTGAATATAATAATATATATGCGGGCATAGAAATATCTTTTAACTCTTCGTTTTTTAATTTCCGTCAATGTTTCGTCTGAATATTCTGGATATTGTTTAACTCCGTAAAAAAATAATTTAATCGTTATGGTACGCTGTACATATCGTTAGAGTATTTTTTAGTTATTTTTTTATACGACTTACTTGAACAAGTTTAATTATAACTACAAGTCACAAGATAACAGCTGTATCAGCTAACATACATTAACACATTGGAGACGACCGTTTTTTAAGATATTGTTACGTTAAGGACGAGTGCCGTGTCTAACACGGTCCGTGTTTTAACATATTATTACAGACGTTGCTATTTTAATACATTGCAACGTTGAGGACGGATGCCGTGTTTAAAACGGTCAATATTTTTACGTCTAAAGGACGAGCACCGTGTTTTACAAGAAATCGTATACCGCATATCGATATTTTATTTATATTCAATTACAATTGAAATTTTATTGAAAGTTATAAACATCACGTATATTGTGTGTGTATAGAAAAATAATATTATCAAAACAAAACAATTATACTATTTTAAATTAGTCCCATATTCCAACTATCTATACAGTCATAGTTATAACAATACGGAATATAATATAAATATCTCGGTCGACTTTTTGTTTTGAACATCGGTATTGCCGTATTTGCCAGTATGTAACGGATATCGGGTATTTGATTATGATATTTATTTTTAGACCTACTTTTAGATCTACACTCTGAGAGTTCGACAAAAAAAAAAAACAAGTTAATCGCATTATTCAATATCGAGTAAACAACTAGAGAAAACATGAGAAATCAGCTCGTCCACACAATAAATTATTGGCGGGAAATGATCGTCCGTATGCATTAAACAATCATACCGGTTAAACGCGGCGTTCGTCCTCAACGTACCATCTTCGTATAAATACTGCCGTCTCCCGTATCTTAAAATATTGACCGTGTCTGGCACGGTCTTCGTCTCCAATGTGTTAAAAATAACCGTAATTATATATTATCTTGTGCACCACCTACTTTTAACACCATCACAAGCCACCACTGCCTCATAGGCACGATACTAGACCTATAATTTAGGGGGTGCTAAAATGATGTTAACCCAAAGTCAAGTGGTCGTGTTATCAACACTCGCGAATACTGCACAGGGTATCGTCCGCGTGTGATTGATTTTCCGGTACACAGTTTTCCAATAAAATACTAGTATTATAGTTAGTATTTATAATCAATGGTTATAAATTTAAGTATAATAATAATAGCTAAGTATAGTAAAATAATAAATAACAAATTAATTGTACTGGTTAGTCTCGTATAATAAGCAGTTGGGTAGTATAAAGGAGGTGTACGAATAGGAGTAGGGTCGAACTTTCCACTTTGATCGACACATAAATCTATCAACCCCAAAAACATAACTCCAATCGCGCCTATGCAGCTGTATATAATATTATATATTATTATTCTAATCGGCAGTCCAAAACACTTTGGCCAGCCACACATATTGTATACAGTCGCGCGTGTCTCGTCTGCAGCCGTTATGGGGCTTCGCAGGTCGCGTATATCATATTATTATACTTTAGCCGAACCGTCGCAAACAATCGCGTATTGTAGGCCGTCAGCTGTTCGAGTGCGTACGACTTTCGTCTGCACGTCGACAATAATATTGTTCTGGCTTCGGAGTTCCAATGTGAAATAGTGTTTTTTTTTAGTGCGTAATATTAATATTGTCTGTGCTACGATCTTCGCGTGCACTCGGCGAAATCCACACCGATTCGCACTGCTCCGGCGCAACACGCAATATTTCGTAGCGGGCCGACCGGTCAGCTCACGTGAGTGGATATTTAAATATATAATATAATGATCATACAGTTCTGTCGTCTTTTGTGGGCAGTCGATTGTTATTATTAGCCGTCACTGAGGGCGCTCATTGGGGGGTGCAAGGGTGACACGTCCCCCAACCCGCGAAGAAAAAATATATAATACTTATAATATTATTCATTTCTTTTAAATTTTATATGACGAAACTGTTACCATGGTAAATACGACCATAAATATACAAAAAACCAAGGCCCGATTTCCAAGTGGTAGAGGGGGGTTCATCGACCTCAAATATGCCTCTAGGGTACAGCAAATAAATGACTCGCGTGTTACCATTTTTACGGCGAGCGACGCTCAGACATTGGTATAAAAACATAATGTCTTCTTGTCTTTTGGTTATATAACATAGGGACCTACATGGTATAAGGATAGTGTTGCCTATTCTCTGCAACTATACGCGTGATACCGATACACTGATACTTGATACATATTATGCGTCGGTAGCAATGACCAACGAGAACAATACCTAAGAAAGATACTAGATATTATCTGTTATCCAGCATTATTCTGGATTTTTGATTTAAGAATTATTCCTATATGGTTGTGTAAAGTTCAAGAATCTATAAATTATCGCGAAACTATTAATATTAATGTAATGAAATATTATAAACTATTTTAAATTCCGTTTTAAAATTATGAATGATATTATATTTTATATCATATATATAGTTAGTGCCTATAGTGGGTTTTAAACAATATTTATCAACAGTACCTACATATTATTATGTCAGATTAATTGATCTAAGGTATAAAAAATAGAAAAGTATTTAAGCAAGTCAATGGATAGTATAATGACAAAAAACAAAATATGTTATGTCAACAATATATGTCACTCGTGAGATTGGGAGCCTACGTCAATAAATATATATATATTTTTTTTGAAATAACATTTTATAGCCATTTTTTTTAAGCTCAACAATAGCATATGGCAACGGAAATAGAAATAGTGAATGCAGTATGGATGAATAATCGCGAACGTAACTGGAATAATCATAGGCGCAATTTGGGGGGGGCTTGAGTGTGCTTAGCACCCCCAGTTTTTAAATTAGCACCCCCAAATTTTTTCACGTTTTTTTTAGATTTTAATAGTCGGCATGTATAAAAAAACCGTTTTTAATATATTATTAATTCAATCATGTAATGAAATGTTTTTGTATACTGTATGCAGATTGCATTGCAGACACTAATAAAATAACATGTAATTCTATAATCGGTGTAATCACTTCTTTTAAAAATATTTTACAATTAAATCAAAGTGACAATTTAAATTTAGATTATTTAATGTTGTTAACGTAAATACCATAGAACATGTTCCATGTAAATACCGTAGCGGTGGCGATAACACACACCCGGACGGCCGTTCGGCGAAAACGCTGGGCGCATTTGCAGTGTAACTTTGTGAGTGTGTGACAAACCAGTGAAACCCCAATGTACTGTTATATACAGTATACTATCATGGTTTTATCATTGATAATGATAATAAATAATTCTATTTATAACGTTGACTATTGTTTTTCAATAGGGAATTTATTGTTTGTATTTATCGTCTGCTACAGTTCCACCTCTGATCAACGAGTAAAATATAATAATAAAGTTTGATTCGTAAATTTATTTGTGATGTTCCGTTAAGTTTTTTATGTTTATTTGAAATAACTATTTGAGTTACTTTGTTTAACAAGTCATAACACCACTTAATATGTTTTCAATATTTGAAAAGTATAAATGCAGCAAAAAAAAAACCAATTGTGAAGCTAATACAGAAATATTTGCCGCTGCCAGTAAGTAAAAATCTATAGTCTTTAAACTAAAATTAAAGTTCCACTGCAATCATATTGAAAAATCGTTTTACACTTTTAACATTATTTTCATGTTTATATTCAATGATCAATTTTTTATTATAATAGGTACTTCCAGTATAACTTCTGAATCTGAAGATATCGGTATTATGGCTGATATGCAAGAAGTAATGGATAAAGACGACAGTACATTTATCGAAAATATTAGTGTGGATCCAAATGTGTCAGTTACAAGTGATTTAGGAGATATTAACACGGGACCTGCACGCCCTATATTACAAGTCAGTTTTCAATTCCTACTAAAAAAAATTGTCAAACTAACAGGGCTGCTACCAAGTTACTTTTTGTTACTTTTTGTCACTTTTTTTTTTGCATTCTCATGAAAATAGTCAGTTATTGTCACTATTTTGTGTAACAATAAGAGATATGTGTTGTTTTTATCTAGTTATTCAAATTAACAAAATTGAATACAAAAGAGTCTATAAAAATATCTTCAAAAGTCCAAAATAGATTGATTGGTTAATAACTGACTAATTAATAATTGTTATTTTAATTTGAAAGTGGTAACTTTATAATTAAGTTTGTAAACATAAACATTAAGATTTTTTGTTAAAATATAAATAATGTTTCTTTTATTATTAATTGTAAGTCAATTAAATAACTATGTTATAAATTAGGTCAAGGAAGACTGATTTAAATAAATTATATTATATTAATTAATGACAATATAATGTAACTTGATTCATTAAAAGCTGAGACTTAGGTACCTAACTTGTAATCAAAGTAATGATATAGTGAAGTTGAACATAACATTTTAATTTATTAATTATTTTAATCATTCAATTTTAAATCTGGTTAATTTGCAATTAAAAGTGACTATATGATATTTTGTGAAAAAAATCAAGTCACTTTTCTCACTTTTTTAATTTTAAGTAACGGTAGTAGCCCTGAATTAAACAAATGCAAAATGTTTAACAAGGTTTAACAAAATGTTTTTTTAGGTATATCCCAAAACCAAATTTGGTATTCAAAACAGGTCTTTTTCAAGCAAACTGTATTCTAATTATGATTGGCTTGAATATAGTGTGAGGAAAGATTTGGTATTTTGTTATTTTTGTCGAATATTTGGTTTGGGAAATTATAATGAAGACACTGACACTTTCACTACTAAGGGGTTTCAAAATTGGCGAAAAGTAAGTTACCTACTATTTTAACCAGTTACCTACAAAAATGCATTCATAGCTAAAGAATGCCTAGTAGTTATTATTACTTGTATTCTATTTTGATAATATTTATATATGCAATTCGGCAATCAATACTGTATTATTGTGTAAATAATAATTTGACATTGCATTTTATGGACAATTAGATTAGAGAGAAGTGTAACTCACATTCTTCTTCAAAACAACACTTAATTAACAAGACAAAGTATACTTCTTATTTGTCAAGTAAATCCAAAGGTAGTGTAATCTCTAAGCTATCAGTAGGACATCAAAAAGAAGTAAATGAAAATCGAGAATACTTAACAAAACTAATTGAAATTTTGTTATATTTGAGTCGCCAAGGAATCCCACTTCGGGGCCACTTTGAAGATAAAGACTCTCTAAACCAAGGTACCTACCAAGTGCTTAGAATAAACAAATATTTTTTTGAAAAACTCATAGCATATATGACATTTTTACAGGAAATTTCAAAGAGGCTTGTCATTTACTAAAAAAATTTGATCAACAATTTGCCAAAAAATTTAATTGTACAACTAATTATTCCAGTTGGTCAATTCAAAACCAAATTTTAAGTATTTGTGCTCAAATGGTTAGAGACAAAATAATTTTAGAAGTACAGACAAATGGATTTTTCGCTTTAATGTGTGATGAAGCTAGGTAATTAGTTTAAATATATTATATACGACTCATAAATACCAAATAATAGTATTTAATTGTAAAAATATAAAGTTCTAAATTAATATAGTTTGTTATCTTATTTAGGAGTTTCAAAGGTGAGCAAATGTCTGTGTGTTTAAGGTATGCTAAAGATCTCGATATACACGAACGGTTTTTGGGATTCTTAGAAGTTTCTAAAGGTCATAACGCAGACTTTCTCGCTACAATGATTTTGAATTTTCTACAACAATCTAAGATTGGAGATTCCCATGTTATTGCCCAATCACATGACGGAGCTAGTATCATGTCCGGCCATTTGGGGGGCGTGCAAGCAAAAATTAAAAATAAATTCCCTACAGCAATTTATACACATTGCATGGCACATAGATTAAACTTAGTTGTTGTAGACATGTGTAAAAATATCAAAGTAGGTACCTATAAACCTATTTAATTGTATTATATCATTAAAAAGCTATGGTTTTATAATTAACAATTATTATTTTATAAATTTAATTAGGACGCAAGAAATTTATTTAACATATTAGAATCTATATACGTTCATTTTGCATTTCCTTCAAAGAATCAGAAGTTGCAAGAAGTTCAAAAGGAGTTAGGCATGAAAAATAAAACTATGATCCATATGTCAGATACACGTTGGGTATGTAGATATAAAAACTGCGACGCTGTCATTACAAATTTTGCTGCTATTTTACAAATATTACATGGAGAGATTGAAGAAAACTCGGATAGAAATGTTAGCCAAGCTATTGGTAATTGATAATATAAATGGCTCTATCTCATTAATTTAATTAATATAAACCTAATGTAATAACCAAACAATTATATGATATTAAATATTTATTCTGATCATCAAATTTTAATATACCTATTTTTAAATTTCAGGTATTTATTCTTCTATAACCAAAGGGTCTTTTGTAGTTAATTTATTTATTTTTCATGAAGTATTGTGCATTGTTAATATACTCAGTAATAAGTTACAACAAAAGACTGCAACAATGGGGAAAGCTGTTGGTATTATTAAGGCCGTTATAGATACTTTTGAAAAAAAACGATGTGATGGTGAATTTTCTGTTTTATGGACTAATATAAAAGGATTTGCGGATAAACATGATATTTCATTGGGAGTGCCTTCAAGAAGTTGTAAGTTATCAATATAAGTTTAAGTATAAATTAATATATGAATCATTATTAAAACTATATTTTATGATATTTTATGCTTGTTTTGTAATGACTAATTCTAGATTCCAAACGAAATAGAAGAGAACCAAACTACTTAGCAGATTTTAATGTTACTACAACAACTGCTGCTGAAGTTGAGAATGTAGATACCTCAGTTGAATGTTATTGGAGAAATCACATATATTTTGTAATACTGGATACAGTACTTAACAATTTAAAAACACGCTTTTCAGAAGAAAGTATGAAAATGGCTTCTGCTGTTGATAATTTTTTCTCACTAGATTTTGAAGAAAGTCAATATTTTATTAACCACTATAAGGTAACTATAAAATTATTAAATATTTACATGAGTCATAATCATATTTGATCATATTTAAATGTTACCTATTACACGTGTGTGTGATTTCAGGATTTATTAAATATTGAGATTAAATCATTAATGGCTGAAATGATTGTAGCTCAAAACTCTTTGAAAACATTAAACCAACAATTTGATATTGAAGATTTAAAGAAATCAGTTGAAAAACATGTTTATCCAAATTTATACAAATTATTACAAGTACCTAATACTGTTAAATATTATTTTATATTTTTGTTCCATTGTGGCTTTATGATAATGTAGACAATATAATAATTTAATGTATTATAGGTTGCTTTGACACTTCCGATCAGTTCGGCTACTTGTGAACGATCATTTTCGGCCTTGAGAAAAATAAAAACTTGGCTGAGGGTATCAATGGGTCAAGAGAGATTGACAGATTTGTCTATATTGTATATAGAAAAGGACTTAACAAATAAAATTGATATAAAAGAAGTGATACGTATTTTTGCTCAAACTGAAAGAAGAATAATATTAGAGTGAACTAATTTTAAGCAAAAATATCAATTCATTTATATCAATACTCAATTTTATAAAAATAAATGTTCTTGTATAATGTAATACTGTAATAGTTATTACGCTTATTAATTAATTTTTAATTAAATAATAATATATTTATCTTACATTATCTTACGCTGTACTTAGTTAATATTCAATTTGTAATTATTGAATGGGTATTGTACGGGTTGCAGCCGTTGCAGGTATCCATTACCATGAGATAACATAAAAAAATAGGGGGGCTTCAGCACCCCCAGTTTTTTCATTGAAATTGCGCCCCTGGGAATAATTACAACTTAATAAGTTAACATATTTTATTAACCGAATATTAAATTTGTTATTATTTTTGCATTGCACTTATACGAGCATAACTTCATAAGTCTGTAATACTGAGATTTAAATGACTGTTCCTATATTATGAGCTATAAATAATAATAATAAGGTATAGCTAATGACAATAATTAAGTTTTAGCTAATTGATACGTCGGCTGATTATCTGAGCATTCGACAATATATTATGTAATATAATATTTAAGGTGAGATTTGATAATAAACATAAATAACAAAACCGCGACTAATGACAATAATTAAGTATGGTCCAGTATTTTGCAGTATTTAGAATAATCATAAAATTTTAATGTATCCTTTCCAGATTAAATATAAACTATTAATCTATGATAAATAATATAATTGGTTTGGCACTCGGGGTAATGTTGTAGTATTAATGCCAAATTTCTGAATTTATTGTCATTGAATGAAAATTTAACACATCCGTTACAATATACCTACACAATATAGTACTTTCTCAATCACGAGGCACAGTCCTATGAGTCCTACTATACAGCAGAGTGACTTCCGGGTTTTTCGATATCGGAAACATGCGGAAAGTATAATGTAGTTATTATAGTGCAATACCAACACAGCTTTAAGCTTTAAAGCTTAGACATTATTGCATAATATATATAGGTAGGTTATGATTATACAAAAATGTAGGCTATAATATTATTAATTACACAGTTTTAATACTTATATTTCAATAGAAGTCCTTGATACAAAATAACTCATATAAAAAAAAATTATTATATTATTAATATTATATATTTATTGAAATTTATAAAATCCATACAGATTTGTTTTATCATATTAATATTGAATTATATAAATAATTACTAATTGATCGAATGTCTTATATATTATAATATATAATAATTATATGATCCATTGGTCATTTCATATCTGTAAGAATAGTCCCGTTCAAATATTTTAAATATGTTTCATCTCACCTAAAAATTAAGCTAGGTATTAAAAAGCGGAAAAGAAGATGATAACCACTTTGCTATACATCATAATATATTATGTGCTTCGAGTGTAACCCGTTATGGACTAATTAGTAACTGTAATGGAAGTACCAAATTCAATAATAAATCATTGCACAAAAAAGACGATTCAAAGCGAAGACGATCTGTCAGTTACTAACTAAATGTTATGATATATTTATTTTATTTAATTTTTAATACAGGACGGGGCCAACACAATGTGAAATATTATAATAATATAGATGTTTACAATATAGTTTAATAATGATAAATAGAATATTATGAATATAATAATTAGTAAAGAAAAATATAATTATAATGAAATCCGGTTGACGAATTTGTTTAAGGACAATTAAAGAGGCATCCCGCCTCATTAGCAATACGCGTAAGACGATAAACGGGGAGTTTAATAAATAATTAGAAGAAGAAAATGGAATAAAGAACGGAGGAATTAATTCACAGTGAGACGCAGTGGAACTTTAAAATTGATTTTTTTGAAGGAGGGTAGGACGGGCAATTAGGTTAGATAAAAGCTTTGTAATAACTTAAATATTAGCACAATGTCTACGATGATCAGTAAGGCAGCTGGATAAATTTAAAACTTTGCGGACGGGCTCATAATCATGCGGAAGACGGGGCACTTTTATAAAATAAGAAGCAAATGATAGACATTTTTGTTGAACCCTTTCAATCATCAGGACGACTGTACATAATTGAGGGTCCCAAACAACAGATCCGTTCTCTAAAATAAGTCGGACTAAGGAGCAAAAAAGAATCAAGGTTCAATTTGAACTCTGTATATTTTATGCTACTATAGTAATTCGTTTTACTATTTACAATTAGGTAGATTGAATTATTGTTTCCAAACATATTGCATGTATTAATATTATTAATATTTAATTATTATAATATATTATATATTTAAATCGCATACCCAACAAAATTGGCCGAAGTCATGCGTTTGTATGAAAATGGATACTATTACTCATTATGTTACATTTATTTGAACTTAAATTGAACTTTTAAATTTGTTAACAACCAACCTTGAAATCTTTTGCACAACATAACAAAGACAATTTCGATAGCTATAAATGCTCAATGTTTACACTTAGGGGGAATTATGATCTGCAACAACCTTCTTAGGTGGTATTTTATTGACAATTTTTATTGCCTTGAAACATATAATATTATGTGTATTAAGACACTAATAACAATTATTATTAATATAATAAAATATAATAAGATAGTAATAGAATAAATAATTATAGTATACTTATTTAGGAAGAAAAAAAATATAATGACTTATACGAGTTACAATAGATCGAAGTTAATTTCTTACGGTTTAGATTATGGTACCGCAACTCGTTACAATAGTAATAGTGGTTCTAAAAACGTCGGGCGGGTCAGGTTGAAAAAAAGTGTTGAAACACTTGTTCCATTCGAAGTTTTGAGAAATAGAACATTTTGAAAATAGTATTTTTGCTCGATAAGTTTATAATTGATCTGGTGAGTCACACACAATTCAATAATATTCATGGTGAGGTATTCAAGGTCACACTCACGACTACCTTTAATTTGTATTACACATAATATTTTCTGACTAAACTGCCTCATATATATTTTTAACATTGACATCCGGGCAAAAATCTTAAGTTTTATTTTAACGGTCAAAGTCGGACACATTTTCTTAATAGGGAACCTGAAATAGTTCTTTAATAATAGTATCTGTAACTAACATAAAATTCAAAATTATATAGACAAATCGATACACAAGATTATTCATAATATATGAAATATAAATATTCGTCTCAATTATCTATTCGGCCATAATGGTAATATTAATATCACAGTATACTATTTTTTTTTTTTTTTTTGAAAGAATTTTGAGCTTTGAAAGAGATGACATTTTCGTCAAAAAAACGTTAGTCTAACAACTCTATTATTATACGTATTTTATATTGAATATACATATTATATTTTATTTTTAACTTTGAGCGCATATTAAATTTTAAATTTAAAGGAGGGACTGCAATTTTTTTTTAATAAACCTATGGAGCGTTTACGCCCCCACACACCCATTGTTTAAATTTTATCTTAAATAAATCAAAAATAATTTCGGCATATTAATTATTAAACGATTAATAAAAATAAAGTTATTTTAGGTATAGTCTATATAATTATTATAACAACACCCACTATTATTATTATGTATACCTACGGGCTCCAACAACTTGTCGGTTTGATACGGAATACCTTATATTATAGCTATTATATTTTATAATTTCAGAATCTAATTTATATTTTTTAAACAACCAACATGTAACATACGGGTATACAAAAAATATTGTACTAACATCATTCATATAATAATGTAATAATTGGGGATGTGAATTAATGCATTAAAATCCTTAAAATCCCAAAAAAATGTTGTATAAAACACACTATATATGCTTTAAAATTAAATAAATAAAAAATTATTCATAAAATGTGTGTAAAAAGTTTTATTTGAAGAAAATTATAGAAAATATAGAAATTAGACGTAATAAGTAATAAAAAATAAAAAAGTTAATAATTGATCAAAAATGCTTAAAAATTAGGAAATAAAAGTTTAAAAATTGAATTCTTTAGTACCTAAATCAAACTTCGTATTAAAGAAACTTTGTTTTACCATTAGCTAGTCATTACCATCACCTAATGCATTTGTCTGTAAAATCACAGCCCTAGTATTAATAATACATCCATAATATCAATGTAAATGTTTAAAAAAAAATGCAATAATACTTAGGTATTATCTCTTTAGAAAATTAAACACATTTACCTAAACATATGTCCCTATATAAACGCTTAACCCCAAGACTCGTAATTTTTGAGAAAACCGTAGGTAGGACATTTTTATTTAGTAAACTACTTTGAATTCTGTTTGAGATTTTTTTTATTTATTTCCAATTTGTATGATTGTTTTTTTTTTCATAACACTTGTATTTTTCATGTTTGAATTTTTATTGAATTATAACGTATTACCTATCATAAAATAATTATATCAATTGAAAATACCTACTTCGCTATTTATTTTTAAGTAAAAATAACCATTTAAACATTAGTAAGTACTTACCTTCTAGTCGAATAAATATCACATTCTACCTTAAACCCATCATTTGTGGCTGTCTACATTCCACATAAAACGTGTTGCCCATCTACTTGTCGGAAACACATGTGTACAGCCTACCCACTCATACGTTTTCAAGGTGCCGTTTATGCAACTACTTATAGGATGTTTGACATCGAATGCCAATATTTAAAAACCAGAAATAAAAACTCCAGATGATAAAATAATATATGTACAGACTTTGTTTATTCGTGTTAAAATGTAATAATATATTAAAAAAGAACTTTGATTTCATTTTATTTTTATTAAATATTTATCATATTCGTGTTATATAATAGATCTTTAAATATTTTTTATGCAATGACATATATTGACAGATGAAATTTGAAAAAAAAAACATTTAAATTTTATAACACCGTAATACTATAGTCCAAACGATAATAGTTTAACGTGGCATTTTCATCATTCGTCGTATTACAGTTGTAGAGCGTCGTCGATAATCCGCACGTCAACTACTATCCGGGCCCGCCAAGAATATTATCCGTACAACGAAATTTTTGCACAAATTTATTTTTAGATTCCAGTTTCAACGTTCGTGTCTTGATATTAGGGATTAATTTATTATCTACTGCGCAGTGGGACAGAGTAAAAATAGATTGATTATTATTTTAAATAATTACGAAATTTTTTTTTTTTTTTCATATTAAACGTACTTTACTACGTACTTTTTGCAATTCATACATATTTATTTTATCATATTATTCAACTTATACGTTACCACATACGGCACATTAGTAATATTATAATTTATAATAGGTACATTGTATGTATATAGTTATATTTTTAATTACATACATAAAACATTTATTTCATGTTCATTAATTTAGCCAATTTTGATAATTTCAACAACTATAAGAATTGTATCAATAACATTTTCTTTTTTACTTAATTTTGTTATTAATCTGTTACTAAATCCGTTACTAATCACAAACGGATGAACAACCATCTACATCTGTGTGTACACAGGTGATATGCACTTTAATTTGCTGAATGAGTAATAATGAATAGGATAGGTAATGACAAGGAAAGGTTACGTATTTTATATCAAACATTCATTACTTCGTCAACATCCACTTCTAAATTACAATAATATTATGAATACATTTTAAAATATTTTTTTTTGAAACCATGAGAAAAATAGACATGACAATACAGGGTGTAACAGGTCTATTTGACTAATGCAATAACTTTTTTTCTATTCAATATTTTTAAGTTTTTTTTTTTTGTAATGATTTGTATTGTTCTGTGCTATAATTTGTATATCTTATATTTTATTTTATTTTTTTACAACAAAAATAAATAATTTAAATTTTGTATTTAATATTTTTCTAATAATCCAAGATAGCTATTTCATAAATAAGTATTTAAAAACCATTTTGGCGTTTAAAACTTTTAACTTGGTTAAGTCGTTAATTTTTAAACAATTTTCAAAGTGTGTTAAAATTCAAATTTATTTCTTGCTAATCACTGTTGCTGCTGTAGTCGATTTTCAATTGTTTTTTTCCAAGAAACAATAAATTTGTTATGATTAAAAGGTAGGTCATTAGCATAGACCTTATACTAATAGGTATAAGGTATAAGGTCTATGGTCATTAGTCATTACCACGGATAAAAATAACAGGATTCTCAACGACTCTTATCAGACGTTCAAACTTTAGTTCTAGAAGCATACCACTACGAGCGCTAGTAGTCCGGGCAAATTTAAGATACCACGTTATTCAGTTTTATGAGGCATTGGCCATATAACAGAACGACACTAGAAAGATATCAATTCATTATCCGCCAAAATTCAAATGGTATATTAAAAATTATTTTTACATCAATGATCAATAATACATTCATAATAAATAAGAATCAATGATAATAATTGTCCAAAACTTTGTCACTCATATTATTTATGGTTGCATCACTGATTATACAGTTGTCATATAATTATAACATTATAGAAATTTAGTTTGTTCATATTTGAATAAGTATATTTATATTATATTATACATTTATACTAATAAAAGAACAATTGTAAAATATTTATTTGACACAAATAAAATTATTGATAATATTTATTATTTAACTTATTTATATATTGTAATATTATGTATCATTATTCACCACCATTGGTTTAATACTGTCACACTAAAATTTTAACTCTAACCAGAAGTAGCTTGTATAGTATTTTAAATTGAGTGTCATTAACACTGTTTGATGAAATCGTTGTAAAAGCATCTATAAATATAATTAGTTCATGTAACCCTTATTAACCAAATTAGCTAAATATCTTAAATTATTTAATTTACTGAACACTTAACTTTCTCCATTCTCCTCTATTTTAACTGTTTTATCCTTAACGTTCAATTATGTCACATAGTCATAAATGTTGTAAACGAGGATGTGATCCTAATACAGCTATTAGGTCAATATGATGATCTGAATTAGACTGAATTAGAATTACACAATAGTCAGTTGTCGGATGATATTAGAAAACTGAAGGATATTCAGGTAACTAAAAATATTTATAATAAAATCATGATAAATAAATAAATTATACTTCATTATACTTCACTACTTGTATATTTTAAAACAAAATTATAGGGAAATCAAAAAAAAGAATACACAACTAATTTAAGAGCTCTTCAAGTTCTGGCGGAGGAAGAGCCAAAAAAGAAACTAGACACACAAAAAGAGCTGAATTTGTCAGCAGAAATAAATATATCTTTAGAAAAAGATATAATGGCATTAACACGAAAAACAGTAATGTATCATATACACAATAAAAATGTACAAGGACAAAACTGAACATATTTGTGGGAGGAGGGGGGGGGGGTAAAATTTTTTTTACAATACATGCACATCACAATTTTGAGAGTAAAAAACATTTTTCACTACTATAATACATAACATAGTAAATTTTCCTAATAATATTCATTTAATAAACTAAATTAAGCTAAAACAAATAAATAATAATCTAAATACCATATAAATAATTGGTGTACCTAATTAATAAAATATACAATATAATCATGTCTGAATTTCAGGAACAAGTTGAACCCCCCAATACATTGCATTTTTAAATACAATTTACATTATTTAATTTTAGAAAACTTAATAAATAACAAATTATAAAAATATTTACAAATACAAAACTTAAAATTAAAATATTTAGTAACAAAGAATTAATTATGAAGTTGTTTATAATTATATTATTATAGCAAGAACTTCAACTGGCAAAAAATGTGAATGAGAAGATGATGACTGACAAAAAAAATCATGGGTATAGCAAAGAGATATATGACAAAAAAGTAAACATAACCCTATATTTCTTTACATAAATTATGATAAGTTATTTACATAAAATTATTCTTCTAGTGTGAATCATGGTGGTGTGCTAAGCATTCAGACTTAGCCACCATTCATAAAAAACAGAATTAAAGTAAAATGTTGAGTTATTTTTTAATTGTTACCTACATATCTCCAATCTAAGTAAAAAACTTACTTTCAGCTATTTACCTATTGTCATTTAATAACATTCTCTGCTATACATGTATGTATAAAGTTCTTTCACTAGTGGCGCTAGCTGAAGAAAAAAATAATAACCGACACCTAATAATATAAGTTAACAATTTGTTGGCTAAATGTTCAAAACAAATAAAAGTATAATTATAATATTACGCAACGGTTTGCAACTAGCAGAGTATTCATATATAAAACAATACACTCTTAAGTGTTTCAAACAATTTAACCATCAGAAGGATATTAAATGTCACATATTATGTCATGTAGAAAATTATTTATTTTATCTGTTATTAATGTGAACTCTGGCAATATGTAAATCTTAAAAGGGATTTCAATTAAGCTTTGTATTAATTTTCTAATACAAGGAGATCTGCAATAAAACAACAATTAAGTGTTGCAACTATATTTTTTCTAGTAAAAATAAAAATAGATATAATAAATTACAACTTACATTTTAAATAAAAATTTTTATTTTTAATTTATAGTATGAAAATGTTTTTTTTATGTTTTATTTATTAATGAATAACAAACTAAGGAAAATTAGTATGTATTTTATCTTTTATTCTGAAATTCTCAAAGGTTGAAGACCCTAGTCTTAAAAAGTACATGACAAGTTGACATTAAATACCTATTCGAACAATTTCAAATCATTAACTTAATTATTTCATGGGTTATTTTTTATTCTTAGTAATTATGTAAACATACTAACACACTATGAAATATTCAGAAAAATACTAAAGAAATAGGTAGTACCGTGTTTATCCATAACATTTATCTACACACTTTCAAGCCAATCAAAACTATTTCAGAATGCCCTTATTAGTTATTTTTCTGTTAAGTTAGTTGTTATAGGCAGTGGTTGACTTGGGCGGGGGGGGGGGGGGTCGCGGGGGACTGAGTACCTCAACTAATTTTTATGATACTCAAGCGTACCCCTAGTATTTATTAAATTCTTATATTAATATTTTTTTTTTCATAAACAGAGAACTATAAATATGGTTAATATTGAATACATAAAGTTCCTGATGAACTAAATGACTACATTTAAAAAACCGATATTAAATATCTACTCATCTACTTACAGCTAACAATATTTTTTATGATCTTTCATTTAACCATTTACATTATTTTTTTTAATAAAATGAAACATTTGATTTATGTTGTTTTATACTTAAGATGAACTGGTTACAATTGGACTTCTGGTGGTTTTATGTATAGGTACATACAACTAGTTACAATAGTAACTATAGTAAGTATACAAATGTAGTATTAAAACAGCAAGGTACTCTAAGCATTAATTATACAACTAACTGCATGTGATTGAAAATGAAATTGTTTGAACTCTCACCAAATATGTATAATTTTAATGTTGACATACACCTAGATTATTTTCATTAACAGTGAGAATATTAATATTAATATTAAAATGGTTAGGTTGAAGTATAAATTAATTTAATACAAATGATACTCACATTTTAACAAAAATGTTATTTTGCTATACAAATTAAATTAAAATCTTCAATTGTAGTACTGTACTACTGTGTATAGGTAAACTACATAATATTTAATTTTGAATATTTTTCTTGATAAGGAATTTGAAGTGTTGAGAATTAAAAATTTTATTATATGTATGTTTAATTTTTGATTTTTTTGTATCTAGTTACCAAAAGTTTATAAAGATATTAAAATAAAATAATTTTAACTTGCAAACTAATGATAATAATATGTACCTGTGTTCAAAGGCATTTCCAAAAATATTTTCAACGAATTATGTTCAATCTGATAATTCCATGGTATTACCATTGATTATAGAATAGTCTATTCTATAATCAATGGTATTACTAGGTATTTCTCATAAATTTACTATAATAGAATTGTCTTAAAATATGAGAAGACAAGTCTTAAGGTTTTTAGTGATTACGGCAAAATGTGTTTGATCCATAAACATATAAAATAATATTAAAACTTTAAATTTAAAAAGGACTTAAAGAATAACTATAATTAATATTCAAACCACATGTCATTTGTTTCATAATTCAAAATCAAAATGTTCTAAATTTGTTTAAACGTATTAAAATGATTGAACAATAAAATATTGATGAATGATGATGATTTAAAATAAGTAATAGTAGGTACATGATGTTATAAATTATAATCATATTATGTTAAATAATGATAAAATACGTATTAGTATGTGTATGTATTTAATATTGATTATCTACCTTTTAATGATAACAAATTTATTGTTTCTTGGAAAAAAACAATTGAAAATCGACTACAGCAGTAACAGTGATTAGCAAGAAATAAATTTGAATTTTAACACACTTTGAAAATTGTTTAAAAATTAACGACTTAACCAAGTTAAAAGTTTTAAACGCCAAAATGGTTTTTAAATATTTATTTATGAAATAGCTATCTTGGATTATTAGAAAAATATTAAATACAAAATTTAAATTATTTATTTTTGTTGTAAAAAAATAAAATAAAATATAAGATATACAAATTATAGCGCAGAGCAATACAAATCATTACAAAAAAAAAAAACTTAAAAATATTGAATAGAAAAAAAGTTATTGCATTAGTCAAATAGACCTGTTACACCCTGTATGTCTTTAAAAAAAGAAAAAAAGGAAATTCCAATTTAAATTCTGGACGTAAAAAATATATTGTTAGTAATTTCGAAATTACCTTTCAAAAATGTAAGCATTTTCGTCCGTAGTCGTAGGCTTTAACAAAAAAGTATTTTAGTCAGTTGCCTAACCTAACAACTTAATAAATTTATAAAACTAAAAAAAATATTGTTTTTGACAAAGCTAGGTACTTTATTATTCTTAAACTGTATACCTACAGTTTATTTTGAGTATTTTAACCCTCTGAGAAAAGATGTTATTTTAAAAAAACATCATAATGAAAAAATGTAAACTTATAAGTAACTGTTTAAAGTATTTTCTTATTCTTCTGAGTTCTGAGCAGAGTGACAATATCGTGAATAAATGATATCAAAATAAGTGTTTGAAATAATTGATACATTTCAACGATTAAAACGTTGTAGTTGTAATGCACGTATAGGAAATCATTACGGGCCGTGGGCATAATGTAAATATATAAACATTTTTAAAAGCTAGCCTGCAGTGTATTATAATATTGATTTAAAAGTTAATATTATGCATTTGATTTGATCAAATCTTATGACGAGATGTTGATATTGCAAGCTTACATTATAGTTTGTTTAAATTTAAATTTTTATAATTGATTGGAAATTGGCCGGCAATTCTATGTTACAAAATACGCCGTGTAATAATAATATACTCAAGTTTGCTGCATGCCAAGTTAGGTGTTTCCATGCTGATAAAAAGATAATGAACCACTTCGATAATTCATTATAATAATATCTTTTATTATGTTATGATAATAATAAGTGGTTGCGCTGTATAGACACCTACTCATACATACATATATTATATAAAATCAAGGTATGACCACGTCCTTCTCCATAAAAACTAAACATTTCTCGAATATATGTGCCAACTGTTAAGAATGTATAGACCATATACAATACACGTAATATATTATATTGTTTTATACTTTTATTATATAACCTTTAACGTGTACTCTTTCAAAGTTCCAACGACATATTATTATTTTATTTTTATTTTATTTTTTATTTTTATTTTTGATAATATACAGGCCAGGGCCCAAAACAAAAAGTGATAATATGATTGTTTACAATAAATTAAATGAATTAATAACAATATAATAAAATCAATAACCTATCAATGAAACAAAAATTAATAGAGTTTGAAATAATATTAACAATATTAACAAAGACCCAGTTCAACAATATTTTATGGATAATCGAAGGTGGGGTCCTCATTAGCAATCCGCATAAGACGGTTTATAGGGGAGTTATCTAAGTAATTAGAAGAGGAAAATGGAATTAAAAATGAAGGAGTATTATTATAATACGGCTTATTGAAATACGTGATTTACGTTTATTTTTCAAATCACTTTTCAAACTACTTTAATAATTTATATAATAATTTTTCTAAGACGTTCAATCTTGCACGCGCGAAATCTCAAAAGTTTTAAGTATTAGTTCGTACTTAGGTGTCAAAATGTCCGATCGTAACTATTATACTACATCACGCTGCTAAATGATGGAATGCTAAGCACGTCAATATTATTTTATATTTAGTAGGATATTCTGGACAGCTGTATAACATTTAAGTAGATAGAGGTTATAATATTGTTATGCAATTAATTATTATATAGTTATCAACTAGACAGACCTACTAATGGCTATCATATTATATGATATTATATACGTATTAGCCTTATTAATAATTATATAGATATGTCACCATCAGTAGTATCAGACAAGAACAACATAATATAAGTTTTCGATGTGCAATGAATCTCACTGGACGGAATAAAAAATCTGTCAAAACGACATAATCGGAGTAAATTTGTGATGAAAATTGAAGTTTCATCGATTTTGATTTTAAATGTAAAACGATATACACCTACTCCTATGGATGAACAATAAACTAATACCAAAAATGTAACTTGCGATACTCGAATAATAATGTTATAGATATAGTTGGCATATTGTAGTATAAATTGTAAACCAAAACTTTAAGTATAAAAATGAAAAAACTTTGACTAAAAACTCAATAAAAAAAAAAAAAAAATAGCAGCAAAAATTGACTGAACCCAAGTTAGTTTATATTATGTAATTTTTCAAATTTGATGTTATTATAAAAACAAACAAACTTTGTATGAATATTTTCAAAACTTGCAGAACATTAATCAAATACAGTATGATTAACTTTACACGGGACTGGGTAATCCAATATAGAGTTATAAAAATATTATAAAAAAAATGCTGGGAGAGAAAAACTATTGAGCAATTTAGAAATAAAAAAGAGGGAAGGTACTTACACAAATTTTACAATATTTATCATAGAATGTCAAACAACGAAAATTCAAAGTCTCAGTGGTTGTCGTTTGAAACGGCAAAAAGATAAATAAAAAATTATTTTGTCAAAATGGTGGTTGCAAATTTACATAAATTGACCGTTTTATCGAGTTTTTGGTTATATGTACTTAATATAAGAATAAATTTTTCCAATAAGAACATACCTATAGTTTGTTAAATACAAATAATGTTGTATCCATATGTGATGGGCTAATGTTATAATGTAAAAAATTGCGATTAAACATCAAGTCTTTGACTTTAATAGTGAAAACACTGCAGTGGCGTGGTGAACTTGAAAATATTTCTTCCGAGACTAGTCTAAAATTTCACCTGTCCTTCAGCATCAATAACCAGATAAGGGATTATTTGCTGTCATATTTGAGACTGCCTGTCGTTGTCATTACTAAAATACTATAGTCAATACTAAATTATCACCTATTTTGGCCATTATAACCTACCCGTCCCACCCCCACCACTGCGTTAAGGTACTCGGAGGCGACCACCTCTCGATTACCCCCTTCGCCATGCCACTGCGAACCGGTACAGTAGTTACATCAATTAGGCATATGGAGGAGAGACGCATATTTGGTAAAATATTGGGTTTCCAAATTTTCCATCTAAAATTCTTTATAAACTTAGATCGTTTGGTTCCCCCGTGCTGGTTTTCATTTACAGAGTTTAACAGTTTAACAGTTTAACTAGGTATCTATGGTAAATAAAGAATGACCAAACGCAACTAAACCAACGAAATTTGCTACATTTCATATAATATATTATGCCATCTATATACATAATATTACAATGAGACGTGCCAAAATCGTAAACGAAACAAGATAAAATCCGTGGACAGTTATAAACTTATAACGAATGGCGTACAAGAGTAATATTTTAAAACAATGCTGGCGATTTATATTATTAATTTCTAAAACGGACGACCAGATATTGGTCGACCACAATTTTTATAATCGTAAGTCGCAGACCGTACTTGTATTACCATAGTTGTGTATTTAGGTGTATGGAAATGTATGATATCGATGAATGTATCGCTCAATCTTCATTTAATTTTCAGGCAATCGTCAAGATTAAAAATTGCAACGAACTAAAGGTATATTATACACTGCACAAGTATAATATTATTGCAACATATATATAAAAGCCAAATACCACTCATTCGTCGCTATTTCTCAAAAACGACAAAACAATAGTGAACTTGAAATTTGGAACAGTGTTTCCTCATCTTATATGCTATAAATGTGCAATAAAAGGGAGTTTTAAAAATTCGCATTTCAAAGATAGGCTCACACAATAGTTTTGTTTCGGCAAACTGAATTCTAATATTTGTTTTGTCTTTATATTAAATACACAAAATATAAATTATATACGGATGCCATTAGTACCACAGAAAATAAAATAGTTATTATGATTGGCGGGGGGGGGGAGGGAGGGTTATCATTTTTAAAATTGTATTATATTTTTTATAACTGTCATGGAAACTTGATATAAGTAATATAGTCTGTGAGTATGTTTAATCGGAAAAACCTTGATTTTCTGACGGGCAATTATATGTCACTGCAGGTTCTAGGGTTACCGCACAGCTTTGGAAAATTTACCAACTAAAAAACGATCTTGAAATGCAGTAATATTGCACGAAACACGCACAGAAAGGTACATTCTGTCTGTTTGTCTGAAAGGCTTCGAAACAGATAAACCGATTTTGAGGGAGTTTTCACGGGTATTGCAAACTCGGTAAACAAAATAGTTATGACGATTGTGTGTAACTTTACATCAGTATCAATTTAAATTTGATTGAAACAACACAAATAACTGTGTTAAAAATCTAAGCAGCTTATATATTATAGAGTCTAAGAAATGGTAAATCCATGGCATTTAATTTGTCACAGCCGTACAGGGTCAGCTAGTTAGCATAATATATAAGTACGTATAATAATGTCAATGTATAAATTTAGGCATAGAAATAAATAATACCTATCGCGATCGTCCTTAATTCACGCACGACTTGCACAGGTTATGCGCACTGACATTTAAATTGTTGATAGATAGGTTAGGTTAAATTAGGATGGTTAGGTTCCTACATCATAAATATTGTACGAGGTATGTGGTTTTACTATACGCTTAGTGGCAGGAAAGGATAAAATTCATATGTTGTATCATTTTTCTCTGGATAAAAACATCGACGCTTCGGGAGTCCAAAAATCAATTTCTGATGAAATAAAATAATAAAAAATGTATTATTTTTCATAGGAACGTAAAATTTTATAATTTATCTGATTGCTTATATTATTGTAGATTCGGTACTGTAATCGACGAGATGTCGGCACGACTGTCACTCGGAGTATAATATAATAATATATTATGTTATATAGGCTTAATTTATATAGTAGGTAATTATAGATATCAGTCGAGTTGGGTACGCCGATCCGTAAGGACGTACACCGCAGCAGGTCGCTCCGTTATCGCAGCAACCTCTGTCCCCGTGTGCGCACGCGCCTTCGACGCACCCATCCAGATAAGTCACGTGCCTGCGCACCAAACCGCATCGCCGGAACCGATAGCAGCCACGCCCCCTCAGACCCGAACCACCACGCCCGCCCACGCAGCGCTCCTCGCGGATACCCCGTTCTCGCGTTTTCGCGGATATCTCGGCCGGGAGTGGTCGTAGAGGCTCGGGGAGAAAAATTTCCCCCCCCCCCCCCCTAGAGCACCCCCCCCATCACCACCGGCGACGCCCGTCCAGACCCCGCAAACTCGGACCCCCTATCCCCCCCAGGGGCGAAGATAGAGGGACTCCGAAACCGCGGCTCCGGACCCGAACCGCAGGAGGAAGAGAAGCCGTCTACCCCCAGCGCCAGGGGCCCGGCCCCCGTCGACGCCACGCTTCAACCGGACTCAGAACCGACCGCTCATCGACCAATGGGCGACGCGCATGAATCGTCCGAGCCAAACTCAACCACCGGACCCTTGGTCAAGAAAATGAAGATCGCAACGTCCCCGAAGTCCTCAGCAACCTGGCTGCAAGACCTTTGGACGTCACTTAAGGGAGTCACGTCGCACCTCATCAACGTACACAGGGATGCCAGGATGATAAATGTCCGCGCGTTGGACGATGCGCTGCGGGCCGCAATGGGGCGGATTCTAGAGCATAACAACAAGGCGTATGAATGCTTAAATTCGTTACTAAGTATGGATGGGGAACTGCTTAACGCGCCCAACTTTAGCGCCTGCATCTACATCTGACGCCTCCACGGATATGATCCTGACCCCGGGCTTCTGGGACAGTGACGCGGTCATCGAGTCCAAGGCAGCCTCGGCACGCAGGTCAAGGAAACCGAAGGTAGCAGGTAAACAGACCGCCCGGGACGCCGAAACGGATGCCATGGAAACGGACAGCGAAGAGTGGTCAAAAGTCGTCGGCAGACGATCCAGGCAAGGGAGAAAAACGACGGTTGCTGCACCCCCACCCGCCGCAGGGACACGCCACCGCCCGCCAGTCTTCTCCAATAAACCGCCGGCGATCCTAATCCAAAACGCGGTCGGAAAGTCCTACCGGGACACCATTCTGGCAGTGCGGAACTGCGGGTTGACCAGGGAGGAGATAGGCACTAGCGTCACTATGAGGCAGACACGGGACGGATGTCTCCTCCTGGAGCTACCCAAGGGAAGCAGCTCAACGAAAGCTGCCAAGACCATCGCTTCAGCCATGTCAAGCAAGCTCGGTGACTCCGTTGGGAAGGTGGTCCAGCTTGGGGTCCAGGTGGAAGTCGAAGTGTTGGACATCGACGCAACCGCCACCGCCTCGGAAGTCCTGGAGGCGCTTCGCGACGCGATTCCCGGCCAGGACGATCCGGCAGCCAGGATCGACAGGGACGTAGTCAGCGACGTCAGGATATGGGGCACCCGATCCGGACAACAGATCGCTACGGCAAAAATGCCCAGGAGTATTGCTGCCAGCATCGCCAGGGTCCCGATCGGGTGGACCATGTGCCGCGTCCGGCCAAGAACGCTGCCACCGGAGAGGTGCTTCAGGTGTCAGGCCTTCGGACACAACTCCAGATCCTGCACCGCGGAGGACAGGACGGGCGCCTGTTGGAAGTGCGGAGTGGCAGGTCACCTAATGAAGGACTGCGACGAGGGCGATGACCGCTGCGTGGCCTGCGAAACCGCTGGTCTGCCGAAGGTCGCGCACAAACCAGGCTCCGGGGCGTGCGCCGCTAGAAGAAAGTCGGGAGCAGCCAAGAGTTCAGATGATTAAATTCCTGCAGATAAATCTGAATGCGAATTGGGCAGCAGAGCAGCTTATGGCACAGACGGCGGAAGAGATCGGGGCTGACATCTTCATCGTATCCGAGCCGGCCACCCCCTATGGCCACGAGGACCGGTGGTGCTTTAGTACGGATCGCAAGGCTGCTGTGGGGACATCACTGCGCTCAGAGCTCAGTCACGATGGTCGGGGCTCCGGCAGCGGGTTCGCCTGGCTATCATTTCAGGGGTTGACCGTCTTCAGCTGTTACTGCAGGCCCGGGGTCTCGCTGCCGGAGTATATACTGTTTCTGGGCGACCTTGAGGCGGCTATCCGCGCTAGAGGGGACTCATCGATCGTCCTGGCCGGCGACTTCAACGCTTGGAACGTGGAGTGGGGTTCGAGAACCAGCAACCCCAGGGGCGCACCGCTGTCCGATCTCGCCATAAGTCTGGGGCTGATCTTGGCCAACTCGGGCACCTCCCCTACCTTCGTGAGAGGGGCGGCCACATCAATCATCGATCTCACGTTCTATCGAGGAGTGGACCTCACTGACTGGCAGGTACCCGACCTAGAGACATTGAGCGACCACAACTACGTCTGTTTCAATACGGCCGACCCGGCCCTGGCCCCGGTCGCCGATGTACCCGCTAGCGTCCCCTCCGGCTGGTCAACCAAGAAGCTCGACCCAGACGCCCTGTGCCGTCATCTGAGCATCACACACCTAGGAGTAACCGTCGGTGCCGCGTGTGCCGAGACTGCATTGTCCTCGGCTGAGTCATTTGACGCGTTCTTGTTCGGCGCCTGCGAAGCTTCCATGCCCAGGAAAAGAAAAGGCCCTCGGGGCAGACGGCCGGTGTTCTGGTGGTCGGAGAAGATCGCCGATCTGCGGCGCCAGTCCCTTGCCCTCCGTAGGCGATACCAAGCCTGTATCAGACGCGTCAACCAGCCCGGAGTCCAAGAAGCTAGGTTTTCCTACATCGCCGCCAAGAGGGAGCTACGCATAGCCATCCGGGAGGCGAAAAACAAGTGCTGGGCCGACTTGTGCGCCCAGGTTGACACAGACCCATGGGGCAGACCGTACAAGTTGGTAATGAAGAAGCTCGGCGGTCAGAACCCGGCCGCGAGCTCCAAGGGCAGGGAGGCCGTCATCGCCGACGCTCTGTTCCCAGCGGCCCCCGTCACGGATTGGGGTTTGGCTCCGTCCCCGGCGGTGCACAACATCTTTCAGGCTTTCGACCCGGTCCTGAACACGCTTGAGTTCACCAGGGTCATCCCAGAATTCAGGCCGGAAGAACTCAGCAGAGCAGCTAAGAGACTCGCATCGGGCAAGGCGGCCGGTCCTTCGGGGATCCCCAATGAGATCCTTAGGGCTGCCGCGCTCGCCCAGCCCTGCGCAGTCCTCCGCGTCTTCAATGATTGCCTCAACGCGTCGACGTTCCCACCACGTTGGAAGAGGGCTCGTCTAGTGCTACTTCGTAAGGGTCCGGACAAACCTCCGGACGCCCCGTCGAGCTACAGGCCGATCTGCATGCTGGACGCCCCTGGGAAGCTGCTCGAGAGGCTCCTTCTTCAGAGGCTAGATGATCACCTGGACGCTCACGGGGGGCGGAGAAGAGCCCCGAATCAGTTTGGCTTCAGGAGGGGAGTTAGCACGGAGTCAGCTATCGGCACCGTTCTCAGCATCGCTGCTCAGGCGGCCACCACCCCGAGATTGAAGAGCCTCTGCGTTCTGGTGACGCTGGACGTCAGGAACGCCTTCAATTCTCTGGGGTGGCCGGTCATCGACGCAGCTCTGAGGGGCATTAACACCCTGAGTACCTGGTAGAGATGCTCCGGTCCTGGCTGACTGACAGAACACTTCTGACTGGCGAGGAATTGGCAGAGAGACCGGTGACATGCGGAGTGCCACAGGGTTCCGTCCTTGGCCCCACCTTGTGGAACGTCGCTTACGACTCCCTCCTGAAGATGGAAACGCCGCCCGGGGTGCAGCTAGTCGGTTTTGCGGACGACCTCGCGGTTGTGGGCACAGCCGTGACCGGACAGCAGCTCGAAGATGCAATCAATCCCACACTGGCGGCCATAGATGTCTGGATGCGGAGCAGGGGCCTAGAGCTGGCTCATCAGAAGAGCGAGGCGGTGGTGCTTTCCCGGAGGCGGGCGTTTGTCCCACCACGCTTGACGGTCGGCGGCCACCTGATTCCATTGCGGAATGAGATCAGGTACCTCGGCGTGATCCTGGACAAGAGTCTAACCTTTGCCGCACACGCGAGCTCTGTCGCTGCGAAGGCGGCCCGCACAGCTGCCGCGTTATCCAGGCTCATGCCTAACACGGGCGGATCGGCTCAGTGGAAGAGGAGGCTGCTCGCGACCGTTGTGGAAAGCCAGTTGCTGTATGCTGCTCCCGTCTGGATCCCTTCCGTCACAGAAGTCACCAGAACTAGGGCCATCTTGATCCGTCCGCAGAGAACCGCCGCCTTAAGGGTAATTCGGTCCTACCGCACCGTGTCGGACGAGGCCGCCCTGGTCTTGGCCTGCATGCCACCCGTTGATCTGCTTGGACTGGAGAGGCAGTACATCGGATCCCGTCTGCGTGCTGCAACGGAGCCAGGCGAACAACGGCCTTCCAAGGCGGCAGTGAAACGTGAGGCAAGAGGAATCACGATCGTCGCCTGGCAGGCAAGATGGCACGCCTCCCCTAAGGCAGAGTGGACGCGCCGAGTCATCCCTGACCTGGCAAGATGGCTAGGAAGGACCGTTCCGTGGGTGCCTCTGACGTATCACATGACTCAGGCACTCACGGGCCACGGCTGCTTCGAGTGGTACCTCCACCGTATGGGCAAGGCCGCCAGCACCCGTTGCTGGCAGTGCTCGGGCGAATCAGACACCGTTGAACACACCCTGTTCGATTGCCCCTACTGGGACGGCCTTCGTGCAGCCCTGAGAGCCAGGATCGGCCACCAACCGAGCACCGATGACGTTCCGGACATAATTTGTGGACCGGCGTTCGAGCTCCTGCCGGTGGACGCACAAGGGAAGGATGTGATCCTGAGAGAGGCCGAAGAGCGGTTCAGGCTGTTCTACGGCATGGTGGAAAACATCCTCTCAATAAAGGAAGATGAGGAACGAGTGCGACAGGCCGCGAACCGGCGAAATATTCTTTAGTAAAGACCTGAGTTACCGTTGTATCATAACCATTTGCTTGTAAGAACAGCGGGTGGGGGATTGTCCCGCCGCTGTTAATTGTCTTGTGTTTGTCTCTAACAATAAACGATGGGGGCTGGAGGAGAAGTACTGGCACCATAGTTCCTCCTCCAGTCCTCGATACCACAACAAAAAAAAAAAAAAAAAAAAAAAGGTAATTATAGATATATAACGATTGTATATTTGTCTTACGATAAGATATTTTTAAAGCAGATTGAATAAGTTTTTTTTATGTAATGAGTGATTCACCATAAAAGGTTTACGATAGTAGACTTGGAAGATTTGGCTATAATTTTAAAATTATAGTCATAACTAATGAATGATCTCTATTAACATATTTTGAAAAATTGTAAAAAATAAATAAGTCAAATAAGACGTGCTGTATTAAATAATACATAATGTATTTTAAATTGTTGTAAAACTATTTTAAAGGACTATTGTCATTATTCTTAATTATATAGTATACATATACATTTTAATAACTCAGAAACTATTTGTTGGAATTTTGATTAAAATTTAAAATACATCTGAATGTTTAAAAAAAAATCATTTGCTTTAAATGTACAGTAACAAAACAAAAAACAAAAATTTGTATTAGGACTGTTTTTAAATGGTTTGAAAAATTTAGATTATTTAAATATAATATGCTCTTTAATAATTATACATTAAGAGTCAAAACAATTCATAAATCAGAATTTTTATAATTCATTATTTTAATGGAAAATATGAGGTGTGCAGTGTTTGATGAATCCCTCTGTATATACATATTATATTTATAGAACGCAAACATAATATTATGTAGAATGTAGATACCTAAATTAAATCTTTATGATTGATTTTCATTAGGACTTTATGAATGAATAAATAAAAACAAACTCATGTTAAGAACATTTAAAAATTAATACTGATAACCAAAACAATCGGAACTCATTAATACGATAAATCATATCGCACAAGTATAAGACGTATGATTATTGTTTATTATAATATGAAATATTTTAAATTAAAAATCGCTATAAAAATCTAGCGTTAATATTAATAATAATTGGCGTTTTAGTGTTGTATTGTGTGTGTGGGTAGCGATGTAGCGTTTTATGTTTATCAATTGATTATATTTTAAATTTTAAATGACTTAGTTCGAAAATTGTTGTTTACAATATATAGTTTTATGGTTTTTTTATTATAAATACATTTTTAAAACAAAGTACTCGGACTGAAATTATTGCCCACGTCCTGATATCCTAGGCTGCACCTTGTATTAGGTATGATAATTTGATTAATGTTTACGTGTGATATAATATATTATTATTTATATCTATAGTCAGTGTGGTTTTTATTCTTCTGAGCTATATTTATACACGAGTATAGTTTTATTTAAATACCTAAGTTAAACATATTTTGTGTCGTAATACATTTTGGTCGCATACTATTATATTTAAAAAGAACTTTGTACAAATTTGAATTTGAAGAATTTTAACTATTATTTGACTTAAAACATGTACATAACCTTTTTTATTATTATTATTAACTTTTAACCGAAAGTTATCATAGCTCAACCAGTTACACAAAACATAATTTATCAGATATCATTTTTTTTTTAGTAGGTCGTTATCACTTTTTTTCTAGTAGAACGAGTACGCATTAACATCTTAATATGACCCAATATATAATGAATGTAAATTGTAAATTAAAATAATATTTCATACAGGTTAATTAGATACTTATCAACTCCGAAACCATGGTGAATTTTATTACGCATCAGTTTTGAACTTAAACTATATTAAGCCGATTTTATTGTAATTCTGGAGTTTTGTAATATCAACTGAATATTTATTTTAACGTTATACGGAAATATTATTTAAGAATATTGAAAATGTGTTGTTTTCGCTTGTTATTATTTCGAATTTAATAAAAAAAATTTAATAATTATTAAAATTACTGATCTTATAACAACACGTTAATTGTATATATTTATATCATAATCCAACTACATTCTCTTTCCATGATACAAGGTTAAGCCTTATATGAGTGAGAGAGGCAACTTTATAATCTCTTATTGTTTTAACGTATTGTTTCAATTTATATTCTCATTACGTTAATTTTAACAAGCATGTACATTTTTTTTTAATTTGTAGACAATTAGCATTAACATGAAAAATCGAAAAAATTTAATACCTTTATAAATTATCTCGAAATTTTAACCAGAATTTTTTTCTAAGTATAAGTAAAGCTACTACGAATACTCCTGCACACGGTATTTTCACACGGTATTTTCGGTTAAAACACCAATGTATCATAAAACTATCTCTCTCCGAATTGATTGAGCATGGCTGGTATCCAGAATATACTCAGTTCTTACTGCATTTGTTGTATCATGTTAGAGGTATAGGTTATTTCAATATAATATTTAAATTTTATTTAAATTAGAAATATATTGAATATTGGAGAAATAAAAATAGAAGTGATTAAAATATAGCTGAGAAAAAGATAAATTTAAAGAGTTTATTTTGTGAATGTATGGGAATATAATAAAGAGAGGCTGTTTGTAATTCTGCTGTCATCTAATAACTCACAAAATAAATTTACATTTTTTTTTTAACTTACTTCATTTTTTATTAGATATTATATAAATTAAAATGAGTTATAATAAAAGAAAAATAATTAAATATACCTATTAACGGATAGGTATTTGTTTGAATTCATTATAGTATAATATGTCATTTATTAAATTCTGATGTATTTTTATTATTATTTGTAAGTATTATGTACATTATACTACAATAGTTTCATACATTTTTAAAAAGAGTAAAAATATATTGAATAAATTTGTAGATTGAAATTTAATATTGATTGGTTTTCATCAATATTTTCACTTTACTCTTAATATAACAATATTGTTGTTCGGCTTTCTCGAATTTAATATGGATTGCGTATAATGTCGATATCAATAAACTTGTCCGTCGAGTAAATTAAACATTGTCAATAACCTATCTACTTCGACTGGAAAGCTAATGTGTTTTATCAAAATATGTTAAATATTTAATTTATATGGCTCTCAGAAGTCATAGTATCCTTGATTAATATTAACACATCATATGCAATTCACGACCGGTAATCTCATTTTAATTGCCAAAATATGTTGATGCCAATAGTTATGACGAAAGTTATATTAAAAATGTAGATACGAGTGAACCTAACACTATATAGTGAAGGGCAATCGTCTCCTTTTGTTTACCTCGGCTACAAGATAGTTGTGATAAATTATAAAAATAATTTAATGCGAACATTTTGTGTCAAAAAAAAAAATTAAAAAAAAATATAACAATTTATACAAGAGTTTGTACAGTGATAAGTAATTTCGGTGATAAATAATTTACAAGAGTTGAATGAAAAATGGGTGAGCACTCACCACTTCACAGGGCACAAGATAAGTGCAATAATTGTAAATTCATCGAAATTGATTAGGTACCCATGTCGATGGCTAAAAGTTGTATAACACGAACATTACAATTTACAGGAGAGTAGTTTTAATTTTTTCAACTATTTTAAACAAAATAATTTGAGTTGTATTTTTTTGTTTTTCAACTGAGTTATTTGTAAACAATATTCTGTAGATTACATAAATGACAACTTGTTGATATTTTTTTCAACGTAAATATAATGTCTCTTTTAAATTTAAATGTGACTTGTTAGAAATGGCAATTATAATACAATTTTACAGTGGACATACAATGTTTTGACGGACGTGTTAAAAATTGTTAGCTTGATAAAAATTCAAATTAATTGACTTCGTTGTTTTAGACAAACGTAACAAGTCTGGACTTTTTATATTTGTTCGCTTAATATTTAGATCACGATGAAATATTTATTGTAAGTCTCATTAATTTAGGACTTGTTATAATTATGCACTCAAATAACCAATCTTGCGCTCAAAACACAAAAATTAAAGTAACTAAAAAACACGTTTTAATATAATGGTATTGACTTATAATATTTTGCTAAATAATTAAACGACAAAAATCAACCAGATGGACTTATAAAACAATTTTTAAAAAAACAGGACATACAACTTTTGGCCTCTTAGCCATCGATATGTATTATACCTAACAACGTACTCGTTTTGACCAGAAATTCATCAGTCTCTCGTCGTTAAACATCTATACTTACACTGCCAATGTATTCTTACAAGACTGGAAACTTATAAGCTGTGTAGACATTTTCAACAGTCAACACCATAATAATACGCCTCTTCCTAGGTACTTATAGTTAATTCATTCGAGGGGTGTACAATAAGTCGTTGCAACAATAATACGTATATTTGTGTATACGGTGCTGTCGTTAAGGTAAAATCAAATATCTGTTTCTGACGTTTCAATTTAACAAGTTCGAGACTTCCGTAACTGGACTCCTACAGGTTATGCCTACCTACGTGTTTATACATAATAATAATAATAATAATCATAATATATGGCAATGATTCTGAACCGGACTATTGCAAAATTGTCAAGTAAAATACGTTATCGATAAAAATATTTTATCTCGTTTTCGCACTCGCTCATAATTCACATATAATAATAATAATTGCGTTGGTACATATAATATGATTTTGTTTACACCAGAAGTTCTTAAGCTATGGTACGCTCGTACCACTGATGGTACGCGGAAGACCACGTGTTGGTACAGGAAATAAATTAAAAACGATTAGCATAACTTACTATTATTTCCGATCGATCATTTTGAATAGTCGTGTCTTAAATCGTTAGCGATAGTTAGCGACTGATCCACATTTATACCTACGTCATAGATATCATAAACGTTTGGGAACATCTGCAGGTTTGTAAGCGAATTGTTCTCAAAATAATAAAAACAGTTTACAAGTATGATAATAAGACTACACTCAATACGAAACTTAATTCAATTAAAACTTATATGTTGTTAAAATAAATGTTAATGAGTAATAATTATAATAACGAATGACGAATGACTATGATTGGTTGTCGTATCTATACATATCAACTATCTTGCACATTGATATATAATATTAGACTATAAGAATAATACATAATAATATGACCTTTATTTTATAACTAAAATGAAAAATGAATAATGTTGGGTAAATAAATATTTACAATAATTACCAACTCTCAATAAAAATAAAAATCAATTAAAAACAATTCGTTTTTAGATTAAATTTAATTATTTAAATGTAATGACTTTTATACAAATAAACGTTTATTTTTTGACCGATTAAGTAATAATAAATATTAAGTAACCTATATTATAATAACTATATACTTTAAAGATATAGTCCTTAATTATCATGATTATTATTATTTACCTTTTTTCATTTTTAATAATTGCTTATTTATTTTTATCAACTGCAGATAATATATTAATGAATTATATATGTAAACTAACTGCAAACTGAAATAACATAATTAACTTATAATAATTTAACAAATTCAAAACTGTGTTACCTCAAATTGAAAAATTAATTTTTGATAAAAATCCAATCAACTACCTCATCAGTCATCATAATATAAAAGACAGCCAATGGGCAGTGTTATAATTTATTATTGATGCTTTGTGCACAGTAAATTATCATAGGTATATTATATGAATAAATAATCAATTAATTAAATATAATTTTTAAAGTGAACAATGGTTATTTCTTCACCACAAGTCATAATAATATTAAATCAAAAGTCATGTTAAGGAACTATACATTTAATACTTACCTAACATAGTTATCAATATAGTGTAGCTGGTAATTAAAAAGAAATGAAATAAAATAATCTGCACGATTGCAATTATTTGTAAGATATTATTAAGATAATGAAATATAAAAAGACGCGGAAGTCGCTATTATGCTGTACAGTAGATTTCGAGTGTAGCTCGTCATTGAATACCTAATATGTCACTGTAATGGATGTGTTAAATTTAAATTCAATGATATTGCATATAAAAAACCATTCTGACCTAAGTCGGCCGTTCCCTTTTCTTAGGATGGAATTATAATTTACTTATAATACGATTACGGTAGGTAGTCAACTATTTTTCGTCTATTACATCGCATATTATACATTATATAATAATAATAACTATTATTGTTATTATAGTATATCATATTAATCACAACATCATTATCAACTTATACGTCAATACCTATGAGTTACTTGTACGGTGTAAACAGGTTCATGGTTAGGTTATGTAAAATAAATTAAAAATTGGTCTAAACATTTGGTATATTACACCAAATACAAATTTTTTTTTAAAGAATTAATTATTTCCATTAGTAAATAATATAATATACGATTAAAACCATATATGTTTTTTTTTAAAATTAAATTTTGACATGGGTGATATTTATTATTATATAGTACTCGAGTTATAGGTAAAATAAACGAATTTTGATTGATACATTTTTAATTGATTTGTATTAATATTAACTTTACATTGCATTCATAATATACTGACCTTATTATTAATTCAGTGCTAAATCAGATAGGAGGATCAGCAACGGCACAAATCATCGAACATAATATAGGCACATCAAATATATATTAATATAAAGGTACACATAGCTGATTGTGGAGTGTGGAAAGCACGATTTTCATTTAATAAAATAAATAGTTACCTATAATAGCACTATTATTATTGTATGATAAAATAATTAAACAAATACAAATATTTTAAAAGATAATCATTATCTTTAATTTTTTTGTATAATAACATTGTACAGGTTCTTAAGAAGACATTTCAAAAATACGCGTACGATATAGCAAATTTACGGAGTTCAGAAGAATTATATATTTTGTCTTTTTAGTTTTAATATAATAAAGTAAATCGACCTATTATCAAACATAAAGTTAAGAACATAATTAGGAGGTACATATCTGTGTTATTTGTTTGTTGGAGTCTTATGATATTTCAATTTTTAAGCGAGTTTTGACTTATGGGTACCTAGGTATATAAAATAGGTATCTATTACGGTTTAGAAATGCTCACAACACAATATTATTACAAATTAAAATATCGTGAAAATCAAAATTCAAACACAGATAATGTTATCACCTTTGAGTTTGGCGATTGATCAATTAATTCATGTCTTATTTAATATTAAAGACAACAACACAAAATTGGATCTGTTGAACGAAAATTTGCTGTGCTTTATAGTCTATATCGTTTGGGTGATTGTGACAATAGCTGCGGGTGGTATGTCAAAGTGTGGCATCCTCGCTATCGAGTTGACATGATAAATTGTTTCAATAATAATAGTTCTTGCTCAATGTTTTGATTTTGTATTTTAATGTAACCTAATGAATAAACAAAAAAAAATAATTATACTACACAGTTATACACCGGTCTTATAAACAGAGACTGCATCAAATGTGTACTATTAATATTTAAATGAAACAAAATCAATTGTATCCGTCATTTTTAAATCATCTGTCATCATCAATCTTTTTATCATCATTAAACTGATGCGTACTATTATCATATTAACAAAACATCGAAGGAACAATAATAATCGGGGGCAATGTTCAAGGTAAATATTCTGTACCAGGAAGAAATGCTCAAAGTTTCAAATATATAATTATAAACGATGGTATTGTGAAAATGCAACTTCACCTTTCAAAATATAATATTATGTTACTGTACCGTAAATTAATGTCTGTATTTCACTTACAAACAATATTGTAGTTTTATGGAAATAACTCAATAATTTTAACAAGAAAATTATTCTTCGATAAAATGAAAAAAAAATAAAAACATGCACGTAGGTAATGACTGATAACAATGTTATTTTTTTCGAAAATTATAATATTTTAATGTATGGAATAATTTATTTATAGATTTATTTATTAATTAATCAAATATTATAAATTGTATACATCACGAATTGAAGAACTCTGATTTAAAACTATGGATATTCACAGTAGATTAATTAATGCACTTAAAAATTTAATCCAACCCTCTACCGTTTTGACTATAATATAATAGGTTTATACTTGGAAGGTAACCGGGTAACCCTTTGACGTCTGAAAATTGACAGAGCTTGAGCCCAATAGGTTTTTAAGTGAAAAATTACTATGAGGTCAACTCTTTATCTAACTCTTTTTATATACATAAATACAAATTTTGTCAATGTGTGAATATAAATCAAATTTCAATTATATTCGTTTACAGTATAAACCTATGATTTCCTGTATTCTCAGAAATCAGGAATATATTGACAAAATATAATGTATTTTAAGTTTTAAAACGGAATATGTATTGAACAATATACCAAACATTATAATTGTATTCTCCTTTCAATTTTATTTAATGTTTACTCTATTCATTAAAATGTTTTTGAAAAATCCTTATGAATTCTGATGGACATATTTTTCAATGCAATAATATGTAGGTAGTACTGTAGTAGGCATAGACGCCTAGTACACCCACGTGGGCACGATCCGTTACTCGAGCACATATTGAAATCGTTTTTTTTTACAACAATAAAGCGCAATAAATAACAATAATCCATAACCCTAAAATAATATACCATTTGTCCGATGACAAACTAATAACTAATAATAACTATGGCAATCTGTATCAATACAAATAACTGCAAGCTCAACAGGCAAATATTTAAAAATATTATTAGTGAGTACTTGAAACTTTTTAAGTATGTTTTAATATTGTATACACACAATAATAACATTTTAAAAAGGAATGATTTCGGAGACTAAAATAAAAATAAATTATTTTAATAGTAACAATATATTTAGGCTGACAAACCGTTTTCGCTCAGAATCGATTTTCGTATACAATGATTTATATAGTAATTCAATATTCAAACCCATCCATTACAGAGACTCATACTCGATCCTTCTGTAAAGCAGAGAGGTATCTACCATTTTTGTTTAAATTGTTTAATGTTTATAATATTAGATTGTGTAAAACAATTTTATTTTTTTAATAAATTGGTGGTACAATAAGCAAAATACGAGAGCTAAACGAATAATTAAAGGACATGCACACATTTGTTGAAGAAACCATCAATCACTATCAGTGACAACACTTCGGGTTATACGACAATAATTTAAAATAATGGACAAACATTATAATAGTAATAAGATACCAATTACCAATATTGTGTTTCAAGAATTGAATCCTCATAAGAATACTGAATAATTAATTTTTGAATATACATACAATATTGTTATGTAAATAAATCAAAAGAATATTCTTCAAACGTAATAACTGATAATAATATATTAATTTTAGATATTGCAGATAGGTATTATATTTGGCGATGAAATTTATTTCCTGGATAAAATAATAACATTGAATCAATTCATAAATCGTGTATTATTTTGCTTGTTATTGTTTATGCAAATTTATTTGAGTAGGTGTAGATATTTTCTAAAATCACGTGGATAATAACTAGTAATTACCCGTACCTTCCTATCTATACCCGAATCGTAAATTAATTAACAACTAACAGAGAATACAAAATATTTAATGATACCTTTCTTCTTTATAACTATTGGAAGTTATAATAATGTCTATAAGCAGTACTTGAATTGGAGGGGGATGTAGAGGAACGGAGTATCCATTTTTAAAAAAAAATATTTAAGCGTACCCCTTCTTGTGTAACGGACCCCTCGTGATCGATTTGAAATTAAAATTTCAGGTACGTAAATTGTTATATAATTATATTTTTGAACCCCCCTTCTATTTTTTTTCCAATTCAAGCCCTGCAGTCTATAAAATTAAAAGTATACATATAAAAAAAACAACATCAAACTCGTATACTATAGTAACCAGTAAGTAATACATTGACCAAAAATAATTTTGAATTTACAATATTTAACTATTGTTCTCAGATGTAGAAAATAATAATTATGAAAAACAAAACCTTATAATAGTATTCCTCTTTTTTATAAAAAAGGAGTCTTAACATAACATCATATAATTTTTGATCTGTACTATACAGCACTACACTAATACAGTTGTAGTACGACAACGCTTCTGGTGCTTAATATCTTATACATATATAGTATTGTGAACATAAGTCTACCACATAGAATATTCGATATAAACCTACAAATAATCTAAAACCGACCGTGAATAGCAAGTAAGCCAAACATAAGATAATAATTGAATTCAATTACTAAGTATTTTTGTAATTGGAAATTTGATAAACAATACAATTATTAGGTAGTAACCTTTTTGATCAATATTCCGAAGCGAATATTTGAACCCATCGAATAACATTATAAAAAAAATCAGACAAAAGTTACTCTATATAACCCTCGAGGGTTAATTATTTGTGCTCATTAAAAATGATTTTTATAGAAAATGCACAGATTATCTGTAGGTACCATAACAATAAATAATGATAATAGCCAATAGGTACTGTGTACAACATTAATGATGTCATAAATCAATATTCAAAAACCGTAAAAACAATAAGGATATTAAAACGATAATGGTAATTTAATATAATTAAACATAATATAATATTGTAATAGCGACATATTAGGATGTTATAATATTATAATCGCGGTTACAATATAATTAGCCACGAATTATTTTGGTAGCGATAATAACATCGGGGGGGGGGGGGGGGGGGTAAAAACAAAAAACCTCAAACACGCACATGGTACACATATAATACGCGTTATACGTACGCACACGCGTGAATCGCCATCCGTCGTGTAAAGTCCGGTATCTAAGTCTCCATCTACGCTTAGGTCTTTTTCTGGCTCACGCAAACTCAAACTATCTATTTCACTCTTAGTCCATATCCCTCTTTCACGGCGGCGGCGTGGCACTTCTAAAAATATTGCACAGCACTAATCACCGGTCGACCTTGTCCTTGAACCGTTCGCCATTCTCTGTATATATCGATATCAAAAAAACTCCGCATTATAATGCCCAGTAAAAAATTGCCATTTCTTATAATATTATTATTATTATTATGTGCTTGCAGTGAGGTATATAGGCATATTATGCGTCTATTATTTTTCGAACGTACCCCCATGAGGAGGATTGCGACTATGATGTGTATTATTGTAAGGTCGATGCGGAAATGACACTGTAACTATTACTGTTGTTGTTGTGTTCGAGGAAAGTACTGTATAATATGTATGTACTTACTTGGTTGTAGGTACCCGCTGCGAATCAAACCGCAACGTCCACGACCACACGGCCTGCAATGTTATTAATTGAAATAGGCGTGGTCGGTGTTTGTAATAATGAAAAAAAAAATTTTAAAAAATAGCATAATTTTATTTCCTGTTCGTATCAGTATCGGAACCAATGGAAACGTGCCTATTATATATTGAACTAAATATAATATACAAGAACATATATAGTTGATCGAAAATTAAAAAACCCCCACTGATAAATAAAGAGCTGTTACCTATATAAATAATATTACAATAAGTAATTATTAATACATAATTTTACTGTACATATAAATATTAACTATAATAATCGGTTAAAGTTAAAACAACGAAGTACATCGTAGGCATGACTAATAAACACTATTTTATAATATTATATGCGAACCATATGAAGTGAGAAATATTTACCTAATATACATTTTTTTTTTAGATACAATTTTTGAAAATTAAAAAACGAAATGTCATGTAGCTCTATAGATCGACCGTTTAATCTTCTAGTTCGTACTTCAAATAGATCACAATATCATATAGTTCGATTATCTCACCATAGCGGTGCAAGAAAATATTTTCTTAGGTTAATACTTATACATACAATCGGTGAAAAATTTTGTTATTTTTTTTTTGAGTTACAACAAAAACAAAAATTGGTTTTGCGTAAAAATTCTCGTTTTTCTTATTTTTTTTGGTTTGTTTTTCCCGACGCTTTTGAAAAATACTGTGAATTTTCTATTTTGACCTCTTGAATGCATAAACTAGATTCTCTTTCCCTGCACCAGAAAATTGACTGAAATGGAAAATCGAAGCATTATTTCGCTTACTTATCGTGTAAACAACAAAAAAAAAAACACACATCATTGTAAAATCAATACACTCATGATCGCTCCACTCCAAATCTATAATAATTAATAATTGCCTGGAGGACAGCTTTAAAATTAGTTTAAGTTATTAATACGATTCGGTTAATCACTTATAGTTGAAATAGCAATAATACGTATTATAGTTGTATTACAAAATTACAAAATAATGGCTATTTATACTAAAGTCAATATAGTATTAAACCTGTAATCATAATTAGTAAGGTCAAAATAAATATTATATTTTGCTATAAATTATAGTAGAAAAGACTTATATTATATAGGTATACGATATTTATATAGTAGATACACCCAAGTTGTTTTTCACTAAATCTCAGCAGAGACAAATAGGTAGTGACTGTAACTAGATAATGAAACTGGTAGGTACCTAATTAATACCACCTATAATATTTCAACTACGATACTTAAGTATAATACTAGCTGCTAAATTGAATTAGGAACAGTAACTAAAAGATAGTGATACCACCTATTATTTTTAACAACTATAATTATATAGTAATTTATTTTTCGTGTGCAAAAAAATGTCTATTGCAGTTTTTAAATGTTTTTTTTTTTTCATAATATTATCTTATTAAATCTAGTCTATCACTATGACTCGACATATTAATTCATTTAATATACTAAACTGATGATTTTATTCATCGGACCATGATTTCTGTCCAACATTGTCCATTGGTAAAGTAGGTTTATGTCTAAAATCATTATATTTCACTTCAATTTGACATTTAAACCAAATTCAGTACTGTACTAATTTGATAAAACATAATATCAATAATAAATTGATACAAACTGTGTAGTCATAGGCGCAATACTCCCAAACATTTTCTACACTTTTTTAAGTGTTTATTACTTCCATAAAATTGAGCTTTATTGAGTAGCTAGGACTTCACCCCCCTCCCCAAAGATCTCAAACGCTATTTGCGCCTATGCGTGGATGACGTAGTAAGCATACGTCATGCTAAAAATAATAATTTAATAAAACTTTCAAAATGCAGAATTGTTTCGTTCCACGTATAATCCAAGGGTCGGCCACTTGCGGCTCGCTAGCCACATGCGGCTTTTTCGATCTAAAGTTGCGGCTCTCCAGTTCTATACACAAAAATTAATTATTTTATCATCAAAAACAATATTTTATTATTATATATAATATATATAAAAAAAAAGTGGACAGCTCTAAAAGAAATGCCACGAGTACAGGCACTTATCTAGGACTTATCTTGTACAAGCACACTCGACGCATATATAGAATATAGTCTTCCAGAGTGATACAGTGGGGTGAAGAATTTAGATTTGGAGTGTTGGTGATCTTTGAATGAATATAATAAAAAATAAAGTAAGAATCCAACCAACAATTAAAAATCTAGAGTCGTGCTTGAAACTTGGAACAACAATTAGTTATGAGTCAGATTTAACGAAACTTTCAATAGTCATGCAAAGCCAATGATCCCATTGGTGTAACTATCTATTATTCAAAAACTGAATAGTTATTTTATTGGAATAACTAATTTATTATTATAGCTAAAGTACTTGAATATGTTTTGTGCTAAAAATATTTTTATGTTTTCATATCAATAAATATTATTGTGTTTAAAGTCGATTATTTTAAATCGAAAATCAAATATATACAAGCAAAATATACTATAATATTGAAATTAACATTTTTCGTTGCTTTTTAAAAACTGGGAAATTTTTTAAATTCTAACTGTTGTCTCTTCCGTCTCAAAAGGTTGCCGACCCCTGCACTGTAATCCTATGCATAATATTTAGGTATAGTCTACGATGACTGAAGCCATCACGAGTTCACGCTTGCGCAATCGCCGTATGTCTGAATACATATATTAACATAATATTATTATATACATAGGAATTATTATATACGTGCCGAAAAGCTCAATTTTGACGCAAAATTGTTTAGGGTAATTACCCATAACTATACATTGTTTGAGATCGTTTAATAATCAGCTTTCAAATGCGTAATCCGTCGACACTGATGAGTGTCGACAATAAAAATAATACTAAATTACACTTTGCATTATATTATAATTTATAGGTATTATGTGTGACGGGTTAAATTAGTATTTTAGGTTGGATCACAATATTATTACTTATATAGTGACATAATATAGAATCTATTAAAAATGCTCAACTAAACGAACATTTTTTTTTGTTTGTTCATTATAAATATTAAATATATTTCACAATCTGTAAGTTACATTTTTACGATGAGCAAAAGTGATATTGCGTTGAAAAGACGGTCATTTGGTCTTGTAAGTGTGAAGGATGACCGCATCTGTTGATGCGATGGGACTTTGCGGTGAAATGGCATTCAGTGGAGCGTCATCTGCAGTTGGTGTACCTACTAAAGTGCATGCGCTGAAAAAAAATACAGGAGTTATGTGCTTCGACGTTCAGTCCTTCGCCAAGTCGCATAATCCCAAATCTTAATTTAAAACCCTTCATTATACTATGTACGACTAAATCATTATATTCAATATTCTGTTATATAATTTAACCTGCACCTCGGGTCGCCGTACGAATTCCATCGTCATTCTTGGCCGGTCCATGAACTGCCAGCGTTCGGCGACATCTCTTCCCGGCTATTGTCATACGTTTTACGTTTTTTGTCGCATACAACGAACAGTGTACACAATGTGTATACATTCATGTACCGAATTCGCCGAGATTATGATTATAATCGTTGACCTCTGCGGTAACTCGATACCGAGAATAGGACGGAGACCTTGGAAGCTGCCCGGATAGAAATGTCGTACCATTAGAGCGTCGATGTATATAGGTAGGCATGGTATATACCTAGGCAGTTATATCATATAGTGTTCACTATCTATCTATACCTAATTAAGTGCTTCATAGTTCATTCGATTGTCGCAGAAAATAAATTCGTTTAGCTCTCCAAAACATCAGTAGAATACTCGTGGAAAAATACCATGCAGCTGGTACACCATAAATTAATTTGTGATTCGGTTTACGGATATGAACTATCACGATAATCGCGATCCGTTTGTCCGCGACTTGTGAGCTCAGAACCAAAAGGTGCTAAATTGATTTTTTTTTTAAATCCAATTTTTGATACACACAGGCTTATCATTCAACGCTCTATAAGTATAGATCACGTCCAATCTTGTAGGCCCATCGTTATTTTAAGAGTTATTCAGAACTAAAAGGTTCCGAGTCGATACAATTTATTATATTGGATCTGAATAGCACCTTTTGGTTCTTAACCTTTGTGTATTACAACCAAAAAGTTCGATCTCATTTGGAATCCTATCAACCATACGATGATAATAATAATAAAAATAAAATATATATTTATATATAAAAAAAATTATTATATTATTAATATTATTAATTATTCTACGTGTATCAACAAAACAAAGATTTCTTTAAATTATTTATTTATTTACTGGACCATAGCCATTAATATTATTATTATTTTAGTTTTATTTTACGCTTTACCTGGCTAACAAATTTATAATTTTTAAATTACCTATAAAGTAAGTATGGCCGTACGAAGATGAATTTTTTTTTGGGTGGGGTTTATAAAATGCAATACCATACAAATGTAATGCTTAATTGCTTAAAAAAATTATTATTTTTAAGTCAACATATCCAAGAAAATTTCAGGAGAGGGAAGTTAATCCCTTACTCCTCCCCCCCACCAACCAGATATAGTCTTGTAAGTATAAACAAATTCCACATTATTCATTATTTTAAGATTTGTAACGTCTAATTAAAAATATATAATATTAAATTCCGAACCAAAAAGTTCTATCCAAGTAAAAAAAATATATTACCTACCAACAGGTTCTATACCAGAAGAACTTTTTGGATCTTATCGTAAATTGTTCACATTTTTGTTTGTTTTTTACGATAAGTTTTGCTTGAAACTAAAAACAAATTTGCGAGAGTTAATGCAGAATGATTATTAACGTGAAAACAACGTTGGTAAGTATCGTTACATTCGGAGAACTGATTTTACCAAAACTTAGCCAAAAATGCAAACTGAAATATCTTTCAAAATTTCTTGTGTTTGTCAATATTTTTTCGATAGTTATTAGAACGATAAGTTTTTCTTTGCGCTCGAGGAAAATACTGAGAAAATCGAAAATTACTAATATCTACTCTATAGAAAAATGTACGCCTGATGTATGTTATATATTTTTAACTTAAGTCATTCGAAGTTTTTTAAGCACTCTATTTCACCCTATTGAAAAAAATAACATAATAAAACTGCAGTAAATAATATTATACATTCACTACTGAATTTACGGAATTTAAACTCTATACAATATTATACAGCCATATTATAGGGAATAATATACACATCAAAATGTATTGAATTCGTTAAAGTGGGAAAATCGTAAAGAATATATTATTACATTTCCTTCATATTATTATTATATTAAAAACACGTTTGTCTATCTTAAATAGTTGCACTGCGTACGCAGCCGTTCTGCAATATTGCACTGTCGTATGCACATACTATATATTATTTATAAATATATTATACACCCAGAATATCTTAAACACATTTTCACTCACTATGTAAAATACAGTGGTTTTTTTTTTTAATAACAGTTATTAATAATGATTAATTACAAATATTTATACATACTTTAAGTACACACATAATTTAAAAAAATATAATAAATAATTATCTTGAAGTCCATGACATTGGTCAAGATCGAGTGAGTGTCGTGGAAACTGTGTATTATATATTTTAGGCTATATAGGTAGTCATAACAAATACCTACCCAAAACTAATTTAAGGTCAACGAATTTAAATTACCAGTTTATTATTATAAATTTATAATTTCTCATAATATTACTAACTATTGATGAGCTGTACCTTAATTATTAATAATTATGACTATAAACATATTATTAAAGCATCATTTCAATTTATTTATTATAAAATATATATTTTACATTTATAATATATACTTAAATATAATACAATTCATACAAAGTGATTCACCAAGCATGGTCACCCTCATTCTTTCCTTCAAAAGTTAATTTATTCAAATTCTGATTTTTGAAATTTTTTAGTATTCTTAAAGACCATATCATTTTCAAATTTCTGAGATTTTTCGTACTTAAGATTATATAGAGACTCTTGTTTGAAAAACAGCCGTTTGAATTACCGCAGGGCAATTTATCTTAAGTAGTATTAAAAATCTCAAAAATCAGTGTAAATATGGTGTATTTTTGAAATACCGAAATTCAGAATTTGAATAACTGAGTTATTGAAGAAAAATAGGAATTTTTTTAAATAACGATTAAGTTCAGAAAATGTTCAGTCCTAACGATAACTGCTCTCAATTTTAATTAAGTAGTTATAAATACAATATTATTATATGAGTTAGGAATCATATTTATTTTTTTTTTTTAATGAATTTTTCTGTTTTTCCGTGTTATTTCTACACTAAAATCCACCAAAACTCACACTCATAAACAACTTACATATAATTACAACACCCTTTCAGCCCCCGAAAATCCTCGTTACAGACTGAAACAAATGCGTGGTGTGAGCTTTTGATTGCATTTTTCAAAGTTATACCTAAAATTTCAATCGGTATTGCCACCTAACATAATAAACCATCATAATATATTACGGCTATAAATCATTAAGTTCGTATTTTGATATTCACACCTTAGAATTCTGTGACCATGGTAACACATAACATATTCACCATCTTGAGCCTAAGTGATCATCATGACAAGTGACAACTTACGAGTGTATGCAACACCCAGCTCAGCTTATAAACGAATATATTTCTTAAAAACCGAAAATATTAGCCCGATATCATGATCTTTATGATGTATTATCACTATTTTATGTTTAATATTTTAATATTTGGTTTCAATTCATTCAGAATGAACGTTTTTGAGATCTGTCATGTGTCATTAACATTTTGTCAAAAACTAGTTGTCACTCATTAAAGTTATCATGTTATGATGTTGTATTATGAAAAATATTGTTCAACACAATGGTTTAGCGTTTTACGGTATTCATATTCGTACAGGTCATGTGTAATATGTTTTAGAATTTAAGAACCGTAAAGTAAATTTCAGCCATAAATTAATATTATTTATAATGCAGATAACTACACAAATGTATGTATTTAGCCACTGCAGTACGTGTCTGCGAATTATTTCAAACATTTGTCTGATAAAATAGATTTCATTATATTTGTAAAATAAATGTACAATTAATGAGTTTCGAATGAATTTCAAATTAAACCGGGCAACTAATAACGTTCAAAACGAACAAGGTTTGTTCTTACCAGATCTGTGTGGAAGGTAATCGTTGCGATATATAAATATATTTTCAAATTACATACCTACTGTGCTGACTTAACTTAGGTACTGTGATTATAATATGTTATTGTAAGAGTAACTGATACAAAAAATATATACCTCAAAAGTGTTTGACTGCTACTCGTTTTAGTTACTCGCGAGTATTAAGGTATAAATAATAAGCGCGTATTTACCCTTTAATTATTTAACGTTTAATATTATCAATATTCCTTTAAACCACTGTTGATTTTCTTTAACTTTATCGAATAACCAATTACATGTTATATTATTATTTTGCTCGCCGCCGTTTATAATTTTATATTCAACAAGCGTTAGGAAAGAATCGTTTAGCGCAACAGTTCTACAATAAACGTTAAGATAATAAACATCATACCTTATTTTTTAATGAGATTTTAACATAACATCATGTCTTAATACCCTATATCCTTGGTATTTATACTTTGAAATCGTGACTAAAGAATCGATCCCATTCATATTATACTAACTCGAGCCAAACAATATACAATAAATATACGCAAATCGGTTCGATCTAGTTCGTTAAAATATGTTTTGACTTTTATATATGAGCACATATATATTATACCTGCACATTTTCTCGTTGACTTTTTGCAAGCCAAATTTCAAACTACAAATCGATAAAACCATATAATATGGTATTATATTCAGTACTTATGGTCATTAAGATTACATACTGTGTCGATTAGTGTTTTCGATTTGATGTGTTGTAGAATTAAAGTAAAATATTTCGATTCCATTAGCATATTTTATATTAAAGCTGCAAATGTACGAATGTTGAATTCATAAACGATGATATTTACCTATACACATTACTTATTATGCAAATGTAAATACAAATACATTACATAAATATTTGTTTATAAAACGCAGAATATACCAAAAAAAATATTAAATAATGATATATATATTATGTTAAGACATAACATTTATTACTCTAATAAGTCATCAAAATATACTACAAATTACGCAATAGCGTAACCATGGCCTCTAAACCACTTTTTGATACACTTTATTTATTTTTAGTTGGAACTTTAATAATACGTGATATATTTTCTAGACATAATTAAAAACATAAACATAATATATACTTAACTAAAAACCAATTTAAGACAGTAAATAGGTAGGTAGGTAATAAAATATAATAGAAATGAGTGTAATAATTATGCGTATTATATTATGATGGCTTGAAAAAACATACAAACACAAACTGGTTATCTCAACCAAAAATTAAAAATACAATATACATTACACACAATATTATATTATAGTTTACATCATGTTGTGACACCCTATAATATAGTCCATATATATTATTATGAATCATCAAAAATGTTGTATGTTCTTTCAATTATTATTTTATAAACGATACATTTTTCGATTGAACTTGATCTCGGCTATATATGGTATTGAAAAAACAAAAATAAATAATAATATTTTAATAATATACGAAAATTTAATTTACGATTGTAATAAAATAGTTTACATTTTTACGGTCCTAATGCGACAGTATAAATAGATTCATATATTATCATATACAAATAAACTATACCTACGATTGTTGTGGATTTTGTGATTTTTTTTTTTATTTCCAGGAAGTGTATCCAGATAAACAGTATCGTAGGTATGTACCTACGGTAGTTTTAGCAATGCGTATTTTTATAGTTTTTTTTGTTCTCACTGAATGTAACGATTTGACATTGGATTATGAGATGTGTTGGCGTGACTAGGAAATCTATTATTACAAATTCGAAACAAAAATGTGAATATTTTTTCAACGCCTCCTTGAGATGAGTGTACATGTGTAGCCTCATGTATTTGGTTTCAATTTTTAACCAAAAATTGCAATAAATGACCACTTTGTTCCAGCTAATCTACAATTTCGTGGACGGGAAATCAGGAAGGTAATTCGTAATAAAATAATGTGTTAGTGATAGATTCAATATTCCACATTTTTGAAGGACGCATTTGCAAAAACAAAGCTAGGTTTGAAAAAAAAAATATACGTACAGCCTAATAATATTATGAATCATATTAAATGTCAAATTAAACTGTAAAATATAAAATACCTACCTATAAGGGGATTATAACGCATAAACCAACTAGGTAGTCAATGATATATTATATAATATAATTTATATAAATTACCTGCGCACAACGAAAAACTATAGTAATGACTAGAATAAAATGTTATGAAAAATTGAACGATTACGATATTTTACAACAGCATTATCATTAGCAGTGTTATGTACTATTCAACAATTAACTTTATTAATAACGTACCTACACTATACATTTGAATCCCTTAAATTGTTAAGTAAATAATTTAAAAGAACACAACTACTTATATAAACTTTTTTATTTTATTATTAGCTTCTAATTAAAAGTTATTGTAGTTCAACAATTAATTTGGTATATACATACAAAACAAGGATATAATAAATATTAATTAAAGTTTTAACTATGGTAATAATAATAATGAGACGTGATTTAAGATAACATACTAAATAATAAAATGATAAATCGTCATAGATTAAACCATGGCTAAATAACCTTTAGCCATGGATTAAACATTCTACAAACATTATATAATATGTAAGTTTATAGTAGGCATATATCTAATACTAAATTAATAGTTAAGTTTATAGTGAATAGGAAATAGTTATTAATATGAAAGATTTTAAATGAAGATTGAATTAATGAGAGAATTATAGAGCTGGTGGTGAAGATAGATGTGGAATTATTAATCGTGGACAGACTTGGGAAAAACTAACCTTTAGCGATAAGTGCATTTAGAGCAGAAGAGAGGTAGATCGATGATTGAATTTAAGTTTGAAATGAATAATTGTGATATCACGGTAGAGACGATATTTTTGAGTGGAGTGATGCAGGTGACGAATTACCGCTTTGATCGGCGTATGAAATTCGAACTACGAAGTATCGAACCTTGGACGTGGCAAAGGTGTGAACATGTGTGAAATGACATATTATAATATTATCCGACTCCGTGAAGTATTTCAAAATTTAAAACTGCAGTTCGGTGCTTATAAACTTTTAGGAAACCTTTTGATGTCGTGAACCCATCTGGTCCCAAAATAGGGATAAGATCGTGATTTAGTGCATTGAGATTAGTAATATTTTTAATAAATATTGGCGGTGATTCACGAGTTAGGTTATTGCTTTCTGACGGCGGAGAGTTCGAGTTGATCGTGAACTCGCCTTGAATAGGTTACAGATCTGTGACAGGAGGAAAGCTGAATTCATCGGATAGCGTAGCTAAGCCACCTAGGAGATATAGGCGCATATCGATTTGGGGAAACAAAATGTTTGCTTTTTTATCGATCAGTTTCTGAGACGACGAAAAATTTCGTTTTGATTAGCTATTGCGAGACATGATCCGACATTAGATATGCTTGTATAAGATTATGGTATAATGAATAAAATTTAATTTTGTCCGAACTATCACATAACGATAACGAAACATTAACGAGCGTGATACGTTTGTACGAAACGATGATCGACACAGAACTGAACTATAAACTTAAAAAAATATATACTTAAAATGATTACTAAAAAAAGGAAATTTTAATATTTAAGAAATTATTGCATTTTTTTTAAAAAATTTAGGCTAAAAAAAGTTTAGTTTATAGTACCTATATATACCTAAACTTATAAATAAATGAAGTATAACGATGTTCTCAGTATTGACGATTTGTCTGTAAATATTATATGTGGTATTATGATAAACACTAACATTGACCTAAACATCTACAAAAGTACAAACATAAACATTTTCTATGCACCAGCTATAAAACGTTATGGTATATACGTATTTATGTATTGGTTTACAGAGCATTAATTGAGGTCGAAGGATATAATAAAACCATTTCATAGTTAACCACACCAAAGAGCAATAAACGGTTTTTAAGAGCGTATATGAACGTAGGTAGGTCGTACAGTAAGTTTCAAACTCACGAGCCGATTAAAGCCCAACATCGCTTTAGGGCCTTATTGTACACATTCTTTAGTATGTTTCCCGAGTGCCCGAGGCTGAAATAGACGTATACGTTATATCTGTCTGAAACAATAGTATTCCGGGATTTTAGTGATACTATTTTCGCCGCATTGTCTGGATGTATACTTTATTAACAATTTGATATATTATATTTTGTCTGAGGATAGTGATGACCGATTACCAAATCCATAACGGTCTGACTGCGATATTAGAAAATAATCAAAAATGTAATGTCGGCGAGTAAATAAATTGATTTCATCCACAGTGAACAAGCTTAATTTTTAGCGTAGAGCAGAGTCTGCAGAGAAGACCTAACCCTTTCGTCGAAGAGAGATCGTGTCGATGAAGATTATATAATATATTCATATTATTATACAACAATAATTATTGTCGAGCTGAATTACCCGGCTTCGCCCGTGTGTATTTTTTTTTCATATTTAGCTGATCAAGTGCACTTCGTTGCCCATTAAAAAAAATTAATAATGATGTTACGTTGAGGGCAAAATACATACAATAACCTATTTCAACCCTTTACAGCCCGTTTTTAGTATTAAAGTAGCCTATATCCTTTCTCAGTAGGTTCAGTAGTGAAACTACTGAAAGAGCCGAAAGAGCCTATTCAATACAAACAAACAATCAAATCTTTCCTCTTTATAATATTAAGTATAGTATAGATAAAATATGTAACCATTGACAACCCTATAAATAAACAGTACATAGCAACCATGGTTACCAATAGCAACCATTTATAAACAATTATTTCCACCGTAAATCACAAAATCCCTGTGTGAGCACCTTACATCACCCCTCTCACCTCACCACTTTGTGAATCTAAACCATCCAGGGCGTCACTCAAACTTATACAAAAAAAATGCATTCAAATCGGTCCAGCCGTTTAGGAGGAATTCAGCGTACGTGAAACATCGTACTAACCTAAGAGGCTATAACTCCGGAACCACATATCACACGGCGTACAAACTTCACAGAAACCATCTACATATCAATCTTAATATGCCCTGAAATTTTTATCGAAATCGGTTCGGTGGATCTTGAGCTATAAAATGTATTCAAAATGTACACTTATTTTTATATATATAGAAGATTATTCGGAGTAAGACTATAATAAGTATAACCGATAAATTGAAGGTCTAGAGCAGCAAAAACTCACGGGGGGTCGAAAAATTAAGCTGGTAGAGTCGGTGCGCGAGATACGTTCGGCTTCTGTGTCACGACGACGGGTTTAGTCATCGGTTTTTCATACGAATCTTTCTCGTCTTAACATAAATTAGAAAATATTCTAATAAACTATCACTATCATATTTTGATAAGTATAGGTGTGAAGTGTAAACGTCGTGTTAAGTGTATAACCTGTATGCGTATAGTTTTAAATAATAACATATAATTATTAGATAATATGATTATTTTTATTTAATAAGTAGGTACCCAATGTTTCAATATTTAGCATTTCATGCTCACCTACAGGATAATGGAGGAAAAAATGAAAAATGATGTTAAAAATGTCGAGGAGCTATTATAACGATACCCATTGTATTAAACAAATTAAATTACGGAAATCATGTTCGGGTTACAATATTATTATTCGATTAGTGTAATAGCAGTGCAGCGGTCGCTCTGTAGTGTGCAATCCGTCCTAACGTATAATAATAATAAATAATTTTATCAATTTTACAACAATACCTGCACGCTACACATAATTGCGTGTAACAAATCGCATACTCTTCCTGATCACGAAACTGTCCACGTAAACATAATATTACATCCTAGTAATGATTTGTGCGCAATCTATATAGCGTCGAGTGTGAACAGACTTTTATAACCGCGCGGGGTGCATTGGCTACGAATAATCAGATCGCTGCAGATCGGTCGATTTCATGGTCAAATTTGAAGACTTATTTAAAAAACAAAACAAAAAAAAAAATGTTTAAAAAAAATTCTAATTACATAATATTTTAGTCAATGAACGAAATAGTGTCGTAGGCACTTTTATTGTATTATATTTTAGTAGGTGGTTAAAGTTTCAGCGTAATAATACCTGTCATCTTCTGTATATTATATAATATAATATTATTGTTTGTTGTATATTATTCTTTATTGTTTTCACCAGCGATAATTATTATTATTTACATTATTATTATTATTATTATTATTATTGTTGTTATTAATCCTTTAAAAATATTATATGTAAGTACGCGTGAGTCGAACCTATCGGTCGAAACATATGTATGTACCATTAAAAAACGGACGTGCCCTTGAAACGAGAATTATTATATTATATATATCAATATTTTTATTTTTATTACTCGCGTATCGCTATGCGCATAATATAATTTTTTTTCTCACACGCAAATGCCTAAAATAACGACAAGCTTACACAACTACGCTCTACTTGCGGAGACGAATAAAACACGACGCAGCACATTGTTGCAGCAGTACGGGTGTTGTACTCCGGTTGTACTACCGCTATATCGTGTATATATATATTATTTGCACTCTATAAGTTCGTTATGTTTTTTTTTTCATGTAAGAGAAGAAACAATCATAATAATATTCCACAATTAAATATCCTAATTGCTGTATTATATGTACTTATATATATACGTTTCTGACATTATAACACTTGTTGCGCTCGGTCACGGTTGGACAAACTCGCATATCCCGAGGAATTTCATATATTATTCCGATTGTGCTGATTATTTATATGCACACACACACACACACACACACACACATTTACACATTTATAATAAATAAATATTATATTATATTATATAGGTGTACCTTGGCGTTTCGTAATATACGTGCTCGCCCACACACACACACACAAGTAGATGTTTTTTACTTTGTTTGTTTTTTTTTTTTTTGTTTTTTTTTATTTTTTTTTATTTGGGGTCATCGAGTCTTACCGCGTTCTACCTTTACCATATAATATTATACGCGTTCGGTGAGACCCGCAACAGACACAATACAAGACTCAGTTTGAGCAGCGCACACTGTAGCAGCACACTTAAGATTATAATAATAATATTATACATTACATTAACCGTCCGTTTTATTTTCATCAAAGTTTATTATTAATAATCCACCGATAATAACGGACCTTGACTCGATTATTTTGTGTCTATATAATATTATTATGCTAACTCAAACGATGTACACGTCCACGTTATTATTATTATTATAAATTGTATGCAATGTGATGGGTATCACTACTTGCCAGTATAGTTACATTAGTTGTAGGCACGCCATCGTATTATTTTATCAGCGTTATTAGCAGTCAGACTCATATAATACGACTAGCTGCTGGATGAACGTTTTTTTTTTTTTTTTGACGGATAGCCTAAGCTATTATAGATAATTAACAGTTATTAATTATTGGCAAACTGCTGCAAGTTGCAGGATAATTGTATTGAAAAATATATCGTTTTGCGCTAGTTTATTATTAATATACGTGCCGTGTTCTTTTTGTTTGCGATTTAAATTTAAACCCAAACAGGTTAGCGCAACATACGCATACACTCGAGTATAATATATAAAATTATATGGATTATTGATATCACAGGTAATAACATTAATTTCCTCATCTAAATTGCATTTTTTATGATTTGTACAACTGATGATGATTGCTTTTATCTATTAAATGTTTAATGGTAACAAAAATATATGCAATAGTATAGACAAACAACATTTTAAAGCTTAATTAAACCATCGGTATTTGTTTACATAATATTAATAACGGAATAATTTTTAGTTGAATTTCAAATTTTTATTTTTTATTTAAACACATTGTTACTTCATAGAGTTTTTGTTATTTATTGAACAATTTTCAATTAATTTGTTTGATCGTGTATCATAGTGTGTCTAATTTATTTAACTTTAATCTATTATTCAGTACAAGAAAACTAACAAAAGTAATTAAATTACATAACATTTTATTGCATATTAAATAGCCAGTAAAATTGAAATTTTGTATTTTTAATGAATTCTACAACGCCTATAAAGTAACTACCTATAAACCTTAAAATACAAAACTTTTTGTTAAAATCTGTTTAATATTTACATTATCCATCTACTTAAAAAAGCCTCCTGTCTTTAAAATATAATGTATTTTTAAGATACTTTGCGAAAACACGGTACGCAAGAACTAATCTTAAACAATTTCATATTATTATAAAAATACAATATAAAAGTAAATTATTTGGACAACAAAAAACCTTTTAAGTTTAAAAATATCGTTCAATTACCGCTATTACATTAATTTTTATAACAGTACAAAAGAATAGGTGCTCTTCATGACCTAACCAATCTACATGACATTATTTTAGATTAGTAAGAACATACAAGGTATTACTTTCACACTATTCGAGATGAAAACTATTTAAAAAGTTACATAACAATTATTATTTATAATGATACAAAATCATGTACGTATATATTATATTATGTACTATAATATAATAGTTTCGATAATTCAATAAGCACTTGAGTAAAATTTTAAAAACAAATAACTACGTAGGTATTATTATGCAGTTCTGACATATTTATTTCTAATAGGTCAATGTATTATTATAAATTATAATATATTAATTGACACATCAAAAACTATATTTTGTCAAAAGACTATATTTGTCACTATAAACAATTAAAATTATTATTAATTTCACCTAAGTGGTAATCTGAAATTAAATATATAATTGAGTGTTTATACTTTAATTTATATTGGAGTTTTATTTTAGATTCTGAAAGTAGTGATTAAATAATGTATTCGTATTTAGATGATGTATTTGTGTGATTTTTTTTGTCTGTAATAATTCAATGTTTAACTTTAAGGGTGGTTCTGTTGCTAACCTTAGATTTAGTTTGTAATTTGGAAGAGAGGAGTCAACAGCTAAAATTCTCAGTTCTTTATAAAATCATTGTTAGAAAATAAAAAAAAGGTACGTATAAACAGGAATAATTATAGGCAATATACCAGCTTTTGACAAAATGGATTTTTTATTTTTTTTGTAATTTAAAAATAAACAACCGAAGATACTTAAAATGTTCACAAAGCATCTTAGCATTTTCTAGATATGAAATAATTTGTTTAATATTTTGGTTCATTTTGAGTTATTTATAGATGTATGAAATGTTAAACTTTTTCGTTGTTTTGATTTATGTCAGAAAGTTTGAAAAATCAGAAAACATTTCTCAGAAGTTTTCTTACTGGAGATAAAAATTATCGGAATTTCAGATCCTCTCTTTGCATAGATATTTTAAGTTATAATTTTGACAGAATTGGATATTAAAATAAAAAATAATGATTTTCATCTCAATATTTTGGTTAAAATCAAACCATTGTGTTGTAATTAAAAAAAAAAAAAAATCAATATTGTATAGTGATTTGATACTTTTCAGCATTAATTCTATTATATTATATCCATACACAATAAAATGTCTAAAATGTTTTTGAAACTGATTTTAAGCTAAATAATAGTTTATACCGCGAGTCTATTACATGCAGTACCTTTATACGGTACACTTTGCGGTCAGTATTAAATTAAGACTTATAATATTTATTTATTTATAGAAACAATAGTATATAAAATATTATTATTATATATGCGGTTTTAGACAAAAATTAATTCAACGACTGAGAGTATTTACTTTTAGAAAAATAAATTACTAATAGTAAATAAGTTATAAAATATCCATAGAATTTGAGACGCGTGGCCTATCTGCTCAAAACCGCATTTCACGTACCCTGGCGGCTGGCCTATCGATTTATCGAGTTCAAATCTAACTCGTCCATTATACAGTTGTGGCTTATTACTCGGCAATGATGAGGGCCACTAGAAACCTACCGCGTGATGGGATTTTTTGTTCCTTTTAGTGAATCGTTACTTTTGTCCCAGGTTCATAAAAGGAACGATTCCAAATGACTCGTTCCATCGTTCCTTTCGGTACTTTTTCTATTATAGTATCATAATAGTTCATTACCTACCCAGTACCAATTACTGATACTGATACCGAACCGAAATAATACAACCAGCCCATAATCTGTTTACTAGTAGGCTCATATACTTTCTTTTTTTTTTTACAACGTTATAGGCGTTTGCTCGTTATCATTGAAAACTTAAAGAAACGATAATTTTGTTATCCGTGTTGTATCGAAATAATGGACCTTAGAGATAATATCATCAGTGTTTGCAGATATTTTGTTAAAGACGTGTTTGAACCGTTTTAACTTGTACCGTATACGTCCGTTACCTATACCTATATATGTGTACATATTTTACCGTCACGCTGTCCGTAATAAATTGTATTCAGTCAAGCATATCTAATGTAAAGTGAATACATATTATATACAGTCTTCGGCACGTATGCGATGTATACTCGTATACACTTAATACCGTTAAAATAAACAAGACATCTCTGTTTTCTAACTAAATTACTGCATGGCAATCTTCAGAGGGAATATTATACGGCGTAATATTCACTAAGAGTCTCGAGAATTTCGTATTGATTTTAATTTCTACTTGTATATATATTCATTATTATTATTATTATTAATATCAGTATTTTATACTTAGATTTTGTTTTTAAAAATATTATCGGAATGTCGTAGTTACGTCTGCCGAATAGATACATATTATTTTATTATATGCCGAGAAAGAATGTATATAATATTATTTTGATACGCAAAAAAATAGAATAAAAAGACATTGTCCAAAATGTAATGACGAAAAAAATTCTATTATCAGATGAAAAAAAATAATTATGAGCTATTTATTAATATAATAACAATATATTATTATGATGAAGTAAAAACACAAAATCACGTTTCATTTTAGGTACTGCGCGATGCCCAGTCGCCCAGGGTTAATAATATTTTCGCGCGATGGTGTAACCTATTATAATTTATAATACCCACGATACAATTTGTGAGCAAAAAACATCAACATTTTTTAACAAACTGATTAAATCTGATTTAGACGTTTTATCATGGACAAGGCCGTTTTATGTAGGGCTGAGGGGGTGAAAGTACGAAATTCGTTTTTCATCGCAATGCACCTTAATAGGTATTAATATATTATTTACAACACTATATGCGCCGTCCACTTTGTATATAGTTTGAAACATTTTCAGTTCGTTATTGATAATATGATATATTACTTTGTGTTGTGCGAATATCTCTAAAACCGATATAAAAGTCTACTGTTCAATTTCTGTATCAAATTTTAAATTAGTTCAACGATCAAGGTTGACTTTTAATACGATTAAAGTATTCATTTCGTGAAAAATGTGTTAACAATGCGATTATATCAAACGATTTCGTTTCTTTTAAATAACACTATATATCCAATATCAATAATATTAAAAAAAATAAAACTAATAAATTATTTAAAAGTATGCATTGATAAAAAAATATAACCATTATTGGTGTTACAAATTCATAATATTGTAATTTTTTTGTAAAGTTGGTTAATAGTTTGATCGTCAAAATGCTAAGAGCCTATAAGAGCATATTATTAAACAACACTATTAATGTAGGTAGGTAATAGGTATACACAATAAAACCATATTTTTTCAAATCGCACTGTTCTATCTGCAGTAATACGGTAGGTTAAATTATGATTTTTGTCAAAATCCTTGAATGTATTATATTTTTATTAACTATTATGCTATGTATTAAATGTTATTGTTATTGAATTTATTAACATACAAAATTGAGGTGAAAAACTCAAGAGGAAGCTATTGTATTCAATTTTCAAGATTTTTTTCGTCTAAGAAACACATATATCAAAAAGAATTTTAAAAGTAGACCATTTCAAACATCTATACTAGGTATATTTATACAGCTCAAAAATAGCTCAAATATTTTGATGATCGTATCATTAAAAATTCTTTTATAAATATATAAAATATCTATATGGGCATATATTGGTGAACTTTTCGAATCTCTGTATATCTAAAAACTACTGGAAACTTTTACTTTTAACCTTCTAAAGTACTACCTTGATCAAATATGCTATCAGTTACCACTTTCAATGTTGAAGCATTTTTTTTTTCAAAAAGTTTTGTCCTACACACATGAAAAAAACCTACATCGCGGCGTGCAAATCCAATATAATATGCTCAGCTCAACGTCTAAAATTTGATTGGTTTTTTTGGTTTTTGAAAAATTACGCTGTAGTGGTATTATGTTTAAAAATAATAAACGATGTCACCTGGGGGGTGAATTGAGAAAACTTTGTACCACCCTACAAATGGTCGATACCAAAATATAAAAAAGGAGACATTTTATTGCACCGAGCTTTGTTCAATATTCCGTGTGTTCATCATCAAACTTGATGATTCGTTTAGTTTTCTAGCCTATTAATCATCGGTTGATAATCCAGGAACACTTTTTTTTTGTTTGAAATTTTGATATCGTCAATTATCAGGCAGTTGTTTTCGTGTGTGTATATAACCTTATCAATGTCATCGTTTCGCGCAACCTCCCTCTTTTGTAGGTTTCTTATCCGATGCATTGAGTAGCAATCAGGTTGTCCATCTGATTTTTTTAATTGTTCTAGGAACATCAAAAAACATCGGATTACTAATCTGATTAACCATCAAGTTTAATGAGGAACCCACGGATTGTTTTCAAATAAAACTACCTGTATTAATTAATTTATTTGTTTTATATCCCGAGAAACTTCTGTGGCTGCATACTAGTTGCGGTCATGACGATTTTTGAGATAAACTGATATAGCAGTTGCGATCACGCCAATTTAGGTAATATGTTAGTTGCGGTCATAGCTTTATTATGCTCCAATTCCAGGCGAAATTTATATTATACGATAAACATATTTTTTGATATAATGCACACAGCGTATATATGTGGGAACACCACTACTTATCTGTAAAGTTTATAAATAAAATAGATTAAATTGTATACTCCGATAGTCCGATCATAGTTTCGAATATTGCTTTCATTGTGCCTACGTCTTTTTTCACGTAATTTAAATTTTTAACCATACCTACACAATAAATAATAGTGTAGACAGTCCTAAGTCTGTTATCTTTTCGATATAAATGGGAAGGAAAATGTTGATTAATACATTTTTCTAAATTAAATAAATGAACGAAATATTAATTTCATATTTAATTATTATATAAACTATATTATATTATATTATTCAGTATACTTAGTTATTATTATTTGAGTGACCGCAACTAGTATGTAACCTTTTCGATGGGTGACCGCAACTAGTATGTCATTTTTGATTATGACCGCAACTAGTACACACCGATTTCTGTCTACCTATCTCATTTTTGGTCAGAGTTTTAATTACATCAAAGTTCAGAAAAAAAAAAACAATTTAATTTTTGTGAAGAGAATTCAAAAACAAATTTATTTTATCTTGTCAAATATGATTGTGTACATTTTGTAAAGTTTTATTATTATTATTTATTAAGTAATCGAAAAATTTTCCCTATAGGTATTGGATTGATGAATATAATAGTTTTAAAATTATTTCAGTCACTTCCTACTCATAATTTTTGGTGGTGATTTCTTACCACTATACGAAATTTAAAAATGTATTCATTTAAGTGTTAAAATGATACAATAATAGTCTTACATAATGTATATGGTAATTATAATTTTACCTAACAATTTTTTTTCACATATTTATGTTCACCTTAAATTAACATGTTTGTTTTGGTCATTGATGTAGTCACATGCTTAATAAATTCAACGCAGACGAGATTACTTGTAAAATGATGATTAATTTAGGCGCAAATAATTATTTTGTACCATTATAATAAAATAAGCGGAAATCCTTCAAACGTTGTCTAGGCTAGGTTGTTCCGGATATAGACTTCTGTTTTAAACAGTAGTTACCTACCTAGTTATGTAAGTATAGTTGCCAGCCAGTAAAGTATAATATGTATCTTTATATATAAAACTGCGTACGTTTAAATTAATTCGGAATAAAATTAAAATTGACTAAATAGAAATCTGTAAATGGTTTCTAATTTATTTTAAAGTTAGACTTGTAATGTGTTAAATGTAAATCTTATTAGATGTATCGCAACTCAATTAAAACTATCCAACACAAACTAAGCATTATAGAGGAATTGAAAATACTTTTATTATTATATATACGTATATATTATATTTGTGCGTTCTGTTTGTTGATTTGCTAAATAAATAAATATTATTATATATATAGAAATTAATATTAAAGAAGCTATATTATTGCATATTATCTAGTAATATATTTTTACTATTTGATCTGTTTAGTATAGCACTCAGCATATATATACATATATAATTATTATATATTTTCAAATTTCTATTTAATATGATATATAGATTGAACGTTTGAATATTATAATTTATTCATTTGGAATGTACTAAATTTAATTATTTATATATTATACTGCATAACCCTAAGTGTGCACATAACGAAAGTATCCAATTTATGAACAACAAATAAATAAATCATATTTGTACGTATCATATGTTTTGATTAATTGTATAAATTTTATTTTATAGTAGTTGTTATAGTTCAGTGTTTTATAATTATTTTCTCAAGCCTCAACTAGCAAGTACATTATTTTTACATGCAACTATTTGTCGGCCTCCGTTTTTGGCCTCCATTCCTAACATAACTGCGTATCATAATAATTATTAAATCATAACACACTAAAACATACAAAGATAGGATATAAAGGAAATTTTCTTAAATTACAGTCAAAATGATATTATAGTATCTACTTTTAGTACTTCATCAAATCGTTTATAATATTATCATTATCGTTATTACCATACATTTAAAATGTTAAATATAACAATTTAAAATCCATTATACCCTTTATTAATATCATCACACCACACCACAAAATTCAATAACAACAGTTTATGACTTGATGCGATAATATGTCGAAGTGCTCAAAATTATTATCGTTTAATTATTAATAGTGTCTAATGTAGTTTTCCATTGTTATGTCATGAATTATAAATTATTCATCATCAATGCACACTGGTATAATATAAAAGTACTCTCGGTAAAATAGAAATATACTTATATTTTCTACTAAGTAGATGGTATGGTTACTAAATTATTTAGAAGTGTTAAACATGTTCCGTGCATACTATATAACTACTGTGTAACTACTAACTTAACAACTTCTAAGAACTAATGTACGCTGTACAATGTACATTGACACATTGTACCACTTATATATTGTTATTATTACTATGACTTTGAGTTGTAATAATTAGTTGTTTAATCATAGGTTGATTTATTATTGTAAACGAATATTACTTTTATATTATAAAGACTTTGAAATATTCTATTTGTTTAGATATTTTTACTATAATTTTTCCAACACATCACTGTCGGTATACATTTTTATTATTATTATTATTGTAATTAAAACGTGTGTGAGAAAAAAAACCTCATCCGGCTGTAAACAAAATAATAATATTTAAAACCTGACAGATAGGTGTATACGTTTTAATTATTTATTTTAATCAGTCTATTAACCATAACTCTTGTCCGTTAGCACCTGACACGCGATCGCACAAAATAACTCGCCTAAGTCATTTCGAAAATGACGCCACCCGCGAGTGACGAGTTTGTGGGACGTCGTGTGTATAATAGAGCAGCAAACCGCGGTTTCGATTTGACTAAATAATATTAATATTACCTATGTGTTATACCTACACGGAAAGTATATTATTATTTTTCCCGCAAATTAGGGGGAAAACACACACTTGCGTTCTCGCGGCTCACAATCGTCCGTCGACGAAAGTCGTCATCCACATAATGACGGCGAGAAAAACCATAGTATACCACCTACCTATACCTAAAACTTTATGGTATATACCTATTTTGTAATCGACGACGAGTACCGCGATATACGTACGAGAGTAATGCCATAATATATATACGACGTCATTATAATAATAATATCTGCTCGCCGTATGTATCCGCGTCCGTCTGGCTCGACGCCCGAAGCTGCAATGTGTGGTCGTCCGCGGGAAAAAACCGCGCCGCACACGTGGAGTGCCCATAGTAGTTGTAGGTAGGTATATGCGCGCGTCGTCGGACTCGTCGGAGTAGTTAAAATAATATCGCCGTGACGATATTTTCGCGTCCGTAAAAATTCCAAACCAGCATTGAAAACCGCATTGCGATGCCTGGAGGCGATATCCGCTGCCCCCTCCACCCCTCCGCCGCCGTGTGAACTGCGGAGACCCTACGGCGGCTTCCACCGATCGAGTGTGTGTTTCCTGATGGAGTGCAGCGAGCCAATAATATAATATAACATAATATAGGTATATATTAGCCGCGGTGTAGGTCGTATAGTGTGCGGCGTGGAAACGAGAAGAAGATGAAAAAAAAAAAATAGTGGAAAAACGCAATCGGGCTTACCGAAAGGCATGCGTCGACCTTGAAATCGGTCGGTGGCGGCGGCGGCGGCGGCGGTGGAGGAGGTGACCGTCAATCGGCGGCGGCGGCGGCGGTTTGCTCGCGCTGGTGAGGGTACAAGGTCTGTGCCCGTACCTACCTCCAGACCGCCGATGTTTTAAATTGGACCCGAACATCCCAACGGGCACCAGTATCCGACGGACCGTTGCCGCCGTTTGGCGATTTTATGCGAAATCAATAGTTTTGTTTTTACGCTGTGTGTTTATTTTGTTTTTTACAACCCTATATAATATAATATTATAATATATATCCGGGCCGATAGTATATAGTCAACAATAAAAATAAATTCAATATTTTGTATTTCGATTCCTTCGAATTTCTAAACCGACGTATTTTTTTTGCGCCGCAGTAGTTCGAAGAACGGATATTTTGTCGAACAAAATATACTCATCGCACGCCGCATTATAATATATATATATATTATACATATACACATAGGAGTTCGCGGGTTATTCAGCTTCACGCCGATTGACCGCAAAACGACGAACATTATACGCGTCACTAGATAAACACAGCTGCAGATAACGTCCAATCGCGGGCAACAGCACCACACGTCGACGACACTACGAAGTATCATTAAAGTTTAAAAGGGTACGTGTACAAAGAACATAGCGACGGCGGCGGCGGGCGAAAGTTTACTCGGCTAAACCGCACGACCGCGGCTCGTTTACGATAATTTTATCGCATAAAATAAACGCATAGGTATATATATTATAATAACATTGTTTCGTCTGAGCGTGTAGTGTACGGTGTGTGTATGATGATGATGATGATGATGATATGACGTGTGAATGCTGCAACTGCAGAGAATGCAGCGACTGCAACTGTACTCGCTGCAGTGACTACAACTGCAATTGCTGCAGCGCAGAGTGCATAGAGTGAAGAGCATATTATTATACTGTATAATACCGGGCTATACCTACTGTGTAGTCATACGCTGACTTAATATATAATGTCTGAAAAACCTTAGTCAGATCGGAGTCGAGAGTAATATAACACATTTTTGAGAAAAAAACTACCGAGTGAATCGACAATATTTTTGCATCTCGCAGCTGTTCGTCTTTATAAACGTACACGAAAAATTCACAAAAAAAAAATAAAAAATTAATATGAATAAGACAATAATAATAATGGGCCTTGACTCGTAATGCTATTAAAGAAAATAATAATAATAAATTATGTGTACGTGTGTCTGTGTGTAAATATTTATGTGTGTGTGTGTGTGCGTGCGTGAGCTCAGTTACATACATTATACACGTATATATTATATTTGTCCCCAATTGGATACAAGGAGGACGACACTTTTCGTCGCCAAACGATCAATATATGGCAGAAAAAAAAATACGCACAACCAGTGAAACTGAACTTGCATGGTACATAATAATATACAAGTCGATCGGAACGCGTTCGTTTGTTATTTGTGCGTCTTTTTCAAGTCTCGTTTCCAGTAAGCTTAATTTAAATTTATCATATTATTATAATCGTGTTCGCACCACACGACTGATTCGCTATTGAATGTAGGTATATAACACGTTTACACGTGTACACGTGATATTTTCGTCGCTTTAGTTACAATAATATAGTGTTGTCGTAAAAAGAAGATACAAAATAAAAGTAAGTGTTTTCTAAAAAAATTATCTTTTTACATTTATTTCTCAAATTCGACACCGGAGAAAATAAATCACTGATTGGATTAAATCAATCGCTTATCTTTATCTATATAACGTTTCGAATAAACTAATTATTTTGTTGAACGTGTTTTGGCACAGAAAATAGATTTTTATTGATGTGTGCATACATTTCGGAATAATCGACAAGTAGACAGCAGTTGTATAATAATTATATTAACAATATTACGTTTACGCTATTATTGTTTTATATAATAAAAATAATTACATTTAAATAGTTTAGAATTTGTATTTTTTTCTAGTTCACATAATATTTGTTCCAATTTCAAGTTATTATCGAGCTAACAATTTAAATATTTGAATGAACCGAAATGCACGTGTCCTTCGGTTTTAAGTAAAAAAAAATGAAATAATGCATTAATGAACAAGAAATAATTCCAGTACCTAGTTGAAAACCGGCTACAACGTACAAACTGCTAACTAATAATTATTATTTAACCGCACAGATACTTTCAAAAAGATAAATATAATTTGCTTATATTATGTATACATAAATATTATGGACTAAATACTGGAATAACGAAAATTTTTTAGAATTATTTAAGTTAGGTCTACATCACACTATATACATTTATTAAACATTTTGTAAAACTGCAGTTTAGTTTCGTAACCTGCGTCAAGTTTTTCTATTTCCGCAATACGTGATATCAATTAAATTATGTTTGTAACGCAATAATAATATCTAAATTTCGATACAATTTTTATTGGCTCTGTGTCAATTTTGTAACAATAACCGTTCTTCGAACGCGGAACTCACGAGTGCGTCCCAGCCCAAGGTCGGCGGAGAAGACCGAACTGAACGATCTAAGCTTAGATCTTAACAAACGATGAGTATTTTAATTAAAATTACACGCGAACACATTACTTCCTTTAATTTCGGTTGTTCCCACTCCACCCCCTGGAGATTTTTACACAGTATTCGGGAAAACAATAGACGCCAGTCGTTGATTTGCTGGCAAATAAAAAAAAAAGTAAAAGTGAAAACTGAATAACCTCAAAACGACGTGTACAACACACGAGCAGAAGACACACACGACTGATTCCGATGAACTTGGGCTTTGAGTTTATAATGGCAGTCGCCGGCGAACAAACGGTTCTTTATTGCAATCTAACTGTGTCATCTTGAAATTGTTTTTCCATTTTATTTATTCTTATATTATTATGTATCTGCGATTGAAAAATAATAATAATTATCGTAAATATCAAAACCATAAAAATGATCGAATATTGTGTATCGGGCGACCGCATATATCGTTCAACCGCCACCGCAACGTCCGAGGAGGTCATCCGATGCAAACATATTATACCTAGGTATACACAACACCCCGCACAGAGATGAAACGCACTGGACCGTCACTCGAGTGTCAAAGACAGATGTTAATGATGTATAGAGGAGGAATTCATGACAGTGTCTAAAAAAAAGTATGAAAAAAGTTTGAAAAAAATTGGAATACGCACACACACTGCAGGAAATTGCCGAGTCATTAGTTTATTCGTTTAACAATAAAGTGTCGACAATAATAATAATATATTAATCCATGCGTGTTAAATAATTGTAATAAAATTAGGCCACGTGATGGGACGAAAATCATTGGAGAACTTTGATTGATTTTTTTTTCGAGCCGACGGACGTCTTTTGTTATTGCGTAGGTATAGGCATTCGCGGTGTTATTCCCACAATTTAATGACCAAAGCCGCATCATCACACGAGAGAAAAATCGCCACAATTTCCCGTCGGTCCCGCGTTGTACGTTGAGGATTCATCTCCACACAAATCTGTGTTAATCGACTTTCAGATTTGCGAAGAAAAACGTGTTCGGATAATACACGCTATAATATATAAACACATAATATTATATTATATATCAGTAACAATAATATAATATTATATTATATGGTGACCATGAATTTTGCGCATTCGCGCAATACACCCTTGACTTATTAGAACTTGTTTGTTGCGCCGCGTTGTTATAAATCGCAAACCTTGTTTGTAACGGCGACAGCTCGACATAAAAATATGTGCGCATTCCACCCCGTGGTCCTCCAAACCGCAAACGCACGCACGCACGGCGCGCAAATAACACTATAATAGAGATCGGTCGATTCGTCCGCCGAGCGGACCGTGCCTGTATACCTATGCGTTTTTTGCAAAAAAAATTCATACCGCTTTTATATATTGTCGTCGCGATTCGATGATCGTCTTATTTTTTAATAATTTTTTTTTCCCCGTTCCAGGAATATCGATCTATCGAATCATGCATTCCTACATCAAAAAGTTGGGTTTCCTGTACAAGACGTACGTGCTGACAATCCTCACATTGGGTTACTTGACGTCTGAAATGGGACATTTCTTGATCGGAGTGACCAGCAAGGCGACGGCTCGAGACGTACATTACGGCGACATCAAATGTCAACTCCTGGAACACCTGGCTGACTCGAACGTGTTCAACTACACGTTACACGAACGCTGCGACACGTCCCCCGACCAGAGATCGTAAGTGCAGTACCTCTATATACTGCAATAAATTGTATGATTGGGCGATTGTAGTGTCGGTGCCCCCCCCCCCCCCCGAGTTAAAATAATAACATATTGGTCATAACCAGGACTTATCGCCTACTTGTGGTGGTAATTATCTTTATAATCATATATTTTGAGAATCGTTTAGAATTGCCCAGACCACACCGTATGTACTTGACGTATTCGTTTATTAAAATTTCTTTATTTTTATACTTTTTTTAACGTGATTTCTGACATTTTTTTTAGTTTTGGAATTGTTGAGATAGAAATGGTTCATGCGAGATGGACTGTTGATTTTAACACAGGTTTGGGTTTGTATTTTTTTTTAGTTTGGGTATCACATGATATAATATATATTTTGTCAGTATACGCATTTTCTTTGAAAATTATCGGACCTAGTTTACGACAAAAAAAGGTAATCGCGGGCACGGTTTACATTTTTCCAATAATTTTATGCGACGAGGACTACGGTAAAGAGCGACAGCACGCCACCACCGACGATTATGATTTTAAAATACGGTGATGAGAGACGCTCGTTCGTGTAATATGATTATTAATAATCAAATAATTCGAATGATTTCGATTACACGTGGCGCTCCGTACCCACACGCGTACACGGTTTACGATCGTCGTCGTCGATGCAGCGCGTAAATTAAATGGGTACCTATAGTAATATCGTACATTATCATAATATTATACATAATATATATTATCATTATTTTATATTATACGACCGACCTCTGAAAACTGGCTTTTGCGTTATTGGTCGTGGCCACTCTGCTACGCGATGGGAAACAAAATACGTTGCACGCGGGGTCTCTATTCTCAATAACGAACGCATTCGACCATTTCTTTTCGCCGACGGTGTTTTTTATTCGTTTATAATTGTTCGATCGTTTTTTTTTTTCCATTACCTATAGTAGTTTATTACCATCGCAAAATTATCCCATTACTCACCGTAATAATACAACTGCACACGAGCGCACGTGCGCGCTCTCCTGAGCCGCGTAGTCGTACGCCGCCGCCGCCGAACCTGTCGTTCCGAGTTCGACGACAAACGACAGTATAGTTGAAGTTGTAATATTATAACAATTCGCTTACGATAAAATAATATACTATCCATAAATCGATTACGCCGTGCAACAATAATATACCGTATTACCGTCGGGCCGTACCGACCAACCGACCGACGCGTAATTAGTCCGGGTCAAGTTTGTTCGATTATATAGGAGGTATAGCTGCTGCTGCATGTGTATACTATAATATAATAATGACACGAACAATGATAATAATTTAGAACTATTATCTCGACGAATTCGTATTGTAGCAACCTTGTGTGTGTACAATGCGTGTAATATACCTACTACGAATCTCCGTACGACGATGCAATGGTATTCAAACGGTTATGACGGCCGTTTTTTTCTCGTCCGATGGTTTTTCAAAACGGTTTGTTGCGCATCGAAATTTCTTCAGGCGGCGTACGACACACTCACACACACACACACACACACACACACACACACACACACACACACACACACACACACACACACACACACACGCCCTGGACGTTTGTTTACGGGCACGTGGATGCGGTAGACCGTCCGGAACTTAAAGGTGTTTAGCATAATAATTTGTTACCCAAATAATTGTACACGAAATCAGTGTCGTCCGCTGTATTGCGTGTCGCACTGTTTGTACGAAAAAACAAAACAAAAAAATGTATTATTTATCTATTATTTATTTTAAAAAAAAATTCTCCTGACAGGTGCGAGTTGTTAGTCCTGGAAGACGGATCACCGTTCTGCGAATGGAACTACAACGGACTCGGTTTCCAATATCAACTGTTGGCGGGACCGGCGTTTATCGCCGTCTACTCCATCGTGGGCGTATTTTTCGGCATGGCCGCAGACAAATTCAACAGGTAAATAAAAAATCGAGACGGACAAGGGAAAACCTTAAAAACGGGTATCGATTGATTTCATTCGAGTTTATATAATATACCCACGCGCGTCATGCGACTATGAGAGTAGTTTATAGTATATATATAATAATAATATACCTGTCTTATGACATTATATATATATATAAATACGCAACGAATAAGGCTGCAGTATTGGAGAAAACCCTGTAGGGAAAACCAATTACAAATTGTAATTCAAACTCGGTGGTTTTTTGTAAAGAAGAAAAGTTGTACGAGTGTAATCATCCGTACTGCATTACTCGTTGCGCCACTTGCAGCGCACGTCGAACGTCCATTGAATATTGTCGTTCGTGTGAAACCTGCATATTTATTTATTTATTTATTTATTTATTTATTTATTTTTATTTATTATAGAATATTAATATTATTATGATAATAATAATAATATTGTGATCATTCCAACTTATATCTTACGCTGTGCATTTGAATTTTTTCAGAGTCCGACTTCTGTCTCTGTGCACGCTAATCAGTGCCATGGCTATCGGTCTCATCGGTATGGCTACCAGCTACTGGCATCTGATACTTCTCAGAATCATGCTCGCTATTGGGTGGGTAACGATATTTCTAAGACAATAACACTTCGACTACACAAAAAAACGCGACCTCGGCGATTAATAATAATTGTTGTACTTTCGTTATTTGTTACAGCGAGGCCGGTACCAATCCCTTGTCCACTGGAATACTGTCCGATTTGTTCTCAGAGGTAAGCACGCACCGCGGAATCACGACTTTGTTCGTGTAAAGTACAATGAAAAATAAATCTCCTATATCGATTGTTACAGCTATAATGCGAATTTTTTTTATTTAATTTTTTTTTTAACAAATTTACACCATATATTATGCAGATTGTAGAGAAATATTATTTATCATTATTTTCGTAACTGTCCAGGAAAATTATTTTTTTACTCTACAAGACAGCCAGTGTTGAAGTGTTAAGAAAACAAACTATAATATAATTAATAAAGATTTAACTTATTGCTTATAATATAGTTATATTTTAACATTTCAAGTGAATATTTAATAGTCCATAAATAATGTTAACTATTTAATCGTGTTTTAGGAAAAACGAGGTTTAGTCATGGCGATCTTTAATTGGGGAATTTACGCTGGTATTGGTTTGGCTTTTCCAGTCGGCCGATACGTTACTGAAATGAACGTTGGTGGTTTGGTGAGTAAAGTTTTAATCAATGTACTATAATACTTATAATACTCCAGTGAATTTTCATAAAAAAATATTTCAAAACTTCACTTATTTTAAACATCTTCGGTACCTACTTAAGCTTAAACTTTATTTGAATTTTATTTTGATTTTCGTTTGTTGTTTTGTAAAAAATTGTCCGTCACGATGATTCCTTCACTATAATTTTCAGTTTTGATTTTATCTTTCACTTCACCTTTATATTGAACCGTCACAAATGTCAACCCGTCCAAACTTATCGCACTAATAAATTATACTTATCATAAATATTATTTAGGGATGGAGAGTGCCATACTATGTCAGTGGAATGATTGGACTGATCGTAGCAGCTTTAGCTATCACCACAATGACTGAACCGAAGAGAACAGCAATCAGCGAAGAAGCCGACAACGATAACAACGAAGTGTCGAAACCTCGTTCTGCGGTACAGAACACCACTACGACACCGACCGAAACTCCAGAGAAGACGTCCATCTGGAAGGTGCTTTTCCAACCGAAGATCTTGATCCTTTGCATCGCCGCATCTATTAGACACACTGGTACGAACCGGTAGCATTAAACATATCATCTCAAACATAAAAGTTATGCGTGACAAATAAACAATGTTTAATTATTGAGTTTGTGATGTTTACAGGAGGATTCTGTTTCGCATACAACGCCGACCTGTTCTACCGCGACATCTTCCCCGGTTACGATTTGGGATGGTCTCTGTTCGTCGTCACGTTCTTGGTCGGCAGCATCGGTGTGGTAATCGGTGGAGTTACCTCCGACAGCATCGTGAAGAAATATGGAATAAGATCTAGAGTGGCCGTGCTAGCCATAAGTCAGGTATGTAAACCACACCGTGATGGAAACACCCGAAATTCCGTCCACGCTACATGTTACCCCCGATAATATTGTATGAAGTAAATAATTGTATAATAACTATCGCAATAATTATTGTATTATGCAAAACGATCTTTCGGTAAGACTGGTCAACTGCTTTCCTATAATGACAGAGTTGGTAATTCATATTAGTCATGGGTATAATTCATATTATGAAAAATGTAGTAGTTCTCTGACCGCGATGAACCCGCGATGATGGATACCACATGTTGTAAACACGGTTATTAATTTCAAATAAGTGTTGTGTTATTCAAGAATAATTATCGTGGTCCGTACATATAATACTGAGTTTATGTTTCGTACCAATTATTACAAAATTGGTCCAGTTATAAGCACTTGTCGTTTTAACCATAAATTATAAACATCAATCGGACTCAATATTATTATACTATCATGATTAACTCACAATCATTATAAATATATTAATCTGGCTGGAGTATTGCTATTTTTAATAATATTAAATCAATTTAATTCTTGGCAGCCACAATAATGGCTCACATAAGTTGGTGCAGCCTTGAAATTCAGGATTGAAATAAATCAAAACGTTTTTGAAATATAAATAAATATTCAGCTAATATTATACACCATCACAATATTGTGAAAAAACGGTTGGTTTAAATTTTGTAATACAAAGAATATGATTTTTAATCAAAACATTATAATATTTAAATTAAAAAATAGTTTCAAAAATATTTGTGCACAATTATAATCGTATTGAATGAATATATTTTGTATTAAATTATTTTTATTAATAACTTATAGAATATAGAATGAATAATGTAAATAATAATATGTAAATCATGTAAATTATTATAATATTCTATTGAAAATTTAACATCATAATGTACTTTTTCAATAAATATAAATAAATAGACCCCTTAGTTGTGTTAAAAACACTTAAATAATAATAATAATAATTTTCTGTATAACATAATATATTTATTTAAAAAAACTAATTTTCAAATATTATATTATCACGCATTTATTTGATATATTAAAAAATTTTAATTTTAAACAGACATAAAAAAATCAATCATAAATGTAAAAAGTATGTCATTTAGTATGATAGTAGGTTAAAAATATATATAATGTCTACTGTCTAGTATAAATTTCATGTAAGAAACTATAAAAACCTGAAAGAAAGGTAGAAAACGAGACATTTAACTGTATATAATACGTTATGCAGTATAGAGTTGTGTTCACTTGCTCTCCATTTAGAGTCATCTAATTGGAAAGTTTAATCTAATAATATTTTATTCAGAGCAAATAGCAATACATTTATCATAATACTAATAAGGTAAACTAATAATATTGTTCAATAGGTGAAACTGAAAACAAATATCAAAATAATATTCAATTTTATAACAAGCAAAAACCAAACTATTGGATAGAGTAAAAGAATTAAAAAGTTGTTAAAGTATTAATACCTACTGTATATTGTATTGTAACTTGAAAGCTCTCCACGAAATAATTAACTTAACAGCGAATAGGATTTGTTGGCTATAAATATTAATTTTGACAAACGATAAATTACATTAACTGCCTATATAAGTAGTATTATAGAGAACTAACACTTTTATTCGATAAAATCACATTTTATTGATTTTAAACATGATAATATTATATAAATTACTCCAGTGAAAATTGGAAACATTATAAAAGCACAACACATTCGTCACAGTTTGTTGATAAAACGTCTAAACTGTTTGGAAATCATTAAAACATGAATTCATAACGAAATTTAAAAAAAATGTTCTCTTTTTAAACTCATCATATAATTTTTATGTTACAGTTGATCGCTACACCGTTTGCGTACGGAAGCATTTACTTGGGACCGACCGGCGCCATGGTAACACTTGCCATATCTTACTTGTTCGGTAAGTCGTCCAACGCCTATTGGTATACCCCGCCAACGGTTCATAGTGTTTGAATCATTTATTTATATTTATTATTATTGTTCTATAGCCGAAATGTGGTTCGGTATCTTGTTCGCCATTCTCGTCGAGTCTGTGCCCATGTCGGTCCGGTCGACTACTGTTGGCGCGTTCCTGTTTTGGATGAACAACTTCGGCGGTAACGTCCCTATGTTCGTCGAACCCGTCAGAAAAGCATACGACTACAAGACGGCATTGGCCATTTTCTACGCCGGTTTCTACTTGTTGAGTGAGTTCCAAGCATAACGGCAAACATACTTGCACACGTGTTTACGGGAACTTGCCCCTTAAAAAAAAAACGTTCTCACAACAATATCAAAATATTAAAAACAATAGCTGCTATAATAATATCGGTGAATTGATTTAATTACGTTTTCAACGATTTCGTCGATCATACTAATGGCAGTGTACTTGAAAACTTTTGTTTCGATATTTATTTTTTTTTTAAATATTATTTATGAATTCGACCATATCAAATATCGATTGATAATTTAAACTGGTATAGTGCAAGGACAAAAACTGTAACAAAGCGCACCGAACAGAAAATAATATACTTACTTATTTATTTAATTATTTATCATGATTGATTTTTGTATATACCCATTTACATAAATTATTATAATATAAATTGCATACGTAATATTTTAATAATTTAATTATTAGCTGTATATTGGCATGCATATTTATACCTTATGTGCTATGCTTTATTGCCAAATCGAAATTTAAAAATAATATTTATCTATGAACGTGTTAAATTTGTCCGATATTTTTTTAAACGCTTTCTTTCAAATCGGGTGCAAGTTTAATTAATAATTATTATGATATTTTAGGTTCGTTGATGTTTGGTATGACTGTGTTATTCATGGGAAAGAAGAAATCAAAGAACGCCAATGTTCACACGTTGGCTGGTATCGAAAATGGAGGCTTCAAGAACTCTGAATTGGATAATGGCCTTAAAGGTTTTCCAAGCCTAGAAAACCATCTATAAAAAGGTATTATTGGTTTGTTTTTATAACAGTTGAGTTAAGATTAATTTAAAACATTTTGTACCGAGCAAGGAGCCAACGACGACAACAATTTATTATTTTACCTCCGTGTGCTAAAAATAGCATATCAATTTAAAAAACAACCCTATTAAAATCAAATCTTAATAAATTGAAAAAAAATCTGGATTCTAACTAGAATATTTTATTGGGTAATTCTTTATTTCTAAAAATACATGTATTTGCACGACAGATCAAAAAACTTTCATGTGTCACGGGTGCCGTCACGGGTCTTAACGTCATACAAAAAAGTACCATAAAAAAAATAAATATTTAAACATTTTTAAATATTACTTTTTCAAGGAGACGCTTTCTTGTTAAACTCAATTTGAAATACGAATAATATGTTAAAAATAAAGTAAAACGTGATCACAAATAGTTTGATAACAGTCAAATAACAGTTTGTTATAAAATTCTGATTTATTTTATATGTTCAATTCATGATCGACCACACTCCAAAAAATTTCGAAAATCAATTAATATTGTAATTGGCCATGATGATTTAATCGGACAATAGCCATTTTTGATTTGTGTTTACATAAAAATAATATAATGATGTTGGTACCACAAACTTTTTCATTAATTAAAGCGTTTATCAATACAATAAAAAAATTAAGTAATCGATTTCTTAGAATGGTACTCCAATTATTAGGTATCATGTTAAAAAATGTCTAAAATATTATTTCTTAAAGACATGTAGGTACGATTCCAAACGACAATTATCCGTATACTAACAGAAAAAATAACATTTTTCAATATTATCGTATATTGCTAACATACATCGTATTATTTTATTCTAGTTGGGTGAACATTACAAAACACAAATAATAAAAGCTATTCTATAAAATGTAAAACCTTCGACGCAGTTCCAATTCTGATTAGTAGTTAAATTACCTGAGTATAAAAAATAAATTGATTCGACTTTAGTTTTTATAACACCTGCATTAATATTGTATGACAAGAGTATCAACTTAATAAAATCAAAACAGGATTTTAAATCGTAATTCATTAAGTACAATTATTTTTTATCAAACAACTTAACTGTCTATAAATAAACTACATTTGATTGACTTCGTTGGTCAACTGAATGCGTTTCCATTATAGTATTCACGTATATATCTGGACAAAAACATTTAATTTTACAAATTCGACAAACATCCGTTGACGATGCTATTAGTAGCTATTATAATATAATAAATAATAATATATATTATTACATATTATGTAAGCTTTACACAAAAGCTTACAATATATAATATAAGCTTTAAACCAAATTATATACAATAATAATAATATAAGACATAGACATATAGCCCGACCTACGTTCATTCTCCGTTTTGACATTATTTGCAGTGCTCGTGACACATAGACCAAAAAAAGACGGAAAAAAAAAATTAAATAACGAATAAAACCATAGTTTTAATAATAATAATGAACGTGCGGTGACGACTTCTCGAAGGACGTGGGCTTAAAAAACTGCTGCTCGTGGCACTCGGTTTCCGGGGTGGTGAGGGGGGGGGGGGGTGGGCGACTCTCGGAGCGAGCTGCAACACGTCTCGTCTCGCGGTCTGAGAGGGATCCGGACACGTATTTTTAGAGCTGAGAAAACAATAGCAGCCGCCGTCGCCGACAGGACATACATCATCATCGTTGACGCGCGCGCGACCTGCAGCCGAAAAGTGCACCGAAAATAGACGACCCTGTGTGATCGAGGGTCACCCAATCGATTTCCCCCGGATATCCGCCCAAGGCCAACGGGTCTTGTGCTAAACGTCCGTCCGACCCTTTTTTTCGTTTGTTTTACGTATTGTTTTTTTTGCGAGACCGGAAACTCGCCGTTTCCTCCCCTACCGCGCCATGCGCAAGGCCAATGCCCTCGCACACGAGACCTTGTCCTGACGGTTGACGGATAACATGATATAGGGATAATAGCTATACATTAAATATTAACGGAGACGGACAGGTCATAAATTAGCATATAGGTACCTACAGAGTATATACCGTAATTGAATAGTACATAATTCCGGTCGAGTCGCGATACCTCGAAAACCTCCATAACTCGAAGTATTTTCTTGCCCCGTGAAGTGTTCACTAGTATAGGTTATACTTGGGTTATACTAGGTTATATACGTCGTGCTTGAGGTATTTAGTTCGAAAAACACACGATTCAAATTTTTTTTTTCACGAGATGAATTGAATTATTATTGACTATAATAATAATAATATTATAATAATATTTATCTGGAAAAGTTGATTCACCATACCGATCAACTTCAGAATCCCACAACGAATTTCTCGATCCAATATTCTTATTTACATTGCTCATCGTACCACCTCTAACAATTATTTAGTAATGAACCGATCAGAAGATTAATGTCTCTCGCCAATGTAGAAGCGTCCATAATTTTGTTAATGTTTGTACCTTTTTAATATACCTATATATTGCATTAAAACTTATCGTGACTTGTAACCATATTTTAATTTAGAAGTCTGTATATATTTATCTTTTCGAAGAGCTAGCCCGTAAATGTTAATAAAATATGAAATAAAAAAAAAAATACGATATGTCCGGACGACAGGTCGGTCGGAATGTCTGATTCGACAAAAACAGAACGATAACGATGCGCATGGAGTGCCGATCTCGATAAAATATGTATAATAATAATATGTACTTTCGGCGCACCATCCTCTGCTCTCCGATCGAAAACGTTCGCACTGTGTGATATTATTGCAGACACGCGTGTCGTTCGAAAAACAATATTAACATATTATTATCGCGAGATTATTCGTATGTCGGAGTCGGACCCATTCGGACGTTATTAATGTAGCACGCTGACGACGCGACGCAATGCGTGTCGGGACAGACGGTCTGTCCTCTGTCGGTCGCGCCGCTGTGCTGCAGGTGCATGGCCTCTCTCGGAAAACCCATTAAATAAAAAATGTTGCGAGCTTAAAAAATCGCCGACAGGTGACCAGAGTGGAATTCGGGCGGTGCTCGCGGGAGGTCACCATACCTACCTATATGGCTACACCGCCGCCGCCGACCAAAACGATATTTTATTATTACATATTATAATATATATTTTAGCGTTTGGCGTTATGCAATCGTCGTGTATATTATTATTATTACAGCGTGTTTGCCGGCGTATAATATTATTATTATCATTATGTTTCAGAAGAACGCAATCGACAAAGTTGCAGCTGCGGAGGCCACCTTGAAAACACTCGACGGACACCCACTCGGGGTCATCAAGCGACGCTGCATCGGCGGACGGGGAAGACGGAAACGAATTTACCGTCCTCCGACGATAATAGTAGTTATAACTCTTAGTTATAACTCTTAACATATTATGTGTAATGTACTAATGTATAATATTATACGTTATATATATATGAGAATTCCGAGTGTATAGGAGATGTGATAATTAGTGTTTAAGACGATTCTATATTCTTTTCATTATTCTGTTGTAAATAATATTATTATTTTGTTGTACATTTTTTGATTGACCGCCGTCGACGTCGTCGTCGTCGTCGTCTCCTCGGACGTGGCGATAATATTTTTATTCGCGAGCGCGCAACACGCGCTTTGAGTTCTTCGCCACCCCACGTTCGTTTTTTTATACATTAAACCCACTATTTGTTGTTCGGTGGGTAAACATGACCGGTCGGTGTCGTCATTAATATAATATATAATATATAAATATAATATAATATATGGCGCGACCGTTCTGTAGCATGGTTACCACCTCTATATATATATATATATATATTTATTTTAAATTATATCATTTTTATTTATATATAATATTTTGTATTATAATATATAAATTATTATTATCATTATTATTATTTTTTTTTTTTGTAACACATAACGTATCGATTCTATTCTACATAATAATATCGTATAATATGCACACACATGATCATATATCATACACACAACACGCCACACGCGCATAGGCTTATTGCACACATCGCGAAACCCGTAGGTATAGATAGATAGGACAGTACCTGTGTATTCTGATGAGTATTATAGGTATATACTAAGACTTGGCGCGGAGTGTCGTTTTTATTTTATTTTATTATTTATATATCATTGTTATATTTATAAACGTAAACGCTGTTCACTCCGTGGGGCGGCAACGTATATTCCGCAATCATCTCGGCCAATTTTATTTTTTTTTTACTACATTTTTGTCGACAAAAAATAAAAATTGTCTTATTTTTTTATACAATAATGTTCCTATGTTATGAATTATGATTGTAATATGTTATGTCGTCGGACGAGTTTTCGGTGTGTATCTTATCGTGCATGTGTGTGTGTGTCATGATGTTTGTATTTGCATATAAAAGTGTATATTTTAATATTATATTGTATGAATACAAAATATATAATATGACTGCATAGAAAAAATGGTTTATTTTTTTATTGTTTTCATCGGCTGTTTTTTTTCCTCTCTATTAAGAATACTCTAGTCGGTTATATTCTTACTTAACCGGCTATTCCTAAGTAGGTACCTATCACGTGTAAAGATCACAAACACGAAATTCCTTTCGTCACAACGATGACCTAAAGAAAATAAAGTCTGAACATTTATGTTCGTCGTGGCATTTTCTACATGCCGTCGACAGCAGTATAATAAATATTAGTATGTTATAATAAAATATAATTATATTATATACCTACGAATGCTGTTGAGCGTTTTTACGGTAGGTAATATAATTATTATACTGAGAATGATATAAATGATGTAATGTTTTTTTATTTGTCTCGTCCTGTCGTTAGCATATATAGTGTAGTGTATACATGTATATATACATAATATCGCCTGGAATTCATTGCGAAATTTCGTGTACCGTCTTTGTTGTCGTTAATTCGGCCATGAAGATTTAATCGAACGCATACGGAGCAACAAAGGACTAAAAATGCAGTTTTTTTTATTAAAAAGTGTCATAATAAAAAATGATTAATTAATTATTCGACGAACGTAATAATATATGTATACTGTATAAAGATATATAATAATACTCGAATAACAACAACTTATATATATATATATGATTAAAACCTATGATAAATCGGTTAACTCAAAACAATAAGAACACAATTATTACATAAGTATTAAAAATAATATTATATGATAATATATAATATAATACGCGGTTTGAACAATAACTTATTTATTTATCACGTGGAAATAAAAACAAAAAGTTATTATTATGTGAGAATTCATTGCAGGAAAATATCTTACAATTAATTAATAAAACGGTCTAGACTATACAATGTAATATGTGTAATCTACTTTAACTGGAATTTATTATGTATATAAAGAAGCTATATGTTAAAACAATGTACGATTATTGTTAGTCTACAACAGTGTTTTAATACTGTTGCGACTGCAAGGAAAATGTTAATTTATATATTTTATAATAACTAATAGTTATATAATAGGTACGATTGTACGAAGTAAGTAAAATCCTGTTAAATAATACCTACAAATTAATTTTGTATGACGATAAAATAATGTTTTAAAATAATTGTTTTTACATTTTATTGACAACTGCTTATTATACTTAAATGTATACTTTTTTTTTCTTTACTCTTTGTAACTATTATAATAATTATTGTTATTCAGATTGTAAAAATAAACGAAATCTTAAAAACGACAATGTATAATATTTGCAAATATATTTGATAATAATTTTCAGAATATATAATATTAAAAAGACATCAAAATGTGTTGTTTCCGTCATACAAACGGCGACATAGCAAATTTGTGTTCAGCAGAACCAATTTTGTGTTGTTAGCTAATCCCTACTAATGAAAATTAATCTATGGACTATGGTGATATTAAAAAGTAAAAATATATAAGAGCATAATATTGTAAGCTTTAATTGATATTTAAATTTTAAATGAGGATAATAAGAATAACCATGTACAACATTTTAAAACAGCATAACTCACTTAAACATTTAAATAGGTGCCAATAAAAACTTACTAGATGCTGTAGATAGTATTCTAACTTTTAAATTGTATAATATTTTTATATTTATTTACTGTGATATTATAGCCTAACAACACAAAATTGGACACAAATTTGATAAATTATACGTTTGTATGATGGACACAACACATGGGGGTTTGACATCCCTTTAGTATCTTTTAAATATGTTTTTACTTTTTGTACCAAATCAATAATAATTGAAAACTTAGTTATTGAATCAACAAGCATTAATTTGCATTAACACAAGATAAAAATAAAATTATTAATTATTAGGATCACAACTCCTATTACCGAATGCAAAACTAGAACTAAATATATTTAAGAGGTCAGTAAATAGGCCTCATTTGTTCACCATATTAATCTGTGTAGAAATGTCTCCTAATCTCTCTACTAAGTTGGTATATTTGCAAATGGCTTGTAATAAAATATAAATTTACATTAATATGTATATATTAATAATATTTATTCACTATGATGTAAAACTAAGCAAGCATACCCCTTTTTTGAATAATATATTTATCCAAATTCTATATGTTGAGGTTTTTAAATATACTTGAGACCATATTTTCAAACATTTAGATTTATAAGTATTCAAAAACAGATAAATAATTTACTGTAAAAAAGGTTGGTTCTCATCGGTAAAAAAGAAGTTGGTACAGGACATTCCTTAAAATATTGTAATTACATCAAATCTAAGCATTTGCCAAATTTAAAAAACAGTCTTGCATCGTATACCTGCAAGACACACGCTAGCCTACTCGTTCCTAGCCAATTGTATGCATCATTAAAAAGAAAACATTTACCGTGAATTTTTATCTAATATATATTTGGAGGGGGGGGCTAAGGCGGGGGGCCCTATCAACCCCATCTAGTTTCGCTTTTGCCTATCATATAACACAATTTATTATAATACTAAAATCAGTTAATATATATTCAATATAATATTATATTATTGTTAAGAATTGTTTTATGATTTCTTAGTGCTTCGTCGATGAATTACTCACCACGTTTTACAGTATAGACAATAGACATTCTGACGTTAAACATATTTTGCTTAAATATAGAAATCTCCAGGAAATTTTAACTTTTTAAATTAAATATTCTAAGAACTAACTTATCAAAATAACAAACATTCTTGTCAAGCATAATTTTGATGAAAATCTAAAATCATATTTCGATATGAAAGCATGTGTTGAGAATTATGAGTGAAATTCCACGGGTACCTTTCTGGTATTTATTTTCGAGTTACCATATTGTTTCATTGTAGTAAGTTTTTACGTTCACATAAATACAGTAACATTCAAATCGTGTACAATTTTAATTAAAAATGTCTAAAACTCGTGTAGAGAAAATATTTAAAATACTTTCATATTTAAGTTCTAAATAGTTCATACTTTTATAACCAATATTTCTGTAGTTTTGTAATGAACAACTTTGGAATTAGGTATTATATTTGAATTTTAAACATATTATAAGCAACACATTTTACTTTAATATTGATAATTATTTTCTCCAATATTTAACAAAAAAGGGCGATTTACATTTCAATAACTCATATCTGAATTCTGATTAACAGTTTTTTAGTTTCTAAAAATATTGTGATAAATGAAAAAATGAAAAAAAAACTATCAACTTATTTTATACTCAAATCATGACTAGCATGATCGTTTTGTTGACAGATAGGTTGAAATGAATCACGCAGAACAGGTTAGGTACCCACACTGGTAAGTCATGGGAAATAACGTTAAATGACAATGTAGAAAATTAAAGTGACACGATCGTGTAAATATTAGTCACTACAAAAATAGTATATAATTATTTTATAAATAATGATGAATAGTTAAATATAAAACTACTAATTTATTTTAATTTTAAAACATTTTTTTTAGATACCTGGAATTCATTTCATATACCTAAAGAAAAAAAAACTGTCTGGTGAAAACAGACTGCAGATGATGGTATAATGGTGTCGTCAGAGATCTACCATAAATTTCATTTCGTGTCGCATTCAGAAATTCATCGATTATTTAATCCTTTGATGAATGCATAGATCATATAGATTTCCACTATTCTTTTCGAGACCGTCTTTCGAGCAAAGGGGAAGCTTCATTGGCGTGTATGGAAAATGTTTGTTTCGCAATATACCATCAATTTATATAGACATTTAATTTGATGGGTATGGGCTCCAGTTTTACGGGTTCGAGTGTGGCCCTTATAGTTAGCGGTTAGTAGAACAAATAGTAGAGCATATCAGTTATAGAAGATCGCTTATTACGACACGATATTTTAATTTGTTGGTAAAGACTAATGAAATATATTGCATTGAGCAGCGGTTCTGATTATAATTATTTATTGTACATGATTAATTATTCTGAATACTGCTATTCCGTATTATTCATTTATTCATAAATAAATACATAATATGTATTTTATGTAAACATTAAAAAAAAAAATTTGTTTACACAATCTATTATACAGGTAATTTTATAGTATGTAATAGAATAACATAATATATATACTGGTATAAAAAGAGAAAGAGCCGTTTCCCAGATTGAAGAATATTCCCACTGGAGGAACTTAAACACGAGTTTACCAATACTATTGTTAATACTAACTAAAAACTAGAGATAAGAATATATATTATTCTATTACAATATTGTATAACAAGAATAGCTATTTATACAATTATATAATATATCCCAGTCATGTGCCACTAGTGGGTGGCTTCTTATCAAGTACTCATGTTATTTATAGCCCTTATCATACATGCTTATTGTGCACCATATTGTACAGATTGTATATATTATTATGAAAAAAAAAAATATATATATACTATTTAATATTATACAAACTGTGATTTTATATAACATTTTTAGCTTTTTTTTGGGGGGGGGGGGATTACAAAATATATTTGTAATCAACAATCTAAATATTACAAGAAAACGCATTTATTTTTTAAAAATATGAAAATAGCCAGGTTGGTATAGTGTATACTAATAGTACCTATAAATATTTTAGTTCAGTTAGAAACTGTATAATTGTAAACGAATATGTTTTTTAAAATATATTTCTAAATTATCTCAATACTCTTTGTTTTACCTACCTATTGGATGTGTTCTATACGTGTGTGTCTTTCTATGTTGAGAATCGCAAGCGAAGAAAATAAAAAATTTTGCTCAATAACTATAATATGGTAACTAGTACCGCAAATACATGCAGAATGCAGATGTAAATGTACTGTTGAAAATGTTACTTAATATATCGGTGTCCAATGCAACTCTCCTAATTAAAATATTTAAACTATTATGTAGGTATTATATTGTATAATTAATTAATTAATAATCCATACAATTTTAAAAAAGCATCACAATTTATAATTTTCAGTGAATAAGTAAAAAGAATAGATTCTAAAATAACAATTATACAAATGAGTAAATTACAGTTATAAATTAAGGGTGGGCGTCGTTGAACGGAGCCAGTATGGGGGCAAAGCCCCCTGATAATTAATAATATTTTTTTTTTTAAATGCTATTTATTAAATAATTTGTCATTTTTTAACGAAAATATAGTTTTTATGACATAACAGATATTTTTAGTGCCATAAGAGAGCGTTCGTATTTATTATTTTTTTACTACATAAATACCATAAGTCATAACCCTAATTATGGGTAACTTATACAATTAATGTACCTTGTACCTAGGTATTACCTATAATATATTATGTAGTTATATGTATTATATAATATGACTATATTATATCGTCTATATCTCAAGTCGTATATGTCTTGTTTGATGCGATTTTCTTGAGATAACTTTTTAATGTGATTTACATTTTACATGTATATGAATTGATAAGATATATTGTATACCTACGTCATCAATCATTACATCAACAAAAATACATTGACCGTGAAAAAATAATCAATCAACAAATTTACAATTAATGCTACCTAAACATTTATAATATTCAAATATAAATATTATTAATTAATATTCGTCTGTAACTGCGATCAAAAAAATATGTTTATTTGATAACCGTTAATGTTGAAGTTTTATCTAAATTTATTTTGCTCGATATTTTTGTATATTTTATGTTTGTATAAAATTGGGATTTATTAGATATTAAAATTTAATTTTCTTCCACCAAAAATTTCGAAGGATAAATCATTTGTTATCATAATAATATTGACATATTACCTATTGTTCCTACTGCTAATAGTTGATTAATGATTACTATAAATTCTAATTGTGAAATATTATATTAACTATCCAAACTTTGTTCTGTCTTATCATCACTGCGTGTGGATTATATCGTTTCATCGTGATATTTACGTTTTGCCAAATCTAGTTATTAAGCTTAGACATTAGGTATGCTTTGCAAAAAGTCCATTAGAAAAATTATTAATAATTAAGTAAAAAAATATTTTAGCTGTCAGCCATCATGTGCCTACAATATAGTTTTTCGTCGAGAAACTCGAGATCGACCATGCGTGTTAAAAAATGTTTTCAAATTAAATATTTTATTTATAATCGCGTTTACCGGGAACTACTACTAATTATTATTATTAAGCATGCCGTTTAAGATATTATATGTCCAAGACGTCTTGTATATTATATATATTATTTATAAATTATGATTTATCATGCGCTAGACATGGTAGTGTGTGTTTACATTACAACGAATACATGTTCAAAATTATATTTATTTAATATAGTTGATATCATCACGCGCCGCTTAAGTTTCGTAGAATCGTCCAGCCGAGCCGAACCCTCGTTTCCGGATCACGGCTAACAACCACTGCCAGTTTTTTTGTAGTACAGCTTTCAAACGTGGTGTGACTATATAGTGTGTTTCGACCCAGTCAGTTCTAATTATAATCAACAGATGTGCGAATATTGTATTGGTGGAAAGACTGCAACGGCGACTAGCGAATAATAAGTTATTTCGTTATTTATTTATTTTTATTTTTTCGTTATTCCTTTTTGTAGTTTTGTATTTATTTCATCAAATAATATTTGACGACATATTATAATGTAGGTATATTTGTTGAAAATACGACTCGGCTTACAAACATTACATAATATGACGAAAAACGACTGAAATTTGTAAACGTAATCTTAACGAAAACAGTAAACAAAAATAATTAAATACCACAAAACAAAACATAACGATTAACAAAATGTTATATAGAATATCATCATTAAACAAAACGTAATGGATAATGTATAGATATTATCATTAAAAGAAAAATAACGCAAAATGAAAAGATTAAATATTTATTATTATTTAAAATCTATTTAATATTGGTTTCGTAGAAATATTTATTCCACGTGATTTATTTATTTATCCTACCAATCAATCCAAGAATTTAGTATATTCCGTATCCGGGCCATTCTTTGAATTGGATATTATTTTTAACGATTAACGCAAAAAATGTATAACGTTTTAATTATATAAATAATGAAAAACGCAAAAGTTTAAATTCTGAAGAACGATAACGCGAAAATTGTATAACGTTTAAATATTGTAAATAACGTAAAATGAAATTTTTTTCAAAAGCCCTGCAAATTGATACCCTTCCAATAAGCATAGCTTGTGTTTGGAGTAAGTGAGTTCAAATTCTAAGGTTATATAATATGTTTAACAAAGTTTTATAAAATATGAACAATTAAGGTACCTACTTAATTATAAGATCGATATTGGATTATTGGTTAATGTTATTCATAATATACCACATTACACTAAACTAAATATATGATCAAAGTTAAACTTTTTAATATAATCTAATAACATTTTTTTATTTTTAAATTTGTTTAAATCAATTTTTATTTTTCTACAAAATCAATACCTACATACATATTGTATTGTATTGATTTTTCCAAATTGTTCGATAACTTTTAAAACATTTCAATTACTAAGATTTTTCTAGGCGCGTATTATACTTATAATATTTTGTCATGAGTAACTAACATTTACTTTTGACATATGTAAAACAACATTTTTATAGTAAATAAATTTTAAATTAAGAACATTAAACTCATTATATAAATTGTTCGTCGGGTAAGAAACGGGCTTCTTAATAATTATTACTTTAATTAAAGTGCGTATTTATTGTAACTTACTCCAAGTTAGTCGAATATAATATATATTATACGTTCCGCCCCAGACTGCAAAACCATGACTAATTATAGACTGAGCAAAGGAGGGAAGTACACACCACTCCGAATTGATGTTGAAATATTATGTTGAGCTCGTGATCAGACCATTTAAACTTTCCATTAACTTTAATTCCTATATAGGTATTTAATCATTTTTGTATTATGAATGCCTATGGCAAAGACATATATATAGATATAGTCATCATTCGCAGTGAACGGTCCAAAGTATAAATTACTAATGGTTCATCTTGCAGAGCAGATATACTTCAGCGGTGCTGCAGAATATAATAATAATATTATGGTCTTGCGGTTTGTGAAAAATAAAAGTCTTCCATAATGGCAATCCTAATAGCCGCCGGACAGCAGTCGTCTGGACACACACACACACACAAGTAATACTCGATAGTATTATACGTGTGTCACCGCAGTTAAAACACAGGTAGGTAGGAAGGCGTACTTGGGTTTTTGCTTTGTGCTCGTCGACAATTAATTTTTTTATCATACGGTCGCTGCAGCCTCGTTTGCGATCTGCACTTGGCGATAGCGCTCCTGCCTACGCATTACAAGTGTATTTTATTGTACATAAAATATGTGTAGCATATAATAATATATTATATACCTACCTAGAACGTGTAAATTCATATACAGAGTGCTCCACCATTATTATGATACAGCCATCATTTTATCACGTATAAATATTGAATATACAGAAAAACGTATGAAACGCGAGTTATTCGATTTAGAACCAATTAGTACGTCTTATAATTTTTTACAATATATTAGGAGGGTTTTGGGGAGTAAATAACGTTAGAAACCCAAATGATACGGCCCATACTTTTTTTGCAACCGTAATATGAAGGCATTTTTTTTAAATACGTTTAGTGCTTGAACAACATTAACTATTTCAAAACTCTATACTTGAGCGATACTTTAGGTTTTATAAACGTCTAAAGTTGACCACCCAAAACCCCCCCTAAAATATCGTGAAAAATTTAAAAATGTACAAATCGTTTTAGATAATCAAAAAACGTTCGTATCAAAAATGTAGATTGTAGGTACGTTTTTCTCTATTTTGAATCAATAAATTGGCCATAAATTACATTTTGTATCTGGACCCTGTATATTATATTCGCCCGCCGAGTCTCGTTTAAATAAAGTTAAGCCGATTAATTCAGTGGCGTGTTCACGGGGTAAACCGACTACCTATATTCGCTATGTTATACTATAATATAATTATTGTCATTGTTTTTATTATTACTACTATTACTATTACTATTACTATTATTATTATTATTATTATTATTATTATTATTATTATTATTATTATTATCATCATCGTCATTATTATTATCCTACTGTTTTCTATATTGTCTATCATGATGATTGTAATGTTGTCGTTGATTGTAACAGGGCCTCGCCCGTTAATACCAAATAAATATATATATATACATATATATATATAGGCCCGGGCCTGTACAATTTTTGTTCGACCGGTTAGATATTTTTTGTCGAACGTAAAAATGTAACAATTGAAATACATGAGATATGGTCAGATGACAACGGGTAGAATAAAACCATACTTGAGATCAACAACGACCGCTGGATGCTCTTGAAAATACAGAAATATCTTATCGGCAATTGAATAAGAGAATAATATTATAAGTAGTCCGTTGATAAATGCCCCTAAAGCGTGATTGAAGAGTTTTCAAAAACAAAAAATAGTCAAACGACTTTTACCGTTTAAAGTTTAAAGCATAAATTAAATATTATTTTATAATTTTGTTAAATTGTTTATGTTGTTTTCTTTATAAAATATACAGACTGAAGTTATATTTTATGTTTATGATTCTTTTTTTTGAATCCCGGAAAAAAAGACCAAGGAAAAAAAACACGGAAAAAAAGAATAAAAACTTTTTAAAATAATGAGTGGCTACAATATTTCTTAGAATGACAAAGCATTTAGGTGAATAGATATACTATACCTAGTAGTATAGTCTAATTAACACTTGTTAGCTTTTTTTACACGTAATTATAATTTTATATTATACTTTTTTTTCCATGTATTTTTTTTTCTTGGTCATTTTTACCAATTACCGTTTTTATTTTAAGTATACCTTGTTGACTGTGGTTACTGTTATCTGTTATAACAAATTAATTTTTAATGTTAATTAGAAAGAATTGTATATTAGAATTTAGTCAATATTGTTACAAATTATTTGCTTTTTAAAAGAAAAAGAAACCATGGTACAAAATGTATATCAGCTAAGATAAAAATTAAAAATTAACTCCTTACATACTCAGTTAAGCTTTACTTATGTAGTACTGAACAAACTACAGAACAGAACAGGCCTACCCTTGTGCTGGACACAACACTGCTGATTAAAATATAACCACGTGCGTGTGGTTTAGGACGTTTAGCCAGAGTCGTATTTACGATTTTGTCGCTTTTTGTATCTACACAAATTTTGGCGACCTTTTTTTCTCAAAGTTTCCTTTCACCCATAATTGCTGAAAGGGTGTTTATCCCTAAAAAAGCTTTTGACACCCCTCTAATTAGAAAATGTACTATTTCTCACCATCAAAAATGATACCCAAATGTATATTTTCCCCCTTATTATGCACTTATGATTCCACTAGTTCAGAGAACACTTTTATTTTACAACTCTATTTATTCCTAATAAGATCATCTATGACAATTGTTTATAAAGCAATCTTAAATAAATTTGTCAGTAAAATAATAAATTATTGATGTTTTTAAAATATAGTAAATACGAAACAATAATTATTAACTAATGAACAACAAAACTGTATGACAATTTAATAAAATAAATTGTATATAATATATACGAATGTATTATACATAATATAGTAATGTAAAGGATATAATATAATAAGAAAAGAAAAATAAACAAGATTAGTAAATGATGATTATTTTTTATGATGAGCCTTCTGTGGAGCAAATTCTTCAATAATATATTTATATTTGAGAGAACTGGTGATTTCTGATTCAATACTCAGATCATTTATGATACAGGTTATCATTAATATAATTTCTCAATAAATCCAATAAAATAAAAAAATATTATAATTGTATTCTATTATAACTTAATTTTAAAACATTTTAACCTCTATTGACGGCATCCCTTCAAGGGACTCTAGGAAATTTGGTGCCCCGAGCAATTACCCTCCCCCCTCCTAAATACGCCACTGCGTTTAGGTAGAATTATATAATGATCGTTTATCAATTATCAGTGTCTACCATTTGTTTATCAATAATTCGTTAAAGCCCAAACAAACCATATCGATTTTTTATCAAAACGACCTAAACGACTGACAAAAGTTAAAGGTAGGTAGTAGGTACTTCTATTATAGTGGTTTGATTTAAAACAAAAATAATTGCCTAAACACAACCCCTTAAAAATTACACGTTAGCATGCACGCTGTATATAATAATAAATTAATAGCCGTAAAACTATTATTTTTTGTAAACATTTTTATTTTGTGGGCCAAATTTTCTGCTGATCGATAGAATCTTAAAAAAGAGGAAACGATCAAAGAGGAGACCATTTTTCTCATAATATAATATATAATAACAATAATTTAAACTATAGGTAGTATTATATTATATAATAAACATAGAAGTATTACAAATACGAAGAGAAGTGATCTGCTAGCACGCGTAATGTACACGTGAGTGAAGAATTCTAATAGGTAATAACTACAATAATAACGTTTTAGGATTCCAATAAGGCAGTATAACTAATAGATAATATGAGGCGTGAGACAGGTATTCGTAGCTCTTTATACCCTCTATCGCAATAGATGTCCGTGGCCTTTAAATATTATTTTTTTTAGACCATAATATTTTATAATAATTTATATACCTACCTACTATATTTTAGTGTGATTAAATAGTATTTTATTTCGTTCGTAATTTAACTGGTTTCTTTATTGTTCGTTTTTTCTCTGCAGAAACCACGTGGGAATAATAGGTAGTCATTTGTATAAAAAAAAATACTGGTTTCTTGATACATTTCGGTTCAACTGTACATGTTATACAATAATAACATAATTATTATTATTCTTTAATAAGAAAAAAAAACCTGCAGTTATTTATTTAGGATAAATATAAAAGTGTACGAAAAATAAATTAAACTCGTCTATTATAATAGGTGAATATAATAAACGTACTTTTTTTTTTATAATTAGCTTTTATTTAACATGATAAACGTACTTACTTATAATACGAGTTATGTAATTACGAATCTAGTCTACGAAACGACAGAGTAGATTTTTGATAATTTATCGACACAATATTTTGCTAATAATCCATTGTTCGACATTAGTCATTTTTAACAGGTGACGAGTTTTGTCAGGTACTTGCTTATTATTTGTCAGTTCTTACTTAAATTATCGTGCTACCGTCAAGTGCGATTTATTTCGCGCAATCATAAGTTGTTGTTGAATACCTGTATAAGAATATTATACTAAGAATTATTTTAGTAACCATAATTTCAAAATTATTATAATATTCATGAAACGTAAAATTATTCAATTAGTAGGTGTATATAATATATATACCACATTATTACATACTATTAAAATACGTCAATACTAATGAGTATGTATTATTATTATTTAAAACTAAAAATTACTACCAATATGTATACATGTATAACATATATAGGTATATATTATAATATGTTTATATTATAATGTAGGTATATCGTATATATAGTTTATGTTCAAACAAAGAAGAAAAAATGTTACACAATCAACACCGATGACGAATTAAAAATTAAATTATTGCATGCAAATCAAAATAATTTAACAACATATAATATGGTCAAGGAAATTGGTTAGTGTCTTAGTGATAATACACTGTGTTACGTTTAAAATATTTAGATACATATATTTTATTATAATATATAAATCAAGTGTTCCTATTGTTGCCTTGTTCCCTTTAGTTTCCCGATGGGGCGAGGCGCTCACTGCTTGGTCGGAGTTAACATTTTGGAATTGTTTCCTTTTTCCAACCTATAACCTTTATATTATGTCATTATCAGAATATGAAAAAAGAACAAATAATAATATTTAATAACAATAACCAAATTAACATTATAGTTAATTAACCATAATTGTCCACTTTTCTATTATTAAGTCTAATCTATAAAACAATAACTACGATATTTTTCAACGGCTATTTGTTTCCTACAGTAAATTTTAATATTTAACAGAAATTCTATCAAAATATTACGAATATTTCCACTGCGAGAAATCAATAATATTAAGTGTGTATATAGTGCTTGGAAAATTGTCAGGTAAGTACTTTATTATTACGTATGAAAAAATACAAATTTACATAAGATAATATAATTTACTTCTTAAAATTTCTTTTAAATTAAACTTGAACAATTTTAATTATTATTCGATGTTATTCTATCGAAAAAAATTCTCATGATAACACAGCGTGTGACCTCTAACCGTTTCAATTACATTTTATACACTTATTATTGTAACTATGCATATATTTTATCGTGCAAATTTATATAATATGTAAATATACATTATTTAAAATTATTATTTATAAAACTATGTACACGGTAGCGGGTTTTACTTAGGTAACTACAACTGGTGGGGGGGGGGGGATGGAAGAGACTGAAAGATTTTTTATCAGCTATACATGCATTAGTACAGTCACTTTTCGAAGTGTTGAATGTTTATATTAGTTATTATGCGTAGTAAAAATAATAATTATAAATAATGCAATGGCACTCTCCATGTATAGTAATACAACTCTCTAGGTCATTCGGCGGTTTTTCTAGGTTTTTTAACCGTTCTTCGACATTTCGGTGGATATTTATTTCAATTAAAATTATCGAAACATTTTGAAATTAAAATTTAAAATCGTTACAGGCATTAGTTATACCTAGTTATTGTTTGAATTTTAATTACTGTATTATGTAATATGTAACACGTTCGGCTAATAAAACAATTATTGTGATTAGCTGTCGTGGCTTGTGTTATTTAAAGTGAACCAATTTTCTGAGAATATTACATCTGTAAAGATATTGTTGTATTATTATTGACTATGTACCTAATGACTTGTATCAGTTGTAGGTATATTAAAGAATATAATTATTACTATCCTTGCAATACAAAACATAATTTTTATCTTTTGTTGGCATAATTCTCAGTTGTCAGTTGACATGTAGTATTTTGAAAAATTCGATATTCTGGAATTATCTCTCTACTTTTATGATAATGATGCTTCCTAACTTGCATTGTTATTTACGAAATATCTACTCTGTTCGAGTATCTAGGACATTTAATTTAGTATTGTTTTTTAATGTCATCCAAGTTATTATTCACATCATTAATAACACAATATAATTTCCCAGTGTATTTTTTTACATGATTTGAAATACATAAAAAACGGTAGGCAATAGCTATTTAACAAACATAAATTAATCAAAGTCAGTACAAACAGAATTTTCGTTATAATCATTTTTTAATACGAATAAAAACAATAACAAAGAATTAAAAAAATCATTCGTTCTATGTATATAGTTAATGATTCAGCCAATTCAAAGATAGACATAATATAATATATTTCCATGTTAATGTTTTCATTCATCATTAGAACACTTTTATTAGACACGTGATGAATATATTTATAAGTATATGAATATAACTAACGAATATAAGCTGAAAATATATATATAGCTATATATTAGATACTTGTTGGTTGTTAAATAGTTTTAATTTATTAACCATTTACATTATTAATTTATATTAAATCATACAAAATGTTAAAAACGGAATTTTATTAATAAACTTAAAACATAATAATATATAGCTCTTACAGATTTATTTATTTTTATTCTAATTGGTTTTTAATGTTTAAAAAAATTTAATTGGGGAATAAATTATTTATTTCGTTTTAAAGTTGAACATGATAATTATAAACATAAACAACATCCTAAAAATAAGTAGGTATCAATTTTATTTGCATCGCATCGATTCGTCTCATTCCTGTTATTTATTTGTTGGATTTTTTACAGAATTTACACAGATTATAATATTGTCTTTCTCTCTTGGATCATGCCTCGTGCAAGACGCATTTCCTAGAATTGAAATACAACACAAAAAGAACTTACAGTTGCAACGCTATAAAAATATCGTAGTATTATTTTCGATGAACGAATCGTATAACACTGCAGTCTATAATATTTTTGGAACAATAACAATGAATACAAATATAATTAAATACATATTGTATACAATAAACGTGTGCGTCCAAAGTCCACGTGGAGTAAATAAATGGTTTTTTTTTTACTTTGTGTACGATAATATTACTCGGCACGTGACGACTCCTGAAACATTAATTTTAGGGTGATGAGGATAAATCTGGGCATGATCAACCTTCAAGTTATCGATCCCTGATGAGGAAATAATAAGTTCAAAATAAAATTTATTCGTTTCGGGGGTTCGCTGTTTTTACTTAAAGCACATATTATAATACTTATACCTATAATTATTAGGGTTTTAAATTTGAAATATTTCAAAATTGAAAATTTCACTACCTACTCGTGAAATATTGAAAAATATTTTTTTACATAATATGCAGTAAGAACGTAGTTGATATTCCTATATTAGTATTTATTAATTAGTTATTACACATATTTTATTTTGTAAAAGAAACCTAAAGACCTAAAGCGCCTGCAGGTAGTAAATTAAGTATTATTGTATTATTTCATATCAGTATTTGTTTGGATATGAATAATATTATTTAAAACGTTTTGAGACAAAAAAGTAAAATACATATTAGATAAATATTGTATTGTAATGTGAATTAATATAATGATAATACATTAATAAATAATAATTCACAAATGTATTCGTAAGTATATGATTATTGATTAGTGATTACTGATTAATTCTAGCCTGTCTAGGCCATCTTCAGAAAGCCATTGACACTATTGCACTAGTCACTATAATAAACAATTTGTGTATTTATACAATAGACATAGGTAATTTTAAACATGTTCATCTCTTACCCCTATTATACGGGTGTAACTTGAAAAAAACTTTTTTTCTGATTTTTGGTATATTTCTATTTTTTATGAAATTTTAAAAGCTACCTATAATGTTCAAATGGGTCTCATGGAATTTTAAAATATTTTATTTGTTTTAAAAAACAATTCATTCAGACATAATTTGAAAATGATTAAGTTGCGCAATAATTATTTATATAATATTATGTATAGTTCTATTTTAATTTTTTACAAAAATATAAAGTATCCTTACATTTTACTTGAGTTGAAATCATAAGTTAAATTCTGCATTTTGTGGTGGCCAGTAGAGCGACTACACCGCGAACCTCTCTGTTGAGTAGATGATCTCATACGGAACCACGTATAGCTGTAAATTCTAACGTAATATTGTAGGATATCCAATAAATTGTATTATTTTTTTTTTATTAAATCGGTCTTTTTTATTCCAAGTTTCTCGATTTTATTATGATATAGCAGAAGTAAAAGCTGCGCTGACGCACGAAATAGTTGCGAAAATAAATTAAAAACGGTAATATATACGAACCGTCGAAAGTATGTTTTGGCAAAATATAACGTTGATAAAATTAAATACAATTTTTATAGACATAAGATAGCTGAGTCATTGAACTTATGACTAATATTCAAAATAACCTTCATCAATCATTACACATTTTGGGTTACGTTTTCGTAACGCTTCTCATTTAATATATTATGTTGGAGCGTGTGTGGGTATCCAATTTGAACACCAAATCGTCCGCACTCGCGGTTACTCAGATAAATATCACCCACTGCATATGTTGTTGGAATATCCAACTCGTAACGGATCGATGTACAGCAGAAAAGATAATACTTATAAGAAAGATCAAAGCAGCTCTGACGCTCTGTAATGGTCTAAACGACTAAATAATGTTATGGTTAGATACGCGAACGTTCTACAATATAATACATACACATATATAATAAAATATTTAGTATTTATGATTATAATATAGTCTTGTCGTATATGGACTTATGAGCGAGCCAGTGGGTTTCTACAGCGATATATAAAAAAAAATAATAATAATAATAACACTGCGAAACAAAACGGTGTAAAAACTGGCATCGAACACGGGCCACTCGAGTAATGGGTTGTAATATCGTTTTTTTCTTTTTCCGATCTTTCTTCCTACGAGACTGCAATAATATCGGGAACAATCAACAAAGGTATTTCACAACGTTTCCATAGCCATTTATTCGTTTTCTGTTGCAACAAAGATGTGATTTCCGTGGTATTATTATAGCTAAAATAATATAGTTTTATCAATTTTTAATGCTACATATTTGTATTATTATTATATATACGTGTGCCGGGCAATAATATATAATATTGACTAAATTAATTTCAGTCGCAGAGAAAACAACAGATTATATGATGAAATGTTTAAAAGACAATTATATATATTAATATAAAATAATGGTACGCTTCACATTATAACACTATAAAACGCGAAACAATTATTATTCTCGACATTATGTAACTAAACCTCCTACATTAAAGAAATAACTTTATTGCAGTCGAAGACTGTAATGTAACAAGTTATATTAGTATACATAGTTGGTACATTAATATTAAATAGGTAATTTCATTGAATCTAATTAGAAATAAACGACGCATTAAAACATAGTCATATTTCCCATTGTTTTTTTCAAACAATGATTAATAGTCAAATAGATAAAACTTATAACATCTGCAACATAATTCATTATAATATTGCATTCAAGTCTTAACTTTTAAATGGACTTAATAATAATTGTAAATAAGACATATTGTAACATTACAATATTGCAATATATTTTAGTATTGTAGGTACACATTTTTATATTTATAGCTGAGATCTGTTAGTTTTGAAGTAAGTATTTGGTAGCATTATATAGATTATATAGCTTTTTGAGTACAGTATATTCTTCGTAGCTCATGTAAGTACTACCGAATCTCCAAGAGTTTATTGGATGTTAATGCAATCTAATATTTGTATATTGATAATTTATTACAATATTTAAACCTTTTAATTTTTAAATACTATATTAATATTGAATTAATACATAATTATGTGTATGATAGTACATGGCCTTATTTCAGATTCTGAGCAGAGCAATGGATAAATCGGTTTTATTGGTGTGTTGTTTTTTTAATTTTTATACTTTATATTTTATTTTTATTTGTCATTCTTAGCGGACCGAATTATGTATTAGCTTTACAATGATGAGTGTTTTTTTTTTGTGTATCTATAATTTTATATAGTATATATATTAAATAAGTAACGATAAGTAGTCGAAATAATGTTTTGATTTTCAACTTTGAGGGTAGTTTCTGATAGTTGATTGGATCTAGTTGGTACTTTAAAAAGGTCAAAAATAGAAAATTCATACTACTTTTCAAAGCGTCGGGAAAACAAAAAAACATAGAAAAAATTAATAAAAACGAGAATATTTACAAAAAACCTGCTTTCGACAAATTCAATTTTGATTTTTTTTTTAAGTAACCAAAAAACAAAAAACAGTAGATTATACTTTAAATTGTTACCAAATTTTTATTTAAGTTTTTTTGATTCATGTAAAAACTTTAAAAATATTTCGACTCTTTTTGAGCTATTTATAGACATTTAAAATGTTCTGTTTTTGTTGCTTTAAATGCGTCGATATAAAAATGTTTGGTTGGTCAAAAAGTTTGAAAGTTTAATCAAAGTTAGTAATAATTAGTGATAAGTTTTTTTTTGTAATTTAAAAATGTTATTTGTGGGTACTTGAAACTTTTAAAGTATATCAAATTTAACACTATATTATAGCTATGTTTTACATATATGCGTATTACCTACTTGTCTTAAGTGTTATACAGTTTAATAAATACTACTAAAATTAAATAGTAATATATCATTTTCAAATCTATGACTATAGAATCCAATTTAGACATTATTTATATTACATTATAGGTTATTTACATTATTTATTTATTTATATGCCAGAGTAATTTTTTTTTACAACTAAATTTGAATTCATTACTTTTATTATTCAACAACTATCAAATATAATTCCAAATAAAAATGGTATTATTAAATACGATTTTGCAAGTTATTATTGCATGTAGGTATACTTACACGTATATTATTAAAATTGCAATCTGTGTTCATTATAGCAGAGATATATTAAACAATTTAAATTATCATGATGTAATAGTATTAACTATTGGTATTCTTAAGTCTCCTTTTAAGCGGTTTAAAATAATTTACAATTTTAGTACTGCTTATAGTCAGTTACCGTAAGATAATATATATTCAGTATAGTTACCGCATCAGTATAACCAGGGTCGTAGACACGGAGGGAGAGTGTTATGGACTTCAACCCTCCTTACAACATGGAAAGTACATACAATTATATATTTACAGACATTTAAAACTTCTAACAAATTTTTTAAGGAATTTTCCCTATTGGTTTTTGATTTACGTCTGAACGGTTAAGCTGTTAGAAATTCGTTTTTTTTTTAATACATATAAAAACAATTCACTATAGTGACTTATTGTTTGTTCTTGTAGTTTTAAAATTCAAAAACCTAAATCTGAGAACTTTGACTTTTACATAAGAGAGATAAAAAAAACAAAGTTTCCCAGATTATGGTTTTTAAAACCATAAAGGTGGATTCCTAGATATAGTCGATCACTTTTATTTATTTCTAGTCATGAATCATGGGTGGACCAACTTCCCGCGTGTCATTGATAAACAACATTTATTCTTCGTACAAATTAAAATAAGATTTTAAAGATTTTAATTTGAAAATATTCAATAAGTTATATTTAGATTTTAAACGGATGTGATATGTAAACGATAAATGATAAATATCAACTATTTTTTCAATCATAGAATACAATCATCGTATTAAGAGTATATATGCCGATTGGAACAAATTGGGCGATCTCTGAAATTATTTCCATCGTCACCTATAGCTGCATCGTAATAATAATTATGTAATATACATTTTTTTTTATCCAAAACTGCCAAGATGTAAAACAAAATGAAATAAATTTGTCTCTTTAGAATGTTTGTATGATAATTATTTTAATATATTATCATACCTGATATAAACCGATATTTATATACATATATAAGTTATATTTATAAAGTTACCTGATACAATAAACAATTTAGGTGTATAAGTATCAAAAACAAAATTAATTTTATGTATCAATGTAAACGTTGAAAGTATATTTGAAACCGTACCCAACACATGTTTGTTATGTAAACTGATAACGACTAAAAAAAAAAAAATTGTGTTTGGTAATATATTATGTATACAAGTGTACCTATATAATCATAACTCACTTTGAACTTCGATAGTTTGAAACATTTACCAATTAAATATCCACGCGTAAATTAATATATTAGTCGACTGGTTAAAATTTGCTCACTTGCAGTGGACATGTGTACATTTATAATTCATCTATATTTTGTGTAGGTGTGTATCAAATATTTACACACATTTTTAGGTAGGTACTGTGTCTACAGAATTTCACATTTCGTTCAAATACATTTTTTTTAGTTTTTATTGTGTTTTAGTGCTAGACAATTATTTTAAAAGTACGCTTTTTGGCGAACGCTCAAATCATGTTTAAAAAATACTTAATAATATGTTAAACAATGTGCGATTGTATATATACAATATACAACATATTTTATTGTAGTGTAAAAACCTACTGTTATTGGCACTGGTATAGTTATTGGCACCGAGTAATTTTTTTTTGCGTATAAACAATGTTTGATTATGAATTTTAGGTAGGTTTATTATTTTACTTTAATCATACGATTATTATACTGATTTTATTACCAATCTTTAAGTTATGATTTTATTTATTTTATTTTTCGCAATTTGATGTAGTAATGGAACGGTCAATAACTACTGGCAAAAACACATTCTCAGGGTGCCAAAACTGTATACGCTTTACCCTATATAATATTAATGTATTCTATTAGCCAATTTTAAAATAATTGCATTGTACATATTTAATATAAACATACATTAATACATTTTTTTAAAATTTATTTGTTTATAAGTACTATAATATAATAAGTTCTTTAAACACTATAGTTTACAGTAGAAACCGCTTAAAACGATCTATTCAAGGGACCTAGAGAATCAGATCATTACATCCAAACTTCCTTAAATCCTGATGATTATATCCAAACTATATTATATATTTATGATTTATGAATAAATATCGTGAACATTATGAATCGTTTTATCCAGAATATCGTTATATACAACATTGTAATAAGCGGATTCGGTTGTATTTTAGGGGTGTATAATTACTGTATTATAATATAATTTAAATATTATGTCGAAAAATTAACATTATTGGATTACACTTGGATTTTTTATGTAAATAATTACTCTTACAAGAAACACATATTTAAACTGTATAAATTAAGTAAAATCTTAAAATGTTTGAAAGTTTGTCTATGGTCATCAATAATGTACAGAGATAAATAACAAATTAAAATACTTTTTACAATGACTAATATAACATTGCTAGGCTATTTAAAATATTTATGAAATAACTGAATAACAATTTTGGAAAATATTTATACTTATGTTTGTTTTCTGGTGCTACAAAAACTGTAAAAACAAAATGTTTTTTCATTTATTGTAGTTTTTTTACCAAGCTGATTTTTTTTTATTTATTTTAAAGTTATTTAAAGATACAATAAAAGACTAATTAATAGTTTGTTAATCGTTGTAAAAAATACTTTGAGGGCGTGGAAAAAGCATCTATTTAGTAACCAATTAGAACGTATTACTGCTGTAATTATGCTGGTCCCTCTCAATTTCCGAACTGAACTGAACGTTGTTGAATTTTTTGTATTTCTTTAGATAATTGTTGAGGGTATTGTATAATACATTTTGGGTAAAACGTGATTTGAAATAGACTCAGTACGGCAAGATATTTTTAGAAATATTTATCGAAAAAAAGTGCGAAATATTTTTTTACCTATATATTCTTGTATTATGTAATTTATAATACGTTTTGATCTATTGCCATATTATATCACTAATACGACTTTATAAAAGTGTACAACGATTTGTCTATGTGAATGTTTTTACATCTTTTGTGGTTGGATGACGAATATAAAATATATTTGGTGAGGTTAGGTTTACGTTTGAGAATTTTAAGCCATCATGCGCAGTTTCTTAGAGTCTTCGAACGAATCTCTGCAGGAAAAATATTCATATAAATGAAACGTTTTTGTACAAAACGAGATTATAACGTAATTTATTACAAATAGCGGTGGTAAAATAAATAGATGAACATGTTCAAAATATAAACCGATAAGCGACTGATAACAATGAGAAGCGACCGATAAGAATGAGAACAATAACGTGAGTTAACACGATGACAGCATAGGCACCGTGTAAAATTTATAGTTATGATAATAAGTTCAATGTTCTAATTGTCACAATATATGAAGAAGAAGAAAATATTGCGTCGAATTAGGTACCTATGCCTACAACGTTAAAAAGTATTCATTTTTTATTCATATAAAATAGTTGTACTCAGTTAAAACTTAAAGTTTCGATAAATATTGACTGTTAGTAATAATAAACTCAACTATAGAAAAATAAATCATAATTTCTACTCTTCAAATACGTATAAGTTTAATATTAATATTGTATATACATGCTTGTTAGTATTTTTTGATATGAAAGCTCAACTTAATTTTTTTCAACAAACAATAAAACTAGAAATACAGATGGCCACGTGATATAATAATATACATATAATATTGAAATTATTTGCTATGAATAGGTATTATTGTTATTCAAAAGGTTGTATAAGTTACCAAATATTTTGCAAGATGCTGTTATCTCAAAGCTGTATTCGTAATCATGTGTAACAATGTTTTTTTTTTTATGTAACTGTGCATCGAACTTTACTGTTATTTAAATTTTAAATAAATATAATTTGATAAGGCGTAAGATAATATTTGTAGAAATTGATCGTTAAATTTATTGTTCGTAGATGATTCATCGAACCATGTACCAAATCATATTATTATATTGTTATGCAATATTTATATTCCATTTTGTCTGGGGATAATCGCACATATCTGAAATGTAATGGATGACTAACATTTAAAGGAACAGAAAAGGTTATATTAGGTTCCGAGTAATAAGTATACGCCAACTACCAGTTTTAACCATGTTGTAAAACACTAAACATTTTTTACTTTTTTGAATAATAACATAATGTATTTTTAATTTTAGTCTGAAGTAAAATAATATGTTTCTCAGTATTCGATACATACTCGTATTATAACAATGGAATTTTGTTAATTAGTTGTTAGTATTTGAAGTTTAGATGAGTGGTGTTCACTGTTCAGTGGCACGACTGGGTATAAATTTCCTGCAAAATATTCGATGATTATGTATTGAAATAAAACTGAAAAATATTTAGCGTTCGAATAATAAAACTAAAAAGTTTGTAGTTATCCAAAAATGAGACAATTAATATAAATTAAAACATTTTGAATTTTTAGAATTAAACATTAACTATGCTATTATTTGATGATTTTTTTTTTTATAACATTTTATAAACTATTGACGATTTAACAGACAATTGAGTTCTCAAATAATATTTAAAATAAATATGCATAAGTATATCTTAATTAAAAAAAAATATATTTCCAATTAGAACTCAGTAGGCATTCTTATTAGGTATCTACTATTTTAATATATTAAAAAAAATCACGTTTATACATTGTACCTTACTGTCCTTAACTCGTCTGTACATTCGATTATATTCATTATTTTTATTTTTATATCTATAGTAGGTATTTTATCAACGTGTCATGATGATTATACTAATTTTAAAATAAAAAAAAATGTATATCGTGAAGAAGTATAGAAATGTATTCTTCTCACCACTGACTATGTTACCTAGAGAATAACATCAATGTTTAGACCTAATACTAAATATACAATAGTAGTACATTGTAATAATTATTTGGTATTTGAAAATGAAAAAAAAAAAAAAAATAATAATAATAATAATTAATTGTATTTGTGTGTATAGTTATGAATGTACATAGTTTATTAGTTTGTACTTTATAGCACATATAGATACATTGAACGTGCATGATGTATATTTTTAAAACAATAATTTAATGTAATGACCAATGATGTACTTAGTTGTATGAATAATAAATTATTATTAAACATACTTGTAATGGCGTATATAATAGTATTTACTACACTGATAAAATGATTTTTCTTTTTTGTGGTTTAAACTTTAATATTATTAAAATGATATTATTTTTATTTCTAAATTTAATTGATGAACAATACGTCTTATAGTCTATTTATAGTCATGTAAAGATTAATGAACAAGGATTTAATAGTTTTAATACTAATCGTGTGTATTTAATGCAATGATTAATCAAATAAACATGGATAAGAAAAATATATGATATTGAAAATGCTATAAAAATATATATTTTTTAAATGAATTGATATTTGAATTGCTATTTGTATAAAAAAAATGTTTATACAACCTTTCCAAAGCTTGTATCGGTAATCAATAATTAAAAATGAAAAAATGTATTGTGGTTCAAACAATATTATTCAATGTAGGTGTATTTATGAATAGCTAATATTATAATATTATAATATATATTATAGAGAACCCTTGTATTAAACTTTCTAGCTTTTTAACTGCAAAAAATGTTATTTTATGTATAGGCAGTTATAGAAAAAAATCTAAAAAAGATCGAATATGATAAATGTCAAAAAAGTATTAAATAGAGTCAAAATGTAGTTTTAAAAATATATAAATTTGACCTATTTATAGACATATTTAGTTTTCAATATTTTTAAAAACTTTTCTTTAAATATCGATAGAAATTTGTTTGAACACCTCGAAAGCCAAATACGGTGTTTCTCATAAGTTATTTTAATAATGGTTCAAAAATATTAAAGACACGCAGGCACTATATTTTTTTTAAGCATTCAAGTTCAAATTTTGACAAAATCACAACAATTTGCAAACTTTTTGTAGTTAAACAATTATAAATTGTTATTTTTAAAGGTTGAGAATTTAAGACAATATTTCTTATAAGTAGTTCATACTGAAACTTTCAAATTTCAAAGATAAACTGACATACTGTATTATTAATAGTAAAATAAATTCCTTTGTTAGAAATGTGCTGACAGACCGTCATCGCTCAGAATCGTTTTTTGTATACAATGATATCATGTCATTGAATTAAAATGTAACACATCCATTATCGTGTCCCACTCGAAACCTACTGTACAGCAGACCAGTATCCACTTGCCCACCTTTTTCCTTTAATAATAAATTTATTCAAATTCTGCAGATTTTTGGAATTTTTAAATATACTTAAGGACAGCAGTAGGATAATAGTCCTTAAAAACGGTGTTACAAAAACATAAAATAGATGTTATATTGCAGGATCTAATCATCATTATTATACTTAGACAATTTTTACAAACTATAAAATATCGATAGTTTTTTATTATTGACTATAATTTCAAAATACAATCATTATAAAACGATCTCATTCGAAATTAATAATATTAAAAATAGTATCTGAAATTATCTTAAAAATGTACTATAGTTAACCCCGACATAAAAAAAGTGTGGTGGCTGCGGGTGCAACTGGTGTTTATAAATCGTCGTGATGGACCAGGCCGGACCGTGGATCGTCCAACGCTCACATACTGTCCGTCACAACCAACGCATTGGCGTTTGTGGAGGCAATCTGCAGCCATTACATGCGAATGTCAACAACAGATATCCTCGGTTCTAATCTCCAGCTCAAAATTCGTGTCGTTGGCAGGTCAGTTACCCTGGCCCCGCCACTTACTAAATATATAATAAAAATTATGTGAAATTATGTAATATCATTTGTAATAATTTGTAACCACCAAAAAAAATTTTGTAACCCACGCACATCCGCTCAAATTGCAGTTTTTGTGTGGCGGGGCTGTGGTGACGTCACTACAGCCCCGCCATTACAGAAATTCGACTTGCAGGTTTTTAAATCTTTTAATCCTATATTCTTCATATTATACGTATAAGTTTAGTAATTATAAACTATTCATTTTATTATTAGTAGCTCTAGGTACCTATGTATATCATATTGTACGTGGGTATTGTAAGAATTTATAATATGTGTATGTACATAGTGCGCTTAATCTTAAACAATTATACTGTTATCGTTATTAATTAATCAATAGAATTCCTTACATTAGTAGGTATCTAATCTTAATATTTTCATGGATCATGATGGATGTAATATAGTCTTTACAAAGGGTTAAAGAAAAAAAAATGTCATAAAAAGAGAAGTATAGAGTTACATCGTATAATTAAACCAATCTTAAGACAAATATCCACTGTGCAAGATATGTTACAAACTATTATCGCGATATTAAACTTACAATCCCTATGTTACATTACAATGCGATGTTAATTGTTAATATAACATCCATACATTGTTTCATAAAAAAAAAAAAAATTAATGCGTCGGTATAGCATACTTAACAAGTACCATCATTTTAAAATCATATAGTTTTTTAATATAAAATAAATTTAATTAATCTAATTAATGTAAAGATGTTTACATTTTTATAAATCTCTCGAATTTCAAAAAAAAAATTATTACGTGTGTTTGAAATTTTTAATGTTTTTAATGGAAAAATGTACAATGTGTTTTTATCATACATTGATCATTTTTATTTAATTATTCAATGATGGTCATTTAAGAAGTTAAACAAATCTAACATACATTATAGTTTTTAGATTTAACTTGTGTTAGACATTAACATATAAATCGTATTAAATTTTAAACTATAAAAATGGTGAAGTTTAGTGTAGAAGACATAAACACAGAGAGTGTGTCTCTTAACAAAAGTTGTGATTATTACAATATTACCTCATTCATTTTATCGGTGGGTAAATAATATGTGATAAATTACAAATCACGTATCATCTTATTGAAATAAAAAGCTAAATTACTTATTAACAAACAACAATTAATAACAAAAAAACAAATGACAAATGATAAAATAAATGATAATTTGAATTTATACATTTATATTATATTTTTATTTATAACTTTTACGATATATATTATAAACAGTAGGTAAAATTGCTGAAATAAAAAATGTAGTGGTAATCTTGGTTGAAGCAATTGGACAAACAAACTAAAAAAAAAAAAAAACAACAAACTCATTGGACAAGCACACATAAATTTAAATGTAAATAAAATACTATTGAAATTATACTTACCTATTTATATTAATATAGGTACTTACAATAAAACCAAAATTGATATGTAAAACTTCAAGTATAAAATATTTTCTAAGCAGAGAAGACGGTGGTTTAAATCCTTATTTTGTAATTATTCAGTTAACTTTAAAACAACTATTCAGTTTAATATTCATACATAACAGCTAATTTTACGGTTATACTTGTGTAACATAGATTCAGAGCTAATTTAACTAAAAAAATAATTATGATGGTATTTATGATTATGAAATTAAAATTATAATGTTGGCTTAACTAATTAGTTAAGTAATGTTAAATTTGCGCAGCCTAATAGAAGACAAAAATATAGAGCCCTAAATTAAATTGGCTACAAACTGAGTAAATAGCGACGAAACAAACGCAGAAAATCGGAAGTGTCAGGACCGGACCCAAAACTCTAAAATAGGGGTAAATCGGGTATAAGTCGGGATCAGGGATGTGGACCCGTGATTTCAGCGGATGTGGGTGGGTTACATTTTTTTTTTGGTGGTTACAAATGATATTACATAATTTCCACCAGGTTTCAGTTACTCGTGAGTCGAACTTCTATAATGGCGGGGCTGTAGTGACGTCACCACAGCCCCGCCACACAAAAACTGCAATTTGAGCGGATGTGGGTGGGTTACAAAAATTTTTTTGGTGGTTACAAATGATTACAAATGATATTACATAATTTCCACTAGGTTTCAGTTACCTGTGTGTCGAATTTCTGTAATGGCGGGGCTGTAGTGACGTCACCACAGCCCCGCCACACAAAATCCATGATTTGAGCGGATGTGGGTGAGTTACAAAATTTTTTTTGGTGGTTACAAATGATTACAAATGATATTACATAATTTCCACTAGGTTTCAGGTACCTGTGTGTCGAATTTCTGTAATGGCGGGGCTGTAGTAACGTCACCACAGCCCCGCCACACAAAAACTGCAATTTGAGCGGATGTGGGTGGGTTACAAAATTTTTTTTGGTGGTTACAAATTATTACAAATGATATTACATAATTTCACATAATTTTTATTATATATTTAGTAAGTGGCGGGGCCAGGGTAACTGACCTGTCGTTGGCGGCCAACAAACCGCAGGCGCTGCACCAATAATAATTGCAAATGGTCAAATTGTGCGGCGGCAGCTTTGAGGTATACTCGGCAACTGGTGAGACAGCTAATCACGCGATCGTGACCTAACATAACCATCTATCCGCAGCAGTCGTGCAGTTTGTCCGTCTGATGAACGTTCGCTGTCTGCACTGCTCGTCTTCATCTGCACCGCAGTCTCGACCGATAAGCCCGCAGCTCAGTCCAGTAGCCCTCAACTCACATTCGGAGTGTATCTTACCTATAACCCGCGGCCCGTCCGAAAATTTCCTCACTCCCACGTGATAAAGCCACTCCTACCACGAAACCCCGCCAACCCCTCGACGATTTGATACAGACTAGCCGCAGTCTTGTAGCATTCGCCATCTGCAGTTTCCTCTACGCCCTCTCTAACTGTTTCCGGTACGCCCTCGCCAACTGTTTCCGGTATACCTGCTAGCGCAGCAGACCCGATGAGACCAGTGACAGACCGCAGTAGTACTACGCGGCCACGAGTATAAGTACATTTCCCCAGCCCCGCTCAATTTTGCAAATTTTCCTATGCGAATATTTATAAGAATTTGAAACGTGCATCCGTGGTCGTCATCCCTACGAAGCGTGTGACCAGTGACGTACTCGATTGTCTTCGTCCTTTGGGAAACGGCTGAAAAGCTAGATGAAGTCACGGTGCTGTAAACAAAACAGCGTATTATTCAACATCATGTGTCGCTATAGTAGCTTTGTTTGTAATATTTAATATTTGAAAACAATTGAATAGGTAGTTTTGGTTTGAAAATTTTTCGATGTTATTGTAAACATATGTTTTTTTTTTAAGAAAATGTAAAAATACAGAAGTAATTATTCTGCTCATTTCTTAATCATATTTGAATCCAAAATTATGTAATAATGTATTCCTCATGTTCACATATAATGTTTCACGTCTGTCAGCGTAAATAAAAGCATTGATTATAAATAATATCTACTATTTATACACTATTTATAATCAATGATAAAGGTATGTGGAATTTTCGATAATTGTTGATAAAAATATGTAAGCTTGGACAAATATTTGAAAATTGAATACAAGATTGCTCATAAATAATTGTTATTAATATACTATTCAAAAAAATGAAAGATACATATGAACGATTTTTTTTTAAGCATTAATTGAAGTTAGTACTTTGACGAAACTGCATATTATTATTCAAACTAAAAATAACAATGTTAGTTTTTTTGTTCTAATTAAAAAACATTATTCGTGGAAACTTGAAACATTTACTTATATTATATATTTTGATGACAATTTTACATTGCAATGACATTTTCAAAACATTTAATTAGTAATATTATAGGTAATGGTATAGGCTGACGGTCTGTCTTTGCTCAGAATCGTTTTTCGTATGGACTGTATATCATTGAATTCAAATTGAACACATCCATTACAGTGACCCACTTGACAACTTATTAATGTACCTATAGCATAGCTGTACCCAATTGCTGACCTTTTTTTTATTTAAATATCGATAAAAAAATGTTCTCCTGGTCAAAATATTTGAAAATGTAATACAAGGTTGAAGGTTCCTCATAATTTGTTATTATTTTTTATGTATATCATCATAAGGGAATAAGGGATAAAAAGTTTTATAAAACCATGGTCTATGCAATGACAAGAGCCACAATAATAATAATAATATAGATGTATAGAAAATTTCTATTTTTGAAAAAAGGAATATTATGTAAATATTTGTAGAAATAAAAATACATTAATGTTAGAATATTGATTTTGTAAATTTTAAAAATTCAATACGAGTATTCTATAACACTTGATTGAATTGGGATACTCGATGAATTATATTATCTAAGCGTGTGGGACAATATAGAAATATAAACACGTAAGGTTTGAAATATTTGTAAGTATTTCCGGTTAAACAGACACCTGTAGGCAGCCTACAGTAGGCTATATAATTCTTCTCAAGGTTTTTATTGACATAATAATGTGTTTTAGGAATTACTACAGCTATATTTTTAATTTTGATAATAAAATATAGACTGCAATTAATAAGAGTCACTAAATAACAAAAGAATATTTATATTATATTAATTATGTAATAACATTAATAATATAATACGTTCTTGTTCGTAATTTAATAAAAATGTATTAGGTATGTTTTATAACACTATCGATTATTTGTAACTCGACATTTGATATCTCGATAAAATTCCTTTTAAACTGACATAACAGTTGGTTTTTTTTTCGTTGTCTCAAAATTCTCGATGGTTCGAATTTTTTTCATTCTCCTTGAACCTTGAGTAGTTGATAGCTGCAAATTACTAAAATATCACATCGCAATGTATACATATTTCAATATTTATTTTTGTTTGAACTGATTTACCTTGTACTATACAGTGTACACTGTACAATATGAGTTATCTAATAACAGTAATGAAAATAGATTTATCGCATGTTGTGTGCAGTCGTGACATTTCATTTTTATAATTTGGAACGTTACAAAACGATTAACGAGTATGTCAGCATGCATGAATTAAAAACCGTGTTCTTCGTGTAAAACGATAATAATTATCAACATTAATAGGTAATTACTGCATAAAAACCGTTTGAGAAAATCTGTTGGGACACGTTTTAAGAGCAAAATGGATTCCCGGCAACAGCAGCATCAATGACCTTTCGTAAAGGCAGACATGTCTTACTGTTGCAGCATAATATTATTATTATTATTATTATTACTACTTGTGCTTTCCTAATAAGTTTGAAATTATAATATTATCTTACGGCTTCAGACTATCAAGTACCGACATACCAAGGGTTTGCGTCATAACTCTTGAGGGGTTGAAAGTCTTGGAAACATAGTTACATATTATACCATTTAATATCCTATTTTTGAGATAAACACTACCAGTTACCACCCTCACCTTAACGTTACAATATAATAATAAATCAATTTATACGGGGTGAATCACCAAGCATGCTCTCCCTCGTTTTTATTTTTTATTTAATTATCAATTTTTTCAAATTCTGATTTTTGGAAGTGTTATTAAATATACTTGAAGACCATATTTTCCAATTTTTGAGATTTTCGTACTAATTAAGTAGTGACCTGTGGAGATACAAACTTCTATTTTTCAAATGAGAATCCCCTTTTCAACAATAAATTATTAAGCTAAACATTTTTCTGAAAACTGTGACTTTGTGACTGTGATCAAAATTAGAATGAATATTTTTTGATTTATTAACTTTGTGTACCAAGGATAGTATAGGTCCATGATGATGGATTAAGAAGATATGGGGACTATTGAAATTTGAAAATGTAAACAATTAATATTAATCCATATGTATATAATATTACATAATATATTTTATATTTTTTTGATATCATTAAGGACTATTACCCTTAGCATAAACGTTTTAATAACTGAAAAACTACTTGTTCAAATTTTTAATTAAGTACTTACATCAAAAATTTCAAGAAAAATATACATTGTATAATTTATAGTGAAAAGGGGTTTCTTATTTGAAAAACAGAAGTTTGTATGGCCACGGACACTCTTTAAGTAAGTAGTACAAATATCTCATAAATCTGAAAATATAAACTTAATGTAGATATGTTTTTCAACTTTTTGACTTTTGATCGTTCTTTGACTTGCGAGTGCAACAGACTGCACTTTTAGAATTACAACAACAAAGATATATGTCTATACCTACAAAATCGGTACACAGTTACAGAGTCGCCGACGTGCCACTAGATTGAAGTGACTAACTGACGTGTTGGCCTACATTGTCCGCTATTCGACGCAGTCGGATTGCTTACTTGGCTACATTAGTTGAGCGTCAATCGATTTTCACTCGACGTGACTGACTTGCTAGACACTAGACAGGTATCATCGGGAGGGCCAGTCGTGTCGACCACGTCAGCCGCAAAGTACCAAACGACCGGCCCTGCTGATCTGCCTCTCCACGTCGACGGCACAAACCCTGTGGATCGACGACGTGGAGTATCGCGTCGTTTCCGGGTCCAGCCAGCCGACCGATTCCCCAATCGGGTTCCTGACCTCTTCGCCCTTGACCGGCACCACGACGTCCTTCGCTTCGTGGTCTAGCACGCCCGAGGACGGCGCCGATTCCGTAACGCCCACATTATATAATATGGTCCTCGCTCGCTCGCTCCGCGTAATGGTCGCCTATCACAAAGATCGTCTTCTTCGGCACCCACAGCACCGTCAAGCGCACTTACCTCTCACCGTCATCCCGTAGTCACTCCTGCGACGCTCTACCTCCCCGCAGGTCGACAGTGGCCTAAACTCATCATCTATACACCCACTACACCGCCGCGTACCCCCCCCCCCCGCCCACACACACAAGCCTATGCACCTTGTCAGATGCATTTTTTTATACTATTATATTTTATTGTATTTTTGCACCATTTTTTCATTTTTTGTTGTATAATTATATATTGTATTTTTATGTTTTAGTATTATTTGTGTTAACTTTTTTTGTTATATCATTATACGAGCATTTTTTTTCTTTTATTATTTATGCATATTTTTGTTGTGGTTTTTATAAAATGATTATAATATGAATATTATAATTTATTTTTCCAAGTGAAATAAATAAAATAATTTTGTTTAAACACAACAATACAAATATTTTGTTTCTGATTTTCCGTATCAACGAGTACATTTACAGTTATTTTTTATTTATTTATAAACTAATTATTAATATAATTTTTTTGTTACGTACCTAATGTTCTAATCTCAATAAAATATATTGCGATTTTTGGCCACATGAAATTATAAGTTAACCGGTGGCCCTATTAAATATGAACTTAAGTGTGTTATAATCTCTCTAACGTACTAAAATATAAAAATTTGCAATCATAAACCACCCATAATGTTGGAAATTAAATAATTTTATCAACTACTAATCGTGTATACATACACATAAAAAACACATCATCTCAAAAATATAAAATATTAATAATACCTACGTCCTACGTTATAGATGATCACTGGTGGACTGGTCTACGAACTCGGATTATCGCCTGTCGCCCGCATTTTATAATTTGCCCGATATTATTTTTAAGAAAAAAATGAAAACAGACAAAAGTGCATCTTATATAATGTGATGAATAAAAAATAAATAAACACTGGATAATTTATACTCGTACGTGGTTGGGGCTGTGTGTATAGTACAATTTGTAGACAGCCTTTTAGTGTTATTCGACTTAATAATATATATATTACTGAATACTTATAGAATAAATAGTCAACAATTATTGTGGTATGATAACACAATAGTCATTTGATAAAATAAATTGTTCATATTATACCTACTTATTAATTTTCGGTAAAAGATGGCCCGAAATTTTAAAATCGCTGACTGGCCTGCCACTTATACCCTGCAGTCCACCCCTGATCATATAACCTTACATGCAAATTCAGCTGGTATTGTCAGCTTTCTTAACGACGTATACGACGCGATAGACGACGATGATGGTTTTAGGTAAAATGTTATAAGATATAATATGTCGTATGATATAGATGATAAATCTATATATGATATAGATATACTATATTACTATTTAATAGTAAATATAGGACTTTTACATTAAGTTTTACGAAAACGAGGGATGGACGTGCCACCATCGCGTTTATTCGCCATCGGGATATAATATTATTTTATATAATGTCATGGGAAATGCATTATGATCCCGACCTAATTAATATTTATCGGTCACATGAATACTATACATGAATTAAGAAGAGCACTTATCGCGCGATGGCGACCCGGTTTCGTTCTCGTATAATAATGAGTCAATATATGTATATAGAATGTCGCATTCGTGTATAATAATATATACTGTATAACATTATTTTAATGTAAGTGTGATGTTTTTAACGCATCGACAATCGTTATCGTTTCGATCAACCTTTGAGGTTTTAAAAAAAAAAATTAAGCGTTTAAATAATAGCGGTACAGAGTACTTACCTGTACAGTATAGATACATTGCACCATGCATTAAACAAACCATTAATTTACTATTTATAAGCATTTAAATTTGAGGAGCAACGATGCCGTATGAATTCTGTTCACTTATGATGCACTATTGCACTGCACTTTACCTATAAAATAATTATGTATAATATGTATGTATTTATCCAGTATTCTCAATACTTCGTCCATGAGTAGAAACCTTTGAATTAGATAGTTATAAACAATTAATAACTGTTGCATGCTTAGAATTATTTAATAGATTTCACTTCAAAATATAAAATTATATATTAATATATAATAATACAGTAGGTTGAATTAATTTTTGCCGAAAATATTGCATTTTAAAATGTCATTGTGTGTATAAAATATAATTATGTAGATACTTTAAAGTTTAAAAGTTCCAAGTACTCGCGAATAATATTTTTAAATAACAACGAAATAACTAGCATCGTGAAGCTTTGTCTAAATATCTAATTTTATTTAAATTTGAACATAAAATGTCTATTAAAAAAATTATTTTAATATATATATTTTAGAATTTTTGTTTACACTGTTAACTATTTACGAGAAACCTTGTTTTAAATTTTCAATCCTTAGCTATACAATTTAAACATTTATTAAATTTTTAACTACAAAATAATTTGCAAATGTTCGATATTTTGATGAAATCATCAAAATTTGAACTTTAAATGCTTATAAAAAAAGTGTGATGCCTATGTATCTTCAATAATTTTCAACTAATATTATAAAAACTTATGAGGGACCTTGTATTAATTTGTAAGCTTTTTAACCCCACAAACATTTTTAATCGATATTTTTAGAAGATTTTTTTTAAAAATTGAAAAATTCTTATGCTTACAGTTAGCTAAAAAAGAGTCAATATATTTTTAAACATTATGGTGTATAGAAAATATTAATCTCAACATTTTGAAAAAATTTGAAGAATTTTAAGTGGCTACGGTTATTAGTTTTTGAATTACAACAAAATAAAAAAATCGTTCTCTAAGAAATCGTTAGTGTGAATATCCGATTTTTAATTTGAAACGCTCTTAAAAAAAACTTAGTTCGACTTTCCGGTAAGTACACTTTTTTTTGTGAACGGTTGAAAAATGTATCTTGTTTGAATCTTGTGTTAAATTTTCAAGTCTTAGGTTTAAACAGAACATTTTGTATGGATTTCTGAATAAAAAAATATGTATAAACAATTATTAACTGTTGCACGTTTAGAATTATTTAATAGATTTCACTTCAAAATATATAATTGAAAATACAATAAATAACCATTCCCAAAAAAACAACATAAAAATTACTTTATATAAACGTGAAATATTTCTTCAAAAAATGTATGATTTGCTATAAAATGTAGTGTTTAAGAATGTACCTACTTTTATAATTATAGGTTTAAAATGTGATCACAATCATTTCATAACAGAACAGCAGCTCTGGGTATATGAGTACGTATATACCAGACAAACATTATATTATTTTTTGATCCAAAGATTGCAGATGGAAATCAAAATAAATAAAAAAAATAGAGAGAGTGTGTGTGTGCGAGAGAGAGAGGGAGAGGTAGAGAGCTATATGGACAGAAATTAACGATTAGGAACCTATTACCTTTAATACAGGGCCACGCGATTATATTCACGATTTTTAATATATAATCAAAGATTCTCAACCCAGAGAATTTTTCCGGTGTTCCAAGGTGCTTCAATGTGCGTTGTTGTCTTGGGCCTGCGTTTTTTTTTTTTGTTTTTTTTTTGTGCATTCCATCGGTGCTTTTGTTTAACGCCGTGTCGTACACTTCTATATATAGGTATATCGTATACGAAGAATAGTTGACTTTAATTGACATAAGCTGTGTATAAAAAATCCTCGGAACAGACGTACACGATTAAACAGTTTATATTTTATTCGCACCAGTATTAAATGAAATGTAATGTAATCGAGCATAAATAATACGAGAGATAAACTGATGAAATTGTTTTATTTTTTCCAATTTATCAAACGTATTGATACCTTATATTTACCTGTTTGGAGGACACCGCGTTGGTTATTTTTTTTTTAGTTTACTATAGTATATTATCATAATCGATCAATATTAACGATGTTTATAGGGTGTAACAGAATCAGAACTGACTAATGAAATAACTTTTACTCTAATCAATATTTTAACATTTTCTTTAGAACATTTAAACACATGCGCTATATTTAAATATTATACACATTTTAAATTTTTTTTGGAAAAATTTAAAAATGCCAGTTTGTAAATCTGGTTACAATACAAATGTTAATGGTAAAAAAATTGTCTAAATTAAGTGGTTTATTTTATACAATATTGATAAAAAAAATCAATATTTTTTTGTGAAAATTATTTTGAATCGTAATAACTTTTGCCAAAATATTATTTTTGCACATTTTCAGACACGAGTCAAACGTAAATTATTTACTATCCATATAATTTTCATACGTTTAACTTTAATCTATTTTCTATTTTTAGCCGTCATTTCTTTCTGCTACACCCTATAAGTAACGCCTTTATTATACATTTGTTTATATAGACGTAATACAATATATTATGTAACGCATGCTTAATAATATATGATAATTGGATAGATCAAATCTATCGTTTTGACATTATAATAGGTATACAGTAAGTAAAAAAATTAAATAAACATAATTTGTTAATGCTCATACAATACCGTATTTTAGTTGTTGATCGTTAAAGTACGTTCTAAACAGAAATAACTACAAAAATCCATGTTAAATTATACATCAATGAATCGAGTACATAGAGTATAGACGTATTATGTAACTTTTAACTATTAAATAAAATATAATATAGGTATACGTTATACCGGACTTCTATACGGTGTCGCTTTATATAATCATTAATAATTTATGCATACAAGACACAACACATTTGTAACAAATACACCTACTTATAATTATACAGATTAAATACGACAGCTATTCAAAAAATATTATCTCAACATCATCGGTATATATATGGGAATAATATCAAAACAAATGATTTATATATATTGTATACATATACAGATCGAACCACATGCAATTAAAATTATTATGTTTTTCAATAATTATAGGAAAGCACCATCATATTAATGCTTGAAATTAAATCGTTTTAACCTGCACGGGTATAAAACACTGTAAAAATCGTAAACTGAATTCAAGTGTAAAGCAAAATAGATACTCATAAAAATATTGTTAAAATAATTATTATGTGTGTATATAGTAGCCATATTATAATAATTTCGTTTTTGACAGCGTACATAATATTATTATATACAATACGCAATACACATAATAATAATAATAATAATAATACACACACGAATTTAAAGTTTTCATATAACATAAGCCACGCGTGCACAATATTATTAAAAACAGCACGAACCCGTGTCGTTTTATGTTAATATAATATTATATTCTAGTTGAATTTTTTTTTGTAGCATTGTTTTACACATTCCAGCACAACACAATAATATTGTTATTATTATGTCAAAAAATGTAATGCATCGAAATAAAAAATCTCGAACGTACCAAAATGACAACCATCGTTTGACATTTTAACAGCGTGCTTGGTGCGTAAGTCTTGCAGACCGAGACAACAATGACTAAAAGCTGCAGCTGGCGGATTACTAATTTTAATTTTAACTCTGCGTTTGAATACACTTTCGCCGTACAAGATTATATATTTGTAAAATTTAGAAGCAAATCTTAGCTTAATCACAAACAAATCTCTCTCCATGCACAAGTGATGATGGCTCGATTTGGAAAGCTGTACATAAAAATATCGTTCAGGGATAAACCTCTGTTTCTTAGAATGAAAAAACCATGTAAGCTGTGGATGACACGGACAAAGCTAAACTTTAAAAAAATATATTTATACAGAGTTTTCAAACCCCATCTGATAACAGAAAACAAATGAAAATTTATAGAAACATCAGATGGTGTAGATTAATATTCCGCTGTTGTATCTCTATTGAAAATTACTTTACCTCCAAAAGCATTTCACCCCAATTGAAGTTCAATGCCGTGTATTGCAACACACCTATCGTATTCTTTCAAATCAAGTGGAGGTTTATATCATCCTGCAGGTGGTCAATACTATCCAGTTAACTATAGTTTAGGAGTCGTTTAACGGCGAATTCCTTTACTTTAAGTGATCTGAGAACATGATGGATGTCGGATTGATATAATAATAACGTTATCTCAGTTATATTTTACAGGTCCCATAAACTATTATGGCCTTCGTTAAAAAATACCACAATATTGGAACGTTAACAAAGGTCTGAAATAATATTGGTACAATTACACGATCACCCGAGTAACCGGCTGTTCTTAATAGTGTGTAGGCGTTATGGTAAATTGACTAAAACGTGTGTATGATTTGTCTATACTAAGATAGGTTACTATTCCTGTAGTAAGACGACAATTAAAATGATATTTTAAAAACGCAGAGTTGTCTGCTACTAGTCTCTACTTTACGGTCTAGATTCGGCTGCTGTCTGCTGTCTACGTAAATAATATATATAAGCTCGTACTCGATGTCTCGATGCTTCTGTTCTGTTAACCTAAGCAAACCCACTGAGTGCTACATAAATAACAAGTCAGGAATTCATAAACCATTACGACATATCAATAATATTTCGCCGAAATAAATTATCTTTCTCAGTGTCATGACTTATTAGATCGCACCATATCTAGACCAAGCAAAACTATCAAGTACCTACTCCTTACTTACATATTTAATGACACAGGTACTTCATCTCTCATATTTTAATCTTTTTTTTTCTATTGGTAATACACAATCTGTAAATGTTTTTTTTTTTTTTTACAATTAGCGTATGAGCGGATAAGACGTATGGTTAGCATGAATAATTGGCATGACACTTTTATTGCATGATCATTTTAAAATTAAACAGAAATTGCGGATCATAAAATAATAATACCATCAAATAAATCGCTTAACAGATACTGTCTCATCGGTAATAGAAAAAAATCAAAATTGAGCAGCAGCTTACCTCGATTATTTATCGACAGAGTATGCAGGCACTTCTTTTTGAATTAAAAAAAATCTCAATACCATAGTATTATTATCTGTTCTTTTAATTTTATCTTACTGAACTATAATTTGCCATCTGTTAAGAAAAGCGAGTCAAAAATATCCGTAATAAACGCTGGAGTACTGCAAGCTCCCTACCTCCTTTTAATTTTAATTTTTTTTTTTTAATGGTGGGACATCCTACAGACTCTCGACAATACAGTAAGTTGCTGAATACGACGAAGAGATAGCTATTTTATCCGTCCTTGGAAATCTACAAACAGCTACTATATAATATATTCAATCAAACTTCCTAAATCGTGGTACCAAAATTGAAAAATAAAATACGACAAATCACTCAAACATATGATTTCTGCAAATGAATAATACTATAGATAACACATATTAATTCAGACACAAAAAAATGTGGCTATCGAACGATTGAGAACACTTAAAATTAACAAAGAACTTACCAATGACCCAAAAAACCAATACGATTGAGAACGAATTCATGTGCAATGTTGCCATATCATTACCGTTTATTTTTTAGATCTATTATTATAGGTATCAATATTAAATTTATATCGGTATAGGTGACCTCTCATCGACTCTTCCTGTAACAAAATAGCCGTACATTATGTATTTTGTTTTAACGCATTTTCTTATTGCCTATTTTTGTACAGACAGGCCTTATAGGAAGAAAAAAATATCCAATAAGCGACGTACCTAAACTGAACATGCGCATAATATGTACTAATGACTAATTTCCACGTTTATTGAGAGGGCTAGGACACAATATTGTGAAGTTACTAATTATAGTTACGAACTCTGTCGTACACACGTCATATAAATATTTAGTAAAACTGCTCGTTGTATTTCTCTCATTGCGACTACCTACGTGGTTTAAATATAATATATTCTAAATATAGGGTACCATGACCTATAGTAACAAATATTGAGACCGATATTATCAGAGTGTTTTGCTCTCATTTTTTCAAATTTGTAACTTTTAAAACAGTTTTAAAAACTAAAAAAAATAACTAAATATGTTTGAGATAAGTATATTATAATACTACTATAACTAAAAGATGAAAATATAAAAAAAAAATCCTTCTGACGACAAAACGGATGACATATTATTCTCGATCCTTTATCTTATAATATCCGTCGCGTGATACCCTGATAATACGAGAGCTATATTGACTATCGGACTATGCACATAAGTCATAGCGATTGGAATACGATGGGCAGCACAATCTATGAATGTATATAATATGTATAGGTACCAAAACATAATACGTCTCTAATTATACAAGTTAAACTCAAGCAGGTGCGCATACATTTTCAATCATATAATTCACTTATAAAATAGGTATATATATTCTTGCAATAAATAAACAATAAACCTCCTATGTCTACTCTATAAATAGTAACTTATACTAGAGATTACTATATAATAAAGACTTCACTATCTTACAGTTGAGACTCGACTGTAGTAAATCGTACTATATGGTTCATCTAGCATTTCTAGCAAATACTCAAGTCGCGTTTAAGGTTAAACGTGCCTACCATAATATATTATAATAATATGTGTTTATATACTGTATATTATGCGCTTACAGCTAGGATTGTACGGTTTACGGTATAAAAAGCTCAACCTACCGGATCGAGTTTGGAGATTATTCAAGTCGACGACACGACTGCTATTACGTTCATATGCGTCTATAATTATTATCGCCGTCGTAATATTATATTTTATATAGGTATTAGGTACGTAATGCAGTACGATTATTAAATTACGCTGCGGTCAATACTTAAATATAAGACGTATACAAATTATTATTTTAATACGTCGAGTCGCGCGAGTATGGGTTTTAATTTTTAGAGCAATCGCGTTGTATTATATATCATTACACCTGATAATTATAGTAATAAATATATAGCGTGTATAATATAATGTGTAGCTGGTACACACCGCTCGGACATGCTGTTATATGCGATAAACGTCGCTAAAATGTGCGCAGCGCAGACAAGGTAGTCGTCTCCCTTTTGGAACGAGGTCGTCCGTCGACTTCAATAATATTGAACTATCGCGCGCGTATTAAAATATAAACTCGCCGCGGCACGGACATATACGATACTATAGCAGTCTATTGTTGTTTTATTATTTATTATTGTTATCATTTTATCATCATCACCATCATCGTCGTCGTCGTCGTCGTCCTCTTTGTTCTTAAGGTATTATGACATTCAGCAACAAAGTATTCGCGCGGCCAGGACAGGATCAGCAGCTATTGGGCTGTTGTTATACTTATCCGTGTCGCCTTATTATCACCTTCTGTATTGCAGTACACTTCAAATTGTATAATTTCTACAAATTGCTAAAATACCAGTGTCCACCGCTTCAGCTTTTCGGCGTTGAGAAGACTCAAAACGTACTTAAGAAATACAACTTCAGAATCCAGACTAGTGGGACTTGCACTTTTAGCTATTCATAGAGACATTGACATACCCGATGACATTTTATTAGACAAATTTGCCAACAATGGCAAAGAAAGAAATTTAAATGTAATATAATTTGTTATATTATTATTATATATTTTATTTCATTATTCATTTTGTAAAAACATTAAAAATTAGAGCAAAAATTAAAATTGTGTACTAAATTCCCAATTTTTGTTTTTAATAGGCTGAATTTGGGAATTTTAGTTGGAAAAAATACCTCAGCCCCCCCCCCCCAAAAAAAAATATCTAAATACGCCACTGGTTACAATCGACTGCTTCTCATCCTTAAATCCAAATGCGTATGATAATTACCAGGGTTGGGAATCTATAGCACTTAAAATTGCATAAATATGCGCTATAATATTACCTTAAATATCGCTATATATGCGCTAAAAATATGCAATAAAAACAACAAAATATGCAAAAAAACTAAAAAGGAAATCGTACGGTAAAAATTGACAACAAAATACAACAAAATCAGCAGATAACAAAAATTAAACAAATAGGTACCTAATACAAAATTCTCGTAATATTATATTATACCTATATAATATTATTGCTGTAATTGTACGGCTCGGCGTTACATCAGCGTAATCGGTCTATTTACTTAATCTATACATTTACAATTTACTTAATAATTCGATTGACAAAAATCTAAAAACACGTTTTGCTAAAATATAATTTTATAAAATATGACTGATTTTTGTTCAAAAACCGGTAAAAATGCAAAAATGCAAAAAATGCAAAAAAAAGCAAAATAAAATTTATAATTTGAGTTTTCCGTATCACGAAACACATTTTTAGCTTACTCATTTATTTTTTAAGTATCTCATAAGAAATATGCGAATGCTTTAAAATCCCAACCCCGATAATTACCATGGCGTTTTAATATTATACACAACAGCATTAATGTTGGACACGGTTGCAGGACGTGGATAACGTGGTACGTCGAGAAGACCTGCACGAAGACCGCTCTAGTGCTCTATACCACAGCGTTTCTCAACCTTTTTAATGTCGCGACCACCAAAATTAGTAAAAAATTAAGTCAGTCGCTTCACGACCCCCCCCCCCCACCATAATAATAAAAACTCGTTTAAGTTTTTATCTGTATTACCATAGTCTCAAAGTATATGATATCATTAACCAATAACGAAACAAATATCTAGTATTATACGAGAACATTTCGGGTGTGTATTCATTAATCGGTCGAAAACCCCAAAATAATTTACTTTTATGTGTTTCTATGTTGAACCACGACTAAACAAACATTTGAATAAAAAAACAATCACAAATATCACATTAGTTTATACTTTTTATATTATTCTTCATAGCTTATACTATAAACTAACTTTTTCATTTTTTTTTGTAAATAAAAGGTTGTTTTTCTACATCAGCATTTAATTATTATTTCTGAGCGTGCAACCCTTCATCTTCACCCTTCAATTTTTGGTCACTTTTTTTTAATAGTTCTAACCACTTTCAGCCGTAATGATACCTTGGATTTATTACATATAGGCGCAACTAGACCCACATTTTAGGGGGTGCTAAAATGATGTATACCTATTTCAATACACCACACTGATTTTTTTTTAAGATATTTGTATTTTGCAACATGCCTTTCAATACTTGAAATGAACAAGTCAGTAAACCATAATTGCTTTAACATACTTGTACTCGACCAATTTTTAATTTGTTGCTTATTTGAAAAACAGCGCTTATATGTTGCAAAACTTATTGGGATTTTAACTGAAACTTGTTAGAAAAAGCCTCTTTTTAATTTTTTTTTTATAAAAACACAAAATAAAAAACATTTTACATAAAAAAAAGATACCACTCCTTTCTCATCATATTATTTTTGGTGTTTTATAACAGAGGTCGGGAGTGCTTAGTTAGAATTCAAAACACCCCCCCCCCCCTCAGTTGCGCCTATGCAGCTTGAAACCTTAATATTTACCAATATTGACAGTTAATAAAATAGAAAAAAAAACCATTACATTTTGAGTTTTAGAGGGGGCGAGTGGGTAAAATTGTGTTTTGCTACACCTGAAAAACTTGACTCGGGAGTCACTGCTATGTTATTATATTGTTATTATTTTTGTTGTCGTTGTTGTTGTTGTAGTCGTCATCGTCGTTATATTTTACGACTTTGAGTGCGTTTGGCAAACAACGGAATGCGGTGGACCTGAAATATAATATTATAATATTTTATTACGCGACGATAAAATCTGATGGCGTGCTTCACTCGAACGACGCACACGCCGAAATCGTGCGAACGAGAAGCGCTTATTCTTTGGTGTGTGTGGTGTAGCTGCATAAACAATTTTTTAGGTCTACGGTTGTAACGGGTATATATATACGGCCTGAGAGAGAGAGATATAATAATATAATAAAACACAATAATTTAATATAATAATAAATAAGTTACGTTTCGTTCCGTCCGCGTATCACGGTCGACATCACTCACTCACAAATATGCGAGCGCGGGTTTGTTATATTCACACATAATATATAAATGTGTGAGAGAGCAATGTATAATATATATATATATTTAGGTAGTATGATATGGAGGATATTGCAACACATCGCGATAGCCACCTGAGGACGCCTGGTCGGTCGCTCCCATAATAATATATCGTCGAACCTCCGGTAGCCATGGACCAAGTCATTACCATATGTTATTATATTATTATTATTATTTTATTGTTTGCTTTCGTTTAAAGTTCCAACCGTCACATTATCTCAGTGCGAACACATAATACTTAATGTCATTAAAATATGTGTACGACACATATATTATAATACTAATTTATTATTGTGTGGGATGCGCGCTAGTATTCACCACTACAGCTGACTACAACTCCATGACGTGTGGGTTTTCCATTTGCTAAAACTTACAAGTCAAGAGTAGAGAAAAGTCGAAAGTTTTCATATTTTCCCGGTGTACTTACCCAAATTATATTAGTAATATTATACCGTAGTCGCGGTGTACTCATTTACGTACAACCTCTTCTTCTCCGCCACCAGCGTAAATTGACCATCCTAATTATATTGCGCGTTTTATGTTGACATGAATATGATGTCTTATGTCTGAAGGTCTAAAAAAAATGTGTGTAACGAAAAAAATGCAACGTTTCTTAGTGCACCTCCTGGGGTGCTAGAAACTTTAAATTAGAACCATATATAGCTTCGATATATGCTGGTCTCGTGCAAAGTATTAAGAGTTTAAATGTATTCCTTTCAATAATAATTGCAGTATAATCTGTTGTTTCCCGTGTCTCCTCGTTATCCCGTGCACGTGCTCGAAAAATCGGGAGATTATATTTTTTTTTTTAATGAGCGAGTTTTTGCTTAGACTTAAGCGATATTCCCTCGGTGCATCATCAACAGGTGTATTATAAAATGAGGCGCATATTATTATCATCGTTTGCGCATTAGAACAGCGTCAGAACAGATACGATAAAACATCGCGCGCGACATAGTAAGTATAATATTATGTGTTTATTGATATTATGCACACGACGTCGTCATTATAATATTATTATATGTTCGCACATTCGTTTATGCCATTACGGCTGGCAGTGTGCGAGAGTGTATTTATTATTATTATTAGGTATGTATACAGATGGAAACCGTTAAAAAATTAAAATACACTGCCGTATATGGCCGTCACCGCAAGGTCGTCAACTCGTGTTTTGAAAGTGAAATACGGAGAGAAAAAAAAATAATCGGTGTACGAATCGCGTATTATTATCACTTATAATTATTATTAGAACGCAATAAGACGCGTATTGTGCTTAATGTAATATGGTATATTATGTATCGTGGTTGGTATACATTATAGTGATGGTATGTTTGGTCGGAAGACAAAAAAGCGGTGAAATATTAATCGACACGTTGTTTTAAAAATATGTAAATAAACAAATATTAGCGGTAGCTCGTATACCAGCTGATACTATATATTATTATGATTGTTTTTTTAATACACCAATATAAATAATTAAATACTCATAAATATTATTAAAAATTATACCAGCGGCACCTGCAGCTTCAGAGTTATAATATTATGACGTTCGTATCGTCGTGGGTAACCCGCGTGGCGTGTGAACAATATTGTTGTTGTTATTATTAATTACCTATTATACATAATGATATCGTCGTCATCGGTCGACGGCGGCGGGTCGTCGACGTCGTCTCCGCGTCGCGACGGTCTTATAATAAATAAATATTGTTTGTGTATTTCTTTGAGTCGCGGAGAACGAGGCGTATTTCGCGCGTTTTATAAATAATAATAAATAATAATATTATATTATGTACTAAATGATTTAACGTAGTCGCCAATTCTTTCGCTCGGAGACGCGTGTCGTTCGACGACAAAAAAGTCACGCAACGACCGTGTCGTGTTTACATAATATTTTTATATCATTATCGCCAGAACGAGGAAAAACAAAAACAAAAAGCGCATCATCCGACATATTTGGGAGTGGAATTTGACGGAATGCGCAAAAATAGTATACATTTTATATTTTTGTTTCTCCGCGTCCAAATACCTATTATAATCGAGTGATGGCGACGTATTAATATTATATTGTTGTGAACGTGCTAAAATAAACATAAAACACTCCTATTGGACGACAATAATCGTAATAATTGAAGACAAGACCTGTTAGTCTGCTGTGTTTGTTTTATAATACTAATGCATCAAAATTCACAAACAAATTAATTTTTGGTTAACAGAAAGGATTACGACAACCATTCAACGTTGTTATCATAAGCGATTACTGTCGACTGAGCGTTAACGGCGTAATATTATAATATTATATTAAGCATAATAATTCCAAAAGTTATTATCCACCACCGATCATCATTTCCGTCCTGTTTATAATGTGAATCCCAATAAATTCATAGTTTATAACGAACTCGTTTGAATAAATTTAGTTTATTTGCTAACATGTTCACCGTTCCCGGATAATAATATTATTAAACTCTCTATAAATATTACAACTGCGTATTTTCGTGAGACTATAATATAATAATAATAATAATAATAAATAATAATATATAGGCTTGAAATTCCAACACGTTGTCATGTTCAAATAAAAATCCATTATTTTTTTTTTACTTTATTTATAATGGTATATTTTATTGACGGACAATTATTATTAATCTAAGACAGCGAAATATCAAACAAATATTTATTTATTTATACATGACTGAATTGATGTGATAACTGCAGATTAGGGGAGGTACCTCAAAGGTTATTGAAAAATCAATAAATTATTTATCATAACCGTCAAAATATAACAATATGATAACATTTTTTCCGTGTCCAATTATGGCATGTATATAAACGAATTCAAGGGAATTTATCTTGTTTTTTCGAGCTACCTGTAGGTACTTATTATTTTATATTAATGTGCGAGTGCCTAATAAAATATGTATCGCTGGTACGTGCGTATAATTATAGCATACCTACGCTTGATACTATAATTACATGCCTTTTAAATGTACGTGCAAGAAGTTTATTCTCAGGTCAGTCAAGTCCGAGGAGATCGTAGGCGATTTGACACAGATGTTTATTATTTTATATATTTTAAACCTCGAAATAATTTGCAAATATTCGTGTTATTGATGAATTTTGTCAAAATATGAATTTAAAATTCTTATAAAAAAAATCGTGGGTTGGTTTAGGAAACAGTATTATATACATTTATACCTAATATAGCGAAGATTATATTTGACGATTGTGATTTGTAGGTACCTATACAGTATATACGTTTTTGAATAGTGCGGTTGGAATAAAAAATAATAATCTCAAAATGTCCAAAACATCTTCGGAAATTATATGCGGAATACATATTATTGAGTGCAGAAATAACTAGAAATCGTGGGTAATTTTTTTTTTTAAATAGTCAGTGATACTTTGCAAAGACTTACAAACAGCTACAACGTGCCTTTCTGGCTAGTAATAAACGATGTCCAATCCGTAGTCCGGGAGATTTTCGAATTTCTCGGCCGTGGTTACGGGAAACATCAAAATATTATTGACTGCCGATTTAGAGATTTAGAGTTCAAAGCTTCGTTTTTAACATAAAAAATAAATATTTTTATATAGTACAGTAAATATGTCAAGAATTATAGGTGAGAAGCACAGATTCGCTGGAGTGACATCTCAAGTTCTCAAGGAGATAATGAGGGACGTCGTCTTAGGCTTGATGGAAGGACGATATGAAAGAGAAGACGCACAAAAAATAGCTGCCATTTTAGACGCTATTATCGTTATAACAAACGACCTGGCGCCGGAAGACCACGACGGGACGCCCATCGAAGTCGTCGAATCAGCAATAGAACCGTCCATCGAGTCCACAGTCGAACCGTCCATCGAGTCCGCAGTCGAACCGTCCATCGAATCGGCAATCGAATCCGCCGCGACCGTCGGCAGTCCCTGTGCATCGGCTGCCGTAGACATAGAGGAGCAAGAAGGAGAAATTTATGTATCGTCGGAGAATGACCCGAACGGCCCGGCAGAGGGCATAGAGGGTGTAAGCGTGAGCGCTGTCGGACTTGGACAATCCGGCGGCCGGGTCGACCCGGCAGCTGCGTCCGAACAGAAAAAATCATCTGCACCCCTAAAACGGGGACGCCTGGCGTCAGCGTGGCGTCAGGTCAGACGCTTTGTTTGGGTGGCGTTTTGCTGCCGGCGGGATTAGAGGCCCGGTGAACGCGCTCACCCCCTCCGAGGGGGAGACGTCGGGCAGAATGACGCCGACGTTAAGGACAGTTAGACGTTAGAGGATACGAGACAGAGCACGGACGGTGCAGGGCGGTAAGTCACCCGATCACTTTCTCCGGCCACCCACGGCGCGACGGGTTAGCGGGCGCGGCGCGCTCGGACGCCGTATGGAAGGACGCGCGAGACCCTCTGGCGGCTCAGCGGGCGCCCGACTGCGGTTTCGGTCACGCGGAGCGAAGGACGGCAAGGCGGTTATGATGGCTAGTACCAGCGCGGGCATCGATTCCGCCCCTCCACTTGGTACCCAAGCGTGATGACAGGGACGGCTCGGCGACTCGTCAAGACGGAAGCGGCGAAGACTTAGCGGCGTGGGGTGAGTGAAAGATATGAGCTAGGAACACCGTGACGTCAGCGGCGCCGGACCCGCGCAGAATCACAAAGATTTCTGCAGGGTCCGGCGACGCGCGACGGCCTTTGGACGAGCGGCCGGAGGGACGACACGCCAGGGCGAAGACTACCGAGGGTCTGGGACCGTTGTGCTTCTTCGGCACCGCGGTCAGCAGACTGTCGCATTTTCGCCTCGCGTTAATCCCGTACCGGCCGCGGTCGTCCGGCAGCCAATTCCGCAACACTAAGTATCTCATATCGCTTGGCTCATTACTCCACGTCGGGTTGGTCCCGCCGCGCGTCGTCAAGAGTCGTCGTCACCGTACCCCGTCGCGCTCTAGCCACCGCCGAATGTCACCGTCGCCCTTCGCTCCCGTGGCCACCGCGCTCTGGCCTCGCCAGACGTCATGGTCGTCAGTACGCGTCTCAGCAAACCCGCCCGCGAAATTCGTACGCTCCCGCGGGATCGGTCGTGAGAATGTTGCAGATGTGACCAGTAGCCCATAGCAATATTTGCAATCTGCACCAACTCCGCCATCTCGTATCCTCTCCTGTCCTGGTCTATTGTGTCTCCTGCCCAACGTCCCCCCCCCCCAAAAAAAACTATATGTAGTTTTTTAACGTGATTCGGATTATTTTTTTTTTTATTTTTTTTTCCGGTGTTTAAATATCACGTTTTTTTGTTCATAATAATTAATAATAATTATTAATAAATAAAAACACAAGGTGTTAAAACAAATATTGATTTTATTTTTTGTATTTTCGAATGAATATAATATAACAATTGGATATCTTTAATAACGACTAATAAAATCGTTAAAATATATTTTTTCAACAGAAGACTCGTTTATATAGTTTCGTGGACCTATAGCAGCAGTCTAAACGATAATACACGCGTATTATAATTATTTTCCTAGAAATGTTTAAACCACCAAACACTAAACGCGACCAAAACTGAGAAATAAATCATAAAATCACGCATACCTTTAAGGTACGTTTTCCCTGCAGCGTCAAACAATGGAACAGCACAGCGTCGTGACGCCGCGTCTAGACGCCAACCTATGTCCGTACCGGTAGTTGACGCTAGACGCCGCGTCCAGACGCTGCAAGGAAAACGTACCTTAACACAGGCAGATACGGTGAGGATAAGTATATAAACTGTAATGTAAGAATTGTACATAATAATATGTATTGTGTGGACAAGTGATAACTTCAATAATCAAATGGTTTATACGAAATAATTTATTAAAAAAATAATTCAAAATTGTATTTTACATTGCCACGTGCCGAAAGAAAAATATTGTTTGAAAACCTTTCGGGGAGGTTTGGATCTTCTCAAACCCACATGCTAATTATATTATTATATACGTGCTGACTACTGATACCACGGGGTGACCATAATATGTCCTGGTTTTCAGCTTGGGGTCCTATTTTTTCAATCGGAATTAAACGGGACGCATTTAATCCTGTTTCAATCCGGTTTTTCTATTTTTTCATCAAAAAGTGATTTTAGCGACTAAATGATAAGAGTGTTCCGAGCTACGAGGTTTCGGGTCTTCTTGATTCACTCACTTACTTTTGTAAGCCATTAACATAATTGATAATATATATTATATTATTATTTATTATATACTTTGAGATTGCAGTCGTAATAATATTATGTTGTTGTGAACACGTGTTTTGTGGTAATGGGTGAAAAAAGTTAAGGCAGGCCACAGAGCTTTGCAACTATTCCCTATAATATGCATATGCCTATTTTTACTATAAAAAATAATAAATAATAAAATAATAATTTTTACATCAGATGATTTTTAATTTAAAGTCAGATGTATTATCATTAAGGTGACTCTTATTTATTATAGTCAATTTTTTTTAATTTATCATTTATCTTAAAACCTTGAAAAGGTACATATTTTATTATTATTATGTACTTTTAACTTCGGCTGAATAGGGCCTGTACTTATAGACTTATTCGTGATGAAATGAGTTAATGTAAAACTTAACAACAACATACAAAATATACACTTTCCGGAATATTAAACAAGTATAATAATTACAAAATGTCTTATGTCTCATAAAGTCTATTGCGCGGTGACATCGTTGGCGTGGCGTTGAATATTATGTGCGTGTCACGTGCAACATTCCTATGTACAATATAATATTACGATATTTTTTTACTGATTGGCCTATGAATAATTTTTGAGGAGGGCTAAGCACCCCCCCCCCCTAATAGCGCTTTTGGCAGAGCCTAGAGTGCTAAAAACACTCACTCGGGTTAGGCAATGCGCAAATACTCCGGATGCCATATCCCGAGCTATTTTATGGCCCCTATAGTTTATGTTGTTTGTTATTCTAAAAATGATAGATTTATAATCTACGTGGTTTTAAGTAAATATGATAAAATATAGTGCATTTTGCGAATTTCGTTTGTATTAATTAATGACTATAATGAAATATATATATATCCAAAATGTAAAAATAGTATGACGTTTGTACTATATTTTTAACGTTTCCGGTTTGGTACAACAGTGGTCTGTAACAACAACAAAGAGGTATTTGTAATATTAGAAATTATTCGATAAACTCTTGTGGGCAGAATCGACTTTTAAATATTATATAACTTTATTTGCCATTTGGAACTTACCAGATAAATTACTAGAAAAATAAAAAATTCTTCGAGATTTTTCGAGATTTTTCTAATTTAAAAGCTAGGAAAATTAAATTTATTTAAAATAATATATATTATGTTCTGTACCATGCGTAGTTATTGGGTTAAAGTCATAATAATCATTAATATTTTAATAGAACTCTTGACTCACTCTTCGTGAGTTATAATATTTTAATTTTGAAAGTGTTGTTTTAAAAAATGTTTTTTAAATTAATATGTAAATTGCGTCATTAACTCGTGAGCATCCTTTTAGTAATTGGTGCTCAACCAATCTTAAATCTGATGAAATTTTTAAAAAAAATTAGGTAAAATGAGATAGCGGGTGGTCCTGGAGCGAACAATAATACTATTTGTAATACTGTGGAGGGATGGTCAGATCGGTCAGTATCGAAAATGCATGTATCTTATATAATATAACTTATAAGTTATAAGATACAATTGTATTTTGTGTCTTGTATCGCGATACTCTTCCGAAAAGTATCGTGTATCGAGTATCACGGTTTTTTAATCAATGTATCGAATTTTTCAAAGAATAATCAAAAAAGGCGATATTTGATACAACGAAAAGATACTCATCTGGACTAGACTTTTATTTTTAGTGCTGAAAATTTGTTTTGCTATTTTGTATTAATTGATATACTATATTGGTAATATTTATAATAATTATTATAAATTATACATTATAATATATAATATAAGGTTGCCCTGTTAAATATCTTTGTTCGGCCAGATGAAACTCACTTGTTGATGGTAACCTTTAAAATATTAATTATTAATTAATATTATATAATAATTAATAATAATTGGTTATCTATTATATTTTGATGTTGGCAACTGTCCTTACCAAGATAACATTTTACTTTTTTTTGTGTTTTTCTTTTTTTAGTAAGGTAACTATGGCAATTATATTCACTGAAACGTAAGAATGCCAATACTTTTTTATGTAACAAAAATTTAAAAAAAAAAAGGATGCCTATTATATTATTGTCTATACTTTTAGGTTTCTAAAATAAATGTAGAACACCTTATGTCATGTACGTCCGTCCAACAGTTACCAGTACATAGTTACGATTGTTAAAATATGTATTTATTGGCCGTAGTTAATGTACATAAATCATATATGGAACTACAATTTATTGCGATTTTATTTAAAAAAATCATTTAGAAACCGTGACGACTTTAGGACGATCACAGAGTGAGCTTTCCTAACTTGTTTGTATTTATTTACTTTAAGAATTTGTTTTTATTTCTGATTAGATCATTATCGTTTGGACTCCTCTAAACTTTAAAAGGTAGTCATTTGTTTTCTACTTATTTACTTTAGAGTTACTGGCTGCCATTTAATAAATCATCAACATAAACACTGAAATGATGTAGGATAACTTGATAAAAGTATAATAATAATAGTAATAATACTATATAATATGATTGAAATCAGATAGTGAACCGATCTTCGTTGTATTTTGAGTATTTAAATAAAACGCCTTTATATGACCACTTGTATACCAAACAAATACATATCAAACACGATCATCATCGAAAAAATGGAATTTTAGAATAATTTTTTAGTGGATCTATAGTATAATATTATGTTCAGTCGGTACGATTTTAAGTAACGAATAGCTAGTTTCGCATTACTCAATAAATAAGTATCTTACGTCACGATACCCCAAATGGTAAATTTTATACGTGAAAAACGTTAACAATTATTTCGCGAGTGTATAATATTATTATAATTATAATTAGCGCAGGGGCGAGACTGTGCGTCGCGACACTGGAAAAATAATAATTATAATATTATATAATAACGATATAATGGCCATAATATTTTATTCTGAACAGAAAACATATAATTTCGGTTTTCTATGCATAATATTATATTAGGTACATAATATAATATTTCGTTGTCCGATATAATTATCGATGTATTTATAGTAACGTATAGGTACATTCTTTGAGTGTTTTAATAATTCGGGAGACACCGTGACGTCGTGAAGGTCGTGAATAGTCAATATGTGAAGCCGCGGTACGAAAATGTTCGCCTCCGATGCAGCAAGCTATTGGTATATTATACAACAACAACAACAACAACTGTTGTGGCGACTGTACGTCTCGCTAGAGTGGTGAGGTTTAGGTTACGTCGTTGGAGACACTGCGTCGCCGCACACCCAAAACCAATATAATAATAATAATATATACTTATATTAATGTCATTATCATAATGGTATGCAGATAATAACGTTCGTATATGCAGGTTTGGTATTAAATTCGCGGAGTAATGCGATACCACGTACCTTATATAGTATACATCAACTTATATTAATGTGGTACAATAAATAGTCAATTTCTGCTACTGCCGTCTTAGAGGAAAAATAATATAAATAAAACGTTATGCAATTTTTAACTATCTGAATAATTGTAAAAATTATAAAATCTCTTTGTCTCCGTGTTATTTATTTTTGTGAGTTTATTTAGTTTATAGATTATATTGTATAAGGTAGCTACCATCTACCTTCAACACAAACGTAGTTGCGTCGTATGAGTCATATGTAATCAATTGTATATGTATATACCTACCTAATACTTGTATATTTTATAATGTATATATTGTTTAATAAAAAGTTATATTTCTAAAAATTAAATTAAAAAATATGCAATAATATGTTGAATTACGTCTACAATGGGTACTCAAAAGTATCCCACTATTGCCGCGGGCTTTTCGTCATTCGAATAATGCGTCGTCGGCCTTTGCTTTTGCGCCGCGACGTCTGCTGCTGCGTTCGCACTAGTGGCGTACTGCATAATATAATACCATTGATTATAAATATTAAATAATAATCAATGACAATATTAAACATTTATTATTTATATTATACAGTAAATATGTATACACTGCAGTGAAACCACCCCTTAACGGACACCTACAAATAGAGGATTTTTTTTTGAGGGAACAAACTATACAAACTTTCTACAAATCAATCCCCCTGAATAGCGGTCCAAATTTTCGTCACCGAGAGTGTCCGAAATTTAGAGGTTTCTCTGTATATTATATATATATATATCATACATACCGTCATGTAGACGTTTTTACTGCTGCCGATCTACACCGTTCATATTGTACAAACAGGTACGCGTATTATGTCTACTATAATATATGAGAGCTGCCATGGTACGATTATTTTAGACATATAAAAAGAGAATTAACCACAGGCTGTATGGCGAATGAATAACACGGTATCGGGTATATGCTACTGCAAGTAGTAGAGGCGAATTATACTGCAAACATTACAAACCGTATGCCTACATATTACGAGTATTATTATTATTATTATTATCATATATTATGCACTTCTGAATAATATAGGAATTATTAATTCACGTGCAACAAGATACCCTACGAGGAGAAAAAACAACACAGTTTGCGTAATCAAAAAATAGGAAATTAAATATATTAGCGATGCATTATATGGACTAAACATAAGTTTCAAAAGCAAATCATCGTTGATGCGCAGACTTTATAATAATATATTATAATATACAGTTGGAATTTTTTTTTTTTAACAATCAAAGGGGTCGAAAAAAATGTTGGTAAAAAGGAAACATTTTACATTTTAAAAAAACAATGCAAGTTAATAGTTATTATTCGAGTTCGTCGTATTTTAAGTTTACAATAAAAATATTCGAGTTCCGCATAAGAACAGCGGTCGGATTTCTATTACCTGGCGGGGAAATGATACATTGATATAATAATACAATAAATATATAAAAGCAATCCACAAATGATTAGCCGAATACTACATACGTTCAGTAAAATATATGTAATAGTGTAATGCAATTATTACAAATTAATAACATAAAAAAATAATAATTTATAATATTATAATAATATACGCGTGCAGGTATTTTTCATTTTTTTTAAGAAACGAAGTACACATACATATATTTATATATATGTATAATATAATATAATAAAATACGTAAATAAAAACCGATTTCGTTTTAAGTACACAATAATAGGAAAACAAGTTTTGAGAACCGTTTATAATAAAATCACGTGCGTATATTATTGTAATATACGTCGCGCGTGACACAACATTAGCTGCACGTACACACAATATACAATCGTCATCCGACGACTACCGCGGTTGATGTCGGTGGACCGCGGTTAGGGTTGATACGGGGTTGATGGGTTTGGGGTTGTGGGACGTAAACACACACGTGTTCACACTCGTGGGACGCGTATAAAATATATTGTAAATATACAAGTCGGAGGGGGTGGGCGGGTGGGTGGGTGGGAATTGGGGGTGACTAGAAAAGAAGTTTCGGTGCAGACGGGTCAGTGCCGCCTCGGCGTGGTGGCGGCAAACCGTCGCGGTCAGTCCACCGTGATCACCGACGACGTCTGCGTGGTGGTGCTCCCGTTGCTGGAGAATGAGCTGCGCGTCATCTCGGTGTCGGTGGGCAGGTGCGCGGCGGCCGGCACGATCGCGGACGACGGCGTGGCGGCGGTCGGTTGAGCGGCCGACTTGCCAAACCCTATGACGCCAGACCCGGCCCCGCCGAACCACCGGCCGAAGACGTGTTGCGGGCCCGAGGCGGCGACGGTGGCCGCCTGCTTGATGGGCCCCCCGGCCACGGACGACGCGACGGTGGCGTTCCGGACGTTGTCGTAGAAGCTGCTGCACCGCTTCCGCCGGCAGAATATGCGGCAGAGCTCGCGGTGCACGCGCCGGTTGCGGTGCGCGAACAGTATGGGCGTGATGACGGCGTGCGCGGACAGCGACAGGAGCGCGGCCAGCGGGCCCGGCGACGGGATCCCGCCGCCGGACAGCGGCGGCCACTCGGACAGCTTGAGCACCGCGTACGGCGTCCAGCACGCGGCCGCCGTGACAATGACTAGCGCGGATATCTTGGCCGCCCGCGTCTCCTCCCGGTAACGGAACATGCTAGCGTTCGATATCCTGTATCTGTATTATACAAACAAACAAAACGAATACATTGCAGATTAATTGAGTTATAATATTATGTATTACTGTTAGATATATAAATATTATACAGTCCAGACCACGAAAATCATAGAATTTTTAAGTACCACAAATATTATTAAAAAATTGTAACCTTTATAGCTTGGATATAAATAATGTAACACCTAATGTTAAGAAACGAAATAGCATGTAAAATTTAATGTCAGGCTAATAACCTGCTTCGATGTCGAAGCCTTAACCTTTCAAATAAAAAAAAAATTGGACTTAGGTATAGAAATTATTATACCTAATGCGTTTACATGCGTATATAATACGTGCAATAATAATTATTATTATTACTGTTGTTGTTGTTTGTAAGTTTCACATTGGGTCTTACGTCGTATTATTATTATGTAGATGGAAAAACGTTCAATTGTCTTCGGAAATTATATTATACGAATCATACTCATTTTGTTTGTTTTTTATGATTGAAAGACGCGTTGGACGCTATTCGGCGGCACGTAATATGAATAATATATAGGTAGTATACAAAAATTAACCAGCAGAGGCGGCCAAGCGCGGTCGATCTCGAACGATTTCAAAGTGATCTCCCTTTGTCAGAACGCCTATTATTCAACATATTTACAGTTACATTTAAGGACTGACCTGTTTGTGTGAAATGGCATTTTCTCACACGAAACTATGAAAGTTATAAAATAGCTGGAGCTATACAGTGTTTGATGATAATTTAGAGCAACTGCTTCGCTTAACGTCAATAGCGACTGTATTCCCCAGATTATAATTATTAACTGGCCGACGATATTATATTATGCAATGACACGCTTCCACGCCAACAGATTATATAGTGCTAATTTATTTATGTTGAAACTATTTAGAAATTTTATGTGAAACACTCGGTTTTAGATAACTTTAAACATTAATTTTATTATTTTTAGAAGTGTGGTGGTGTGTTTATTATTAGCCATAAAGGCTTAAAAAATAATTTCGATCCTCAAAGGAAAAATATTATATTCTCGGTGGGTCTTAACTCTTAATCAAGAAGAGTTTGGCCACCTCTAGTGTATACCTATATGGCTATATGCTATCAATCTCAAAGTAAAATGTTTTCAACTCGGCTGAATATTTCGGTACCTACGATTTCTGCAGTGCGTCATCTGCACAAACGGTCGTGAAAGCGGAGAAACCGTCTTGTCACTTTCGAGTAAAATTTTTTTTCATCTATCCTTTTTTTTTAACAACTAGGTCCCACCGTCGCGTCTTTTGTTCGAATAACGAGTGTTATAATTAATATACGCGTCCTTTAAGATTTGTACGATTTATGACGAAATTCGTACGATACTTATAATACTCGTCCAACGCCTCAGCCTTGAAAAATGTATTTGGGACACGAGTCTTTTATTTTTCAGTTTAAGCATATAGATGAGTAGAAAATAGATTAATGCAAAAGAAAAACAAAACGAGACGCAGTTTTACCGCAGCTCACATTGCAAGTGACGTATTATATAATAAATATTCGTAACGCGCGGGTATGTGCAGTGTAAGGTGACTTTGTAGTTTTCTTAGAGTGTCCATTTGTTACTACCTACATATTAACTTACGGTGGATAATAAAATATCATCAAAATTATATGAATTACGAAACAATGAAACTCAATACATATATAGTCAATAATTATATTACTATGAAAGTATATATGAAATACACATCAACATTATCGTATCGACTCGATCGATACACAGTGCACCGCAGTTGTTGAAAATTTCTTTTCCTGTTAAGGCACTGATTTATTTTCATTTAACGTGTTTATTGGTCGTTCGTTTTAATCGTCTTTCGTTTTTTCTCGGTTAAACCGATTACCCACAACAAACACTGAATGACGCGGTTTCGACGTCAACAAGACAACAAAATAAATAGTGTTTAGATTTTTCATTGTCGTCTATACTTAAAATGCAGTTTGATAATATTTTCAAACACGATGCTATAACGATGTGAGGACATTGACTCATAGACGCCGTGCGAGAACAGTGATTATAGGTATATAGTCCAAAATGTGATTTTCTCGAATCCATGGTAAGATGATGTATTATTAAATCGACGTAAATCGCAACGGTGAACTCGTACACAAGCGACCGATGGTCAACAGCTATATTTATATGATATGTTTTAAATATTAGTGTAGGAGTTAAGTGTCAACAATCAAACGTATATAATATTATGCATTATAATATTATAAACACCGCGAGTTATGGGATTTTCATTCGAAATAAAAACGATAACCATCAATATTATTAAATAGGATTTCACGAATTATTAAAAAAATAATTATATACCTAAATTATTTACCGCGTCGGTGATTTAAAACATAATCTATAATTAAGATTTAATATTCTACTACTTATATTATATTATTATTTTAAACGGAATATAACGCGCGGTCGTGAAAACGTAATATCATTGGATTATAAATAGTATTTTTATAATATGCAATATCGTGATAAGATTTCGCGATTTGAGACGGAGAAAACCAACGCCCTTCATAAACGCATTTTATCATAAAATATCAAACAATTCAAAACTAATTACACGCGAGTTTTGCTCGTTTATTTATATTAAATACATTGTCGTTCGAAGCGATTAGATTACGCGTTGGTGGTTTCGCGGTCCGCGGCCGAGCGACGACTGGCGAGCCGCCAGTGCGATAACGGTGATTATACCCAATTATCGTAAGATGTAAGTTATTAATTAAAATAATTACCATTTTTTCCCGACGTGGGTCGCAGAAATTAATCGATTTTTGTATTATTTTTTTTTACGGATTAAGTATTTTTTTTCCAGTTTTGTTGATGTAACGTATCAGCCACTCGGATGTACATAGTATAATACAAACGAAAGACAATAAGATAGTAGACCGTTATCGCGGACAAGACGTGCAGAGGCGTGTCAGAGGCCTGCAGGTCAGGGCCCGGGCCTACCCTGATTTCAAACTCTTAAATATACCCGAAATATATTTGTATATTATAGAAATAATTATTTTTATAACCAGGCCTGTCCTGCATTTGGATCCCGGACACTCCTCTGAAGACGTCACGATGTGTCACCTAATATTAAACTCACTGTCGAAGAACTGTCGCTGGACGACTCCTTCATCGAGCCCACGAATTAGTTTTAAAATTGTATAAATCTCGTTTAACGATTCAGACTCGTCAACTCATTGTCCCGGATGTTTAATGACTATGATATTAAATTGTGTATCTATTAGAATTAGAATTTCAAAACTAAGAAATGTTTTCAAAAAGAAAATTGCGAACAAATGAACCTAATTGTATATTATTATATATTTTATCTTTCACCGACCACATTACTTGCGGGTGCGGAGTACATACAGCGTACAGTTATAATATATAACAAATGACCGAAGGGTCGACGGCATTTCATAATGGGTCATCAGACATCAATAATTTCATTCAGACTACAATATCATCATGGGAACTGCTGTAGAGTCTAATCTAAGTCTATCTAAGTAGAGTCTTTTATTAAGCGTAATTTAATAATACGTTCGGATGTCGAATCGTATAGACGGACGCTCTCGACCGACTCTCTCCGATCGCAATAATCGCCTCAATGGCGGGTTTTCCAGCTGCCGTATAATAATATTAATTATTATCGTACTATGTTTCATTTGTTATTAATTATTATTGTTCGAATACCTGCAGATTGTACGAACACGTCGCGTATAGATGGTATAAAATAAAGGCAGTTTCTATAAGTAATAATGAGCCTAATGACGACTTTCCCTACACAACGCGTATGACGCGATCGGTGGTGGCGATCATTGAGATTAATAAATTTTCTAGCCATCGTTATATTGTTACTTATTATATTATACCTTGCGATGCGTGTAAAGAAATAGATGTTTGCTTCGACCACGTAAAATATTATACGTTTATACGCCACGTCCGACTATATATCGCTCTTTTTAATAAACGATAATAAATTACCCGCACCCGGTCATTGCAGCGGGGTGACAGTCCTATAAATATCGACTCTCTCTGCGCTGCAGTAGGTGACTCGAAGTGTGAGTTCAAGGGAATGGGTTAGAGATCTTGGGTTAGAAATTCGAGTCTATATGAAAAACTGCGCACCTTTGACGGTCTGTAGAAGGAAATTTTTGTACACCAAGTCGACAATGAGAATCGGCAAATTAATAATTCGTCTTCGTTTTAAACATTGTAATCGCTAGAATAAATGTACAATGTCGCATATGATACAATAATAATTATTTGTATAATGAATCACTCGAACAGTGACGTGATGGCGAACTTGAAATGTTTCAGAGACCAGTCTAATATATATCTCACCCACTCAGCATTCACTGTCATACCTGTCGTATAGTTATCACTATTATCACTAAAATACTATGGGTAATAGTTAGTAGGTAGTACCTACTAGGTACTAAATTATCTGCACCTGTTGGCTGTCGCCCACCCACCACCCCGCAAGAAACTCAGAGACGGCAAACGACTCTCGATTACTTCCTTCGCAACGGCTGACTCAGACGTGTATCCTGATATTTATGGGTACGCACCGGTCTAGATTTCGCAGGGCATATTATACGTATAAAATATAATGATATGTCATTAACCACGGTTGCAGTAGGTACCTACGCGTGTAAGACGTGCGAAATAATATTATTTCAGTCTGCGCAATCGTCCCCAGATGATCATCGTTCGAGGTTAATAGTAAATTATTAATTGTTAAGTTTTTAATTTTAAGTTGTTACGCTTATCCAACAGCGAAAAAAATAATAATAAGTAAGACATAATAATATTATCGTACACGCGGAAGAATATTTAAAATATTATACACTCGAAACGCGATCGTTGTTGCGGACGGATTTATAATATCTCGTACCACGCACCCACGCGTTGGCACACGTTCATAATAATAATATATATTTATTATAAACCATAAAATATTCATTTACACACGGTTATAGTAGACAAGGACCGATGGCGGCACCGAAGAGATGTATAATTTAATAAAGTAGATCGCGGTCGATTGTATAATATTATATAATAATTATTATTATTATCATAATCTAAATTTGAGAGTATATCATAATATTATATTATCCTTTATAATGTAGTAATATTATAATATGTAGGTATTGTTACAATAACGAGCACAAGTGCCGCGCCACAACAATCATAGTATTATGATACCAGCTATAGATACCAAAATATTGTATTGTACGATTTGTGCTGCATGTATCAATATCATTATTAGAACTGTATCATAACATAATTATATTGTATGGTCTGGGCCTGTGTTTAATACTATACAATATACATATTATATACCTAAACTAAGCGAGGTGATTTTTTAAGCATGCTCTCGCGCCCCATTTTTATGCTTATATTTAAATTCTGATTTTTGACATTTTTAAATACGCACTCAAAGACCTTATTTTCGAATTCTTGAAATTTTTTGTACCACTTAAGGATGATCCTGTAACAATACAAGTTTCTATTTTGTACCCCTCCCCCTTTTTTTACTTTAAGTTATTCGGCAGAACATATTGTTTTTGTTGAACATTTTGACGACGAAACGGCGTCGTTGTTGAAGAGTCAAAATCGTTTTATTTGTTTTACCGGCCGCGACACCTGGAGCAATCGCGTACTGCCCAAAAACGAGCGCAATCGTATTCCACCGTCGCTTTTAAATTAATAGTTATACATATTTATACACGGTGTAGGATATAATTTAGTGAGCATTAAGACGTTTACAATAATACGACTGCTCGAATAATTATTATAATGTTATACGAATATAGGTAAATAATACTGCACCTCGTATAATGGCTCGCTTATACTTGTAATTGTTATTTAAATAGTAATAATATAAACGCGTTTGGCTACGCTTCAACAATCGTTAAGGGTAAAGTAAAAAAGTACAATGAAAACAATATATAAATATATAATCACGACACTAATAATTATACTAATCGAGTTATAACGAAAACTTGCAATCGTTACAAACATTACGTGCAGTCCGTGATTAAAGTATTAAACCTATACAATATCTTTATTGCGAATTTAATCAATTAAGTTATTATATTATATGCTAGCAGGTACTTGCTAATAAAGTTTTTGATTTAAATTATAATATATATATATCGTTACTTGAACAGTTATTAAACCTAGATTTTTTTTTCAAACTCTTGACTTATTGATTTCTACGGGAACGTATATTTAATCAAATATACCAGTTCTTATATACACGCGCACAGGTATAATACGATACACGTGTTTATCGATAAGTACCTACCTAACAGCTATAATATAATATAATATAAACATATATTATTTTCGAATTAACATTAAACACGAGGTGGAGAACGATTTGATCTTTTATGAAACCACAGAGTTATAATTTAAAACGCGATCACGATCGTTTCTAGGTTTCAAAACTCACACTTCGACTTAAGATTTTTACTAGAGTGCGTGTGAAATCCCATCATAGATGCCAATGCATATATATTATATTATAGCTCACATCCGTTGCTCTCTGCGACGACGTGCTTAAGCCACTGCTTGTGTAAAGTTCCGAAAAAAAGCTAAGTGACGAGGCAATGCGAGGACTGCGAATAAAATATTATATCATCTATACTTTGAAATAAATCGCTGCACGTTTTCGGTCGCGAATTAATTGTACTATAATATTATTATATCTTCGTAATCGTTGATAAGACTATTAAACACATTCAAACTCATCTCCTATATCTGCATTTATACAAACACATAACCATACGTATAGTTTCGGAAAGTTTTAAAAGAAATATATATTAATAAATTCGACGGTCGTTATATTGTAGAGGCGTACTTCTACAACCTACAGGCTACAATAATAATTGCGACATCGTTTATCGAGTAATAATTGTGTGTTCCTAATCACGCGGTCAACGACAAAATGACCCCAAACGTCTTTAAAAGCCGCGTCCAACACGTAATATTATATTATCATGACGAACATAGATACGACGACGAAGTGTGCCGAATATTGGTGAAATACACTTATTGGCAATCTATGCTCAGCAAGACGATTTCGCGTATACGATACTGCAGTCAGTGCATCGCGGAACAGTAAAATTGCATACTGCAGTTTGAAACGTCCCAAATACGATATTGCGACTTACGAGAATATTATATTAAATTATTATTAATATAATATATATGCGATTCGTATGATAATTTTTTATCAGGTGTTCAATGTAATACTGTATAATATTATATTAATGTATATTTTATGATGGTACGCACCTCAAATGGTTTACAATGGAACTGGACGTGCTCTTCAGACTAGCCCGGGTGGACTGAGGTGGTTTGGATGATGCCTCCGGTTCGTAGGAGACGGCCGCCTGCAGGGAAGCGGACTCTAACGTCTCGTCATCCTCTTCTTGAATGGTAGGAACTATGTTATACTCGTTATTGTTTATGTTGTTGCTATTGTTGTTGTTATTATTATTGTACTGCAGCTGTTGTTGTTGTTGTTGTTGTTGTTGTTGTTGAAACGGTTGTTGTTGCTGCTGTTGCTGCTGCGGCTGCTGAAGCGGCTGTTGTTGCTGCTGCAAGTGGTCGGGCACGGACCCGTTGCGTCGAGCCCGTTCGCTGTTCCGGTGCGCGGCGGTGCATATTTTCACGTACACCACGCACACGGTCACGAACGGCACGACGTACAGGAGCGCGGCGTACGCCACGGGGAACGCGTACCGGTACACTTCCGGCGCGACGGACAGCTCGCGGAACGCAGACAGGGCGCCGGCCAGGGCGGACAGGCACCACGTCAGCGCCACGGCCACGGCGCAGCTGGCCGCGTTCACCGTCACGTGATACCGCAGCGGGTCGGTGACCGCGTAGTACTGGTCCACGGCCACCGTCATCACGGACAGCACGGACTGCGCGTACACGGTGCCGGTCAGCCCGTGCCAAACGGCCGCGGGAAGCGGCGGCGCCCATCCGTTGAAAGGGCCGCTTTCCCACAAGGTTAACGGCACCAGTATCCAACTGCTAGCCAAATTCGTCACCAACAAATTCATCACGAATCTGCAAAAAAAAAAGAAGCGTGAGCGTTAATTCAATAATATACTATGATGCACATGCGCGTAACGCATTTAACTTGCATTATCGAGTTTGATATAAAAAAAATTATTAGGTACCTAGGTCAGAAAAAAAATTCGTTTTCCATTTCCACTGTACATCGGGCGGGGAAAATCGAACTATTGTCTTGACCCCGTTATATATTGTATAGGTACCCGAATTTATACTATCTTTGCGAGAATTTAGCAGCGGTGTGCGACTTGGGATTTAACTTTTCAAACGGCTTTAGTTTCATCGGTCAATTTTATTCCAACTATAACGATAATATAGGCCAATGAACTGTGAAGATTACTATATACACGTATATGTATACTTTTGAATTAACTTCTAATTTAGTCTCGGGGAGGATAAATTTACTGACAATGCGGTTTAAAAGCTTACTATATAGCGAGTACAATTCAAATGAAATTAAACCGTTTAACTGTAATCTTCAGTTTGGGAATGCTGCACTGCATGTCTGCTGCATTATTTACCCATATAGACGGCTATAATGCCCCTGCGCCACTTCCTCAATAATTCCCGTCTATGCACCCAATTACACGCTTCTATATTGTATAATTGGGCCGTTATAGTTGTCAAATTAGGTAGTAATAATATTATTATACGTCTGTGCACCGCCGTTTAGACAAGTATAGGTATTATTAGGTATATATTATATCAGATATAACTGGAATCCGTGAATAATAATTTCGGTCGTATCAATATTATATTATATACCCACTCAAAAATAAACAGTAACTCAACATTTACAAACACCATTAGGTATCGTTTAGATGAGTTTACGTTTATTATATATACGCACAAATATAACCAATAGCGCTCATCTGTCAAAACCTAGGGGGTTGGTTGACAATCATAAAAAAAAATTTGTTTAATCAGATGTTATCGTGAAAATAAAATAAAATATAAGGAAATTAATTTGTCTAGGGTGGCGACATGTCATCCATTGCACCCCCTATAATGGGCTCCCTTAAATTTAAAGCGAATTTATATCAACGTAAAAATAAGGATTATTTTTAGAGTACCGACATACGGTTATAGGTATAATGTATAATAATATAGTTCATACACGTGGTTCGAAACTTAGCAATGTGATGTATTTCAACCGGGTATAGAACAAACGACGTTTCCGCACCGCGTGTGACTTCAGACAATTGGATGTTACACGTAGGTATATCAATTAATATTATAACAGCAGAAAAGAAAAGAAAACGTGAAATCGGAGCACATATGTATAGTTTTTGAGCTGCATAATAAATTACTGTACGGAAGACGTAAATCAACGTATTCTGGTATACAAATTATATCACACCGTCCGTATGTACTCAAAAACGAAAGTTTACTTACACGGCCATGTACAGCAGTCATATACCGTAATAAGCCGACGTCATTTTCGAGAAAAAATATAACAAAATATGGAATCGTTGATGAATAATAATTGTGTGAATACGAGTCGTTATTTGGTCATAACAATAATAAAACATTGCGGAAAAACGAACAGCTATTATGTATACATAATATAAACATACATATAATATGTATACGTCATGTTAACGCCACTTGAGACTTAATAAATAATATTGTGTTCTCGTGTTTTAGCTATTCGACTACACGTCAACTATTTTGTTTTTTAGATAATCGATCAGAGTAATGACACACTGCAGCAGCATGTACCTAATTTATCATACAACCGATGAGTCAAAAAGATCAATGAATTCGTTTTTTTTTTTTAATAACTATAATAATTTCAAATAATCTTAACGATAATGCAGATAATATTGACTTTATCGCTATTCTCTATATAGTATATATTGTATAAATTATAGTACGAAATAATAGAATCAGAACGGGTTCAACCGAACACTCTAAAACACTGATGAGTATTTTATCTAAAAATATCGTGAACAGTAATAAAAAAAAAAATCTCATTGGAATCATAATGTAGATGCCAAATGGATTGGATCCAACTTATGTAATAATGTATAATCGTCTGAAATGATTCCATAAAGTAAGTATTACACGTGACGTGGTCACGATTTCAGCAATACTTCTCAATATATATACTTTAAGAAATGCGATATCTAATAAAAAAAAATTTCAAAAACGCATCTGCATTTGAAAGAGAACTGCATCAAACGGATTTCGTATTTTTGTGTGGACAAAGATAATACTATATTGGCATATTGCACTTTATACTATTATACAGTTATACATGCGAGTATATTACATTATAGCTATATATATGATTCTATAAACCCACAGAATACTGATAATTTTTCTAATACATTTAAGCCCTTGACATTTTGCCAAAATAAATGTAAGCCGTGGTTGCCGTTAATATAGAAACGGTATAAATTGGCTATCAAACTACACTATTATAATAGCGAGATCTTATAATATTGATCGGAAAAAATAAAAACTTTATGCACCGCGAAAAAACCATATGCGACTACTACACGAGTATTTTAATATATTATGGTGTATACAAAGATGTGTGCCAGTTATAAATAATATTTATATAGAAATTAATTTTCCCCAAACTACGTAAATAATCATGAAACGAATTATGCTTTTCCAGATTTATGAGACATGTTATAATCTAAATATGCGTGAATTATTTTTCACGGTCTTTCGCGTACATGCGCCGAACTACAATTAAAATTGCACAATGCACAGTGTATTTAAATTTGTCAGGTATATCATATAACAGTATATAATATATAGACACCTATATGGTATATTTTTCCCTATAAAAAAACCTGTTGGACGCTGGTTGTAAAAAAAAAAAAAACAACTAGTCTATAGATAAAACACTTGTATTTATTAAGTTAATAAAACGCTAACTATTATTGAACTGCACAAAGAAGTTGGTAGGTACTCATCAAAACGTTCGTTGCCACTGCGTCCTTACGGTTGGTCGGTTTTGACCCTGTCGGCGACGTGTTTGTTCTGCGCAATATTTTTTATTTTGTACTTACCGCAAAACGAATATTTTATATATTTAGTTATTTATCGCCCTTGTATAATACAACAGCGCAGTAAACCTCTCGAGAATTTCGATAACCAAATGGCTTAAGCGTTACCTTGAAAAGTTATAACATTGAAAATCTTTAATTTGTATCACAACAAACATAGTTTAGGCATTTGAGTAGGTAAACATGCACCGGATTAACATAATATCATTTTGTATCATCGTGTTATTTCGCTATATATACTTACCCTATGTTACGGACGAGTGATAATTACGAAGCAACTTTTAGGTGCGTATAGGTTTGACACGAATACATGACAAATACATGTAAGAAGTAAATTGTTCAATAACCTAAATATTTATTTATCGATTGATGTACTGACACAGTACTACATTAGGGATATGTGGTACGTATATCTCGCATATATTATATATTAAAAAAAAATTATTTTGGCACAATACTATATGTGTTTTTTTTTAATTTTTAATAAACCAACTAGGTATTAACTGGGTCTTTGGCACGATTACAATTTTGATGAGTTTATTTATTATACAGTATTTATAAAAAATAATATGCATACATTTATATTACATATTATACAACATTAATATAAATTATATAATGACTAATTTAGTGGAACCCAAAAAAAAGAAAGTTCTTTAATATTTAATAAAATATATCAATTACAAATTTAATAAATACTCGTTGATAGGATTTTAAAAGTAATTAAGAATTAACTTTGTTATAAAATCGATGAGTACCTATACGAATAATCCATACACAGGAAAACAAAAAAACAACATAAATATTCATCGTGAAATGATACCAATACTCGTGCCTCGCATATTAAAATTTCAAATGTACCTATATATTCTTATAAGAAGGTACTCTAACCTCATTAAAAACAAAGAGGTATAACCATAACGTATTCATTCGATTTTTTTTATCAGAAAATATTTAAATTAATTTCCCAGAATAAATATGTTTTGGACAAAAAGAATTTGTCTAATTATGACGTAACAATAAATTTGAATTTTAATATCATTACAATACATACACAACAGAACACAATGGATATATTATTATGTTTTAAAAGAAATCAGAATTAATATTGTTCTTAAAACGATATAGGTAGACATAAAAAAATAGGTAGGTATTACATATAGGTAAGTTAATCCTATAATCAAAGATAAAAATGTTTTCATTTGATTTACTCGCGTGATGCTATTATTCAAACAATGTTATTACAGAGTAAACAAAATGAACGGATTATAATTTAACGATCCAGACTTACACCTCCTATTCCTACCGGTTTCTATCATGATTTTTATAAATTATAATAAAATATAATAATAAATATAGGAACTCACCTGTTCGATAGAGTGCGCAGACCAGGTCGGCGGTAGAACACAAGCAGTAGCAACGAATTGCTCGACGTGGACACGATCAAAACGAGCGCCGAGAAGACTTTCAACAAGCCGACTAGCATTAGGGCCATTCGGCTGCTGAGATCCTTCTGAAAAATAATAACAAGAATGGTCTCATGAACGTTTTGGCACATGTTGCGGGGATACATTTGCGTGGGAAGGGGGTCCTAAAATGGCGTCTCAGCCGTCATCAATGGCAATAATTACAATAATAATACAATACGTATACATCATAATATTATTATGTTATTATCGTAATACACGATATTAGTTTACATCACACACAACACCAATATTAAAAACAATAATAATCGCGTACATAATAATATTTGATACCGTATAATGATGTATAATATATAATATGATGCACATTATAAATAGTTTGCGGGATCGGCGACGATTGGTCGAAACCAATCAATAGATACTGCAACTGTATAATATAGTACGACATATATGTGTGGATATTATTATATTATAAAAATGTTTAAAAAAAAAAACCTTACATATTATTAAATATAATATAATAATATGATATCGCGAATACGCTCGCGTTATCTGCAGACATTGGAGCTTACGAAAGTATGTACTATTATGTCGGCTAATACTGCGATTCGTAATTTCTGATTTAAAATTAAACGAATTTACGTTCAATCGCATACCGTCTGTTACGGAAAAATCTCCAGGCCAAACGTACAGAAATTATTTAACTTCTAAGTTCAAAAATCGCGAATCGTTTACCTAATATTATAATATTTAGAACGCCCGTTGAGTGTTATATACATTTTTAATACAATCGTGTATTATATAAAAAGTGTAACAGAATGACTGAATGTTTCACACTTAAACTATTGTATAAGACAACACACTAAATAAACTATCTTGAGTAATATACAATATGTATACGATAATATATATATATATATTATCATATATTATAATAAATAATAATTGATGTATACGTACAAATAATATACGGTTGATAAAACCTTCCGTACCTACCTAATAAAACTTACGTATTATTTGTACGAGATGATTTTCAATGAATAAAATTATTTTTATGTTATATTTTGTATAGGCATGGGCTGAAGTAAGTTTGATTTTGAACGCGTAGTCACTATAGGTATAAGTGCTGTAAAAGATCTGTGTGTATTTTTCTATTAGGTTTTATTTCATTTATTTTCTAAATCTGATACAGGCAACAAACCTATTCGCAATTAAATTTAAAGTAATTTTGAAAAATTAATATTAAAAATAATAAGAACTAATAACTATTGTTTATCGGATACGTATGATTGTATTTAATTTTTTAATACTTGAACCTTAACCCATCGGCCGTATTAATAATGCATTATTAATATTGTGTTGCAGTTTCGATATCTACACTCGCACCTCATATAATATTGGCTAAATACATGATTTAAATACATCGTATTAGAAGTTGAAATTCTAGAGTAAAACTGTTAAGCACTAAAAGTTAATACCTAGACAATTGTATATAAATGGAAAACAATAATATTATTATGTTATTTATTGAAAACTGATAGATGTAACATATTAAATCCTTACAGCCGAAAAGATTTAGATTAATTTATTTGCTTTCAATATATAGGTAGGTACAGATTATGTAAATATATATGATGCACCCTCTTCTAATTTTTTTTTTTATAAAATATACACTCTTTAAATTATTCCATAATTGCACGAAACGACAGTGAATGAAATCTAATCTATTAAGGACTTCCTATAATAAATAACAATATTATTATACCATGCCAAATAAGAGTGGAATACATAATAATTGTTAACCGGAAAAGTGTAATGTTCGGTTTGTTTACTTATTATGTCAAAACATATTAAAATCAATGACTGTGTTTAAATAACGTTAACATAAATTTATATTCGTATGTAACCAACCAACACTTCTATCCTACATAAATATTTAATAGTTATTTTAATTTTAACTGTCACTCATCATCACGTCGGTTTTAGAAAAAGTTCGTCCACACGAACAATATTTAATATCGCACTTTAATACATTTTAATGTTATATGAATGTAAAAAATAAGTTTTGTGAAATAATTTTTAACTACCGCACTAAAAAATCATGGTAGCTATTACAATTAATTACTATAAATTTTAAAGTTCAATTATTTTAGCATAAAACGAATACTTATAACAGCTGCCATAATAGTCTAACAATTAATTGTATTCAATAATTGGACAAAAATTTGTCCACTTTTGATCATATTTAATTGCTAAAACAACGATCTTTAATTTCATACGCGATCTATTTAACAAACAATATCGTAATGTATTCAACTTATTTGAAAGACGAATGTCATACTAACCTATAAGATAATGCTGAAAACTATACTATTTACAAACATTTCTTAGTCATGCCTAATAATAATAACGTACGCAAGAGCAAAATATCTAAAAAAAAAATTGTAGAAAAAAATCGAGGTAAAACATATTTTTAACGGTGAGTTTGGTTTGACGTTGTGCAAAAATTTGGACTATTTTTAGAAGCACTCGTTTGAAATGAAAAATCAATTTCTGCAGCGACCGTAGGTCAGTTTACAAGAAAATATATATTTATTTTTTAAACGATGGCTACATACGAACCACGAAGCCATATGATGAAAGGGTATTCACGAAGTCGTAGAAATGTCGAAAAACTAATAATAAAAGTCAACTCGTGCGTTCAAAAAGATTTAATTAAATACGCGAATCAAGTGGAAGGCGCGCATGTTTGGATAATTTGAATGTCAAATAAAATATAACTTTAAAAAAAAAAGTGTTCTAACCGACTATAATATTATTCTACACTGTGATACGCTCTACACTGTAGACTTATAAGTTGTAACTTTTATTATCATGCTTAATGCGACTTGCGATCGCTAAAATATTATCTAAAACATTGAAACACCCGTGCAGTACTACAAACAAATTGAATAAATAAACAGAGTTGTAAATTATCTGGTATTTGGTTAATTCGCTGATTGAGTAGTATAGGTAGGTAGCAATAATACTATTAATTATTATTATTATTATTATTATTATTATTATGGTACCCAGCTGTATAAACATCACGTGCACGTCGTATGATGGTCGTAATAGTTTATTGCAAGGCGTCGCGTGTATGCAATCAGACTTACGGGCGGCGCGTTCGGTTTGGATACTATCTCGAGTTGTCGGACAAATACGGCAAGTTGGTAACCCAAAGCTATAATATAATAATAATAATACGATAGTATAGGTACTCATACGACTTGTAAACGTCGTTCAACGTGTCATCAATCGTGTTAGGTACACATCCCACGGATACTATATAATATGCATCAACGACACGGATTATTGTCTTGTAATCCGAGTGCCCATCTCATAAACACATTTTATAATATAATAATGGTCGCGTAGATGCGAGCGTTTATTAATCTTTGAATAATAATACAATAAATAGCATAGCGCAAAACAAAAAATTAAAGAAAAAAATCATGGAAAAATATCAGCTGTTGTACCTGCGCCCATCGTGTAATATATCATCATCATCTGACTAGCCGACTTTTCTATTTCGCACGATTTTTTAGACGTGAATGAGCTCGACGTGAACCGGTTTGGAGTTACAGATGAAAAACATTACATAATATAATATTATAAACGTGGTTTTATACGAGGTTTGGCACACATCGGGTGTAATAACACACACGTGTAAAATATTACCCGTGTATTATTATTAATTTCATAAATTCAGGAGTGTGGGCCATATCGATTTACACGTAATACTTAATACACCTTTATATTATGTTCTGTTCTGCAGTATTTTTGTGTGTGGTGAGCGCGCGTGTATAAATATGCAAACCGACTACTGTATAGTCACTCTAATTGAGATGTCGGGAAATATGGTCGTGTGGCACGATGGGCGGACGTAATATTGTCGTGTTAGAGGCAATAGTATAGCAGGACACGTGCGCGAAGACTCTGCAGCAGCATGTCTAAACATCAATATTCTCTGTATAGTAGATTAAATAAGTAAATAAATTATTATAATAATAATATTGTATTAAAAACCGTCCGAGAAGCGAAATAATAAACTTATAACGAACGTTATTCGTACGATAGCCACGAGTCGCCGCCAGTCTCTCTAAAAGTCATATAGAAATGTTTAATAAATTTGCACGCGAACTAAATGCTATTCAATATCACACGCGCTATGTGCACATGGTTTAATTTTTTATTCAGTTGAGATTATTACACGATTCTATAGTATTCTACTTTCTAGTGTACCAAGTTATTTAGAAATATATATATTATAATATGCATCCCGTCATCGGTGATAGCATTATTATTGTTTAGAAAATGAAAGGTTAAATTAGAACTTGGGGTCTTGTCTCAAATTAATAGTATTCGCGTCCTGTAAATAAAAGCAATGTTAAATTCTTGGTTTGAAAGTTATCTACATAGCGTTATTCGTACCTTTACCCAAAATAAATGTATAAACATCCGTTCAGAATAATATAAAACTGTGATAACGCAGTTTCTGTTAATCTATCATAATATAAAAACGTGATACAATTTATTGAAAACCGCCGAGATAAAAGTACAATCCAAACTATGACCGGCATAAAGCAAGACCATAGTTTATAGTTTAACTTATATAAACTATAAATTATTATGTTATTATTATGTTTGATTAGTATAGACGAGAAAAGATTAACTAGACCAAAAAAAAAAAAAAAAATGTTTTGAATATATCAAATTTAATTAAATGTGTATAATCGATTAGTAAGAAGGAATTCAAAAAACAATTCTAAATAATTTGTAAGCCCAAAAGTATTTTATTTCAAAGACGAGTTGGTAATTTTACCTACTCGTACCTACTATATACCTACTTATAGATTGATACGTTGAATTTTAGTTGTTAACATTCCATCATGTACTGTTGCGTACATTGTATGATTATACTCAGTACTTATTTAACTTATATTACTTAGTATACATTTATAATATTTTTATGAACAGAGAGTCATCTAAGATATTGAAAATATAAAAAAAGCGTCCGATCAAAATGTTAAAATCGTTAATATAATATATATGCGTTGTACGACATTAGCGGGACGAGTAACCTCGGTATCTCGAAGCGTTATTATCAGCAATCGCATTACATAAATAATATAATCTATAACTATTATGCGGTTACACAAGACGGCTATATAAACAATATAGAAGTGCGACGACACCGTACGAGCGCATAAACGAACGAACGTATACATTTATAATATTATACTGAAGTTTAAAACTTACGGGAAAGTCGTGGAACGAATAAACAACACTTTCTTATAATCGTGACTTTAGGTCGGTATCCAGTGGTACACGGGCAGGTATACCGGGGCAGCCTATATAATAATATAATATATCTGTCGGTCGTTTGAGCGGCGAGAAGTCTACTCTCGTGAGAATAATGAAGCACCCACACACCAGTGGTGGTAGGTAACCTTGTGATATTGAACGGAAAAGCGGAAAACGTTTTTCACGAAACCTTGCGCACTTTATTATGCAGTCTTTTAGTCCAAAACAGTCGAACGGTCGAATAACGTAAAAATAAACCGGTACGATTAATGCTCGCCATGACGGCGGGATTGCACCTAAACCGTTTTCGATCGTATACTCGCGGCGGCGTTGTTCACTATACTTCAACTGTTCACTCCAATCGTGAATATAACGATATTAATTCTCGAGTGTGCGGGCGACAGCCACTCGTATAAAGTTGCACCCACCTATGACACTAAAAAATCATTTTATTATTATTATCTGCGATCACTAGCTACACGCGTGAACAGCTGGTTCGGCGGCGGTGACGACTGGCGATCCCTAAAACACCGACGACGACGACGACGACGACGACGACGTATAATAATCGTACGACACAGTATTACTACGATTGTAGTGTGACTTGACGAGAGAGACGTATATTATTTTCTTTCTGAATTTTTTTTCCCTCCACCCGGCCGGCCGCTCGTCTTTCTTCTCCCTCCAAAGCCTTATCGGACGACAAACAAAACGCGTGTATAAAGATAACGATTTTCACCATAAACGCGGCTTGTACAAACACAGGTAGGTACACTTTATACATCGCGGACAATAGCTATTTACCAGCTCTATTTAACAATGTCATTAAATTATATTATATTATAATATGTCATATTATTCGAGTTTGTATATTTATTGTTTTGCTTGCGTGAGATGCTCAAGCCCGCGTGAGTGAAAACGAATGTCTTTATGGAGATCTTTCACCGACTCTTTTTTATTTAAGTTGTATTAGATTATTTGTCAACTCTTCGGCCGAGGTAAGACATATTTTAACACACGAACGTTTATAAAACGAGTAACCTATACCTGTTGTACAGATGTGCTCAATACTGTGTAGCGATAATAATTAATAATATTATGATATTTATGTCGTACCTATTAATTATACGTAAATATTATATTAATATGTTTTTATTCTAGTGTATCGTCGATGGCCGGCGGTCACCGTCGTCGTACCCAGATAAAGTCTGAGAAGAAAAGGTGCAATTATTATTAACCTTTGAGCTAATAAATAATACACCGGCAAACGCCGTGCACATCACAAGAATATTACAACTGGTATGTTATACGATGAAAAAAAGAATGATTAAAAGTTTGATTGCGGTATGTTCGACATCATTATATTATGTACACTTTGTATAATAATAAATTACGAGTTAAATAAAAAAAAAAAAAAAACGTTCGTAAAGTTTTCAAAGTTATATCACCCGTACAATACACTTTTTATACGCTTTATCTAACCCGCGTGTACTGCTGCAGTACCTATATGGTGTATAATTTCCGTGTTCAACTTTGACGTGAAAGATTACCGCACCGTTGTCGCATCGATAATATAATAATAATTTATAATCATATAACGATTATTATTATATACGTTTATATTATATTATGTGTATCAACGTACATCGTTATGGACAATATACAGGCGAATAAAATTTTAATTACAATAATTAATATAGGTGTAACGATATAACGATATTAACAACCCAATGACGGTTAAGATTAACATAATTTTCTGATATATTGATGTTATCCGAAGACACGACGACATAGATATGCACAATGAATCATGTACGATTCTGTAATATTTGTTTGTAAAATTAAGACGTTACACGCTACGGCTATGATAAATGATGATTATGCCATGATATAATATTATGCGTGGGTATATAATATCGTTCGTATTATAGTGTTATCGTTAACCTGCAGACAAGACAACAGGTTTGCGTGCGCGTTCAGGTATCAAAATCAGTGGCGTATACATAACTTTTGTATGGTGGAAGGGGGGGGGGGATAAGTTGCAGACAAATTGCCACGGAAGGAAAATTTTTAAGGTATACCTGCATATTAAAATAATATAAATGCCTATGGGGAGGGGGGGGGGTCTGACCTCCACATCTTCTCCTGTATATACGCCCCTGATAAAAATGTGTATATATACACACATAACTATACGATAAAATATACAATATACATAATACAATTAATACTATATAATATTAGGTATTACATAATAATATCATGATTTAATTGTAACTTTTCATTGTTTCGAAGATACGTAGAGATCGGCGGTAGTCACGGTGTATAAAATACCATTTAATATATTGTATTACCGCCGTTTCACTTAATTATGCCTCGGGGCGTGTGTACGTATGTGTTAATGATGGCATAAAAGACGCAAAACTTCAGTCTGTGCAGATATTTTTTTTACTAAGAAACCGGGGAAATTTTAACAGCTATAAACATAATATAGAACATTTACGAGTATATATATCAAAAATAGAACATGTATATATATATCATAACGTTTAGTACATGCGCGTGGCCCATGTTGGTGTTTTTTATCAGGCATCGATTATTCAAAAACTGATAAAAAAAAAAAAAAAAAAGAAAGAAAGAAAGAAAGACTTCAATGATAATAATATTATAAAGAATATAGTTGGATTGTTTTTTTTCTCCGTCGCGCGCGGGGCATTGCACTCTGAAGGTTTTGGAGCGGCTGACAATAACCGTCGAAAATCATTTATGCCCACTGACCATCGGGATATATATATAAAGTGCCGATGGTCGATATAATAATTATACGTTTGATGAATGTTTGTTACCGTTTTCAATCCACCCTACAACCCTATAGCCGCTGCAGCTACGTATAATTATATTATCAAACGGGAAATTTCCACGCGAAAGCACCAGCATATTTTATCGGGTCACGAAATAATGGAAATCTCCGATATAGAGGAGATAGGTACCGTGACATTTTCAAACGAGATTTGTATTCGAATCAAAGTACAGTTATATACTGTATTTCGTTATTATTATTTTTTTTTCTTTATTAAAAGCCCTTGATAAACGAAACATAAATTAAAATCAAGGATGGTTAAAAAATGTAATTTTTTTTCACCATGAATCTCGTAAAATTCTTTCTGTACTCTATAGCTCTATACCCATGGTCATATAACAAACTGACACATTAAAATAACGATCATTTGGCATATGTGATATGAAACTGGCGAGAGTCAATGATTAATAATATTAATAATAATAAAACGTGTTAACATTTTTGATCCGAGTTTAAATTCTAACTTTGCCGATGTTGAGCTCGGAATATTGAATTAATTAGATTCTTTATAATATCATTCATGTATAAAACAAATAATGCTCACAATAATAAAGTAATACGCCTATATCTATAGAGAATACTTATTTTATTTAATATTCTAAAAATATATTCAATTTGAAATATTGTGTTGATAAAATGTTATGAAATTATATAAGAAATATGTTTGTAATAACACCACGATCACGATTCACGTCGGATGTATTATACTCAAAGGCCACGATCGCATTCATAATATTCATATCAGTCAGTAGGTACCGCTATATAATATACTTTATCAGGAACACTGCAAAATTTCGAAACAATTGTGACCTAAACATTTTGTTCTTTATGCTCTTGTATTCGTTTTGAGAATTTCATAATCGCTTATTGTGTAAATATAACCAAACATTTTTTGAGTTTTCAGTGATCGGGTCAAGTGCTCTACATAGTTTTATTTTCTTTATCAAACTGTCAGTATACAACATGCACATTTTTATTTTATACCTAACGACTGTTTACTTTCTATTGCTATTCTAGACTCTAGTATATAGCTTTGACCAACTTCGTCGAATACATCATACTTAAATATGGCATTTTGTTAGTATAGTATTATGTACTTGTATATCTGGGACAACGTTGTTAAAAAATATGAATCAATATATTATACTTTATACTTAAATAAAATCGTACAAACTTAAGAACCACTATCTTAATATTTTGTCAGAAAGTAAAAAATATCCTGACAAGTATTTTGGACTATTATTACAAAGATGTTTACTCTGAAAACAATTTAAAAAACAATAGCTGGTACATGTTTATTGTATGACCTCATACATAAAGAATGTTTTCTCGTGAAGTAACATAATATGTCATTGGATAAACACTAGATTGCAACTTCAAAAAAAAAAATCGAGTAATTAGGTTTACAATCTTAACTGTTATATGTGAAAGTTAAGATTAAACAATTTTTTTTCAACAAAATATGCAAATTTATCTAAGTTCCATTTATAGTAGGTACAATATACACCGAAGATAATAATAATGTTCGTTACGTATATTTAAGGTATAATATAAACAATTTAATATATTACATTACAGTTAAAAACTTATTATAAATGAATGACTTCTTAAATTTTTATTTTTATTTCTGTAAAGAATTCTTGTTTACACAGAGTTACAAACGGATCAATTATATTATAGTAGATATATGTGTATCTAGTTAAAACATAGCTGAAACGAAATCGTTCGTTAACTCGGGTCGATTATATAGCTGCGGAAAGCTATGTGAATACCCTACATCATCGTTTCCGGCACTATAAAGCAACAAATAAAATTGTCGGCAGCTACAGGTAGCTATTCTCCTCTCGTCCGAAGATCATCATTATTAAAACGCGGCACGAACGTTTCGCGTGATCTACACACGTTCGTAATTAACGGCATTGATAATATATTATACGTATATATATGTGCCCGTGTGTTTATTAATGATTAAATACAAAATAATACGGTTTTAAAAGAATGTTTACGATATCATATATCAATCATAACAAAATACACTATAATACTGATGATACCGCGACGGTGCGATTATACCGATTATCATCATTGCCGAGCATAGATCACCTTGATTGCGTGCAGTGTGCACGCATTTAATGCGCGACTGCCGAGTGTATGTATATAAATAATTTATATATATATATATATGTACATATACGCACGTTTATAGGTATATTAAAATATATCATAATAGTTATAATATGCTGTCGGTGTGTGTGTGCAGTATATATTAATACAAGTGAAGTTCAAGGATGACTTGCGGCAAAGGTGCCCATTTCCATCCCACTATACAGTGAATCCCACACACGGGTTTTGTGATACAATTTACACGAATAATTGTATTTAAAAAAAAAACTTTTATGTTCATATTCGCTCTGTGGCAAACGTTGTCCATTCTCTTGCATAATAATTAATAGTGTCGGTACCAGTTATGTAGCCTACACACTATAATATGTATTAGGTATAACCATATAGGCTACACCGCGGTATTATACATTTATACCTAATAATGTACTGCCTGCAGTATACAGAACGATTTTATCGTAACAGTTGGCATGCAAATCGTCACTATACATTAGCTTTTTATTGCAGTCGCTTATTTTTTATGCACCTATGACAGTGTATCCGCCGAACCTTTTTGAGGATTAACATAAATTTCCTATATGGAATCGAACAACCCCAATTACGTTCACGGCGTAATGGGAGGTAATACGACGTTTCGATAATGATATGCACAGAGAAAGGCAATCGGACCGATTCCCTGCTCTTATATTCCTTCTCACGATCTTAATCCATTGTGTGCGTCTATGTTATATCCTTTGAGCGCCGCCGTTATACTTAGGGTGTGATGGATCGAATAGTTTCCACGCTGACGTACATTATCCTTGAAGAAAATATTTGACATCCAGCCGGGCGTTAAGAGTAGACCAAGGACGGTTTATAGGTAATCCAGGAAATTTAAGACAAATAACGGAGAAATAAAAACAATCAAACTGTTTTCGTTGATCGTTTATGGATATTTATTTTTCAGCGTTCTTTTTGTACTATATATCTCATTGTTTACAGACATTTTATTTTTTTCATTAACCACAACCTTGACTTATTTGAAAATTTCACGTTGACAACATATCGTTATAATCTCGTTTATATAGCTAAGATATCGATTACATAACTACATAAGTACCTATAGACGCGTTGTTAAGAAACAGAAAAACATATTGACTCCATGCAGTTGAACCCAGAGCTCTGCAGAACTTTCACGATACACGATGTCGACCGATAATAATAGCCATCTCACTCTTTCTCTCGGTTAACGATATATGTGATAACCGATAGCGAATCTTATGGTAAAACCGGTTAAGTGCGCGCGTACATTGGAAACTCGAATATTAGGAATATAATATACAATCAAAACAAACCTGCACTGTCGTAAATCCGTTATTATAGACTTATCAATGAATTCGTATACGATTTCGAGCGTCGTTAGCTGTACCGCCAAAAAACATCGAAGCAATTAACCTATATGTAATACCTATATAATAGGGCCTATTGATTATAATAATAATTGTACATGTGACGACTGCGTATAACATTAGATTTCAGGAACATTGCCAATATCACGCGTGTACTCCATCCGCGTGTATATATTATAAATTTATAATGCACCGGTTATTTTTTTTTTAGTGAATGTGTGCGAGGTTAATACGAAACGTTTATGTAATTCGGTGTATTTTTTTTAACGATATCGCGTGATTTTTTAGGAAATAACCGTGCAAAAACCGCCAATTAAAATTACTTTGGGACGATATTCGACAAAAAACCGCATAGTGCACACACATTCTGTTTGTATACCGCAGCTGCGGCTGTTTATAATATTATTTATTATAATATTTAATATAAACATAAGATAGGTACCAGGTATCAGACCTAACGCGTGTGTACGCACATATATAGCTTACGCAACTTTTCAGTCTCGCGCGACATAGAAATTGATCGTTTCGCAAAATCGATTATATTTTGAAATGTCGTATTTACGTGCAAATTTAACTAATTTGTCATTGCCGCGCAGAGGCGTACCTAACCGACTAGATTTCACTTTATACGGCGCTCGCTGAGGCCGCGTGCGAACCGGAGGAATCGGCGGCAATCAAAGAACTATAAAAAATCTGATTAAAATATGCCGCGTTTTCACTGCCCGACGAATAGGTACGTACGTATTAATACGCACACATTGACGGCGCCGACAAAATGAAAATCAGTATTGTGCGAGCTAAACATTTTTAAATTTTTTTCTTAGTGTCACCGACGAATGTTCAGGGATTACAACCTCTGATACGCTCGTGCGCATCGATCATCGGAGAGTTGGACAAATCGGCGAAGTACGGTGACCGATGGTCGTCGAAAAACAATAATATTTCGATCGCTCGTCGGCGAGGCGATTTTTCGTCGTCGGTCGTTGAGCTATGCTCAGACACGATATTATGCCAACGTATACGGACGACCGCCGCCGTCGTACTTATTCTATTAATGTGTCAGCCGCCGCCGCCGCCGCTGCCGTGTTCTTCGCTATTGGTCATTGTTCCCGTTTTGCGCGGAAAGAGAGGAATGAAAAAAAATAAAAAACGTGCTCGGTTAACATAAACAATACGAAACTGCAGCGACCGGCAACGAGAGACTGGGCTTAAAAATACACACACACACAATATAATAATAATAATAATATACAATTTAATATTATTATTATTATTATGTTCACCTTCCAGCGAAATAATAATATTCAGAAAAATATACGTACGTTCGAATAATAATGTGAGCTGATACCACCGCCGCCGCCGTCATACGTTAACACGCGATTACGCGATTATTATTATTATTATTATTATTAAACTCGTACATGCGTCGGGTACCTATATTATACCTCTGTTTATCGCATATATAGAGGAGTTTGTACACGGGCGGTTAGATTGTCAAGAACGTCGATTCGGTTTCGGTGCCAAGGAGACTGCGGTGCGGCCACTATATAATAATAATATAATATACGTATATAATATTATATTATTATTAAACTATCGTCGGCCGCGGTTACGAGATTCCGAATCGGTATATGGAGGATGCCCGTGATGATTGAATGAAAAAAAATCAAGTAAAAATGCTATACAGCAGCGTTCGCACACGCGTACATCGGGTACGTTTTCAAAACTGTTAACAGGTAGGTACGCTAATTATTGTTACCATTGCGCGAATGATTGAATATTATGATTTTCCTTTCACGCCGCGGCGCAGAGTCGAGTGAAGAAGCAATAAAAACGCATGACGTCAAAATGCGAAAAAAACCAACGAATCAACACCAATATTATATATTATATTACACCAATAAACGAAAACGCCATCGCGACCAATGCAGCCGTTTTAATCGTATATTTGGAGCTTTCCGCACTCCTCTGCGTCATCGACGAGTCGCGATAGTTTGTTTGCAGTCGATAACATTTTATTACGATCGGTATCGGTGTGCCTACCGTATTTATTATTAGTCATTATATAATAATATATGCCTAGTGTAAATTTAAGTCGTCTTGATATATATCGTAAATAAAACAAATTAAAAACCACGCTATCTATCGACACGATACACGAATGATCCGATTCTGTCCAAAATAATGAAAATCCCGAAAATATTCGTTCCGGGGTACATAAATACTAGTATATAATATTTTAAATATTTTATCGTACCATATTGCAGTATTTAAGTGCAACAAGAGTACCAAATCGGTTTTAATTTTACTGTATTAACACCGGTACTGCGGACCAGTGCCAATATATAGTTCGAATTATAGTCGTTGTTGTAATATTATATTATTTAGGACACTCCGTACATGAGATACAATGTACACATTTCCAAGCAAAAAAATTTAAAACCTGTTAAACTATTAATTTACATTTAAGTTAGGCATTGCGATCAGTTTTCCGGTATAGACGATTTCCATGATTTCGTGTGGGTACCTACCTACATAGTATTTTTGCCGACGTCCGTTCATTGTTCTTAGTATAATATAAAATATTAAACAGGTACGAAGTTTATAGAACGCGTGTCACATTATCACTCGAAATTGTTCGATTAAACGACCACGAGACAGCGATCGGCTAAACAATAATTATTATTGTGAACGATTAGCCGGAAAAGCCGAATCCATCGTCGTCCGGTTAGCGGCGGTTGTTCGTTTGCAATCCGTGAAAGAATTAATTTTTGAAAAAACCGTCTGTCGATATATAAAGCATCACAAACCAACCGAATTGGGTGGACGAGGCCCGCGGGTAGGCGTATAATGATGGACGGTTAATGTGGTTATTATAAGCGTTCGCGGCGATAATTGCGTAGGTCAGCATAATATGGTATAATAAACCTATATATCATATGGTATTTATATATATATTATATACGTGTAATGTGTGGCTTATAATCACTGTAATAATAATAATAATATAGTGATGCCGCCACCGCGTCTGGCTCGCGAAACATTGGCTTGCCCGGGTCGTTTCGCGTTTAAAAATCGAACACTTTTTCTTATCGGACAACGAGACTGCTTTGACGGTTACAACTCCGATTTCGGTTACATCATCGCCGTCCAATAATAATTCGTCTCAGAGTTGGATAATACCTGCAGCTACACTAGTATATTATAACTACCTATAATTGTGTGTTATAAAGTGACACAATTTTAACACAAACTGGTTACAAACCATATAATTATATTATTGATTGTTTTCGGCAATATATAAAAACGATAAAATACAAAAAAAATCGATAGTGATAACGTTATAATAATATATAACAATATATAGTAAAACGACCATTGCTCGTGGAAAATTAGCACGTGTTTAATATTATGTCACAATACCATCCTATTTACATTGCACAGCTGTTGTCTCGTACCGGACGCTCACGTGGTCTGTTCGAAACCGCAGCATCAGATGAAATATAGAATATTAAAAAAATAATTTGTTTTTCAAACATTATGAAATCGCACACACACCGACGGCGGGAGTTTACGTCGTGACCCAAAAATACTTTCACTGGATGCGACTTTATGACGATTGAAAAATAACAATATTTTAAATAAATCGTCATAATATATCTAATATACTGAAGATTATTATGTTAAAACCACGACGAAAAACGCGACACGACAATGGTATATAACCGTGGTATACCTATATACTCGTAATTATGGATATATGATATTGGAGTCTGCTTACCAGTCACCAGCGTGAAGATCCGTCGTAGTTGCTCCGATCCGGTCGTGTGTCGCTTTAGCTCGACAATAGCTCATCGCGGACGTACAGCCGTACAGACGATCGGCTGCGTCAACGACGGACGTAAAGGCCACCGTCGGACGAGAGCATTGAATATATTTTCTTCGGGCGAGGGAATGTAATAATAAAAATAAACGAAACAAAAAGCAATACTGCTATAGGGACACACGGCCGCGTCTATAATATTCGCACGTGGACTGTTCCTCCTTGTTGGGGAGGAGCAAACGAAACGAGTCGAAATAAAAAATACGACGAGACGTTGTCGTAAAGGGATGAGGGAAGTGAATAAAACCACCGCCGCGATGACGCCAAGCGTGCGTTGTATTTTTATTAATCGTCCCTCCGGCGGAAGGAAAAACGAAAATCAAACGATCGCCGTTATAAATATTATATTATTCGAAAACGAAAAACCCGGTCCGCGAAAACGCTGTGAGCTACTTGCGCTAAAATGCGAGCGGCGCCGGCTCGGTCCAACGCACTGGCATTACTGAGTCTCCGTGAATCGTAAATATCGTTATAGCGACTGTGAACGCCGCCGCCGCCGCCGCTGTAACGGCCAGGTCAGCTGCTGCTCTACCGCCACCGCCGCCCGTGGCGGTCAGACGCGTGTAATATTGTGTATACGCGATTGCCGGTGCACTGCGCGCGCGCCCCCTCCACGACGACGGTGCAGTGCGGCGGAGACGGCAGCATCCTTCGGTCCGCGGGTGGAGCGGGGCGGGGCGGACCATAGTGGTGATCGGCCGCCGTGTTCCACAGCCGCCCGAACGTGCTATCCTCTTCCCACGGGCTGCGGTTTTTACGCTCGTTTTTCCGAGGGGAATTTCGAGCCCGCCGAACTGGATGACTCACCGCCCCAGTCACGCGCCTCCTCTCGGTTCTTCGGCGCTCGGTACACCCACCCAGCCTACCACCATCACGACCACGCACGCCTTACACAATAATAATAATAATATTATTATTATAATACGTAATAGTAATAATATTATGGCCCATTGTGCGTGTTTAATATTATTATACTATATGTAGTCCAACTCCCGGGAAAACCTCGAACCGTTCTCACGGTCGTAGACGCGGAACGATGGTGTGTAGTGGCCACCCATTCGCGTCCACACGTTGACGCGTGAACTCGTCCCGACGAGTGGCGCCCGACCGCGACCGCGAAAACACCGTCCGTCCGTCCGTTGTATCGTACAGTCATTACATTAAAATATTGTTGTTGTACACAACAATGGGAATTCCGACACTGTCGGCGTCGGAGTGACGAAACCACGGGGTTATTGCGGCAATCAAAATACGATTATGTCGCGTGTTTCCCCAGGCCTAGCACAACAGCGCGAGTGTTCGATGAGCGCTCATATTAAGAGTATATGTCAGCGCACTGTTGGTTTTTCCCCGATTAACGCGCAGCAGTATAGCAAACAGTGACGCCGAAGTCTTCAAAATTTAGTCGGGCAAAAAATATTTAAGAAGGCCACAATATGTCAAAATATTGGTCCCAATGGAGTACCCGGAGGCGGGGGGGGGGGGGTAGTGGAGATAGAACATCCTGAATTTTCAAAAGATGCCAGGCCAAGGCTCGACTTTAGCATAGGTTCCAGCGCCATTGATGTACCGAATATGAGTTCAGCAGAACCGATTTTCTGGTGTTATAGCTTTACCTAATACTTGAATGAAACTACCTGCGCTATCATCAAACATTGAGTTAAGCCATCTCATCTAGACTTTCATTGATATATTAAACATTTTAAAGCGATTTATGAGTAAATCGTAATATTTTACACAGTCGTGAGTATAACTCACTGGTTCTGCTGAACTCAAATTTACCTTGTTGCACATGAGTCAGGGAGAGAGAAAGCATTATAATAATGTGACATCCGCGATTGGTCGTGACGTCCCTACTCGGATATATTACATATCAATAATTTTTGACTACACATTTTCGAAAATACGCCTATCCACATAATACTTCTATTAAAGCACAACGTATTCGCGGTCAACCGAGTGGTATAATGTGGTCTCGAGACCTGTAGCCGTATAGGTATATGGGTATAAGTTTACATATAAACTGCACAAATAATTAAAAGTTGCCTCCAAAATCTCTCAACTAATTTGGACAGCTGGACCTGGGAAGTAGAGTGTTGACAAAACTGCTGTCTGTATAGGATGGATAAAAAGCTCGCCTTTGTTGGCGAACGTCACTGCGCGCCCAAGTCTCGGACACAATAACGGCTAAATACGTTCATGTGCTTGACATCTGGAATAAGAAATCCGCGGTTGGCGTTCAACAATATTAATGTCTTACACATTAAGATTGGCATTTATTCATTATTATTCAAAGTATAGTGTTCAACATAAATAAAACCGAAAAACGATTGTTTAACTGCTACTATATAGTAGTTATATAGTACAATTATGTATACGCTGTGTGTATATTGTAACATAGCACTTGTATATAGGTATATCGACAGAAATCCGATTATAGAGCGCTAGAAAATTATAATAATAATATTATACAGGATGGCCTATTGCGTTTTTCCGTTTTCATTTCCCAGGCGTAACCGCAAATAAGAATAATCGATAAGACACGATGGGCCATCCTGTATAAAATATACAATAAATTATGCATGTACACGCGTTGGCGTGAGAACCTACAAGAAACGACCCTCCAAGTATTTTAGTCTACCCGTCCGAATAATGGGGTCTCGGGTATTCGTATTGCTATATATGTATAATAAGATATTTATTATTGTCTCTCCCTCCGCCAATCCCTCTCTCTCTCTCTCTCTTCCAATCCCTCTCCCTCTAACCGTCTCTCTTCGTCTCTCTCTTTTAAGGCCAACTCGCGAGACTCGCCTACACTGCAGTTCGTATCCCCGTGTGAGGTCTGGACATATATAGTGAGACGTCTTTAAAAACCCGATGCACGCATTGTATAGGTGCATCGCGTTTGTGAATGAATAGATGTGACGGTTAACGAGAGTCCAATACAAGACCCCCTCGAGAGTTTGGTTCATGTATACTTATTCTCGACCATTGTTACGACCTACGACACGGCGTACAGCTTATATGCCAACCACGGTTATCTAGATAACCGTGATACCAATATAATTATAAGCGAAGTATAGCTGGTGTGCGTCATATCAATAAATAAGGTTCTAAAATAGGTACGAGTTAAGTATTTTTTTTTATTATTATTAAGATAAACGCTGTATAGGCTCGAGTACAGTGTGTAAATGTATAATATAATTAAGATATGAAATAAGTAGAAAAGTAAAGTTTTGATCCGCACATATAATACTAAATATTATACATAAATACATACACAATGTATTAAAAACTGGTTAACTAACGAGAATATGAGATTAACGAAAGCTAAATTAGAAATGGAAAAAGTCCAAACCGGACCATACACATAAGTATGTAAACTACATTGATTCGTTGACTGGCAATCCTTACAAAAATTACAGTTATAATAGCTTATATATCTGCTGTAACATATAATATATATTTATTCATCGTGGCCTTAATCAATAAAAAACAGATCCTTACTTTTTTCCTGGTAAAATTCAAAAGTTGTGCATGATGGCTTTTTAAACATCTTGTTGTCTGTTATCAGCTGGCGCGGGATATCTTATATGTATAACGTATGTGGTTAAATAATCTATTTTCACCGGAGGAAGTTTTTCCGCAGCTCCCAGCCAAGGACCATTTACTTATTTTTCATTGGAGACTATAGTGAATCGTTACTTAGGGAATAAGTAACCAACAATGCATTGTTTATAGGTTGAATAACAGCTAGTTTATGCATAGTGCATAATATTTATCTACTTGAGTTTGGAAAGTCAGTTTTCTTCAGTAAAAGATTACCACTCGTATCGATTTTTGGAAATATTTGCTAACACGGAAATTGTAAAAAAATTTACAGTGTATCTATACAAAATTTACTTTTCATTGCCAATCGATCTTTATTTTTAATTACGCTCGTGGTGGTATAGTCACTGCGTTTAAACTTATCCGTGAGTTAAACAACTTGTACCGTGCATTTTTAATTTTACCGTCGGATAAGTACCTATATATACATATTATTTCTTGACGATTAATTGTTCAAATATATATTGTTGAGTTAATGATTTTATTACTAATGCTACCATATAGCTCGCCCAATCGTTTCATTTTATCATATATTAAATTTAGTCGTAGCAGTCAATCATTTTAAAATACTCTCCATGCCAATGGCATGATGCCATGATGAATAAATATAAATTACTATACCGACGCGCTAAAATCGACCATTGATGTTATGCTATTTCGTTTATTGCCTTTTAATAATAGCACACAAAATTAGGCCTTCCAACATGATAATTGATTTCTATATTTACACATAAAAATGATTGCAAGTCCTTGAATTTTTTGCGAATGAACGAACATGCAAAACATGTACATATAGGTACTACAACGTTTTTTACACATTTTAAATTTTTTTATACACACGGTTTTCCATCATTGTTCTTATAATATTTGTTTATAAAGTAGTTAAAATGAAATTTCCCATTCAGAAATTATTTTCCAATGACGCACGTATATCCGTATCTATTACTCATGTCTATCCTAATAGAAATTGCTTCAGAAATCAAAACAAGTAGGTAAATGAGTAAATAAGAAAAATCTAAATACGTAATTATTACAAACGAAAAAAGTACTACAGTATAAATTAAGATATAAAAACGTAATTAACATATTTATGAACGTTCTAGCACTTAAAAGTTATTTAACAACAAATAGATTTCATAAAAACATGTTAATATCAAGACGGAAGAATATAAAATATTAATGTTATGGAGTATCATATAATTAATTGTTAGAAAAATAGGTAATGCATTATTTGTATATATATAGGTATGCCATTGATAATTTATATTAAAACCACCTGACGAACCTGTCTAGTTGATAATTTTATTCTTCTAGACTGTTTTTTTTATCGACATAACCCTTTTCATTCATATTTTACATAAATAGTTTGATACAAAGCTATATATATTTTTTTTTAGTAGTATAGTAACTATTACTGTCTACTGTAGTAGTAGTTTAAGACTGTGAATTGAATGCTCTTACAACCTTAAAATCACGCGTTTAAAATAACCAATAAAAAATATAGACTGTATCTATACTAAAGCTAAATATTTACATACCAGATTGTACATACTATATACATAAGTATGCAACCAGAATGTTATAATATAGTAATTCAATGTTGTAGTAGACGCATTTAATAATAGCGCAGAGTTGTGTTTGTACGAAAGCACAGAGTCCATATGACGACGCGTATACAATCGTCGGAAACAAATTCGCGTAAGTGTATAATAATGTAACGTACACAATATAACACATCTGCAATTGATGATTTCATATACATCGGCACATCGAGTGCACCCGTTTGCGGAATTTCAGTGAATGGGACGAGGGGAGAGAGTCTGTGCGATATACACACCGCTGCACGCTGGAGTGTGGGTGCGGAAGCGCTTTTGAGTATAAGTTGTTAAAACACAACCGTCGTCGACAGCCGCGGAAACGGGTCCACGGGGTCGGCGGTAGACGCGATAACGCGAATAAACAAAATCTCAAGTATGTATAATACACTGACACGATATACATTTTGGTAGTTCTTGGTAGAAGTTAATTTACTTTATGGCGACGGTGAGGGGAGGGGAAATCATTTCGAACGCGACGTACATTTCTGCGACAGACTGCACGCTGGTCTCAGGCCGCCGCGCACTGGCCATCATCCCGTGCTGTAAGTATTTCCCTATACTTTTTGAAATTTTGTATTTTTCACTACTAACCTACTTTTTTGGAAAACTGCGACGTGCCAGACAGACAGGGGCATGGACGAATGGATGTGTTTTTAAACAGTCGTCGACAGCCGCGGAAAGAGGTCCATGGAGAGGGTAGGGGTAAATGCGATAACGCGCGCTCTTTTAGAGCAGATAAACAAGATATCAAGTATAGGTGTACTGACATGATATACATTTTGGTAGTTCTTAGTAGAAGTGAATTTACTTTATGGTGGTTGGGGGAGGGGAAATCATTTTGAACATCGCAGACACATACTGATCTCAGGCCACAGTCACTAGCGGACGGCCAGTCATCCATATGTAAGTATTTAATTAATTTTTAAATTTGGTATTTTTCACTACAGACCTACTTTTGTTTGAAAACTGCGACGTTGTCAGACAGAGAGGGGCGTGAATAAAATGAGTTTAAGTGTATTGTATATTTGTATACCTACATAATATTATTATTATCGTAGTTATTTTGCAATACCGTTCACATGAATTTATAGTCGTACGGTCGTTGCAGTTACCATTCTAAGTTTATAAACACTTAATAATAATAAGTCGTATATCAGACCAAATATTATTGAGATTTTAGTACTGATAATTGAATTCACTACTTGGTTATTGAGGTTTTTTTTCTAACAATATTGATAATGACTAGGGAACGGACTTTGATGCAAAATACATTTTTTAGTGGGTAGAATAGGGCAATGCTTTCTAAGTGTATAGTTCGATTGTATAATTCGATTCATACATTAGAGAATTTAAAAATGAAACTTTTATTTTGCATTTATTAAACTTTTTTAAAGCATTTTTTAACATTTTTAGAGCATTTTTCTATTTTTATGTCATTTTTCATATATATATTTGTTGCTTGGAATTATAAAATGTTTGTTATTTTTACGAAGATCGGCTGATTGTATCTATCTATACGGCTGTACGTAATTCCCATCAAATAATCTCGATAATGTTACGATTTACGATATAAAACTAATTGGTGTCCGATTATTAGTAGGTTCTCGTAGAGTCGTTGGGCGTTAGTCGTGTTCGCTATCGTAATTCGAATAAGTAGGAAAGATTCCGAAAATTAAGCCGTCCGACCGTTGTCGTTTGCGTGCGTATAAGAATTTGGTGAAAATATATTTTTTATAAGATACATTTTTTATAATGATGAATTTTTTAAAAGTTTTAAGTTTTAATATTATTATACATACACAAAACTGTTCAAAATTTTGTTTTTATCGAATTTAATAACATTTTTAATGTTTTTTAGTGCATTTTTTTGATTTTAAAGCATTTTTTTAAGGCATAAGGTCGTATTTTTTAAGGACATTTTTCTTATTTTTTAAGACATTAAAGTCCTTTCCCTAATAATGACTATATACATCAATACGGTGCCTTATATTATGATTTATAAATAATCTATAACATAATATGGTCTGAGCCAAAACAAGTATCTCAATTATTCATACAATATTATAATGTGTATTTAACTTTTTGATTACCTATAACCTTGACATTTATGTAGGCATCTGCTGGAATACATTAATTAATTATGTATAGTTTTTATTAGTGAAATACAATATAATATCAAACTTTATAATATTCAAAAATAAAAATTAATGCATTTTTAAATAAATGGTTTGATCAAAGATTTCATACTTGGTAATAAAAAAATGAATTAATCAATGTTTATATACGTGTGTTTATTTATATTACATACCTATATAAACTGTCGATACATACTTTTTTCATTTTATCGCAGTTTAATTTATTATTACCATTGTAGTAATATGCCTTTCACAAGGCTCCGATGATTTTAGTGCGTATGGTAAATAAGTATTTATAGTAGTTAAGTATAATATATTATACAAACATCGTATAATGACATAATTATGTATTTAGCCATATGACCACATGCCCATATAGGTTCGAGGTAAGTACCTAATACCTACCTATTATCAAAAAGTAACATAAATAGTTATTACGCCGTTTATAATATAAACGTCTTCTCCGTCTAACCTAACCTATGTACTTAGGTTATATTAGGTACTTAAATTTTCACAAAATGTTATCTGAAAACTATTATTTTCCATTAAAAAAAAACTTTGAAGTTCGGTTCCAAAAACTGAAGTAGCACAAATATACACAAAAGCCCACGTACGACACGTGCAAATTAATGATTTGAATTTATGATCTGCAGTATTTTCGAATTTCTATTAAGACTGATTTTTGCATTACAAAATTTAATTTGCATTGCGTTGAACCGTAATGCTTGTCCAGAGAGGCACTACACAGTGGCCATGCAGTACCCACGCACCCGCGGGCTACCCACCAGCACAACTGCACAAGAAGTAGGTATATATATCTGAATCAACCCGAATTTCATATAAAAATGTTTGTTCATAATATTAAACCTAACTACAAACAAAATATTATAATCCACCTATTTTCTGCTACAATTTGAGGAAAACATCGCTGCAGGTGTTGCTTTTTTGGTGGCAACATATTATGTACGCTGTATTGAGAAACATGGTGACTATAACGATAGAACACAAAACATATTGTTATGATTTTAAAACTGTCTTACTCTTGCTGACAATTTTGCATACGTGATTTATTTCAAATAATTTTCGAACAAAATTTTCTAACCATTCACTCGTCATGCGAATAAAGTAATAAAACAGTTTTGGTTGAGGAATGATTGATGTCCATTTAGTAATGTTCAGCAATCCCGGGACAATACTATATAAGTCTATAACCAGGTGGCAGGTAGCCGTATGCGCCTACTAGTTTTTTGCACGCCTACAGAACACATTTTATACAGGTAAATCTAAATGTAACATACAGTAACTCTTTAAGTAACTGTAATTCATTTTTTTTTACAGAATATTTTAGATTCTCAGATGAAATTATTGATTTTACAATGCTGTGTGTGTCTGTATACACGATAAAAGTACTCGAAAAAATGTCTCGATTTTCCACATCGGCATCTTTTCTGGTGGAAAAAAGAATCAAGTTGGTACTTTTAAGTGGTCAAAATTTAAAATGCCCAGTAGTTTTCAAAAAAGTAGGAAAAAACAAAAAAAAATCAAGGAAAAACGGAAACTTCAATCAAAATCAACTTTTGAAAATTTCGATTTTTTTTTTAAGTTTTTTTCTACAGTTATCAATAAAAATATAAAATTCAACATGGAAATTTAATACAAGGGTTCTCATAAGTTGTTTTAATAGCAGTTCAAAAATATTAAGATATATAGGCAGAAGTTTTTTTTATAAGCGTTTAAATTTTGACAAAATACATCAAATTCACTAAAATTTGTAAATTATTTTGTAGTAAAAATGTATAAAATGTTCAATTTTTTTAAAGAATTGAAAATGTAAAAGAAGTGTTTCATAATAATGTTTCTTATATAAGTAGTTTATACTATAATCATATAAAATATAAAAAATATATTTAAGCGCATTTTTTTTTATGGACATTGTTAGTTGAAATGTTGACAAAATAAGATATTTAAACAGAGATAATAACGATTAAAGTTATTTCGTTGTAATTTAAAAATATTATCGTGGGTACCTACTTGAAACTTATAAAAAATATTATTTTATTTTAAATACACAATTACATTTTCAAATGCAACGTTTCCGACAAAAGTTAATTCAACCTACTGTATTATTAGTAGTAATATAAATTACTTGAATAGCAATAATATTATAGAATACATATACTGAGTAATGAAGGTTGAACCCGTCTTCGTTCAGAATTGAATGATTTTATATTATTGAATTCAAATTGAACATTTACATTACAGTGACTGAGTGACCCACTCGGTACAGCACAGCGGTACAGTGACGTATATATAATAGCAATTATTTTCACTGTGGGCCAATTTACCTCTAGTCAAGCATAGCACTGACACAACCATAACTAGATATTGTTTATGGAGCCGGGTGGGTGGTTATAATTATGACATACCTAAACAATACAAATAGAGATTGTGGAATTTTATTTTATAAATATTAAAATGTAAAAACCATTTTTATACATATTTTTAAAAACAATATTGACAATTTCATCTATACTTAATGCTATATTATTCCGATGAATTGGAATCAAAGGAAGTCTTGACAATCTATTATTTCCTTGTTGATTCCTCAAAAAATTCTGTAAACAATGTAAATACTACAATGAATAAAAATCCATTTCTGAAAAAAATTAAATGAACCATCGGCTCATGTAAACATAATACTCTTAAGCATTGATGGTTATCAGTAGGACAGAGGACTTGTAGCTCTAAAAAGTCACCAAATATGCATTTAAATATACAAAATATGCATTAAAAATATACACTTAAATATAAAAAATATGCATTTTAAAGTGAATATTTTTGAACAAAAAATAAGAATTTTTCTGTTGGTACTCATTATTTTGATGAATAAATTTTATTTTATTAATAACCCGACAAATTGCGGCCTCTGATCGGCAAATCTCGAGAAATATCAACGTTATTTTGGTTAAGTGAATAAATAAATAAAAACGTCGACAAAAAAATATTGGTAAAACTATAAATCATTTAAAATATGCATCTAAAAGTATAAAATGGAAGAAATTTGCCCTAAAAACCAAAAAAACTCAAAATATGCCCTAAAAACTAAAAAAACACAAAATATGCATTTATATGTACAATAAAATTTCAAAACTAACTTTGTGGAAGCATGAAACGCATTTGTTTCGCACTCTGCTATTTTTGTGACTGTTCAAAATAAATATGCAAACAAATGCTACAAGTCCTCTTCCCTAGTTATCAGTTATCATCAAGTATACAATTTAAATTCAAATTTTCATATAATATACTTAAATATACATAAGGACTATCAAAAACGAAAAACCTTATGTACGACATCCATACGGGCCACCGGGTATGATTGTGTAATAAAGTATATACATTTTAAAGCAATGTGCATGCCATATTATTATGTTTTAATCGAACCTGAAAAATCACTATGGCCCCTGACCCAGGGGGAATATCCTCTAGTTTCGTCATTGTAGTAGTATCCACTTGCAAGCATATTTTTATCTTTATTTTTTTTTTATAGGTAATAAAACAAAAATAATTATACAATAATTCCTTGGTTGTTAATGGTTTGATTTATACTATCGATGGTGAAGGACGCCAACGCTGCAACACTTGCGTATTTTCTATTGGAATTCATGAGTGTTTAATAAATGACAACTAAGAACAATTCGCACCAACTCATTTGAAAATGTATAATTTATATTGGCGATGAATCCAGTTTAATACGGCCACGCGAACAGCAGTCTCTGAAAGAATTATGATTGATTCGATTGCTATACCAACACGTTATTTTGAAAAATGCTATGCGCCGCTGCAATGCAGAAATTCTCTAATATGTGAGTGTATATCCACTCAGAAATGACAGCTAATTTGTATATTCGTAGATTGTTTAATAGTAGGTTGGTCTCTCTACCCAGAGAACTCAGAGCTATCTGGCGTTTGTCGTTTCGTCTAATCGCTGTTGCCGACTTTCTTCATTTTCATCAGCTCTCCTGCTTTGATTATCTCGCAATCGAGCCTGCTTAAGCCACCAATTTCTTCGTTCTGGTGGTTCTTGATGCGCTTTTCTCTGTATTTCTCACCAAAATCGAGCTTCGGTAAGCTGCTGAATGCTCATCTCGTTGTTCTGGCGATTCTTCAGCTCTTCTTACAATATTGCCCGTAATCGATCGTTGTTCACTTACTTCGAAGATCATCGAAGATTATCAGAAATTGATTCTGATAATTTTCTGCGCTTATATTTATTTCACTTATTTTCTCATGTGATTCTTGTGACTGACAATTATTATGCTCCCCTATGACTTGGTGTAATTCGATTAATTGTCTTTGACAATAATTATTGTAATTATATAGAAACATGGTCATGTTGCTCTCTTGATCGAGTTAATCTGTTAATCTTAAGTTGTCAATAAATCATTGCTTCGAAGGGCGCCTGCGAGGCATCGTAACATAATGTTACCAACATTATTATTTATTATTATAGTATAGGATGATTTTCTTGGAATCCTTCCTTAATGGAAAAATAAATGTTTTTATGTGAATGACGAAATAAAAGTATTGAATAAAATAATCCATTCAGTACGAATTTTCCAGTAGACAAGACCATGACCAATAAATTTCTTTTATCAAAAAAACACCTGGGTATAATTAGTTACGAAATTCTGACAAAATCCGTGGGCGTTTTTTGAGAAAAAATGTACAGACACACGCAAGAGCAATAATTGCTCAGTCAATAGTATTTAGCAGTGGTGGTACGTTCGCCAAATTTTCACGGCTCGCAAAAATATTTTGATTTCATAGTTTAATCTTGCGTTTAGTAGGGAAAAAAAATAACAAAATAATTTATTATTTCTAATAAATAAACTCATCAGTTATAAATTTTTGAACTCACTGCTTTCAGACATAACATTTTGTACTTTGAAAAAAGGGATCTCATAGCTCATTCCAAATAAACTCAATGTTCGCGTCAATATCAATAAAATGTGAAAGTTTATTTTCCGCAATGAATAATTTCAAATCGAAACATATAGGAATAATACATTGTTCATTAAAACTAAAAATGCTGTTTGTGCTTCATTAAGACATTTAAGACTAACAAAATACACAACTAGTATTAAAATAATTTCAGTGAACTTATTTTATGAGGAGACCCATCGTCTCACAACAAATTAGGTACCCTATGAACGTATACCTGTAATTACTGGCATGTGAAATTTTTTTTAAACTTTGATTACAAAATTTTGGCACTTGGCCCGTAAAATGTTTGCCATCCCTGGTACATACAATAGTAGAGGATAATAAATCACTAATCACTGTAGATATATCTTATATAATTGTTTTAGTATATAAATATACTAGCTGATCAAGTACATTTCGTTGCCCATTAAAAAAATTAATAATGATGTTATACATTGAGGGAAAAATACATACCATCCCCTATTTCAACCCCTTACGGCCCTTTTTTAGTACTAAAAAGTAGCCTATATCCTTTTTCAGTGTCTAAACTATCTATGTACCAAATTTCATTTAAACCGGTTCAGAGCCTATTCAATACAAACAAACAATCAAATCTTTCCTCTTTATAAATATGTAACCATTGACAACAATATAAATAAACAGTACATAGCAACCATGGTTACCAATAGCAACCATTAGCAATTTATAAGCAAATATTTTCATCGTAAATCTTAAAATCCCTGTGAGCACCTCACCTCATCACCTCACCACACCACCTTGTGAATCTAAATCATCCAGGACGTCACCCAAACGTATACAAAAAAATTCATTCAAATCGGTCCAGCCGTTTAGGAGTAATTCAGTGACACACACACGTACAGTAGACTTATATATATATATAAAGATAATGGCATAATATCGATAAAATAAGTTTATTACGACATATATAATATTAATATTATGAAGGTATTTCATATGTACACATTACACAAGTTATAATACAATATCCTTGCGAATAATAATAATATATTAATCTAACTTATTTAATTTAATTTAAAATTTACCTACTCGATCAGTATTATATTTGTTTGCATTCAACATAATATTTAAAATTTATATTTATTTCATAATGAATATACGTATAAACTGATTTTATAAGACGTAAGTAGGTATTAGCGTATAGGATAGCGTTTTATTCACTAAACTGAATTCAATAGGTTAATTAGGTTAGCGTTTAATATTCAGAGGAGCTATTTTTTTAGTTCTGCAAACAACAACACTTATTTATGAAGGTCAGTGACACAGAGTTAGCAAAACATAATATCTGATGCAGGTATTCGTTTTATACTTTTTTGCCAAGTTAAACACTGAAAAAAATGTTAATTAAATTTGTTGTTTTAGGTAATACCTAAATAAATATTATTTTTAAAAGCTTTACACAAGATCTATATACCGCTATATGCAATAGCAACGTTACCGCAATGACTGTTATAAATCAATGATAAAACATTTTTTTTAACCCAAACTGTTTTATTAAGTAAACAATCTCACTTAGGTTATGAACAAACTTAATTAGTTTGTTTTGTTGGGTTTAATCGTAGCCGATATACTGTATATCGTATATTCCGTGTTAACAATAATTCTTTAATTGTTGCATTTCGATCGCTCTGTAAAACATAAGTCAATAACATATTATAATTCAAACACTCGCATTTTTCTAAGTCCTATAAAATCAACAATAAAGTCGCTATATTATTTCTCATTAGCTCCGTTACTGTTCACTGCTGTTTGCGAATTATAAAAGATATCGTTTTTGTTTAAATAGGGCGATTAATCCAAGTTGAGCTTTATGCCATACCGACAAATATAGACCATGCGTGATAAACCTGGTATAGGTGTGGTTATATTATCGTTTGCGAATGAATAGTGAGTTATACACTTATTTGTATTCAAATGGTGCACTAATTTTAAATTGCATTTTAATTTTAATTTTCACGGAGGAGGAAATAGTGGAATATTATGTATTTATGTATTATGTATTATTTAATATGTTATCTATTTATATAATATATAAGTAACTCAGATACCTACTATACCTACTTCACGTCGGATTTACCTTTCAAAATCGACTATACAAATTTGAAATTTTCCACTCCAAAATTTACTAAACAAAGACATTATATTCACAATACATAACACAATCCACACAATCCATCAAAGTTTTTTTTTTCCACAGCCGACTAATTAAAACATGTAGGTAGTAGGTACTAGGAAAAAATGCCATTGTTTTCTCTGTAAAATTATGATAAAAATTAAATTATCGCTTTTACTGAAACTATATATGAATATAATCATATATTATACAAACGCTTACAAACATAATTAATTCTAAATAACTAATAAACTGATACAACTGAATAATAATTTCAATCAATATTAAACTATTGAGTATATAACTATAAACGATTATTATTACCAATGTAATTTACGTATATAGGTAGGTTAGGTTATATGACGGCACTTATATTTCATTTACAAACAGTGCAATATAATATTGTAATGCTACTTTTAGCTTTAGTCACACAGTATTGATGTCACCTTCATTGATAATATTTAGACGAAAATCTGGTTCGATGTGAGAAAATGCTGTCAACATATTTTTTTTCTTTTCTTTAGTCGGCGTTTATATTGATAGTTTAAGTCGTGAATTTCATGTACCACAACCCTTCACAAAAATATTACTAAAAGCCAGTACTCTACTAGCAGTAGTAATTTATAAATATAATTTTATGCCGCAGGGGTAGTGTCAATCTTGGCTTGGATGTCTTTTGGCAAGATTCTATATAAAGTTCAGTTGTTATATTATACTTATACATTTACTTTTAGAACAAATAAACTCAAACAAAAGCATTGCTATACAAACCGGAAAACAACTTTGTTCCCGACAAAATAAGTTATTTCCTTAGGAATAAATTTATCATTTTTTTTTATTCGTGACATAATATTCAAAATGTAATTCCTACGAGCATACTGCAGTACCTATATAGTATAATAGTCTGTTTATCAATGCATATATGTATGATATATTATATAAATATATCATACATTAATACAACTTAATACTACTTAATACAACTTAATACCAATCTGTAAGCGAAATACTTTCAATTAAAATACAATTTGTCTGAAGTAAACGTATCGGTATTTTTAATTATTTTCCATTTCACCAAACCCTCTCTCCTTTTTTGCTTGGACACTTATATAATATAATATATTAACAACAATCAATTCTAAATAGGAAAATGACGAATTTAAGCGTTTTTTGATTCGTTGTAATACTATAGTGTTTGTTTGAATTTAGGGCGAAGAAAGGTTGTGAGAACCTCCGAACTTAGCATGCGTAATCACGTGTAATGCATAATAAAAGTTCACAAAAACAATTTTTAAAAAAGTTTTTTTTTTCTTATGTGGCCACCGATACTTGTTGCTTACTCAGTCATTATAAACTAATTATTTTGGATAAAACAGTAGCATGACTTTTCGAAAGAGTATCAAAATAATGCTAAAAGCTTACTAAAATAATAAACTATTTACAAAAAAAAAATTTCAAAAAGTTAATTCTTAATAATTAGAAAGTAAGTAAAGTAGTAGAGTTTCTAAATGATAGGATGTTATGAATAAATTAGAATAAAACAATGTTTAAGAACTTCATGATAAATAATAAAGAAGAAAATGTTGACTATTTAACTATATACACTTTTGTGATAGGTAGTAAGAACTTTTGCAATGATAAAGAATATAAGCTTTTATCCATAGTCTTAATTATACGTTATCTGGGATTAACCATTGATTAAGACGTGAGATGGAATTTTCATTCGAATAACTTAATAATGAGTCTTCGTATTTTGAGTTTTAGCTTTTATGAGTTACACAAAATTGTATCGATGCAAGTAATTCGTACAGTATATTTAGCTCTATACCAAGCAATAATACAATATAGACTGTTAATATTATAGGGAGGTCTATTAGATAATGCTCTAAAACCACTATTGATACACCAAAGAAAAATAGTTCATATATTATGTTTACATAAATCTTGTTTTGAATGTTCGTCCAGTATACATTTCAAATTATTTAATGTATTACCAGTAGACTAATTGTTTATAAAAATTACCATTTTATAGGTTGTAAATAATTTGAATAACTGGATAAATGTAAATGAAATAGTAAATAAAAGAGAAACCATAGCTTATGATGCTTAAGTAATTTATTTCAAAAAATCTTTTGTACAAATATTCGTGGACTACCACAGTCCTACTTATTTTAATTCTATGCCTGTTATTATAAAAAAAAAAACAATATCTGTAAATATTATATGTTAATGCCAAAATGTCTTAATAAATGGTTATTTATGCCTTTAGACTAAGCGTGGATCTATTAATGATTATTTCGGATCTAATTTTATTTTATTTTATTTGTTCATAAATCCATGTATAATTGTATGTTAGTTGTCAATACATTATAAAATAGTTAACTCTCTACCTTCAACACAAGCAATGCTAAAAAAAAGGTAAATAGTAAAAATCAACCTATATTAATTTTAATTAATTATATTTGTATGTAATTGAGATGAAATAAAAAAAATAAAATAAAAGATGAAAAAAAATACTAGGTATAGCAAACGATACTCATAATATATTATTGGAGGTCGTAGTATGTCCGTGTATTCAAATTGAACGCAATTAGATCATTGGAAAAGTCAGAAGGTAGTTTAGAGGCCACCGTTGTACAAGTCTCATTGTGTATTTGTGTATAATAATACAAGGGCCGTAGAATTCAACCTGTTCATTATTTTTGTTATTACTCTAAGAAGCAATTTCAGTTTTTAGATTTACGTCATTTAACAGTTCATGACTTTTAAAAATAACTCGAAAACTCTTAAATTTATATAATAGTAATATATAATTAATGCATCATACGTTGGCGTTATTATTATAATAATATTGTACAGTTAATTTACGATTTATCAACCTTTATTGTTCTTTATTACGGGTGTATCGTATGTTTTACTGTAACTTGCGTTACGCGCACAGCTCCAGAAAGAGACAAACTATACAATTATAATTGTTAGCTATATCATATTTCAGTCATATTATAAACGTGATAGTATGTGCATTATAAATTTGAGCAAACGCTATCATTTAACCTAATTTAATGGTTACTAAAATTATAATTTTATGATATTTCATATAATAATTATAAATACGATAGAGATTGACTGTTTATATTTTATTTGGGTTGACAGTTTCGTCTCACCGATTTGAACTTAATGACCTCTGCGGAAATATATCATTGTCCGTCGAGTTATCAGGTTTGTCACACAACAGTATTGCTGTAATAAAAAAAAAAAAAACAATAACAATGAGAGCTACGAGTATCGCAGCAGTAACTAGACCTACCTTATGAAACATGGATGTAGGTCAAGCCGCACAGCTGATGCGAGTGAAATCTAACGAATGAAAATTAAGACGTTCTTTGGGATACTGTTGACAAGATTAATAATAATATGTAATTTGCTCACTTTTTCAACTTACCTATATAATGATGTAATGTGATACAATATCATATTCGTAAATGGCCTTTGTTAAAAAGCATCGTTTGTTATTTAAGGGTAAACGTATCATTTTAGTATATAATAATATCATCAAAATAAGATTCACGATATCAATATAACAGTGTCAGCATTAGATTGAATGAATTTAATATTTAATATTATTAAAAGTATATGAAATTATATAATTATATAGTATTATAGGTATACATATTCCTGGTTTATAACATTGAACAAATTGATCTTAGTTATTAAGAGATACAATAAGACAATCGTAGACTGTTCTATAAATAATATTTTGAAAAACCACTTTTTTAATATATTTAATGTAATATAATTGTTTTTTTTTTATATAGTTCATTGTTAATCATTAATGTAAGGTTTTGTTTTTAAATATGAGATCGACTTAATGTACATACTGTGCACACCGCGATGTTTATATTACTGCCAACGTAACATTCTAAACCTTCCTACCTATATATGTATCTAAAAATTGCAACTACATAATAATATCCAGATGAACCAGACTTCCTTGACGGGATAACACAATTATAGTTCATTAAATTTAAAAAAAAATGATCATACTGTATCATATAATATATTATTTAATAAATAAAAATATAGTTACAAGGTGACTCACCCTTTCTATTTTTATGCTATTTAATTGTTTATTAAAAATATATAAACACTCAAACAATATTATATGCATTTATGAAGTTACGATTAAAAAGTGAAATGAAAATTAAATTTAAGTTTAGTTCTAAAACTAAATACTTATTGTTTGTCAAGGATTTAATTTTAAATAATTTTCCAACGAGAAAATGAGAGATATGAAAATAGTTATTTTATTAATCGCGTTTTATAGGTAGTTTTATAACGTTAATTATTATTTTATTTTAACAGTTTGTTGAATTTTTTTAAATATTTTATAACACTCGATACAATATTTAAGTTAATTTAATACTTATTATTATTGACTAACATTGAAAAATAGAATTTACCGGTAGCCGGTAGGTACATAGAAACTAAATAATTTAAAAAATGATTGATACCTATGTATGATTAAATTGTAACAAACATTGAAATATTATTACTTTAGTTGTTAAAATCGTTTAGGTAGGTACATTCTCGATTTTTATAAACTATACGATAAAGACGTATAATAACTTTACCATAATAATAAATTTAATTATTATTATTATTTATTATACATACCTATTCATATTATACAGCCAAATATAATTTGTATGATTATTTGATTGATGAGTCACATATAAGTATTGTTGCTTAAATTACTTTTCTTTTAAATTATGACATATACTTTTGTATAGCATAATTTACTACTTAAAATTATAATAGGTAGGTTCTAATAAAATAGTAAATTTATTTCTATGGTAACATTATAAAGACGAGTTTTTACTTTTAAATAAAATAAATAGAAGTATAACTAATAACAATATAGAGTGATTCCCCAAGTCTGCTCTGAAGCCCCGTGTTTTCTTTTAATAATGTATTTATTATTTATACAAATTATGGTTATTGGAATATTTAAATTTATTTAAGACAATATTTCCAAATTCCTGATTTTTTTTTTGTACTTCTTTAGGAGTGTCCTATGGAGATACACACTACTTTTTTTCAAATTAAAACACGGGTTTTACTGTAAAAAATGTTTTAACGAAATAATTTTTTTGAAAATGTTGATGTTAATAGATCAAAATTTGTACCAGTAGTTTCTGAATTATTAAACTTTAATTATTCATAATATTAGATTTAAGATTAGATATGGGAGCCATGATGATTTGAAAGTTATAGTTATTAATTTATTGACGTTTTATAATTTGTTATAATTGTTCAAGTATGATAAATACTAAGCTACGAATTACATTTTTTTATGCAGAACCAATATTATGCACTATTATTCTTAGTACATAAAGTTTAAAAACTCAGACACTATTCGTTTAAATATCAATTTAGATCCCATACAATTTTCAAAAACATAATTTTATTAACAGCTGACAGTAAAAAATGTGTTTATTATTTGAAAATAGTCATCACCACATAGTTAACTCCTTAAATGGTATAAAATCTAAATATTTGAAAATAAGATCCTAAATTCATACTTAAAAATTCCAAAATCAGAATTTGAATAAATTCACTATTTTAAAAGATAAAACGGAGGTGAGCATTGCCACAGAACATGATGCTTGATGGGTTATTCTATATAGCAGTATTTTTTTACTGAACGGTTTTATTTGAGCTGCACCAAAACCATAAAGTATGTTACTACAGCACCAAGCACCTGGAAAGCAAACAATTTCAATAAATTTTAGTATACATCAATATCATTATATTTCAATTCACGAAGTAAACAAAATACGTAAATATGTATACAAAAAATTATACTCGTGAAATAAAAAATAATGTCGTCTTACTGATGCGAATAAATCCAACGAAACATTGAAAAATTTCGCCCCAGACACAATCAAAGGCTTTTGGCACTGTTGACACACTATTTGCACGAATGTTTTAGCTTCTTCGGAACCATCGTACCAGTGGCAACCGTAAGCCGCTTCCATTACAGATGAACTCTACAAATAATCAGAATGTATACAAAATCGAAATGTTATTTAAATGTAAAGTATATATGTACATTGTACTGGGTATAGACAAAGTATCGTAGGTGTATTAATAGGTATATGATTATTGCACGGTTTTGAAATTCTAAATTATCCCGGTCTAATATTAAATAATGTATATAGCTGGCAATTAAAAGGAAAAAATAGCAATCTTATCTCAAGCTTATACTCACTTCTTCGATGAGTTCATTGCCATGTATACAAAACATAAATATTTGTGCGAAAGAATACATCAAGTATCCGATGGTAGAAAACGCAAACACATTGATTTCGTTGATCTGTTGAAAATTTAAAAAATGTTTTTTAAATGTGATATTTGTACTAGATAAAATATAGAAAAAATATTAATGTCGAATACTATGTAACTTATAATCAATATGAAGATTTTTTTGATTTGAATTAAAATTGTCAAGTAGTCTCAAGTAGGTATCAAAGATATTATTAATATGAAAAAAATAGATAACATCACTATACAATGGATAAACAAGAATATTTTTAATCGTTATACCTAAATACTTACAGAGACTCAATATAATCCTGTTAAGCAAAATTAATACTCTAATATTTGATCAAATTGTTCAAACTATAATATAGGTACTTTGAATATCTGTCAAGGTAATTTTATGGGACATTATTCTGACGAACCTTGGTTGCTTGGTATGCGAGAATGGTGAGAATGACGGTGCTCACTAACATGTGGAAAAGAAGTGCCGAACCATAACACTCGGTAATTAAACTCACGTATCTATAAATACAAATTAATACATTTTAAATTTTTTAACACCTTCAACAAGCACCCATAATGAAATGTTCATACTTGACAACATGTTTGTGTCGCTCCACCCAGTATTTAATTGCTGATCGGACAAGTACTTCTTGATTGCTAGTTAAGTTGTTTGGTCCTTTTCTGTTTGGCTCGTTTTCCCCTTTTGTTCCATACTCAGTGATCTCATTCACGTAAGACCCATTGTAATCACGGTCTAATATTAATTTTTTAAATATTTTATTATTTATAATCAAACAACTCCATGATCATTAATCAAGCATCAAAATGTATTTTATTACGTCGATTTAACCTAATTATTCATAATAACCTTATGAAAACATATTATAGGTACAATTTATTTAAATATCTTAAGAAGTGCAGATTTTTAAACAAAACAATAAAGGTTTGTAACAATAAGTAAAAATGTCCGGACGTTATCCCCTATAACAATGTTCCCAAAAGATCGTTTCACAAAAATCATACAATCGACATAAAATATTTCTTATTTAGGAAAACATTTTTTTATTGATATAAATGAAATCAAAATATTACAATAAAATTCAAAAGTATGGATCGAATTTTAAAGCATTCGCATTACTTGTGTATAATCAACATAAAAGAGTTAACAGATTAATGAGATACCTACATATACTTGTTTTGTAATATAAATTATTGAAATTCGATATTTTTCATATTTTACATTTACCAGTAAATATTTCAGCCTTTTAAGTTAAGTTAACTTTAGCTAAAAGTAACATTAATTTTGTGTTTTAAAATCTGAGTGGAGCAATGAATGTAGGTGTATGGATTTTACAATGGTGTTTGATTTTTTTGCCAATCATCGCATTTTGGGGCAGTAAAAATGATTCGATTTTCAAATTCAGAATCTTTTCTGGCGGGAAATTGAATTTATAGGTACTTTTGAGGAACAAAATTGAAAATTACTAGTAGTTTTAACAATAACAAAATTAAGATAGGTAAAACATAATTTTTTTGCGCAAAACCAGTTTTTAACAAAATCGATTTTGTTTCTGGTGTAACTCAGAAAAAAATAAATGGAAATAGGTACACGACATTGTCATCAAATATTTATATTAGCTATTTCTAAACATGGAATAATTCAAAAATATTTTGATTTTTTGGGCTATTTTATATTTATAGACAATTTTAATTTATAATTTTCAATTTATTTTTTAGTTTGTGTTTTATAACTATCGATCAAAAATGGTTCACTGTGTCAAACAGCTTGAAAATCTAGTACAAGGTTCGCATAAGTTGTTATAATAGCAGTTCAAAAATATTAAATTGTTTTTTAAGCATTTAGGTTTTCAAGTTAAAATGTTGACAAATTAACAACAATTTGCAAATTATTTTTTAGTTTAAAATTGTAAAATATTTTATTTTTAGAGCTAAGGATTAAAAGTACAATCAAAGTTTCTTATAAGTAATTAATACTGTAACCAAAAAATTTAAAAAATATATTTACACCGTTTTTTTTTTTTTTATACACATTTTAGTAAAAATTGGTGAAATTAGATATTTCAACAATGAATAACACTGTAAGATATTTCGTTGTAATTCAAAAACATTTTTCGTAGAGATTTATAAAATTATGCATTGATATTTTCAAAATATTTAGATTTGTTTAAGCTATAATTCATTCATACCATGAACCTATACACACTGTTTTACGGTAAGGCGTGGTATTGATTCAAACGTTAATTACAATAATTTAATATGATAGAAATATAGACTATTATAATAATTAAATATTACCTAAATAATATAATAAAATAATGGATTGTTTTCTGCAAAAATTAAATCAATATCTTCAGTAGCATATTAATTATAGTAAAATAGGTTATAGGTTACTTTAATAGCAATATCAAAAAACAAATCATGATATATATACTTGATATAGGCTGACAGACCATTTCCGCCCACAATCGTATTTTGTATACAATAATATATCATATTGAATTCAAATTTAACATATAAATTACAATTTACAGTGACCCACTTTACACCAACTGTATAGCACAATACACATGCTCACCTTTTATGTTTGTCTATGAATGTCGACAAAAAAATTTCTTGGGATAAAAAAGTTTCAAAATTTAAGTTTCTCATAATATTTTATTGTATAGCTATTTAAAAATATTGTGTATTATATTGTTAATGCTATAAGATCCGAGGAAGTCATGAACATTGTCTATGGAATTAAAAAGTTACCAACTTAATGGTAGGTATACCGCTTTTACCCAACATAAAACATTATTAATTCCGTTGTGTTCTACAATGTAACATGATACATGAAGTAAATTTGAAACTTATAGTCTCTGCGTTTTCTCCTTTATGAATTACAAAAAGGAACAAAATCAATTTTTTCAAAAACTGGTGTTGCATAGATATTTCTGCTTTTCTGCTTTCTTTTTATGGTTATTTCCCGTTTATGCTGTAAATCGCTTCACTCGGAATATAAATGGAATTACTAATTATATTTTATTCCATTATATTTATCATTGATCAAAAAAATGTTATTTTTATTTATACATTGAACCATCGAGATAAATAGTAAAAAAAATGTTATTTAAATAAAGAAACTTTTGGTTGCTTTAAGAAAAATAAAATTGTGTGTAAAGTGTTTGTAGAATTATAGATTTTAAATGTTTAAACAAAACGAGTACTTATATTACTTATAATAAGTGTATTAACATACCTATAACATTTAAATTTGTAATGATGTAAGACTTACGAGTTAATTTAATTTTAGATGTGAGCATATTTTATTTCATTAATATTATTCGTATACAAATAATGATATACACATAAGTATGATTGCTCACTTAACTTAAAAGTAAACATTAATCTTTATATATATTTTAGTTGTAACTTTATAACTTTATTAGTATTTTTTAAAACTCAAGAATCATTAAAAAGTATGAATAATAATAATGCAATTATGGTTCTTGATACCATTATAAGTAATACCAACTATATAAGTACCTACTTTAATATAAAGTCAATACCATATTTATCTACTAGGTAACTAAGATAAATACGTATTTTGTTTAACGCAATTCAAATTTTCTTTATACCTGAAATCGTATAGCGTATAGTTTTATGAAAATATGTATTTTTATAAACACGCACTATTAGGTCTGTTTATTTTTTCTTTAACTAATATTTCTTGTTTATTTAGATATTGATTGATTAAATATAATCTATAAAGTAACTTATTGTTATTTTAATTATTTTAAATTGTACTTAAAATAAAGTATATTAATAATTAAATGTAAAACTGTAGCCAATGTGATAATAACTCTCTTCAAATGGAACATAATATATTTTATTATTGATTTTATTCAAGTTTAGTAGGAAATAAAATTCAATTAATGTTAAAACAATGTTAAAGATTTATTCTCTAAAATATATATCCTTATTTTTATTTATGCATCAAATAATTCAATTTTTTTTACGATTTTGACGATATGAATACTTGATTCAATTCATTTGTATGTAAAATAACTATTTCTCCTCAAACAATTGTTGTTATTATTTTGTAATTCAGAAAATATTAATCTTAGAAACCTTCTATTATAACTTAAATTATAATTTTATAAGAAATAATAAAACTTTCAAAATATAATAATCATTTAAAATTGTCTAATTATTAAAATTCTTTTTAAAAAATGAAAATACAAACCAAAAAAATAAAGTCAAAAATCTATACATTTGTATACAAGTTCCCACATCAATTGTTCATATAGTTGTTTAAAAATATTTAAATTATTAGGCACAATCTTTTTTGCATAACTGTTTGAATTTCAAATTTTGTTAAAATCACGAAACTTAGCAAATGTTGTTGAAGTTAAAAATGTATACAGTTATTAATTTGTATAGCTAGAGCTTTAAAATGTAATATAAAAAATCTCATAAGTTTTTCTTACAATATCGAAAAATATCAAAATTAAAAACGTACAATTTTTCTATAAACATTTTTCAGTTATAACTTCGACAATATTGGATATTTGTTTTTGGCATTAAGTTCAACTTCAGCCTTCCATTTTGGTATTACTTATAGAAAAATAAATTACTAATATAAGTATAAAATATGATAAAATATTGGTTCGTAAATTCGCTCAAAATCTTTTTTCGAATGCAATAGTCTATCATTGAATTCAAATTCAACACATATCAGTGACCGAATAGATGACAAGGCACATTCAACACCTACTATATAACAGATCGACTTCACCTGTATTTTCTTAGATGAATTTATTATTTTCAGTAGACAGTAGGTACCATCATAAACTAATATTGTTCTTAATATATCATTTTATTAAACACATAATAACTTACCAATGCCATTAGCTGATTGATTTTTAGCCGAATTGGCACGAAATATTTCGGCAGGATTTTGAACTGATGAATCAAGTGCAGCACTTAATTCGATCAACGGGTTCAAAATCTCCTTCAAATGTTGAAGTTGTTCACACGCATGCACCAGAAATGATGAAAACAAAAGTTCCAATAAATTTGAGTGACTGAGCGTTATGAATATCCAATAAAACTAAATAGAAATTTCACAAGTTTTTTAATCACCTCAAGATTGTCAATTTTAAGAATTATAGAAAATTAAAATAAATGTCTAATTTAAGATATCTAAAAAACAAAAGCAATTTTTTTTGTAGTAGTAGTAGTTAAAAAAACAACAATGGTTATCAAAGTTGACCTTATTCTAAGGTTATCTAACTACACTAATACTTTTTGCACTTAATATGGTTTAACATTTAATGCATCTCTCACGATACCAGTTCATTGATACCACATTAATTATAATTTATTACACATCAATTATAGGTCAGCGAGATACTAAATACTACATTAAATTATGTACCTAAACAAAACAGGCCTTTTAAAAAATAGTTTTTAAATCACATTCATGTTCTCCACTTCACCAAGTTTAATCACGAATATTTTAAAAACAATATTTTTCTTGCATATAGTATCGCATTAAGAAACATACCTGCAAGACAAAAGCCACAATATAACCTAATCCATGACTTGCATCCCAAGGATACCAAGAATGTAACATCAAACGGGGTACTGGAACAAACATTGTTTGGTTAAATGTTTCTGGATCAGGTACCTTCCATACGCTTTCGCCAAAGAAAGTAATGGTTGTCCAGCTGATTGTTGTAAAAATTGTAACTATCGACACTATAATCAAAAGTTGTCGCATTCGAGATAATGACTTTGCGTGGAATCTGAAATGAAAAATGTCACAAAATAAATATCATAATTATAACTGTAAGTTTAATACCTATACGAATAATACAATTCGTATATTGAGTGTTTTATATTTGTATATATTCATATTACTTTATTCTACCATGAGCATACTGAAATGTATACTGCGTAAATCGTATATAATTATATTTATTTAATTTATCAAACGTTTATAAATTATAACTCTCTTTAAATATAGAATATTAAGAATATTACTATATGTGAATCATAAAAAAGTAGAAATTATTGTATTCAAATATTAATAAATAGGTATCTTCTAATCAATAGTTATTAATTTAGGGCTCAATTTTTTTTTTTTTTTTATTTGAAGAAATCTACAATCTATACATGCTTTTTATACAATAAGTAGGTTTGATATATGAAAGGTAAAAAAAAATGATATGAGTAATTAGATTAGGGAAGATACCCAGTGGTAACACCCTGTGACGTGAATAACAATGAAAAGAGAGAGAGAAGAGAGAAAAATAAATAATATATATATTTATATAATATAAGACAGTAAATAAGTAATTAATTTGAGGTTTGGAGGTGTTACCTGGTAGCGACCTCCAGCACTTATTAAGCTCACTTTTCAAAGAAGATCTCTACACCATTGCCTTTTTAGTCTACGGCGCGGGTTACCAGGGAGTGAGTTAGTTGATAGTTTAGAGATTAGTGAATTTGTGTGTTGTTGAAATTTGTTGTGGAGTCTGGTGTAATATAGTTTGGAGATTTGGTTAAGATTTTGGATTTTGAGATCTTTGTGGAGATTATTGTTGGTTAAATACCAGGGTGCTGATGCAACTAGGCGAAGGCATATTGACTGAAAGGCTTGGATTGTACTAGTGTTTGAGGGTTTAGCGGCACCCCATAATTGGATGCCATAAGACCATAGTGGCCTGAGTAGTGACTTATAAATTAGAAGTTTGATGTTGATATTCATTTTGGATTTCAGTAAGGGTCTAAGGAGGTGGAGTCGGGTATTAAGGGCTTTTCGTTTGGCTTTTAGGTGGGGATTCCAGGTAAGTTTACTGTCGAGGATGAGGCCAAGATATTTGACTTCAGAGTAGGAAGGTATTGGGATGCTGTTTAATGTGACTACGGGGCAAGATCCTTTTTTTAGGGTGAATGTTATGAAGGAGGACTTGGTTTCGTTGATTTTGATCTTCCATCTTTTTGTCCAGAGGTCAATTATGTTAAGGTGTCTTTGTAACATATTAGAAACTGTGTTTGGGTTTTCATTGGAGGCCACAATTGCCGTATCGTCCGCGTAGGAACCGAGTTCAGTAAAGGAAGTTTTAGGGATGTCGTGCATAAAGATATTGTACAGAAAAGGAGCAATATCGCTGCCTTGGGGAACTCCGGCTAAGATATTGAAATAGTTTGAGTGGCTCGAGTTCTGGCGTACGACGAATGTGCGATCGCTCAAATATGATTTGACCAATAGGAAGTAAGGCGCAGGCAGAAATTCTTTAAGTTTGAATAGTAGGCCATCAAACCATACCCTATCAAACGCTTGTGCGACGTCTAGAAAGACGGCAGCGCAGTAATGTTTTTTCTCTAGAGAAACTGAGATAGTGTCTACTACTCTGTAGAGTTGATGAATGGTAGAGTGATTGGGTCTGAATCCAAATTGAGTGTCAGGGATAATTTTTGCCGAAATAGCTAGTGGTATGAGTCTCTTTAATAGGATTTTTTCGAATACTTTAGATAATGTTGGGAGTAGACTTATAGGGCGATAAGAGGTTACTTTTTCAGGAGGTTTGTGGGGTTTTGGGATCATTATTATCTCTGAGAATTTCCAGGTAAGGGGGAAATAGGATAAACGCAGCATTGCGTTATATATATAGGAAAGTAATATGATTACTTTTTTGGGTAGGTTTTTGGCAATACGATTTGTAATTCGGTCAAACCCAGGGGCTTTTCTGTTATGGAGTTTTTTTATAATGAATTCGATTTCGCCGGGACTTGTGTGTTTGGCTGGTAGTGAGACGGGTAATGCAGACTCTAAGGAATGTGTGACAATTTAGCTTTGAGTGGGATTTAGAGTTATGTCATGTGGGGTAAAGGTTTGGGATAGATGTTGGCCAAATAGGTTTGCTTTTTCTGTGTTAGAAACCACCCATGAGTTATCTTCTTTACGGAGGGGAGAGGAAGTTGAGATAGTTTTTAGGATTTTTTTGGTCGTTTTCCAGAGACAAGAGTTATGAGTCGTTAGGTTTTGGATAAATTGTTGATAGGTGAAGGAGTTGTGATGTTGGAGTGCTTTCCTTAGTTTATTATTTAGTTGGTTGTAAGTGTGTTTGTCGATGGGGTATTTGTGCCTTTGCCACCGGGATCTTGCTTTTCGTTTTTCACGGAGAAGATGTTTTATATGATTTGGAAGTAGGTTATTGGGTTAAATTGTGCTTTGAGTTGTTGCTAGGTGAATGCATTCCTGGATATCTGAAGTGAGCTTTTGGATAGTGCTGTCAATGTCTTCGCTTGATTTTAAGGAATGGTTGAGTAGTGTGCGAGTTTCAATAAATGAAGTACTTACCTAGAGATTCGAAGTAATTTTTGAAATTGTTAGAGTTAATTTTAGGTCCTGGAGGGCAGTAGATGGAGGAGAAAGACAGATTAAAATGTTTGTTGACAGAAACTTGGACACTTGTTGCTTGGAGATATGTTTCACTTATAAAAGGAAGAAGGGAGTGGGATAAATTATTTTTAACTAGGATCACCGATCCAGCGTGGGCAGTGGAGTCAGGGTGATTACTTTGATAAACTTTGTATCCAAGAATTTTAATAGACTTTGTTGGGGTTAGGTGAGATTCGGATATCATTGCTATGTCTATGTTATGAATATTGAGGGATGCCTGAAGTTCAAGTTTATGGGGTGTAATGCCGTTTGCGTTCCATGTGAGCAATCTAAGTTTAAAGTTAGTTTCCATGGTTGGTACTTAATTTATTTATTAGTGAAATAAGAAAGGTTATTAGGGGATTAAGAAGTATTGTGAGGGGAGAGATTAGAGATTTAAACTCGGATATGAAAGTTGTAAGTTGGCTTGTGAATAGTTGGTCGGAGGGTGGGTCGTTTATGTGGTTTGATTTTAACTTATTTGATTTATTACCTTTAACCGCTTGAGAGAATGATAAGTGCTGGGTGTCGCTGGGTTCATTTTGAGATCTTGTGGGAGCATTGATCAAATGTGGTGCTCCTGGAGGAGGTTGGTTGTTGGATTGGACTTGGCTGTTGGGTTGGACTTGAGGTGTGTTAAAGTTTTCTGTTGTCGGTCTTGAGATGGTGATCGGTTGTTGTTTTTTACGGAAACGTTGGAGGTCTTTGTGGACAGTGCATCCTCTGTAGTTTGCCGGGTGGGCCTTGCTGCAAAGTGCACATTTTGCAGGTAGGTCCTTGGATTTGGAGCATTGATTCGAGGTATGGTTATCGCCGCATCGGACGCATTTAGGGTGGTGATTGCAATATGATTTAGTGTGGCCGTACTGTTGACAACGATGGCATTGGACTAGATCTCGTCTGATGTGTGGGGCTTCGAATTTTACTTTAGTGAAACATATATTACTTATCTTGAAGATGTCTCGGTTGTTTGGAGATGGGTTTAGGTCTACAAAGAATAGTGGAAGAGGTTCTTTTGATTAAGATTTTAGGATGTTAGTGACGTTTTTTACCATAAAACCATGTTTTTCAATTTCTTCTTTAATGTAATAAGTAGGGATTGTATGGTGCAGATTTCTAATAACGACTCTGAAAGATTTTTCTTCGTGTGTCTGGTACGTGTGGTATTCAAGTTTGTTCTCGTTGAACAATGTTATAGTGGCACGGTAAAAACTGGCTGAGTGTAGGTTTATCTTTATATTTTTTGAGTTAGACTTGCAAAGGAAACCCTCGGTTTTCGTTATTTTTTCCAGGTTTATACACAGAGTAATGACATTAATCGGAGATGTTAAGAAAAATTGGTGGAGGAGGAGGTGGTGGTAGAGGTGATTCGTTGATTTCTGTGTTAGTATCCAGATCCATATTATCTTCGTCGATGTCGAGTAGAGAATAGCGGTTTGGTGATAAGAAATTTGACGGCTCGTTTGTTTTTTTTGTGCGAGGTGACGTAGTGTTATTAGGTGACCTAATGCGCTTGTTGTTGTCGACAGCATTCCATTCTCGGTCGTTATCTGAGGTGGCAGACGGAGAAGTTGCGTCCTGCGTCTTGTGAGAAATAGTTTTTGTGATAATTACCGGAGATAATTTCGGTTTGTTTTTAAGTTTAATAGTGTCTGAGTTGTTTCGTTGCATGATGCAGTAATTGATAAGTTGCAGGTAACGGCCTACGGCCGATTTAACGGCGGTGGTTTCGGATTAGATTGTGTTTTTGTTTTAGCGTGTGGAAATATACGGAAAACGATGATAATTATACTGAATGATACGGTTCGATTTAGTGCTCATTAATTTTAATTTTAATGAAGCGATGAGCGAAAGGCGATAGTGTACGTGCACGACGGTCAACAGACGTGGCTACGGACGACTTGCCGTGCGGAACTAGGGCTCAATTTAGGTCATAAAAAACCATATTTCAGATAATCGGGCTTTTATGAAATTTAATGAGGAATTGACCTGCGGTGGAGGAACTAACTTTTTTCGAATAAAAACTACCTTTTAACTGTTAATTTTTAATCAAATAAATTGTTTAAAATTTTGAGCTTATCTTAATCAAAATTTGAACGAATAGTTTCTGAGTCATTGAGTGTTATGTTCTAAGGATAAAAATCCTTAATAATGGGTTTTCTTCAAAGTACATACTTACCTATATAGATACTTACTATACTAGGACATTTTTACAAACATAAAATGCTTATTTATTAATATTAATTAATATAATTTTCAAGTCTTCATTGCCCTCCTATACATGTAACTATATGATAAAAGATTTAATCTAACATCGTGAATATTGACATATTATTTTTAGTACAAAAGTCATTAAGTTTAATAATTCAGAAACTATTCAAGTTCAAATGTTGATAAATAATATACATCATCATTTTTTTAAATTATCTACTTAATAAATTACATTAAAAAAGGTGGTTCTCATTTTAAAAATAAGTAACTTTCAACACAAGATAATCCTTAAAAGGCATGAAACCTAAGTATTTAATAAAATAGAATGTAAGTACCAATATCTTCTTAAGAATTTAAAAAAAAACAATATTTGATTAAATGCATTATTCAAGAAAAAACGAAGGTGATCTTGGCGAATTATTCTGTGTGTAATATATAAACAATATACACATAAACTTAACTAAACTCTAAAAATAAAATAAGTCTCTCATAAATAAAACCGGTTCAAATAAACAGTTTATTTATTTGATAATATAATTCAAATTTTAGTTTGGAAAATTTTGCATTTATTTGAATGCCTATACTAACAGACGTTATGTACAGTATTTAAATTTATTTTTAATATCACAATTCTACTAATGGGTCATAGGATTTAATTACTTTATTTCACAGGATAAAATAATATGTATTTGAAAAACATTCAATAACAGTTATAGCCTATAGGTAGGTAATTTGTAACTAAAATTTAATTTATGGTTTAAATAAAAAAAAAAAAAACATCACATTATTTCTTTGTATATACTCAAAACAGTTTCATAATACTACGTACCTATGTTCAAAATTTAACTTGGGTGCCTTAATGTATGTTTTCTTTGCGATGTTTAATATAAAGTATGATAAAATATGTCGTTTGAGTATAGGTAGTCATCATCAGATTTCTCACTTTTAAAATTAATCGAATGATTTTCATACTTCATATTTCATCTGCACTTATTAGCTATAGGTATTGATTTATATTTTATTGTCAATCAAACAACTTATAGTTTAATTTACCTACCTCGAATGAGATTCTGTAAATAAAGGATGTGGAGAGGTGTTGTTCCAACAACTCAGAGTTCTGTAGAACGACTTGGTACCCGTGCTGAAATACATGAATTTGATCATCGAATGGGTGAAAAACAATGTAGTTACTACTCCAGCGGCCAGCTGATCCGAATCGTTGGATTTGGTGACCATAAACATAACGATAAATATGTACTGCGAATATATTATTATCGTGGTGATCCAGCTGTAAATCTTTCGGAACAACACGGCCAATCCAGAATAATCGTCATAGTACTCGGATATGAATAGGCCCGACATTTGTATCAATCGAATATTTGGCCACAGATCTTTTATAAGACCGTCCTTCTTATAACCCATCGCTGAAAAACCCCAACAAATTGTTGAATAACCGATAAAACCAAAGCAATACGACGTTTTGTTCCGTTCAATTCTTTATAGAATATTATGTAGATAGGTTTATTAGCTGATTTAAAATATATAAATATAATATAGTCGATGCGGACAAACCACCCAGTGAACCACGGCTGTCATACGTACGTTTCTCCAGCCCCCCCCCCCCCATTTCAAATTTCAAAAAAAAATGTTGACTGAATATAAGCTAAAAATTTAGCCTTATGATCTCCCTACTACCCACTTGTGATAAACATTGACGAAGACCTTGAGGTCGTTTCAATGAACATTAGAAAAAAATATATATATATTTAGCGAGCAATTAGTGTGAATTAGCGTGACCTATTTCGAGACCGTACCCCAAAAGCCCCAAATACCAGAAGTTTTTCCCCTTTATAGCCATTTTCCCAGCCACCCCTCCCCCCCCCCCCAAACGACAAATAACTCATTTTCGCATTTTTTTTCAAGCCAAAATTTAGCGGGTTACTAGCATGAATTTTCGTGATCTATTTCGAAATTGTACCCCAAAAGCTCCAAATACCAGAAGCCTTTTCCCATTATAGCCATTTCCCCAGCCGGGGAGCACCCATCACCAAGCAACAAAAAAAAAACAGTTTCCATCCAGGAACACACTCCGTCCAGGCAAAACACGTCCGTCATATTGGTTTGGGGAAGAATTCTTTAAATACAAAATTTGTATGATAGGGGCTGTAGAAACGTTTCTACAGCCCCCTCAACCTTTTTTCTACTTTAATCTTAATTGGGGCCAAGCAAATATCAAAACTAGTCACTCCAATTCACGCTAAATATTTAGTCCAAAAAATTTTTGAAATTCGAAATGGAGGGGAGGTTTGGAGAAACGTACGTGGCTGTCGTTTCGTTTCGTAGGTTCGATAAATTACAAAATAACAACAATATTAGCATTTAATAATTTTAAAAAATAGGCATTTAATTTATAAACTTTAATCAAACGTAGGTATCTTAAAGGTATATTATATTATATTTTTTTTTTTATCAAGAGCTCTTGTTTTTACATTGTTTAAGCACTACGCCTAATCTTGTAATATGTATTACTGTAATCTTTAACAAGCGGTCGAAACCTATAGACTTTAATTGTTTTAAATTATAAAAAGATTTATTATAAAACTAAGCTTAAAGATAAAATAATTTTTCTTCTCTTATTCCTTGTGTATGAAAGTATATAAAACCATTTGTAATTGCAATTAAACAATTAATGTATTACTTTTATCTATAGCTTGTTATACATAGGTATTCAAAATATTATTTTATGAATCCCATAATGTGTTTTAATTAAATTTATAAATACAATGGACTACTTTATACTACCAAAAGTAATTTTAAATACATTAATTTACGTAAAAAAATATTATTTAATAATTAATAACATAGTTGTATAATTTTTCATACAACTAAAGAATTATTAACTAGATTAATAAAACTACACTTTCTATCAATTTTAATTTTAATCCACAACATTAATAACTATAATATATATTATACAATATCTACTTATTAGATTCCACAAATTTGAGAATATATTATATTGCAACAAAATATTATGTACAAATGAACTATAATGAATTAATTAGTCGATACCTAATTTCAGATAATATTCAGATGAATGTTGAAAATATTACGCAAGTTATTGTTGAATGACATAGCTTTAATTTGTTCATAATAAATATGTTTTTTTTCGCATAATTTTATGCTGAAAATAAAAAAATGTTATTTATGTTTTAATTTACCTATTAGTATACATATTACATATTATATACATTATAAGTGGGTATGGATGGGTAATGGATTTTATTAATCACCCTGTATACGTGTTGTTTACATTTTATCTATCATCAAGTGCAATAAATCAACCACTCAATGTATGCTTAATAGCTGTGTAGGTGTAAAAAAATAAAATTTTTATTCTGCAAATGTCATACCTAAAAGTTATGTGTTATAAAGGTATATGCAATGAGTACCTATACATAATATAGCTTTAAAATTTACAATATTCATATTTATTAGTATTTTAATAAGTGATAGACAATGTAAATGTTTAAATTTAAACACACACGAATGCAATTTTCCATCGGTGTATAGTTTCGTGAAATTAATTTTTGTATTTTTGATTTTTTGACTATTTATAGTTATCATATTGATATGATATAATCATTAAAAAGTTAATGATGAATGAAGATAATAAAAAGAGAAAAAAGATTTAATCTATCTTCGAGGGGGCGCACTACGCACACGAATCATTTCCAAAAATGTACAATACACTTACAAAGTCACAACAAAAAGCTATAATAATGGAATAGAAATTACGCTCTCGTACCTTTACTTTTATTCTGATGTAATCAACAACGCGTATGTCCGTGTGTTGAAGTTTTTGAGTTTTGAGCTAACAAGACTTTCTCCATGTACCAACGCAATCAGTTAAGTCTTGACTCCAGGTTCTAGAAGAGTCACAATAATACTAAAGTATAAATGGTATGATATGAGTATCCTGCAGGGTCATAGAATGGGTGGACTTATTGCCATGACCTACCTAGCAAGGGGATGATACCGTTTTAAATATTTAGTAGATTTCTTAGTGACTTTTGCCTTATGTAACGTTCCGACGTTCGTGTATACATTTTACACTGCGGACGAACCCAAGTCTATGGTAATTATAGTTCATAAAACAGTATTTGGTCACGAAAATCGATAACTTCATAACTTATTTAACAAACTACGTTATAATCTTGTGCAATAATAATATAATACATAATATACATAATAAAAATTAAGCCAAACATTTTATAGCTCGTGTGGTAATTATTAAAAATATTTTAAATTCTTAGCTATTGATTTTAAGATGACGTATAGGTACCTACTAATCCATATACCGGTGTTTATTTTTATTTTTTATAACCGTATTTGGATCAGCAAAACAATAAGTGTTTCAATACATCTACCCATTTCCTCCAATCCATTACCTGCAACATTTTTGTCTTCGATGGGTCACAAAATATAAAAATAAAAATAATGGGGCGAGTAAGCAACCACTCTGCTGTGCATGCAGTAAAAGTCGGATGCACTTCTTCTTTTAGCCATTAAATAGGTAAGTCACTGTAATAGCGATGTTGAATTTTAATTTAATGATGACCACTTCAGTATTCGAAAAAATGATTCTGAACGAAGCAGACTGTTGGATCAGCATCTATTCCCAAGGATAGCTTGTATTATATTATATTGATGATATGGTTATCACTTATCAGTATTTTTTAATTAGATAGATTGAACTAATTTTTGAGCATAATAAAACTTATAAGTCAATACTAACGTACCGTAAAAAAGTTTAAACAAATTCGTGGTATAAATAACTAAAAAATAGTCTAAACATTTTGACAATTAATTGTGTATAATACATAAACTAATAATGTTAGTAATTATGAAAGGTTTTAAGTTTCTACGATTTATGTTTTTGAAATTACTACAGAATAACTAATATAGATTTCGGACTAATCATTATTTTACGTACGCATGAATATCCAATTTTGTAAAAAATTGGACTGGGTGAGAAAACATTGTGTCTATATATTTTCAATACTGTTTAACTGCTGCAAGAAGAGCTTATGAAGAAACTTTTGAGTTTTTTGACAAAAAAACAAACATTTTATTAACACGAACCAAAACAAATAAAACTAAGAAAAAGTTGATAACTGTTTTTATCATTAAAACAAATAAAAACAATCTGTACATAAATTTGCATAATATAATAAGTCACGTCACACATAACACGAATCATTTGATGTGGGAAGCCATTGGTTATACCCACATTTAATTTTTAACCAAAAAGTTATTATAGCTCAACAGTTACAAGATAATAATATGTTATAGGTAATAACAAAACTCAACAGTTACCGCTGCAGGTATCATCATAATATATATATTTAAAAATATATTATTATAATATAGTGAATAATAATAATAAATGGGGTGGTATTAGAATTTGCAATATTATAGTATAAATATAAAATTTAAGACCAGTTATAAGTTTACTGGTATAAATAACACAAGTATTTTATAATAAATGAGAAATGACGTTATAATAATAGTTAATAGGTAGTAAATAGTAATATGACAGAAATAATAATAAACTTACGGAATATATTGTTTATGAAATACAGCAGTAACGCAAAGGAAATGATGGAATTAATAATTGACGCAGTAAAATTTTAAAGGAATTATTTAGATAGCTATAATATAGCATATTATGTACTATTAGGTGGTAATGTGATATTATTATAGGAGTCAGAACCAACAGTATGAGATAAGATGAGAACCATCTGATCATAAGTATTATTTTAATGTGCAAATACCTATACGTTTAAAAATGTTCCTTCCGTGATAATTTGTTTGCAACTGATCCCACTTTCCCCATACAAAAGTTATGTATTGATCGGGAGAGATGAGAAAAGACAAAGCCCTGTGGTTTTTTTTTCGGAATGTGATAGTTGAACTGTTTAATTTTGCGACGTTTGGGGATAGCTTTGTATATATATTGAACAGCCTTTGCAATTATAAAAATGTAAGAACCTCCACATAAATCGCAAATATAAAACATCAAATATTTATTAAAAACCACCCAGAAAAAAAAATGCAAATATTTGAAAAATATATCATGTATGCTTGTATAATTTAATCGGACTGAAATTGACTAAATGTCAATAGTGTCCATATTATTATTTCGTTCTGAATTATAAATGATCGATGTAATCGATATATTGTTGAAAACGGTTTTGCTTCTCGTTTTCGCTTTTTGTTTTATGAGTTTTTCATAATTATTAAGACTGAGGATGTAAATGCTGAGAACTACTTAATTTTGACCACCTAAATTAGATCAAATTAATAAACCATAACCCAGACGAAAAGCTGATGATAGAAGCATAATGATATGTTCTACTCTAAACTGTGTTGACCGATATAAAAAAATTGTTAAAAACACTCTTTATTTTAAACCCAATACATTCCTTGCACTCCCAGAATCTTAAAAATATATACATACACGATTTTATTTTTATAATGACTTGTACTGCAGATAAGTATACATTTTTTTGTAATTTCTGGCTAGTATTCTTTTGTTGAATCGTATCGTACGTATTTTAAAATAATTTTATGATACCTACTTGCTAATAAAAAAAAAAATGTTTTAATTAAAAAATGTATTGTGGATGCGTCATCCGCAGTTCTATATATTCAAAATGTCTCACAGATGCAACCTGGAACAGGACATTTGATTAAAAAATTATTAACAAATCAAAATTAGTATACTATAGAGACATTCAGAAAAAAAAATTGTGTTGAAGTGCTGACTAATCCTCCAAAGATAAGACTAACAGCATACCACGTTGTTTTGAACTGTAACTGTGTTAGTATAGGTAATAAGTAAGAATTATGGACTTAAATTGTCACTTAAATCTCATTCCGATAAGATATCAGGAAATACCTACATTGTTCAGAAAAGTTGTCGTTTAGTCTGTTGAAATAAAGACATTTGATAAAATGAAAAATGTTAACAGGTATTCGATTTAAATATTTCTAACATCAATTAAAATCATGTCTAAAATAATTAATTGTTTCATTAAAATATAAAAGAAAAAAGAATTATCTAACTTATGTTACTTAACTATACATATTTTCACAAACCTAAAGAAGGTTAGTTTAGGTATATATATTCTTATCTAGTATAATAATTATGTGATGTACCTACCTATTATTATTATCAAATAATAAGGATAGCTATAAATACAATATTATTGTGTGTATTTAAAGTGAAATAATTTTGTTTTTGTAATTTACTTTATATCATGTGCCTAGAGAAAAATAGCTTTCTGTAGGTTATTAGTTTTATAACACAAATCTTCCAAACATATTTTATCCATCAAGGTCATTTATAAAATACAATTATTTTAAATTTTCAAACTCCTGGATCATTTTGATTTATATATATAATAATTATACTTTGATGCAACAGCCTCCATTTTTTAGCAAACCCAAAAACAAAGTGTAGTATGAAATTGTAATAATGCAGTATAGATTTGAGAAATATGTACTGTAGAAAATAAGAGTAGATAACAATAGTATAGGTTGAATATTATAAAGTTAATCAGCTTGGCGCTTGTGTCGTGTATAGCCATCTGGGTATCTCTGAAGTCTAAATAGTTCTCAAACTATAGTTTAAACAGGCAGGTGGAAAAATATTTGGTGGAAACAAAAATCGAACCTTTTTTGTTTTGGCGGAAATGATACATATGGCAGCGACGAAAATCAAATTTGACCGCTCGTATAGCAACTTCTCAGCATAGTTGACAGAAAGGGCTTCGAAAACCAGGCCAAATAGTCACTGTTCACTTGGCATATTCACTGTTGCTGTAGATCGACAAAGGCATGTGCGAAGGTCAGCTCTGTGCCCTTCCATTTCGGACAATAGAATTGGACACAAGGGCTGTGCATGCAGTGGGTGTGGGGGCTGCCCGTCCCGTCCATGCGATGCAGGTGGTTCTGAAAGCAGCCATGCCCGGTCAACGCCTGTGTCATGTGATAAGTGAGAGGAACCTTAGGGACCGTCCTGTGCGATTATCGTATCACATCCGGGATTTGCACCTAAGTCCGCGAAGCATTAGTTGTGGACATCCATCTCCGATACCATTGAGCGATGGTCTCTTTTCATTCAGTGAGGTGTTGATTTTATCGTGAGATGGTAAAGGAGTCAATCCTGTCCTTGATCATCTTCCTTTCTAAGAAAAGTAGGGCAGCCGGTGGCATACCCGTCAGCAGGAACGAGACCTCGTCGGAGACGGTCGCCGCGTTGATGCGTATAACTCTTAGGGCAGCTGACCTCTGTTGAGGTCTGATAATATTTGTCCAGGGCTTGATTTGGCTTGGCTTGGTGAATCACCAACACGGTGTTAAATCAAATATTATATATTTAATCAAGACATCAAGTTGATTGTTTTGTATCTCATTAGTAAATTGTAAATCTAAGGATAAATGGGGTTGGCATGCTTGGTGAATCACCCTAAATAATATAGGTACCTATGTGTTATTTATAATGTTTACAAACAAAAAAAAATATCAGTTTTATATATAGAGCTTTGATATAATGTAATAGTTGTTATGTCACTAACTAATTTAAAATCCAAAAAATTATGAAAACTTATAATGTAAGATAAGTAGATTATTTAATAGAGCCATATAGCCTATAGGTAATAAACAATAGTATACTTTTTTCATTTTTATAATGCCTTATAGTAAATCGCTAATAGTACCTAATATCTATACCAAAATATAATACACGCTAATATTATGAAAATTGGTATTTTTACTAATCATTTCGGGGCCAAATAATTACTGGTACCTATGGTATAATAGTATAATATGGAGATCTATAGAAAAGAGCTTTTTTCATCAACATTTTATCAGAATTAATTCCATGCGGTGATAATTGATTTTGGTTTTACATGTATATTGTATATCAGTAAAAAAAATGTCTTTTTTGTAAAATGAGAAACGCATATTTTGGTATGATGGATACACAAAAAACGTTATCCTATTAACTGTATGTTTAATGTTTATGTATAGTAATTCTAGCATCAAACAATCATAGTTTATATATAATGCCATTTATAACAAGAACATAAATTAATTTTAAAAAAATTGAATTAGACACGAGACACCTACATAATAATGGAATTTGCATTGGCATTTGAATGAAATAAAAATAATATATTATAATATATTAATTTGCAAACAATAAGGTTCTAGCAATTTATTAACACATAACTCCTTATAGCGTAATATATTCCTTTAATGTTTGCAATATAGGAAATAGTTAGTTCTGTAGGAACCTACCTAATACGATACCTATGTCGATATTATACAAATATGTTATTCATACACAATCAAATATGCAGAATTTTTATTACACAGAATATGTGTATATTAAATAAAAATAGAAGACAAGTTTTAAATAATACACAATACCTTTTTGAGCTTATACTTTTACAAATTAGAATATTAATCAATATTTCTAAACTCAAAACCGATCGATTTGAAAAATATTATCATAGCAGCTGGTTGTAGGTATAATATACTTTGAAATAATACTGATTTATAAAAATATATGTTTTAAATTATTACTAGGTAACTATACTAACAATTTGTTACAAAATATATTCTATAATGAAAATAAATATAAAATAAAATACTTGGGAGTTAAAGTGAATAATTGAAAACACCAATAGCGTTCAGTGTTGAATTTGTGATATCCGCAGAACATTTTTTTTTTCGTTCTTATTTCGTCCGAAGTATTGAAGATTTTAAAATAATGTTTAACAAATTTTGTTTCACTATTTGAAATTGTTTTTGTTTTCACTAGAAAATAATTACTTCTCAAATTTCGTTTATAAAATATCTTTTCCTTTGTTTCCTATCGCTTATCATGCGCGTAGAGCTGTAACTATGCAAAATTAATTATTTAATTAATTCCGTGACCCATTAGCGTTATTCTTATTAGAGTACCTACTTCGACCTTGCAGTTAAAGCACTCGTCGTTGTTCAACAGGTAATACGTTTTTTATTCGTTTTTTTTTCCTATGGCGAATAAAATATAAATACATCTAATGTGGATTAAATAAGATATATTTTTAGTTATCACTTGAAACTAGGTAGGTATTTAACTTTTCTGTCTGGCTGTATAATAATTTATCTCATTAAACTATTTTTATACTATTATTATTGTTAATTATTTTGCACAAAATTGACGATAACCCCACTACCTATTTAACATTATACTCTGTCGCTATGTATAATTGTACTTAAATTATAGTTATATTAATCACATAATTATTTATGTCGATAATGTTTTCTAACCCATTATATTGTAAATAATTTATAAATTATATTCATTATTTATTAGAATACAATTAAAGTAATCATTTTTTTTTTTTAGACATACGACAAAATATAACTAACCGAATAATAATAGTTAGATTAATTATGTTCAATTAAAATATTATGAATTCATCTATTCATTATATTTTATCACAATTACCTACCGGCGGCATTACGGCATTATTACCCATACCTACTCGGAAATCATAAATAAAAATTATTATTTATAATTATAAAAATACCTATTTTAAAGATGTATGACCTACATACTTATTACACGTTTTGTAGGTTTAAAATAATCGAGCTTTGGAACATATAATAATAGGGCACATTATAGGGCAGGGGTGGCAAATTTTTCAGACGCGAATTACCTTTTTATTTGTTATTTGGAACGTGCCATTGTATTATGAAAAATATTATACATAATATATTATTATTGTTGTTGTTTATTATTTAAAATAAAATATAAATATATTTAATTTTTCAGGTGACTTCAAATTGTTTTCGCGTGCCACGGATTTGCGCCATCCCTGTTGCAGGGGATATCGACTAATTTCGTGTTAGTTATTAGTTATTACAATATAATATAATATGGTTGAATAGCTGTGGTAGTAGGCATCTCGTGGCCTTCAATTAGGTATATAAGAACAACCCGTTTTAATATATTTACCGTACAATTAATAGCCATTATATGAAATACCTACAGCATAAACACGCATACTTTAAAATGTTTTAATCACAAACATTCTGTGAACAAACCGACAGTTTTTCAAAACGTGTTTACTGCAGCGTAAAGCGTTATTCGCATCGCACTATTTTAATTTGTTAGGTGCACATTTGCTGCACATTCAGTGCCGAAAACGCATCCACCGTGGAACACCGTCGTGATGTAATAATAAATTATGAGTTTAAAAACCGCACCGTTACGTTTTGACCCTAATGGTTCAACAATTATTGAGGTATGGGTTAGGTACCACAGTTCACATACCTATATAAACGTTTATGAACCGTTTAAAATTCGCGGTTGTGAGAAACCGAAACACTGGACGTCGAAATAGTGTTACTCGGATGCATATTATATATAGGTACAATGGAAGTGATACGTAAAACACTCATTATATGGAAAAGTATAGACTTTAAAAAAAAAATTTAATTTCAAGTCAGCGTTTTTTTAAAGACATTTTTTTTCATATTTCTTTTCTTTTTATAATTTTTTAAGTTTTTTACTTTTTGGCTACATATTATTATAGTTTTGATTGCATATCCCAAAGCCGAATATAGAGTTTCTTAGAATTTTGATACATATAAAAATAGAGTTTTGGGACGAGTAGTTTACGAGTTATAAGTATTAAAGATTAAATAGATGTATAAACGGAGTAGTGGACCAACATTTTGCGGGATAACCCCGTACCACTCCACTCCGCTCATCTATACTTTAAATACTTACTTATAACTCATAAATACTGCACCTCCGAAATTCGGTTTTCATGTCACAAAAAAATTGATATTTTGCTTTAGGACATGAAGTTAAAACTGTATGTTGCTCTTCAAAAAAGTGAACAATTAAAAGAATTATAAGGATAAAAAATATGAAAAAATAATAATATTTCTTTAAGAAAATGTTGTCTTGTAACACTAACACTAACACTGTTTACTAATACTTGTATTAATTATTATATTATACTTTATTTTAATAAATGGTTTAAAAAAAAAAACAACTTGAAATTTGAAACCATGTAGAAAAAAATCGTCGAAGAAAGACAATACTTTTCTACATAATAATGAGTGTTTTACGTTAAATGAATCACCCAGTTATATATAGGCGGCATTATTGGGAGTGGCGTCGCCGGTGCAATAGCCTCTGGTATTTTATTTGAGGGAGAACAATCATACTTTTGCCCCTCCCAACACCAGAAAATAGGGTGTGAGGCAGAAGAAAAAAAATAATGAAAGATTCGTGAGCGCATCTATAGGTATTAGGTAGGTATATATTCCAAAACAATTTTGTTTTATAATTAATATATTTCTTTTTTTTCGTGGCCAGTCTTTAAATTACTACCTAATAAAAATTGTAATAGGAAGTTAAAACTGTTACAAGGGACCTAATAAGTAAGTTATATCTATTATATTTATGTTAGAATTTACCTATTGGCTATTCTTGTTGTCTGTACCTATTCTTCGATTCTGAGCGGAGCTATAAATGTACCTATTGATTTTACAACAATGAGTGTTTTTGTGTCTGACATCACATTTTGGGGCAGTAAAAATGCTTGATTTTCAACTTCAGCATTTTTACTGGTAGCAAATTAGACCTAGTTGATACTTTAGGGGATCAAAAGTAAAAAATTACCAGAATTTTAAAATTAACTGGCAAAAACAAAACAAAATATAAGGAAAAGAAGGAATTTTTATACAAAAATAGCTGGTATTTGACAAATTTGATTTTGTTTTTTTGATGTAACTCCAAAACAAATAATCATAAATACTCAAAATCTACTTAATATTTAAAATTTTTTTTTCTGTAAATGTCGATAAAAAAATGTTTGCTTAGTCAAAAACCTCGAAAATGTAATCACAATGTTCATCATAATTTGTTGCTAAAGGCTTAAAGCTATTTAAAATAATATTGAAGATTTAACCTTCAAATTAATGTTTTGACAAAATTTGTATTAAAACAACATTATTTATGACATTGGTAATTGGCATTATATATTTTTAGGGATCAGTTAGGATTACAAGTGATACAACATAGGTAATACAATTTTAGGTAGATTTATTTTGAATAGGAAGTTATACACTAATTATACCCATGTGTGGAACTGTCTCGTCAGTCTTGCACACAAAACATACTAAATTGTACATTTAGAATTTTTACTGTTTTTTTTTTAAATATTAGTGGTCATATATTAATATATTATATAAAAATTTAAATGTACGAATATTATCTAAGATTCTACTTAGGTTAGGTTAGGAACACAGACGTAGATGCAGACCTATACCTTAATGTAGAATACTGCAAACAATGATTTATAAAAATGATTGTTTTATTTATTTTTATAATTTAAAACTATTAATAGTCCATAAAAATAAAACTATTTAAAATACTGCTAAATTTTAGATTTTGAGCTGAGCGATGAATGTATTGATTTTTTAACATGTAACTAATAATAATTAATTTAATACTACCTTCATGACAATATTATAATTTGTTTAGTTAATATTTATCAAGTATTACACATTTATAAGTTATTATTGTAAGAATTTCATGTTTAATATACTTTAAAATAAACTATTTTAACTTAAGAATATAGTATACCACATTTTTTAATTCCATTATTTTACATAAAAATACATTTCTTTTTATAATTTATATTGCCTTAAGATCTGAGCCCTACTTTATGTGGTTAAAAATTTAATTTGAATCTAACTACAAGTATCCAAAGTAAAACTTTGATAATATTATATGTTAAGTTCAATAATTTGACTACTCAAACCTCACCAAATGATTATGAAATAGTATTGTTTTGTCAAGTAATTTATTTTACATCTTTAGCGTAAATTCATACATTTATGTTTTGTTAAAATGTAAAATGTACAAAATATATATAAAACATTATGGAAGGTAACAATAATTATATGGGTACACACAAGTTTTAGAATAATATAATATTAAATAATTTGTATATGGCTTATCTTCTAGATGTAAAAACTATACCATGTATAAAATGAAACATCTAATCAAATTGTAAATATTAATGGATAAATAAAATATTAATACATAAAATAACTATGGATTGGTAAAATAATATCAATCCCAAAAAATAACAGTACACGATAATAGCTTATTATTAACATAATAATAAGTCATGAACAAAAAAAAATCAACTCATGGAAACTACATTTGTAAAATACGTAAAAAAAACATTACACATAGGTAACATGTAAATATAAAAAAAGTTATATATTTTCTTCATGTAAAATAATCATTTTATTTTCACAAGAAGAGGAACTATCATCATCCTGTTCTAAAATTAAGTCATTAATATTTTGATGTTTGGGCTCCATTTCATCATCTACTTCTGAATCTGCTTTTAAGCCAACTACAACGCTATTACCTTCCTGTAAAAATAATTAATTTAATACTTAATATAATAGTATTATACACACATTAGTTGATAAAAATATTTCTAATTATCATTTAATTGCAATTTCTATTTATTACTCAACATTTATTCATACCATAATTTTTTGTTTCGTGTGAGTTCTAACATGTTTTTGCAAGTGGTCACTCCGCATAAACCGTTTAGGACATTCATTACACTGAAACCTCTTCTCTCCTGTATGGGTTCTATTATGTCTCTATAATACAAACATTTTTTTTCAATGAAATACTGATATATTTATAAATAAAAAATACAATTGTGTACCTGAAGTTCATCTGATCTTGTAAATCGTTTACCACAGTGTTGCCAGTTACAAATAAAAGGTCGTTCACCAGTATGCCATCTAAGATGAGCACGTAAATGAGATGTTTTTCCATACATTTTGTTACAACCTGGCACATGACAAATATGTACCCTCTTGCCAGCACCATTTCTATAAACAAGAGAACTATTATGAACACTAAGAAATATAAACAGAATTTATCTTTTGAAAATAATAATAATAATAATATAAATACCGTTTTTCACCATCGCAGCAGTTAGGGCATGTACATGCTACTCTTCTTGTTCGCGGTTTTTCCTCACCTGGAGAATCATATTCAGTTACTGAACTTCCATCTTGGAACATTGTTCCAGCAATCGGAATAAGTTGCCATTTATGATTTTGATCCATGTTTTCTATTTGTTGCCCAGATGCTATAAAAATAATTGATGATTAAATAATTTATTTAATTCATACAATTTGAAACACATACTAGCATTGATAACTTGTATGTTCTGTAAGCCAGGGGGTAATGTTTGAGTGGCATTAGACGAGCTTTGTCCTGCTATAGAAGTAATAATTTGCACAGTTCCAATTCCTGGTATATTCACAGTTTGTGGTTGATTTGTGTTTTGGGTAGTTGCTGGTAACTATTGAAATAAATAGATTATATTATTGTATATTATAATTTCAATGGAAACATTCATTTATTTTTTAACATTTATTTTAAATACACATTCTGTAAATGTAATTACAATAAACATGTGTAAGGTAATCGATATGAACATGAAAGACAAATTAAAAGAAACAACATGGCAATTCCTTCAATAACACTTTTAATGAGATTATTTTTCATAGTAAATAAAAATTGTACCTGAACAACGTTATTTCCTCTAATAGTAACACCATTGTTGTTTTGTAAAAACTGAGGAAGGTTGTTTGTTGGTATCACTGTTAATTGTTGAGGATTATCTAAATAAATAAAATTATGGTTAAAAATAATTAATATTTCTTTTTATGCAAGTGAAATAATTTAATTAAATTGTTAAATTGCTATCAACCCTTACTTCCAAGAGTCAGTTGTTGAGGAATTAGTTGTAAAGTTTGTCCCGACTGGGTTTGAATTGTTACAGGTTGTGGTTGCGGGCTATTTTCATTACTACTCGAAGATGAATTTGGTGATGAATTTGTCTGTATAAAATGTTTGGCATTTAATAAAATATTTAAACGTTAAATAATAATTAACAGGTCATATTGACATACATGCATGACATTTGGTGAAGTAGCTGGAGTTGTTGCATTTTGGTACTGATTGTTTGCACTGGATGTATTCACCAACTGTATTTGTTGGCCATTACCCATTGGTGATGTTAATTGCACGGTCTGTATCTGACCATTACTATTTACTATTTGTGCCATTTGAGGCGACTGAGTCATTTGAGTTAATTGTGGGATTTGCATTAATTGGCCTTGATTGCCCTGTATGATGTTTGGTAAAGATGAAGCAAAAGATTGAATAGGAAGATGCACCGTTTGATATATAGTCTGACCATTAGACGATATAGGCACTTGAACAGGTATAGTTTGCTGAACAGACGGCAACTGTACTACTTGTGGCATGTTTGATTGACGTACAGAAATGTTTTGCCCTGAAACATTAATTTTAACTATAAGATGCACGAATAAACATTATTCTATTTTACAAACCTGATTGAAGCTGTATCGTTTGCAATGGTCGTACTATCTGTCCTGTTGGTGTAAATATAGTAGGTGCCCCTTGGCCATTGTTAGAATTTGTAGGAATGAACAATGCTTCTTGTCCATCGACTGTTATTGTTTGATTGTTTTGCTGTAATGAAACAATAAAACAAGTTAAGAAAAACTAAAAATATAGAATTTTAAAGACTTTTATTTACCTGAATGAATTGACCTGGTAATCCCTGAACTGAAAATATTGGTTGTATTGTTGTACCGTTTGATGTTATAGTTTTGATGCCCTGGTTTTGTTGGTTTTGTGTCAACTGTTGTACTTGCTGCATAGGCAATAAATTCTGGAGATTGGCTAAAGTAATAATTTGAGGTTGGCCATTGTGCATTTGTACTATAGTCGGCTGTTGGTCTTGTAATTGTTGTTGTTGTTGCTGTTGCTGCTGCTGCTGCTGCTGCTGCTGCTGTTGTTGCTGCTGTTGTTGCTGCTGTTGTTGCTGCTGCTGTAACATGAATATATTGTTAACTTATATGTTATATATTAAATTTGAACTCAATGATTTATACATATTAGTTTGTGTGTCTTATAATATACATGACATGAAAAGAAAGTAGTTGTGGATATCTGCCATGTACAGAGGGATGTGTATATAGGCACAGGCAATATAGGTCTGGGCCTAGAGCAGCAACATTTGGAGGGCGGCAAATTTTAACGATTTTTTTTGCAAAGTAATAGTATTTTTGCTATAAGTGTTTTAGAAATAATAGAATATGCAAATAAGTTACAAGAATGTTACCCAGATCATATTGAAAAATCATTTTCAACAGAATGTATACATGTTAAAACTTAATTGGAATCTTCAAATAAACAAATGAATTGCATTTCTTCTCTACAGATGTGTAAATTATTACGAGAAGATTCTCTTATGGACGTGTATTCTAAATAAATATATAACACTTAGAATATATGTTTCTACTCCAAGTCTCCAATTTCTAACTGTACTACTGAGCGTTCTTTTTCATGTCTTAAACAAATTAAAAATTATTTAAGATCGACTATAGGTACTGAATAACTCAATAGTTTGGCAATATTGAATATAGAAGAGGATTTACTGTCGACTTTAAATTATGATGATTTAATTAATGCATTTGCTAAGGAAAAAAGTAGAAGAAAAAATTTTAAGTTTTAAGTAAAATTAATTTGTAAATTGCAAAAAAAGATAATAGGTAGGTGCAATTTAATTTTCATTAATAATATATCTTTTTTTATAAAATATTATAATATAACAAGTTGTATATTCAAATATGTTTATACAATTTTTTAGCAATGATGGGGGGGGGGCAAATTGGAAAGTGCCTATAGGCGGAAAAACCTTAAATATGCCACTGGTTATGTACATGACACATATATATTACACATTATATGACACTAAATTAGACACATTTAAAATTATGTAGATGGGTACTAGGTACTAGATTTAGAATTTAAAGGAGACATGTATCAGAAGTCAACAAATAATAGTTTAAATAATAATTGCACATAGAGGACTACATATTTATGTCAATTTAATGTATCATAACCAAGTGTTTGCCAAATCGATATTGTATAATGATCAAATGATGTACATTTGATGAAGCCGCTATGTAAACTATGCATTTTATTTGATTTATTTAAAACCAGTCTAATCGGATGCACAGCAATAAATTTGACTAGCCACGAGGGTACTAACTACAAGATAAATTACATTGATTTGAAAACGTTTAGAAAATGCTTTGAAGGGGAAGATAGTAGACCCTCGTGTGAGACATTTGGATCAAACGTTAACGTTAACAATAAGTAAAAAAATTTTAATTTTCAGCCTGGGAGGGCTCAGGTTTTTGATCAGCCACTACATCTCGTCCGGTTAGCCGTTACAGATCCCAAAAGCCATTTCGCAAAATGTTCACCACTGAGATGCGCGCGGGGAGGGACAGGAGCTTTGCACGCGGTAGGGAGGAATGATGGGGGGGTGCACGCGGTGTGTACGACGTTCGGAACGCTTTTCGTTACATCCTTAAACATCGCCCCCTCCGCCCATTTTCCCGACCCCGCGGCGGCGAAGAATGACTCCTCCCCACCATTAATGTCACGCGTAAGCACGCACACACGCACACGTACACTCGAACGAGTGCGGTCGTCCGCCAACTCTGCGGCAACTGCCACTGAATTGGCGCGTTTTCGCACGGAAAATTTGTTTTCCCGCCTCAAGGTGACGGTCAAATCGACAGGGGACAAAAAAACTGTCCCGATAAGTGACGGCGGCGGCGGTTGTCCGACGGACTACCGCCAGCCACCACTTTTCCCGTCCCACGATTAACGCTGGGTCGTAACTCGTAAAAGTGACCGTACCTTCACGTCCTTGTCGTCATCGGTATCGCTCATCGGCTCCTTGTTTTCGTCGTCCTGGCTATGATCGTCCGCCTCCATCGCGATCTGAGCCGCCGTTTGTCTGGGGTCTCGGTGCAAAACGCGCGACGCAAAGATACAATAATTTTTTTTAACGCGTCGCTGTTACTAGTTGTCGGCGGCGGCGGAGGCGACTACGAGTTCGTTAAACACGAGCAACATCGAGATGGCTGACCGCCTGACAAATAATATAACAGCGAATGTCCGAGTGGTAGCTCACGAGCAGCACAACGCGAACACGGTGTAAACAATACAATAAGATACACACTACGAAGAGACGCGTTCGCAATACGAAAATAATTCCAAATACTAATTAATGCAATAATAACAAAAAAAAAAAACTAATATCAACAACAACAACAAGAAAATAGTGCGTGAACGTTATGAGGCGGTGTCGAAAAGCGGAGCCAGATATTGCGGACCAAGCCCAAATGTTCCCGATTGGCAGTAGGCCTCGCTCGCCCTACCCTACCGCCCGGGACCAGTACGCACAAAAGGCGGCCGCTACGATAATAGAACGTTACGGTATTTATCGTGCACAAGCAGAAGTGTAAAAAAAATTCGTCGATTTTTTCGAGAAATTCACGATCGGTTTTATTCGCATCGCAACTTCGTCTCGTCACGACCACAAATGTTGAGGCCTCGAGTGGATTTTACGTCCCATAGCCCCCGAAACACGAGAAAATCGAAAATTTCGAGTGCCCCATAAGTGCGCGTGGATTCTAAAACTGAGTTGGTAAGCCTGTACCCTACAAACGCACACGACGCCTCGTCACGAACGACAAACAGAACACTGTGCCTGTCGGCCCGGCCGCCGCCCAGACATTGGTTCCCAGTTTAGCGCCAAATCGTTATTTTTTTCCTAAAGACCTACATATTTGTGAAATTTGTGGAAAAGTTATAAGATCTGACCAAGGTTATTAGGTCTATAAGAATCTGACGATCGTGGTACAGACCATGTAACGTGCGCGTATATTTAAAACGTTTGGTCTTGCCCAGATTTACGTCATTATGAATTATACTCATTACTCGTGTAATCGTGTTATAATAGTCACGGTTTAGGTGCAACAACTTGCATCGTGTGTATGATATATCGGTAAAGGGACATTTTCCCATAAATTGTTTTTGTTGTAGTAGGACATTTTCCAGATATATATTTTTTTAAAGTTTACTATTTAATAATATTATATTATTTATTATTTGATATGAAATAATTTTTTTTTAATAAAATATAAAATACATGCATTTTTTTTTTCATAAGTATAATAAATTATAGATGTTTTTATTTTTGATTATTCGAACTACTTGAAAAAATAAAAATTACAATAAAAATTTTTTTTAAAAATAAGATTATAATATATGAAAGATAAAATATTGTCTAAATAAAACATAATTAATAATTAATAAAAATGGCTAAAAATGATATATTTTTTTAAAAAATTTTTGATTTGTGATTCTTTTGTTAATAAACACATATTTTTTAGGCTTTGTTCATATTATTTTTTTTTCTGTTTAAACTGTTAAAATTATTTTATTGTTTCAATAGGTAGTTCAGTTGATCAAAAATATACATTTATAATTTATTATATTTATTAAAATATTTGGAAATATTAGACAATAGGCAAAAAAATAATTTCATATTAAATAGTAACATAATATTATTAAATTGAAAACTTAAAAAAAAATGGGGGGAAAATGTCTTACTGTACCGATAACAGTCTATAGGGGGAAATGTATATCATATTCATCATAATATTCTCATGTCGTCGCCGGATGCCTGAGTTTTAAACCAATGCCACGATTATATTCGTGAAGTCTGTGGCCCGTCGAAGATTCGATCTGAACAGACACTGCAAACCCTGGGTTTTCAAAGTCGGCCGGACGAGTGTAATATTTAAACGATTCGCGGCGATTGGAAACCACTGGCCGATGGCATCGTTGTGTTGCTGGCACCGATGTTCCTTTCTAAAAACATTTTTCGCGGCGTCGGTGGCATTGGCTTCGGTGGGCGGGGGCGTGGAGGCGGTCAACGTACGTACACACGCAATGTATACGCGGGGCACCGCGGTCGTTCCTTCACCGCCGTCACAGGCTTTGGGTGACCCACACCCACGGGTGTGTGCCCAACAGCCCTCCGACCACCCATCACCCCTTGAGCCGCGCGGGTGATGGGAGGGAATATAGTTCGCGAGGCGTTTCCCGTGAACCTGGCCGCGCGCGGCATTATACGGGCCCCAAACATAGGCAACACGCGTTGCCTCGGACGTAGCGACAACGTTTTGACATTATTATTAATATTTTTATCGTCACCATCATCATTTGGCGGCACTCGGCCACCTGCAGGCGCCCTCCCCTGTCACCAAGGACACGGCGCATACCACACCAACGTCGTCCACTTGTTATTGTTGGTTAATCTCAAATTCCCCGTCGTTTTGGTGGGGGCGTTTCTTGCCTGTTCTCGCATGGTAACGTGCTCCGCAAATGTAATATTATTTGTTCCGTCGGTAGTAACGTCAAATGGTAAAACGGATTCCCACATGTTTTTGGTTTTAATATTACAATTTGAAAATTGTCACGTGTGGCGTTTTGATATGTAATACGTCGTCACATGGTACAACACGTTTGGCGGCCATTTGGGCATTTTATCCCAAAACGCGACACGTTTGGGCGCTTATTTTTATATTACAAGTTTGGGCACTGCAGTCTATAATAATTATATACCTATGTAGGTCTTTTATGGGTGTAAAGCATATATCTTTTTTATGTCATTTAGTTATACATTTAGGCATTTATAAGTTAAAAATAATGTATTACGAACATGTAAAACTAAAAAGCCGTAAGCGCGTCACGCAGAAAATAAAAATAAAGGGGATAAAATTTGACTTTAATTTTTAAACATTAAATAATTTATTATTTGGCAAATAGTAAAAAAAAGTCCAGAAAAAAATTATTTAAAAAATATAATATTATTTATTTTATAAATTATTATTTATATATTTACCATCATCATAACTACTCGTATATTGTTATAAAATTATAGTTCGTAGAAAAACTATAAGAAAAAAAAATATTATAAATTATTCATTTTTTAAATTGTTTTAATCGCTCTGAATACTTCAAATCAACTTAAAAATCAAAGACAATTTACACAATTTTATCTCAATTTGAAGTATTGCCATATATACCTGCAAGTCATTCAATTTTTTTACAATTATATGTCAAAAAGTAAAAAAAAGAATCGTATCCATGACCGCTGTGACTCCAAAAAAAAACGAAGAGTACTTACAAAAAATATGTTTTGTTCAAGAAGTGGTGAACGTAATTGTTCCGGATCGAAAAGTATTAGTAGTATTACACATTGACTTCGAGCATGTGACTATCCGGGATGCTCGTGAAATAATTGGATTTGATTTAGAAATAGGATGTTTTTATCAGCTATATCAAAACACGTTTTTTTTTATTTAAACTTTGTTTTAACAATTAGTTTTGACACTTGGATTATAATCTATAAGATACATAAAATATAAAATAGAAGTTCTGAAGTTACTTACAAGAGAAAGAGGAGAAAAATAAAACAGAAAAAAATATGTATTTATATATATAATTAAATAGCCGCAGCTGTAAGGTTAAAAAAAATAAAAATGATCAAAACACATTCCTACCAGCTACCAAAAATAATGACAAATTTAAATATTTTTATAAGCTACCTTTAATTTAAACAGAAAAATTGTTTTAATAATAGTTATGATAATGGTAATTAATGCGAAATTAATAATAATATATTATTATATAATAAATAATATTTATTTTAAATCATTTTTTTCCGGACTTTTATTCCTATTCCTATAGTATTATATTATTTACATTATTATTTTATTGATTATTATACAAATTGTTTTTCACGTATTTTAATGATCATAAATATTGTTATTAAATATTAGGTACCTTATATATAATACATAGTATAATATATTAATATATGCCATGCATGACTTATACACTTCTTTCATTTTAATGCCCAAACGTGGTATCTTTTTACAGATTTCGTCATATCGAGTGCCCGACGTTGTGTGGATTTTGAATGCTACTCTGAGGTATAGACTTTATTTATTTTACAGGCGTACAGCTATGATAATAGGTTTATGAATTACGGGGCTGATTACTATGTACATATGTAATAATATCATCTTCAAAATTGTTAGCGTTTAGATTCAAAAATATGTCTCAATTTTTATTTATGATTCATCACGATTGTTGTAAGATATGATATCCGATTAGTCTAAAATCTAAATAATGAACATATATATATAGAAACGAACGACAAACTGTTATACATAATACATGATTGCACGGAGAAATGTTCTTCGAAATTCCATTCAAATGTTTACTCATGGTAATATGATATATTATAATATAATCTGTATGTTGTATCAAGGTTTTATCATGTTGATGCATTCGGTAAAAAAAATTAACAATGTTATCACTTTGTACTTTGTATTTAGTTTCAATAAAGTATATATTATGTATACATAAAGTAGGTATAAAATATAAATGTATAGCACAATACGAGTAGGTTGTATGAAATTTAATGTTTACTTATATATTGTAATGAAATTATTTTTATTTTTGTTCAATCTCTATTTGATATTTAAATGTATATAATATATTGCCATATAGGGTGATCCATGTGAGTGTCTACACTCATTACTTCGAAAAGTTTCAATTGTTTTTACAAAATAATATTTCTGAAAATATTATTTTTTTACTATTTTTTATCGTTATAATTTTTAATTTTTTTACTTTTTTGAATGATACCATACATTTTTAATTTTATATTCCAAAGGAGAATATATTTTTAGGAGTATTTCAATCAATAAGATCAAATTTCGGACAAGTAGGTGCATTAGTTATAGCTTATAATACTATTGTTTTTGATCGAAATATACTCTTAACAATATTCTGCTTTGAAATATGAAATTTAAAAATGTATTTAGTGTCATTCAAAAAAAATATTAAAATTATAACGATAAAAATAATAAAAAAAACATTAAATTATGTAAAATAAAATATTTTCAAAACAGTTGAAACTATTCGAAATAATGAGTGTAGATACTTAAATGGATCACCTGGTATTCATCATAATGTCTCTCGAACTAATCGCACTGCAGCATTAACAATTGTGAAATTCAATGAAAATAAAAGAGATAATCTAATATTTATTCAGATAAAGGCTATTTATAATTTATTGAGTAAACTTAATGATTAATTTAACGAAGTTGGAATATTCACTTGCTACATCTACCAAATTTACATTAAATTTCTGAATTCACAAATTGAATACCTCTTCTCACAAAGTTCTGTAGAAACAACCTACTATATATAAAGCACGCAATACCACAAGATTTTGATAGAATAAGTATTATATAGAAATCTTTTATCAAAAGTTGTTTGGTTTCATAATTTTGATTAATTATTTCCTCTTAAACCTCTTATTCCCTAATTATTAATCCATATCTGTACTAATAACACAGAATAAATTGGAATTTCATTAATTTATTCTGAGCTAATAACTAAATTCATACCTATATATCACTCATGTATACTATAGCTAGTAGCCACAGAGTCTATAGTAAAGAATTATTATATTTTCTATTCAAATAAATGGTTAAAACATTATTCAGAATAAATGCTGTTCAAATAAATTTAATTTTTAAAAAAAAATTCTACCTATGCAATATTTTTTAGATAGTATAAAACAAAAAACGAATTGTCTAAAACTCGGGTGATGTTGCGTAAATATTCTCGTTTGTTAGTTTTCACATAATTATTAAGAAAACTACTCAGCATTTCTTAATTTTGACTCCCACAATGTACCAGTTAGATGAAACTTGCAATCAGAAACCACACTCAAAATGAATGCATTTTTACTGCTTCAAACAGAAATGAGTAGGTATAGGTATAATGACTAAATATAACAGACTCAAAAGAAAAATACACACAAAAACATTACATTCATCGCTCCGCACAGAGCCTTGCTACAAATTTATTTAAATGTGAATATGAATATCGAGGAATATAAATTAAAAGAAAAATTTATTTTTAAATAATTAAATTTGTAATTCAATACAATGTTAATAATTATTATAACGTATTTTTTCTACATCATTATATACTATATTAAGTTATAATTTTATTTTTATTATTTTATATTTATAACGATGTGTTTTTATTAATATTAGGTTTACCTACAATACCTATATTGATCTTAAGTTCCTATAGTTCTAGCTGGAAAAGCAATATTAATTTCAAATGAAGTGTTGCTTTAAAAATTATTCACTTGAACAGTTATGTTGAGTGCAATTTTTTTTTGAGAATATCTCATAAAATAAATTGATCTTACAGAAATAAGAGGTACAGGCGTACAGCATAAATTATGCCTTAGGTGAGTTTAGGACTGAAAATTCATAAGTAATCTGGCTCAGCAACCTCGTAGCCAGGCGGAAAAAATAAATGGATACGAATATATTTATTGCTGATTGAGAGTATTATTGTTACTTGTTATCGCTGCAATCATGAATCATCCAGATTCATTGATGGTCATAAAATCACACTGTCCAAACCATAGACCTGATAGTCCCCATTAAAAACAATTGAACATCTTATATATAAAATTCTCGTATATATATAATATTTTTACCTATAGCTTCACATTCACCGGCTTTGATTTTATGTTCCTCATATGTTAATGAATCACTTTATTGTTTCTTTATAGCTTATATAGCAACGGGATTTATTAATTCATTAGATTGCGGTTGTAAACTTCACCAAATTACCGGTAAGATAAAAAGGTGAAGAATGTCTATAAGTATAAAGTTAAAGTATCTATATTCTATACCTGCCATCGGCAAACTGATAAAAACTAAATGATCGATGCTTTTAATTTTGTCACTCGCGCTGCGCAGTCTTTATAAACAGGCGAACCTGCTGCAGTTTTCACCCAATATTAAGCTTTCGGTTTTCGTCCATAGAAATACTATTCATCATAAATAAATGAAAAAAAAACATTTTTTATAAGCATTTAAAGTTTAGATTTGTACAAAACTCCTCAAAATTACCAAAATTCACAAATTATTTTATATAGTTAAGGATCAATCAATGAGGTTCGAATGAGCATTGAATTGAAAACGGTTATCTGCGTGAGGAGGATAACGATTCTATATATGTCCTCAAGAAGAGAATCATATCGACTGAATAAAATTACTAAATATAATTTTTATTTCAAATTTGGAAGGAATAGATATTTTAATGAAGAATAACAGTTTTAGTTATTTTGTCGTAATTAAAAAATATTATTCATGGGTATACTTGAAACTTTTAAAGTATACTATTAAATATCATCGAACAATGACATTTTCAAATGCAATTTTTTCGGAAAAAAATTATTCAACCTACTGTATAACCTATATTTTAATAGTAAAATTAATTACTAATTAGTATCAATAATCTCCAAAAGTATACATAGATAGTCATAATATATAGGCTCACAAACGGTCTTTGCTTAGAATCCTTTTTATCTAAAATATATATTATATACTCGTTAATACGAAAAATAAGAAACAACATATTTTTATTGTATTCAATCAAAATAATTTTATTATTACCTATACATGCATATACATTGAAAAAGAAATAACAATAATATTTTAATAATTTTATACAAATTACAGAAGCATATTAAAATATCATAAAACTCACAAAAATATGCGTATATAATGAAAAAAAATGCACCAATGAATGCAAAAAATAATAGTATATATAGTATATTATACAAAAAAAAGTTGCACAAACGAAACACAAAAATATAGGTAACGACAAAAAAAATGCATCCAACGAGGTGCATATTATAGGCGTGGTGGGGGAGGGGTACGTGATGGTGTATTTGGTATAAATAGATGAACAGTTTACGGTCGCCGGTCACCTCTACAGAGTTCTCCAACCGGTCCCGCTGGGCGGACGGGCGTCACGGGCGTGCGTTTTCCATAAACCGCGATGACGACCATGACGCGGGAGAGACTGCGAGATGAGGCTAATGAGCGAAGTCGTACGCGGAGGCCGACTCGGCCACTGGACGAAAAGGGGAGAGAATCGACGGACTGCAGCACCACATCGCACCACGGTCCTGATGCTCTCCGTGATTTTCGTCCGGGCGTTCCCTCGTCGAGGCTCCGTCTGCGACCGGTGGCCAAGCCGCGAAGTCAAGCCACTCACGCACCGCCGGACCCTGAAACTTTTCGTTTCCTCGAAATAGGTAAATCGAATATTGATACAATATAGGAAATTCACGAAATAGTCACGAGTGGCAGAGGCGTGCCCAGCGGGTAGGCCTGGTAGGCCCGGGCCTACCATGATTTTGAACCCTTAAATATACCCAAAATATATATTTTTATGTTATACACATTATTTTTTTAACCAGGCCTGTCCTGAATTTTGATCCTGGGCACGCCACTGACGAGTGGAATTCGGATCTCAACTAGGCAAACGAATTTTTTCAGTCAAATGACAGAGATCATTCATACGCCGCATACACATGAATATATTATAATATTATGTTTCAATGCATTCTGATGAGTGATGACTTATGCCAAATAAATAGACTTAAATTTGCTATTAGATTCTGAGCAGAGTGATATGGATGTATTAATTTTATTGATTTTACAATGATGTTAAACGAAGAATAACGATTTTTAGTTATTTTATTGTGATTTAAAAATATTATTTGCGAGTCATTTTTCACTTGAATCATTTTAAGTATATTATTATTATATTTTATATATTATTCATATACACACAATGACGTTTCCATATGCAGTTTTTTCGCAAAAATTATTAATTCAACCTACTATATATATGTATATACTATATTACTAAAAAAAAAAAAATAATGTATACCTAGTATAGTACCAATAATATCATAAAATATACTTAGTTATAGGCTGATCGAACATTTTTTCTCAGAATCGGTTTTTATACACAATGATTTTATATCATTGAATTCAAATTTTAAACACTATAGCTATTTACATTGACCTAACCTTCTAGACTACTGCACCTATATCAATATATTGTACAGCAGAGTGGTGCCCACTGTAGCTTGCCTTTATTAATATTTTTTTTTTTTGCTTTTTAGTATAAATTATTTTATAGTGATTTCTTGTATGATGTGTATTGATTATTAACATAAAAACATATTGTTGCGCAATATGTACCTATACCTATTATGTATTTGACATACAAACATATTTTATAACAGAATCTGATATCGATTTTACAATTGGATATATCATTATTAATTCAAAATTTTATTTTACGTTAAGTGGCCAGTTTACTATTGTATCTAAAATTGTTATTTTATGTTTTTTACACCTTATATTTTATTAAAACATATTGGGAATTACATAGCTACGCGTAAACACGAAATACCAAATAGTACGCGTTACCTACAGCAGTACGATTTGGATATATTAAAGTATACACGTTTATCATAATTTTATGAAAATCCACGATTATAATCACATATTTTTGTCAAGCTTTTCGTGCTAATCCTTATTATAATATTTACTTATAGTAGGTATACCATATAACAATACCCATTACCCTGCAAACATTATATTATTTATTTATACACTTATATTTCATTATTGACTTACTACAATGGCCGTCATCGGCGGATATAACTTTGGTTCAACCGACGTTTCTCGTATAATGGTGATAGTTATTGTCATTCACTTGTATTTCGTGCCGCCGACCTGTTGCTGGGTGCCTAGGTCCGTCGACGTTTACCGCGGTGAAGAAGACAAAAATACGTTCAATTGGACGGAAGACGAAGACGACGAAGACGACGATACAGACGACCTTACACCAGTGCAAGTCGATTCAGCCGAAAAAATGGCCTCGTTTTTCGACAAGTTGAATTCACTGCGCCAGCGACGCCGCAAAGACCGTTCGAAATCAGCCGACAATTCCTTGCATCAGCCGTTCGGACTCGATCACGGTGGTTAGCGAATATTCAAAGTTTTGAATTAATTATGAATTATTAGTACATTCATTATAATTTATTTATTGTTTAAGATCTACTATAGCTGTACCTGTATACGTGATCTATCACTTCAGTAGACTTATAGCAACTATCAGTGCCGTAACTACCTTTATGTGCGCCCTTGGCAATTTATATATATATATAAATATATTATAATTTTTAGTATTTATATAATATAAAAATTGCGCCCCCAGAGCGATCATTTTAAACTGTGCCCTTGCAGGCCGCCGCCCACCTTGCCAATGCCTAGATACGGCACTGGCAACTATGTTCACCTCACGTAGTGATTTATCGATTTAACAATAAAGGTGGACCTATTATGTTCTGTATAGGTATTCTATACAGTTCTGTACCAGGGATGGGCAATTTAAAATTACTAGAGGGCCAATTTTTAAAAATGTTTAGTAAGCAAAAACAAAGATCATTAAAAATAACTATATATTTTATAATTAGCATTTATTTTGTTTAAATTGTACAACTTGTTTAATGCGAGTTTTGAGAATGCATGTGTAACTGCAGATGATAAATCAGAAAAATCGAATACTATTTAGGAAGTGGAAACACGAAGTAGATGACCTAATGTTTCATCTGTAAGACGATTTCTTTGATTTGATTTGATATGCTTCTTATATCTTATATTGTAAATGTAGAACGGGCTACTGGCCAAATAAAAAGGTTCGCGGGCTGCCAGTTGCCCATCCGGCCATCCCTGTAGACTGTAGCTTTTAATAATAATAATTAATAAGTGTATACGGTATTAATAAGTATATAATATATGATACTGATTAATTTAAGTTAGTATTGGTACTTTAATACTCTTCCTCAGAAGATTCCTAACATTTCATTAAATTAAATTTTTATATATTAACTAAAATTATAATAAAAGTTATTATATAATTATTGTAATTATTATTAATCTTGAGTTACAGAAAAAAAAGAAGTCTTTAATTACAAGACGTGGTTGTTACTTTTAAATTATTTGTATCCATGATTGATAATAATATGTTTATATACAAAAACGAAGTATATATAAGTTTACATTATAATTTCTGAGATTCGACTTCCGGACGGGATAATATTATGCTGGGATTGAAAATTTTATCCCTGTGATATTATATGAGTATATAACTTTTTTATATTTTCCTAGTATGCGTAAATAATAATACTATATAGTATATGATTAAGGTAAGTAAGGTTCTTCCAAATATTATAATAATAATAAATATATGTTCGTGCAGTATCGCAGGTTGGAGTCGAACCGCTAGACGATGCTGTGGCGGAGACGGACTACACGGCTATAGAGGTTGGCAATCGTGGCGTTTTCGAAGTACGGGATAGATCGGCAGCGTCAGAGAAGGCGGCATCTGCAGTGGTGACGAACAACGATTATTATTATTACGAGACGCAGACGACCAAAACGACTGCGGGCGGTTACTCGGTAGATGCAGGTAGACCCCGGGTCCTACAAGCGGCCGCAGCCGTCGGATATTTGCACATGGGTTTGCGAAGCGCGCAATGCCTGTGGCGCCAGTATCGGAAAGCCGTCACCGAACAGGAAAGGTTAGCTGTCCGCAAGCGGTTCTTCGGTTTTCTCCGATTCTGGACGTTAGCGGTCGCAGTCTCGGTGGTCGCCCTGTGGTCCACGTTCGGATACTTTCACGAGCTGTTCTGCTTTTGCGTCGTCTCGCCACCGGCTGAATATGCCAAAGACGTGAACAGGTACCTGATGATGGTGCCGCCGCACGTGGTAGTGACGAACAAGGGCAAAATGTTCCGGTACCAACCGACGGCCGAAGAACGGTTCCTATGGGAGAGTGCGAAAAGAATAGCAAATTTCAAAATATAAATACTTATAACTGTATATTAATATTTAATATTATTGGTACGAGTGTTATAGTCGTTAATCGTTATTGATTATTACTCAATTCCATATATTTAAAACATATGTCACAATAAATGTAAATGAAATAATTTAATTAGTATACATTAGGTGCCTATCACCATTTTTAAGTAGGTATGTATTTCGTATACCAGTAATTTATATGATTATATGTATATTTTGATTGGTAAGCAATAAATTTAACTTGTTTCCACGTATAATTGTCCCGAAAAGTGATAAGCTTATAATTCAAGTTTAAGCTGTTATTTTAACTGACACCTGTTACAGAATAGTTTTGATATTATTTACTATTATATTATTTTAGGGAGGTATGTAGACATATTTTATTTGTTTATTTTTATTAAGCCCTGCTGAACATAATATTTCCATTAATAATTAATATAGCATACCTATAATTTATAGGTGTACGGTATACCAACTGTAGCAAGTATATACATATTAATGTAAACTACTATCTGTCTATGATCTATCTGTGGATTGATAATTGATATCATGCAGATATCATTCTTAATTTAACCGTTTTAAAATTTTTTAAATTTAGTAGGTATGATGGTATAATAATGAAATACCGGGAAAAAAGACAAACGACAGTCGAGTACCACTATTAGCCTAACTACATCGCCGTGTGACATTATTTTATAATTTAAATGCATTAAAAAATATATAATACTTATAACGAGATAATTATTCAGATAAATGAAAAATGGATCTGCAGAGTCCTGGATCATAGCAGAAATTTGAAGAGGGGTCAACGTACTAATGATTAGGATTACTCAACAGTCAACACTATGCCGATTGCCCATCATTGCTAAAATATTTTTCCTGTAAGAAATTTCAACAAAACAATTTTATTTCGTTTCTGTAGTTAGTAATTATATTACATAAATAGGCTACGTTTTCAGTTATCTTATGATAATAATTTTTATTTATTACTGTCGTGGTGCCGGAACATGAAGATTAATATGATAAAAATATCAAATTCCTTATTCCAAGTCGACGGGGCATAGCGGTGGTGTCTATATAGTTATTTATTACTATTTATGTTATTATTTTAATACTGAAGAGTAAAGACCAAGACTATAATAGTTACATTAAAACCGATATTCGGTCAAATTTGCTAAAATGTTGCATAATATATCTCTGTGACTATTTTTGTAATCATATCGTGAGTTATGAATTTATGATGATTTAGGGGCCAAAGTTAATTTGCCCCTGGTCCAGAAAGACTTTGGGACTTCTCAGGTGATAAATAGAAACCTACAAGGTCATATAAACACCTTATCATACTGGTGTACTAATTAAAAATAGAGGATCCAAATTAAAGCTTCTAAAATCATAGTAGTTTTATTCAGTCTACGTCGCTTCTATACTCCATACACAATTTAAATCTGAAAACGAAAATATAACAGCTCCATAGTTCAATTAGGTTCGCCAGGACGCCAGGCATACCAGGCCCAGATTGCTGCCTCCATCGACCGTGTTTAATTATAATACTTACGACTAGTATTAGACTACGATTAGTATTTTACGACTTAAGTATTAACTAAATGTTAACGTTAACAGAAGTTTAAGTGTTACATAAGCGTTAACAGGCGACAATATTGAACAGTCATATTTATCAGTTATCACTCAACAATTAATAATCAGCATTAGATATTTAGATGTAACATTCACAGACTTCTATACTATACTTCTTAGTAGGTATAGAAATTCTGTTACATTATCATAACTCAAGCTCATAATTTTTTTTATGTAATCTTTTAGTTGTGGAATTTGTATCACGTATTACCTATTAAAATCTTGAATATCACTTATTCTACCTTGACTTACCTTGATCATCATTCATCAATCATCATGAATTTTAATTATAAGTAAATAGAGTATCTAAAAATCCCATTATCTATGGTTCTCAGGCAGGAGATTTGAAGTTTGTTAATTTTTTTCCAATTAGAGAAGTAAGCTGAATGGGGATGACTCGATAAGAATTCCAAGTGGTAGGAATTTGTTGAGTTTTTAAAATATTATTCAAAATATATAAAAGAGAATCCTGAGAATCTAGGGCATTGGAAGGGAGATGCTTTAACATAATCGGTGAAATATTGTCTAGACCAGAAGCTGTAGATTTACTTGAAGAGATAGCCAAATTTAATTCAGACATATTGAAATTATTAGTAGGAACATAATGTGGAGAAAATTGCGAATAAAAATAAGGGCAGATGACTAATGCAGAAGGGACATAGCATGGAGCGACTTTTGAGCAAATTTTGTCAACGAATCGTCATTTTTGGGGCGTATGACAGGGTTAATGCAATTTTTGTAGCGCTTAATATTTATCGTTTATTAATAAATATGTAAAAAAATGTCTTAATTTTATGGTAGAGGTGGGGGTGAATTCAATCAAAAAAGTAATTATCACCTCCTAATCAAAAATACTGGCTATGCCACTGATCAGGCGTTTCTGTCTTTCTATTTTACACCCTATTCTTAATAAAAATTCTATAGTACAAAAAAAATGCTCTCATTCAATATACAAACAAATTTTATGCCCACTATTAATCTATGCTTGTCCAATCTGGGGCATATATGGGACCTCTCAAATTAATAAAATACAAATCTTTCAAAATAAAGTTACTTAGAATAATTGCAGATGCCCTGGTATATAAGAAACGTAAACTTACATAAAGAGATCCAAATCCAAGACCATGTAAAAACCCTATCCAAAATGTTTCATGGATTCTACTCAACTTAACAGGTTCACATATTACTATCTTCATGGTCATTTACTTCAATGTAGACTAAAATGAGACTGTCCTCACTTTTTTACTTAACTACACATATATAACAGATAAAACATGTTACCTTTTAATTATTATTAATATATATTAGGTATATTGTCTATATTTACCTATATGCATTTTTATTTTTGATATTAGTTAATTACCATGTACAAATAGTCAAAATCCACCTATTACTGTAAATATCCTTAAATATAGATAGTCTACTGTTTAGGAATGTCTTATTTTCATATTAATAAAATATCTATGTATATGTGTGTGTAATATTTAAGACAATTGGTGGTTGGGTATTAAAATACATTAAAACCAAGTTAAATAAATACTGTTTTATATTTAATTAATCACTTATTATACATACAAAAACCTATTAATATTACAAACAATTATTGTACTATGTATTTTATAACTACATACATAAGAATAATTTAAATTATAGACAATTTTATTAATACACATTTATGAATTTAAAAAATCAAATATACATATATTTCGTTTTTATAATTTGACTAAAATTAAACTTAGTTGAATACCATCATCCTCACATGTATTGCTTTATAGAACAATGAAGTAAAAATCAATACTTATCATTGCAAATTTAGGAATGCAACAATTATTTATCAAATATTTTATTTTGTTCTTTTGTCATGATAATACATTGAAATAAACAGAAATAAAAATGACAAATATACATATAAAAATAAAAATAAAAGAAAGAAAAAAAGGAAGTCTTATATTATATATGTATATATTTCTAATATGGAGAAAAAAAGAGACCATTAAATGAGTAACCATCAAGTAATCAATAACAAAACTTTTTGATTAAAGTTAATTATTGATGTGTCAGGTAAATCTGTTAAGAATTTTATCTTAGCTATTCAATATCAACACCACAATTAAAATTATGTCGATTATTTTCACTAGAAATATCATCTGAACCAGAATTATGTTCTTGAGGTGCATTTAACATGTTTAATGTCACATCTGCAGAGTTACATTTTGTACTAAGTATATTTGTTGATATTGGTGATGTTAAGGACATTGGTGTTCTTGTCAATACAGCCGGATTGATTGCTCGATTCTCATAAGATTTTCTTTTGAGAGTTGTATGTATTTGTGATCTGGAACGTTTAATTTATGAATTGGAAGACAGGAGAAAAAAGATAAGTAAATATATATATTATGTATATATTTTAATAAAAAATCAAAACTATTTACAATTATAAAAGTTAATTTAATAGTGCATTTAGTTTGTAATAACTAATTAAATATCACATAGCATATAAAGCCTCTGAATTAAATACAAAAACATTTTGAAAGACGTTTGGTTATTAATTATTATTGATTAATAATATAAAATAATTACACTGTTCGCTGTTTGATTTGGTCGCAGATAATAGCTAGGTCATCTGTAAATTTCTTTACAGCATTTTGTAACATTTCTATATCCTCATCAGTCCATTTGCTAATTTTAATCAAATGCAAAAATAACCATTACAAAGATGAAAGAACATAATCATAATGATGTAATTTCATGTTATACCTGTTGGGTGTAGGAGTATCGTTTGTGGGTTGCAATGTCAATGTTAGTTCACCTAATCTACTGAATGCGGTACCTGCAGCACTGAAAATCTCACCGACCTAAAAATAATATGAATTATAAAGTATATTTTTATTATTGTAATATATTATTACAACAGTGTAACAATAGCTACGGTTTACTTTGGCCGCTGAACTTTGATTGCTCATCTTGTTCACCCGTTAAATTTAGACTTTAAAAAATCGTCACTGTGAATTTCACAAAAATGTCTAAAAATATTAAAAATTAAGAATTAAGAATTAATGATAGTATTGTACGTAAAAACTAAAAGATAATGTTATACTAAATATTAAAAAAAAAAAGTTAACGTTGATGGTTGTGTTCTGATAACATCGAAATGACACAATCGGCGTCGTAAAAGCGATACCACTAAATAGATTACGCGCCATTTTGTCCAAAATTCTTCAAGTCTACGAGGAAAATAATATTTACGAGTATTTAAAATCGTAATAATCGGACAGGACCAATACACGTAAATACACACAGTTCTCTAATCTCGAAAATAAGTTTTTCAAACAACAAACCGATTATTGCAATGTAAAACATATATGTACATACCTACAAATAAACAATAATATACAATAACAACAATAATAATGTATAACACGAAAAAAAAAATTGAAAATATAATAATATCAAGTTTGAACTGGCTAGGATTTATTTTTTTCGATTTTTTAGCCACTCCTGTCTCTACCGCGGTAACACTGGTCGCGGTATTCTCGGCTTGTACCACGGAACTGGTGGGGGGTGGTCTGTCCGGCGGGCGGTGGCTACCAACTCCCGGCTCCCCAGTCCCCGCCAGCCCGACGATCCAATTCCGTCGGTGACGAAGTTTCGAGTTTATTGAACGGGATCCGTTTGTTTTTTTTCTCGCCTCTCGTTTAATTGTGCTCGTATCTACAGTTATAATAACGCTAATAATCGCGCAGTGCGTCAATAAGTGGCCGGACGTTTATCGAGAAATGACAATTCGTGTATGAAGGAGAAATAAACAAAAATCACATTCGTAATTGGTGCCGAGCGTACGAGGTAATTAGACGTTTTATGTTTTCGCGTAATCGATCCCGGCGCCGCCGAAGCCGTGTCGCTGTTTCTCTTGCCACACCCAGCTCGGTGTTTTCATTTCCTGCTGCGAATTTTCTCATTTTTCATTCTGAAGGGGCCAGGGGGGTCTGACACCCGCATGACCAGGGGTTCGGCTAATAATTTATGTCCCGAGCTAAAAGCCCGGATCGTGATCGTATTTGACCTACTAGGTAGTCTACTACCTACTCCCCAATAACGTCTTCGTATATATAATTATGTACCTACGATAATATATTTCATTATTGACATACCTGCTTATTTTATAGGCACTCGATATCTTATAGTGGTTTATTATTAGGTAATCGTATTTCTAATGTTCGTTCTGCACGGTTTCTAAAACTGCCCACTAAAGTTAGTAGAAATTTTACCCATTTAATTTCGTTAATAGGGTTTGTGTTTTTGTATTCATCTACAATATGACATTAGTGCTGGTTTTGCAATGCATGACTCAGTAAAGGTTAACTTGTTACTATTTTTAAAATCTTAATTCATATTTTGTGAAGTAGTCCAATAGTCGTGTAATTAAGAAACTAAATTCTGTTGAGTTGAATATTACAGGAACAGAGCTTAGTAAGTGGTATTTGACTTTATATTCATTAACATAAATCCAAAATATACGTAGGTTTAAATTTAATTCGTTTTTCATTAAATATTATTTATAAGACTTTAAACTCATGGGTTCTCAAATGTTTAATTTAACAAACAGGCTTGTTACTTAGTGTACTAAATTTCTTAGAAATAGGTTACCTTTTATGAGTCCCACCTAAATCTAAAGTTGTTTAACGCCTTGTCATTTTATGACAAAATACTTAACTGCTATCTATCAAAATATAATCTAAACAATATATTACTGATCAATTATTATTGTTAAGATTTAAATAGTTTTATACCAGCTTGTCATTTAATCTAGTTTTTACCACATTGCATAATATGCTGTATATTTTAGAAAAAGACTGGATGTAATACCAATGATTGTTTTTGTTTTTGAGTTTTTGATTCTTTTTCGTATAACTACACCAAAAAAATATTAAAATATCTGTCATCAATATTAAACTATATTCAAGCTAAAAACCGTTTTAAAAACTATTTAGAATTTATCAAAGTCATCTTCTATGTTGTAAAAAAACTATCTTAATTTTAATATTTTTATTGTGCTTAATCAATTTAACCTTGTGATAATTTGAATATTTGTTTAAATTTAGTTTCAACTGTTTAAAGTTATAGGACACTCAAATAAAATAAGATGAAATAATTAAAACTGGAACCATTATACCTATATTTTAATTGATGAATTAATATTTTATGTTTACTATTTACATTACAGTATATTTGATATCATAAAATTAAATCTCAATATGATAATCTACTAGTTTTCATTCATTATTATTTTAAATAATCATCACTATTTAGTGTTTACTATTTACTATATTTAGCCATTCATTATATTTTCATAAAATACTTATCAATTTATCATACTAACAGAACATATAAAATGATTAATTGCTGTTTAATGTTTTCCTGATTTGAAATTGTAAATAGATAATTTTAATAAAATACCAATACTTTTATTTAAGATATTTTCAAAATGGATCCCTTGATTCCAAAGGAGGTGAAAATCCTCGAATCTGCCGAGGATATCCAAAATCGCCGTTTTCAAGTTCTTGACCGCTATAGTGAATTCAAGGCTGAAGCCCGATTGAAAAGAGAAAAACTTGAAGATTCTAGAAGATTTCAAGTAATTTAAAATTGAACTTTTTACCTTTAGACAATAATTATTTATAACTTGTGTTTTGTTACAGTATTTTAAAAGAGATGCAGATGAACTTGAATCTTGGATACTCGAAAAAACACAAGCGGCATCAGATGAAAGTTATAAAGATCCTACAAACTTACAGGTTATTATTACTAATTTTATAAAAATGATTATTAACGATAATACAATTAATTAATGCATGATATTTGTTAGGCCAAAATTCAAAAACATCAAGCATTTGAAGCTGAAGTTGCTGCACATAGCAATGCAATTGTTGTTTTGGATAATACTGGAATGGGAATGATTAATCAAAATCATTTTGCATCATCAGAAATTCGTCAGAGACTTGGTAATTTAAATTTGTTTTAATAAATTTATATATGGAACATCATTCGAATTGGTTAAAATAAATAATTTGATGTTGTACAAAACAGTTGTATTAAATTCTTAAGTAATCTGTATTTATATGCATAAACTATATGCCTACCTTATATTAGATATATAATATTATTAATGTGTTTTAAACAAGCTAAAAATGTATTATAGATACTTATAGATAACTCAAATTAAATATGAAAAATACAAACGTAGATAAGTATTAATGATGATAAATAATTTTAGAGCAATTACACAAAGATTGGGATTTACTTTTGTCAAAATTGGCTGAAAAAGGTGTTAAATTACAGCAAGCTTTGGTTTTAGTTCAATTCTTGAGGCAATGTGATGAGGTTATGTTTTGGATCAATGATAAGGTAAATAATAAATTTAAGTTAAATTTAAAAAAATATGTTTTAATGTGTTTATTAATTATACCTGCTATGATGTCTAGGAAACTTTTGTCACTACTGATGAGTTTGGTGCCGATCTAGAACATGTAGAAGTATTGCAGCGTAAATTTGATGAATTTCAAAAAGATATGACATCACAAGAATATCGTGTAACTGAAGTAAATGATTTAGCTTCCAAATTGGTTCTGGAAGGACATCCTGAAAGAGAAACAATTTTGAAAAAAAAAGAGGTAAGTATACAACTTGTTTATGTTGTTTTCATATTTACAATTGAATATATGTACTTAGGATTTAAATGAAGCATGGACTCGACTTAAGCAATTAACTTTAATGAGGCAAGAACGTTTATTTGGAGCTCATGAGATACAACGTTTTAATCGTGATGCTGATGAAACTGTAGCTTGGATATCTGAAAAAGATGGTATATTGTCTTCTGAAGACTATGGAAGAGATTTAGCTAGTGTACAAACACTTCAGGTTTGTTATAAATATATAAATCATTAATTCATATTAAACATAGTTATTACTTATTATATATTTAGCTGTATCTATAGTTGATGTAGTAACATATGTAACTATGTACGGTTGACATTATTGACATCATTTTATATTATAAAACTGGGTTCCCCCTACAACATGTTGTGTAGAGTTAAATATATTCAGCTAGTAGGTAACATGTTACCAACATTTTGTTACCTAGCTAATAAATATATGGAAACGACATGCAGTAGTGTGAGGCCAGCTTAAGATTGACGTATGATAAATATGTTATACTTGTAACAACCAATGTTCTTTATGAACAACAAGGCATATTTATATTTAGTCTGTTTTATTTGACTTTTAAAGTTTTAACACTTCCTTATAATTTTTTTCATCAAGTTAGGAATTTTTTTTCAATTTTTAAGCTATAGTCCATCATTTTTATAGTAACATTTCTAAACAATAATTGTATGATGTTTTCTTATTTTAGAGAAAACATGAAGGAGTTGAAAGAGATTTAGCAGCTTTAGAAGATAAAGTTTCAATTTTGGGTCAAGAAGCAGATCGTTTGTGTGGAATTCATGCAGATCATAGTTCACAAATCCAAAATAAGCGTGGAGAAATTGTTGCTTATTGGGAACGTTTGACTGCTAAAGCACAGGAGCGTCGACAAAAGTTGGACGAATCTTATTTACTTCAACGTTTCTTAGCTGATTTCCGTGATCTAACTTCTTGGATTAATGATATGAAGGCAATAATATATTCTGATGAATTAGCAAAAGATGTAGCTGGTGCTGAAGCTTTACTTGAAAGGCATCAAGAACATAAGGTATATAAATAATAATTATATTTAAAATTTAATTTTTATGTTACTTAATTCTGTTTTTTTTTTTATCTTATTTGCTTATTGTAATTATTGTGTACAGATAGTAAATTGTCTTTCTTAATAAAAAAAAAAAAAAATTTAATTTTTAATTAATACTAAATGTTTATTTAGGGAGAAATTGATGCTCGTGAAGATAGTTTCCGTATTGCATTGGAATCTGGAGAACATACATTAAAAAGTGAAAATGCTCCTTCATTAGTCAGTGAAAATTTAGGTAATTTGAACAGTGAAAAAAGTTCATTGTTAACTTTATGGGAAGAAAGGCGTATATTGTATGAACAATGTATGGATTTGCAATTGTTTTACCGTGATACTGAACAAGCTGATACATGGATGGCCAAACAAGAAGTAAATAATATTTACTAAATATACATAAACAGATAAATAACATGCCATGAATCATGATAATAAATCACACGAGTTATTTAAAAATATAATATATTTTCTTTAGGCATTCTTATCCAATGAGGATTTGGGTGATTCTCTAGATAGTGTTGAAGCATTGATTAAAAAACATGAAGATTTTGAAAAATCTTTAGCTGCTCAGGAAGAAAAAATTAAAGCTCTTGATGAATTTGCCACAAAATTAATTGAAGGACAACATTATGCCACTGAAGATGTTGCACAACGCCGTGAAATGGTAAATATCTAATATAAAAATTGCATAGATTAAAACTACTTTTTATCTCTGGAGAAATTTTAATTATTAGTTTAATTATTTTTTAGTTGTTAGAGAGACGTACAGCTTTACTTGCAAAATCATCACAAAGACGTAGTGTTCTTGAAGATTCATATAGACTTCAACAATTTGAAAGGGATTGTGATGAGACTAAAGGATGGATTAATGAGAAATTAAAATTCGCTAATGATGACAGTTATCTTGTAAGTTGTTTTTATTTTTTATTACTTGATTTGATTTATATATAATTTAATACATTTTATTATTTATTAGGACCCAACCAATTTAAATGGAAAAGTACAGAAACATCAAAACTTTGAACAAGAACTTAATGCTAACAAATCTCGCATGGAAGAAATTACCTCTACTGGTCATGTGCTTATTGAATCTAAACATTATGCTTTGAGTAAGTTCATTTCATGTCGGCAATGTTTTTTTTATTTAAGTCTCCTTTTATTTTTAGGCCGTATCCAACTAAGAATGGAAGAAATTGTTCATTTATGGGAGAATTTAGTAACTGCATCAGGACAAAAAGGTTCCAAATTACGCGAAGCTGCACAACAACAGCAATTTAATCGTACTGTTGAAGATATAGAGCTGTGGTTATCAGAAGTTGAAGGGCAATTACTAAGCGAAGATTATGGAAAAGTAATTTTTACTTATATTGTATCTATTATATTAAGTTCTTTCTTAGATATTTACTGTAAATAAATTATTTTTTATACTTTAATTAATATTAATTTGTTTTTTTAAAGGATTTAACTAGTGTACAAAATCTTCAAAAGAAACATACTTTGTTAGAAGCTGATGTTGCTTCACATCAAGATAGAATTGAGGGTGTTAAAATAACAGCTGATCAATTTGTTGATGGAGGTCATTTTGATGCAGATAACATTCATGCAAAACAAGTAAGTACTCAATTTTGTATTTTTTCTGAATAAAAAATCTTATTTATTCTTATTTGATTTGCAAATTAGGTTGTATTATGTGACCGTTATTCATCACTAAAAAAACCGATGGAAACACGTAGACAACGTTTGGTAGACTCACTTTTAGCACAGCAATTATTTAGAGATGTCGAAGATGAAGAAGCTTGGATTCGTGAAAAAGAACCTGTAGCAGCATCAACAAATCGAGGTGAATATAATCTTTAATGTTTATAATAATATTGGAATAATAAGTTTTTATAATTTTACATTTAAAATAGCAAATAAAATAATAAAATTAAATGTATAGGTCGTGACTTAATTGGTGTACAAAATTTAATGAAGAAACATCAAGCTGTTGTGGCTGAAATCAACAATCATGAATCCCGTTTAGCTGCTGTCACTCAAGCTGGACAACAAATGGTTGATGCTAAACATTTTGCTTTGGAAGATATAAAACAACGTTTAGCTAATCTCAATAAACATTGGAATCATCTTAAAGAAAAAGCATATCAGGTATGAATTAAATATATTACATACTTATTTGATTTAGTTGTTATTGATAGGTACTTTAAATTGTATAGTATCAAAACCTAATATTCTTCTTATCACACTGAAAATCTTATAGCTCTATTATTTTTTTTTTATGAAATAAAATTATATTATTTTTAGCGCAAACAAGATTTAGAAGATTCTCTTCAAGCGCATCAGTACTTTGCTGACGCTAATGAAGCTGAATCTTGGGTAAAAGAAAAAGAACCAATGGTATTAAGTCAAGATTATGGAAGAGACGAAGATTCTTCTGAAGCTTTATTAAAAAAGCACGAAGCATTGTTGTCAGATTTAGAAGCATTTAAAACTACAGTTGGATCACTTTCAGAACAAGCTGCTGCATGCAAGGTAAGGACCAAAATGTTTTCTGTTCAGTCACTATTGTATTTTCTATAGTTTTTTTTTTTTTGTGGTAAATACATTGATATTTTATTATTTCAGCAACAAGAAACTCCTGTAGTTGATGTTAGTGGAAAGGAATGTGTAATGGCATTGTTTGATTATACTGAAAAATCACCAAGAGAAGTTTCTATGAAGAAAGGAGATGTTTTAATCCTATTGAACTCTAATAATAAAGTATGAATTTTTAATTTTTATGTAATTTTTTATTTTTTTCTAATATACCCTTTATTTACCGATTATTGTTTGATATTTGATATTATATATTTATGTTTAATATTTTAGGAATGGTGGAAAGTAGAAGTAAATGATCGTCAAGGATTTGTCCCTGCTCCTTATGTAAAGCGACTTGAAGTTTCTGGTCTGAGTGCATCTCAACAACATTTGGCTACTGGTGGATCTATTGCGGCTAGACAAGCACAAATTGAAGCCCTATACACAAGGCTCTTAAATCTAGCTAAAGAAAGACAAACGAAGCTTGCTGAAACTGTTAAAGCATATGTACTAGTCAGAGAAGCTGCAGAATTGGCCACATGGATCAAAGATAAGGTTAGTTCAAGTTTTACATTACTAAGTGTTTGTACAATTATTAAATTATGTTCAATATTTTAGGAAAATCATGCTCAAGTACAAGATGTTGGAGAAGATTTAGAACAAGTAGAAGTCATGCAAAAGAAATTTGATGATTTTCAATCTGATTTGAAAGCAAATGAAGTACGATTAGCTGAAATGAACGAAATAGCAATGCAGTTAATGAGTTTAGGCCAAACAGAAGCAGCATTGAAAATAAACACTCAAATTCAGGTATATAAGATAATTACTGCCATTGCTGTTAATTGTATATACTTCTCACTGGCTACTGTAAACCTAGGCATTTTACACTTTTATATATGATTTCAACCAATATGTTATATACAGTATGATTATGTTTTTAGATATCAGTAAATATTTTAGTTGGACAACCTTTAATTTGATGATTCAGTTTATTTTAACTATATAAAGGCATTAATATTACACTAATTTTGTAAAATCTAAATTTTCAATATATTTTATTCCAATATAAATGCAGTAAAACAATATTTTTTTGAATTCCACCCCCTCTCTTTTTACTTTTTTTTAATCTTTTTTTAAGTTGAATTTGAATCATATAATTGTTTTTAAATATTTTCTGTTTTATAAATTGAGAAAATCATACGAATCATCAGTATAAATCAAACAAAATCACATTGAGCATTAAAAAAACAATTTTGTCAAAAACTGGTATTGCTTAAAAATTCCAGTTTTTTCTTTGTTATTCCTGATTATTTAGAAGTTGTTGGGAATTATTTCAATCTCTCAAAAGTATCAATTAAATACAATTTTCTATCAAAAACCACCCTTAAAGTTTAAAATCAAAGAATTTTCTTACTACTTTTCATGTATAGAGATATTGAAATATTTATTTATTGAATATTTTAATAGGATTTGAATGAAAAGTGGACATCTCTTCAACAACTTACTCAAGCTCGAGCTACACAATTAGGATCAGCACATGAAGTACAAAGATTCCATAGAGATGTTGATGAGACACGTGATTGGATCCGCGAAAAAGATGATGCTCTTAATAATGACGATCTTGGTAAAGATTTAAGAAGTGTTCAAGCTTTACAACGTAAACATGAAGGATTAGAACGTGATTTGGCTGCATTACAAGATAAGGTTAGAAATATATTTTGTTGTATTTTATTATAAAAGTGTACTTAGGTTCAAATAAAAACCAAATTTTTTGTATTAGATACGCCAATTAGATGAAACTGCTAATCGCTTAATGAACACACATCCTGAATCTCGTGATAATACGTATATGAAACAAAGAGAAATAAATGAAGAATGGACTCAATTAACAGCTAAAGCTAATTCAAGAAAGGAGAAACTTTTAGATTCTTATGATTTGCAGAGATTCTTATCCGACTATCGTGATTTAATGTCTTGGATTAATTCAATGATGGGCTTAGTTTCTAGTGATGAATTAGCATCTGATGTCACTGGAGCTGAAGCATTATTGGAACGCCATCAGGTAAAATAAAAAATTTGAAATAATTTAATATTTTAGATACCAATATTGGGTTTATGCTTAAAAATATCGTACCGTATATCCACAGTATTAATTGAAGCATAATTATTTTTATTTATGTTCTATCATTTTTGTAGAGTTTGAGAGCTGAAATAGACTATCGTTATGGTATAGCTCAGGTACAAAATGAAGTATTGGTTTTTGTGTATAGTCATTTAAAGTTTGCACTTCACTGACACTATTAAATATATTTATAAGTTTGGTTTTTTCATTTTCTAAAAATATTATTTGCTCCATACTATTTAGTAATAAAAGTTTTATTAGTGCCCAGATCCTTACGAATAGATAATACTTTCTCAAGTTTTTTTTTTTTTTAATCTACTCTTTGAATATTGATTAGTCATTGAATTGAATATTTATTTATTTTTGGAAACAAGTTGTACAATTAATAGACTTATCAAAATACAATTCTGAACACAATAATTTACTACTGTAAATGTTATTAAGTGCACTTACTGTTGTTTGTACTACTTTAATGATTTTTTTTTTATTCAGTCAATTGATAACAAAAAACAGATGATCGAATAATTTATACATTATTTAATAATATTTATTATAACATAGTTATACTCAGTACTAAGTGACAAAAAAAAATAGTGCCAGTGGTCAGTGACTATATTATCTATTATATAATCTGTGATAGAACTTTCACTATTCAAAATTGTTTAAACTTTTAAACATTGAATAACAATGTTTATTCTGTCGGTAATTATTATAATTGCAGATTGAGAGATTCAATAATTAAATAGAAAATTAAGGAAAATGTACTAATATTTTATTTATGAGTATTAAAGAATAGTACAATTTTACCTTACAGAAAAAGTTTTGCAAATATCTGGGCCCTTGATAGTTATTCAAATTAAATTAATTAACTCACTGTTTTAAGTTTTGTATTTTTATATAATTATATAACTTAATATTTTTATTATAACAGTGTTATTACTTTTAACTTATGATGTTACAATCATTAAATAATAAGAAATTAAAATATACTAATAAAGAACATCAATGAATTTTTCACTTAAAATATATATTTTAGACATTTTTAAACTAATATTAGTAATAACTCAATAACATTTTTCAGATATTACCGTCTTTTTAGTATTACTAAAAAATTAATATTTCATTCTGCCACACTTTTTCACTATTTAGATAAAAATTATTACTATCCTTTTTTTTAAAACTTATTTTATATTTTAGGAACATCGTACAGAAATTGATGCTCGTACTGGTACCTTCCAAACATTTGAAATGTTTGGACAGCAACTTTTACAATCTGGACATTATGCCAGTGTTGAAATACAAGAAAAAATTGAAAGCATGACTGAAGCTAGACAAGAGTTAGAAGAGTGAGTTCTCAGTTAGTAATACATTTTGTTAGAGTCTATTAATATTACATTTTAAACGCAGAGCATGGATAAACCGCCGAATGCAACTAGACCAATGTTTGGAACTGCAATTATTCTACAGAGATTGTGAACAGGCTGAAAACTGGATGTCAGCTCGAGAGGCATTCCTTGCGTCTGAAGAAGTTGATTCAAAGGGAGATAATGTTGAAGCTTTAATCAAAAAACATGAAGATTTTGACAAAGCTATTAATGCACATGTATGTTTGCTGTTGAAACAAAAAATTTCTTAGATTTAATGTTTAATGTACTCATTTACAGGAAGAGAAAATTGCAGCTTTACAAACACTAGCTGATCAATTAATGGCTGCACAACATTATGCTGCAACTCCAATTGATGAAAAAAGGCAACAAGTTTTGAATAGATGGCGTCATTTGAAAGAGGCTCTAATTGAAAAAAGATCAAAATTAGGCGAATCACAAACATTGCAGCAGTTCAGTAGAGATGCTGATGAGATTGAGAATTGGATTGCGGAGAAACTTCAATTGGCTACTGAGGAAAGTTACAAGGACCCAGCTAATATTCAATCCAAACATCAAAAGCATCAAGCATTTGAAGCAGAATTAGCTGCTAACGCTGACCGAATTCAAAGTGTTCTAGGCATGGGACAAAATTTGATTGATAAACATCAGTGTGCTGGATCGGATGAAGCTGTTCAGGTACTAATAAAACCATCAAATATATTTTTCATATTTATATTAATATATATTTTTAATTTAGTCAAGATTAGGATCAATTGCTGATCAATGGGAATATTTGACTCAAAAAACAACTGAGAAATCATTGAAACTTAAGGAAGCAAACAAACAACGTACCTATATTGCTGCTGTTAAAGATTTAGATTTCTGGTTAGGCGAAGTAGAATCATTGTTAACATCTGAAGACTCTGGAAAGGATTTGGCATCTGTTCAAAATTTAATAAAAAAACATCAACTTGTTGAAGCTGATATTCAAGCACATGAAGATCGTATTAGAGGTTATTATAATATAATAATGTTTTTTTTAAGCTTAAAATTTATTAAATCATTAGAATAAAATGTCATTAATTTATTAAATAATTAAATAGTAAATATATTTTTTTTTTGTATTCAGATATGAATGGTCAAGCAGATTCATTAATTGAAAGTGGTCAATTTGAAGCAGGAAGTATCCAGGAACGTCGTAGTTCTATCAATGAAAGATATGAGCGTATTAGAAATTTGGCAGCCCATCGCCAAGCTCGTTTAAATGAAGCTAACACATTACATCAATTCTTCAGAGATATTGCAGATGAAGAATCATGGATAAAGTAAGAAAATTATTATAATAATTATGTTTTATGATATGTATTAATTTATTATTGATAATAGGGAGAAAAAACTTTTGGTTGGATCTGATGATTATGGTCGTGATTTAACTGGTGTTCAAAATCTTAAAAAAAAACATAAGCGACTTGAAGCAGAATTAGCATCACACGAACCTGCTATACAATCAGTACAAGAAGCTGGAGAAAAATTAATGGATGTTTCTAACCTTGGCGTTCCAGAAATTGAACAGGTAAGCTTTTTAATATATACTTTAAAGATTTTGTTGACTTTTTTTTTGGTTTGAAGCGATTGAAATTATTAAATCAAGCATGGGATGAATTGAAACAAATGGCTTCAAATCGAGGAAAAAAATTAGACGAGTCCTTAACCTATCAACAATTTTTGGCCAAAGTAGAAGAAGAAGAAGCTTGGATCAGGTCAATAAATATAACATTTATAAGTTACCTATGTAACTATAATTTATATACATGTTTTATGTTAATTATTTTATTATTTCAGTGAAAAACATCAATTATTATCCGTGGAAGATTTTGGTGATACCATGGCAGCTGTGCAAGGTCTTTTGAAAAAACATGATGCATTTGAAACTGATTTTGCTGTTCATCGTGACCGCTGTGAACAAATAAGCCATGGAGGTATTGATCTTGCGGATTCAAAGAACCATCACGCAGATAGTATATTACAGCGTTGCCAACAACTTCAGGTACCAATACAAGTTAACTTAAATCCTACAATTTAAAAATGGTTATTAAAAATGTGTTACATAAATAGATTAAGTTGGACAATTTATCTGCATTGGCTGCCAAACGCAAGTCAAAGTTGATGGATAATTCTGCTTATTTACAATTTATGTGGAAAGCAGATGTTGTCGAATCATGGATTGCTGATAAGGAAACTCATGTCAGATCAGAAGAGTATGGCAGAGATTTATCCACTGTTCAAACTTTACTTACTAAACAAGAAACATTTGATGCTGGTAAGAATACAAGTGTTTTTTTTTATTATTTATAAAATGCAACTAAGTAAGTAATACTTAAAAAAAAAAAAATTTTTTTAGGTCTTCATGCTTTTGAACATGAAGGAATACAAAACATCACTGCTCTAAAGGATCAATTGATTACTGCTAATCATAATCAATCAGAAGCAATATTAAAACGACATGCTGATGTGATTGACAGGTATTAACTTATTATTTTATTAATTGTATAAAATTGTATTTTCTTTGTTTGATTTAACATAATAAACACTATTCAACTTTTTTTAGGTGGCAAAAATTATTGGGAGATTCTGATGGTCGTAAACAGCAACTATTGCGTATGCAAAACCAATTCCGACAAATTGAAGAACTGTACTTGACTTTTGCTAAAAAAGCTTCTGCCTTTAATTCCTGGTTTGAAAATGCTGAGGAAGATTTAACAGATCCTGTGCGTTGTAATTCTATAGAAGAAATCAGAGCACTTCGTGAAGCACATGCCCAATTCCAAGTAAGTAATTTGTGAAAAAAATTGAACTCTACAGTTATTTTGTTATGTAAATTTTATAGGCATCACTGACATCTGCTCAGTCAGATTTTGAAGCATTGGCTGCACTTGATCATCAAATTAAAAGTTTTAATGTAGGCCCCAACCCGTACACATGGTTCACCATGGAAGCTTTAGAGGACACTTGGCGTAATCTACAAAAAATCATTAAGGAACGAGATATTGAATTAACTAAAGAAGCCCAGAGACAAGATGAAAATGATACACTCAGAAAAGAATTTGCTAAACATGCCAACACTTTCCACCAATGGTTAACTGAAACTAGGTATAATTTATGAATTAATTCAATACGTATTAGTTATTACTATTGCTTTTAGGAGTTATTAATGCAATTTTTATTCTTTCACATTTTAGAACTTCAATGATGGAAGGATCTGGTTCATTGGAACAACAACTGGAAGCCATTAAAGTAATATATTAATATTTAATTAAAATATGTGTTTTATTTATTCAATTAAATTATTTAATAGCGTAAAGCAACTGAAGTGCGTTCTCGTCGATCAGATTTAAAGAAAATTGAAGACCTTGGAGCTATTCTTGAAGAACATCTAATATTGGACAACAGGTACAATGTTTTTCCCAATCTTGTGTATAACAAAATATACTAACATTAATCAATCATTGATTAGGTACACAGAACATAGTACCGTTGGTTTAGCTCAGCAATGGGATCAACTAGATCAATTAGGTATGCGAATGCAACACAATCTAGAACAACAAATTCAGGCTAGAAACCAATCAGGTGTCAGTGAAGATGCGCTGAAAGAATTCTCAATGATGTTCAAACACTTTGACAAGGACCGTTCAGGGCGTCTTGATAAAACCGAATTCAAATCCTGTCTTAGAGCTTTGGGTTATGATTTACCTATGGTAGAAGAAGGACAGCCTGATCCTGAATTTGAAGAAATTCTAGGTATTTTGTTTATTAGGATGTTGTTTGTGCTGATGTTTAATTTGTTTGATTTTTTTTTCTTCAGATGTGGTAGACCCAAATCGTGATGGTTATGTATCACTTCAAGAGTACATGGCATTTATGATCAGTAAAGAGACAGAAAATGTACAAAGTTCAGAGGAAATTGAGAATGCATTCAGAGCAATCACAGCTGGTGATAGACCATATGTTACAAAAGAAGAACTGTATGCTGTAAGTATCATTACCTCTACTCATTACACAATATTATTATTTGGTGTTATTAATATTTGTTTATGTTGATTCATAGAACCTTACCAAGGATATGGCTGATTATTGTGTTGCCCGTATGAAACCATTTGTAGATACAAAAACTGAACGGCCAATCACAGGGGCTTTAGATTACATTGAGTTCACTAAAACACTTTTCCAAAATTAAACCATTACATTATACTGCACGCTACATCAGAGATTTTTTTATAATAGATTTATTTACGTATACTTACCTATTTAGCTTAAGACTAAATCATGTGAGCAATTTATTAATGATTTGCATTTGAAATGTTATATCAATGAAATATTCTATTTTTATTTTTAAGTGTCTAAATTTTAATTAAGAGTGAATTTTTATTTAATATATTTTTTTGTTTGACATTAAAATGTTAACTATCAATGAATCTACCTACTACTAACATATGTTTTTTTTTTTTTTTTTATTATTATTTATTTATTTTATTATTTAAGAATAGAAAGAGATGATTATATTTATATTTATTAAATTGCTTATGCTTGTGAGTTTTATTAATGCAATTATGTTTTACCTAATTTATTTTTCACATTAAAGTCTCGCCAAATAATAAAATGTGTTTTTCTTTCATTTTGATTTCCGTTCTTTAGTTTTAAAACGACTAAATCTACTGTATATTATTTGGTTATTTTTATGAGGAAGTTACAAATAATATCATATGTATACTTGAGATGAACTACAATTAGAGTGTAACAAAAATTGATCAACTCCAAGCTCCAAGCTAGTAATAAATACCGAGGTATATTATAACTTCTTAAATATTGTTTACCTAGTTCAACATAATAATGTGGGGTAAAAATTTAACAGTTTTCAGAAACTTAAATTTGTTATATAATGGTTATAATGGTTTTTTAATTAGATTCTGTCCTGGAAAATACATGATATATATATATATATATACCGATAATATCGGGGGCCCAAAAAAATAATAATCTAGATTCTAGACTAAGTATTTTCTATGCAAAGATTAAAATAAATTATACTCAGCTGACCTTATGCACAAACTTAACTTGTTCAAAATTTATTAAATAATTAAAACATTATTATACAATACATATAACTAAATTTTAGTTTACTAAACATTTTACATATTTAATTACTTGAACAATAATTTAATCATAGTATATTAATATTGATGTTCATCAGACGTGGTCAGAAATGTTACGAAAAACATCAATCACTTACTATTGACATTATCCAATACATTCATTAAATATTCTGCTAAACTCTTGTAAGTTTTAACCTGAAAATTTAAAGACAAAATACAATGTGCATTTAAAAAAAAAAAATTCAATAATTCGAATAAATAAACATTTTTTTTTTTTACTGTGAATCTAAAATATATTTTTATAATTTCAATTACTTGTGAGGATTCCGGATGAGTGATGACAATGGGCTGACCAGAATCACAACCATTAGTTATAACAGGATCCAAAGGTATAGAAAACAATTTATCTATTTCTGAAAACAATATTAAATGTTACTACTGAACAAGTTACCAATTTAATATTTAAAAATACTTTCTTGTGTAGCTAACTTTTGAACACCATCTCCGAAAACATAATTTTCATGTGAACATTTCAAACATTTCAAGGTACTCATGTTTTGTACAATTCCCAATATAGGAATGTTTAACTTTTTAAACATTGTTATACCTCTCTTGGTCACGCCAAGAGCGGCTTTTTGACCAGTAGTAACAATTAAAACGCCTGTAATTCATAATTTGGTTTTTAAAATATTTGTAACAGTTAATAATTAATATTATTTATATTTATAATATTTTTTGTTTCAATTACCACTTATCGGAAGATTTTGAGCAAGTGATAAGTGCGTATCTCCCGTTCCTGGAGGTGTATCCACTATTAGGTAATCTGTATGGTCCCAGTTAACACCTCTTATTAATTTATCAATAGCTCCCATGACCATAAGCCCTCTCCAGATGGCTGCTGATTGTTCAGTTATCAAGTTACCCATTGACATGCTGTAATAGTAAAATGAAATTGGAATTCAAAAAATTAATGGACTGGAAACAAATAATTTACCACTTAACCCCATAGTTAATGAGAGGTACCATAAGGTTATCTATAATTTATAAATAAAATGTAATTAATTGCAATTTAATATTTTATTTGATTCGAGTACGAGGAATAGCTCAATTGCAGCGACCTTACCATTGTTAATCAAAGGGGTTTCGTGTAAATTCATCATTAATGGCACAGACGGACCAAATACATCAGCATCCAATAATCCAACATCTTTGTTAGGTGCAACACACTTTAAAGCGGTTGCTAGATTTACTGTGCAACATGCATTTATCTTTATTATTATTTGAGTATTATGTACTTTAGCTGTTCACTGTAAAGCGAACAGCGTGAATTGTAGTGCATCGGCTTACCAGCAGTCGTTGATTTGCCAACACCTCCTTTACCGGATGCAACCAATATTATGTGTTTCACACCGTTGATTGGACGTTTTTGAGGCAACTTTTTCCTCATGAGTTGTGCTTGTTTTTCGGTTAGTTGTGACAAGTGTCTTGCACACGAACATCTTAACTGATCCTGGAATGATATCGCCAAAAATAATAATATATTTAACCATGTACTGAAGAATATCGAAATTTAAACAATTTCTCACATAAATCAAGGGATAGAGCCGGTTAATTGTAGATACTGAACTCGTCACAAACATGATAAAATATATTATTCTAGATTGACAAATTAATTTATTTTATTTTTAATTTCTGCAGCAATTGTTTACATATTATTAAAGAACAATGAACGAATAATTGTGCAGAATATTTTGAAAAAGCCAAATTGAAAACCACAAGTCCATAAGCACTGTATTCAGTATTGGAGATAAAAAAATATATAAAATGCCTCCAGCCACCAGTCTACATAATATTAATACTGTTACTATTACTATGTTTAAGCAATTTGCCGACTTGTGATAAGAAATGTTAATGTTGTTTTGAAGTTTTGGCGCATGCGTGATAAAGACTTGGAATACGATGTAGAGAAGAATATTGGTTGGGAATAAATTCCTGGCGCAATTATTGTCCTCCCGAGTCCCGACGCAGATCCAATGGTAATTTTGTAATTTATTTAGGTAATATACGATGATTTAATATGGATAAGATATTATCTAGATAAATTGAACCAACTAAATTTTTCAAGATGGATATAATAATACAGCCACCTTGAAATTTTTGTCCAACATTACTCGCTAGTTGTTTGGTCGTATATGAATTAGAAACACGGTTTTGGCACCAAAATAAAGTATAAGCACGAGTTTTTTGAAATTTATTTTTAAACCGATTTTTTTGTATTTAAAACGTGTAAAAAAAAATCCTATTTTTAAAAAATCATATAAAATTGAAAAATATAGATTTCAAAAATGTGTTCCATGATGTTTTATTAAAAATTCTCAAGTTTAATTTAGGAATTTTTCTACTTTACCGGACGCCTCTTTTTTGGACATTTTTTTAGGGGGTCTTGGTCATGTTTTAGGCCGAACTAATGGTGCGATTAAATCAGAATTTGGCGGTCGAACTTAGTTTCAAAGTTCTAGTTAGCCAGTTAGGTATATAATACAAAGTTTTAAAGTTCAACAAGTAGTCATTCCCCACGCCTACCGGCTTTGGATGCCACAATCGTGTTTACCCATTATCAATAACTAATAAGGCCGGAATACTATATAACTTCTAAAACCGTAATATAATATACTCTTATCCAGTGGCGTATTTACGGGGGGGGGGATGTCCCGAGGTCTCAACCCCCCCCCCCCCACTGAAAAAAAAGGTTAAAAAGTCATAAATAACTTGATACGTATAGGTTCAGAGAGAGAGAATATTAATTTATATTACGTATTTTTAATATTTAACCCCCCCCCCCCCCAACAAATTTGAAAATACGCCACTGCTCTTACCACAGAAAATAGAAATACAGAATAGATAATAATTCTTATTATTAATCGCGTGGTAGATATTTTATGCGAATAGTTGCGGAAATATTTGGTGGGAGGTAAATAGTGGAGTGTGACAGGACATTTTATCGACAGGGATAACAATATTATGAGAGGAAGGTCATCTACAATCGGTATTCAAAAAAAAAAGCCCTGAAATAAAAATACTGTAAAATTAAATTTTAATTGTAATCAAAAATACTAACGAACCTGACAAAGAAATGCACAATACTTTTGTCAATATGGTAATAAGAACAAGCGGAGATAGGATCTTTCGGACACCTGCAATGAAAAATTGAGAACTCCAGACTCTAATACTCCATATAACTCCCTCTGGAGTGAACACTTGTGAGTAACACTCCTGTCACATATCTACATATACATTATCGTCGAAACATTCCTAGACCAACATTAAATATTTCATGTAAGATAACCAAATTTCAGAAAGCTTAGCCAAAAAAATGTGTCTTCTACAAGGAAAATCTATGAATATTATAGATATGTTTTTATAAATTTATAATGTTGAATATCAATAATAGTTTATAATACAAATAATAACTAGTAATATTAGTAAAATGTTAATAAGTAACCATGGTAATGAAAATCTTACGAAAATTCTCCTCGAAAAATATAAATTTGTAATCAGCCTAAATACATAATATATTATATTATGTTATGAAAAAAACATAAGTTTATTGTTTTTATTTTTATAGCCCTATTTTGGTATTCTACTATTCTATAATATTAGTCCTAGTTTTCTTGATTTTCTCGATAACTCGTCCAAAATATTTTATCTATCCTGCAGTCTGCCGATAAGATGAGATAAAGTTCCTGCATAACTGCAGGGGAATAGTCATGAGGAAGATGATTTTTTTTTAATATAAAAAAAGTGTAAGATCGAAGTCTCTCCAATATATGAGAAACGGACAAGTGAGTAATAAATAGTTTTCAGACGATAGATTTAGAGATGAAAATTGTTTCTTATATTCCAATGTGGAGTAAAATATTCAGTATTTTTAAATAATAAGTTTTTTTGGCCTTATTTCCAGATTTAATAAAGGTTGAAATCGAAGTGGCACTGTGCGCATGATACTAAATACCAAACTAAACCTAATACAAATAAACCCGGATGTCTATTACCATTATAATCACCTCCGAAACATGTATTTATATATTTTAATACGTATGTAAATATGTAATTATAAAATAATAATAATATAAACCATGTTTCTATATTTGCTATTTTTTATTCATGCTTTATGCACAAGAAAACTTTAAGCAATATAGTTTATTCTTTAAAAAAAAAACACTAATAATCTTATGTTTTCGTACACCATAGCCTTAGAATCTTAGATCATATGCTATATCATCTATAAGACCATAACGCGCTACCTAGTACGCTGTGTAATAAAATATTAATTATTTACCGTCTGGTATATGGTATCTATATTGTAATACTTATAAATTATCATTAGACTCTATGTAAATTATTATCACGAAGTATATAGATTATTCTGGTCATTATACTTATAATTTTATAAGCATAAAGTAGTGTTTTATATTAAACATTTAATATTTATTCAGTATAATATGTTGTACAAGTTTTGTGCGCTCAAAAATAATAAAACACGTTCTTTAAAAATATTATGCAATATCATTTATTTAAAAGCAGTAGATAGTTTAATAGTAGGGTCAAAAAGTATAGTTAAATACTTAATTTTAATCTGTGGTATTACCATAGGCGGAAATGGGAGGGGGGGGGGCTTGGGGGGTCCCCAAAATTTTGTCGTCTTTATGTGAAAATATATGTTATATATGTTAATATAGTTTTTATTTTAGTTTAGCCCCCCCAGAAATTCTAATGGATTTCCGCCTATGGGTATTACACTGAATAACAAATGTTTTTTTTTGTTCAAACGAAAATTGTTGATGTTATATCTGTATAACCTATACCTATGGGAATGAATACTTCCAAACTACAATTACTTAAAATTAAAACGCTTTTACTTACAATTTGTTTGTATCTATACATTTTTTATTCATCTTTGCCAATTATTTTCTAAAAGTTCAATTTCAATATGATTATTTTTCAAATAAAATAAAGCTATTTAGTTCCAATTTTTATGTTGAATTTTATAAACAGGTGAACCCTTTTGTTAATTTGCAGTTGATCGACGATGATCATCGTACAATATTTAATAATAATTAAGCTATTATTTAACTCAAAATGTTTATTAATAACGAAAATGTTGTCCTATTCTGAATGGTTGTAGGTATGTGTAATTTTATTGAGTATTCTGTAATGTTTGCGGTATAGGCCTTCCCTTAAATCAACCACTGTTATTTATTCAATGACGAGGGACACTTGACACCAGCATAACGACTTTCCCGGTTTTTTTATACTCACACATCAGGTAGGTTATATGTACCTATAGTATAATATATACTTATAATGTACAAATACATGTTGTTTTTTTTAAACAAACAGATCATTTAATGTGAAAATAATCTTTAGTAGTAATATAACTCATACTATAAACAGAGAGGGTTTCATTTTCATTAAAGTAATACATTAAACGCTCCGCTCAGAATATAAAATAATAAATGCCTAAAAATAGCATACAATAAGTCTCAATATATTTTGAGAATTGCATAGATTATAGAAAATTAATTATGAGTTTATATTAAATTTTATTTTTTATTTCCAGTAAATAGGTGATAAATATAAAATTATTTTATGAATTTCATACAAAAAAAAATATGTTAATTTTCGTAATTTTGATTAATTTTTGTAAACATTTAATACAAGGTATCTTATAAGTTGTTATAACAGCAGTTCAAAAATATAAATGATACATAGACATGGTCTTATTTTATAAGTATTTAAAGTTCAAATTTGGACAAAATTAGATATATAATCAAAGAATAACAATTTTAGATATTTTGTTGTAATTTAAAAATATTTGTGGGTACTTGAAAAACTTTTAAAGTACTTATTATTATATTTTAAACACACAATGATATTTTCAAATGCAATGTTTTCAGCATAAATTAATTTAACCTACTGTATTAAAATAATTTACTTTAATAGCAATAATACTATCATAGAATAATGTAGGCTGACGACTGTCTTCGCTCAGAATCATTTTTCGTATACAATGATTTTATTTAATTGTATTCAAATTTGATACATCCATTATACTATTATAGTGACCCACTTGATACCTATTATACTGTACAGCAGAGTGGCACCTACTTGACCACCTTTTTTTCGTTGTTTTTCCTAATTATTAAGTAAAATGTTGTGTATTTTTAAGCTAACCTAACGAACAAATGCAATTTGCTATCCCGGAAATCACCATCGATGTTGAAGATCAAAGTATTTTGTATTCCATAAAACCTGTAAACATACGCAACAATAACACACATCATTGTAAAATCAATACATTCATCGTTCTGATCAGAATCTCAAACATAGTGCAATAGTAAAAAAAAAAAACTTGTGAAATGTAATAACATTTATGAACCTATAAAATATAAATATTAAATACCTGTAAAGGTAATCATAAACATAATACACAAACCAAACAAGCAAATAAATAAAAAAAATTTACGTTTATATAAAATGTTACGTCCAATGTGGTCTTAGATATGATTTAATACAAATTAATAATGATAAGTCCCAATACTAGGTAAACCCAATCTAAACAAATATGAACTCAAAAAGTCAGGACTAGCAAAGTGATTTGAATTGGATAGGTATTCTTATCAATCGATAAGAGAAAATCCATTTAAAAATTAATGGCATCTGAAGTATTTTTATTGTAGAAGCCTTAACGATACTAAAAGCCATACAAAGTATTTATTATACCGATGATAAGAAATTCCTAATAATGTCCAATTCTTTAAGCACTCTAATTAGCATAACTGTAATAAACACATCGCTACCAATTAATTATCAGCAATATAATTATAATAAACAAACTTGATGATAGCAAAAATTACATTTTATTATATAATATCTTCATCGAGGATTTCGGGACATGTCACCATAAAAGGAAACGGAGTAGACGTAAAAGCTAAAGAAACTACAGGTGACCATGATTTTGAAGTGTGCCCTTCGAAATTGGCCAAGATCCACGAAATCCCATAAGATTCAAGGTTCAAGCACTTTTATCTAATGGCAAAAACACTTGGCTAATGCACGGAATAACAATAGCTTAGAGAAATTAAACAAACAATCAGAGCTGAGCAAAATCCTTGAAAAATTAATTTTCAAAATACAAATATAAATTCGTCTCATAAAATATTAATGGAATGAATATTAATTATTATGTTAGGGGTTGACAAACAGCACTCCTTACTCAAACATAACGTTTTCCTATTATTTCACTCTATCCAGTCATTTCTTATAGAAATTATAAATATTAATTTTAGTTATGGAAATTATAAGTGAGTGACGATCGAATCAGTATTACAATGGTCTTATTACACGAGTAATATTTTGATATTAATACAGCTCCTAGTCCCGCCCGGTGTTACCCCTTACGGCCTTACCCATTCCAAAATTTTTTTTTTTATAAATATATTTGTAAAAAAATGTGTTTACAATATTTCTTCTAATCATAATATAATAGTTAACCAATTATTGCAACCCTATACAATTTTTTTTTAATTCGTGAGACGAAAACTAAATAAATTTGTGAACTACCGTTCAGCTACCTATAGGGGTTGAAAAAATACACTATAAAAACCCTCTAAGCCTCAATAGAAATCCATTAATATAACTTTTATTTAAAACGGTCCAGTAGTTTTTAAGTATCCAGCTACCAAATAGACAAATCCATTATTATATATTTATATATACATAGATTTTTAAATCGTATCTACCTATGAAATACGTAGTATTTAAACTGTAGCTATTGATTAATAAATTATCATTATATATATTTTTTTTTAAATTGTAATAATATTTGTAATTATTATAATAAAAAACAATTAACTTGAGATGTATAAAATACAAATTATTCTCCTATCAACTGGTAAACAAGTTTTTATAATATTGTAATGAGTGCAATTATTTGACCTCACATATTATTTCAGAGGAATAATCAAGTGTTGAAATCCAATTGCTGATAAAGATATATAATAAAATAATGTATTCAAAATATTTTGGCTTTTTTTGGGGCATTTATAGACATTTGAAATTTGTTTTCAATTTAAGAGTATTATGTATTTATGTTGATCAAAATTATGTTTCTTGGTAAAAAAGCTTGAAAAATTAATATAAGGTTCTTCGTATGTAGTTCTTATGGAAATTCAAAAATATCAAAAACAAACCGTTACAATACTTTTTAGTTTTTTTATAAAGGCTTCAAGTTCAAATTTTGATAAAATTAGATATTCAAACATAAAATAATCTTTTTTTCTTAAACTCCTTTGTTCCATAAATATTAATCGTAGAAACTTGATTTAATTTTAGTATTTTACTGTATTCCTTGTAGATATTATAAGGATCTACACAGATATGTGTTGTAAACACAATAAGATTTTCAAAACAATCAGATTTATTAGGCAATTAGACGTAAAAAACATTACATATTTTTAAAATTATTTATATCTTTTTAAAATACTTTTCCAATCTAATATCTATGTTGTTAACATTTTTGTTTTTCGATGAAAATATTATGCGATGTTTTTGTTAAAAATGATTTCATCCTACCGTATTATTTTAATAGAAAAAATAAATAACCTATAGAAATATATATAATATTTTATAAAATATCCTTAGAAATAGAGGATGACACATTTTCGTACAAATTTATTTATAATTGAATTCAAATATAACACATCATCCATATTACTGCAGTAGTGCAGTGACCTACTCAATGACGAAGTGCACTTGAAACCTACAACTATACAGCATCACTGCAGATTGCAATTTCCCCGATTTTTTGTATCATTGATCTTGTCGTATCATACTTCTTAATATAGGCATCTGGCGTATAGCCATTCAATAATCGAATGCTACAATTGAATACATGTTCTAATGAACTTCGCATTGCGTTGAGGTTGCGATGAGTCACATATTCTATGAATATAAGTACCTTCTATTCCTTAGAACTTAGAATTATTGATCTTCGAACAATTAATTAAATGAGGATGGTGGTAATAGTGGTAACTAATAACTATACTAACAAGTAACAAAGGGTATCAGTCGGTCGTTATGTACTATAATATAGTAATCTTGATAAAATAATAAAACATAAAGGTCCAATATAGACATTTTTATTAATTCAACTATATATTAGTACTTAGTATACTTATAACATGCGAATAGTAGATGAGTATTCAAATTTAAAAACAAATTATATAAATTATATAATTATATATTATATCGTTGACTTGAATTATATATTTTTGTTTTATTTCAATATAATTATACTATTACGATATTTACGAATATGTATCTTTATCCATTTTCAAATTTTAAATTTTAAATGTACATCTGTGTACGTAGAAAAAAATAAGATTCAATACGCAGACAGATTATATACAACCCAATCATTAGGAATTTAGGATACATTATATTAATACATGTTATGAATAAATGGATTTTATTTGTTAATAGATCAATTTTAATATAATATTGTAATTATTTCACCTCAATATTAAATATTGTATTATTTAATAGTTTATTAAAAAAAAAAACTTGGTACAGGTATTTAAATAATTAAATAATTCATGCAAGATAAACATTGCATAAATAAATTGTAATCAATAAAAAACTCAATATTTTTAGAACTCATACTTACTTTAATCTAATATGTTAAATATGTTATTGCAAATTGTGAACTCACGATCTCCCACATAAATTGTAGGGCCCTATCTTCTTTAAAAATACATACACAATTTATCAGGAAAATAACACGTCTGCTCACAATTGTACTACCTACCTAATTAAGGTTTTACAATAAAAAAATGTAGGTAGTGTATGTTTTTTAATATTCATTTTTCATTTTCAAAAATCGTTTGCATTTAAAAGTAAATAAATTCATAGAAGCCTAACACTATTGTACTTACTTAATATTTAGACGCATTGCTTTTTATTCACTAGACATTTTATTATTTTTGGACTCTACATAACTTTTATACTATGCATTAGGTTAATTTATGTTTTATTGCTTTAGAATAAAGTAAAAAATATTTGTGATTCTATCAACTCCGAGCTCAATTAATTTGATTCATTGCATTGTTTATACATCTATTGTAAAATTAATACTCAAATTAAAGTATCTGACTTATTTTATAATTGTTATTTATTATCTTTAATTGCAATTTGCAACACAATGGATTAATGGAATATCATGGCATTGTGCTTTGAATTTAAAATGCTTTTAAACTATAAATATTTAAATTTTAAGTTCTAGTATATTGAACACTTCAGAAATAAATTATTGCAAGTGTTCTTTATTTGTATTTTAATCTATAAGAAAATAACACTTTTATAATAAGTTTGTTTCTACCTATATTGTATGACTTTATTTATATTTTTTAATTTTAATATGATGCAGTGTTTTATATAAGTATTGGGATTTAGAATCGTCACTTAAAGCTCCGCCTTCTCTAAATAATAATCTAAACACAGCTCTAATATGATGAATTATTTTTAATTATTATGTGTTTTCATTTTAAAATACCTATTCGTTTTCGTGTTTGTAATGAGGGTTAGGCGTACCTTCAAAAGTACAAACTGCTGAAGTGTTTAATTTAAATAAAATTAAAATCATTCGGTAAAAAATTTCAACAACAATATTAAATGCTCCGTTCTTAGAAAATGTTTTTTTTTTTTTAGAATTAGATACGACAAGTATAATTTTAGTATCCACGTATTAATTATTAGGTTATTGACGATATTATTTAAAAATCACGACACATTTGAAAATAACAAAAATAAATCTAAGAATATTAAGTATTAATAACATATTATATCAACATACGCATTATGTATGCGTATATTATACAACACATCCAAAGGGAGGAGAGATAAGCCCCTGATTAACCCTCCTTGCATAATATGTGTACTTCAAATTTATTCTATGCAGATCGTTTAATTCTCGGGTAAAAAAATAAATAATAATTAAAACGTTTATGATAAAAAAGTTCAAAATTCTACTAACGCATTTTTTTTAATATACGGTATGGGTACTGACTATATATAGTGTATATACTAATAAGTAATTTGATTTGTCAATTAGGACAGCGTAAACGAAAATTGTGACGTGCACGGCAGTACAACTAATACACGGTATCCCGGAGGTCAGTTCATTAAAATTATTACTAACACGAATCAATTGCGTGACAATATGCACCTGCAATTTATACATTCGACCATTTCCAATTACATGTCACCATTCACTGCAACGTCGTCGGTACAATATGATTAACACGCATATTTCACGCTCTGACGTCGTAATTTCTGGGCTTACTTATATATATATATATATATAGGTCACCCATCGTATATATATATATATATAGGCGGATATTATTATATGTTCTACATACATTTTAATTTTTTTCAAAAAGCAATCAATAGTCAGAGGTAGGTACATTTTATTATATTACGAGTGTACCGCTAAAGGGTCTAATCCGTTTATTACAATAAATAAATAGGTATATAAAATTACTTTGCAGAAAATATAAGGTTTACTGCAGTGTTTACGTCCACATGGACTATACAGGGCGTATATAGGACCCCTCGAAGTTTTATGGCGCAAAACACAATTATGAGGAAATTATTAGTTCTTTAGTTACGTGCGAAAATCGTGTAAAAACAGCTGCAGTATACCGTTTGTATTCATTTCTTTACAACACTGGAAATCCAAACCAAAATAATACATTATTTTATTGTTTTCGCCCTGTTACGTGCCTGAGGTGCAGGTTTTGCACTGCATAACAACTCGATGGAAGTTTTCGGTTTAAAATGTTAACTGTCCGCAGAGCAAAGCGGACAGTATAATTATATAATTGCAAGTAAAATATTGTTTTTCACACCATGCAGTGTTTATTAGTCAAAAACAATCACAAAAATACGACATGGGTACATTTTTACCACGTGCATTATTAAAACTTAAAAACTATAATGATTTCCACAACGAATTTTATTTTGAGCCATTGTTCAAACACACGGGTTTCAGGAAAAAAAAACTATACAATTGAGTGGGTCCTAAACTAGATTAGATCCGAAAATGTGATTATAATCATATATTGTGCAAAACCTAAACCTTTTCCGATGCACGAGACCGACGATAAAATAATTGCTATACATACTCGCGCGAGGGTGGTATCAGTGAGTTTATTGGATTTTGTCAGTATAGTCTGCAGTAGTTGTACACCATAATAAAAAAGACCAGGGGTCTCCAAACTACGTCCTGTGGATAAGTTTTAACCAGCCCGCCCAAAGGACGATGAATCTAAAGTCTTAAAATCAAATATCGTGATGAAACTTGATTTTTATAAATTTCTCCCAGAAACTCGAAGAAATAAAAAAAAATTTGTAATTGAATATGTATATGTATAATGTGGCGCTGATCTCTATACCCAATTATGGCGACTGTCGTAGTGAATTATGTTATGGTGGGTGGGTAGGTGTCATATATAGCTCGGTATTTCATAGCCCATGTGTATATAGGTTAGGCTAGGTTATAGATGCTAAATGCTGAACGTTGTAGTGAGGAATATATTGATTTTACACTTATTTATTTTGTAATAAACAATTGGTAGGTGGGTAGGTAATATTACAATTTTTTACTCACCATCATGGTGTTTTTTTGTAGTTTGCAGGTGCCACTGCATGAGCCTACAACCTGTTTGTGTCAACAAACTTTTTCTAAAATGAAAATACAGATAGGTCAAGTCTGACAAACATTTGGAGTCAATTTTGAAAATTGGAACTAGTAACATACAACATAGTAGTGGATAGCAGGAGAAGGAGAGGGGTAATTGTGGATCGCCCCCCCCCCTTGGATTTTCATTGCATTAATACAATATTGCCTACAACTTGACATGTAAAAATGTATTTATCTATAATCTACAGATTGATGCCCTGATTTCGTTGAAGGCTTGAAGCCAAAATAAGAGGAGCCCAACAGCTCAACAGTAGCTTTATGCCTTGTTGCTTATAAACCGTCGTAATTTTTCTCATGTATACAATAATAATTGTGACATTTTTAGAAATTAATACTAAAAAAGTTTGTACATTTTTCACGCAGACTACAGTAATAAATTTCCAAAAAAAAAATAAAGAGAGAGGTTGAACTGTATTTGAACCTTTGTAGATTTGAACTTTGCCTCCCCCTAGCTCAGATCTAGGAAATATCCGTCACTGAATTACAACCTCAATTCGTTAAATTATTAGCAGAAAAACATAAATTTCCATATTTCACATTAATATAAATTAAATAATATTATATGAATAACTATATCAAGATTCATACTATGTATAGTAAGCACATCTGTCATATATTAAAATAAAAACTATTTTATAAGCTATTTAATGCACTGTAGTCTGTAAGTATATTTGTATGTAAAAATTAGGTATACATCAAGAATTTATTCTAATATATTTTATTATTATATTAGAATAAAATTAAAAAAATGTATGTCCATACACTTTTGGCCCTCTAAGAACTTGTAGATATTATTCAGATAAAAAAGTTTGGAGACCCCTAAATTATAGACTGTACGCCGACAATGATAGAAAATTAAAATAATATTGTACACTATATATATATATATTTATATATTGAAATATTAAATTGCGGCGGTTAATTATTCTTTTGACTTTATTATAATATTGAACTCTGCGTCTCTGGTTTCGATTTTTTATTTTTGTCACTGGGGAGGAAGATGGGGTCGATTCAATTGTTCAATTAAAATAGATTTTCTCGGAACAATACGTTTACTATTCGCCATTACATCGGATCCTGCTGCTGCTGCCACTGACGGCGCCGCCGCCGGACAACGACCGTGTTTAAAATACAATATTGCGCCGTGCGAAACCGCAGCCGCGATTCCTGGTACCACCGCCACGCCACCGTAGTCGCCGCAGCCAAATCCAGCCGACCTCCTCTTGGATATTTCGATTATCCTTTCGCAATGCGCTAGATAATAATAATAATATTCGATGCGCCATAAAATAGTCAAGTTGTGCTGAAATAGAAATTATTTTCAACCTCGGAAATAATAATATCGCGTTATAATACGCGTATAATATAGGTGTTCTTATATAATATTGTTATTATTTATTTATTATGAATCCAACGGATTTAGGAAGATGTCCTTAAACAAAAAGAATGTATAACAGACTATAGAATAATTACACAAAAAGATATTTTTGAAAGAATCAAATTGTATAATATCACTATTATGGTGTAAAATAATTCCAAAGTTCCAATGAATAATACTTTGTTCACAAAATAATGTATAATAAAGATAAATATTCGGTTTGAATGTTGGATAAGTATTTATTTAAGGCTATATTTAGACCTTAGTCGATTGAAAATTTATGCAATTATAGAGATGATAATAATAAAGTGGCAGATACTTGTCACCAATTGTATTAATATATATTATGTAAATAAATTCAGAACGTACATCAAGATACTTGAAAATATTGATTTTCGATAAAAACATTTTTATAATGAGTTTTTAGATAGCAAATATTTGATACAGATACAAAGGAACGATTCATTTGAGAGTATGAACTTTTTTATTAGAAGCGCGGCTCATACACAATTTACATAAATATTATTGTGTTTTCCACATAGATTAAACATAAATGCCATATTTCGTTTGATAGAAAAAATAAAAACGAATTCAAACTCTAGGAAGTAGATCGTAGATGTGTACAAAATGTACATTAGTTAGAAAGTACTGCAAATAGAAAAACTCAAAAATGGATGTATGCAAAAATGTAAGGAACTAGGTTTTGAATCTATGAACTTTCCAGAGAACTTATTTTTGCAATTATTTTTTAACAAGTGTTTTCAATCCTCTCCAGTATTCTACCCAACTACAACTTTTGTTGCAATTTGTGTTAACATTTGTAATTTACTTAAAATTCAATTCAATATTTTAAAATTATTTCTTCTAACTTTGTTAAATAAGTTTAAATGATTACACTTTACTTATATAGTTATATTACCTATTGTTGATTAACTACAATACTTAACCTAAATTTAGTATCAATCATATAAGTTTTTAATTTTTGTGAACCTACAACTTACACGTGTATTATAAATCACGAACATGACAATCTCATTATATAATATTTTATGATAGGTATGTGTTAAATTGGTTGTTGTACTTTCTAAGTAATTTATAATGGAACCTACATTACGTTATAATGATATGTTTTTAAGTCACGATACATATAGACGATAATAAATCAAAACGATATTACCACTAGAGCATTTTGAAATTTGTATGTTGAGTTTTAACAACCTAATGCAGTTTAATTAAGAACTCGTGGGTTGGGTTTAATTATTTAATAAAACCGTTATGGAAAAAAATTATTATTTTAATAAAGTATTCACATAATATATAATATAGGTTCCTGTATAATATGTATATATTTTATAAATAGTATTTATTGTTTGATTGGTATTGATAGTCTCGACTTTCAAGTGAGTTATTTAGTAGTAAATTCGAAATGTTATCAGATATGATATCAATCGAGCATATATAAACATGATGATAATATTTATAGTAGAAGTCAGCAACAAACAGCGGTTTGTTGTAAAATCACGTGGTGTCAGACTACCAGTAAAACATTAACATCTTTACTAACAGAACGAATATCAACCCAACAGCAAAGAGGAACATTCACAACAACTTGACCAACCTTTTCGAATTCATCGCCCCCTGAAAGCCAATATAGAAGACCTGAATGACCTGATCGAATTTTCTTCAAAGCCACCGCGAGTTAGTCAAATATGACCATATAATATTCAAATGTAATGCCACGATCAGAAATGTTAAATTTGTATTTATATTGTGTCAATAACTTAAATTGTATGTATATATAAGCAAGCATAAAGCATTACAAGTCCCATGTTGCTGAAACTCTGTAAAAATATTAAATATATAAAGTTTAAAAGTAAAACAAATCATCCGCCAACTACGTATATAATTATAATTACAACGATATACACCTATTTTATTGTTTTATTTTGTAGCTTAATATATTTTAACGTTGTGTGTTTTTTGTACTAACTATATTATAACCAAATACAATTCACATTCACATAAAGTAGGTTTGACTTTTGAAATGCAATTTTTTGATTTTCTCTGCAATACTTGTTGTCCTAGAGGGCATATATAAATTCGGAACTCGTTATTTAAATATCAATGTTATTTTCCAAATTTTGTAGAATCCTGATAAAACCACATCATCATTAATATTTTATTATTGATCTACTATGGTCTTTATTCTATATAGTATCTCTACAGTATTTAATCTATTCTGTGATAGTATCAACTATTATAATATTATAAGAATGTATAGTTTTGTATAATAAACATTGCAATTATCAGAAATATAATTACCTATTTCTTAGAAAATAATTTTAGACGGTTCAAAGTTACAAATGATAAATAAATGCGTCGAAGATTAAAAATCCGTCAAATAAACCATTGCCTAATATTTTTGTTCAGTTAATGTTTTTAAAATGGCATATTATACCTACCTATTATATTATGATCATCTTAAAATAACAAATTTAAAAGTCAGCATTGAATCATATTTTTATTATTATTATTGCTCATAATGTCATAACGTTTATTTCATTGCTTATAAAATGTATTAAAATATATATCTATTAAAATAAACGCATTGTTTTAATTATATGGTTAACTGCAAGGATGAATAAATTCGGTAAAAATACATATTAAATACATTTCCACTACGTTTACAACACATTAAAATATAATATTTACGTAATAACACGTAATAATTAGTTTATAATAATATATACATTATATATTTATTCACACATTATCAAACAGTTATACGTCATATAAAGTTTAAAAGTTGAATTGTGTATAATATTAATTTAACTTATAAGTATTATGTTGCAATAGTCTACTATATTATGTAATACATTGAGAATTATTATTAAGAATAATTTCATTTAAGTTAGTTAAAAGTTTTTTTTGAATATTTATGAGTTATTAACAAATTTACTTAGGGTGTGTTTTTGAATTAATATAATTTATTTAATCTAGGAAACTTTACAGAGTGTCTAGACCTATATTTTGTTACCGTCAATAATTTTTCTTATTAATATTTTTAAAAATTATTATCACATTAAAGATTAATCAATTATTTTAATAGTTGTACACATTGATACATATTAAATATATATGTATATAGGGCCTCAATTACTATCGCATAATGTATATTGACTATTGAGATATACCAACATGTAATCAACATCAATCAGTATCAATCGGTATAATATGATCGGCTTATATAACAAAAACCCACAAGAACGTTGTGTATACAAAGAACATTTTAGTCGAGTTTGAAATTAGATACAAACTAAATTGGATTCTTCGATTTATCTCTGAGGATAAGAGATGCATCTATCTATCTGAGAGTTTTACCGGTATAAACTTCAGTACAAAAGCTTAGATTAGACTGTTTGATTGTTAGACTTGAGCCCTGAATTGACATAACAACGTTTCTTCGATTTTATTTCATAGCCAGATGCCCAAAGCTATTGAGTTTTTCAAAATCAGTATTTTAAAACTTGTTAAAAACTTTTATTTGCTTTTTTTCTAAAGTTTCTTTTGCAAAAAAAGGATAAGTTCTATATTATTAGTTGTAATGATTTTATTATAATATGATGACATTATAAATGACATAACGTGTTGAGTCATGCATATCATTATGTTTTTAATATATTATAGATATTATATGACTTCTCTTAAGAAGTAATATAATTTATACGATTGTTTTTCTTTCTAACCTTGTTCTATAATAATATTGTAATAATGACTTTCGTCGTATGGATTTGACGTGGTAAAGGTTACAGATGGCATTCAACATATTTGGAATGTAGGATTAATGCAAATTGTATTGCCATCATAGAGTATAGGTATATAGACTATTTACTTTGGCCTAAATTCCAGATTCTATAGAAATATTATAATATGTGCTATTTTATATTTATAATTGCATTATATAATATTATTAATATTATTAATACATGACTATAGCCTTATCCAATATATTATTTTATTAACATAACTACTAAATCTAATATTTCCTAAGATAATCACAGTAAAATATCATAATATGACAGCCAGTTAACTGCAGGTTTAAGATACAATTAAAAGCACCCTTCTCATAGAAAAACAGTTTTAACAACTTGTAAATTATAAATCGTTAGTAAATAGATGGTTATTAGACAGTAAACTAATTTTATGAAATCGTTTTGGCTTCAATACTATAAATTGTATCCCTAGACAGTAGACCTCATATACTCATAGACCGGCCTTGCCTTTAATACTAACATTATACGTCGTGACCCGAGATAGAGGGCGCGTTTATGTGACTGAGTGACCGATAAATAAACGCAGTTATTTGTATATATATATATTTTTTTCATTATGTACAGTTATTGTTTACCAGCGACCTCTATCATGGATCCGATTTGAATTCATAGGCCCGGTCTATGGTTATATAATATCATGTATTCTTATTCTCAAATATATATATTTATATTTTAAATCCTTTATCATAAATCGATTACATGGGCCCCTCACATCACACATACGCTCCAAACATCAAATTATCAATGACCGCAGCCGCCAACTACGACACCTACTTACCTCTAACCTTAAAAAACAAACTCCTTATATATACAAAATCCTATACTCAAACCTATATGGGTTTATAGCATACAACTATGGGGGCGTCAGCAAAATCCACTAATACCATTAATAGAATTTAAACCTATCAATCCAAAAACCCTAAGACTAAATACTATAATCACTAATATAATAATAAGCCCCATACTACGTTTCTAATCACAATAACCCTCCACCCCACGACCTCTCCATACCATTTGTTGTGTATGTGGCAAAAACACATAACAAAAGATTGTATGCTAGCCTTCTTAATCACAGAAATCTACTCATAAACGATATTCCCACCCTGCCAAAAAATGCAAATTTCTGTGATTTTGTCGAAATTCTAACTTTAGACTGTTATAAAAAATTATTGTAGATTTACGCTCAAATTTTTTAAATTTTCTTTAACAACAAGTTATGAGAAATCTTTTACTAAATGTTCATGTTTTTTGAATAAACAAAAAAATTTTTACTGACATGAATAAAAAAAATAAAAAAAACCGAACATTTTATATGCTTATAATTAGCTTAAAAAACGTCAAAATATTTGGAAAATGATATGGTCTATAGAAAATGCTAATATAAACTATTGGGAACTTTTTACTTTTGACCCCACCTCATAAAGGACCAATTAGATTAACTTTTCTACAAAAAAAGATACTGATGAAAAAATCGAAGCTCTTTTACTGCCCCTAAACGTGATGACGATGACAGACAAAAAAAAGTACATTGTAAAAGCATAATTATTATACTCAAGTATTCTATAAATTGTAGTATAAAATAAATAATGTAACCTAAAATATAATATTTTGGGGGTGTTCTTTTAAAGAATCCCCACGTATAGAAAAATCATGAATCACGAATCGCAAATATGCATGAATAGGGTCTTGTTCGCAAGTATCAAAAATCAACAACAGCAAACAATGAATACATCAAGCTTAGGACCGAACCCTGAAAACGAAATCAACACAATAGAATTCTTAACTACAACTAAATTATTAAATTTACTTTAAGATAAAACACTAATATTGTAAAATTATATATATATGTACTTTTTTTTTTATATAGTTAATGTAACGCTAATGGCCTCAGACGTCGAAGCGGAAATTTAAATTTCAAGATCAATAAAAAAAAAAAAAAAAAAAAACAATGAATACGCGCTTAGAGTGTAGCTACCTAATATGGTAAATTCAAGTCCATTTAAACTTTTATTATCACCGCTTTAATGTCTATATAGAAATGAATTATTATATGCTGTGTGCCTGTGTTTGGCATTTAGTTGTATGTCAAAAACCACAATAGGTAGATTATTCTATCAACAGTCATGACTTTTTTTTTAGGTATAATAACTTAAAAGATGAAATATAAATATATTATAACTCTACAGAAATATAAAAAAAAATTAAAAAATAAAAAATGAAAAATAAAAAATAAAATAATACTATTAGGTCACAATTAGGTGTACGCGAAGAGTCTGTACTAATCAAATTATCTGTGGTGGAGCTTTTACTTACAGTGAAACAAATAAATAAACACGGTGAAAGTAAGTAACTACACTAATCAATAATAGGTGTAATAAAAAATATAATTTTTTTATATGTATTTCACCGCTATATGCATAATATAAGACAATAAGACAGTTCAAAAATACCATAAAGGAACTCGCGGTTATTGTCGGGTCAAAGCTGGTTTTATATGCATAATATCATATTATAATTATTATGAATTCATGATAATATCACGCTATACACACTTTATGCAGTTGATATTTCACTGTGCGCTTGCCTCTATATACTATATAGTATATAACCTCGCTATGTCCTATAGTTATATTCCGACACAAATGGTCTAGACGAATTATAGTTACCTAAGGTGAATGGACTGTGCCAACCAGATCGTTACTTTGCGGTTCTGCGAACTAAAGTCCCGCATCCGAGGTGTACGGCGAATGCCTCATGAATAACATTTATTAACGCTAATGAATCCTATTTAATCCCTCGCGTCGTTCGTCGTCGTTATTCGAGCACGCTCGTCAGCCCCTTCGTCTGCAGCACACGGAAGCGCGGGCTCTTTGGATGCAGTCGGACGATTTGGCTAAAAAACACGTTTAACGAACCCCTCACAAACGAATTATTTCAAACCTCCGATCGCGTACGATTTGCCACCACCGAAAACCCATCTTCAGTCTCGAAGCATAATATTATATTATTTACTTTTCTCCCATAAAAACGACGTCAGGCGCGCACACACAATAATAATAATAATAATAATGTGTTATTTACCAATACACGTTCGTCGAATTTAAAATGATGAGTTTGATTAAATGAATTAAAAGGCGATAGTATTATTTATATTGTGACAATTGAGATTAGTAAATAATATGTATCAATGGTTTTTATTGTATTATTGCGCTTTGTAGTTTCTACAGTGTTGTGTAAATAAGCGTTTTTTTATACACATTCAATTCATTCTTGTTTTTGTTTTTTTTTTTTTTTTTTATTGATTAGATATTATTATGCAATTTATAAGAAACCCATTATTATTTAACAAATAAGCTGACAAACTATATCTTGTTTTAAGTTTAAAAATAATATTTTAATTAATGTAGAAATTTATGAACGAATAAATTAAAATTTGTCGATTGGACTTAATTGATTCATAAAATGTATTGTTTACATCATTCTGTAATTTATTATTACATTATACCTACTATTTATTTATTTATTTATTTAAATATTATGGACAATATCCAATTTAAAATATAGTAACTGACAATAGTCATTACTATTTTAAGTTATACACAAAAGGAACATAGCCCATAGGTAACGAGTTTATACAATTCAATTAAAACAATACAACGAGAATAAAGAAAAAGAGATTAAGAATACTCTTACATAAATAAATAGGTAGTATTTATACGAGAACACACGGCATTTTTTGTACGCAAAACATACATTTTTGTGATTTTCTAGCTTATACAAATACAGAAAATATAAATTTTAACTGTAATTTGTATGTTCACTGAAACGTTATAAACAAAACGTATTTAATTTAATTAATTTTCCGAAAACAATGCTTTGTTATACAAATAACGAATAAGACATTAAGTTATAATTTCCGTCTGTCTGTAAAATTACATTACTTTCCACGATTTTCAGGTATTTTGCTTCTTTGGTTTTCAAAAGCAAAGTATAGGAAATAAATAACGCAAGTAGCCAATGTTACAAGCCACACAACAAATAACAATGTATAAATGTATAATAATAACAAATATTGAAATATTATTACGTTTGACGTAAACGAAAAAATGCCCAAGGCCAATTGGAGGTACTGACTATACTGAGTATTAGTATATTATAATAATAACGAGTATAATAGGTTAAAAAAGTATAATATGGTGCTTGAATTTCGTGGGTACGCGGGAAGATAGAGACCATGTTCTTTTAAAAAAATATTTATGCGAACCCCTTCTAGTTATGTCCTAATCAATAAGAAATTTAAATATTCAGGTACATTTTTTTTACACTTTGCATCCCCCTTATAATTTTTTACCAATTCTAGCGCTGAGGTTAACTTAAAATTACATATGAGTCTATAATACAAGCAAATAGCAATCAACATAATAATCATAATATTCAAAGGAGCAAAGACTGTTTTCGTTGTGTGACATTGAACGTTATATATATTATTATTATTATTATTATTATTATTATTATTATGATTACCCACGACCTACCCACAGACATTTTATCAAAGGAAAGGCATGATTCAATACAATAAAAGTACAATAATTGATCATAATGAGTTTCTATGTACTACATATTATTATTATAATTGTATTTATTTTGTATTCGTTTGCATATAGATAATTTATTTGCAATAGTATAGTTACTAGTTACCATTTAACCATTTACCAATAAACTAGGTGTATATTGTCAATTTTTGATTATTTTGTAAAATATAAAATACTACCTATTTGACGATAATATATTTTGACCTAAAGTCTAACCTTAGAGGACTCCTATATAATATGAAGAGGTATCGTTCTCTATATTATTGTATTGTCAATTTGGCATTAATTTAAATCTAATCTAATTTCATAAATGTATAGTAGGTACCTATGTTTTTTGTAGCATTCAGTAATTCAGTAGTTATTTATCACGTTTTGTTTTGATGTATTTAGTGTTTAAATTATGTACATTTCAACACAATATAATTATATAATTACCTATATAATATATTACAATATAATATTAACTTGATTAGTCAATATTAATTATATTAATTTTATCGTTGGTTATATTTTATTTAAGACTCATAAATTACGCATACAAATAGGTAGCAACAATCTCCAAGAACATACAATATTAGCATTTTCTTAGAGTGTGATTTTCTTTATAACTTGTTAAATACTATTTTGTTGTTGTTATAGTTAATGTTTTATTGGATATACCTACATTACATTATAAATTTAACAATCAGTAAAATCTTCACAAAATAGGGACATATTACATTTGATCTATAAAAAAAGTACTAAGTACAGTACAACTTAAATGGTATACAACACACATTTTACTTTAACAAATTAACATTTGGTCAAATATTGGTCAAATATAAAAAAGTGAAATATTAGAGTTTAAATATTTTTTCATATAAATTGTAGGTAAGTAATAATAATATAAATTATATTACTTACTACTTAGTATGGTATTATAGTATATAGAAGTAATATTACCAATATATCTAACACCTTGCATAATATGTATAGTAGTTTCATTTGCAAATTTTGTAAAGTAGTAAAATGTATACTAAGGTTTGCTTATATTATCCTCCACGAATTCAATAATATGTAAATTTGCTCTAATATAACTATAAATAAAATGTAGTAAAAATCCAGTTCGTAGATTTGGGATGTTATACGAGTGTGAAAGACAGATACAACATCACCTGCGGGTATAACGTCATCTTAAATTTTGTTATTTAACTATTAATTAGTTTTTAAGAGGACGCTATACACACACATCATTAATAATTATTGTTGTCTCCGTTTTACAAGTGAGTAACGTAGCAAATTTACGCTCAGCAGCTCACGTTTAGCTTCGTTAGCTTAAAAACTAGAGTGAATCCGGCTATTATGAAACTTAATGGTAAGAAAATTGTCAGTGTATGTATTTTACGACGGTTTAATTTTTTATCAAGTTTGGCGTACATAAAATAGCGCAATTAAAAATGTCCATAACTCATTTAAAAACAAAATTATCGTAAAAAACTGAAGTACACATGGATTATACTTTTGCCATTATGTTTCATAATACGTAGATTCACTCTAATTTTTTAACTAAGCTAAACGTGAACTGCTGAGCTCAAATGTTCTATATGTTACGCACTTGTAAGACGGAGACAATAAATGAGGGTGTATATAGCGTCCTCTCAAGACATGTAGGTACCTATGTGTATAGTGTATTGTATACAACTATTATACAAGTATACCTTATAGTTTATACTTACGTAGTTACGTATAAGTTAAACATAATTTTGAAAACAATATATTATAAATAATGATAAATGATAATACCTCACATAGAAAATCGATTTGTTATAAAACTAATTATTTATAAGAATAACGCTTTAATATAGTAATACTATTTGTATACATTGTTATAATTCATTTATATTTTGAAACAATTATTATTTATTATACTTCAATTATTTCAAAGATTACATAACGCTTTTTAAAGTGGTTAAACTTAATTCTTTTAAACAGCGTCCTATTATTAAGTATGATGTACTATACCGAGTAGGTACGTTTGTAAGCAGTTCTTTGAATTCGGAAATGATATATTGTTTGCGACTAAATTACTCTCTATTATTATATACTTTAAACAAATGTGAATCATTAACTTGCTGTTCATATTAACTTTCTTGTCAGTTAAATTGATTTCAACAATATGATTACTCATGATGTCACAACAAACACAAGGTTACCTATATACAAAGGTACTACTGTTACGGCACTGACACATAATATTATATGACATACATATAATTATTATATTTATGTATGTGGCCTGTGAACACTCTAAACAGACAGCTCATCTCTTGAATATTAGTAGTTAAACATATTATAACAGTTTATAGCTAATACATTACTTACCTAAACGATAGGTTTAGGTTGTTAAAAGTTACAACAAATATGAATTGATAAAATTATATTTTAAAATAATTGACTTCGAACATTGTATAGTAATATTCTAAATAATAAAGGTATATGTTTAGAAAAAATGATTAACAAATAGAATGCTAGTAAATCCTATTTTGTCAATTGTTTGTTTATTGTTATATACGTTACCTATGTACACTTTCACGCATTACCTAGGTATATGCAGTATGCTTAGACAATAATTGTATTTATTTAAATAGTGATACAACATTTTTAATTGTCGTTATGTATATCTCAAATGTATATGTCATGTTCTACAACTGTAATTTACATGACATTGTATTGATTAAAAAATGTTGAACATAACCTACAGTGGACCTAACCTAGAGAGTTAAAATTGTATTTGGTATGTTGAAAAATAAACCCAAAGGATAAAGAACATTAAAAATGTAAGTTATTTACCCTCCTTATACATTAAACGTCCACATAATATCATCGATGCTTAATATTATGTTTATGTAAACTGTTTTACTTTTGGTGTATATAATATTCGGACAAAATACGGTTCTGATGTATTATTTTTTGAATTAAATACGGTTTGGGCGAAAAATTTGTCTTATAATATATTTTTTGGATAAAATATTTTTCTGCTAAAATATGGTTCTGATGAAATATTTTCGGAAATTGCATGCACACCCCAGTAAACATGTTGAATTTATATTCGCAATTTTGTAACCATTTTATTAAATATGAAGTTGCAGTAAAGTTAAAGACAAAATAATATTTAGTAGGTATCAGGAAAAATGTACTTCTTACAATAAATTATTAAAATAAATTTCCAATATCCTGAAAATATTTTTTTTGGAAGGTTTTTGTCTTGTATTCTCACTCTTTATTATGTTTAAAATATGTTTAAATTCTTATAAGCTTAGTAGTAATAAACTTGCGTTTAGTATAACTATTATATTATTGTTATTTATAGCGATAAAATAGGTACACCAACACGGCAACACCTTTACTATTTTGCGCTGAAGTGGACCAATAATTCTCATGGTCTATGTAGATTGTAGACATATCCATTATCCATATCCTGCAAGGTTTTTTTTTATGTAGGTACCTATAATTATTTTATTTTTCATACTTTTTAAAAGTATCTTAGTAGATATTACACTTATGTATAGTGAAATACGTTAACTAAAATAGTATTTAAGTAGTTCATATCTGACACAGCTTTTAAAAGAATATTTGATTAATTTTTAAGAGTATTATTTACAGCATTGATAATGTAAAAATATGTATTTTTCGTGGTGCATTAATTATCTAAAAGGATTTATTCTAAGTGTTATGGCTCGTAAAACTCGTTAGTATTAAGTCGTAATAAGTATAATAACTAATAAGCAGTAACACTAATGTATAATTTCACAATATCATAAAACCACGAAGTTAATATCATTGAAATTAGTTTTACCTAGCATTACATATTATATAGCCGTAAAGTTATTAAATACACAACTAATAATTGACGCAGTATTAATAATAATGTCCTATTAACAAGGCTGGGGTCAACTTTTAACTTTCCTCGAAATAATTAATAATTGTATAATAAAAATAAAACGATTAAGTAATTAAAATATTAACTTGATATTTAAATAGTATTATTTAATATTTATTATGCGATTACAAATTTAATGTCCAATCATCTCCTCATCGTCGCCGGTCGTACGTCAAAAAAAAAAAAAAAATGTCGAGTTTTACAACCACTCCCGCGCAGACTGTGAGGTATTTAAACAACGTTTGGGTATAATATGCCGTATACAGTTTCGCCATGCACGCCATGCATTTAATGGCATTTGACAAGTTTGAATGTCCATAAGCCACACGAGCTCACGGCTGTAATGCGTATAATATACATTGCACAATAATATCGCCTCGAAAACAAAATTTAATTCTGGCTTTCATAGAGTTTCCTTTTATCGTCGCCTGCCGGGGGGTATCGGTCGAATGTGCCTAGTGTGGACTAGCAAATAAGCGAACTACTCGTACAATACACACCAAAGAACTATATGTATAGTGCCATAGTGGCCTACAATAATCGTATTGGAATGCATTACGATTGAGGTGTTGAGCGTGATGATAACTTGTGCAACGTTGTCACATTTACATTTTCAAAACCACCTACCATTATAATACACGTACACACAATATTATGTTCTACACGTCTGCACCTCGATAATGGGCCGGGTCGCTCTCCCGCTGCGCGTGTTCGGATAATTCGAGAAAAACCAGAAGGGGTTAAAAATGTCCTTCTACTAAAATGTGTGAATTCACGCCGAAAACGGACGACGTAGTACAAACGGTATGGTCGAAAGAAATGAATTACTAACGTTTACAAAAAATTAAACACATCCCTCGATAGGGATAGTCGTTAAGTATATTACAATATTTGATGATATACTATATATTATACAGAACAATATAATATTATACAACATCGCAATATTTATAAAAGGCACCTTTAAAAGAGTTGCCGAGACTACTCGAATGTCGCAAATTATTATTGTAACTTGCCGGGGTATTTGTCCCGTTAAAAATGGCAGCCGCAGCTGCTGCACGCCCGCGGCATAGGCGTACCGAGTTGGAAGTGTTTCGGAGTAATGCAGACGAGCCGTCAGCTGTTCCGCAGAAATATTATTATCGACGAAAATAAAAGGACGGCGAAGAACTCACCGATAAAATATTAACGATTATAAATGCGTATAAATGCGTTATTATGTTCTGCGAATACACGAAAATAAAATACTATCTTCGAGCACTTATATTCGGATCATTTCGTCGAGCGAGAGGTCTCAGAGCGCGCTTAAAATAACGTTCATCGAATCGTAAATCTTAACCCGTTTTCGCTCTATACGTTATTGTCATGTAATTTACGAGTCGTTTCGTATGGTATATTATTATTATTATTATAATAATAATAATATATTATACACAAGGCGCGAGCCTGTTGTTGTAGTGTGTGTACCGGCGCGCCGTCGTCGGGTCGGCGATAATATATTATGGTAATGTTATAACTTATAAGTTATAAGTCTACACGATCACGACGGTGACCATAAATACCATAATACCAGCATTGTGTGCTCGTGTGCTCGTGTTTGTAGGACATTACCTCTATTGTTGATACTGTACGGTGTGTCAGCATCACTCAGCATACAGTATTCTTTGTACAACGTTGTCCTTAAACTCCCAAATGACCGAAATCATTATATTATGATTAATGATTACAGTAATAATAATTCTAATCGTCTAAATGACGCACTTTTTATAATACAGTAACTACTTATATACTATGTAGACAAATCCGTTTTTATTAATTGTCATTTTTTACTAAGCACACGTAAATACATCGTTTGCTGCAGGAAGGAGACAAATCAGACTGTCCGAACATCTGAAAATAAGCTTACATCGGAAAAGCGACATGTCCGTATTTCGTTTTTTGTTTCTCCTGAAGATTTATAAAAAGTGTATCGTTGTGAGCACTTCACCGGGGTTTCTACGAGAATGTAGCAATATTTCAACAATATATAAAAATTACGACCAAATTATATAATTGCACACTAGATAGGAATGAAATAGCCAATAGGTATGCATTTAGGATCAGGTTCTACGAATTTATTTGTATTAATTCATCTAATAATAATATGTAATTATCTATGTGTACCTATTCATTATAATATATTAAATGCTAGTGGGGCTATTGCAGGTTATATTATATATTTATATCTATGATAGTGTGGCAACATCGTATATCCTGCTTAGTCCCTAGACTACCGGTGAACTATATAATGCATTTTTTGTCTAATTAATTGACTAAAGAGTCACGTTATAAAAAAAATTGTTGAAGAATCTATTGTTTTGTCGATGGAAATAATAATCATGGAGATTCTGAAGAAACAGCCTGTACGTTTGTTGTCCTGCGGCGCTTTATTATTATAATTATTTTATCAATCAAATATAATATGTGTATTGTGTATATTAGATAGTTTACGAAATGTATATGCATATAAATATAACAGTAACAAAAGTACGTGCCTTTTTTGGGGGAAATTAGCTGTTGAAAAACGTTGCCTCGGGTACACCAAGTAGAGGTTTTTTCCATGTACCAGTAAAAAAAATCAATCAAATCGTTCATTTAAATTTTAAAACATTATTTATAATAATATGTTATAGGTATAATAATTTATCATGCCCATTAACGATTATATAATATTATTAGTTGTATGTTGAGGCCAAGTTGAAATAGAGGGAAGAGGTAGTTGATTCAAAAATTCATAATTCTTTTAATTTTAATATCAACCTGATTAAGAAATTACACGATGCCCCATAAATTTGTCTTGCTTCAATAAATAAATGTTTAGTCACATTCATTATTTATGAGCGTTTGAAGTTCATATTTTGACATAACTCGTCAAAATCAAGTAAGCTTACAAATTGATTTGTAGTTTGAAATTTTCAATTTTAATAGCTCAAGCTTGAAAATAAAAAAAACGAGATTCCTCATATACTTCAAAACTCTTGCGGTTATCACAAAGCATAAAAAATACATAATATTATGCACAAACATTTTTTATAGATATTTTAAGTTTTAAGTTTGACGAAGATGGACTTTTAAATGGAAAATAACCATCTTTCCTTTAACGGTTTTTGTTATTTTATTGACATTTTTTCAATTACGTTTTGGTATTATTATTATTATTTTATAATTTTATTATTTTATTATTATTTTATATGATTTACAGAATGCAAATTTTAACATATTTATTTATTTTAATCTATTTATACCGCCGTTGTATTGACTTAAAATATAATATGTCAATAGCAATAATATAGTATTATAATAGTTATTAAACAATATATTTGCGATGTTTTTGGTAAAATGTAGTTTAATCTACAACTGTGGTCTGTGCATATAATCATAATAATAACATTATACTTTTAACTACTAATATGAAAAATAAATAATTCTAAGAAATAGTCAAATAGAGACTGACACTGCAGTGAAAGTCATTTTTCGTATTTTTCCTATGATTTATCGTTGAATTTAAATTATTGAACACATCCATTGCTGAAGTTACCCACACACAATGACCCTGAACTACCCCTGTTCTTTTTTTTATTTAAAAATTAAAATCGTTGATAAATATAAATATTTAATATTAACAGGACAAATGCTATTTATATAGGCTATACGTCATATTATAATAATGTTATTGTATACAACATAAAATATATGGAACAATGTACATAGTCTGTTGTGCTTGTGATGTGTCACAACGTGTTTCACCATACTCGTACAGTTTGCGGTTTTCATTGTATATAACAATAATAATATTATTATACATATACATGAAACGTTTTCAAACGTTTACGGTTACTGCCGCGCCGGCCGGTCAATTGCGACGATGGCGATGATGATGATAATAATTATTACCCGTCCGATGGCCGTTTCGGCTCAGGCAGCACCCCGTTACAAAGGATTATTATAAATTTATAACATTATAATATATTATACGGTTGCAATATTATCGTCTGGGCACGGTGGGTTGCCGTTGCGGCGGCGAAAGGGGTGATGGCAAAGAAGGTTTAGGGGAGGAGGGTCAACGCTGGTCACTGCGGCTGCGGAACCTGGGCTAACCCGTGATGGGGGGGGACACCTCGGTCACGGGCGGATGGTTTTTTTTCTCCCTTTTTTTTTTCTACCTCGTGTGTCACGTATTTATATAGGAGGCATACGAACGCGCCCAGCTATTTCTTCTTCTTCTTATTATTATTATTATCATTTACTTCACGCTCGAGTACGATATTCGTATTAATCGTATTATACTAAGTTGGTATTCTTATTCCGAGACCATAGGTGTACCAGTTTATACAATACTAGCCACGACAATCACCACCACGTGCTCGTGAAATCGTGACTAGTTTTCGATAAGATAAATGTTATTGTATTTTTCAACGTCGTTACGTCTTGAACTCGAATATTGTGCAGTGGTGAGAACGAAAAAAAATCGTCTTCGCCGGTTGACCGGGGCCAATGTGGTCGCGGCGGCGGCGTCTGTGGCGCGAGGTGGGAAGTGGGAAACGGTGTTGACTGAAAGGGTTGTGGGGAGGGTGAGGGGGGTGGCTGAGTGCCGAGAGAATCGTAGGCGACCGTGCTGTGTACACACACGCATACAAACACAATATAATATGTCTACGTATATATATATATTATATACGTATATGACGTCGTACACGGTATAATATTATTATTATATTATATTATAACAGGATAGGCGTCGTCGGCGGTGGCGGTCGGGAGTTCCGAGAATAGATGCTGAAGGTCTCCTGAGCGTGCGTAGGAGTTCCGAGAAGCGCGTCGCATTGTAAAAATAATATACCGGCGGTACACGCGCAATGCGCAAGCGCTGCGCACACATGCACTCACTCACGCACGCACGCACGCACTTCTTCCTATCCTCCACCGCCGCCGCCGCCGCCGCCGCCGCCGCCGTACGGTATAGTGCTCTGGCCTAGTATAATATTTTTCGCCTTCCAATTTCCAGACACGCGTAATTTATTATCAACATAATGTATATAATGCGGACGACGTACCATCACGAAACGAATAGCGGGCGACCGAACTCGACTTTGCTAAAGTGCGTGAACCACTGCATATGTCCAAATACGACGACTGCGCCCCCCTCCACGCATACCCTCCCAAAGTGGCGCTGAACACTATATTATTGAGCTTTGGCCATCGACATATTTTGAAAATGTAGAATGGGGCCGCTTCATATTTACAATATATACCTTCTCCCCCCAGCACGCTAATTGGGGCCGATATTTAGATATATATTGTGGCTTTTTTAAATATTTTTCGCCAGACTACATTTTCAGGACTTCGGCGCCACTGCGTTCTGCCGCCGGGTCGCCGTCGGTGATTAGAGCCGGATTCACTGCAGCTTTATATTAACCTATACGCGTTGTCAGTCGTGCCATTGTCGTATTCTGATTGGCCGTTGTATAATCGGTGGTTTAGTAAGTTCCCTTACCGAATCATAGCAGGTATAAGCGGTTATACATGTAAGTCCCTCCACAAAAAATTCACCCGTACGCAAGTTCCCACACGAAAAAAAAAAATTGAAAGTTTGAATTTAGAATTCGTTTGTTTTGGTGTCGCATAAAAAAAATTCAAATACAATTTTTAAATGAATCTACAGGTTAGGTTATTATTATTATTATTATTTTATCAATATATACTAATATGTTGATATAATATAATTATAGGTAGTAATATGTTGATTACACATATATACCTAAATACTTATATATATTTTATGGATTATGAACTGGATTCAATTAAAAATTGGATTAGATTTTTTTTATGCAACACAAAAACAAGTTATATAATTTTAACCACACCAACTACGTTTAAACTTTCAGTCCTAAGTCTGTTTATAAAGAGCAGGTAAGGAAATTTGTATTCGTTATATTTTTTTTACGTACTTGTGTTTTATTTTTAATGTGGGAACTTACGTATGCATACCTATAGAAGATTTTTACCTGATAGATCTCGTGTGGGAACTTACATTCGACCTGTAATAGGCGTGGTATCGTTCATTAACCGTGATCTACCAAGAAATTTCCAAAGTTTGGCCGACCTCAACTTTTGGACACGATGTGACGTACGGCGTAGCTGTCAACCCTGCTTAAGTGGATAAAAACACTATTTTTATTTTTTAGTATCGTGTTAAAAACATATATAGGTAATTGACATTTGATAATACTATAGTATCTATAGGTTTAACATATATTGGTTTTTTTTAATTCGTGTTTTGCATGATACGACGAAATTGCTTTATTTGGCTTATATGAGTTGTTGGAAATGTAAATAAACAGCATGAATCACCTAAAAAACCAAAACTTAGCAATGCTACATCTTGTATTCAAATTAATTCCATTTTAAAATCTCGGTCAGATTACATTAAACGTTTATTACAACTAATAATATACTTTAATTTAAAAATATATTTAATTTTAACTTTTAACTTTCTGCCAATAAACAGAATTAAATTTTATTCGACAAAAATAATTTATTTGAAAACAGAAGTGGTGACAAATCTTGAGGTTTCCTTAAAAATATTTCATTCATGAAATAATTGTTGAAAAGATTTTATTTTCGCAATCGATGAGAGTCACGAACAAATTCAAGGTTCAAATGTGCACTTTTGATGAATATGAGAGTGATAAAGGATAAAATTACTTTAAATATTAAGAATCAGGATAAAAGAACAAATTAAAATTTGTTTGTAACAAAGCACTAATGCCACCTGCAGGTTAAATATCGTAATTTAAATAAATAAATAGATCCTCTGAAGTTTAAGTATTGTAAACAAGGCTTGTATTATAAAAAAAAATTGTTTTACGTTATTTAGTATTAGAGCGTTATAGTTTTTTTAAAAATAATTTAACCATTTTGTATTTTTTATATTTAACGAACGTTATATTCACATATATATTGTATAGTCTCCGTCTTACTAACGCAAATCAGTTTTACTCTGTTATTTTTAATATTATAGAGTGAATTGACCTATTTTCAAATGAATAGGCATAAATATTATCTATAAAGCACTTTAAAAGGTTTTTTTTTTATTTTTTAATTTTGAAGTAAGGGGAATTTTAAAATTATAAATTTGTTGTAAATTGTTCAATGCTCATAACTTTATTCTAAATGAAAATATCAAGAATATCTCTAGAGATGCCCTAGATAATAATATTTTTGCCTTTAAATTTGATAATAGGTCAATTCTCTCTAGTTCTAAAAAAAAACAATAAAATGGATTCTTTTTCAGGTAAAATTTGATATGTTATGTGTTAGTAAGACTGAAACAACGTATTTCAGGGTTTAACGTCCTTTAACATCCTTTAGCAAAAGTTTACAGTGCAATAGTCGTCATAAACTCATATGATGTGGGCAGTAGGGCCACAAGGGTCAGGGTCTAATGTTACATATTTTCTTTTTACTATAAATAAATAAAATACCGATAATATTAAAAATGTAACAATAATATTTAATTGATAATGCCGTTATGACCATGCAGGATACAGAATATAATGTTTAAATGTTATACGTTCAAAAAAAAATAAATCACGTGAAAAAGTATTTCCACGAAACCAAAATATTATGTACCTAAATGGAAAAAATGTATTTTATATTTGTGATACAGAAATATAAAATGGCTTTAATTGTTTCGTTTTGCGTTATGTTTTATGAAATTATACTCAATATATTTTGTTAACTAGAATATTGTTTTGTTTAAAGGTATTTTAAATTTTTCGTTAATTATTTTCCGTTTTAATTACGTTTAAAAATGTCAATCGTTTTTTATTATTCATAAAGTTATTATAATGTTTGCAAGTCCTGATTGTAAATTATTAAGGGCATAATAAATATTTAGAAGTGTGTGTAACTTATCGATTTTTGCAAATGGTTTTTCATTTTCAATCACTGAAATATTGTTGTGATTTGAGATATTAATGTACTTAATAGTTAATACCGTTATTATTTATAAATAATTTTAAATTGTGATATATTTTAATTTAAAATGTGTTCATTGAAAACTTTTTTTAGGATCGCATAAGTGGCAGCCGGCAGATGACAGATTAATATAACCATCTTATAAAATAATATCGAAATTAAAAAGGAACAATCGTAGACATTTGACATTTTCACCAAATTTTTAAATTAATATTTTATAGATAATATGATATAATTTTCAAAATATTTTACACTTTTTGAGCAATTTATAGATTTGAAATATTTGATTACTTTTTTATTTTTTATTTAATTTTACATTGAGATAATGTTTGTTAAATCAACAAGATTTAGAATTTAATACAAGTTTCTTCGCATGCATTTTTCTTACAATGTTAAAAAATAACAAAATACAGAAACATAAAGTCAATTTTTTTTTATCAGCGGGGTTTTTTTTTTATACCATTGGATAACATTAAAAAGTAATATAAGAATATTTCTGTTATTTTATTGTAGTTTATTAAAAAAATATTAATTATAAAGAATTAAAACTTTTTAACGTTATACTTAATGGAAAAAAAAATAGACGTATTATTGTTTTCATTGCAGAACAAAATCTTCAAAACCTTAAAATTGTTTTTAATTTATTTTTAAGTAGGCACTTGAAAAATTCTAATTAGTTTTTTTCGGTTTATGCTTGATAACATTTTTAAATCATAATACTAAAGTTTAACATTTTAATGTAAGGTTCCTCAAAACCTAGGTATTCACAGTATTCTACGGTATTGACTTGTAAGGTTATAATATATAGCATATAATTAGGTTTGGTTTTAGCAAAAATTAGTTCTATCTACCAAATTGAGAAAACTCAGGTAATAATATTATAAACCAACCGTATCCTTCGCACAGAATCGGTTTTCGTATACAAAAATGTTTATTGTACAGGTATGTTATATATAATATTTGTAAATAAAATTTAAGTATTGAACATATTGCGTCATCCATTACCGACTACAGTAGCCAGTAGGTAATAGAGTGACTTATTAATTAATGACGTGGTACACTGCTTGAAATCTGCTGGTGACATGGTGCCGCGGTTTGACGCAGAAACGCCAATGCGACTCCCTTGCGGAAAGGATAATATCCAAGCGGCGGTGAAGACTGCATTGCGTTGTCCTTTGATTGAAAAGTGCTCCCCACGCTGTGATGTGTGACGAAGTTTTATACTTTTATGTTTAGTTTATCGCACCTATACTGTTCTTTATTGCAAAATAAAACGGTCATAACTTTTTACAATATTAATTTAGTGGCGCCCAGACGGGTCAACAAGTATGTGATCTCGAGAGGGAGTGAATGTGAATGTAAATTGTTGTACTGGTGTCACAGCCCACAGGGAAGGGTAATGTTATGTAAGATGAAAATGAAATGAAAATAGTTTATTTCTGCAGACAATAGTGATTAACAGATTTATTTTAATTTTTAATCATTTTAAGGACTAAGACATAATAAAAGGTGTACCTAATCTATTTCGTTTGCTATACATTTGTAATAGACTTGGTGGCTATTGTTAATAATTGTATGGAAAATTAAGTAGGTATAAAGTAAAGATATGTTTGTTTTTAATCAAAATATAATTACTACCTACAACTAGTGATCATAAAAAAAATGAAAATATTATATCTGGAAAGAGAGGAAATACACTTCTCCCCCGCTCACTGGAATGATATATAGACCCAATTATCCAAATACTACCTATATGTCTAGATGTTACGATTATTGTCTTGTATACCATCATATGGACTGTTTATAGATTTACTACCTAGGTGGCTAGGTTTGTTTTTTCATATATTTATGATATAATTTTTTTTATATAAAATTGCGAGGAACTTTTGTATGACCTACTGCGCATTATGGTTGGGAAATAAACATTTTAGCTCAATCGATTGGATATTTAGAAGACTCATATTCCTGTCCGCAAAACGCGTTCTGCCAACACCATATCGCTGTGGCTGGAGGGATGTAGACGTCACGCACGTAATTCCATTGAGGTACTCAAAAATAAATTTACTATTCAAAAATAAAATAAAATATCGATTAATATTATTTAACCTATTAGGGTTTTTAAGGTGATTTAGTTTGTAAATTTAAATTTCTTAGCAAAACGTACATGGAGATTGGGTAGAAAAATCAAAATTGCATACTAACAATACCTATTATACTGCAATATTCTATATTATATTTTCAAACTGTATATCCGTATATTATTATATGTATAACAATGCGTATTCAATATGATATTATATTATTTTGTGTTTATTTCATGCGTCCTCGCGTGGACGACCGACATCCTCGCAGCAGGCAGACCAAAACACGCCGAAAATTATTTGCCCCTCCCCCCTCCCCCCTCAACTATCGACCATTCCACCCACACACGCACCCCGCCGCGACGCCCTCGCACCCGGCGCGTCGTCAGGGGGTGGCAATATTACACGTACACACGCCCGTTGTCTCACAGTCTTTACATTCCGAGGGCCAGACGACGCGGTAGACTCCTCGTGGTCTGCATGCTTCGCCGCCGCAGTGTTCGAAACACCGGTCCGATTTTACTGCTCTCGGCATTAATATAATAATATAATATTATTAGTTACGGCCGCGTCGTCTTCGTTTGTACCACCACCGCTCGGAGGCAGCTGCGACGGCCGTTTGTCGTGCGTTCGACGCGTGTGCGTGCGCGCGCGCCCGCCGTACAATGCGTGCGTGCGGAGGAGCGATTGTCGGGGCGGTCGTCGGACGGACGGACGACACCGGAGACACACACCGCCACGCCGGTGGTAAAGAACGGCCACTGTACTGTCAGACGTCAGTACTGGACCGGCACGCGAACCGTCTCGGCGTGGTTGACTCAGTGATTGTTTGTGTACTGCTAGTACCATAGTACACTTCGTCCGCGTACCGGCGCGCACGTTTCCGTTTCCACCCACACGCGTTTCGTTTTGTGTGCACCGTTGTGTATGGACGTGTGAAAAACATTATTATTATTTTCTTCGTTTCTCAAATTGTTTACAACCGCGGGTCGTCCATAAGTTGATATCGAATCGTTTGAGTGTAATTTCTTTTTGCCGTTCTGTGTAGCCTACTCGATACGCACTCGAGTTAATCCGATACTGTTGCCGAAGATTACAAGTCTTATATCTCTCCACGCTCTACGGTTCGACAACAACTCGTAAAACAATCGGCGTTATTTTTTACGGACTACAAACACGCATTGCAGGTATTACGATTTTATACGTTTTTATTTTTCAATATTTCACACCATAATATTACATATTATTATTATATGATTGATAAATACAGATTTTCAAGGGTCCTGCTAATTTCGGGGTAACCGGTAACTAAAATATGTCTATGGTATACGGTTATGGTAACCACCACCCAGTGAAATCGTCCGCTTCGACTAAAACTTGTCATATATTTTGTGTCTACATATTATTACAATATTATTTATAGCCAATACTGAATATAGTGAGCATGGTTACACCGAAACGATCGTATTAATAATTAACAGAAAGTTCCGATAAATCACGTTTAATTCGTGTAACTAAAATAACAAATAACTCGATGGTACCCAATTGAAGATAATATGAGTCAAATGACCGTGACGTTCAATAAGTATCAATTTATGGTACTTAATCTACATAGTAAATACACTTCAACAAACATTAGTTACGACTTGCGTATTTATTTTATCGTTTTTGTTCGGTTTGCTTAGGTTTTTTCAGTATTCTGAATTAAGATGTTTGTTTTACATTTTAATGGCACAAGATTAGGTAATATGTTTTTCAGTTTTCCTCGAGTTAGCTAGTAGCGTCGTACAAAATAATTACATTAGGTAATGTGTGTATCGAGTGGAGTAATAATTGAAAAGTGCAACTAAGCCATCTTAACGTCATAATAACACTAGTTACAGAATTCCACGAAAAGCATAACGTACATATTTGCTTTAAATCTCAGGTCTTTAGGTTATTTATAATATTATACTGTTCAAGGCGTTCAAGCTAAATAAGACAACATAATAATAAATAAAAGTGTTATCACTTATGACTTATTTAATTATTAAAATTATTAGAATCACTATTCGCTATACCTAATGTTTTCTCTGCCATTAATGTATAAAAACTATTCAGAAATTACGTCTGTTAAAGGGGAGAGAAATTTAAAATTTGTTTTCTTATTTAGAATTCTCGTTAAATACATAATTATATAATGTACCTATTTACGATAAACCTGTGCAATAAAATATAATTAAAACACAGCTATATAGGGGTAGATATTATAAGGTATCTAACCTAGTAGGTATATAACCTATATAGGTATTATGACTTTTTTTTCATATAATTTATATTAGGATGATGTCAGCTCGATATTTGTTTTCGCTGTCAGACCCACGCCCGGCCACGCGTAACATTGACAAAACGCATTCACGTAAAAACGTTTTTTTTTTTTTATGATTTTTGAGTCATCTCACAGTTAAATAACCTATTAAAATAATTTCAAAGATTTTTAAATTCAAATAATTTCTTTGAGAGTTTGTCGTATCGGTTTTATATTTTATTATTATTTGACTTAAAAAATAAACAAAAATTGTCAATTTAAACGGATATTAGATGTTGTGGAGGCAACACTTAGACAAATCAATAAAACCCTTTAAAATATTACTCTCAATGATTTTAATTAAAGATTTAAGATTACTCAAAATCATAATGAAATTATTTTGCGTCAAAGTTTGCGTTTCGTCTATGTTGCGGTTGGTTGCGCCTGATTGAGAAAACAAACAGTGCGCTGGCCGCTGACATCCTCTTAAGGACCGAATACTTACTGAGTATCTATTTCAATTAATATTTAATTCGTGTAAAAACAGGATACAAGGACAGGGTGGGTTGAGTGAAAAAGATATCCACACTACTTCAAATGGTTTTTTTTTTTGCTAAAATTACTTACATGGTATTATGCAATACAGTTGACTATTCCCTACAGGTTATTTTTTGTTTATTTAAGATAACACAATTTAATAGTTATAACTTATAAGTTATTAGATTAAACTTTGTTTTTCGAATATTGTGGTTGTGATAAAACTGTACAAGGCAATAGGGACTATACGCCTCCACACCCACCAAATACCAATTTAACGTTTACTAAATCCAAATAGGTACATAAATATTAATTACAAATTTATTGAACCATGTAACAGCAGACGACCAACATTTGACAACACTATATAGTAAGTATAGTAACACAAAAACAGAACAGCTAGAAAAATAACTTACAAGCTATACCTAAAAAGTACAAACTAAAAACGGTAAAAAAAATCATTCGATTCGTAAACGAAACACGTAAAATAAAATTAAAAACAACAATCAAGATCAAGGATAAAGACGTGATCTAAATCACTAAAGATTATGATTATGGTTTAAATATTATTATAAAACTGTGTTGTATACCAGACGTGGATTCAGGGGGTGGGGCAAAGAGTCACTCAATTCAAACACATATATACCAGATACTTTTGGTGTTAAAATAATGTTAAAAGTAACTTAATTTATTTTTACGTTAAAAAAACTACGTGTTTGAAGTTTTTACTTGACGATCGTGTGTATATCAGTATAGAGTTAGTCCCCCCCCCCACAGTATTGCCTAAATTACACCGGACAAATTGTTAATAGTGACGTGGACTGCGATGTCTTCAAATGTTGGTTGTCGTTGTCCAGTCAAAATTTGTGTTGCGTGGTGAGGACTGAGGGGTGAGAATAAAACACCGAATGTGTTAGGTGCAAATGCAAAATGGAATGTTCAATGGATATTAGATTTTATTGGAACGAAAAACTGATATGAATTAGACTCTGTCACTCGGAAAGGTTGGTGACCAGACTTTGCTGTTCTTTGTACTATTGTGACTGCTGCTGTGATTTTCTGATGTAATTTGGAGTTTGGACGTTTTGTGACTGTCTAAATTCGAAAAAAATATCTTACAAATTAAGCCCAAGACTCATACTTTGTTCGGTGTGATTTGGACAAAGTGGGAGAGGGATTAACTACACTCATATACACACACGAACGTCAAGTAAAAGACTAAAAGGAGAAAAAACAATACTGCGCGATTACGTGTACACTGTACACTTAACATTACCACTTTACTTGATAGTCTACTTTTTTGATACAAATACCCTCGTAAATATCTATATATATAGGTATTTACATTTTATATGGATTTTTATTTTTATTTTATAATTTATTTTATTACAGTAGAAAATCTAATCATATATTATAAATATATAAGCCGAGTTATAAACTTAGTAGACCGCGGCTGTAGGGGAAATTTTTAAAGAAGTTCTAAAGCTTCTTTTAGAAGTGCTAAAGCTCCACAAAACATTCGTATTGATATCCGTAACTAATTACAGCTATAAAAAAAGCTGAATGTGCTGTCTAAAGTGCTCTACAATTTTCACATAAATCCATCTATGAATTAAATTGGTACATAATGGTATTTATAAGAGAGGTTATTTTTGACAATTTCCAATAAAAATCATGGAGTTTTAATAAAAAAAATAAAAAATACTCAAATTTGAAATTTGTTGTTTTGAACAAAATCGATTTCGTTTATTTTATTTGTATCTTGTCGTTCTTGAAAATGATACTCCACGACAACTGATAGTTTCAACAATTATTAATTCTAATATATTCTATGGACGTTGTATAATTGTTAACTTAATTGTAGAACTTTTAGGGTATAAATATATTTAATTAAATGCAGATTATCTTGAAAATATGTAGTTTTTATTAAAAAGCTTAGCTAACGTATAAATTATAATATGAACTAATACAATATTATTATAATTATTTATGTTTATAATTTGTCATTCTGACTTAAATAATCAAAAATTTAATTTATAAACGATTAAAGATTCAACTAGACGTTTGTACCGAAATGTTTTACTTTCGTGAATTATGTCTTCTTATCATTTTATTTATAACAAGCTGGTTATGCGTTTTTCTTTTGACTGATGAGATGATGTTAATTCTCATTGCTATTATAATATTATGTAGTATATTAAGAATCGAAAATCCCGGTTTTATTAACTTTATGTTTATTGTTTATACATTTATGACTTTATAATAATAGTATAATAATAATATATTATAATGAATATGAAATGTAAATGACAAATACAGAGAAATTAAAACAATAAAATAATAGTTGATGGAGAGAAATACTATAATACAGAGAAAAATTATGAAAAAAGATTTTTGTAAAACAGTACTTACTTAAAAAAACAGAATGGTCGAAGGAGTAAAACAAAAAGATTATAATATCTTTGAAGTCTGATGTTATATACAAATTTAATCAGGGCATACACGAAGTTTTGACGACATATGAGAAGGTCTTGTGCAACACAATATAAAATATTAATAATAATAATAATAATAATCTATTCGCAACAATAATAATACATATTTAACAATATTTAAATTTGAATACAATATTGCAGCACCCCCTAAAAGTGCTGGGGAAACTAACATACCTGGCTATATGATTTAAGTAGGTATATTAAATTGGACACGGAATAATTAACCTAACCTATTTTGTTGTTTCACTGAGTGGCCGAGTGGGCTATCGAATTTTGTGTAGAGTGGTATCTATAGTGGAAATTTCGAGATTCCGAAGTAAATGATTTTTATACGTTATAACTTATAAGCATTCACCATTCATTGCCTTTGTCATAGGTTGTATGGCTGTCTTCGCTAGTTTTGGATATCTATATCTTAAGAGTTAAGACTTACAAATTTAACAACAAGGTCAATGGAACCGGCAATTTTAATTTTACCTAATATTTCTAGAAAAACTAATATTGTACTGTCTTATTTATAATTTTTAAAGGTCTTGTATAAACAATGCAGGTGGTGAACCTCTACTGTCAAAACCTTTTTTGAATATGATTATTTATCCTTGATTTTAAATGAAGGTATAATAATAATATGATATTAGCGCTTTAGTGCCAAGGTGAGACAAGACGCGTATCTAACACGTCTTATCCGTACTTTTTTAATTTTTGTATTTAAAGACTTAGTTAACAATAAATAACAAATTTATTTTACACTTCTCCTCCTGTTTGTTCCTTGGAAAATTCATTATAATCCTATTTAGCTAATATCGTAAACTTGTTCAAAAAACTTGATAAATATGTTTAGTTTTAATTAAGGAGAACAGTAAATAAATTTATTAACAACACACGGAAAACACAAAAAAAAAAATGATAACATTTAAATGAATTAATTTGATGTATAATAGACTGTAGTGTCATTCGTGAAAGTGAAGTTTTTATAGTATCAATATATCATATTTACACGATATAAATTATCTTTGGCGTATCAAAAACTCGTCAATTCCATATTTAAAAATTGCTTATTGATTCGTCAACGGTTTCCGTTCTAGAAATAATGTATACAAAACATGACGACACATGATACGACCGTAAGTCGTAATTGTAGGCATTATATTATAATACTAATAAAATTCAAGAAAAATGTAATAAACTCGTCGGGAAAACCATTATGATCTTTTAAACAATTTTTATGACGTCACATTTCAGGAAAATCAGTTATTAAACCACGATTATTTAACCTACATTAAAATTGTTGTTCAATGAAAAACTTAGCCGTTTTATACATACTTATTTTATATCATAGTATTATATCTTATAGACTATAGTCAACTAAAAAGCTGCTTCAAATGCGTGTAAAAAGGTATAATTATTATACTTACGATTATAATTAATAATTATTATAGCCTATATAGACATGGATCATGTTAGATTTTACAAGCTGTTGACGAAGCCTGAAACATATTTTCAAGTTTTAAAAAGAATTTTCATTATTTTTTTATATTAAAAGTTAAACAGGTTATAAAATAAAACAGCGGGTCAGCGCACTCCCACAAGAACAAAATAAGTTTTTTCCTGTAATAGTCTTGATAACTATCTGCAGTGTGTTTATTAAGTACATAAAATATAAAAGTACCGTAAATAATACAAAATGATATTTCAGTACAACGTTAAGCTTATGAGTTATGAGAGAATTATCAAAACTTCCTTTTAAATGAGCATAATTGGTACACTTGTAATAATTATGATTGTTTAATAAATTACTTATAAGAAAAAAAAACTAAATTATTTTTATTTTATTTTATTTTTTAATTACAGGGTTAAGATAAAATATTTTTGAAAATTGTTCGATTATAATTATTGTTTTTAATACAATTTAACCGAGTTAAATTTAAATTACACGATCTTATGCTTTTGAAACTCGGTTAAATGTGCTGTATGAAAACCCGGCGGCGGCCAGCATCGCCGGCCACGATTGCCATGCCCATAAAATTGATAAGTATTTTTATCGTTTTATATGACTTATTATAATACTTATTAAACTCTGCACATGTAGTCAATTCTTATTTTCATGCGATATTTTATTATGAAATACGTTGTCGCTTCCTGGTATTGTTTGGTATTTTACTCGTATTTCAAGGGGTTTATGAATTATGGATGTTTTCCAAATATTCCGGACCGAGAAAACTTTTATAGTTATTCTTTTAAACGCTGCGAAAGTTAAAAAATATATATTTTTTTTAAGTTAATGCGTTATGACTGTTTCAGTTAATAGAATTAATAATATGCGTCTCGGCTTTTTGAGACTCGTGTGTTTCAGGTACTTAAGTGTTATTTATTTTAAATTAAATTACAGTCACTAGCCACGGGGTCAGGGTTTTATGTTTTACGAACCGTAATTGACAATTGAAAAAATAATTATAACTGATGACTAGGTAGTAAACTAGCAAATGTATAGGAAGTAGGTAAAAAGTAAACATTAATAGAACTGACAGTTGTTGTAGAAATTACCTACATCAGAATTGGAGAACTTTTAAAGTACTTAAAACTTAAGGTTATATTATATTATGCTAAATCAAAACTTTAGTTTTTATATGAAAACAATATTATATTACACAGTGGTGTTTCACTCTGCAGGTCTCCGAACTTAATTTTAAATGCAATATAACTCATCTTTGATTTCAAATTGTGAATAATTGAAATATCGGTTGACGCACCTATACTTCATAAAGTATGTGAGTGCATCCAATGGACCTATACATTTATCTGTACTAATATTTATTATAATAATTAATATATCTTACACAGAATCATTTTACCTTGACTTTTCTCTGATTGTAAATATATACATGGTATTATATTGATTAAAATTCCTGAGAAATACGAACCCGAGGTATCTACAATATGCGTTAAAACTCCCCTCGTCCATGTTTAAGGCGCTGCAGATACGAATAAATGACGCTCCTCGTTTGCTTTTTTTTTTATCACACTCTAAAATTGTACTTAGATTTAGTTATACGTTAGTAAGATTTTTTTGAAAGAGGTCAAAAACATTTAAATTTGTATACATTTTATTGTAACTTTTAAATACTCAACAAACTATAAGTGACTTTAGTGTAATATATCTTTTAGAAACCTCAGAGTTTGTAGAAAAAAAAACAATTTAATTATTAGTATATATGCTTAATTTGTTAAACATTGTACTATATAGTTGTAAAGAATATAGATTAGGAAGTATAGAGGTATATATAATAATATGTTTCAATACATTTTCATTTTAATCATATTATTTATGTTTAATTTGACGAAACCTTAACGATGTTCAAGATAAAAAAACCAATACACGTTCTCAGAATCATAATTTCCTCAAAACTGGTGTCTGGTGCTTTAACAACTATTTTATGCTGATGATTGAAAATAATTTAAACAACTTTGTATTCGTTTACATTATAAGCTCTGAATAGACCTATAAAATAAATTTTATAATATATATGCACATGTTTACTTAATATAATATATAATACACTACGTAGGTACACGTTCTTTTTAATCTTCGAAATCATGATTCCCAGAACGTGTATATTTGTGTTATATCTTAAAATTGTTAAGGCTACTTCAAATTAAACATAAATAATGTAATTTAAATTAAAATACAATATATAATATGTACTTAGACCTAATCTATATGACTATATCTGTATACTTATGACTTATGTATTGAACAATGGATTTTTCATAATTTTTTCATACTAATTAAACATTTTTTATCTACAAATTCTGCCGCTTATAAAAATTACTATTTCAGTATAATTTATAGTATTTACAAATAAAACGATATAATATACTCAAAATTAAATAAAATATTGAAGCATTTAAAAGTTTGGCAAGATGGATGATTCGTAGACACTCCGTGGTAAGCAACATTCTAGATTTTCATTTTTTTTCAGAACAAATATTATTTAGAACAAAGTTAAAAACACAATTAGGTACTTACATACACTCTATACTTTGGTTTTCATAAAATAAATGTCTGGTGATAAAATGGTGATTTTATTTTATTTCAAATTCTTTTCAACATTTTTATAAAAAACCTGTTTTTACATCGTAAGTTGAACCTATTTAATTTAAGGCTCCATATAACGTGCAATATAAACACGAATACATTTTGTGAAAAAATGTATAAAACAACTTAATAATTGTTTACCTTGATTTAGCCTCAACTTCTCAAAAGTCTCGTCATTTTAACAATCGATATTTAAAAGACGGAACATATTTTTATCTTAACAGTTTTTTCTTCGCTTTGGAACTGCTGGTGAGTCAAACCTAACCCATAGCTTTTCAGGCTTCCGCAATACAAAGTATTTTAGTGAGATTACTCATTAATATAATCCTATTGAGTAATGAAACTTTATCAATATAAAATATTTGAATAAGTCAATAATTTAATACTAAAATAATATGATAACTTATCTTGTATATTCGTATTACGGATGTCGCCAACATCTAGCCGATAAAATCCCTATAGTACCTATATCATCGGTCGTCCCGATAGCGGTTGATCGACACAGTTTTAATCGGCTCCCGACAAAACGCACAGTTGCTATCGATCTTACAAAGTTTCGTATTTGAAACTCATTAAACCGGTGAATGGGTATGACACGGTTCAGGAGTATTTAAATAAGTTGTTTTTTACAATTATTGTAAAGTTTGTACTGTCTGTAAAGTTTACCCGCAACTTGAAAACTATTCAAAAATGTTTGATAAATGATCAAAATTATGTTTAGTCAGATAAAAAAAAAAAAAATGCGCTAAACCGCGGTAAGAATAAACACTTTATTTGACTTAACTGTGAAGTATTTCTCTTTTAAAACGCCCGTGCGCATGCAATGCAACTAAATCTGAATTAAATTAAGTAGGTATTTTAAGTACACGGATTTAAAAAGAACAACACGGCCGTACCTATATAGTCTATATTCAACTGACTGTGTGCAGCTGTGACGGTGCATGCTTATAGCATATTATAAAAGTGTTTCTCTGTAAACAAATATAGTAGGTCGTGATTTGTTCGGTGCAGTTGAAATTACTTTTTTCATAATACTCGTACATATAATCATCGGGACGGCAGACACGAATCTCGAGGGTTTCCGAGTTCGAAGAATAATACATGAAAAGTCTCCGCCTCTGCCACTATAGGTTAAGTTATATATTGTATATAGGTACAGTCCACTGCCCACGCGTATACCATTATTAAATTTAAGTTTATGGGTATAATAATAATTCGTCTCCGACTTACGGTGCACTGGAAACAACACCTGGTTACGGGTATTTTTTACTATTGATGCTAATTCATTTTTTTTCCTTTTCAAAACTGCAGTCGCGTGTTTTCAGTATACCCATTTAATTTTTCTTGTTCACTGAAACGTGCTTAAAATTGCAATCACAATTTTATAATACATCCGAAGCATCATTTGAGGACAGGCGCATTTGCCATTTTACACTAGCAAAAGTCAGTCATTAATTTCCATTAAGAGTTCTACGAAATTGCTTTCTCCCGCTCGTATATTATTATATGCGTTCGTCGTTCGGCTGTCGTAACAGTCATTAATTATTATTATTACATTAAACTTTCACCGATGAGAAAAAATCATTGTGACGACTTCGAATTATGAATGAAACATATTATAATTATTATTGTTCTCACACGGCAGGCGGATTGTATGTATATATATAAATATCTGTTTCCCGTGAAAAAATTATAGAAATATATAAACGATAATAATAATTATTAATAATCGAGAATGACTATACTAATATTATTAGTAATTAGGCCAATTTAACGTCGATTATCACGCGGATAAGTAAAAAAAAATGAAAAACAAATTCCTGCGCAACATGTGTGAAGTGTTGCAACGCGCGTAGGTACATCATATACGCAAATAACGTTTTTTTTTCTTCTAGATACACGTTCTAGGAATCACACATCACAACCGTTGTTTAGATATATTATAATTTAATACGATTCGATAACGAAAACAATTCATGTATTGTTCCGGGTCGTTGTTGCGCCCTCGGGCCGAGACCATATTATAATATTATATCATCATAGTGCTGTCGTAAGCCATATAGTATGTTTTTATTTCGGTTTTAAGCATAATAATAATAATATATTAGGTAACAGCGTTTTGTGAATTTCCACGATACACATTAAATCTATATTATTATAGTTCGTAAACAACGGATGTGCGTGCGTAATATACACGCGACAGTCGTGCTGCACTCATGTGCAGCGTATTTTTTCCGGTATTGAATGACGCGATTGCTGAATATTTTATTATTACAGTAGCTACTCACCGCAGTAGTATTGTAGTAATATTAAACAGGTATAAACATGACGTGTTCTCTTAAAATTAAATGTTATTCCGTGTGTATCGGAAATGACCACTCGAGAAATGGCCGCCACAAGCATTAGATTTTTTTAAAATATTTTTTTTTTTAGAAAATATACAATATGTAATCCAATGCACAATTAAGTTTAAACACAATACTATATGAGAAATGAGAAAAAACAAGGACAAAAAGACAAACAATTCTGAAATAGAAGTCACCCAGACAGGGCCGTAGCTAGGATTTTTTTTTTGGGTAGGCTCACCATAAAATTTCTACTCGCCGATGGAAATGGGGACTTTTCCCAATTTTTTTATTAGCCTACCATAATTTCAAAGTTGTCAATGATTATTTTTATCAATAATTGAATAATTAATAACTTAAAAAACAAATTGAACCAAAAAGTAAGTAGATAGTTTCAAAAGATGCAATTTTTATTTAAGTACCTACCTAAATATGAGAATCTTACAAAATACAATTATAAATATTAATTAATATACTTGTAGCTAATAATATACGTATTGTTAATTTATAATATATTTTCAAAGTAAAAATTCTAATCTTCTTTTCGTCATGACAGTGTCTGAATATATTATTTGTAATCTTATTGGTTTTTTTCTAGAGAAAATCTGGGTAGGCCCGAGCCTACCAGGCCTACCTACTGGCTACGCCCCTGCACCCAGAGGACAATAATTCAACTATAAAATAATTTCTTTTATTTAATTTAAGTTGTATATAGTTTTTTTTTCATATTGTACGTTGGCTAATTTAACGATAGTACGATACCAGTTCCGCTTAAGTAATCTTGAAAGGTTTCATGAGACATTGTTATAGGGACGGGTTAGAGTGGGAAGCCTTTGTTGCGAAACCTTTTGTAAAATACATTTACTTCTTCGTGCATGGATTTAAGTTTTATTTAAGATTATAGGCACGTATATGGAAGTTTTTTAGAAATTCTATACAATTCTACATTTAGGAAAGTTTTTATACTTTATATTTTGGCATTGCCTCAAAGTTGTGGAGCCCGTAGCGTATAGGTCCAAATAGGTTTGCATACTGACAGGTATAGGGCATGATTCGAATAATTTTTAAACGTAGGTATTCAAACTTGAGTAAGCAATGATTGACATTATAATTTATTAAAAAAAATTCTATGAGCGACCACCGCTTGATATAATTATTAATGCGCGGGTGTGACAATAAAGACTATATAGGTATAGTAAAAGGAGGAGGAATCCGCGTGATTCGTTATCGCGACAGCGCGTGGTTTAAGTAAATAAATTTATTAAAATGTTGTTTTTGTGTTACGACTATCGTGTTCTACATTATACAGTTCGGTGTCAACGACGCCGCCGCTAAGTCTCCCGAAATGTTTAATCCCGTTTGGTGCACACTATCGGTCTACGTAATAATGATTTCATAGTTAAATTCCTCTCGACAACCGCGCGCCACTCATAGCTATATATTCTATACACAGTCAGTCAGTGTTCATACTTCATACCGATACAGTATAATATTAAGCATAGGTATTATATTATTATACAACGTGCGTATGCAAAGCAGCAATATACATTTTAATACAATAACCTGCAGCACACCATCTCATAATATCTTCATAATATTGTCGTCTTCGTCGTTTCGTTTCTAGGTATGTATTATATACAATATGATAAAGATGCGCATAATTTATGTATTTAAGCAAAAATATTTATCACTTTATCGAGTATATGACTATACGCAGTACCTATTGTATATGCCCCAAAAGTCCCGCGTTACATCCTTAGTATTTCCGTTAAATCAATACATTTAAATGCAGTTTTTTACAGTAACAATTCTAATTAAATGGCATAAATTTTTTATATAGCAATTTCCTTGATCAAGTTATTTGAAACAGTTTAAAAGAAAACAAATATTACAATTTTAACAACTTAATTTGTTTAACATGGTCGATTTTCATTCTAATATAAATTTTTTTTTAAACAGTTTTAAAAATAAAATCTTGAAAATTTAAAAAAATTAATTGCATACAATTTTAAATGTTTAAAAAAAAAATTCAAACCTTCAATTAGAATTTCCATACTTATTACAGTAAAAACCTGTATTTAAATATATTGATTTAGGTACCTCGGAGATACTATAAGGTTAGACTTCGGGACTTTTGAGACAGACCTACTGTATAGATAGTTTATATTATAATTTATTATTATATACAATCGTTCATAATACAAGATTCGTATATTGTAACTGTGATATACCGGCCGGCGGAATCCTCGAGTCGTATAGACGTCAAGCGTCGCCGTGCGTAAATTGTAGGTATACTTGTAGGCACACTTATAGATTCGAAAAAATTCCCGTCGGAACCTAAATACTGCCCGATGCAGTGTAAACAATAATAATAATAATAAGTGTACCATGTCCGGAGTGTGTAGATCAATAATTACAACGTGGATCATACCTGTATACATAGTACAATTTAATATCATAATTTATATACTATTTTGCATGTGGTATACGATCGCAGACGTCAATGCTGCAATATGCTGAAACACCACGAAGGATCTCTTGGCTAAGTTCGAGCATCCGAGTGTATCGTGGTACTATGATGATGTTGATAATAATGCTCATATGGTCTCGGGTGTAAATTATAATATATTATTTTAATATTTAAACGTATTCATATTATTATAAACACATAATCCGAGAGAATTTTTGTAGAGAATATTAATCTCCCGTCACCCGCCGTCACTATTTTATACTTAAACGTAATATTATTATGTAGCACTGCGTAAATGTATCTATGTATATATTAATTTAATACCATTTTGAATTCATGACTATACATTTTTGATCATTTTTGACAGAGACGCGAAACCTTGTAAATTATAAAGTCTAAATACCTTCCAAGAATTAAATATGTACTTAAGAAATCATAAACATAAATCGAAAAAAACTAGCTAGGTAAATAAATTAGAACATTTCAAGTAGCCTATATTATAAAAACAGTTTGAGGAAAAATCATTAAAATATTTTTTGATCAACAACTATATGTTTGTAATAAAATTGTTAGTGTACTTTTGAAAATCCAATTTCGTTAAAAATTTTAATTTAAACGCTTATAAAGAAATATATCAAAGTATTTTTTCTACTACTAAAATATGTTGTCTTACGAAAAAACACATTGTCGTAAAACCCCAATCTGAATCCGTTACGAGTCTAAAATATTTAAAATATTAGTTTATTCATCGCAACCGTCAGATTTTATTCATGAATCGTGAATTTACCGTCAATAATTGTAATATATGAGACGGTTCCATTGACGGAAATCGGTGGTGGGGTTTTATCTTTGGGTCGTCCACTCGTAAAAGCTACCATAAAAACCATTATCCGTATAGAAAACGGTGGTCAATAAACAGATTTATAATAAAAAAATAAAACTGACAATTTAAATATTAAAAAAAACTTCTTGACTGAAAAAAAATCCTTATTATTTGTACGGAACCACTCGCTTTGTCATACTCTAAAATTAAATTAAAATACGTAGGAAATCTCACCGTTAATTACCATGGTGGTTTGTTGTCGGAGTGTTCTAACTTTTGGCTATTAAATGTAAAAATTGGTTATAGAATATAGCCCTCCTAAACGGCTAAATCTTATATCTATAACCCATAAAATACATAAATTCCTTGAGAATTTTGTAGTACCTATTACTAATTATACAATTTTAATAATGTTTCTTCGAGCCAAGCGATTATATTTTTTAATCGCGTTTTATACAATGCTGCATCCATAAATTGAATATCAATATTTGGTGACCCACGGCCACGCATATCAATGGGATCTGAGTATCCCAACTCAGGCGTAGCTTCAGGGACCTTTTTGTGGGGAGGGGAAGGGAGTCAGACGCCTATCAAAAATCTTACAAAAATAACCTAACCAGTCGGGGGACTGCCGGTAGAAGTGACAACTTCTTAAGCACGTTGGGCACCCCGTAAGAAAGCATTTGCGGGTGAGGAAAAAAGTATGAAATCGCGACACCGCCACCGCCACCGAGAGTACATGTATATATATATACTGTGGTAATGTGGTATATACTGTTATACTTAAGTGTGAGCGTGTATGTGTATGTATACTAGAACAATTTCACTTCGTTTTTAAAAATTTTGTAATGCTTAGGAAATAATGTACCACGAATTGTTTTATTTATCAATATAAAATACTATACATAATTATTTCAGTTATTTTACATAAAAGAAAAAATATTATATTATAATATTATAATATTAATGTACTTAGCTTAGCTGTATAAAAGCAGGCGGGCGTTGTTGTTTTCCCGTAACTGCCGTCTGCTGCGCGCGCAGCTTTGATACACTAATGTATATACCACAGTACATATATATACTCGCGGTGGCGGTGGCGGTGTCGCGAGATCATACTTTTTTCCTCACTCGCAAATGCTTTCTTATACGGGGTGCCCAACGTGCCTAAAGAAGTTTTCACTTCAAAAATCAATTTCTTCTTCTCTATTATAAGGAAACCCTAAAGCCAGGAGGTGGCGTGGCCTCCCCCCTCCCCTTGGAGCTTCAAATTAATAATTAGAAGTCTCGATTATTCGTTCATATAACATACGTAACTCCACAACGTGCAGAACGATGGGCAGCCACCGCAAATCAGATAATAAATTATTTTCATTTCATACAATTTAGTTGCAAATGGCAACGTTTATATTTTATAACCAAATTAGACAACGTTGTATTGCAATACATGCGTCACCCAACGTGAGCGATGGGAGACCGACGCTAGCCGCAAATCAGAAAATAAAATTATTTTCATTTCATAAAATTTGGTTGCAAATGGCAATAATACGTCCATTTTTAACCAAATTAGGCAACGTCGTAACGCAACACAAAATAATATTATATACCTATATGGTGATGAAACGTAAATTACGTAGGTATGGAGGTGTCAACGTCACAATAAAACATGAATTATGTATTATTTATTATTTTCTTTTTATATTTTCATAATGATGCACGCGCATACTCCGTTGATAGTTCCAGTGAACTAATTAATAATAGTATAATAATAACGATTTATAATATTGGCAATTTGGTCGGATGGTCGTCTTTATATAATATACTATCTAAACATAAACGTGCGTAGACTTAAATCGTAGATGTAGCATATTATATAGAATGAATAGCGACCCATTTTTTTACAATCGGGAAAATACATTTTGAATGGCCAAAATTATCAATTGTATGATACACAGGTAGGCGGAGCTATTGTGACTACAGTGGATAAAATGTGTACATTTTACTAGGTAGCTTAGGAACCTATTTTTTTATAAACTAGGTACATTTGTACAAAGTATCTAATGGAAAAGTTGGTTCAGATCCATAACGAATTGCCACGGCCGGTCGACCGCCGGCTGTGACTAAACGATTATATAACTATTGCACCGTAGCGGCTCAACAATTTTCGCACATGTAGAGGCACGTTTAAGCAGTCCCAGGGGGGTTTGGGGGTGACCCACAGTTTTCTTTCTCATTATTATGTGGTCCCTATTCTGACATAAATACAATTTTATTTGAACCATTATGTACATTGATAATAATCTTAAAATTATATACAGGTCTCCCAAATCTTTATAAAATACCTATATTATGGTGAAATGTTGTATTTTTGTTTCTTTTATGAAAGATATAATCTTAAATGTTATAAACTTATAACACAAACACTAATATACCGCTATACTATGTGTACCTAATGGTTTATTTTAACCATTTTGGATAAATTTTTATTCGATTTATGTGGAATAATAATAATTATAATTGTAATTATAATTATTATATACCGCTATATAATTATAATTATATATATAATTGAACTATTGAGGTGATTATTTTTTACATATTTATATTATTATCATAATATATCAATGTAGTATAATATTATTGTTATATACATAATTTATTGATCCTTGAGTCAAATACATATGTGTTTATACCTATTGACACTAAAGAGTATAATATATACGCAGTGCAACTGCAAAAACGTTTTAGCGTACATTCAGTTCTTAATAATTACCTTTGCTTGACGCTGTCTAAAAAACACCTACCTATTTATCAGTATTAAGCATTGAATCCACCACAGCTTAAACCTTTAATTGAAATAAAGTATTTATAAAGTATAACTGCATTTAAATAAATGATATACATAAAAGTGCCAAAAAAAGGTGTCAAGTCAATAACATTATTATTTTTTATTTTTGCATCAGACTAGAACTACGTACCTTCCATTTGGTTTTTATTAAATAAAATAATGAAAAAAAGTCATGCATAAAAAGAAGACAGAAATGTTAATTTTATTTAATGATGCCAACTATATTGAGTAGCATTTAGAGATTTGAATAAAATTGGCCATTAAGATTGTTTAAAATGTAAACTTTAAATAACATGGGTTATCTGTCAATTGGCTAACACTTGATTAAAATACAATCAATAAAAGTTCGTAAAATGTACATTTGTTTTGTACGTAATTATATATAGTCATGTTGTATAAAAATATCGAGAGCTGTTTTGGATTTATTGTTGGTTTGGAATAAGCAGGTGGTCTCTCGTCCCACGGTACTAAAATCCTGGGTACCCCACTGAGCACATGGGGACCTATTCTGCTGCACCCGTGCGCATGCCTATAATATGTAACGTGCTCAATGACAATATTATGTAGTGCAGAATTGATGTGTTATGTGCACATTAAACGACCCCAGGAAGGCGCGCATAAAAAAAAACCCCCTGAGGAAAGAATCTGAAAACGATTTTTTATCGAATTATAATGTGTTCCGTATAATACGCGTGCACTTATCCTCGCCTTAAATCCAATCGTGTGATGTAGGTTACCTGCGCTACCATCATCGTGTATATTACGCGTCTGACGTCTATTATCAGATTGTCTCATCGCATTCATCGTACGGGGTTGTCGGGAGAAAAGAGGAGACGCTAGCATCCATATATACATATACACACGAGAATTTATTATATATTAGATGTGCCTATTAAATTTGCACAAGACGGAGGTGAAGGAAGCGTATATCCGCATATTATATAATATATATTAATATGTATACGTACCTATTCCATTAAATCGTACATAATGCGATACGTGATGTATAGTGTGTAGGGTAGGTAGGCACTGCAGGTATCTAAATCTGATATGTATACAGGATTCACCAAGCATGCTAACCCCCATTTTTAGCTTTAATAATACATTTATTCAAATTCTGATTTTCTGAATTTTTAAATATTCTTACTCGAAGCCCATTTTTTTTAAATTATTGGATTTTTTTGTACTATAATTATAAGGAGCGTTATAAGCGATACAAGCTTTTATTTTCTAAATAAAAAACACCTTTTTTATTAGCTTTTTTAATTATTTCTAATTTTTTAGCTGATAATTTTTTTGAACATTTTGATGTGCCTAATTCAAAATTTGAATGAGTACCTACCTAGTTTCTTAGTTATTAAAATCTATATACTAAGGAAAATAGTCATTAAAAATGGTTTTACAAAAATATAAAATATATGTTAAATTGGATCTAGTACTTATTATTACACTTGGATCATTCTTATGATTGATTAATGTTGATCGATAATATTAATAACTAAAACTGTCCAAATCACTATAGCCCCCAAATCATCCAAACCAATTATCATGGACCTATTATCCTTAGTATACAAAGGTAAATAAGTTGAAAACTACTCGTATGAATTTTGAATTTGGCACTTCCAAATGTTCAGAAAAATTATCCACTTAACAGTTAATTATCCACCTACAGTAGAAAAGGGAGTTCTCATTTGAAAAACAGAAGTTTGTATCTCCACAGAATACTCCTTAAGTATAGTACAAAAAATCTCAAAAATTTTAAAATATAGTCTTTAATAGTATACTTAAAAATTCTAAAAATCAGATTTTAAATAAATGCATTATTGAAGAAAAAAAGGGTGAGCATGCTGATTGAGAGTCACCCTGTATTCATAATATAAAATATATAAGTAACGTGTGTGATATATGTATCACCGTGCCATAATATACTCCCGCGTGCATTAAACAAATTTTGTATACAAATATTTTTTTGGTCTTTTCCACTTAACAAATGAAAAATTACATCCACGACGACGATGTATTCCCGCTAAAAATACGTTTTCCCTGAAAGCTTTACTAAATATTCGGAAATATTATGTTATTATTCCGCCGCTGCAGTCTGCAAAACCGGCCTCGTTGTATACAGCGAAATAAATAGTGGAGCGGATTTCGAGCCGATTATCGCTCGCAATCCGGCTGTATGTAACACGGAAAATTTTGCTCGTTCAATATTTTCGCCCTGATTTTCCAAATATTGTGCCATATTTTTTTACATTATTCGGTTTGAGTGCAATTCGGCTTGGGTGCAAATCGTGTTTCATGCGGGCAAGTTGGTAGACTAGATCCCTACGTTCATAACACGTTTAAACAAGTTCATTAGGTTCACAAAGTATAAGTAATAATAAGACACAGGGTATATTGGTATAATAAATGTATAAATTTATTTGTTGATGTGTACATTGTACAAAATAAAAACAGCAATATTATGTTAATACAGCTTATAAAGCTTATAACAACGTCTTTATAACTTAAACTTTAATATTTGTAAATTACTGTTTAATAAAGAGTAGCCAGGGTTTTGGATTGGGGGCCAACATATTTTTCTTGGTAAAAATACAAAAGATTGTGAAAGCTGCAGATTCCTCATAATTTAATTATTACTAAATATTTTTATTAGCATTTTCTAGACATAAAATAATTTATTTTTGAATTCTATTAATTCTTTTTCCTATAAATGTATAGATATTAGATAATAGTTTACATACTTGGTCACGAAGCTTGTGAATTTTTTAACTAGGGTCCTCATAAATTTTTATTAGTGAAACTAAAAAAAGTTCAGCGTAAATCCACAATCATTTTTTACGAGCGTTTGGACTTTTGATGTTTACATTTTAACTTGTAACACAGTACACTTTACGCATTTCTAACACGGAAAATGCTTTCCGTATAACATATATCAGTATATTATAGTACTATAGTCATTGTATTATGAGCGTAGCCTATGGTACGCGGAAGAGGATAGGACATTGCATTTATAATGTAATACATTTAGGAATTTGAAATACGAATAGGAATAGAAATAGGGATCAGTGTGGGAATTCGATTAACTAATAATATACATTATATAATATTTTAATTGTTTTTCAATGTTTCTATGGTGCTGTGCGCATTATAATTAAGTACCCGTGCGTGTCGAGCGACTTTTGAGGTCTCGTGTTGAAATCAATACCGCCGTCACATAGACCGCACGTGACGGGGCTTCCAAATTTTAAGGGTTTCGTCCTCGGTCACGAACAATACGATATTTATCTCTTTGTCCGCCATTTTTAGAATGTTACCTGCAGCGTAATTTCCCCGGCGCTTGTAATTATCAATTATTATAAATCGAGTTCGACGTGATGGAAATGATCAAAGGATGATAATGATTATCGTTTGTTTAGTCATTAATATTACTGCGTTATGCATTATTATTATTTAATTTTTTATTACACACATCATAACTAACATAACTATTGTTGATTGAAGCCGCGAATTATGTTATAATTAATTACAATGAATATAATAATATCGTGATGTGTCGGAACCATCATCATATTATAATAATGTATGATATATAAGTAGAAGCGTATTACCTATACACTATTATTTATCGTCGTTATTTATATCGTTTCAGTGACGCTGATCGTACAGGTATCACTTTCGTGCACGCGTCATTGACGTCGGACTTATCAGTCTGGTGTACGGGCCATGGGTAGAAGATGTTAAACACTCAGTGCTGGAAAACGGGCCGACCGGACAACGGGAACAATGGCGGCGATGCAACTGCAGCGGCTGTGCTCCAGGATGCGGACAAGACGATGCGGTTGCAGACGTGCTGGATCCGGTTGTGGGACAGGTGGGCGTGCGAACAGCGCAACGTGGTCCTATACCAGATGCACATCAATCACGCACTTTCCCGGGAACGGTCCAAGCTAACGCTGGCCGGTGGCAGGGTGGTGTCGTGCAGGCGCATCAAGCAGCAGCAGCATCAGCAGGCGGGAGCGGGTCACCGTGGCGCGACCGTCACGGCCGCAGCCATCAGGTCCTCCGCGGTTCATCCTGCCGGTAGGTGCATCGCCGACGAAGCCGTGATCTTTACCGCCGTCACTGAGGCCTCCGCCGCAACGGCCGCGTCGATCGCAGGGTCGGCGGACGCTGCCAGTGCCCGTGATCTGCGCGTGCTGTCCACGGCCGTCGACCGGCTTCGGGCGTCCGGCTGGTACTACGAGGGCGCCGAGGCACATACCTGGGCCGCAAACGCGCTGGCCAGGATGCCGGCTGGCCGGTTTTGCGTTCGAGACTCCAGACACTCGGAACACCTGTTCACGATGGACGTGCAGACCGGCCGCGTCGGCGAGCCCCGGCTCCTGAGCGTCCGGTTCACGTACGTGGACGGCGTGTTCGGGCTGGACTCGATGGTCCGGCGCGATGGCGCCCTCCACGTCCCAAAGTTCCGGTGTCCGATCGAGCTGATCGACTACTACGTCCGGCTGTCTCGGATCGAGGCGGCCCGCCAGATGCTCGTGTACCCCGTGTGGATCGACCAGTGTGGCCAGTTCTTCTCGTGGATGAACCTCCGCCGGCCGGTGGTCAAAGCCACCGCCGCAGGGTTCCCGTCGCTGAAGCACATGGCCCGCCTGGTGATCAACCGGCACAAGCGCCTCATCACCATCACTCCCACATCACTACCAAACGAACTGATCGAATATTTACTTCAATATCCGTATAGCCTGTGATTGATATAATATTATTATTTTCTACTATACAACAATAGTATCGTCCGCGTTACATTTTTACTACTATTATTATTATTTTTTTTTCGTATTTTTACGTCAGTCTTAATTTATGTTAGGTATATATTAATATATTATATATTATAGTTATTAGCGCGCTCGCGCGTGTACAAATTATAATTACGTATTTATATTTATTATATAGAAACTATAGAGAAGAATACTATGATGTATATAATACATAATATATTATATAGATTATAGATGATCAACTATAATATACATATAACTACTATTTTTATAAAAAGAAACAATTATATTATAACATTTCATCAATTATTAATTTTACTTTTTCCGTATTCAATGTCCGTCATTGTGAATTTTTGATAAAGCGCATTGCGCAATAATAAAGATTAAACAATGTATTTCAGTAGATTTTGGTTTGGACCGTTCAAAAAACCACTTACAAGTTACAACACAGCCTTACAATTTATATGTTAAAAGTGCATTGAAATGTTTAGGCATGTAGGTATATTATCTGTAATTATTTATAGTTAACTATATATATATTCAAATATATAAATAGTTACAGATATAATAAGACTTAATTACGCAAGGTAAAAAAACGAATCACGCTATCAAAGATTTTTTTTTTTGCACGCATTTTCTTAATTATAAAATATGTAAATATTTTTTACATGCATACTTGAATTATATTATACTTTTTATTGTAAATTATTATTATAATATCATGTTGTTGTTTTTAATACCATAATTTATTAGTTAACTTTAATTTGTAATGACATTTTTGTTTCAAAAATATACAAGATGATAGATACAATCAAACGCTGAATGAAAAGTTTTTTACGCGGTATGAAAATTATTCCGATTACCTATATTCATACAGTTCAATTAAAAAAAAACCTAAAAAGAACCACCTGTATATATATATATATATATTTTTATATATTATATAACATAATTGCACAAGGTTATATTTCAATATTTATTATATAATTAGCATGAATAGTTAAAGACAAAAAAAAATGATCTTCTATCGTTCTATGCATAAAAAGAATGCATATAATTATATATAGACTATACATAAAAGAATACGTATAGGTACACTATATATTTATTAATTTGGTAAAAACATTTAGGATTCTGTTTGGAGTGATGAATGTATATATTCATAATTCATTAATATATTGATGTTACAATGATATGTGTTCTTGTTTTTGTGTCTGTATGCAAAATAAATCGAAGAAAAAATGTTTCAAGCGTCAACTTTGAGAGTGTTTCTGATAGGAAATTGGATCTGATTGCTTCTTTTGAGAGGTAAAATAGAAAGTCCTAGTGTTCAAAATAATTGGAAAAATAAAACTAAAAAAATAAGAAAAACAAAAATTTTTACTTAAATCCATTTTTTGACAAATCAAATTTGTTTTTATTTGATGTAACTCAAAAATTAACAACCGTAAGTAATTGAAATGTTCACATATTACCCATCTATACATGAACATTTTTTTAAATATTTTGACGCTTTTTGAGCTATACATAGACATTTGTAATTTTTGACTTTTTCAGTTTATTGTTTTCTATAAATGTCGATATAAAAAATGTTTTGATCAGTCAAAAACCGTGACAATTTAATACAAGGTTTCTCATACATTTTTCATAAACCAATTAAAATATATTGAAAATACTTATAGTCACAATTTATATAAGCGTTTAAAGTTAGAATTTTTACATAATTCGTCAAAATTACGATAATATGCGCAAACAATATATTTGTAATTGCGGAAATGTATAAAATAATGTCTTTTTTTATCTAAGATTTAAAAATTTAATACAAGATTTATCATACGTTTTTCTACGTACAACAAAAAAAAAATATTTACTGGAAAGTCACATTAGTTTTTTAACAATTTTTAAACTACACAACAATATATAGGTACATATATACACACAATTTAAACTATATGTTTAATGGTCATAATAAACCAGATTGAAAAAACTGTGTACTTACTTATATGAGCGAAATGTTGAAGTAATATGGTAGGTATGTGTAGAAATAATTAATATTTTAGATTTAGCTACGTAGAACAAAATATGTAGTTATGGTTGTAATTTATAAACGTGTGTAGATCACTAGAAAAAAAAATTCAGGTTAATGTACTTTAAAATTCAAATTAAGTAATCTGATACATTTTTTAGGTATAAGCTATTCAGCGTGTATGCAATATCGTCGTAAAAATAACATGTTGTCAAAGAATTTATCAAAAATGATAGCAGTTGACTCGAATGATAAGTAAAAATGATGATAATAATTATCCGGTAAACAGTGGAAACAAATCCGCGGAATTAAGGAGTCTAGGTGACTACTTTAGGTATTTTATCTTTATCTTTAATATAATACACAAGACTCAACTAGGAATTCGCATTCTATATACAGGGTATCCCACCGTTTTTTGATGATAAACACCGCCAGTAGCAACATTTTTTGAATTCATTATATTATCTTTTTTGTTCTCATAGATTAAATAATTATTTATTTCCATTAGGAGTAGAGTAATTAACAAATTTAGATTCAAATTTTTGACGTAACATTCATTTATGGAACATCAACAAAGATTTGTTCTAATAATAAAGCTAGGTAACGAAACCATAGGTAACTGTCAAACGAATATTTTCTAAGAAATGCTCTTGTAAGTCTGCAGAGATCACAAATGCGAGTGTGGCATTCTCTCGACGATAATAAAGAAAACTAATCTAAAATTTTAAATAAATTTGATGGTTTTAAGTTTTTTTTTAATATTTGAAAATGATCGCTTTGGAATGGCGGTGTAGGTAAACACGTATAGTAAATAGTTTGCGAGTCTTCCGACATTACCTCCTTGGAAAATAAATCCTATCCCTGGCGCTCCGGATGTGTGGTATAAAGTTGTTTACAATATTCAAAAATGCACTTATAACTTAAAAGAAATAAACAATTTTAACTTTTATAAAATAAATATAATATTGTGCTGTAGTAATAAACTATGTTAAATCTATTGAAAAGGCAGGTCCCAAGGTTTTCTGTTCCCAGTGGTTGAGATACGAGAAAGAAAAAAATAGTAATTGACTGGAACGAATACTCATTGGCGAGACATTCTGTATAATAACATAATAATATTGTGTGGTGTACATCATGACCTACTGCGAGAATTTTGTTTTAAACACCGTTGTGAAAAGGATCGATAACAGAGATTAAGTGCATACAGGATGATTCACCAAGAATGCTCGCTCACCCCCAGGTTTTTCATTTAATAATGAATTTATATTCATATTCAGAAAATCGGGATTTTTAAATATACTTAAGGACCATATTTTCAGACTCTTGAGATTTTTTGTACTACTTAAGTAGTATTCTGTGAGGTGATATAAACAACTTCTGTTTTTTAATTGAGAACCCTTTAAGAAGAAGATTTTTGATGTGCTTAATTCAAAATTAAAACGAGCAGTTTTTCAATTATTAAAATGTTTATACTCAGAATAATCCAATTTTATAAATTATAAATATTAATAGATAAATATTAATTACTGAAATTTTCAAATTTCCATAGCCAATACATCTTTCAAACACATTACCATGGACCTATTATCCTTAGTTCACAAAGTTAAATAACTCGAAAACTATTCGTTCGAATTTTGATTTTGAATTTTGATACGTCAAAGTTTTCGGAGAAACTTTACTGTTCGCTTGCTCCAAATTTACTGTTACTGGGGAGGGAAGGAGGGGGTTCTCGTTTGAAATAGAAGTTGTATCTCCGTAGGGCATTCCTTAGTACAAAAAGATCTCAAGAATTTAATTATACGGTCATCAATATAATATTTAAAACTTCCAAAAATCAGAATTTGAAAACATTGATTGTTGAATTAAAAAAAACTGGGGTGAGCATGCTTGGTGAATCACCCTGTATAAGAGCCAAGGGCGCTGTCGATGTCGTCTTGGCCGTTATTTCCGCAAATGTATCGCGACGCGCAATCCACTGCGATTTATTTATAGTTAAACGGGTTTGGGTATACAATGTGTATATACCTATTGAACCAGACGGAATTTCTCTGCTGCAGTCTTAAAAAACCGTTTTTTAATCTTACACGCTTCGGCGACAATCAAAATTCGCGTTTTTTTGTTTTGTCCGTTTATTTTTCCCCGAATCGGCTCGCGGCTACGCGTAGTATATTTTTGTAATGCAAATTTTACGAGGCGCGGGACTTTTCACAAACCGAATTCCTGACTGTTATGTAATAATAGAAAGCGAAATTAATGTTAAAAATCTCGTGCAAAGCTTTAGTCAGTGCGTACAACAATAACACGCCACACACAAACGGTAACGCACACTCGCACAATATAATTTATCATAATAACATTCTATAGATGGCAAAAAGAAAATTCCTTTCCACGAAAACAGCTTTATCTACTGTGTAGAATATAATAGGTATTAATTTACACGAGCGAATGAGCTCGTGAAAATTAACGAGTCTAACAATTAATGATTATAATATGTTATTATTATGACGATATTACTACGATTATAATAGTAATAATATGTTGATGATGAGGATGATGATTATTATTATACGGAGCGAGGAGGTGGCCTATAATATACAACATTATAGTACATAAATACGTTAATTTATTGCTCGTCGTCAAACACCAGTTATGCGTTCGGGTTTGTGTGTACGTGTGTGTAATTAATGTTATTCTCTTATCTATAACACACATATTTGGCACCAGTGATGATAATAATTATGATATTATAATGCCTATCGTTTCCGTGAATTCGGCTTCTTCTTAGATATCCGTTCACACATCATCATCGCCACCACTACCAGCATCACTATATAGTTTAATGTATATTACACACTCACACACACACACTGCGGCGTTCAATTAAAATATTATAATAATAATGCGTGTGTAATCGAAACGAGTGAATAGAAAAAGAGCATCAGCTCAACCCACTTTTCAACACGATACGTTATAATACTGACGTAAATTATTGTTGTTAATGTACAATGTAAACGTTGTAAATTATAAAACCTATTATACCGAAATTGTGGCGGTCATTAATTCGATTTTCCAAATAAATTTATTTATATTATTTTTCAAAAAATATTGTTATTACTGCGTGACGATGCACAATAATAATAATAATTATTTCTATTTTAATATTTTTTATCTCGCTGGAAATTGTACAGTTTTGTTGTATTAATCGAGTCGTCAGCGCATCCGTCACGGTGTCTACCAAACAACAATCGCACACGGTCTTCTGCCGTTCTTGTGGGGCCCGACCTCGCTGCCGTACTACAGTACTGCTGCAGTACTATAGTTGCGTACAGCAATGCGCAATAGTGGTCCACCGTAGTTCCTCTCCGACTCTCCCACGTATCCGAACGTCACTCGGAATTAAAAAATTATAATATTAATATTGTAAGAATCCTTGATTTATGGTATTTTTGTTTTAATATTAAAGTCGGATTCACGACTGCTATACGCAGACGTGTGTCGTATTTCGCGCGTGGGCGTGGTAACTATGTATTATTTTATGGTTTTAACTGGTAACCATATCGGTTTCAGAGTTGAGCTCGAGTCAATATTCTCGGTGTAGCGTATTTGGTTACAAGATTTATTACGAAATACCTTATAAATAGTAACGTCCAATCGGAATGCGATTTGATCGACACCACACGAGCAGTACACATACGACGTAGCCGCGCGGTGAATCCGCCGGCGCTTAGACTTACTAAATAATATTATGTGTCATTTTCCCCGAATACTTTGAGCGCGTTCAGTGGCTTCGTACGTATTAGTACGTATTCGGTGAATGTTTTACACGCGATCCGCGGAATATCGGTTTGGTCAACTACGCGTCAACCGCACTTCACGTGCCACCAAATATAATGTTATGGCTTGTAAATATTATAAATATCGTTATAAATAATGTACACGCAATATTATTTCAGCGTGTGTGTGTGTGTGTGTGTGTGTGTGTGTGTGTGTGTGTGCGCGCGCGTACGTCAGTACGTGTGTACGTGGTGTGAGCGGAGAGACGTTATAAACTTAAAAATAAGCATAACCGCACCTATTCGATGTATTATACCTATCGCGTGTATATCATAATATATTATAAACCTATTAATTATTATACAGTTGAATGATTTGTAATTTTTTTTTTTCGAATAACATGCTCATAGTTTTTTATGCGTATATTATTATTAATTGTACGTGTATAATTTATTATTCACCGTTGTAGGTAGACACTGGCGATTTCCTATTGCGCGTTTCAACAGTTGGACCATGTGCTGCCGGCATTTTAACAGTAATATAATGTATTGTACGATTGATTAATATCAATAATAATAATAATAATGTTGTTGTACTGTTGGCATAGACCTTATAGCATAAGGTCTATGACTGTTGTGTATAGTGTCGTTGTATTTTATACGTCTCATTTGTACATATTTTATATCGCATTCTGCCGTGTCGTATCAGATTTCGGAAGTCGAATAATATTAATAAATTATAGGTAGGTGTATGTATAGGCGATTAATTAATTTATCCCATTTAGAAAATGTAGACTTGCGGGAATAACGATTCTGCTAAACGGAGATTTACAAATCTGCAAATCTGATTTCTTATCATGTCATAATATGCAAATATTATATTATTGTACATTACTGAAGGTAAATCTACACTATGGAGTAGTGTAGGAGTGAGGTGGAAATCGGTTGCCCTATAAATTGAAGGTGGAGGTCAGAGGACCACTTAAACAGAAAAATTAAATTATTAATTACTGATACTAGAAAAAGTCTGCCTGATGCTAGAAAAAAATAAATGTTTAATAATGATAACAATTGTTTTATTATCTACTGATAAATTTATTTAAACAAAATCACCGAATACTAAAAATACATTTTTCAAGTCTTCGTTTGATTAAAAAAAAATAATTTCTCAGATTCTGAGCAGAGCGATATCAATACTACGTATAAAATATAAATATAATCAATACAAATCATGAGTGTTTTATTTTTGCGAACCGATGTGTACACGTTTTATAGTAGAAAAAATGCTTTGATCTTCAACTTTGAGGGTGATTTTTGATAAAAAAAATTGGATCTAGACGGTACTTTTCAACAATTCTTTGTACTCTTCAAAATAATTGAGAACACGAAAACAAAAAATGGAATTTATAAGGGGCAAAAAAGGTTATCGACAGAGTTGATTTTCCTATTTTGTTGTACATAATTCGTTAAAAACAAATCGAAATATATTAATGCGTTATTTTATAGGAATTACTTATCAATTATCATAAATAATTTCCATTACCTATATTTTCGTTACAAGGAACAATTTAACGTAAATATATAGTAAAATATTTAATAATTATTATTACGTAACGTCGCGCGCGACACGACGCGTCGTGACGCTTTACTTTCGTTACTATATTATCCAACACTGGTTATTTCCCAGTTCTTCGACTCCTAATGTTTGATTATTTTCATAATGCTTATACGTATCTATAATAGATGTAGTTAAAACGAATTAGTTAATTTTTTTTTTTTAATCACGCTGTACACAATGGTTTTAAATAAAAATGAACAAATAAATATTCCTTGATTTAATATAGTTTATAGTCGACTCAAACATGTAATTATGCCTAAGCCACTATACAACAGCTATAAGAGTAGCGTGCAGTAAGAATAGGAATAACATATACGATGATTTGTTAACAAAATGTATAGTTGTTAAATAAAAAATGAAAGCTGCACAGTCACTGTAGGTATATTATTATGAGAGCTGCGAACTCGTCAAACAAGTCAAACCGTCTACGGATTTACGCAAAACAACGTCGGGACTTTGTGAGCACTTGAATCACAATAGTATAACAATCCATAGAATTTATTCTTGTACACATACAGTTGTACACCTAAACTAAAAGTATAAAATATATATACTCAGGTATATAGGATTTTATAACATGATGTATAAACTAGAGGTGTTTCGGGTACATTTTTTACCAAAAAACCAGGTACCGAGTATTGGTCGAGTATCAATTTCTGTTAAAACCGAGTCCAGGGTACTAATCGAGTAATAATTGTTGTTAAAACCGAGTCTCGAGTACTGGTCGAGTAATAATTTTTGTTAAAACCTAGTCTCGAGTACTGGTCGAGTAATAATTTTTGTTTAAATTCGACATCACTATTTGCATCGTCCATACCTATACTTCCGTAGGTACCTTGTATAAAACTTACGTGTTCAATCGTCACTCACAAGTCACAAGACATTGAACAACTAACTGAGAATTGTAGCAACAAGCCACAGACTGTTAATAAATCTTGGAAATATTCTATTTCTATTTTCTGCTACAGCGCGATAATGTAATAAAATATTATAAATTATTATTATTATTATAAACGTATAAAATATTTTTGTTTGGTCGATTGCGGGGACACATATTTTTTTAATTAATAAATTAATCGGGTACCCGGCTAACCGGGTACCGAGTATATTGCAAGGAAAAAATGTAGCTGTACACCGGGTACCGGGTACTGTCCAAGTCAACTTTTAATAACACGCCGGGTAACGAGTATTGGTCGGGTACCCGGAACACCTCTAGTATAAACTATAAAAACCATAGGTAGTTACTTTAATTCCAAAGCTACTCTTGTTTCGTATGTCGTGCACATATATTTTATATTAAATTATCACGAATAAAATTCAAAAACTGTAGTGATTTAAAATGACGATTTATTTTTATTATACGAGTACCTACGCATAACCATAACGTGAGAAGTCTATATAGTCGGCCGATTAAAAACCTGATAATTTACATAATATCAAATAGCAATATATTCGGCTTTATTTAGAGCCATTTTACTTATTATTTTCAAGCACAATTTAAATTATTTTTTGCACGTCATAATACAGTATAGTAGAACCTAGACTATCCGAACCTCCGTTATATACGAACTCTGCTCTATTATCCCGACTGTAATTATTGACGTATCCGAACGCTCGTACACGTAATCATGTATTATAATAATTCTTTAAATGAATAATAAAAATAATTACGAATATCATAAAATAGTATGTATGTTTTTTCGTGATACGTATGAACACATTAAATATATAGATATATATATATCAATATATACGTATAAAGTATTAAGAAAATTCCCAGTATCCGAACTTTTTGCGTTTCCGAACTAGGTGCAGTCCCAATTAGTCGGGATAAACGCGGTGCTACTGTTCTACGCTATAGTGTAATATGTTTGTAAATTACTTTTATAGCATAGAAAACAATTAGGTATACCTAGCTGATATACATGTTCAATATTTCCTAATACAAAACCTAAAAACAAGTTAATATGATGGCTTTATTTAATTTATTTATTTATATACGTTATTATAATATAATGGTATTTAACGTTTTTAGATAATATCCATATATTATCGTTTTTTATAATATAAATTCTCAATGTACATGTACCTACAATAATTATAAAAAAAAACAAAAATAAAATAAATGAATTCAATAGTTTCCCTATATGGTATTTAAAAAAATGACCATTTCTTTGCTTAATAGTAACTAGTGATAATATTATGTGTGAAACATGTATTTTGTTTTTCCTAGACGTTAAATGCGTCGAATAAAATTACATATCATCCGCACAACTATGACTCAGTGCTCCTCAAGCTTAATCTCCTGCAGCCTTTATAGCTGATCGCTGAATTGCTCACTATAATTCTTTGCTTTGTGACCTTCTCAATGGTAAAATTGATTCACCTTCCCTCTTACAACGCATTAATTTTAGAGTCCACGCACGACCTACCCGAAATGTGTCTTATTTCTTCATGCCCCCCGCGGATTACCTCAGTAATGAGAGTATGAAACAATTAATCACTGCGTGAGGCACCGTATGTTATAGGCTAATATGGGCCCTTCCTCGTTCTTTCTCTTTTTGAATGTACATATCAAATTGTCTTATACAACTATTATAATATATTATGCATGTACGATTTACACTATTTGTAATTGGGGGCTTGGGGCACAGCCCGTTAAATGTTTAAAAATAAAATAAAATTGAATTTATTTTACGAGTTCAACTATTCATACATTATTATTTCAAAACAGGTGTGATTATTTCCATTTAATAATTGTATAATAAGTAATTTATACTCTGATCGACAATCGCCGACATTGTTTACCATATGTCATCCATATCACCCATTCTGCGCAAACAATTAATCATTGTTCATATATAGCTAGTATACTATGGTAGATGACCATTGTCAGTAAAAAATCATTTTAATCAGCTTAATTAAAATCAATTGAATAACATTCATTCAATCAAAATACATTACAAAATAAAAATAGTAAATACAAAAAATCTATTTTAAAACGAAAAATGTGAGTCCTGTTTGGAATGGACTTAGGAATACTAATAAAAAATGTAATATATAATTAATTTATATTTACTGCAAAATAAACGTATAGGTAATAATCTAAAATACTTAATAGGCACCAACGACATCCGGTTGTTTGAAATAGAAAATGTTCGTTTGTATTTCTATTTAATGTTCAATTTAGTGTTCACATAATATGTAATATATAATATGCCACTATTAAACCTTTTAGAGTTAGAACGAGTTTATTCTGTACAAATAGTTTAATAATTTGAAACAATAAAATCAAAATAGATTTTTAATAAAAACAGGTGTAACCATGCTGCACTGTGTTAAAAAATTATGTCAAATATTGTTTACTCGTAATAATGTGATTTCGTATTTATGTGAAATGTCTATACTCCATTAGCTATAGACGTTCGCTGTTCAGAGAAGGGGTGGGGGCAACCAGACCATTTTGCCACAGTCCCCATTTTAGGATAATTTCTAGGGGCCTCCTATAAAATTCTAGATGGGCTAGTGTCTTGGTCAGATGATAATACTCTATGATTAGGATTACTCGGCGTTACCCAATAGGGCCTATCATTGCTAAAATCTTTTTCGTTATGAAATTTCAATGATACAATTTTATTTTGTTTTTGCTGGTTATGTAATATAATTAACATTTAACATAAACATATTACGTTTTCAGTTATCTTTAATCATTATAAATTTATAACTGTTATTTATTATTATTGTCATATTGTCATGGAACCCGGAGTGCGAAGATTAATGATAAAAATAAACCACATTTCTGCATAAAATCGTTATTGCAAGTATCGGTGTGGCATAGCAGAGCCGGTTGGTTACTATAGTTATAACTCATTATTTATATTGACATCATAGTCATTAGTTACCCCTGGACAATAATTATTGAACGTTCACATTTTCATTATTACTTATTAATTGTTTAGTGTTTACTTTTTTGTGTCGTACAGCTTATATTGTTGACATATTGCAGTTATTATATTAATACTGAAATAAATTATATTTTTATATTTACTATAAATTATACATTTACACCGATAATTGATATCATGATTTAGAATGACTTTAGTCGATCAAATTTGCTAACATTTTGCAAATATCCGTGACTTTTTTTTTACTATATCGTATTACAATGATTTAGGTGCCCCATAATTAATTTGCCTTTAGTCCCAAAAAACGTTGAAACTGCTCTGCATATTCAATAATAAACATAATATATTATATACACTACATTTTTTTTATAACATTGTTTTAACAAAAAATAAATGTTGTTAATACTACTTATCCTACAGTATTAAGTTATATACAGGGTGATTAACCAGTAATGTTCATCCCCTTTTTTCTTTTATAATTTTTATCATATATTTAGTAAGTGGAGGAAGCGAAGGTAACACACCATCAATAATACATTTATTCAAAATCTGAATTTTGGAATTTTCAAGTATACCTAAAGACCATATTTTCGTATTCTTGAAATTTTTTAACTACTTACAGAATGTCTTGTGGATATACAAACTTCTATTTTTCAAATGAAAACCCCCTTTTTTACTGTAAATTAATTAGCGGATAATTTTTCTGAAAATGTTGACTTATCAAAATCAAGATTTACTAGTAGTTTTTGAGTTATTTAACTTTGTGTATAGTAAGGATAATAGATTCACGATAATGGGTTTGTAAGATTTGAGGGCAATGAGAATTGTTATTTTTTAGTAATTTATATTGATTTATCAATATTTATAACTTATAAAAATGGTCCAAGTGTAATAAATACTATAAATTCAATATTACATCTATTTTATACTATTGTAAAATCATTTATTTTAAGGACTATAATTCTTAGTATAAACACTTTATGTAGTATCAGAGAAACTATACTCATTTAAATTAGGTAGATGAACATTTAAAAAAAAATAATTCACTAAATAACAACTGTAAATTATTTAGTGAGTATTTGTTGTTATTATTGCTATTGTTTATTTCTTCGAAAAAATAATGGGCCCCACTGAACAGGTTGTGAAGGGGGTTCTCATTTGAAAAACAGAAGTCTGTATCGCCACTGCAGGACAGTCCTCAAGAAGTACAAAAAAATATCTCAAGAATTTGAAATTATTGTATTTATACCAGCATTTTGTTTTATTATTACGGGTACCTATGAAGTTATTGATAATGGCGTGGTACTTTACCACGATACATACATGCATATTTTTAAATTATAATTGATTTATTTAAAATTTGCGAACAAATTGATAGAACTTGTAACATGTAATATTATTTAATATCGAGTTAACGCTACAATATAACATATTAATAAATACAGAAATTTGAATTTCACAAGATGGAAGTGAGTTTCTTTATAATATTTTATTTTTCATAAGTGCTTGTAGTCATGTAGCAATCTAGGTATAAATTAGATATTGTCTCCATTTAGCAAAGAGACAGTCTTTAATCATGGTACACATGAATAACTTAATTATAAATATTATAGTTGAATCACGCATGATGTACAGGTCCATTTTCCCCGCAGCCTCGCCATATATAAATAAATATAAATATTGACATTTTGAAAAAAATTAGTGAAAATTCTCAAGAAAATCCTTCTAGTGAAAATTTCAAATCTCCAGTACGGTAGAGCCAGTATCAGGCTACAACTGAAATTGGACCAGTTACCCCCTGTTTTCGTATGGTATATGTTTATGGAAGGTCCCTGCTTTCTGCACATGTCAACGTTGAAATTTTGTTTAAACATAAAAATGAAGAAATAAAATTATTTTTATGATTTCTTTTAATTTTACACATTTTTTGATAATAATATACATTTTCTTAACAAGTTATTAAAATACAATACACATATTATATTTATTTAACACTTTAAATGTCTCATTTTTGCATTTAACACTTTTACAACTATAATAATTTAATTATAATAAATTAATAACTAAACCAAGGACCACCTATTGGGAGCCACTGCTCTATTAGGTATGATATATTTTATAGCTGAGACTAATTAAAAATATTCCCAATTACAATTTCTCTACTGACTCCACAAGCGGAAGTATCTTGTAATATCAATTATGGAATAAAATAAAATATTTACTTAATCAATAAAATATCAAAAAAAAATTCGTATGACTTATTTCTTAAAATGATATGAGTATTTCTGATTTTTATGAAAAATAAATTCATTAAAAAAAATGTTTGATTATTTTTGGGTTCTTCAAACTCTTTATTTTAATGACTTCACGGAAGCATTGTTTTTTTGTAGTTTTTCAGATTCCTTAAGAATTGCTGAGACTTTTGAAACTTATAAACTTGAAGTTCCATCTTTGCCTGAATTATTAAATTAAAAAATAATAACGGATAAAGGATCTAGTGTACACACGTTCGGAGAAATTTCCCAGTCCTAGTAATTATTTTATAAAAAAATATTCATCGTTAACACGCATTAAAATAACTTTCTTTGGTTCGCTGAAAATTTAAAATAGTATAGTCAATGCTCGTTATTTCTTAAAAAGGCACTAATAAGAACTCCTAATTATATCTTTTATACTTTTATATTATGAAAACAATGAAAATATCTTATGTGATGTCAACCTTAAATGGTTTGAGCATTATTATTTTAAATAAACTACCTTTTTCCGTTATGATGTATAGAATTCAAAATATCTTCTGATTATAAGACGGCGATACTGAACCGGATACTGTATACTGATATAAATATCTGCTGGACAATATTTTATTGTCGATTTACTGCTATTAAGTACAGGTTTTTCTACAAAATAAAGCAAATTGACATTTTTCTATACAATATTATATTTCCTCTATAAGTTTTCAGTAATGCTTTGATTTTCATGAAAATCTTCGGGAATTTTCACAAATAATTACGCCTTAGTGGTATACTTTAATCTACATAATATTAAACTATATAATGTAGTACCTAACTATCTAGTTATCTTCCTATCTAAAGAGTGTTAAACCGCTACATACAATTTACAGAAAAAAGTCACTTTTTTTACAGCGTCATGGTTTAGTCAAACATAATGTTGCTTTGAAGTTACTATTACGAATGCGATAAGACGTGATTATCGTCCGTCACGCGTTAATTAATAAACATTTAATCATAATCAAAATCACTATCCTTCAGCGGAGTGATAATTTTACGGACGGATGGATGAAAGGCAAATGCCTAGCACTTTCCCAAGTATAGATATGATATAATGTCTGACTGTGACACTGTGCTTTAAACTTTCTAGACTCTAGGATATGATTATAATTAATCTTATGAAGTGAGTTTGAAAAAAAACCCAGATTATCAGTATCATATAAAACTGATTATTAGAGTTGTTTAATAACAATAAGAATAATTCTATATAATATTATAAACTATACGTCTATACATATTATAGTTGTACGGAAAATAATTATTAAAGATTTTGAGAATCAAGTAAATTTGATTATGCATCACATCGTATCATTTCATTAGAATCACGTTTAAACAATAATCTTGTATACTGCGATGATGTTGAAATGTCCATAGAATAATGTTATTCGATTTAATATTCAAACAATATATTATTCTAACGAAAAGGCGGCAATTAATAATATACTTCATATTTTCTTTTTCATTATAATTTTGATTGTATGAAGAATTATTATATTCGATAGAATTGACTTATTGATTTTCATTATTAATTATAATATAGACTATGTCACTATTCGCATCAATATTTTAAGAATTGTTTTTTTCATATTTTAATAGCCGCTATTAAAATCATAAAAAAAATAAATACTGAACATCAAAAATAAAAATAAATACAAAAAAACGAATCAGGTATACTATACGGTTTTGTTGGGTTAATAATATTTCTATTTTCTATACCCACTTATTCAATATCTATATATGATGGAAACATTAGATGTTTCAATACCTACTCTAAAAGTGTATCGTCGGTAAATACATTAATGACGTCGAGTATCCCACTATATTTTTAGACAAAATAGGTTAATAATAATTTGCTATACCCTTTTATTCCTTCTAATTTGATTTACCTACTCATATAGTAGTTACGCTCGGTACTGCAGCTGCAACGTATACGTTTGACTATAATGTTTAAGCCCTTACCTTATATAACTGTTTATTCCAATGAGTTTTGAATAGGAGTTACCAATTTCAGCCGTCACACAGCGCCGAGCAAAGTTGAATTACACATTTTTCCCTCGTCGCACCTTAACTTTTTTAATTAAATTAAATTTAAACGTTCGTTTTTTAAATAAATTACACTGTCCGTCACACCTTCGAATTCGCTATTTATAAACAACCGCCATCAGTCCCGAATGATTAAAACATTTATTTTTTACTCTGCAGCACAATTTACTTACCTATACATATTATGTACTTTTTTCCCGATACGTAGCAGACATGTAATATGCAACCTGATGGTAATCCGATGGACCCCTGCAGTATAGTACTCATCTATATATGTAACACCATAATAATAAATATATACGTGTCACCATTTTTGTATTATAACTTTCAATACATTGTATATTTGTATCTGACTCTAAAATATAACTCGTCACTAATTTTAAAGACTTGGGAATAATAAATTGTTGATACCAAATTTAATTTTTCTCTACACTCAGAAATGATAAAAAAATAATGCTATTTAGGTTTTATCATCAAGCGCACATCTGGTTCTTTTTTGGATCCTATTACTCTAAATATAACACTGAATTGCTCTTTAGTTCGTTCTAACCTTAAATACTGCCCTTTAGTCTGGTTAAATAATGCATTAAAGCCAAAATAATATGCTAGAATCAGGTCAAAATAACATTTTACGATCTATTTCATTTAAATTTAATATTTATAGTCCTATACTCATATAGATCATACGATATCCTTTTAAACTTTCTTAAATCTTCTGCTTTCAAATGTTTATACAAATTTTCATCTGGTGTTATTGACTGCTCAGAAATGTTGTCACTAAATAATTGTAGAATAAAATATAGCCTTAACACTAGGAACTCATTGCCAATCTATTCAATTTCCTCGAACAAAAATTGTATTTTAAATTATCCTGCTAACTCTTTTAATGATCGTAGACCATACTACATTTTTAATTATATTTAATACTATTTTACAATAATATATTTTTAATTATAATTTTCATTATTATATTATGTATGTTTTCTTACTATTATTCAATGAATTAATACTTTATTAATATTTAAATGAATAACTTTAACAATGTAACCTACATTATGTACCACAATATTATACTATGTAATAGGGCACTAGTCCCGAGTGACTGAGTGGTGTATATATATTTTTAAGTAGATAATATTACACAATATTTTGTACTCGCGGGGTACTGTAGTATGCGATAAGTTAGTTTTTGCCATTTTTTCGGCCATGTAGGGCCATGTGCCTATACCGATTACCGGCGTATCACCACTGCACGTGTGGTCCTCTTGGCATTTTGCGATTGCCGTCCTTTTATAAATCTAGCCACATATTATAATAATAATAGGCGTGTGCAGACTTATGTAGCAGATGTGGCAACTATTTTTCGATCACCCACCCTCGAAAAAAAGTATTCACACTCCCTTCGTCCCTCCACCAAAAAAAGGACACTCACTAAAAAATGAATAATTAAAATAATATACTATATACTATATACTATTATAATATAACAGAAAATTAAACTGTATTTTAATGTGATCAGCTGTTTGGAAGAAAAGACTCGGGAGAAAGACTCTTTTTGGTGTCTACCTAAAAAAAAAACATCAGGTGTGGCCATGCCCTACAAGCCACACCCGTGCGTACGCCTATAATATCATTAATACTGTATATTATTTCAAACTTACTAGTTACCACATACACACACACGCGCGATAGATGCATGTGATTATTATACTTAGCACTGTCAAAATAGTTGGTTTGGGAATTGTTTGTGAAACTATAACATTATCATTATTTATTATGGACAATTCGTCGTTGTGGAGTGAAATAAAATCATCCGGCGATCTGAGAGTTCAACAGGCAGATTTTATTCGAAATTATATCTACCGTTATTAGCATATAGACCATAGAAAATAGTATTGATTAAATTGTTCTAAGTTATCAATTATTTATTGTTATATTCTGTGGTTATTAGGCAGGAGTGCAGGACATACCGTTGTCATTGATTTATACTGCAATGCCGTTGTGTTGCCTATGCAAACAATTTGCAGGCATTATTTTGCAAAAGTTTTCAATCACTTTAAATTTATTACTAAATCTGTATTATAATATAGATTTGATTATCGATTTTCCCGTGACGTGGTTATAATATGCAGAATCAATGCAGTTCAGTGGCTTAATTAGGAATTTGTCTTTGGGGAAGACATTTTTTAACACACAAGATTAGTAAATGTTCATTATATTTTCAAGTACAGTTATAGCTGGGAACAGTAGCGGCGTGAACTTTTTCGACAATGAGGCAAGAATATGTTAGTTGCAGTACACAAGACCCACCTATTTAATTTGCGTATCATTTTGGTGTCATTTTGTGTCACTGACTACTGTACAATACACTTTTGTGTACTGGCTAGTCACTAAGGCACTTACAGACCCACCCACCCCTTTTAGCTGTGAGACAATTGACTCACAAAAACCCTCTCGCGCCGCCACTGGCTGGGAATACTATTTTATCAAATATCAAAGACTCTGGGAGCCGGGAAGGGTCTACCCCCCTCATCAACCCCCCTTAATTATGTCCCTGTCACTATGGACAAAACCATAATATCCATAACTTATGTTTCAAGAGCATTTAAAAACAATTACATAGTATGTAAGTATAGTATTAGTTTGTATAACTGTACAAGTATGTAATTTAAATTTGAATGATAATAGGTATAAGTAGGTGTAAAAACATTTTCTTATAAATATTTTTAAACGATTTAATTTTTAAATACAAATTTGTTTTTCAAGTTTCAACATCCAAAAATGTTGTTTGTTAACTGATATTAACGTATTAATGTATTAACGTACTATCGACGTTTTTGGAATAGATAAATGTTTTATTTGTCATAATTAATAAATATTACAGTTATTTTAATATGCATGTTTTTGTAAAAAATCTTCAAGTTAAACTCAAAACTAGGTAATATTTGTCTACTTTCAGTTGACAATTATCTTCATATAAACACCAATATGATATCCTAAAACAAAATCTTGTATTTTAAAATGTATTAGATTTTAAATATGATACTACAACATTATACAATAAATCTGGATAAACGTATCCAATCCCCAGTTAGTCCGATACTCTAATCCCGAAATTGTATTCAAATTTTGAAAAATCTAATTAACAATAAGTAATAACTATAAATGATACATTTTATAGTTTACTCTTGACATTATTAATTTGTATTGTTTATTATTATTTAGTATGAAATTATAAAATATAAATATGCAATAACTAGTATAACAAAAAAAAAAGTGTAACACTTAGGTCTTCCACTACCCCGTCTAATCTACAGATTATTATGAAGATAAATGTTATCTTTGGTAGTAATTATCTTGATTGTAAATGTATGTATGTAAATTATGTATACAAAATACAAATATAATAAAGTCTGAAACATAACTACAATATACTTTAATCTAAATCAAATTATGTATCATAAATAAAGATTTACAATTTCAAAAAAAACCCGGCATTATTTATCAAAATATTATGTCGTTATCAATTGGTTCCCCAATTCCAAATATGTGGCGGTAAAATTATAACGCGGTTTAAACGAACCTCCTTGGATATCGCGTGATGATGAATTGTAGGTTAACTCCTATTATCATCATCTACTCACGACTCGATCGTTGTTTATGCCGTCGGTTTTCTGCTTTCGTGGTTGAAACCGGAAACTATTTAGTATTTACTACTTGTAATATTAGTTGAGTGTATTCGTACTAGTGTTTTCATTACAGCCTTTGCGATGCCGGAAGAAGTGCCTCATTTCGTGCCCCCAGAGATACAAAATAATCCATTCGGATGGGGACCGTGCGAAATGCCCGACCAGTTTAAGGACATGCCATATCAGCCGTTCTCAAAAGGAGATCGTATTGGAAAAGTAAGATGTTTAATGGTCCAAATTGCTGTTTGAATTTGTGTGATTAATACCAATACCGATTTTCTCTCTAGATTTCTGACTGGACTGGCTTGTCACAGGACAAGAAATATTTGAGTGAGTATTCTTTTCTATAGTAAGGCACTTACTTGTATTACTTCATACTAAAAACCATTTATTGTGTCATTTTCCAGACAAATATCAGTCTCAATTCGGTGGTGGTACTCAGTATACATATTATCATGAGGAAGATGAAAACACATTCCACTTAGTAGACACGGCTCGTGTACAAAAACCGCCTTACCAGCGGGGTCGTCATTTCCGTCAAGGAGGTCGTATGATGCGCGGACAAGGTGGTCGTGGTGGTATGTCACGTTTACCTGGTGGTTCCAATCAATTCCAATCTCTTGGAAAATTGAACAAACTTCAAAGGTATTATATTTTAACAATAAGTATAAATATATTAAACATACATTTATTTACTTGAAAAAATATACAATAGTACAACTGTCGGTCATTATTATTTAGTATCTTTTATACCCCTAACTTATATAATGAATATAAAATATACTTAATTTTAAATTAAAAAGTTCAACTTCATTCATATTAAAAAAAATGAGGATGCAACCTATTTTTTTACACCTTAAATATGAACGTTAGATAGACAAATAATCTAAAATACTATAAATATATATAATTAAAATTTATCTTATTATCTGTTTACAAACATGTTTATGCATACTATGAATATCAATAATATGACACTAAGCATTGCATTAGGATAAATTCTATATTAAAATATAATAAGTTTCTGTTGTTAATAAATTACAATCTTTTTGTATTATTATCAAATCTATTTTTTAATTACTAAAAAATTATTTTTCAGAGATCGTAAAAATCCAAATGCACGAAGAGGTTGGAATAATAAGGGAGGTGGACGATCCAATAAAAATAACATGCAAATGAAGAGTCGAGATGCTTCAGTTACTGTAAGAGCTGATTGGAATACTATTGAAGAGATGGACTTTGTTAGATTTTCAAAATTATCTTTGCCTACTGTTAAAGATCCTGAAGATCTGTAAGTCTTATATTTATTTAAAAACCCAATTTGATTTTTTACAATTTTTTTTATAATTATTTTAGTGTATGTTGTGGCTCCTTGGAATATTATGATAAGTCATATGACCGAATTAATGTAAAAAATGAAAAGCCATTGCAACGCGTTGATAGACTTTTCCATACTGTTACTACTACTGATGATCCAATTATAAGAAAAGTAAGTTGACACTCTAAATATTTTCTAAGTTTATTGCTTATCTTTTAGCATAACATCTTTCATCGTTGTGTATCATAGTATATTCTATTAGCTTTTGAGGCCATTCAGGCCCAGATTTTTAGTATTTTATTATTTAACAATGAACAAATTTGGTGCTGAATTCTTTAAACTTTATATTAGTTCAATACACTTAATAATTAAACTTCAGTCTATACCTAATATTAAAATTAGGAAACTCAATAAATCTATTTTTTCAGCAAAATATCTTATTCTGTTACCATATTTTTCTTATTGTATTAAAATTTAAAACTAATAAATATAAATACTATTTTTATAGTTGGTGAAAACTGTGGGTAATGTCTATGCTACAGATGCTATATTAGCATGCTTAATGTGTTGTACTCGATCAAACTACAGTTGGGACATAGTTATTGATAAAGTTGGTGATAAATTATTCTTTGATAAGAGAGATAATACTGAATTTGGTAAGTTACTATCTTAAAAATACATAAAGTTGATTATGTTACTAATTTTTAGCATTATTATTTACTTGGTGTTTTAGATTTACTTACTGTCAATGAAACAGCAGTAGAACCTCCATCAGAAGAAGCAAATAGCTTGAATTCACCAAGGAACTTGGCATTAGAAGCTACATTTATCAACCATAATTTTTCGCAACAAGTATTGAAAACTGTAAGTTTTAAATATTTTACTTGAATAATTAAAGAAAAAAATATTTTACTCCATGATATAATATTTAAGGGAGAAGTAAGATACAAGTTTGAAGAAGCAAATCCATTTGTGTCAGATGATGAAACTGACGGAGAAGTAGCATCTGTTGCTTATCGATACCGTAAGTGGGATTTGGATAATGGAATTGTATTAGTTGCTAGGTGTGAGCATGACTCAGTACTGCAAGTACCAAACGGAGATTTACAGTTTTTGACCATTAAAGCACTTAATGAATGGGACTCAAAAGTAAGATAATGAATAATGATAACTTAATTTTATAAGTAAATTACATTATTTTATGTTTTTGTAACTGTTATAAAATAGTTGTCTGGTGGAGTAGATTGGCGTCATAAATTAGATGTACAACGTGGAGGAGTTTTGGCTACTGAATTACGAAACAATGCTTGTAAATTAGCTAAATGGACAGTACAAGCTTTGCTTGCTGGCTCTGATTACATCAAGTTTGGATATGTTAGTCGTGTACAAGTGCGTGATTCGTCCAAACATGTTATATTAGGTACTCAACAATACAAACCTACTGAGTTTGCGACTCAAATAAATCTAAACATGGATAATGCATGGGGAATACTACGATGCATCATAGATTTGTGCATGAAGCAAAATGATGGCAAATATCTCATTATGAAAGACCCAAACAAGGTTTGTATCCTTAAGTTTAATAACAAATCTCTTATAACTCTTATTTTATAATTGTTGTTTTATTAACAGCCGCTCATTCGTTTGTATGACATTCCTGATAACACTTTTGATTCGGACAATGATGAGAATGAAGACGAAGAAAGTGGTAAGAAAATGTTGTTTAGTTTGTAATTAAAAATACATTTTCCATTGTAATTTAATTCTACCCTGTATCTAACTGTTAATCTAAAACAATATACAAAATATATTTATCTTGTAAATATAATCAGATTTTAAATTAAAAAATAATAAATTTATCATTAAATAGATTGATTTAGCTTAATACATTGTTAGGAAATAAAACTATATTTGAAAAATGTTAACAATTAATAAACAATAATCCTTTTCTATTATTTAGGCAGTTAGTATAAAGAAGGAAACTTCATCTACTAATTATAAACCAAATTAATTTTAATTTTATAATAATAATAATAATAATTTTTTTATAAGTTTTTTTAAATTTGATTATAAAGCCAATCATAAGACAGTTTATTATTATTCAACAATTAATATAGAAAGTAGTAATTTAGTGTCTGGTAATAAATTATTCAACCTAGAACTTAGAATAGATCACATCTATTCTTTAAGTCTTTAAATTATCTTAAATTTTCTTTGACACATTTGTGCATACCACTTATCTTTATGGAGCTTAAACGTTTCATTATTCTATTTAACAACTATAAATATCAAAACTTATTTTTAGTAATTGTTACAACTATTAATTTATTGCTATTACTCTATCTTACATTTCCTTCATAAAGTTATGATTTTTTTTTATAGTTATACTCAAAATACTAAATATGTATTTGCTTTTATAAAATATATTTTGTTTTTATTTTTATTTTAGGTGAAAAGTCTACAATACCAGCTGAACTTCTTCCACCAAATCCTTAAAAAAAATTTTAAATTTCATTAAAAAAATTATAAGTTACAGTTTTATATTCTTTTTAGTCTAAATAATGCATTCATTTGTAAACATAATATGTATTATATATATATAAATATGTATTATGTTTATGTATCAGTAAATTATGATTTATATTATAAACCAACAATAGTAAGATTTTTTTTTTTTTTAAATTAAAACATTCAATTAGAAATTGTTCATTAAATGAAATTGTTAATGAATTCAATGAATTATTTGTTTGATACAATTTGACTTAAAACATTAAAAAGAAATAACTTAGTAAAAATCTTTTAATATCATGAGACAGTATCTATAGATACGCAATTTTAAAATTGTCTACTAAGTAGTTCTTTTCAGTGTCCTATTATAACTTATGATGAGCATTTTTTTATCAAAGTTAAATAAGAAACCATATCTGCATTTGTTGTGACCGTCCAACATACAACATACCTAATGTACGTTCTGTAGAGCAAGTTTTGAGTTATTAGCGTTTTTAGACTATTTGAGTGAATATCTTATCTAACTTAAATGTATTTTTAACATTATTGGTATTTCACAATATTTTTAGGTGAGTTATGATAATTTTTAAAATGAAATATTTTATATACTCATAATTTGCTTATAAATTTTGGCTCGTGGCCTTGGGAAGACAACATGTACTGGAATTTTAATATATTTTTAAATTCTGAGTATGATTGTGTGTGTACATTTTTTTCTGTTTGAACATCACCTTTAGAACCGGTAAAAGTCTTTGACTTTGAGGCTCTTTGATAAAAAAAAAATGGTATAGTAATTTGTGTGTAAAAAGTAAAAATTAACATTTTCAAAATAATGAATAATTAAATTGTCAAAAACAAAAAATTTAAACGAAACCAGTTTTAGGTAAAATTGATTTTGTTTTTATGTGCAACTCAGTGTAAGTAACTTAAAAACATAACCGTAGATTCTTTAAATGTTCACCAAATGTTGAAATAATTATTTTCAAAATATTTCAACTCTGAGCTATTTATTCGGCAAGAGAAATTTTAAATTTTTGTAGTTCAAAAAATATTAATCATACTAACTTGGAACTTTCTACTTATAATTAAATTATCTTTTTATATGCATGGTTAAATTTTCAAAATATTTAGACTAATTTAAATTAAAGGTTTTTTTATTTAGATGTTGATATTATTTACTCACGGTAAAAAAAGCTTAAAAATGTAATACAAGGTTCTTCAAAAGTTGCACTTACATAGTTTTATAGCAATATAAAAAAACTCAAAAATATATTGTTACAATTTTTTACAAATCCGTTGCAGTAATAATATAATATATATATAATGACAAAGAAATGTCTTATATTGAATTAAATTAAATTTAGCCATTTAGGTGCCTAATATAATATCATATCTGGAAAATTACGATTATGCCGTAATTGAATGGACAGCGGTACCGCATGGAAACAATTATTATTTTAATATTCCAATTCAGAATATTTTTATTACGTTTCCCAATTCAATTCTATAACATAAAACCTAAATAAATTGTTTTATTGGTATTTGGTGTTTAACTGTAAAAGTTGTGTACCTATTGTGTTTGTTTACTTTGCACACACAAGTCACTTAAATGTCATCATGTTATATTACCTATACTAATTTCCTTAAAACACGACCGACTGCAGCCCCTAATACATATTTCAGCTGTTACAGTATTTTTCTAAGTTACAATTGTAACTTTTAACTGTAGGTGGAACCAGTGGCGCCGAACTATAAAAAAGCAGTATAGTAAATATAAAATTTTAATAGTACCACCCCACCTATCAATTGGTGTACCTGTGGGGGGGGGGGCGCTGAAACACTACCATCATATAATATTCATAATTTATATTAATACATAATAATATACATTATATCTATTTTCATATTGTTTTATCAATAATTTATGATATGCTGATATTATAATAGAGAGCAAGAAAGACAAAAAATATCATTATTTATATTATTATTTTACACTCGATAATACAAATTACAATTGACACCACACAGTACTTTAAAATATTAATATTTATATGAAATATAGTATAAACGGTGAATTTTTGACGACGATGAACGGTGTTATCGGCCACAGGACGTGTCGATTTTTCCGATGACGTAAATGATCTTTTCAATGGCCATGTCCACGTCTTTGTCGGTGATGTTCTTGTTCGTCACCATTCTCACTCTCGCATCGTTTATCTGGGATATCCTCACGGCAGTCGATCGTACCTTGTCGTTCGTCTTGCAGTCGCGTCCGTCGGCGTCCACCTGTGTAACGGATGTCGTGCGGTTATTGATAAATTAAATTAAAATCTTCTTTACATCGTGTTCAAACAGGCTCAGCGAAAACTACGCTTAATGGCGGACCCGTTGTCAACACTTATATTATCGAGAAGTTATATATAAACAATAATAAATATGAATTGCGCGGACACGATTCATTTATGGGCTACACAATCTCAAATAATTAGTCAAATCTACTGTACAGACTACAAATTCAGTGGTGTGACTTGCCCAAACATTTTTACTTTTTTGTGGGGGGAAGGGTGGAAACACTAGCCACCGCTGCCTCCCATTTATAACTTTGGTAATACCTATGTAACTTTTCAAAAATGTTTTGAGTTTTTACAGTTAATTTTTCCGTAACTAAACAATTTCTGATATTACGTTAATATTAACAAATAGATTCATATGGATATGTAGGTTTAGAGATTAGAAAAATAAATAATAGAGGCGATGATCTTAGTTCGTAATTCTAATCAATTTATATTATGTTTTGTTGTCTTAATTTAAGGACTTAAGGTTATCTTATAGTCGATCCATAACCTTTGTTAAAAACACGTCGAAGTACCGCATGGATAGTGATGGGTTATTTACATTAGACTAGGTATTAATACTAGGTACTCTATATATTTACTGTTTCTAAATATATTAGACTACGATAGGCATTTATAAAGTTTATTTACTTATTGAGTGTTAACAAAAATTGTTTGGCTCGGTCAAAAAGCTTGAACATTTAATACAAGATTCTGTATAAGTGTTTCTTACAGAAATCTAAAAATATTAAAAAGACAAGCTACTATATATATTTTTTAAGCGTTTGAAGTTCAAATGTTTATAAATTCGTAAAATTCTAGAAAATATGAAAATTATTATTTTTAGCTATCTCCTATTTATACCACAAACTTATCTTCATATACTTAAAATCTAAACCGTTCTACGGCGAGTTGGTATTGATTCAAAAGTTATAAACTCACACACGGTGGCGTTGCAAAAGGGGTAATCGAGAGTCGACTGCCTCTGAGTTTCTTAAGGGATTAAACGCTTTAATTGATGATGGGTGGGTAATGGTTGATAAATTAGTAATAACTACGACAGTTAGTCACATGCAAATATGACAGTGAATGCTCCTTAATCGGGTTATTAGTGCTGTAGGTCGGGTGAAATATTAGACTAGCGTCTGAAAAAATGTCATGTTCGTCAAGCCACTGGAAACAGTAAATATAGGTAGAGCAGTAGTATGCCAAGTCTAATATATAAACATAATACCAGTGGCGTACACACAGGGGGGGATTGGGTGTTCAACCCCCCCCCCCCTTTAACTGAAAAATAATTATATATTTGTATACATAGGAGTATAGGACAGATTAAACGGATTGACAATGTTGTCGGTGTACCGTGGTACACATTTAACTCCCGAAGAGGTCATTGACGAGTTGGCAAAAAAACCAAGAAAACTAGATCTTGTACTGTATCTGTCGAAGTAATGCGCAAGCAGTCCCGGCAGCGTCGTCGATAACAAGAAAAAAAAAAGATCTTGTACTGTAAACAATTAAATAATCGTTTTGATAAATACATATATAATATTATGTATGTATGTATAATTTTTAATATATTATATAACCCCCTCCCCCCATTGAAAATATCTGTGTACGCCACTGCATAATACAGACGCATACATCTAATACATAATACATCCAATACATACATGGCACGTCATAGTGTCATACGTCCATTATTTACATACATATCGTGTAAGATGGCGGTGGTGTTACTTTTAAAAACAGACTGGCTTGACTACCTTTATTAGCTCGGAGACGAAGTATTTGGCGTCGACTTCAGTCGAGTTGATGTTCACCAAAAGTATGTTTGTTTCGAGCGCGTCTGGGTTGACCGTCACGTGGGGACTTGCCGTCCTTTGGATTGCTGAATGTAATAATAGTAAAAATAATAAATAAATAATAAACACTAACTAATTCACAATGCCATAAATACAAGCTCGGTTTCAATTAATTTTAGCGAAACGCAGTTGAATGATCGTACATTGTTGAGGGATTTGTGAAGCTTTATCATGAACCTATAACCTAAGGATTCGGGGATGACCCTTATTCTATGAAAACCATTTACTCCGATGCAGAGTTGTGTGTTAATGTTACTTACTTGTGCAGTGGCGTGCTCGGTTTTTTTGAAAGGGGGCGGATATGAATTTTTGACTATTCTCCGACCACGTGGTAAATATACTTTCATTGCTCAATCATATATTTTATATGACAAAAATAAGCTAAAAAGGGAAGGGATATGACACTCCCCCCCCCCTCGGGAGCACGCCCCTGAAACTCCTTCAGTCGACTTTTGTGTGGTATGATAATATGTAGCAATATATGCGGGCAATAAATCGAAAAGAAAAATCGCTTTAGGCTTTCAAATATTATTGTTGCATCGATGTAACTCGATATATAGACTTTAAGAAAGTTTTTACTCGTCAACACGAAATTCCCGCAACGATAAAACTGATTTTGTCGTCGTCCTCAGACTCAGATGACATTACTTCGACTCGTCAGAGTCGGAATGCAGTATACACACAGGTGGAAATCAGGTAAAATAATTGGTGTAGAGCGAGGGGGGCGGGCTAACAACTTAAAATACTTGAATACGATGTAAAAATATTTATAAAATGTTAAAATGAAAACCTTAGACTCGCTAACATAATACAGGATCTCAATATTCCTCGTAAGTTAACTTTATTGAAAAAAAACATGAAGTTTAAAGCATGGCGTTCACAATTTAATTTGATAAGCGTTTGAAGTTCAAGTTATCCATCTTTTTCGCTCAGAATAATTATTGTTCTTTTGTATATAAATATCATGGATTTATTACTAAATTTAAACCGCTTCTATAGAATATGCAGCAGATGCGACTATAGCGGTTTCTTGGGGTTTTTTCATTCTTAATATTCATAAAATAATGGCAGCAGGAAGTTGCCGTAATCAAAGCATTTTACAACTTTTACTAAGAGGATATATTTTATAAGAATATTATTTTTCCATGGAAATGTTCGTTTATGACTAGGTATAAAGAAAAATAATTGTGGCCCGGTGCCGCGTCGGCAGTGGTTGGCTTCAATTCTACCTAACATCAGCCACCACATATAATACATCACACGTGTTCTAACCAACCGTACCTTACCCCACGCAGTAATAAACCTACTATAAAACCTACAAACAGCCTAAGTCCACAGTTGCCGGGCTTAAATTCAAATATTAAAAAAAAAATATTACTAATATTTTTTCATATGGGCTTGAAAGATTTTTGAGCGATTCTAAGCTCCTTCGCCCAGCCCTCCCACGATTTTCGACATTCTGTATATATATAAATAATAACATATATGATGATAGCTATTTAGTCCGCTCAATCGTCTCTCGTACCGTAAGCTATTTTCTTGGCGTTTTTGTGGTCGTCGGCCAGCCTTTCCACGCAATTGTCCAACGCGTACAGTCCCGCCGCGGCCACGATCCCGGCTTGACGCATGGCACCGCCCAAGACTTTCCTGATTCTCCTGGCCCTGCGCAGTGAGTCAAAATATTGAAATATTAGTTGTTATCGACTTATCGTTAAAATTTCATCTTAATTGGTAGGTATGACTGCATAAGTTGTTTTTTCGCATAATATATAAGTATGAAAGACGCACCCGTTTTTCTGTATATTTTTATACGTTTTGACGTACCTATACATAGGTACTTTCTACCATCATAACATTATAATTTATAACACTAAACTTTGCTAAAAACTTTTACAATTTTTTTCAACTGTAGTGCAATATTTTTATTTTTTAATTTATACTTACAGGAAACACGTTTTAATTTTTATTTCATGTTGCTATAATCTAATATAATGTACACCTAAATACCTAAACACATATCGCGCGTAGAACGTATGGGCGAACTGGCCCGGAGATTTCCCGGTGGCCCGGCCTGATATTTAAAAAACTCAATTTTTTTTTCAGTTAAATCTCCCCGGCCTGCCTAAAAAATGTCCCGACCCGAAATATCGTAGTATCGGTTCACCCCCGGACGTGGGTACTATATTATATATATATATATATATTATCGTCTAGACGCGTATATTGTGTACACGTTGTAATTACTTTTCGATGAACGATTTTTCGCCGACCAAAATGGAACCGACTGGCGCTCCGAGACCTTTGCTCAGACAAAACGTCACGGAATCGCAGTGCTTGGCTATGCGGCTGACCGGAACTCCGAGGCCCACGGCTGCGTTGAACACTCTGGCTCCATCCATGTGCAAAGGTATGTTTCTCTCTTTTGTGAGTTTTCCCAACTGAAACGTCAATATACATTATTATGTACACACGTCGTGTTACCTATTTTGTACATTAGAATTGTACAACCCAACTGCAGCACTGTTGTACATATATCATTATATTATTTTATTCATATATTTATAGGCAATTTCGAGGTGCCTCTTATGCTGGTATCTGAGGACAAAATTATTGTCCATCGAAATCGCTTATAGTATTTTTTTTTTATTAAAAAATGTCGTAACTGTGGTTATTGAATTCGAAAGTAATCCCGTGCATTATATTTTCAAAACACATCTCGTTCTTATTATGTGAATGTGTTGTGTTGGGAATAAAAATTTAAATCGTAATAATATATAATATGATAAAAAATATATCCATCAACGCAAAAAAACTTATCAGGGAGCAAGGACGCCATTTCAAGACTTTAAAGTATTAAGTATATATTTAATTCCGTATTGCCGTATAAATAAAATATGTAATTTTCACGTAACGAATTTATTAATTATTTATCGATATAATAATATGATTACGATATGGGTAGTGAACATTTAATTTACATGATGTAATTTGTACGGCAATGTTATCAGTATTTAGAAAGTTAATATAACGGTACAGAAAACCAATGATTATAGGCCCAAAGAACTGCAAATCATATTTTAGTTAAAAAGTCAGTAAGTATAGGGATGTCGGATATGCAACATAATATACATTCGATAAACCATTAATTCATTATTGCAATATTATACAATTATAATATAATATTTTGTTACCTCATCAATCCATTCGATAGGCAATATAGTACCACCACAATAGTTGTGAGTGTTTTCTACGCACACTAGAGCAGTATATGGTTCGTGAGGGTCTGGGAACTCCGGTCGTAATTTTCCAAGCAACTCTGTCATATCCAATGTGCCATCGTCCAAATTCGTAACTTCTCGCATTTGCAGCCCGGCAATCTGTTACAATAATTATCCATTTAAACATTTTATAGATTCTAAGTAGAGAGATGAATATATTGATTTTACAATTGTGTATAGTGTGATGTTTTTCTTTTGTCTGTTTACGCGATTGATAATAGAAAAAATGGTTTGATTTTCAACTTTAAATATAATTTCTGGTAGGAAAGTGTGTGCTATCGGTTCAGCCGGGAGGTAAAAATTTAAAATGTCCAGTATTTTTCCAAATAATCGGGAAAAACAAATTAGAAAAATGCAATTTTTTACTTAAATCCAGTTTTTTGACAAAATTGATTATTTTAAATTGTTGTAATTAAAAATCGAATAACCGTAGATAGATACCTAGCATTTTCTGCTATTAGAATTTTTCATACATAGTATGCATTTTAAAATATATTCACTCTTTTTATAGTCATAAACCCTATTTTAAGACATATGAAATTTTCAATTTTTTTCTTTAGTTTTTTTTACAGTTATTTTCGCTTGGTCAATAACTTGGAAATTTAATACAAGATCCCATATAAGTTGTTCTTATAGCTGTAAAAAATATTAAAAATACATATAGACACTCATTTATTTATATTCATCTGAAGTTCAAATTTTGTCAAAATCAAGAAAATGTACTATTTTGCACAATGATATTTTTATATGCAATTTTTTTGGTAAAAATTAATTCAATACCTTCTTTATCAACAATAGTAAAATAAATTACTTTAATTGCAATAGTATCATAAAATATACTTAGTAATGCAAAGGCCGACAGACCGTCTTCGCTCAGAATTGTTTTTCGTATGCAATGATTTATCACTGAATTCAAATTTAACTTATTTAACTAAACATATTACACAGATCTTTACTCAACATCTCAAGTGCCACTAATGAGTCGCCTCTTTAATCGAACGGTCACGCCTGTAAATTCATTTCTCCAATATTTTTCATAATATTGATGGCATACTTCATAATTTAAAAAAATATATATACATAATTGTATGTATGTATGTATTACCTGCGAAGCTCCACCTTGTTCCCATAGCAAAATATGACTTTTATGTCCGACTATTACTTCACCTCCACGTTGTTTTGAATGAACCATCACTGGAAATTATCATTATCGATTTTAGAAAGAATTAGAATATCGCGGATCGAATAATTAAAACTAAATTAAGTAGTATAGATACTTTAAACTATTTGCTTCGTAAATCGTAAAAAAGTAATGGACAATTTGCATTTAATTTCATATTATACCCTTTGGAAAGAAGCACTAAAAATTTTTAAAAGTAGTGAGTATAATATTTAATGTCACGCATAATAATCTCTCCCTTCGAATTTAAAAGTTAAGATTGAATTAAACTTCTTTTGAAATTTGATCGATTTCAGCTAATATGATGTATACTGATTAAGTAAGTTTATTAGTGTAACGATTATTATAAATTCGAATAACATACGAGATACGACACTTATAATAGTTAATATAATCGTCACATAATAAATATTAAAAATGGATATATCATTTATAGTATAATATATGTATTGAAAAATGTATAATATTGTATACATTTTACTGTTATCCAATAAATATATTTAATATTGGTTAATTTATTAGATTTATTTGCTAGAAAACTTACCGATTAAAAAAAAATATATGTTTAAAAGTTGTATTATTTGAATTTGAATGTTTATCGCTTTCAACAACTTTATAGTTAAGTTTTGGTAAAAAAAAAATAACGAACCTTTAATAATTGAATTTAATAATAATGCATATCCTTAAAATTATGTAAATGATATTTGTGTGTTAAACGAGGTAGAGAGTTATTTCTTGAAATATATTATGTTTGGATATTTTCTAATATATTGTTGAAATTTAAATTGCCAATAGTTTTCATGACTGCGAATCTTTAACCAGACTCCAGAGTATACCAGATTGTACCCATTTTGTGACTGGTATAATCACATAAAATGGAAAATAAGTATTCGGGTACCTATATATATTCCCACGTATACCCCTTCTAATTGCTCTAATACATTACTGCAAAAACTACAAAAATACATAGTTAGTGACTTTGTTTATTAAAATATATTTTAAATTAAATAGCTTTTTTCGAATATAGGTAAGTACACGACTATTAAATTATTTTAAAATCCAAACATTATTCAAAATACTATGAACTGTAATAGTAAAGCACATGTGCGTTATTTGATTAAATTAACATTAAATTTATAAGTATTCGCAAATAATCCAATTATGGTTTTAAATATTATTGTATTCCACAAAATTAAGTTTAAAAAAAAATTATTTTTCTTATCTACATATATAAATAATTTACAATAATTATTGTAATACAAATTTGTTTAATTACTTGCAATCAAATTTCCCATGAGTCCACTAGGTAAAAATATTGCCGCTTCTTTCTCAAATAGTTTCGACGATTTTTCTTCCAAAACTATAATAATAAAAATACAAACAAACAAACAGTTAAACAAAAGAGCATAACAATGGCGTAGTAATTTAAATTATTTTATTTTGTGGTGGGGAGAGGGGTATGCAAATTGCTTCAGTTTTTTTTTTTTTGTAATAATTTATACATTTGTATTTAAACTTGGAATTTGTATAACACAACAGCTTATTCACGGGCGAAAAAACGCCTATCATCATACCAAATAAATAAATTAAATATTGAAAAGAAAAAATTAGCCGCCCTCTCAGAATCAGCCACCCTTGGCCACAGCACCCTGTGCCCTCACCCCTTAATACAGCCCTGCTCACCACCCCTAATTAAGACGATGGAGCATACTATAAAATTAAGTCACTAAATAATGATCTATAAATCACAAAGGCCAAAGAGTCATGATAAAATAGTATAGTATTTATAATAACAGTCGAACTCTTAAGTCTTAAGTAGGCTTCTACCAGTAGTATATTTGTATTTTTGGCTATTTACTTTGAAAAACTTTCTAATGTTCAAAGCGTTTTATAAGTCTAGAAGTATAATTTCCAACGTTTTTTTATCAAGTGGTTTTAAAGATGAAGTCTGTGAAATAAATAAATACTCAAACCTATATATTATTATTATCTATATAGTTCACTAGGTACATAATATTATATCTACTACCTAGTACCTACCATAAAACTGTACCTTCGAAATATAGTGACGTAATTTATTAAGAAATAATAATTATAAATAAATCGTTTCCGTACTGTTTACCCATAATAATTATCGTAGGTACATAGCAATCAGAGTTTAAGCTTAAAAAAGGGTCAATCAAACTTACGATTTATGGTGGGATCCTCTCCGTAACCGTCGTCGCCGACTTCGGCGTCGAACATCGCTTGGCGCATCTGGACATCCGGTTTCGTTATTGTGTCGCTTCTCAAGTCGATCACTTCACTCAGCTGCAGATCATTTTCGGACGGCACCAGCTTTAAAGTTTTGAACGTGTACATAATTTAGTTTAATTTTTTGAAATTACAATTTTAATTTTGCTGAACAGTAAGCGTTCTGTTTTCAGTTAAGACCACCAACTGTGTGAATCGAGTATTGTGCAGTTAACTGATATATATATATATTAGTTATGAGAAAATACAACGAAAATCGTGTTCGTTATCGTTTTCACTCATATTATATTCATATACAGCAGGCGTGTCTATAGAGACCTTCTTCGTAGGTCGTCGTATACACAAGCTTAATATAATATGAGCGCAAAACCTGCAGACGGAGATAAGGAGTTTGATCCCCAAATGTTTAAAAAAAAATGATGATAATTTTATTGTGAGTACAGAAAATAATAAATAATAAGTGATAAAGTAATTTTAAAAAAACAATTTTTAAAAGGAACCACGGTATCATTGATATCACATTTACACATGTTTCGTTAAAGTTCCCAGGTCGTACGTTCATGTGACCTGTAGACACGCCTTCTATGTACATACTAACATGTTGCACACACTTTCATTCACGTGAACGTTTTGTTAATTGTAATAATTCAGCCATATATAGGTATAACATCAATCCAGGTGATTTTTTTTTATTATATCAATTCATTAGACAAATTAATTATGATGTTTTTAATATTTTGTTTTTTCATCTCTATCGTGATTGATAGACGATGATGTTATTATTTTATTATTATTTCATCTATCAATACACTTATAATTATTATTACAATTAGTTTTTATATAGTTTATATTAACAAAATCAATATTATAGCAGTACGCCTATTATACCGGTGGCGCAAATGAGAAAAATGTTTATGGGAGGCTCAAGCCTCAGCTACTTGAAACATCTTACACAAATTTGGAAATTCTTTACCATCATATAATATCAAATGCTGTTTTATTTTCCCTAAACTCGAATTTTCACCCAAAATGTTTTTTAAAACAGACATTTCAGACATTAGTGACTGATCGCAAATTCCATATAAATCCTTAACAAATTTTAAACATTAATAAAATGCTTGACAAATAATAATGTATTTTACAAATATCTTTTAATGATCAATTAAAAACGAAGAACCTTCAAAATGAAATTTTAGTTAATTATCTATCAATATATTAATATTGTTTATTGTAATATTATTTTATTTTTGAAAAGCAATTTTTTTATTAGTGTAAAGAAAAATGTCAAATTACAGAGAAAAAAAAACCTGTGAAAATAACTTATACTATACCTACAAAATTTAATTTCATGTATCACCTTCTGCAGGCCCGGATTAAGCTTAATCAGGGCTAGATTTTTTTATTGTGCCTTGAGAAAAATTAGATTATAAAAACACATTATTTTTTAATGTTTATACACTATGGGCCATATTTATTCAAATTAAAAAATAACAATAGGTAAATACAAAAAAAATATATGATCACGTTGTTAAAAACATTGATTTTATTAAATGTTGAAGCTTTTTTTCGCACCACTAATATGCTTCTTTGCAGTTTAATCTCTATTAATTGTAAGTTATCAAATATTATTTTTATTGGAGAAATAAATAAATAACATATTACAATGAGCCAAGTCCTAAATAATAAATAATTTAAAATGTTTTTACCTAATGATTAATGAATAAATAATAATAAATGATAATTAATAAATAGGTAGGCATCTAATTCTAGTTCGTCTATGATTTGTCTAATACCAAGTTAAAAATAAAGTTTTTATTTATTAAAAGAAAACGTTTAAAGAAGAAATAGATCTTATCAAATAAGTAATAGGTAATCAAGAGTTTTAATATATATATTTTTAATTTTAATTTGTTTATTGTACGATATGTTCATTAATTTATCGAATAATAAGTGAATAATAAAAAAAAGAGGGAGAACTATTTGAAGACTACCGGAAGATGATGTGTAAACATGCAAGTTCGTATATACGTTTTGAATAGAAAAAAAAACTTGTAAGTTTGTATACGTTCAGAGTTTGAAAAATTCGAAAAGAAACAAAATGGGTTAAGTTTACCATACATTTCGCATTTCGAATCGATACGAACTTATAGTTTTTTCATCAACACGAATGAGTTTTCCGTGGTACTCTCAAGACTAATGATCAAAAGAAGGATGTATAATTAATGTGTTCTCAATGAAAAGAAAAATTGCGTTAGGTTTGGAACCAGAAAATAATGTATACCTTTTCAATTTGTGTTCATGAATAAGTATATTTATTATTTCTGTTTTGAGTGTTTTCAAATCTCCCGAAAACGTACTGTGTGGATTATACTTCTTGAATGGGTCGTTGGTACGAATACAAGACCGAAGTTTGATGGAAAGTTCCGATGTTTAAAAAATATAACTCAGCTACACTGAAGGTTACGCCGATTAGGTCCGGCCGGAGTGAAAAGATTTGTTAACCGAGAGCTAAGATGTTTGCACATCAAAATTGCACGATTCTCAGCAAATGAAGAATCCTCCCATTGGAAATTATTTTGATTTTATTTTGAAATTTGAAATTTGTCTAACTTTATAATAATTGTTTTATTATTTCACTAAGTCAATTTCTGAGTGTTTAAATAACAACATATTTTCCAACGTGGAAAAAGAGACTAAATTTAAAAATATTGATGTTATATACAATTACAATTTAATAAAAAATTATAAAAATTTACACTTGATTACTTTTGCATGACGGCGACGATTTAGTATTTTACTATAATAAATAATTTAGTTGATTAAAGTGACAATTACCAAAAAATAATAATAGTTTTACTTACTTTTTCATACATTTTTGATTGACTTGACATATCAAAGTTTTTAGAGATTATTTGTTTCTATAGATGTAGTATAATATATTGACTACCGACTACTCTCCTGCAGATTAGGTTGCAATCTCCTTTCCTGGACACCTCTGGAACATCGAACCATGATCTTATACTTTTAAATTAACATAGTCCATTTAACTTATCATATATATTATTAATAATTTATTATATATTAACAGTATAAGTACTTAAATAAAAATAAATATATTTAATACTATACGAAAATAAAATTATTATATCATTAATATTATATAATAAAAATATTATTTATATTATTATAGTTTAATGTTTAGACATTTACATCACTATTGCTTCGAGAATCATAATTTGCGGCTCTTCTGCAGAGAGAGTTAATAATAAATAATGATTTTTAAGCCTTATTAACTTTATACATTGAACAAATCAATACACTAAACTGCAGTATAGATAAAATATAGACTGTTTAATACAAGGAGTTAAGACTAAGACACTTTCAACATGCACGTTGCGAGATATTTTGTATCTACATTAACCGTGTTCAAAGTTGAAATACACCTGTATTTGTATCGATATGTGTAAATCTGACCTACAAATAGTCACTGCCTACCAACAACTGAATTTTACACGCGAATAATTAAATTTAATATACATAATTAATTTATAAATCGTGTCAAATATTACCTTAAATAGTTTAGCTTTAAGCAGGTACCTATTTTTTTTTACCGTAATATCATCTTGTGTACCTATATTTAGTGATTAGTAACATTATTGATTACAAATACTACCGAGTATTTATAATCAATGGTAGCATAAACTGTACATCGCTTTTTTTAATCAATTGCATCATCATTCACGGCTTCTTAAATAATTGTACCGTACATAAATATAATAGAGGCGATCGACGTCGTGATCGCAATCAGTACAATATTATATTTTAGTTTTAATAAACATACCTCCTCCAGGTTTGAGAACTATGAAATATCACAAAACAAATTAATTTAAAAAATATATTACGTTTTCTATAATCTGAGTTAAACACATTGAATTTTTAATTATATCAGTATGATTTTACATTTGTCCGTGCGTGTATCTGATAAATTAATAAACTGCTACCACGGTCTATGATGGCCACTTTAATAATTAATAACAGCTATATAATATCTCATAAATTAAAATAATGCTGGGTATATAACTTAATTTAGTTGGACAAAAGATTAAGCTGGCTGATGATGATCCGTTAACTAAACTGTTTTTATACTTCAATTAATACTTGTATAAATATATAAATGTATTATCTTTGAAGTATTTATTAACAGTCATCATATTTTCATCATGCAATATGGACATAATTTACCAATTACAAATTACAATATTTTCCTCTAAAATGAATGCCACATATATGCGCACATCTTTGATTGAATTCAATAACAGTCGGGCTTTTTTTTATGGATATTTTGTCATTTTTAATGCATATTTATACTTTTTAAGCGCTATACAATTCCACCCTTGATAATGATAATAGTTGCTTACAGAAAAAATTGTTACTTCTCACTTAGTCGAGTATTATAATATAATATTTTCATGAAATATCAAACCTAAATAGTACATAATAATATAGTAGCATAACTAAAAAACCAGGGAATTCGTTCTAGTGCAAAGCTTAAGGTGCGTCGAGTGCACCTCATCATTGAGTAGGTCACAATAATTGTAATTGGTGTTGTAAAATTATAGTTCAATGATAAATTATTGTACACGATGAAAAATTATTCCGAGTGTAGATGCCACTAGATGGCCTGTCATCATATATACTCGTATTTCTACTAAGGTTAATATTTTATTTTAATTTGATATTTAAAATATATGCATAGAACGTAACATAAAATAATTACATACACATAAATACATTGATATAATATAATATAAAATATTTTGGTAAGTATTTTAATAAAAAGACGTATCAGTTAACTTCAATAATATGACTATACGGGTCATCTATACCTCTAGAACAGGGGTCACCAAATGGCGGCCCTCAGACAAATTTCATCCGGCCAGCAGACAAGGAAAAAAATGAAAAAACCGATAATATTATACTTTCTAGAGTTGTAATCTATCATTTTTGTTCATTGTTTTTTTTTTACCAACGGTAGCACATATTGAACTGGTTGCAAAGTATATATCTTATCGAAAATATTATTAATTTAAACTATTTGAATTGGGTGAGTGGGTACCTAACCGTCTACCGATTACACGTTTACGCCAGTTCGTCAATTACCTTTGACCCTCATAGATTTTTTTTTTTGAGATCAATCCCGACGAACATCTTGAAATGATAACGAACTGAACTAATCGTACACCCGATTTCGAGCGGTTTAGTTGATACCAAGACCTCCAAGACTTGCCTACTAAACATTTTTTTATTTATATTGTAATAACAATCAATTTTTATTTTGCTCTGATTCAAATATTTGTATAATATTTTTATTACTTACAATTTTATAATAATATAATGTTAAAAATATGTTCTTTTAATTTTGATGGTCCCCGTAAAATGTCTAGATTCCTATAATGTGGCCCATTAAAAATATTAATCGGTGACCCCAGCTATATAGAATAACACACGTCATATTATAATGCACAATCATTTCGTGCACGAATCATTTATATGATCAAAAGGATGTTTGTTCTTTATTATGACGCACCAAGGTCCTACGAAACTACAAAACATTCTACGCTCCCGATCCCCGGTCTATAAAATACGCACAACTTCATTGTATACGGACGTATCGTATATGAGAGGCAGACAGACAGGAAATGTCTGGCCGTAGGGATCGAATACTTGTCATACTTTAACTGCGGCAAGGTCAGAACACTTTGCGCGTAACGAAAAATCGGGATATTCAAAACGCTGAACGATATAGTTCCGAGCGACACATTCTGATTACACGGTCGTTCTCAACGACTCGTTAAAATGCGTAAGTTCCAAAAAATAAATTCTAAAAAAAAGGTTTTATGAGCTGGTGAGAGGGGGGACATCGATCCCACACAACTAAAAAAACAGTCGGTTTTCCCAAGTCTCCACCTCCAATTTTCAGGTTTTTCCAAATTACCAAGCCTAAAATATATATTATTCTTCAATAGGTAGGTACAAGGTACCTACTATGTGTTAACTCAATATAAATTGTCATCAGTCATGTAATAATTGCGTCTTACTTGATCTATTCAGTGTTACCACGATGTACCACATCATAAGGTTTTAAATGTATAACAATTTAATATTATGACGTTAATTAATGTTTTGTAATTGAGATTTAACAGTTATTATTCACTGCGTAAGTTAAAGGGTTATGTGGACTAAATATTTTCAAGTTTTCAATTAAAAATACCAGTATTTGGAAAGGAACCTTACCGGAACCCTTTTTCGAACCTAAACAGAAACCGGTACAGATGTTAGTGAATTTTTCGGTTTCAATATTATTTAGCTGTTTTATTCCTTTAATAACAATAATTGGTCCATTGAATTTGGTTGTAAATTACGTATACTTAGATTTATTATTTTCTATTTCTATAGTCTATAAAAGTTCCTGAAAACGATAAAACACGACAGTCACCTAAATTGTAATATATAAGTTGTTAATCACCCGTCAGTATTAGTCATTGGTCCGTCATCATGATTATTTCAATATCATAGTTTTGTGAACGATAACGGCTAGTCAGTTGTCACATAGATTAAATATACTAATATATTTAATATATGGTTGTCAGTTAATCGTTGACCCGTCATCATGATTATTTCCATATTATAGTTTTGGACGATAACGTCTGGTGACATCGATGACTAATAAAATGATTATTAGAAACGTCATAAATACGCACCCGGATAAGTATTGATATCGTACACCTACAACAAGCCCTTACGCACTAGCAGGAGATTTGGTGATCGCGCGCGGCCATAAAAAATCGCCGCTAACATAATTCGCTTAAAATTAAAAAGCCTATTTTAGACTAGACCCCCTTGCGGGGGTTCTTAACCTTTTCTAATTTGAGAACTTATATCGTGTATTGAGTGTACTGTAGGCAAAGAGTGATTTTTTAGCATCATGCTCATCCAATTTGAATGCTATCTAAGCATTTACTGAAATTCTGGTTTTCGAAGTTCCTAAGTATATTATTATGTGGTTGAAGAGTATATTGTATACGACCGTATTATTAGGGAGGCTGCGGGAATCGGGCTACAATGAACGCTTTTTTTCAATTTTTGATAATTGGGACACTAATATTTTACATTTTAAAAACAGGTAGACCCGCGGAGATTGGGCCATTTTTTAGTGACGACTGGATCCAATACACATCATAAATAAAATATTACAATGTCAGGACGCGGTTTGGTGTCAACAGGATGAAATGTCATTATCGTATAATACTATATATATATGTATGATACCACGTACCTCGTATGATAATTAATTTAAGTTGTCTTACTTGAAGCTCGACAGCGTAATCTCTCTTGACAACGCGAACACCGTGCACAGTATAGTAAGTTGTGTACTCACCTACTTTACAAATTACAACACAGCTGTGAATGTGAACGGATTAGGTATTACACGATATCGTGTCAAAACGAAACGGCTTTACGAGGTAATCATTTAAGTACTGTCTACTGCCATCGTACAGCCATATATGTATAGACCAGGGGTGTCCAACCTTTTGGGAATACCGGGCCACATAAAGTAAGTAGAAGTTGTCGTGGGCCACATACATTTTTATAATAATACAATATATTTTTTCGCCATCGCCATTCGCCATCACAAAATTGCGATAACACATTCACATACTATTCAATCAATATAATTGGTATTGGCACCTTATATTAATAGGTTTTATTTTTAATAATTTTTTTCTTATTTTATTCATAAGTTGATGGTTTTGAAATATATGACAGGGCCATATCAAAACCTATCATGGGCCGCACGCGGCCCGCGGGCCGCGGGTTGGACACCCCTGGTATAGACGATAACATCTCCCCTACGTCGATACTCGTCTGCAGACAGTAGACACGGCAGACACATTATTAATAATAATACTAATAATAATAATATTAGACAGATGTAATTTGTTCGAAAATTCGCGCGTATGGTGATGGGTATTTCATACACAGTATGTCTATACGTACACACACACACACACACACACACACACACACACACACACACACACACACACACACACACACACACACACACACACACACACACACACACACACACACACACACACACACACACACACACACACTCACACACACACACACACCATCAGCTGTGTGTTAAATGTGTATACGAAATTGCAAACATCTAAACGAATGATCTCCCCCCCCCTCCACAATCGTAATAATGTGCGAGGAGCACGTTTTAGCAAACATCGAGCCTGCACCGAAATTATTGTTTTTTATTATATTATATAATTATTTACTCAACAAACTTGGGCATATTGTGTAAACATTCTAAATCGTTTGTCTGAACATTTCTCAATTATACATTTTTGTGTACTTATATAAATAAATAATAACCTCATAATAAATTATTCTAAAGCCTTAAAATAAAGGTAATCTTTTTGATTTCAAATAAAAAAAAAAGTACTATTAGGTACTATGTTATTAAGACCGATGAATAAATTTGTAAAAACACAATATTACAAGTTTATATTTACTGTTCAACAATATATCGTTAAGAAAAAATGCTTTTAATTCAATTTATGATTTATTTTATTTTTTATTTATTATTAGATAATATATAATTTGTAATATTATGACGTATGAACACCGGATTAATATGCATTTTAAATTATTGTATATATGTACTTCATAAGCACAAAATATGTAAAATAATTTTTAAATATTTTGCAATTTAATATTTGCGTATAATATACTATGCATTGTTAGTTGGTACAGCTATTTATTTTATAATTATCAGTTATCACAAAATTATTAAAAAAACATAATTCACAGTAAAAATTATATTATATATTTTATAATTAACTTATATTATTCAGTAAGTTATCTACATTTATTTATTTATTATAAAGTAATGAAAACAAAACATTGATATTATAATATTATATTAATAATTATATCAATCTATATTTACGATGAAAAAAATATACAATTTAAACGTTATTAGATAAACAATAAATAACGATAATATTTTATATATTGGTCTCGGTTAAATTATAAAAAATTAGAAAATTAGAAATTAGAAAACTGTGTTGCATATCAACGCTTGCTGTGAGTGCATATTTAAACCTCGAAATTCCCGAGGAAAAACTTTTGAGAAAAACTCTTGAAGTCAACTCTCTTTGTTCTCACCTTGGTGTATTTTAGACATTTCTTTTAAATTTTTCAAGCTTTTATTATTAATAATAATTTCGGGACATTTATTTTTTAATTAATACTCTATTTTCATTTCCAAAAAATGTATTAATAGAATTTGTAACGTGTTCAAAAATGTCTAGAGCTTCTTTAAGTAGCAAACCTGAAGTCACATAACATTTCATAATATCATTTAATTCTATAAGGAGCTTTCAAACATTTTTTTTCCATTGTTAATTAAATCATTTATTTCATGAAAAATGTCCATAATCTTTTCTGGGATTCGAATATTCGATGAATCCCGAGAGCAGCACAAGTCACGTGAATAAGATTAGAATAAAATTGTTTTAAATTGTTAGCAGCCTTAACCATATATGACTATATGAGGGCTGCATCAAATAACATTAACAAAAATTTTTCATCATTTCTTCCTTCCAGCTATAATACTCTAAGAGAATCATTTACACATTTTTCCATGGTATAAGTATTGTTTATTTTTCCAAAAACTTTGATGCTTAAAGGTAACATTTTGAAGGTAAATCAACATTCAATTTACCAACAATAAAGTTCGCGACATATTTGCCTCGTGGATCAGTAGTTTCATCGATACAAACACATGTGTATGAACTTCCTATGTTTTTCGTATTTTTCTTAAAAAGTAACAAACATATTTTGATTATATAATTCTTCCTAAGGGTATTTTCATCAAATACAGTGACGTTGAATTCAAAATTAATAGCCCCTCCTATATACTTAGGATACCAACCCAGAGTTGTTATAAATATGAAAAGGTGGGTGACCTAACCCCTCACCCATATCCTTTTCAATCACCATAAGTTTAATAGTCATGAATTTCAAGAATGTAAAAATGTAATAAATAGTACAAGGTTCCTCATAAGTTGCGATTGTAGATATTTAATAATAGGTATTAAAGATACATAACCACAATTTATTATTTATAAGCATTTGAATTTCCAATTTTTACAAAAATAATAAAATTTACGAAAATGTACAAATGATTTTGTAGAGGACACCTAGTTATAGACACCTAGTTAAAAATGTATAATATTATTTGATTAGTTAAATTGATAAATTACAAAATAATCAAGTCAAGATCTATTGAAAAAAAAAATGTTTTCAGGCTTGGTGAAGACAATAATTTATTATATGTTTTTTCGTTCCCACGCGAAATTTTTTATAGTTGATTTTTTTGCCTGTTTGTTTTGATTTATAACATTGAATTTATTAAAATTTTCTCTAAAAACGTATGTCGTATACTCGTATTATTCATATTATGCTAATTATCGTGTGTGGCGTATTCGAAAAAAAAGGATATCAAAACTGATGGCTGAGTGTTTTTAAAAGAGCTAGTATATGACTGTACCTATAATACATAATATGGTTGATGGACTATATTATGATAAAAAGAACATTTGATATCTTCATCAGATCTGAAATTGGTATTTTGTAATTAATGCTGGGGTACGTTTAAAGCAATCAAAGCTGAACAAAGTTCTTGGAAAAATGCTGATTAGCAAAATGTTTATTTAGAAGCCCGATTCGTATATAACATTATGAAATAAAATTTAAACATTTAAATGTACAAGTAATATGCAAAAACATGCATTTTTATGAAAAATATGCACTTATACTCAAAATTAAAATTTGCAATTTTCTTTATTTAAATATGATTGATCGATGAAAATCAGTTTACTGCATGTAATTGCTTATAAAAATGTGAACATGCATTATACGCGAAATCCGGTCTTTAAATATAATTATAGATAAACAAACATAAACTATTGCAGCAAAGTAGTGCATTATAAGAAAAGTAATTACAATTTATACCGTATAACAAGTCTCAACAACTATGCTTATGGTTTTTGTGTTGTATTATGAACACTTTATCTCAATTTTTGTATTTTTCTTTATTTTATCATTTTCAGGGTACTGATGAGGAAATAGAAATACTCTGTAATAACACGTACGATGCATACCAGGTGATCCATTTAAGTGTCTACAGTGTCTACACTGGTTATTTCGAAAACTCTTAACCCCGTTGAAAATATTCTTCTTATATTATTATATGTTGTTAGTCATTTTAAATAATGAACTATTGTCTACTTGTCTGAAATTTGATCTTCGTATATTGAAGTAATCCTTATAATATTCTTCTTCGTAATATGAAATTAAAAATGTATGGTGTCATTCAAAAGAGTACAAACTTAAGAAATTATAACGATAAAAAAAGTAAAAATTATAATTTTTTTTTGAAAAATGTTGTTTTGAATTTACATTAAATTATGTAAAAAAACTGTTTTCAAAAAGGTTGAAAAAGTTTTTTTCGAAATATTGAGTGTAGACACTTAAAGTTATTATCCTAAACATATAGGTATTAAATATAAACTTACAAATCACAATGTAAGACGCTGAGATACAAACTATATAAACCAGAGTTTTATTTATTTCAGAAAATAACTAGATTTTAGTTTAACATTTATTTATATATGCCCAAAGGTATTTCTATGACCTTTTTCATACTTGCAGTAGTTAATACATTAAAACAATCAGTCCTAATAAATCGTATAGTTTTATACGTACTATAAACAACTATACCTTAAATCAAACATAATTGTTAATATCAGTATAATGTATAAATATTAATTTATTAAAATAAATCTAGGGCATTTTCACATAATATTATTTTGCGTAGCATCTATACTCGATATAATAGGTACCGGACTGTCGCCAATTCGCAAACTGTTTAAAATCGAAAGTATACATCGACTTGTTATGAAAGCCCACACCGGAAATGTATCAAGATGATTTTCACATTCACATGTACAGTTTGTTTTACAATACAATCTATATATTATATATATATCTACACCGGGTGGAAATAATGTTCCTGTCAAAATGGCTAAGCCAAGAAAAAACTATACATGAATTGGAGAGAAAGTTTCCTATTATCAGACAGAACTATAAAGGTCATCATAACAAATATATTAATCAACTTCAAACATAAAAAAGGCCGTCAAGTGGGTACCCTCTGATCTAAAGTCGTTTTATACGAAAAACGATTCTGAGCGAAGACGGTTTTACTATACATTTTATTATACAGTAGATTGAATAATTTTTGCCGAAAACATTTGAAAATGTCATTGTGGGTATAAAATATAATAACATACTTTAAAAGTTTCAAGCACCTACGAAAAAATATTTTTAAATCACAACGAAATAACTAACATTGTTATTCTTTATTTAAATATCTAATTTACAATTTATTTAATAACAATCATGTTAATATATTTTTTTTGAATTTTGGTTACACTATGAACTATTTACGAGAAACTTAGTTTCAAATTTATAATCCTTAGTTATAATAATTTAACATTTTATACATTTTTAACTACAAAATAATTTCCAAACATTCGAGATTTTGATGAATTTTGGTCAACATTTTAACTTTAAATACTTAAAAAAATATATATTCCTTTGTATTTTAAACTGCTTTTAATACGACTTACAAAAAACCTTGTATTATATTTTCAAGCGTTTTGACTCAATAACATTTTTTTTATCAATATTTAAAGAAAAAAAAACAATTTTAAAATAACCAAAAATTTCTAAGGCTTACAATCATCTAAAGAATTGTCAAAATAATTTTTTAATTTTATGGTGAATTGAAAATGATAATTTCAAATTTTCAACATTCGATAAAATTTCAAATGTCTGCCGTTATTCGTTTATTATTTTATGTGTTACAGTTACACCAAAACGAAATCAATTCTGTCAAAAACTGGCTTTGAGTAAAAAGTTCCGTTTTTCCCTTAATTTTTTTTTTGTTTTTCCTGAAGAGTTTGAAAAGTATTGGAAATTTTTTACTCTTTACTCCCAGAGTACCAACTTTACTTTCCTTCCAGGAAAAAAAAATCAAAGCACTTTTACAGCCCTAAAAAATGTTGATAGACACAACAATTTTAAAAACACACATTATTGTAAAATCAATGCATTTATTGCTCCGCTCAGAATCTAAAATACATTTTATGGGTAAAATGTACCTAAATAAATAAATTACCTAAAAAATGTAAATTACCTACCTGTAATCTACATATATCAATTATTTAAATATTAAACATAAAATTATACAAATATTTTTAAAATTATTACAAAAATATTTAACTGATTTTCATTTTGAATACTTTTTTTCTAGTGATTAATATTTAGTATTTTAGTGGTATCTACTAAAATAAAGTAAAAAAGTAGAACGGTGGGCAAGTGCTCTGCTCTACATTAGGTGTCACTTGTGTTACTGTCATGGATGTCTTAAATTTTAATTCAATGTTATTGCATCAAAACGTTAAAAAAACGATTGGAAAAGATTTTGAGTGAAGACGGTATGTCAGATACCTATATTAAGTATACTTTATGATATAATTGAGCTATTAATGGAATTTATTTTACTATTAGACATTACTGATTAGTTATACAATGATTTTTAAACATTTAAGCCAAAAAAATTGCATTTAAAAACTATATTGTGTGTATAAAAAAAATAATGTACTTTAAAGTTTCAAGTACCCACGAATAATATTTTTAAATTGCAACATAACTAAAATCATTATTATTTGTTTGAATATATAATTTAGTCCATATTTAAAACTAAAATATCTATGAAAATCAACCATTTAAATGTATTTTTTAGATTTTTTGGTTACAAAACTACTTATGAGAAACCTTTTTTTTAATTTTCAATCCTAGGCTATAAAATTTAAACATTTTATACATTTTTAACTACAAAATACTACTAAAAAAAAAACACATAATTGTTTGACGAATTTTTTCAAAATGTAGATAAACTTGAACGCTTTTAAAAAATAATCTTGCCATTTTATTTTTAATATTTTGAAATTTGTATATAATCAATTTATGAGGAACCATGTATTAAATTTTCAAATCTTTTGACCTAACAAAAAAATGTTGATAAAAGATTTTATAAAATTAAAAATTTCGAATGCATATAAATAGCTTAAAAAGAGTTGAAATATTTTGAAAATTGTATCATGTATTGGAAGTAGTCATATATATATATATATTTGGTGGATATTTTAAGTATTTACAGTTATTAGTTTTTAAGCTACACCAAAAAAACAAAATAGATTTTATTTAATTCCCATTTTGCCTTAATTTATTTTTGTTTTTCCCGACGCTTTTAAAAACAACTTGGAACAACTTTTGACCCCCAAAATATAAACTGGATTCACTTTCCTTACCAGAAAATATGCTGAAGTAGAAAATAGAAGTATTTTTACTAGCCCCATAAAGTTATGATAGATCATTCAATCACCACACATCATTGTAAAATCAATACATTTTTTCTGTCCGTTCAAAATCTAAAAACCTATTGAGGAGGAATAGTAATTAATTTACAGGTCCAATTTCGAAAGGAGAGAAAAAATTTGAAAATCAAATGCTCATTAAAAATGAATATGTTTTTGAGCATCTCTGCCTTATTAGATCCTTTGGACGCGCTCTATCCACAAAATGCGTGTGATTTAGAATGTGTATAGTAAACCACCCACACATATATAGATATTAATGTTTTTAATTGAATATTATATTGACAAAAAATGTAACATGGATTTTGTTTAAAATATTGTATTTTCCAATTTAACGATTAAAATCTAGTTTATTTTATTATTCTGGCAACACTGATTACCAGACAATCTATAAAAACCTCATAGCTTCTCTGCCATCGCCCTCCAAATTGTTAATATTTTTTTAACCGCTCAACAGCCCAGCTGCAGTTTTGTCAAATTCCAGAGGTAAGTGGACTATTATTTTTAAAACACTTTATTCAAACAATTAAATATCTGACCATAATAACTGTATTTAACATTTTAGATCGACTTACTACAACAAAAATAAAATTATCAATTATCAGTTATCTAATAACATTCACTCACAGCAGGTATACAACTCTTCACTCTCCCCAAATTCCGATATAATATTGTCTTTTGCAATTCCATTCAATTGTTTTTAAAATTAATTTTTTTAAATGTTAGTAGTACGTTTAACACGGTTTTTTTCCAATAAATATGAGAGTGCGTATCATATAGTAATAGGTGATCATGGCGATGACGAATAAATTAATTGTAAAAAAGGGAGATTAAAAAAACGTTCAGCTTCCACCGGAAGTTGTCTTTTATAGTTGTTGCATTATATAAGCTCTTGTTCTCATAACCAGTTAGTCCGGCTTTTGGCACCCGCGGCAAGTGCGGATATTATTTTTTTCGCTATACATTTTTACATACTACGTATATTTTATCGACAGGAATAATGCGCATTTGCCTAATTAACAGGGTGTAACAGAAACAATTGACTAACAAAATAACTTTTGTTCTAATCAATATTTTATTTTTATTTTTTATATACAATTTACAGACACTTGCGCTATATTTAAATAGACGATTTTTTGTAAATAAAAATAAAAAAATTTTAAATTTGATTCAAATTTTTTTGTACAAAATTAAAAGTAGCCAATTTGTAAATCTGTTTATAAAATCAATATTGATGGTTTTTTATAAATAGTTAAGTTGTGTATTTTTTTTAAATATCAAAATTTTTTGGAGTAAATTATTTTGAACCGTAATAACTTTTTTCAAAATATTATTTTTTGGAATTTTTAGACGTGAGTAATTGTATAACTATTTACTATTCATATAATTTGCATACTTTTAACTCTGATCAATTTTCTACTTTTATTCGTCAGTTTTTTCTGTTACACCCTGTTTATACAGTATGTCCTCTAAAACAGGGTACACTCTATAATTCGATTACCTATATATTACTCAGTACCCTAAAGATATTTTTGAATTCTGTTTGTGGGATATAAAACTAAACTAGTGGATCATAAATTGCCCGCACACAGAGTTATAAAATATGTTTAGGGTACTGAGTAATACGGGTAATTGAATTATATAGAGCAGCCATACCCAACCTGCGGCCCGCCAATGGTTTTATATGTGGCCCAAACAGAACTCATTGAATTAATAAAAAAAATTTCAAAACTAATATAAGTATAAAATAGATACCTATAACAGAACAATTAAAAATATGCAAAGAATGTGTACAGAAATCGACTTACTGATTCATATCTTGACGACTTGTTAAGAGTAGCATGCAGCTACTACAAACCAGATATACCCAAAATAGTTAAAGAACTATCTGAATATCAAATTGCACACTAATTTAAAATAAATATTTAATTTATATTTTAAATGTTATACACAATATATAAATGTATTAAGTTTTTTTTTTTAATCCCCGTTCCGTTCATTTAGACTTGCGGCTCGCGTAATTTTTAAAAATATTTTATGTAGCCCAAATAAAAAAAAGGTTGAGTATGGCTGATATAGAGTGTACCCTGTTTTCAAGGACACGCGGTATATATAGGAGTTTATTTTTTTTATGAATTACATTTATTTGGATTTCATATTCGCACGTGAGTATTTATATGGAATTAGTTTGGCACTCGAATATTGTTATTGTTGAATATTTAATGTAAACGGTATTTCAGTTTGGTCACAGTGGAATAAATGTTTTTAAGGTATACACCTTCTAGAAGACGTAACAAGAAATATAAATTAGTATTCGATAAATAAATTACAAAACATTGGTTTTTCGTGTTGACACACACTTCGTATTAAGGGGGAAGGGGAGGGGGCTAGTTAGAAGGAGTTAAAAATTATATAATAATTTACAGTATTGTGTAACATACTAACATATAATTCGATTGAATATATATTGCAGTATATCAGTAGTTAACTTATTGTTAAATCTTTATTATTCTACAAAAAGAACGAAATAATTGACTTAATTCTGAATCATTTTTTCATTTACAATACAGTAATGCGTTCCAATTTTTTAATTCGGTTTAGAAAAAAAACATCACTGACATACTTGAGACAGTCGGACCCCTCCGAATAATTTAATTTGCTTATAATATGATAATAATGTCCGTATTTTTATTAACATCCGTTGTTTTCTACGACGTAAGTACCTACCTAAACCAGAGTGAAATTACAGTATGTTGATCAGATTTAATGTTGATGTTAGAATACAATAATATTGTGCTGTGTTATAAAGTCTTTGAACCCTAAAGTAGTTTTTAAACCTGTTAACTATTTATTTTTCTATAAATATTTATTTTTTGATTAATATACTAGAAAATTTCAATTGCATTATTGAGAATTTTATATAATTTAAATAAATTGTGTTTTAGTGGTTATAAGCAACAATTTTCTAAAAAAAACTATCATGAGTCAACATCAAGAACCAACCAAAACAGTAAGTATATTTCAATAATTGTAAATTAATATATTTAAATGCATAGAAAAAAAAAATTTTAATCTAAATCATTCAATACAAAGTATGCCATATCGATCCTCATTTATCAAAATACATTAGAACATTTTTTTTAAAATAAAAATATATTTACTTGGCTTTAAGTTTTTTTTAATACTCTTAATGGCTACCAATAAGTAAATGTTTTTATCATGGTGTCAATATATCTACCTAGGTACTTGAATAAACTGTCAATTTTTCAAATTAAATATTTAATCGATTACCATAAACAATTTTGCATTCACATATTTAATAAAAATAGTTATACACTTATACCAATGTAAATCTTAATACATTTTTATTCCTACACATCGATTGTAGGTTATAATATATTTTTTATACGCATTTATATTTTACTCGCGTGCTTGATTTTCCTTGGAATATTATAGCCTTTGTCTGTATTAAAGCATGGTAATTAATAAGTAAACACAGGATTTATATGAATTTTAAATTGTAAAATATGCACTTAAAATCACAAAACATGTGAAATAATTTTTGTTCATTTTTTATTTTGCAATATTTTATGCATTGTTACAGCTATTTATTAATTAACTATCAGTTATTACACAGTTATAAAAAAACATAATTCACAATAAAAATAATATTATATAATTTATAATTAACCTATATTATACAGTAAATTATCTACATTTATTTATTTATTATTAAGTTATGAATACAAAACATTAATGAATATATGTCAATAAACTACAATATTTATGATGAAAAAAATATACAATTTTAACGGTATTGGAAAAACAATAAATAACGATAATATTTTCCATATTGGTCTCGGTTAAATTATAACGATGGTTTGTAAGAATGTGTTTGCACGCAGAAAAACTGCGTTCCACATCAATGCTTGTCATGGGTGCATATTAAAAACTCGACTACATACGGAGGAAAAACTTTGGACAGAAGAACTCTTGAAATCAACGATCTCACCTTGGTGTATTTTAAAAATTTATTTTCAAAAAGTCAAGCCCTTATTTTTATTAATAATTTTAGGACATTTTTCTAAAATTAAAACGCTTTTTTTATTTTCAAAAACAATATCAATAGAACTTGTAACTTCATCAAAAATTTCTAAAGCTTCTTTATGTACCTAGCACATCTAAAGTCTCAAACTTTTATATACTTTCAACAATAATTGAAAAATTTGTTTTAATATAAATTAAATCGCTAATTATATTTGATTTAGTTAGAATTTCTTTACAGTTTTTAATGCTTAAATGAAAATAATACTTATTAGTAAAAAGTGTTATTTTCGTGAGTGACGTGTGAAAAAGGATGTCTCGCATTTATTATGTACTAAATAAATTATCAACTAGTTTTAAAACAGTTCAAATAGTAAATATTTATTCCATTAAAGTTCCCATTCACACCACTATCGTGATGTTATTTTTCCTTAAGGATAGTGTTTTCCTTGACATACAATTACGATAAATAATAATCAGTTGACTTTATAATAATTGTATTATTTAACTGATTTGCAGCATGTCAGAGTTATTGACTTAATAAGTGACACTGTTACGAAACCAGACATTCACATGCGGCAAGCCATGTTTGAAGCAGAAGTTGGAGACGATGGTTATCAAGAAGACCCAACTGTTAATTGTACGTATTAATGTTATGCAATCGCCAATCACTATTTACTCGCAATTGAATATTGACTGTGTTGACAGTTAGCGGAGTTCAAACAAATTTTTTAATTTCTCCATCAAGAAAATGTAATATTACTGATTTACATATTATGTACGATCGTACATAGACACATAGTTTATAGGTTTGTGACGATTAATCATTGATTAATACAGTTAGGTAATACTAAAAATAGTATTAGTTCAAAATACTCGTGTAAAAATTTAAAATAACACCCCTCACATTAAAAATAACTATTTCTACCTACTAATGCAATAAATAATAATATAAGATAACTAGAACAATATAGGACTAGTATAGATACAAGTATATTATAGGTTATAGGTATACCAGATTGTAAATTTTCAATCAAAACACAGGAACCCATTATCACTGTTATCACGTGGAAGCGTAGATATACTATGGACCTTTTAGTAAACGTAAGGTCTATATTATGCTGGATATGTTACGGGCAAAGTAGTAACAAAGTATGATCATTTTGATACTGAATTTTTTCAAACATTTACTGGGCACTTTATTTTACACATTTTTTCTTTCATTGTCTCCCTTGAAAATCGGACATTGTGCACCGTACCAGAACATTATTGTGATACAAAGGTGTCAGGTATACTTCATAATAATAGTAATCAACAAAGTATCTAATATCTAATACCAGCTATCCTTATGCTTGAATCGGTTTCATTTAGTGACTATTTGGACTTTGGACTACCTATTTGAGACAAACAATTATATCTGGTAGACTTTATCCAAAAAATAATTGTTGACGTCGTGAAAATTAGAGAATTTTTTCCTTCGGTGTTAATGTATTTCAGTTAGGTACAGTTGTCTAGATCAAGTAGATAACCGTAGTTACGTAATCTCCAAAAACGTGAGCTTATTATTATTTCTTTCTAGCAATCACATTATTCATTAACAACAATGTTAACAATTTTAAAATTTATTCGTTATTCCAAACATTTTATACAACGTGTAGCATATTATTATTATTATACTAATAAGTTAAAAAAATTTAGTTTACAATAATAGGAGGAGGGGGCATGGCCACAACGACCTTGTTATTTTTGTAGTTCAAAAAAAAAATAACCGACTATTGTGTTTAGACACTTGAAACGCTCACCAAATAGGTATTTATTTTTCTACACATGAACTAAATGTAGATACAATAATTAATATTAAGCTCTTTTTAAAGTATTTATAGATTTTTGAGATTTCCTACTATTTTTAGTATTTTTTCGTATTTATACATGATTACATTTTTGTTTGCGAGTAAAAGAGCTTGAATATTTAATGAGCGATTTTCATTTTGGGGAATGACCCAAAAATCACATATCATTTGGGCCAAATTTATACGGACACCTTATATGACTATCTAATTAATCGTTTGGGCGAAAGTTATTTATGGATCCATACTTGTCTAATATATTTTCCTTTAATTTTTTTAAATCATATATTCAGAACCATATAACAATCAAAGATTAGCCGAACGTTATTTTTTCTTGATTTTTAAAACAAAATTGTTCATCCCTAAAAGAGTAATTTTTTTGAATATCATAAAGCTGTTAATAAGCTACTTCTGTGGTATTAGGCAAAATAGGAAAATTACATTTTCTTTAATAGGTACTATGTATATTGTATATTATGTACACTGTTTAATAGATGATGTATTGGAATAGGTTATCTCATCTTCATGTTGCACGTGTTACGTATCTATAATTTTATCTGGTTTTGAGTTTAAGTCTATATTTGGTATTATTTTAACATGTACCTATTACTGCAGTACTTCTTATTTGATCGAATGCTAAAGCCTAAATACTTTAGATGGATATATGTACAACAAAGTTGTAAATGAATAGTCCAAATAAATGACAACTATTTAATATTTTAATACAATGTTCCTCGTAGGTTGTGCTTACAGAAATTAAAAACATCTAAAATACTTGCTCACAATTTTTTTTCGACATTTTAAGTTTATTTCATTATTTTTTTTAATTAAAAATTTATTTACGGTTTATACAAAAGTATAATAATAAGATAATTATTTGTAAACAGAGGTACACTAAAAGACCGAAATACCTATGCCAATATATTAGTTTATTTTTCCCAGGTGATGTTGAGATGTACAGCTTTATAGTTATAAATAATACATTTTTAATATAATAATTAGTTATAGGTTTTTTTTTTAGATCCATTGAAAAAACCTTTGAGAGAACAGAGATAATTTTGTTACTTTTAATTTTAAAATTGGTCAATTGACTCTAATATTAAACCTAATGAAATTAGATGCGAACTGCTGAACGTACATTTGCTTTATTGGGCTCAAAAAATATGAAAGCATTTGCTCTTAACGAGCAACATATAAGTCGTGGATCAATTAAAAATTTTAATTAGGTATTTTGTTAATTTTTTCAAAAAAATTACATATTTACTTTCTAAACACAAGGTATTTTAAAAAAATAATAATATTGTTTAATCTGACTGTCGTGCCCATACTAACTAAGCTATATAATATGTCCCTCAAACTATGTAGGGTATAAATTATTATAGTTGCGCCACTGCTATAATGTATATACTCAAATAATCAATGGTATTACACCAGGGGCGTAATTAAGGGGGGTGATGAGGGGGATAGATCCCCCCCCAGAGCTTATATACCTACTAAATCAATTGTACTAAATCCTGATGATATGATTGACGAGTTGACTAAACAGCCAAGAAAATTAGAATTTCTTTTATAAGCAGTACAAAAAAAGAGCTATGTACATTATATTATATTACAAACAAAATAAATTTAATATTTTAATAATTATTATTTAATTTAAATATATTCAATATTTACATTTTGAAGAATTTATTATAATATTGTATAGGTACTAAATTGTGTAATATTTTGAAAATGTAGTATTTTGTGTGAAAAAAAATGTCTATCCCCCCCCCCCCTAAGACAAATTCTTAATTACGCCACTGTATTACACTATTAATTGATAACTTTATAAGTATGTAATTTACTTTTTTTTTTGAATTTTAGTATTGGAACATAAATCATCAACACTCTTTGGAAAAGAAGCTGCATTATTTCTACCAAGCGGCGTCATGGGAAATTTAGTTGCGAGTAATTTGTTTTCATATCAATAACATTAAATAATATTTGTAGAGACGTACAACTATAGCTAACATAATCAGGCGTGGATTTAGGGGGGGCTATGGGTGCTCGGGCACCCCCTGTCATCTAAATCACCAATACAATTATTTTGTATTATAGACTACGTAATTTATGTTATTTAAGGTATAATCTATTTTTTTTAAAAGCACCCCCTGTTAAAATTTTCTGGATCCGTGCCTGAACACAATTATTGTATGTGTTAAACATTTACATATTTCCTGTTAATGATATAATAATTGGGTGAATTAAATACACAGGTTTCTTCAATAGTGTCAAATATATAAAAAATGGTTTGTGGCTAATTGACATTGCGTAATTTTGGGACAAATTGACATCATTGTTTACGATGATGATAACGATCATTTTCGTAGATTCACTTTTGTTCTCCCAATTTTGCCTTTATAATAACTTTATTCCAATTATAATTTTTGACATTAGGTACTTAAAAAGTATATGTTCAAATTCTTAAATGTATAATATGTACTACTCTATTTTTCAAATGACAACCCCTCCTCTCATTGTTAAAACGTTTCAAAAAAACTTGAAAAGTGTGTCTATTAGCCCTGATTATTTTCTGCTCGATGTTTTTAAAAATATTACTTGAATTTCAGTATTAGGACACATGGATGATAAACGAGGATGTGAAATAATAGTTGGTGACAAAAGTCACATTTTGCTGTTTGAACAAAATGGAGTTGCACAGGTTAAATTTCTATTTATTATGTTTATTCGTCTAGAAATAATAATTTAAGTATTTTCATTAACCAGTTTGGAGGTTTGCAAATGCGAGAAGTAAAAAATTTGCCAGATGGTTCATTAGATATGTCAGAATTAAGAGAGAAATTTCGACCATCGAATCCAGTTGATTACATATCTTATACATCATTAATTTGCATAGAAAACAGTCATAATTATCTTGGTGGTGTAGTCATTCCACTTGAGTGGCTTGATCAGGTAAAACAAATTTTTATTTATTTTTTAATTATTTCTTATTTAAACTGCGTGTCTGGGTCTATTATAATTTATATCACTTTTCATTTTTGTTTATTAGTGTCTCCACTTTTAATTGTATTTGTTTTATACAATTATTATAGAGATAGAAAAAACTATAGCTGAATGCCTCAATTATATAACCAATTTTTTTTATTAACAAACAGTCGTTTACTCAAGTGGTCTACCTTTAACAAACAAATTACTCCACATGTGAATTATTTCCATGTTTTTAACTATTATTTATGTTTAAAATTATGTTGTTTTAAGTCTTTTATACATAATACATGGTATTTTATTTTTATTTTGAATTTGAATTTGGTCTTAGAAATAATTATAATTTGAGCAAGCAGATTATGGTCCATGGTAAATTTTTTTAACATTCAAAATAAAGTACAATTTATAAGTTAAACGTAAAGCAGATTTAATAAACTTTACAATTTTTACCAAATTTAAATCTTAAAATATTTTGAGTTTTTAGATTTTAGTATTTAGAATGTTATTGCGCATGTACTTTATACGCCAAAACTTAGTTGAAAGTAACACATTTCCTCGTAGAAATTGTTAGTATCTGCACAAATATTTACTTGAATTAGCTTATACAAGGTTGGGTAAATATTTATAAACCTAACCAATAATTGAAAACACATATATTGTAATATTAAATAAATATAAGCGAGCCAATATATAGTAAAATACTCTGTCTAATATTATAATCATAATATTAAATTTGGTTTTGATTTAGCTTGGAAATTTCGTTAAGGAAAAAAACGTCCCTTTGCACATGGACGGGGCTCGAGTGTTTAACTCAGCCGTTCACCTAGGCGTCCCCGTCAGTCGGATAGCCGAGCACTGCGATTCCGTGACGTTCTGTTTGAGCAAAGGACTCGGGGCACCCATTGGCGCGATTTTGGTGGGCACCAAAACTTTTATCCAAAGGTATAACGACGAATGCTCAATGTCCAATCAATTTCTTAATGCACACCGGAAACGGTAATTTATTATATTGTCGCTGATCGTCCGTTGTCCGAGTTTAGGTGCCGAAGAATCAGAAAATCCTTGGGCGGGTCTATGCGCCAGTGCGGGATCGTGGCCGCTGCCGGTGTGTACGCCTTGGACAACTGCGTGGAAAGACTGGCCGTGGACCATTGGCACGCCAAGAAAATCGGAAACGGTATATAATATAATTATTGTGTATTTGTGTTTTTATAAGATCGAATCGTGAATCGCGAGGTATACCCACTAGTAGAGTGAAGCTATATGTATATAAGCACATTGAAATCTATAGATCTATCTTATTTTATCATCTAGAATAGCACCAAAAATATAAAAGTACGCACACAGGATTTTTTTTTTGGGGGGGGGGTATAAATAAAATTATTTAGTAGAACAAAGGCCTACCGATTTGTGGTAGGTATAAGGTATAACACAGGTATAAATATATAATATTATATGTTATAATATGCATCAATTTCGATGTAAGTGTCCTTTATTTGGAGGTGTCCGCTATTCAGATAGTTCGGTTTGTATACGGTGTGTAGTTTGTTCCCAAAAGAACGTCCGCTATTTGGAGGTGTCCGTTAGGGCAGGTTTCACTGTATATAGTAAAACTAAAAAGTTGTTTCTTTTCAGTCATCCATCAAATGGCCAGCCCTGACGTGTCCGTTAACCTGGAGAAAATCGATACCAACATAGTAATTGTAAAGTTGAACAATTCGAAGTTGAAGTCATCTGACCTCTACGACATGATGTTGAAGGTAAATCAGTAAATTAGTAGCCTAATTTGTGAGGCGCGGACCTGAGGGAGTGAGTGGTGGAAATGTGGGTATTTACCTCAGTTTGATTTGAAAATTAGCCCATTGGGCCGGTTGTTGGCTTGACACGTATGTTTTTTTTATAAATTTGAGGAAATATAATACTGTCAACTGAGAAATTATTGTCACGATGAAAATTAATATTTAATAATATTGGAACATGGTATATGTAAAGGCCAGACGATTTGCTCTATAAAGTCATAAAGAGACGTATTATTATATATTTAAGTGGAAAATTCGAGGTTTACCATAATTTTATATTCTATCCCTCTTCTGTCAAACGGAAAGACGAGTTCGCACAATAATGTATTCATATTAAATTATAAAATAATAGATAATATTGTGTAGGTAGTGTTATTTAAATTACCATTTTGTAATGAAAATTTCAAAATATTTAGATTAATTTCAAGCTATTTACATGCATTTTAAATTTTCGGATTCTATTTTTTTTCAAGTATTGATATTAAGCTCAGTGAGAAAGCTTAAAAGTCTAATACAAGAATTAAACAAGATCCACGTAAGTTGTTCTTAAAACAATTTAAAATTATTAAAAAAACATAGGCATAATATTTGTATAGTTTTCCTCCATTTGAAATCTTTTTTTGTATGCAATTATTCATCATCGAATTCAGGTACACTCGACACCTACTGTACTTACAGCCAAACTTTACCTACTTGTCCGACTTTTCATTCTAATGCTGTGTAGTAAACCGACGGAATCGTTTTACATATTATTTATTATTTTTTATTTTTGCAAAACAGTAACTATATTATAACTGTTTATTTACATAATATTGACGACGGCCAGCTCGTCCGTCGATTCCTGGAAACCATGGTACACAATAACGTACCTATAACGACTAAACGACTAGTTTGACATTTCGAAGTTGCCGAAATCAACCAGGTCTCGGATGAGATCTACGCGCCAATTCTTAGAATTTTTTTTTGCACCTAAATGTCAAACACATAACCAAAGGACGTTGGACATCAACACCTGATCAACACCCTGGTCTGCTCTTCTGATCCACCTCCTAGTCACCATATCATATATAAACTATAAGCGAGACTTTGTACAAATACAAGTCTCAGTACGCCGCCATACATTTATAATTGGTCAGAATTACTGTACCGTCACATACCTGTAGGACTTGGTCAGGTCGTTGGGCTGTGCCTAGCACCGACGCCGCCGCTCTAAGTTAATTTTTATACTTTTGACAAATTTCTCGGGTATAGTTTTACACTCTGTTCACAAATTTATAACATTTTACTAAACATAACATTACCATTACTATTCAATAATTATTGTTCTTCTTCAACCTTCAACCGACACGATAACAAGAGGATTCAAAAATAAAACAGCCACTCTTATTCTATCCGTAATTTCTGAAGGACCTCTGATATCATATTTTACACTTTTTGTTTTTTGGTTACCTTATTATAACAATTGTGTTTATTGTTGTGATTCATTTTGTTCGAATACTTTATAGAAAAAAAAAACTATACGATGAGGTTAGTGTTAAACTTATTTAGCCTTCGCGTATTTTCCACCAACAATTATTTATGATAATACATTTAAAAGTATGCTTGATGGCAATATAGTACCTACTGAAACAAAAGGGAAAATTAGTTAGCGAGTAAAATTATATGGGCCGGTCAAAAAATTTCCCCCCGCCCACTCCCTTATTAAAAATTGAAATGATACAATAAGTTAAATTATTCTTTATATTGTACAGGTCTGGTTGTCTAGAGAAATAATTTTTTTACACCACTTTAACCTGTAGGTATATTAATATAATATAATATTATAATATTTGTTTGTTTTGTGTTATTTATATTATACTGCAGGTAGACAACGAAGATGATGATAATTCGAACGAAATGAATTTAGCGTCTGTTAGAATATCATATCTATACGAAGGATGTGTGCGGATGGTTTTGCACAAGAACATTACCGAGGAAGATGTGGATATGGCTATTGAAAAGATAAAATACGTTATTGGAAAAATCAGTAAGTAAATTATTTTACTTAACAGAAAAAATTTGATATCATAAGCTATCATACTCAAGATGTACCGAACAGATAGCAAGCTGACAACGAAAGAAAAGAGTTATACTTTATAATAATAATATGATACCTATATATTATATATATATATATATAATGTAAAAGTTACCAACTAAGAATTAAGTTAAAAGTAATGTTAATTTTAAAAATAGCTTGGACTATTAATTTAATTTAATATTAAGTGCACTTTTATATTTACCTATCTGTAATATTATAATATTCTATTCTTTTAATATATTTTATATAACTTATCTATGTTTTTATTTTGATAAGAAAAATACATATATTTGAATCTAGTATTACTTTTACAAATAAATATCCAGTGCTAAGATTTAAAAAAATGTCTTTTAAAGTTGTCATAAGAATTAAAACGTTTTCAATATTTTAGAATTTTAGATTTTATAATGTGTTTTTTTAGTGTCTTGTATCACATTTTAGAGCAGTAAAAATGCTTCAATTTTTAACTTATTTTTCCATCTTTTCTAGTAGAAAAGTGAATCTAGTTGGAACTTTGGAGGTAGCAAAAATTTCCAGTACTTACTTTTCTTAATAATTATTGAGAAAGATAATAAAACAATTTTCAAAAATACTGACATTTTTTACCAAATGTTTATATAAGTATTTAAAATTCATGGCATTGAACTATTAATTGTAGAGATGTAAAATTTTTTTCAATAATTGTCGATAAAAAACTGATCACTTTGTCAAAAAGCTTAAAAATGTACCTAATACAATGTTCCTTGTGGATTGTTATTACTTGAGTCTCGAATTAAAATAAAAACAATTGAGCTTGACACAATGATATTTTAAAAACATTTAGATTAATTTATTGCATACTATTGCCTATTTATAGTTTATAGTTATACTAATATTATATTAGTTTATACTAATAGTAAAATAAATTACTATAAATTTATTATAATGTATTCATATATATAATAGGCTGACAGATCATCTCCACACAGAATAGTTTTTCGTATGCAATGATTTATAATTAAATAATAATTTAACACATCCATTACAACCTATTCAATGACAAGGTACACTCAACTCCTACTGTACATCATCAAATTGGTTAAATAATTAACCAATTCCTTATTAATTTAAGGGGAGGTTTGATGAGTAACATTTAAATTTCAAATGAAATCCTATATTTTTTTAATATGATTCATGTACGGTTTATATTTAATGAATTTTGATGTGGTGTTTACATCGGTAAACATATGCAACATATACATACACACAGTGTTGGGGAGTAACTTAACTTAAGTTACAAGTTACTGTAACGAAATTACTTTTTAAGTAATTTGATGGTAATTTAATTACATTTTATTGTAAGTAATTTAAATGTAATTTAAGTTACTTTTTTGTAGTAATTGTTACTAAATTACTCGTTATATTTTTTTGGTTTAATAAATGTTAAGAACTTATTGATAATGAGTGTAAATATTAAAATATACCATATTAAGAACACATTGTTGTTAAAAATAAATTTGAAAAATAAAGATTAATATTTAATGTGTATCAAAATTAGTATTAATTGTTAATAATTTCATATTGTTGATTGTCATTATTTAGTTTGTGTATTGTAATATAGACAAAATGGTTATTAATCTCCAGTGATATTCAAAAAAAAAGTAACTTTTATTGTAATTGAGTTACTTTTTAAACTCAAAAGTAATGTAACTTGACAAAATTAAAAAAAAGTAACTTAAAAATAATTTAGTTACAATTTCGATAAGTAATTACTAATTAGTAATGTAATTTAATTACCCAAAATAAGTAACTTCCCCAACACTGCATACACACAACACATACATACAAAGTGATTCACCGAGCATGTTCACTCCCATTTTTTCATTTATTAAGAAGTTTTAAATACATGCGAAGACCTTATTTTCAAATTCTTGATATTTTTTTGTACTACTTCAGGGAGTGCCCTGGGAGAAACAAACTTCTGTTTTCGACAAAAACCCCCCTTTTAGTAACTTATTAAGTGAAAAGTTTTTCTGAAAACTTTGACATATATCATAATCAAAATTCGAACTAACAGTTATTGAATTATTTAACTTTGTGTTCTAAGGATAATAGGTCCGTGATAATGGATTTGGAAGATATAGATTATGAGGGCTATGGAAATTTGAAAATTGTAGTAATTAATATTAATCTATTAATATTTATAATTTATGAAAATGATCTAAGTATAATAAATACTAGATCCAATATGACATATATTTGATATTTTTGTAATACCATTTTTCAGGATTATTATCCTTAGTATAAACATTTTAATAACTGAAAATCAACTCATTTGAATTTATAGTGAAAAAAGGGGTTCTCATTTGAAAAATGAGTTTGTATCGTCACAGGATATTCCTTAAGTAGTACAAAAAATGTCAAGAATCTGAAAACATAGTCTTGAAGTATACATATATATATATAAAAATTCCAAAAATCAAAATTTGAATACATTTATTATTAAATGAAAAAATGGAGGTGAGCATGCTTGGTGAATTACTCTGTAAACGTTGATATGTGCCACATTTTTTGGAGCCAAAATTAATAAGTTAAAATTCATAAAAATACAAATGTAATATCAAACGACAGGGAGAATATAAATGCAATGAAAAGGATGTCATATTTGCAGTATTAGCAGTGGCGTATTTAAAGGGGGGCTAAGGTGGACAATCACCCCGGCCATCACTTTTTGGGGAGAAGCAAATTTTAGTGGGAGATTTTATTTTTTGAAAACAGAGTGACAATAACTTAGGTAAATCAATGTCAACAAAACGTACTACCAAAATCATCACAGATATTCCGTCCCACATCCATCACAGTGACCCACTCGACAACTGCTGTACAGCAGAGCAGTATCCACTTGCCGACCTTTTTAACCATAATTTTTTTGTTACAATACAATTCACTTTGATTATTTTGTGATCAGACAGGTGCTACCGACTTGGTACCTACGATTTTCATTATTCAACATTTTGGGGGGCACTCGATAGATTTTTATACCGTATAATACTATTATTACCATATTACATGTGTTGTAAGTTTTTTTAGAAGCGAGAAAAATTTCCACCACAAAAAAAAACAGTGGGGGGAAGAGGCATTAAAAAAACGCGTTAAATAAATAAAAACATTTATCGTGTATGTACTTACTTGTATTATTATGTATTCATAGACACATATTTACATTATCAAATTACATGTACAATTATATACTTAATAGTTAATATACATATCGGTTTGATGTAACTCCTGTTGGTCTTCGCCGTTTTTAGTATAAAATTTATAATATTCTATTTTATCATAATATTATTATTAGAATGTGATCGGTCGATGTGTAGGGACGATAATGGCAGCGCCATCTACTGTCGTAATTTTGAACCTTCTTAGGTGTGATGTATAATTATTATTAATTTCCGTGAGCCACTTTTGTCACGACATAGGTAGCGTTGCCGATTTGCCATATTATTTGTTGTTGGTTTTATTCAATTTTCACTGATTTTATTTTTTCGTTTTCTGATTTAGTTATTCTTAGATTCTTAGTTAGTCTTATTTAGTCTGATATTATATTTATCACTTATTATCACACCAAAGTTCAACGTGATTATTAGATCATTTTTCAGCATCGGTATACATTATAAAAGCTTTGCACATTGTTTGTGTATTGAACAAAAATAATGTGAAAATTATTTTTTTCTTTTTTTAGGGGGGGGGTTATACATTGGAATATACAGGAGCGTTTAAAACGTGTCTACAGTCGTTTTTTTCGAAAAGTTTAAACTTTATTGAAAATATTTTTACTTTATGTGCAGATGATGTTATTGCTTAACGACATTTATGAAAAATAATTATATTTTTTATATTAGTTATTATTTTTTGAATTTTTACAATAATTACGAAAGACAACATACGTTTCATATTCCGAAACAGAATATTTTCTTGATTACCCATTTCAATACATAAGAATCGAATTTCAAACGAATAGTTATAGAATTATATAGTTTATTAGTTTATAAATATTTAAAGTTTTTTAGATGAGTGACGTGGTGGACAAATGTTTGAGGTTATGTGATCCAGTTTCACTTGACATATTCCCTAGGTACTTATAAGTACCAATAACCAATAATTAATGTATGATATGTTATTATGTTATAGTAAATTATTGTTTAACAAAGTATAATAGGTATTTTTATTTTTTTTATATAGCCATGATTCATAAAAATACACCAAGTAGCTGCCTATTAGAGTATTGTATGCACGTTTTAATGATTAAAATTAATAATAATGAATAATTATGTACCTACCTAAAGTCATACTAAGTAGAAATAGAAGTAATATTTATTTCATGAAATGGACAACTTTTCACAAAAATATTGATTTTACAGAGTGGCAATTTATTTTTATTATTCATACTGATTATGTTTATTATACTAATTATTCAGATCCAGCTATTAAACTATTTATAAAGATTAACAACTATACTACTACCTATGTATGTTAAATATTAAAATCGAATAGTTCCACTGTAAGTATTAAATTATCAGTGACCCGCTGATTCCCGGATATCTGAAATCTGGTTCCTCGTCTATTAAACTGTTAGTCAACAAATAAACATATCACATAATGAGGTACCTATACTGGATACTATAATATAATTTAATAATTATTGGAATCGTAAAAATCAAAGAAATTCAATTAACGACGTATCTATGGACCAATAAAAGTAGGTAGGTACTGTTACTTATACACGATTAAAAACTAAAAACGATTTGATATTTTATTTCATGGCGTTTTGAAAAATCAAAAAATATGATTAAATTCCCAATTAGTATTTTTTTTAAATATTCAATACAATAATATATAATATTGTTTCATACTCCAAAATGCAAAAATGTCTTAAATAATTATATTGGTCTTGCTATGTACAGTTAGTCATCGTGAATAGACTTCATAAAATAATAATATATTTACAAGAAAATTGCATTGCGTGTGTTGTATATATTATACAATAATTCAGTACAATTTGTTATAACTGCCAGCTAATAAGCCGTCGGAGGAGCTATAATAATAATATTGATTAAACCTTGATAGTGGAAAAAACCCTTTTTAAAAAAAATAGGAATTTTATATTTTTTTAAATTACACCTTTAAATCTGAGACTTGTTACAGTAAAATAACGTTTTAAGACTTATAGCGGTTATTTATTATACGACTGATGCAACTCATTAGATAGTTTAATAGTTTAAATAAATATACGATTTTACTCTATATTAATTAAGTGATGATAATAAGTGCCTATAATAATAATATAGCAGTAAGTATAGCAGTAATAGAATATAATATAATATAAGCAGTATAATAAAAAACCTCGTATGAGATACAATTCATTTTTCATAGCATTTTCATTACTTTGAAAGGGTAGTATTTCATATACATATAGCATATTATACTCATGCCTACTATCTCTCTTAAATTAAATTTTGACCGTGTTTTTAAAACCATAAAAGTTAACAAAATTTATTGAATTATTATTCGTTTATACGAATTTATTATAAACTGATTACTGTCCCTTTTTACGTATAATATAAACTATAGAGTTTATCGTGTCACGAGTACTTACTACCTACATATTTACCAAATCGATTCGCGTTTATCGATTAAAACTTTTTATCTCTGTGATGATAGTACGGCGCAGTGTATAATATTATGTTTGCAACGTTTGACATGTATATACATATTTTATTGCATAACCATAATGTACAAATTTATTATTCAATTATGATTATATTTGATGTACCTAAGTAGACACTAAAATGTAATATTATAATTTATACCCAATGTGCATTTTGACATCGATGCAAACGAAGCCAATCAATTAATATAGGTAGGTACACGTGACATCGAGTTTAGGCGCGCCCGTCAAGTTATTTTCAGCACCATAGAACTTGTTTCTCTAAAGTATAGTAATTTGCAGCAAATAACATATATGACTGATGCTGTTATTCTTAATTTCCTCTTTTCGTGTATGAAAAATTGCGATATCGCATGTTCAATTCGGCAAAAACAAACCTCAAAGCAACAAAAAATAAAATGTATACCAACTGAACGTGTGTCGGGTCATCGTGATGTGTATAATAATATCGAAGTGTCAAATTAATTTTATTGTTTTTTTGTTACTCAAGCAATGGAAATTAGAAAGTCATCGGTAGAATAATGATTGTACATTCTAAAGAGACATAATCCAACGAATTTATTCGATTTTAAAAAGTGTGTGTTACAAACAACACCATATTCAATTTCGTCTGCAGTCACTACGATTCAACAGGTTGTTGACATTTAACAATAAATTGTTTTATTTTTATGGTAAATTCAATTAAATTCAATTTGAATTAGTTTTTTTCAAAAGATATGTGAATAAATAACTATCACATAATAAACAATAATATTAGTAAAACCACAAAACATTATTTAGGAATTTTTTATATAGTACAGCTATATTATATATAAACAGCACTTTTCTTAAATTACATTTTTGTGTACGTTTTATTAAGTTCAGAGAAGAATAGCTGAATAAACAAAATAAGTGTGGTTTTTAAGAAACTAATTAAAGGGTGTGGATTTAAATTTAAATTGTATTATTTTCTGAATGTTCCAAAACATTGTTTTCCAAGAACAAAATGTATTTCATACATTTAATAATGAAACTTTTATATATTTAGGTACATTTTTTTTTTTTTATAGCATTTTTAAACCTAGAGCACAATTTTATTGTTGTGTGGCCGTCTGACAAATGGAGTTTTTAAAAAATATCTGAAAAATAATTATATATTTTATTAAAAATAACTCTAGTTAAAACATCTTCTGAACAAAAATCTTTACTACACAGTTTATATTATGAAAAATATCAATCAATATTAAAGAATATATTTAAATAAAATGAGTTGAAAAAAAATGTAGACATCGTTATTCTTCGTTTGAATATCTAAATTTACTTTTAAACTCCAAATGTCTATAGTAAAATGCAAGCTTATTTATTTTTTGAAATGTCAAGTATCTATACGGTTATTCGTCTTTTAAGTTACTTACACCAAAAACAAAATCAATTTTGCCAAAAACTTTTTTCTTTTTGACTCCCTAAAATATCAACTAGAACCCATTTTCCTACAAAAATCCTCCAAAATGAAAATTGAAGCATTTTCATTGCCCCAAAAGGTGATATCAAAGAGAGAAAAAAAAACCTAAATCAATACATGTATTGTTCCGCTTAGAAACTAAAATATAAATATTGGTACCGTCAAGTTGAACGAAACCACTTGTCCGTCCGTCCTAATGACATTTAGTTACATGCGAGTAATATTAATATTTATTATGTGATAAATCAGTCATCATCGCACGTGTCTGCACATCAAGACTATAAATATGATATAATAACGATGAGAAACCCATCTAATAATCAATCGATATCAATATTAATAATCAATATATTTATCTCACTGGTTATTGCGAAAGACAGAATTGTATTCTACCTCTGTATAAACGTATGTATAATAATATTATATTGTATAGTTATAGTTTAAGTTTTACAATGCAGCAGATACAAGACAATTGAATTTGTTTTTGCGGTATCATTTCTTTTACAAGAAATATATATTTATTGATTTACAGATATTTTTGATCAGAGATATTTTTACAGGGAATATTTTGACTGGAGATATTTTGACCGATCACCGTTAAAACTTTAAAAGTATATTATTATTATAACACCACACTGTCCACACTTTGCTACTTTCCATCAGAGGGAAACTTAAAACGTTTGTGCACAATATTAATTATCATGCTATAATGTCATCAAATTTTTTTTTTGTCATATTATAGATTATTGAAAACTGCGGAGTCATATTAATACCGTGATGACTGATGAGAAATATATGGCCCAAAGTTCAGCAAAGTAGTTGTATTTAATACAGCAAGTACCTGACTGTATTATAACCGTTTCATGAAACTATATACATGTATATTGTATAGGTATTGTATAATTTTCTAGCTAAAAGCACTGAAAATGGAAAGTCGTAAACATGTATTTAACTATTTAAGTGAAACATTTCCAACTGTCAATATAACGAATCAAACACTAAACATTTTGCAGTAACTATATCAAAAGAACTGACTATCTTCAAACATTAAAATCTTCACATTATTTTGCTTTCTAAGCATACCATGGCTTCTTTACAATATTACATATAAGTTGATAAGTAAACCCGTTTTCCGGTCGTTTTCTTGAAACCAGTACCTACATTTCTTACACCTTAATTTTCTCGTTTAACTCTCTATACAATAAGCAATATACAGGGTGATTCACCAAACATGTTCACCCCCATTTTTTCATTTAATAATCAATTTTATCAAATTCTGATTTTTGGAAGTTTTAAATATACGCAAAGACCATATTTTTAATTTTTAAGCTTTTTTTGTAATACTTAAGGGAATGTTCTATGTAGATAAAAACTTCTGGTTTTCGAATGAGAACCCCTCTTCTCAATAATAAATTAATATCGGAAATTTTTTTTTGTAAATTTTGATGTATCATAATCAAAACTCAAACAAACATTTTTTAGTTTTATATAGGTACTAAGGATTATAAATCCATGATAATGGGTTTAGAAAATATGGGGCATACGAAAATTTGAAAATTTTACTAATTAAAATCAATCTATCAATATTTATAGTTTATAAAAATTATCCAAGTATAACAAATACTAAATCGTCTAGATCCAATATTACATATATTTTATATTTTTGTGATATTATTCTTAATATAATAACATTTTAATAACTGGAAAACTACTCATTCAAATTTTGAATTAAGAGCATCAACATTTCAAAAAAACTATACACTGATTAATTTATAATAAAAAAGGGATGAAGTAGTTTGAAAAACAGAAGTTTGCATCGTCACAGGATACTCCTTGAGTAGTAAAAAAAATCTCAAGAACTTGAAAATATGGTCTTTAAGTATATTTAAAAATGAAGAAAATCAGAATTTGAATCAATTCATTATTAAATGAAAAATGGGGGGGTGAGCATGGTTGGTGAATCATCCTGTACCCGCTTAAACCCATTAGCTGCATTGTACTGTTATATTTGAATACTATTTGAATGTGTTATACTGTTAATATAATATATTATGTATAGATGCATGCACGTTTATCAGGTATACGTCTTGTAATGTAATATTTTTGTGAAATAAGCAATTAGAATAACACGAAAAGAATTATAAATTTATAATATTTCGTTTGAGATAGAATTACATAATAATATAACGGGTTTTGACGTTTAACATTAAACACTTAATACATAGTGTAATAGTACATAATAGACAATATACATAGTAGGTAAATACTTAATAGTATATATACACCTATTATATTATTATTATGTATCATACATGTATCATATTATAGTTGATGATATCTGGTAGGTATATATTATTATAGGTAGGTAGTAGATAGGAATTTGAATTGTATTAAATATTCTCCATTGGTACATTTGGTACCTATCTATTATTGAATATCGATGTGGGTAGTATGTAGAAACATTTTGTTCTCTCTCCATCAGACATGTTCGACTTTATCACGTTTACTTTAGGTCTTTTAATTCAGTATTTTTTATTTCGATAAAAATTAATAAATTATAATTTGATCAATAACATCAACTACCAATCATAGGTAAACAATATTTTGAATATTTTTTCATAGAAAAAAGGAGTAGGTAGGTATTTAGATTTAAATATAATAGTTAATACCTAGTTAAAATGTAGGACGTATAATATATATGATATTAACTGAGAACGCCTAACCCAAACTCTAAAATTGGTAGTTACACTTCAACTAAAAAATGTACCTAAGACTGTTGTCATATAATTACGTCAAAAAGAACAAATAAGTTTTTAATAAAATCGTTACATGGTAAAAACAATAAGTAGGTTCTAAGTAATATAATATGACGCTGGTAAATAGTAATTGGCAATGTTACAATATACTTGAACGGTTAAACATAAAACACTTAAATCAATAAAATGATTGTCTTCGGTGTAAAAAATACTAGCAAGTTGTACTTACGCGCTGTAACCGGTTATAGCACGCTATAGCTAACCTCAACACTTATGATTAGAATAAGCTAAGCAAATAAAAACAAATTATATAAATGTTTACGTAGTATATTGCAAAAAAACGTGCTTTTCACTCGGCAGAATTGAAGGACGAAAGAGTCAAAATCTCCTAATTTGGTGGAACTTAATATTTATTTTTAGTATAGTTTTCTGGGTCATTCATTTAAACACGTTTACATAAGTTAAATCATATATTTATGCAAAATTACTCTTTATATTCAAAAATTATATTTTCTGCCTTCTAGTAACCTTGAACTTTTTGTGGCGTTTTAAATGCAACATTTGCAAATACTTTAGACTCTGGGCGGAGTGACGAATGTATTGAATTTGTGTGCTTTTTTGAGTATGTTTACACGTTTTATAATAAATAAATAAAAATTCTTGGATTTTCATTATCAATATTTTTTTCTGGTAGGAAAGTGAATCTAGTGGAAACTTTTGGGAGTTTAAAATAATTGGGACAAACAAAAAAAAAAAATTACGGAAAAAAAGAATAATCGCAAAACTAATTGTTAACACTGGAACCAAAAAAACTTAAAAAATGCGCATATAAACATAATTTTTTTACGGACATTTTAAGGTAAAATATCAAAAACACAAAACTTTTACAAATATTATTATATTTAAAAGATATACAATGACATTTTCAAAACATTTAGATTAATTTTAAGCTATTTCCTATTTATAACATAAACCTAACCAATTCATACCATTCCACGGTAAGGCGGTATTAATCCAAAAGACAATATTATAAATACAGTACATAGTATATAGTATATACAAAATAATAAATGCAATGTTTTCTGTAAATCTTAGTTCAACGACTGTATTACAAATAGTAAAATAAATTACTTTATAATAGCATTATAAATATACATTGACTTGCTCAATAACAAGGTAAACTCGACACTCGTACAGCAAAGCGGTTACCTACTTTCCCCCTTTTTTATTTTTTTGTTTTTGTTTTAGTTTTCCGTTATTTTAAAGATTTATTTTTGACACAATTATTACATAACTCGATAAATTATTATAAAATGGTCAAATTGTCATGTAATTTAATTTTTATATATATTTTATAAAAAAAAATATCTTTATTAATAATTGTTTATTAATATAATATAGCGGACATGGAGAAATTCAACTCTACATTATATTGTACATCGTACTAAAACGGTAAATTTACCAATTTCACACTTGATGTACTTCTAACACTTTATAAACGCAATGAGTTTCTTAGTTTCACTAAACAAACATGTTTTTAATTACTGATTTTAAATTCGTTTTAAAGAAGAAAAAAAAGTGCATTATGCAGTACTGCAGTATTAAATCGTCTTACTCGAAGAATATCAGATGCGAATTAATTTAAAACAAGTAACAACATACCTATACCTATACTGCATGCCTGCACCGTGCACGTGTAGCTCATATACATAAGTACCTATCACTGAAATTGGACAATTATTATTATTAATTTTACATGCACAATAATAATATGTTAAATACTCAAATATTATAGCTATATGACCTATATTTGGATAGTTACCTATAAATTACAATCTCCATTAATATTATACTCATCTTATTATATTGCAGGCCAGTAAATATAATCAGACTTAATCGGCGACCGATGATAAGTACTAGGTAGGTACAGCATAATTACAACGTCACAATTATTACCAGTATGTATACACATTGAAATTTTCAAAATATTAACTCAGCCCTTAATCTCAAAAAAAATATAAAATTACCTACCAAGCTATTGTTTTATTAACTAATGTGTTAAGAACTCATTTGTTCCAACAGCATCCCACTATGGGGCTCAGCCAAAATGTCTAGACAGTACCAACGGTGTTCGAAAATTCCAACCCTAAGTCCTTCGCGTCGTCTCAAAAGCTTCATTCTACGTTTCCAATAATACTCAACACTCAGATTTCAAAATACTCACTGTCTCTGAATTAGCAAAGATAATAATAGATGACGCTTCACTAATAGACTAACTCACCGACCATCTTATCACCCAACTATCTGAAACTATTCCAGGGATTCTCAAAATAAGGCTAAAAAAGACTGTGGTTTCGTGACTTGCTAAAATAAAGGTTAGTGCTATCAGAATTTCGTTTTTACTATTTCTTGAATATTCCACAAGTTGGCCAGTTCTTATTGGTAGGTCGAGTAACATTTGTAGGTCGCATATTGGACCGTTACCAAAATAATAAATATAGATCTCTATTAACTATGTACATCTAATATACATCTAATATAATAATATTATTATTATTGTAAATAATATTTCATAACGAATACCTCCACCATTGGGGGGAGGCCTCTTCACTCATTTATGTTCAAGTCAATATTAATTATAATTGTATCAATTAAGCTTATTGTTCAGATCGGCCTACTAAAGAATTTTGTTAAAAGAAAAAAATATATATTATAGGTTTCCTATTTCATCAAATGTCTATAAACAAAAAATTTAATTATTATCAATTTTGTTAAAATCCCCCGTTTTTCATGATTTTGTCTGTAGTTGGTACTGGGAATTTTTCACTTTTAACCTTCCAAAGTACCAATTAAATAATTTTTTTTCACAAACCACCCTCAATGTTGAAGATTATAAAACATAGACCTATTTTATGTTCCAAAATGTGATGACCGATGACAAATACAGTGTAAAACGAAAACCACTGCAGTATAACTTAAAACTAAAAATATCTAGCACAAAGGAAGATTTTTTATCGTGCACGGTACACATTTTATACTTTATTATCATGCTTAATTTTTTCCAAACTCGAATATAATAATGTATGCAATAAGAGTTAAAATTCTATAATAATTCTGTTTCAACGAGATTCTACATATTGGTATAAATAATTGAACTATGTTTGGTCTTTTAATGAGTATATTCATATATTATATCTATGAGATATATATCATGGTGTTAAACCGTGTTTTCTTAATAGGGTTGACCCGGCAAGGTAATTTGAAAAGTTATTACGAGCAAATCGAAAAATGTCTGACGCTTTAAATATATAATATCTGAGTCTTGAGAGAAAAAATAAAACAAATGCTATTTATTTTTTATTTTATTTTTTTATCAAAATGAATAATACACATGTAGTCACATTTGTTTAACACTTGTCTTTTAAAATTTTTTTCGTGTATTTGTCATCTAATGTATAGTGACACATAATGTAGTTTGAACGTGTTCCGTATAAAAACGATTTAAGTTTAAATTTCGTTAAATTAATTATTATAAAATTAATCATCTAAAAATTATAATAATAACGAAAGCCATGTAAGGTATACGTTGATTAATAAGAGCTACTTAACTACCAATTATTAGATTCAAACGTGTGTATAAAATACAAACAAATACATTTTTATTTAAGTAATACTTGTAAGTATTACTTGCTGTAAACCATTAGTTTCTAAATTAATACATGTTAAAATAAATACAATGAAAAGTCTTGAAAAATATTCGATAATAAGCAACTATTGTTTTTTACTATCTACATTATATTTCAAATTAATCTGTAAAATAAAATATGCAATAATATTAAAAATTAAATATTACGATTTGTATCGTCAATATACGATGAAGCTACAATTTAATAGTATACGTTTATCAATACCACTAAAAACTTAAATCCCGACGAGTGACGACGCTATAGAGATAAAAATATTAATTATTATTGCGGTGACGACTATTTGATTTATTTACGAACCTTTAAATATTGAACAAACATCGTTTAAAACAAAACAAAATATCAGTGACCCCCATCGCACATATTATCATTAAAGTTAACCTTTGGCATAATTTGATTATGTTTTACTTATTTAATACGAATCACAAATACATTACACTTATGTATACCTAAAGAGTTATATAGAATGCAATAGGACAAGCAAAGTAACGAATCTCAAAAGCGTCTTGCACGGTACGATGTCGCGACTATATTATTATATGACAAACATGATGTTATAAACATTATAGGTACCTACGTGCTACGTATAGTAGACAAAATACTTTACATCAAGGCCGTAGATCACCGAAAAATATTTAAAACTACTAAAATATTTTGAAGATTTTTTTGTTTTTTAAATTAATTAGTACCTAAGTATTGAAAGTAAAGACAGTGTAAATATTAAATTCTAAAAATGTTACTGCAGTAATAATATTGACACCACAATGAATTATTGGTTATAAGTTATAACTTATTATAAGCCACAGATATGTATATATATTATACATAAGTTTTGAACGAGTTATCGAGAAAACTAAGAAAACTAGGACTAATATTATAATATAATAATATTATATAGAATTATAGAATAACAAAACATAGCTATAAAAATAAAATAATATATGTAGGTTTTTTTAACATAATAAGCATGATTTTGGGCTAGATACAAATTTGTTTCGAGGCCAATATTAACGTAAGATACTATTTATTATTTGTATTAAAGTAGATGAATTATTGATACTCGACATTACAAAAACATATTAATTTATGATACATAGACTTTCCTTGTAAAGGAAAAATATCAAGTAGCATATTATGCTACGTTTACCTACTTACCCTACTTTTTTTGAAATTAACTCAATGTAATTAGTAATTACTATGAAACACACCTCATTTATTAAATTTTTGTCTACGGCACTGCTTTATATTATAAACAGGGGTGTCCAACCCACATGTGGCCCGTGATAGGTTTTAACGTGGCCCTTACGTACATTTCAAAACCATCAACTACTTGACTTGTCTACTTATATATATTATAAGAAATAAAAAACGATTAAAAATAAAACCTATAAGTACAAGGTGCCATACCTTATAATTTATATTGATTTAATTGTAAATGAATGTGTTATCGTAATCACAACAATAAAAAAATAAAATGTATGTGGCCCGCGACAATCTCTACTTATTACTTTTAATAAGGCCCGGTCTTCCTACAAGGTTGGACACCCCTGATTTATGATATAAATATCTCCGGAAACATAGGTAGGTACGACTTATTTTAACAATATTGTGTATGCTGTCATGTTGATGCCTTCCATTGCCGCCGTCAATATAGGTGTACGCACGCGATCAAACTGTAAATTTAATATTGTTCGACGACGAGTCCTAGGAAAATTTTGCTGTCCCCTTCGTCTGATGTGATACTTCAAGGTACGGGTCGTTTCCGGTATACATTAATAAACCATTGAGAGGACGTGATGCCCGCATGTGTCGAATGTTGGCCCCGTCTTACAACAAACATAAGACTCGAGAAATTTGTCCATCATAATCCATAATATTGTTATTGTATTGTAATGGTTATAAATTTATAATAATATACAGTTTTAATATTACAGTAATGATTGACAAATTATCGAATTTGGACGTAAGGAAATAATCTGAGTGTTCTCACCTCGGTTTTTTTTTTAATCGTATTAGTGTATATAAGTATGTAAAATATTAAAATGTATAAGCGATGTCTTTAAAATAAAAATATTTAAAAAAATCCGACACAGCTGCAGTAGATAACATTCTTATAGCTTTACATTTGATAATGGCTCAATATTTACTGTAATAATAATAATAGTAGCTTATGCAATTTTTTTTTTGCTGTGTAGTACAAAATACAAAACAGATTCTGCTAAACGCAAACTTCTTATGCTGTATAATAATTTGTTGTACAAAGACGGAGACAACACGCGTATGGACTTCACGTCCTCTTAACAGTCTCAACGCGTTATCGTTATACTCTGGTTTCATGGACACGCCAATACATAATACATGGTGTAAAATCAATTGTATTACAAGTATAAGGATAAGATATGATATGACTTTATAGTTTTTATAGCCCTTATAGTTCTTAGGGCTTCGATACGCGCGGCTACCTAAGCCAGAAGTAGAACTTTTGGAAGTGTGCAAATATTTGATTCGTCGTCAATAAATTGAATGACTGTCAAAAGACACTCAACTTCAAAAGAATAAAAAAAAAACATAATTTTAATGATAATTATCATTAGAGATTATAATCTTTGCTCCTATTGTATTGTATTATGTAAGTCTGTAGTAGTAATAGGAGCGAAGATTATCATTAAAATTATGTTTTTTTTTTTATTATATTATTATTATATAGATTATAGATATTTCGCGCACCATTGTCATTATTTGAAAATCGCAAACCATCTTCACATTATAATATATTTTTAATATTACCATAAATCGGTAATTATATACCACATTGGAGCCGGATTCATGATTTTCAACAATATGAATTATTAAATAATAATGTTTTAATATGAATAAACAATATTGATTAAAACGTCTTTTTAATTTTTTTTACTCACCAATAAAAATATTTCCAAAATACATCCGATTGAAACAAAATGATAAGTTAAGATATAATAGTGGTTTTCAATGAAAATGTAATTAATTTATAAATATGTCTATTATACATTAAAGTCATTAATATACTTTGTAAAAAATATACAATAGTTAACAAGTGGTTAAGTGGTTTACAGTTTACAAAGGTCCTTTGACTTTATTCCAAGCATAAATTATTAATTGTCTTAACTTACTTGTCATAATAAATAGATTAAAATTGACCCCATTTATTGGAAATTAATTAAATACAATTACACAATTAATAATCAAGATCAGTTAGAAAAGGAAACACCACATAAATGTTTTGTATTATGAGAGTTTTTAAATAAATAAATAAATATATTTATATATTATATACATATGTATATAGATAATAGATATATAAAATGCATGGTAATTTTAACTTTAAATGATAATAATATTCAGTACTACAGATCATCTAGAATAGAATAGAATTAAGAAAATAAATCTGTAATTAAAAAATCTAAAATTTTTAGAAATGATTTAAATAGATATACATTTTTAAAATTATAAATATTAATACTGAGTTGTCTACATATTTGAGTAGCTACAGAGCTTTTTGGACCAAGTTGTTTTTTAAAAGTGGGAACACAAATATTAATATTTTTTTTTTATAACGGGTATTAATATTATTTAGTATTTACGCATGAGATATATCATATTATAATATGCATATATTATGGCATATAGTAAATAGATATTATAATATTCGAAACTACACCTTTGTCCGTGGGTAAACTATTACGGTTTTAAGTTGTTACTACAGGTGTGGTATAGGGTGTGCCGATTATTTGTCCAGTTTCTATACAAGACACCGTCTTTCCATTTTATTATTTTTAATTTTTCTCAGACGTTGTTACAGGAAAATTATTTACTGAATACCTAAACTTCTACGAATGAAAATAATGGTAGTTACTACCATACCTGTAGTTGAATTTAATATGTTTCCTCCGTACTAAATATTAAAAAAATATTATAACAATAGGTACGACAAAATGTCAAGTATTCCATGTCGTTCCAACTATTAAACTCATCTATAGCTTAATAATATAACCTTTGAATAAAGTTGTATAAAATGTTTTAAAATAATTGTATAATAGATCATTTCGATGATCTTTATTACAACTTTTTCAACGCAACTTATGTCTAAATGATTAATATTTAATATTATAAATAGTAAATACTGCAGAATAATAAACGTCATTATAACATATTATGTTTGTGTACCAAAAATTATATAGATATATTTCACGTCTTATCATGAGATCTCCCAACAATTATTTTTTGAACGTACGATTATAATATAACTTAACAATTATAAAAATATTATTATTTTCTTCTTGCCTTTCGGCTTTCACTAAACATTCGCCTCGGAATAGAACTATAAATATTAATAAATTATGATCTCAAGTATTTATATAACTATATATATATTATATGTGCATGTATTCAAATTAAAAAATATATTAATTCGAAATTTGACCACAAAAAAAATCGTTTTAATTGTAAAATCAATACGCTCTAAAATATTACAATTCTTAGCACACACACTGCAGTACCTATATGTAATATGTATAGTTCGGTATCAGCGTTTTTGCTTCTTCTCTTTTTATTCGTATATGAACGTTTTATATTATGGAAAAAACTAATATTTCATTTTTTTAATTGGTTAGGTCACTGCTTTGAATATATTTCTTATTACTCGACTTTTTACCCGACCTCGAATTTTTTTTAATTTTATTTTAGTGGACAGATACGACTGCTGTATTTCTATTTTAGATTTTTTACTTGCCTAAATATGTGTAGAAAATTTCTTGTGACTATACTCGAAAATACGTCAATACCTATCCAATGTTATATATCTGCTTCCTCTCTAACTAATAATGTATACTGATTAAACCTACAGGCGAAGGTACGTCAAAGAAGGTGCTTGCCGCCTATTAATATATATGTAGATACAAACGTTTACTTTCGATAACAATAATATTTGTCATAAGATATTATCTAAATGTTATATCAATATAATATATTGGACGTATAGGTAGAAATATATCAACTTGATGTCGTGATATTTGTGAACGTTTAAGTCTCCACACATCTACTATATGCATTATGCATAGTATGATATATTCCCCTAATAATTATTACCCACATAGGATTTTTTTTTGCGAACAATATGTTCATCCTATCGTATTTTACTAATAGATAAATATATTATTATAGTACCATTATTAATGTTTAATAGAATATCCTAAGAGATATAGGCCGACAGATCGTATCCGCTCAAAATGATTTTCTATCGTATATATATATAACTCACTCGCAATAATGACGAGGTGTCTATACTCGACATATCCACTATACAGCGGAGAGACTTCTGCGGTTTCTTGAAATATGAACACCTTATAAATGAGTATTGGATTTTTAAAACAAAATTAAATTTAAACATTTTAATTTTCAATTTTGTGTTTATAATATCAATCGATGAAAAACTACATACCCACGATATAGTAATACATTTGGATGTACAGTAATATTATTAATAGGTAATAATAATACAGACAACAATTGCATTTAATCATTAATTGTCTATCAAAAAGTTATTGACGGTAATCAACACGTCGAGGCCGCCTGTAATAATGCCTATATAATATAATATAATATAATGAATACATAGATTTTCAAATATAAAATATGATTTTACTTATTTTTGATAATTTCATTATTAACGCACCCAGTATATAAAAACGTTTAAATTAATTAGTGCTTTGCCAACCGGCAACCTTTACAAATTAATTGAGGAAAGATAGTTCCAGTTTCTACATATACACATAGTCACTTAGATATTAAATGACCGATAAAATTGTACACGCGTCAGTAAATTTGATACCTGTATATGAATTTCATTTAAAGATTATATAATTCAAATGTAATTGTTTAAAATTATAATTTTTATGTTTTTAAAAATTTTAGTGAAAATTTTTTTGTCCATTAATATTACACATAATACTTACTCGTTATTATAAATGGCGTCTATGTTATTAAAAATATTACAGAGAGCGGAATTTTCCACATTTCAATTTATAATTTTAAGTATTATCATTGAATTCATCTATTCAAGTTTAACACATCCGTTACAGTTATCACTTATCAGCTACTGAATAACAAAGTATACCTACACTCAAAATCGACTACACGGTAGAGTGATTTCACAGGGTTTTTAAATTATTATTTTCCCAAATGTCCAATAACATCTTAGAGCTTTTGAGCACTTTGGAGCCAAAACTTGAAAAATGTCTGGTAGGTACTGAGATTTTTACTGATTTGCTTGGATTTATTATTAGGCAATAATATTATTGTTGATCATAGAATTAAGAATTTAAGAGTTTTTACATAAACTTTTAAATTTGAATATTTAATACAGATGATGGAGGGGGCATGGGCGCATGTCTCCCTTCGCTCCTCTATGGCTACGTCACTGTGACAAAGTGCACATAATGTATAATCATTTGTTTTAACAATGTATATTTTATATTGAATAAATAAAAATAAAGTTTCAATGGAGACTTATTTAACATAATGAATAACGTACGTTGACGCTAAGAACGATTGATATTTAAAAAACAATTGGCCAACTAAATATGTATTTACTATTTATGAATATAGTTAATGTACCTACAGAGATAATAATACTAAGTACTAATAAATAATATGTTAACTAAACTTTATCTAACAAATCTAATTATGAAATATGTATAGAAACATTAGAAATCCTTCCATAAAATAGGTGCTTATTGGAGGTGCTTGTGTTTTCGTGTTTCAGTGTTTGTATATTACTACACTTTATATTTTGAATATTTATATTGAAATTTATGATGGTTTTTTTGTATAAAATATATTATATAGCCATATAGGTGATAAATTCTTTTATTTATTTGATATTAAAACATCATTAAAAGTGTAGACTTTGTTCGTCAAATCTTGCTAATACTGCACGCTTTTACTACCTACAAAATGTTAAACTGCAGAACAAAATATTACAAAAACGTTTTTTAATTTAAAGCGAGACAAATCGTTCTCGAGCTTGTCGATTTCTGTTATAATTGTTATCAATCCAATTAAATTATTCGACGCTATAATTGAGGGGTTAAACTTGCCGAGAGAATATACATATAAGCTCTCTGCAGTTGTATGAATATTGTTTTACATTCGTTAAATTCCATGCTCGTTTTAAGCTCTAACATTAATGGATTAATGTCATGATTATTACATTCTTTGTGCGATTGTTCCTTATTCCACTGTGTATATACTTACAATTTGACAATTCAAAATAATGTTATGCGGCACACGATTTATACTGCACACAAAAATAAGCACTGTGTCTGGATAATGTAACGATCCTGTGAAGCCTGTGATCTGTGTACGCCTTTATGGACGATTGATTGGAAAACCATGACTCGTATCGTCAATTATTATTAAGAGTAGGTATATAGGTACACGTCAAACGTATTTTTCGAGTGAATTTTTCTTGGGAGCAAATTCATCGACGGAACGATATACTTCAACGAGCACCGTTCAACTGGAATGCGATTCCAGCTGGTCCGACTTAATAAAAAATATAGTTTATTGTTTTTATGTAATGTTTACAACTATACATTGTCGGAGCTTGTCCAAAGTGCCCACTGAATTATTTTGAGTATGAACGAATTAATTTCCGAGCACAGTACACGGTACACACTATAATATTATATTATGTGTCTTAGGTGAACGGCATTATAATTAACTGACACACAACGAAAAAGGGAAATTTGCCTACCGTGACCGCGTATTCGGTATTATACACATAACAACACATTTCAGAATAACGAGGGTTTTTGATCTATAACGGAAACTACGATTGTTCTACATGAAGATAGTCTACTTAGTGCTTTGAGTTTAAACGAAAGATCGTGCTCCTCTATGCGATAATTATAATTTTAAATATTTAATTTATTCTCAGTCAGTTAGAATAGCTTAAAAATAACTAACATTTATCAAAAGTCTTTCGATCTTGGTGTACATGTTCTTAATTTTTTTTCTTATTTCTTTCCATACATTTTATAATTAAATAATTGTTAAAAAAAAAATCATTAAAAAGACGTTGTGCCCGCATGACGTGGTGTCTTTGTCTTAGACATAGCAAATTGTACGTTCAGAAGAATCCATTTTCTCTGTTATTTTTAATATAAAAGTGAATTGACCTATTATCAAAATTAAAAGTAAAACACCAGGTCCCCGCGTATTTGTAATAATTTTGTGTTTTTAGAAATACCAATTAATTCTTTTTTTGACTAGCTATTGCCTATTATTAATTAGTCTTTTATAAAAAAATAATAGTCAAATGATATTATTTCATAATTTATTTTTTATTATTATATAGTTGAGCATAATAAATCATTGCATTATACGCTTTTTTCATACTAAACAATAATAATTGTATTGTGAAGAAAATAATTGATTTTGGGTCCCTTACCTATTCAATTTTAAACCACTTGGACGTTCATTCACTTCGGGTACCTACCAATAAATATCAGCTATAGCTAATATTATAGTATAGTGTTTTTCAGTGATTCTCGACAGTTTTAACTGTTTTTAAGGAGCCGTGAGTTGACAAGAAAAATGTTTTATATTTTTTGTTTTTATATTGTTTGTTTACTAATTAGCATTTGACAATGAATACCAATAATTTAAAGAGAATACAAGATACAAGATGGCACATTCAACATTTTCGGAAAGATACAAGACTCTTCATATTTTTACCTTTACCTATGATGCAAGATACATTTTTTTAAATACTTATTTAAGTAAAAAGAAATGTCATTATTATTTATTTTACTTGGCATAGTTTTTAATTGCATTTATCAACTTATAATATAACAACATAGAGCAACTATTGACGATAATAATATTATTAGCAGAAATTATATTATATATAATATATTAAAATATATTATATATATTATATATATTATTAATATATTATATTATATAATATATATATTATAATATATTAATATATATTTTATTATATTATTAGTGAAAACAATTACGTAAACCTAAACGGCCTGTTGCCTACTTCAATAGGTATACACAACATTATCTACCTTCAGTAACAGTATGTTTTTTTTTGTTGTTGTTACAAAATTCAAAAATAATTTGTACTATACACTGCAGCACACCTTTTTAAACTTGTTTTATGATTCATTTTAGAATTCCGTTAGTAAATGGAAATAACACGAGTAAAATTTAAATACATATTTGAATAAATTATTAATTTTTTTCCTCAAATTTCACAATAAAATGAATTTTTATTTATATCTAGTATTTTAACACAAAAAAATTTAAAAAGGGACAAGACACGCGAAACAAAAAAAGTGGCTATCCAGATTTCATCAACAAATATCAAAATATACAATGATATATCTAAGATACCGCCAAACTCTGATCAAAAAGGTTAAATAACTACACTTATTTACCTATATTATAGTAATGAAACATCATATTTACACCTAATTTCTAGATTTCAGATTTTTACTGAAAAAACTACATCAAGGAATTCGTATTGTAATATAAAATTTATATTAATGCATTTTATGTAATTGACAATCGTATCTATATATTATATACCACTAACAACGACAACAACAATAATGACCAAATATTTTTACTCTTAATGATGAAAAATTCCTCATTTTACTATTTGTGTAGGTCAATAAACCTCAAAAACATTTATGTGTACCTACCTTATACTTTAACGTCATATAAAAAACCAGTAGCCACAAAGGTAGGTATGCAACCTTAATATCTTATAGCCCATAGGTATAAGATACTCATTAACTAGAATAATAAACATTTTGACTTATCTGTCTATTAAAAATAGTTTTCCAAACATACACTCATTTTTCATTCAGATTAAATTAATTTTAACTCACAAGCAAATAGCAAATATCCAATTGCAATATAATTCTGTGGCTACAAGACATAATGTATAAGAAAAACCAATATTCGCTTCATTTAATTTCAATTCTCACCCATTATGAAATGTCAATGAACAAAACTTACCTCAACTTAAACAATTGTTTTTATTATTAAAAACGTATCCTCCAGTTACCATACAAATATTTAAATATTTCTCTTACAATTATTCCTTATTAATTTTGTTAAATTAATATTTCGTAATTAAATTATGATTGCATATTGAAATGAGGGGGGTGCAATATAGTAGAGTCACTCTTCTTTTAAAAAAAATATTTTTGCTTACCCCTTCTAATCATATTTCAATCAATAAGACATTTAAATATTCTCGTACGCACGTTTGTTTATACTTTTGGATCCCTATTTTTATGTTTTCCTCAATCGAGCACTGACCATATTTGTAAATGTATTACGTTTTTCTTCAGTTTGGAAATATGTCATTGTAACTCTATTTTTCATATTCAATTAGTTCGTGAGTACCTACCTATTATTTTATTTAATAGTTCTACCTACAGAATATAATATAATTTAATAATATCAAGAAACCATTAACATATTGTCATCCTAACTCATGATTGTATTTCTAAATTATTACACTAAGTAAGTAAACACATTATTTTTTTTATAAATACTATAAATCAATAACATATTAACATTGTGTTCTATAATTCCTAAGTTATATGAGTAGGTTAAACTGTATGCACGTTCATAAACATAAATATCTTTTAAATTCCAATTAACCGAGTAGCGTTTTACAGAAAATGTTTTATTTATAGTATTATTAATTTTTATGATATGAATAAATTATGTATTCTAAAATCAATAGCAAATCAAATGTATTAAATTATATTTTATTGATATTCTAAAGGTCAATTTCACATGACACTATACGTCTATACATGTTAACGCTTACAATATATCCGAAAATAATTAATATCATATTCGTTGTATCCCAAATACCTACTTATTAAAATTAATTATTGAACAAAATCCGATTTTTATTTAACTTAACTAAACTTATTATTAAATTATTTTTTCAACGCTGGATTTCTAAATGTCTGGAAGTATAATAGACATTAATAGTGGCATATTTATCATTAAACTCTTATAAATAATATATTGTGTTATTTAATTTATTAGTAAATACCTTCCTTGTGTACACTTTTATTAGTGTATAATACTATAATATATTATACCTGCATAATTATATACCTTTAAATTTACTGTGTTACCTCTTTATTTGTTCTTAAATTTACATTTTACATATTATATTTTGTATCTTCAACGAATTTAATATAGATACCTAATTAATAACTTATCTAATGTCTACACGAAATAATTAATATGTGGACTGAAGAGTGAAGACGCTATTACGTCTGTGCCAAAACTTTAGTGAGTTCCATCGTTCCATTTTGAGATATGTATTTTTTTTTTCTATGGATTATAAAATAGTTTAATTTGAAGTATATCTACAAATAGTACTGACATTTCGTCAGAAAAATTCTAAATCGTACATGTCATCGTTTTTTTTACGACAGTAAAATAACGAAACACTCAAACACTATATTTTATATATACCTATTCTACAACTATTAATTTATTAACTACTTAAATTCTAATTCTTTAAAGTAAATAATTATAACTTATACTTTACTGTAGATGATACATTAATATACAATAATTAGACACACAAATACAAATTTGAATATTAAATCATCGAGTGTCAATGGAATAGGTAACCTACATCTTATAAGGTGATACTTGTTTTGCATAACAAAACATGCATTTGGTGATGATTTAACATTTTTATTCGCAAATTTCAATATCTAGTTTCTACCAATTTTACTGATACCAACAATACCATAATTGTATAGTACGTACTTTTACTAAGTACAATGTACATAATAATTATTTTATAAATATTTATGATTGTAATAACGATCAACACTGAATCATTGGGTATTTTCAAATATATGATATCGTTATTTATTATATTATTAGGTTTATAGGTACCTACGTTATATTATTATATTATATTATGTTAAATTTGTAATAAACAGAACTTATAATAGTTATAAATTACATAAACACATTTTTATAACCATAAAAATTATTTTACGAAATCTCAACAATATATCAAATCTCGGCAATAAGCAGTTTTAACTGAGTTTCACTCATAATTAATTTTTATTTTATCACTATGAATTCCAGTCTAAAAGTTCCATTTTAATTTACCTTTATACCTATTATGTCTGCTGATTAATATCAATTTTTATTTTAATGACTTTGTAAATTACTTAGCCCTTTTTTTTGTGAAAACGAATTCTTTATAATATATTACGTATATTATAATTTATAGGTACTGCCTATCGAATTAAATAGTATGACGTTACACGGGGGAACAAACAAAATGTATTTAAAATATTTTATAATATTAATGTCTAGTATTCAGAATATTTAAATTTAATATGGGCTAGTATATGAATAAATCAACAGTAAATAATATAAATAAATATATCATAATAAAATATTTGATTACTAAATAAGGAAATAATAAATGAACTATGTAATATGGCAATGAGTTAATCACATTTGTCGGTATGTGATGATGTCATTACTAAACGCTACAAAATACCTATTTATATTGATAATAAACGTTATGGTCACTTTAACTAATAATTTATAAATTTAAGATATCATTTTTTTTTTATTCATTTTATACTTTAAACTCTATTTTTCCAGGCATATTTATTGAAGTGTCAAAACTCAAGCAATGCTCCTGAAATATCTAAGACATTTGTGAATGCAATTTCTACACGTTAAGTTTAATCTTTTGTGGTAGGTACCTATAGTCGAAAATGTTAATAACCATCGATAAAATAATACATAGATACAGATAAATGGATCTATAACTATAGCTTATGTCTTATCCTAATTAATACTAATTTTACCAATATGAATTTTTGTATTACCTATATTATTATTTATATTTTATTTCATTATTTTAAAGACCGTATTTTTCGAATAAAACATGCAATAGTTCTGATTCAAAATAATCAGAATGGATTCAAAATGTAGTGTGTAATTATAAATTGTATCAACTTCGAAAGACAAATACAAATTATAACAACAGGCTGCAACAGCATTGTCTCCATGGTTTTAAAAATAATGATTTTCAAATACGCATCCATAGAAAAGCCACGTAATAATCAATTATAATTTTGCATTTTATTGCAAAATTACAAGAAATAACGAAAGTTTCTAAAATTAGGTAACACTTTTCAATTAAGTGTTTATCACATATTTTATAATTATGGCACCTAAATATATAAACAATCTATACTTAAACTCAAAGGTTTGTATTGAGATACCTGCGCAGTTACCATATTACTAGTTACAAATAACGAATATCATTATTTTGTTTCTCCAGGTTTTCACAATTTTCTTAAAAACAAATTTTCTTATTGTAAAATCGTATGTTTGTTAAATTATATTTACCTCAACTGGTATAGGAAAACTATATTAAACTGTATTAAAATTTAGTGGAACCCTTTGTAAAGGATTCATTCTATTTCAATAAAAATCGACAATATTTAAAAAAAAAACCTTTCCCGTAGAAACCTGTTGTATTGTGTATTTTAAAACGTATACTCAGCATCTATAAACTATATGGCGGATAGACTCATAATTACAATATTACAGTTTACTAACACATGTTGATCACTCGAGCCACTTCTTATAGTTATACGCATTATATGCAGTTTTTATAAACTATATATTATCAACATATAGGTGCTTATGTGTATATATAATAATATATAAGTCTACGGTTAAAAAAAAAAAAAATAAAGCCAGATGTATTTTTTAGAAGAAGTTTTACTCCATATATGGTATTGTATTACACTTAATTCTTTCTTACAGTTCAAATTATGTTGTATAAATATTTTTAAATAAACTAAACTAACTTGTTTAACAGTAGGCCATGAACAATATTCGTGGTCATGACCATAGTTTTTATCTTGACTTTTTTTTGTACACTACACGTCTATATATATAATTTACTTGTAACAATTGAAAATATTTTAAGTTGACAGTCGTGTAACCTCAGAGGTACCTACTGATAAAGCTATGATTTATGAACCTTTTGTTACTGAACATAAAAATTGTTTTACAATAATTATTATCAACCTATACCGAGTTGAGTATAAAAAATGAAACATACTAACATTATTTTAATATTAATATTTTTACATAATCTATATTACATTTTTTCATCGGTGTTTTAAACATAATTGATCACTGATATTAATTTTTTCTTTAGACTTAAATATTATAACAATCTTATTTTCGTCTTTAAGTAAATATAAATACAATATGTATGCATAATATAACTTATTAGTAAACACATTTTAGTATAATAAATTAGTTTTTATTATAATAACACTAATATTGAATATTAAATTGTATTTTAAAATGATACAAATATATGTAATTTTACATTTTTAACCTTATCACTTCATGAAGCAAAAAATTATTTAAATTTGAATTATATCCATTTCCTGGTGATTTTAGAAACCATAAAATATGAAGGCAGTTTAGTATAACAATGATATGAGATTTCCCTTTTAAAAAGAATTGGTTCTCACACGCTGTAACAAAATAATAGTGAAAACTTTATGCAAGTACCTACTTAATTAAAATAACCACTGGGTAAGTGTTCTTTTAATTGTGTTTTCATAACTGTTCGGGAAATTGTGATTTTTCTCAACGCTTAAAAACTAAACACAAGAATTTGATTTAAATTTTAGAAATATGTATTTTTCGTAATATTTACCACACCTGTAATCTGCATATTACTATTATATAAAAGAAAAATCAATTAGATTTTATTTTGTACTTATGTACCTACCTAAGTAAATAAACTAAATATAAGTAGTTGTTAAAAAAATGTTTGTATTAATATATAAAAATGTTAAAATTGTTTTTGGTTTTCGGTACATTTAGCTCTAGCATAGACACGATATTCTTATTTGATATTGTGAAAATATTGCGTTAGGAACTAAATATTTAAGATATAAGCGTATAATGTATTTTTTTATCGTTTTGCTACGAGTTTACCTACATAGTTTTGAATGTAAAGATGATTTAACTTTTAATTCCGACTGAAGTTTGATATTTTCGAAAATATGTCATTACATATATTAACATATATATATAGGACACATTTAATAGGACGACATTAGGGCCAATATCTCACAGAAAATTGAAAATATCAACGAGTCACATATTGTGTATAATATGTGACCAACGGAAACGTGTTTAGTATGTCTACTACGTGTTGTAATATCCATTCATTTAATGTCCATTTATTGTCCAATATCAAAGTGCATTAGTGCGGGTTATCCTGAGCATATGATGTCAGACGAAATAGTGGTCATGTCCTTAGGGGTTGTTTCGGCGATGGGTGAGTCATTGTAAAGCTGTTAGGTCGTATATGTTTTCTTAGCGTGACTCATATCAAAATAAACGAATGAAAGTGTAAATATATACTCCATATATAATATATAGACTCGAACACAACGTGCGTATACAAAGGTAAACTCGAGTTTCTTCAATGTATGATATGATATTAAGTGTCTTTAAAAGTGTGCATTATCCTCTTTTTGGGTTTTCGTTTTTATTTTATATTTTAACCAATCCTAGCAACATTCCGAAATCAAAATTATAAAATGATTTTATGAACAATATGCAGTTGTGCAGTACAATGTTGATAAAATAATATGCAAAATCAAGTGTAAGTTTTATTTTGACTATAGTATAGGTATGTGTATAAATATAAAATGTGAAATTTATGTCTTTATTACTTCGTAGTAGTCATAATCACAACATTCATAGCGTAGGTATTGGTGAACACTTAAAAGGTACTTCAAGCTCACAGCGAGTACGACTCCATCATAACTGTTAAGGCTGGAAAAGAAGCTTTTACAATCTACATCATTATTTATGAATACTCGAAGCAAAAAATAATTATATATCTGTTGAGTACAGCATAAAGCACTTTTTTGGTATTTAATTATGGATATATACCTAGGTACTAGTGGTACTACGTGCTTAAAAGTTCAAAGTAAATATTCGACGTCACACCTTAGGAATATTGATAAGGTAGGTAGTGAATGTAGCTACTTCATAATAATTGCTGCTTTTTTCATGCATCACACTTATTTTTTTAAATAAAATGATCTTATTATTGTATACAAATTTATGCAAATGAAAATACGACTCTTTCATTGATAAGTATACATAATAGTAGACTACCAATAGTCCGAGAAATAAGTTCTAGGAAAAGAAGTCCGTGATTAAAAATGTTGGTATATATACGAGTATATAAGCATATAATAATATTATTTTAAATAATTTATTTTAGGTTATGTTACATAAGAAAATTCTAATAAATTATTTATACAAGAACAATATAGGAGGTACATAATATATGATAATAATTTCTATCAGTCTAATTTACTACATCGTATAAATTATTTAAAAACAAAATTCTCTATTTTTAATTACCCGGTCATGTTATATAAAAACATTAATTTCGTTAATTTCGTCAGATAAATCATTTAATTAAAATTTATATTTAATACTAATTGAAACGTTAATTGTGCATTACATTGTATTTTTCCTTCTACCTAATTATATGAACCGAACTTTTTTACCATGGACTTTTTATGCTTCGGTCTTTTTTTCCTAGGACTTTTTTACCTTGGACTTTTTACCGCGATTTATACATAATATAATGTAATAAAATTAGTAATGACACTAATAACCAACAAGCAATACTTAAAAGTTAAGACTCAGTTTTCAATGCCATATTTACTTTTGATATTATATTAAAATGTTTGGGTTATGGAAAAGCATATAAACTTTTTATATACTGTTACGAAATTTTACAAAGAGTTTAGAGTACCTATATGTATAATACCTCCCAACAATATATTATACTATACAGGAACACATAAATATTTTTTATAAAAATGTACTTTACTCAATCATTGAATTATGACGTAGGTAGCTCAAAACATAATAAAATGTACGAAGCCAATATATATTGACTATAAAAGTTACTATCCAATGTCACTCAAAGATGTATTAATTTGTGCCGATTTTTTTACTTAACAGTGGGCATTTATTCAGACTTTCGTATATATTTTGATGACAGTTAAAAATTATTTTTCAACTGAACTATGTACAGTTGAAAGGGTGTTAGGTTCCATCGTTTTTGTATATTATCAGGCTTTTTTTATAATGTTTTTAAGATATAAACATATTCTTTACGGTCTTGTATTTAATATTTACTTTGTACTCTAATAAAAAGTTAGATTTATTGTCATTAAAAAAAAATCTATATATATTATTATCTTTTACATTAGTATTTGTAATATTATACAAAATATTCAAGCGCAGCCAATCATGCGTTAACCGAGAACGAGTTTAAATGTGTATAATGTCGTGTAATATACAAAAATAAACAGGTGCCTGCCTAGTAATAATATGTGCTGCAGTTGCAGCCTATACCCATTGTATATATCTGAATGCGACATTTTTATATAATATTATACAATAATCCTTTCGGTATTTGATAACGGTAAAATGTAAGTTAACGGCGAATATCTATCATATTTTTAAGGCACGCGTGCATTATTAATAACGTAATTGTATTATATTATTATACCTATTATAAGCCATTCTAGAGGGGTAGGGACAGAAGGATATTTTCCTATGATATATAATATATTTTACCCCGCCGAAGTTGCAGTTTCCTACAAAATATATTTTTATATCGATCGAACGCAGCATATAATAATATTATATCGATCGATGTCGGTAATTAATATCGCATCGGATTTATAGGTTGTGTATGGTAAAATGAGGCTATATTATGTTGCGATACGATGCGATACTGCAGCAGCAGACATGACGGATAGCTTTCTTAACTCGTTAAACGGCCTAACAGGAAAGGTTTTGAACCGCCAACTTAAGCGCGATATGACTAGTTTTGGGCATTTGAGCGCAGCGGTTCTCTTTATGGGTTTGTCGCGGCCGTCGTCGGTAGGTATAGTGGCAGACCGCATTGGAGGTGGAGAACGACCGGCCACGCCAAACATGGACCGATATGCACTCCGTATGCTCGCCGTACGTTGTTATACGCGCGATACACATTTCACATGGCGTCGTCGTCGTCGGGAAGGTGAAAACATGGGCGGGTAATCTCACATGTTTACGGAGGTATCCTATACGATACTATGTGTGTGTGTGTGTACAGCACTGATATAACTGCTGCACCATAAACAAATACGATAGGTAATAATAATAATATGACGATGAAAACAGCATACGGGTGGGCAATAAATGCAGTAAAATATTAATTGATTTGTTTGATTTGTTTTCAATTAATAAATATATTATACATATTAGTAGGTACCTATGTATAGATTTTAGTAAACCTTTCAAGACTGGCCGCGATAGTGATGTCTGTATACAGATTACAGAGCCTACTCATTTGTGAAAATTACATTCCAACATGATGTAAATTTTAGTAGATTTTTGAAATACATGTATAATAATAAAAATAATTTATTAATTCTGTACACGCAATATTAACCTATACAATTACATAATTTTTGTTGGACCACCTCCAAAGCCAAAGGCTGTGCTGGAGGCAAGAGTTCGAGCGATTAAAATAGTATATCAAGAATATAACACATTAATATAATTATTTTGTACAATGTTACAGAAAATAATTAAAACAAAAATTATAAAAAGTAGCTAATCTATATATTAAAAATAAATTATAAATATTCAAAGATTATTTAAATCCATAGACATTAGTTTTATTTTTAATTGTTTAAAATTAATAAACTCATGAATGATGAATACTTGTTTTATGTTTAATACAAAAATACGTGAATGCAAAACATAATCCAAAAAAGCAGTTCTCAATTTAGGCAATGTAATACTAATATCTATACAAATCGAGTATTATAATAAATATTATGAGTTGGTGAATTAATATTGTACTTATATATTTAAGCACAATAGCAAAGACATGAATTATACGAAGAGACTTAATGTTTAGAATTGTACATTCATTATACACAAAAGAGCTGTAGGGAAGAGACTAGCCCTTATTGAATAAATATTTTACAAGAGAATTTAATGATGTACTTAATTTTTTATATGAGTAACCCCAAAGGGCGTTACCCCAAAAGGCTATACCATAAGATACTATTGATTGCACCAAAGATGTATACTATATGTATTATGTACTATTGTTTTAACGTTAACAGTTATATTTGTTACTATAAAACGGAATCCTTTTATTTATATTATAATTTTATACTGTTAGAAAAAAGTCTTAAACGTTTAAATTAGTTTAAATTTGGATTAGTGTTATATTATATATTATGTTATAGTATATTATAATAAGTTTAATCAAACGTTTTTATAGGTATATTTTTTACGACATCGATAAATTTTCATTAATGATGATTTTGATACGTTCCAAACAATAGGTCATTTAAACCAATTTAGAATATGATCCCCTGAGTCAAATAAAATCCTATTAACAACCCTCAATTCGTTTCTAACCTACAGCCTACGGGGGACAATTTTACCAAGAATAGGACTATACGGTAATTCAATAAATCACTATAAAAGAACGTATGATGTGAATCATAAGCTAAACATTTCTTTAGAGTTATTGCATGACGTCGGAGTAAAAATCAAACAACATTTTATAAGCAAAAATAAAAGATCGTTATTCTATCATGTTATTAAAAATATTAATCAAATTCATAAATCTATGATTGGCATTGATTTTCTATATTATATGTAATAAATTAATAACTCGTACAGTTATGGCCTCATATATAAGATCCATGTTCAAATACATTCATTGATTTTACTATTATTATATTTTTTAATTCGTACGAATTTGATTGAATTTACATTTAAATATTTCTTTGATACATTTTTTCCAAACGCAATTAATTAAAACAATTTAAAAAGTAAACCTCAAATAAATATAATTTTATCTTCATGCAAAATATATTAATTATAGAGATTTTAAAAATAACCAATATTTACTTAAAAGTTCAAAGTTTAAATCTATTAATCAAAAAGAAGAAATCCAAATTTCCTAATTTTTTTTCTAAAAACATAAATTGTGTTTAACGTTAGGTACAATTATACTTATTATATAAAATATAAATAATTATTAATGATGATAGATAAAACATCAAATTGTTTAAATATTTTTATTTTAATCTAAAATATGATGCCCTTGAAATAAATTAGTTCTTTGTCTGTGCTTTTATCTCGTACTTGACATCGTTTCCGTGAAATAAATAATTTGAAAAGCTATAAACGATTACACAAATGGCAACCGTAAAGAACTGATAAAGTTATATTTTCATCATTAATCAATCCCTGTTGATCCACAATTTACCCATTACCCACCTACACGTCGTTATAATATACCACACTGCGGTAGGACTTGTTGCTTTTGCTTTCAATATATATACAAAAACAAAACAATAAAAATACACTCTGGCGTTGGACAATAGTAAAAACTCGAGTTATTTTAATAAACTGGTTTTTAAAAAAAAATGGTATACAGAGTGTTTCGTATTAGTGTATAGCAACAGATGACTAGGCGGTGGATTTTTTAAACATATATATTATATTCAAAACAACGCGACAAAGTAAAATGAGTTTTCGACATAATGCACAGAACAATATATTTTATCGCACAAACCTAACCACACCCGCGGCATGCGAATGATGGCCTATATATATGGCCATTTATCGGTAATTATGAGGAGACTGCATTTTAATTTTGTTTTTGTGCGGGACACGATGTGTTACTATAATATTATATCGTCAGGAAAAAATAATCTTCTGCCGTATCAAATTGCGTGCAATCATCGTACAATAATAATAATTGTAAGACATTCGCGATCGTGTGACGTAGGTATTTGTAATTTGAAAATTACGCAAAAACGAACAGTTAAACTGTTTATTAATGTTTAATGTTCGTTAAATTAATAGCCCGGCGCTCGCGTACCTTTAGTACCTACACTATACACTACACGCATCTCTGAGCAGTCGGATGGACGGAATATAATATAATGTAATATATATGGTCTGCGAATAGGACTATCAATCTCGCTGTTTCGAGTGGCTTTATTTATACATATATAGATGTACGTGTGTAATGCGTTCCGCGGACTTTCTCTTAAAAATTGTTACCCGGCAGATAATATTATTATGGGAGCGAAAATAAAATTTAACGCTGTGCTAGCTAACTAGGCATGCGTACTCGTCGTTGATAAACAGCTATTCCACATGATTTCTATACATACACGCGCTCGCTAAACCACCTGTATATATAGAGATGGATCGCAGAGGAAAATATATGTTATCATCACACAGGTACATATATATAACAATATGTAATATAGGTATAGTGCGCACTGTTTAGTTGTGGGTACTGCTGCAGAGAATGCAATCGTGTCGATACGATGGCTACAGACCGTTGAAACATATATTATACAAATCAACTACTGTAATTAACCGACTAAAATTTTACGCGCACAAGGATAGGTAGGTACTTAAATGCGCGTTAATATCAACGGTGTAAATCTAGAAAATTGTATCGAGCCTTAGACGACGACGAGGTCCGTAACGGTTTTCACACTTATATAGGTAGGTAACACAAAACACAAAAAATAAACACAAATTTAATGCTTGATAGCTAATATAGGTAGGTGCATAGGTATTGCACATATAATTCGTGTTTAGCTTATATATTTTACAATAAAAATTACTATCAGTGTTACATTAATTATTAATTGATAGTTTAGTGTTATAAATCATACGCACAATAATATATTAATATATACTACCTGTGTATTACATAGCGCCATATACATAATAATATATGTATACTATATTATTACCTATTAAATATAATGTGATATGTGGTTATAAATTATAAATCGAAATATTAATGACGTCGACTCTTTTGCAGCCATAATAATACGAAATAACCACTGAAAACAGCCTCTAATTGATATTTCCCCGTTTGATTTATACATGTTTATTTGTTGTGCGAAACAAAAAAAAACATCAATTAAAAAACTTCGGGAAAATCGGATAATAGGCACGTCCTTTCGTCGGCAAGGTTTCGTGACGGAGCTATTATAAACGAACACCATACATAAATGAAATGGCAATACGGATGATAAAGAAGGTTATGCGATTTTTTATTCACTTGAACGTTGGCCATTTCGAGCTGTGAAGGTTTTATATGCTATAAATATTCAGTTAAATGTTTGCCGCGATAATGTGCAGTAATAAACATCATATTATATTATATCTGTCGCGAACAACATCATATCCGTTGTTCGAAATTGTTGCGTTTCTTTTAAATTCAAAAACTACCAAACACCCTACAATAACACGCGTGTAGATCCCCAATATATTATAATAGCAGATGATGTCGATTGTTGCATTAAACTCGGTTCAATCACAAAATATATTTTACAATAAACCAATGAAACCGAAATTATAATAATAATAATTATTCTATACGCTGACGTATTGCGGGTGGGTGTATTTGCGCGAAGTGCCTGCACCGCGGGTATTTTATTGATGTAGGCACCTACAACACCTATATTGTGGATACCTATTCTTTATCGTGTTAAAAAATAATACAATATGCAATTATTAAATCGATACGGTGAGAACATAGGTAGTAGATATATACCGCTGTTGTATGTCTGCGCAGCGTACAAGTAGTGCTTGTACACCTGCTCGACGTAGATAAAAATTACTTATATCAAATTATCAACACCGCGTGTGCCTATATATGTATATATGCTGCACGCATAACATAATATATTATTTTGATTTATATTATGAAATAAAAAAAATTGTGCAGACGTGAATCACCGCGACGACTGTTCCGATATACGCGTAAGAATGTAAACAAAAAACAATAAACATATAATAATTATTGTTATATTTTATTGGTGTTTTTGCAAAAAAAAAAATAATAATAATAATAATAATAATAGAAATACCTATGCGCGGTTTTCATCGAAAAAATATTACAATAATCGACGAGAGAGAAAAAAAAATCAACAAGGATAACTCACTATATAATATCGTTTCCATTCAACTCCATAATATGACACACATATTAACAGTATGACGTCGCGCGGTAATTACGTCAGTGCATCGCGTTACTCATAAACAAGTAGTATTCGAGTAACGCAGCAGAGTCCTATAATCGAGTGATTTGTATATAGTAAAGCATGCGTCGGCAATGGGTTATTCGTAAACGCGTGCGAGGTGACTCATCGATATTGACGACGACGATGATATTCTCGTGTATCCTTCGGAGTCGATAAAAATTCTATACAAAGTCGCTTATTTTTGGTTTCTGCGTATCGCATACGGACATACTGCGAAGCACACCCGAATATTAATATACACTGCACGGGTACATCATCGTCGTCATTAGCATCACTCAGTGTATCGGGGTCGTATAATATATTCATATATACCTAAGTGATGGCGGAGATTCGAGGGCTTAAATCCTGGCCCTGCCCCCCTCGCCAGTCGCTGTTGGCCCACGGTTTTTAATGAGAATGTGATCTCGTTTAGATATAGTATTATTATAGAAGTATGCAATTTGATTAGTGTTTTGCGGTGTATTATTATCATGCCGTGTGTGTATTTACCTATTATACGAACAGTGTGATAATTATATTTGCCAATATTATAATATTGTGTATATGATATAAAAATAAAAGAATAAACACAAAATATAAGAATATTGTACTATAATATAATATAGGTGTATTGACGTATTGTTATTGATGTTACCTTGGTGGAACCAGATAAACTACTCACCTATTATTGTTATATATTGAGAGTTCCTTGGAGGCTGAGTCTCACAAATCGATGATAACAATATTAATATGATATAATCGCAAATGTTCTTTCAACGCTTAATCAAAAAAAGGGGAAAGCAAATCAATTCTCTTTGGGTTTTTAAGTTAAACTTATTTTTTAATTTTAATAACTTATGAGGTGTCTTAAAAATATAATAATTAGTACATTTTTATGATTTTGATGAATTTTGTAAGAATTTGAACTTAAATGCTTTTAAAAATAATTGTGAATCAGTATTTTTCAATTAATTTAAGAATATCTTATTAGCAACCTTGTATTACATTTTCAATCTTTTTTACTCACAAACAAAAATGGAATGCAAAAAGGGCCAATATATTTTTAAAGTTGAATCATGTCTAGTAAATGCTAATATAAATATTAGCTGAGAGTTTCATGTCTCTACAAATATATATTTTAAAATTACAACAATTTCAAAAACTGGTTTAGAGTAAAAATTCTTGTTTTTTCTTAATTATTTTTTTCGATTATTTTAAAAGACTTGCGATTTTTTCCTATTATAGTATCAATTAGATCCAATAATCTACCAAAAACCACCCTTAAAAATGAAGATCACAGAATTTTTCTGCCAAAATAATGGAGAAATTTAGGTAACCTAATCTTTGAATAAGTCACTATAATAAGATAACATTGAATTGAGTTCGTGCTACTTGTATGTGTTTGAATTGAGTCTAGTTTATTATCTTAATACCTTTGAATTGAGTCCGTACAGATAAGATGGGAGTTTACCAATTGCGTTTAAAATGACCTTTTCATATACCAATAATGGAGCCCGGTCATTTAAATTATTACCAGCAACTATTTAAATGTTTAAATTATTATTATCACATCGAATGATTATTTTTGATTAGTTAACTTTTTTATTCTTATTAATATTATACTATACATTTTTTTTAAAAAAACAGTGTAAATAGGCACACACATTTTTTGGGAGACTTCTCAGCCAACCTCCACGTGGTGTCTCCTGGATAACGGGACTCAATTTGATATCACCGCCGTAATGTACCTATGTGTTAAATTTGAATTCAGTGATAAATCATTGCATGCAAAAAACGATTCTGAATGAAGACGGTCTTTCAAACTATATTATTAAGTATATTTTATAAGACAAAATAACTAAAATCGTTATTATTCATTTAAATATCCAATTTTGTCCAAATTTAAATTCCAAATGTCTATAAAAAAAATGGTGCATGTAGGTATATTTAGGTTTTTAGATTTCAGTAAGAATTACTTATGATAAACCTTATATTAAACTATCGAGCCTTAGTTATAAAAATTGAACATTTTATAAAGTTTTAACTACAAAATTCTACTAAAAAAAAACACAATTATTAAATCAATACATTCATCGCTTCGTTCGGAATTTAAAATTCGTATTCTCATTCAAAAATGTCCATGGAAATTTTATAAAACGTTTAAACGTCTATATGTTTTGCTTATATACCTACCTATAACTACCTTTTGTAGTTAAATAGGTACTATTCATAATATACCTAATATACAGTTAATATATATATATAGTTATTCGTGTGACATATTTATTACATGAATTATAGTTTTATTATACTAAATAAATAAATGAATAACAAGTGCTAATTATTTTAACAATATAAGGATAATTCAATATACAATATAATATATACTGTCACACACTCACACCAATATAGATAGGTCTTTATACTACGCATAATAATATATATAATTTGTATTTTACAATCTATATTGTGCGTTATATTATTATAGTGCCAACTGCCACAATCTATATATGTACACACTATCGAGCTGACTGCTGATTATTGTAGGAGTGTATATCCGTTTTCCTATTAGAAGGGAAACTATATGTGGATTAGATTTGAAAAATAATGACAGGAAATAATGTATAGTTACTCGATTATGGTTGGCACTCGCGAAAGGTTAAACTACCATCAACTCCGTTATTAGGAAACAGAACACGGCTAATTGTATGCATTCGTTTTGGAATGAATGATCCATAGAATTTCGATATTATAAATAAGCCTATATACGGCATAACATATATCTATGTATATCATATTATCACTAATCCGATGTCCAGTCACAGCAGTGTATTCGGTTGTAATAATAATATTGTTATAGGCTTGTATCATATATTTGTGTGTGTGTGTGTGTGTGGGAGATGTTACCTTAAACTATACTCACATGAGTGATTTAGCACATTCGTTTGAAAACGAAATAAAATGTAAAAAAAATAATATAATATTAATACAGGAAAGGTAATATGCTGCCGCGTTGTAAAACGTTTTAATATCGGTGACGGTAAAAAAATGTCCGAAAATAATATCTTCAAATCTATAGTAAAATCATGTCTGGAAAAGTTTTTGAGTATAATTCTGTATATAGAAACTGTTTGGAAATAAAATATATAATATTACATCATCATTCATATCATAATATTATAGGATATGTCATACAGGCTGAACATTTATTTTGATCACTGTTGTGGCCGGGTCATCCAGTCGATAAACGTTCGAATGATGACGAGTAACATTATATTATTATTATGTAGACACATTAGTCATTGTATAGAGTACCGACCAGTAACCAGGCCGCTTTCGAGTTGTAAGTTGATATAGATTATAGATATAACACAGTGGTCATCTGTCATCAATTATTATAAATTATTATAATACTAAATATAATATATGTAACACAGTGACACATAAAATTAAAACCAACTAAATTGTGTAGGTACGCCTACTCAGTGTTATGAATATTATGACACATTAATTATTTATTAATTCGTAATTATTGATATTTATCAAAATTAAAAAGAGAATTGAACAAGAACCAGTGTTAAACCTACTAATGAATTTAGACATTTAGTGTTGTCAAACATGATGCATTTATAAAACAATATTTATGAATCCAAAATGACAAACATAACATAAAGAATAAAGATTACGATAAAAATTGTTTTTAAAAATTGATCATGAATTCATGAAACATTAGTTACCTATATTTAAGAGGTATATTTTATTATTTATTGTTATTAAACGAATAATAACATTGTAGTAATAATAATAATCTTGTATATTTGAATGTCGGTATTTTGAATCAAAAATTGCACATTTTATCAACAAAAAAAATGTATTAATAATAACGTCGAAATGTGTATAATACTAAAAATGAATACGATTCGTAATTATTCAAACATAAACAAAAATAAAAATTTGTCTAACTAGTAAGTAGTTAAAATATTAGAATAATACAAAATTCAAAATTACGGATTGTTTAAAAAAAAAATAAGAAAAAAATTATTTTATTTATATACAGTCCAAACATGGTAAAATGGTTTGTTCAATGTTATCACGCCTGTATAACATACATCTATAGACATTTTATGTTTCTAGGAAAACCAATTGAATTTTTTTTTTCAAATGTGCAATGCCTCTTACAAGTTATTATTAGTGTATAAATGTGAAAATTATTCAGTTTACCATGTATAAAAGGACTATGGAAATTGACAATAAAGTATACATTTTCACTACTATTTAATTAGATAGGTAATCTAACAAGACAATAATTAAGCCTTCTGTAGTATACCTTATATTTTGTATATTTAATTGGGAAATACATTTATACTTTGAACATTTTAAATAATTATGTTTACCTAGGCGCTAATCTAGGCGTTTCTCTAACGCTATCTTAAATTAAAATTAAACACTTCATACCTAATAAAGGTATATTATACACGCAAGACTCAACAAGCATACCAACAATTGGCTGAACTGAAACCATATATATTATTATAAAAAATAATATTTGTTATCGATATTCAAATTTATTTTTTGACTACTGCAATGTTGTGTTAGACAATTTTAAATACAGAACAGTAAGTATTCGTTATTGAATCCACGAATCTACCTAATTTACGATCATTTTTTTTTTTTAATGTTTAATTGTTTATTTTTATTGACTTTCTATGACTATAATGTGTAGAATGTATAATATTATAGTACTTAAAATGCATCATTAACTGTGAATCCTACGTAATTATAAATATTATAAATACCATCCTACATTATTAATATTATTATAGTTAAAATAAGTACCTAGTTTAGAAATGTATGTAATATTATCAAGTAAATAACAAACATTTCATATTATGCTGAGTTCAAATATTAGTCATAATATAATAATCTAAAATATGAGATTAATTTTTAAATATAATGATCAATTATGAGATATATTATATTAATCTATTTTCTTTAGTTCATTTTTTCCTGGTACACAAACATTGAAACATATTATAACGTTTTATCGTGATTCAGGCAGTCATCATTACTATCGAAATATTGATTAACCCAATTAATATATGTATTTGAAAAAAAATTGTCACATACTATAATATTAATTATTATTGTTTTATCTATATGACTATATTATACTATATATTTACGTTATAGAACTTGATATTTTCACTAAAGGCAAAATGTGCTTATTACATGTATAATGTATAAAATATTTTGATATTCGAAATTAGAAAATAATAATAATAATAATAATACAATTTTTTAGTAGATTATCTTATGTCCTAGATCCAGCAATTTTAAAATCAATAAAAAGTTACAAGCATTTACAAATTATTTTGTAGTTAAAACTTTATAAGATTTTTAATTTGAATAGCCTACGAGGCATGGAAATTAATTACAAGTTTCCTCGTTAGTGATTCTTATTACAGCAGTATAAATATATCGAAGCACAATTTTTTTTGTATAAACGTTCGAAGTTAACATTTTGACAAAATTGGATGTTTTAACGAAAAATAACGATTTATCCTATAATGAGTTTACTTATTATTGAAGAAATCCTAATCGTAGGGCCCTGCATTTTTCACTATAACGTATGTACTTATTGTTTTTTTTATACTCAATGAAATTTTCAAAATACTTAAACTAATTTCAAAATATTTATACCATGAACTTATTTACGTAACGTCAGTATTGAGGAGTTGATATAAGTCGATATTTTATAATAATATAATGTATCAATGTAATATGATATAGGTAATATTTTAAATGTAGAACAATTATTATTATATAATGTAAGTATCAGGTATGCAACTTTTTTTGGTAAAAATTAGTTCAACCTATTGTATTATTTAATAAAAAAATAAATTACTGATAAAAATATAAATATCCTAAGAAATATAGACTTTACTGAAAATCGTTTTCCATGTATATGCAATGACTTATGAATACATCCATTCATATATAATGGTATGGTAACATATACATTATACATCCATTAATCATTACAATGACTGCAAGGTACACTCGATACTCACTATACAGCAGAGTGACTTCCACGGTTTTTAGTTTATTTTTTAATGTGACCTTTTTAGCTAGTTACATAGTAAGTGTATTGTGTATATAGGATAGGCTGACGGGGGCAGAATTTTCGATGTCATAATTCGTAGTAAATTATTTTTGTATTTTTAAAGATAATTTATAATTATCAATATCATAATTCGAGATATAAGATTTTCCGATTGCCTGATGTATGCAATATTTTATAAGCTACATTTGAAGAAAAAAATTAGCATGTTGGTTATAGGTGCCTACCCTGGCCTACGCCTATGGGAGGGCCATATACAAACCCATTGTACATAATATATTTTCCATTATTCCAACGACCGACGGATGTTATTCACTTAGATTTTTAGGAGAAACGTCTAATACATTAAAATTGTATGTTGTAAACATTAGGTTGACTGTATTGAGTACACATGATGGACGTTTAGTATTGATTTTACTTACGTGTTATGTATTATATATGACTGGGATAATGTAAATATAAATAGTAAAGTAATTCGTTTATGTTATCCCTTAAGAAAATGTGATTACTCGATGAATTAATCTGAAAATATAAACATAATTTGATTTAATATTGATGTACCAATTATGAGCTATCGAGTAATTAATTTTTATTGAATCAGTTTAAAAAAAATCCATGTAGGTACTCATCATTTGGTTGCATTTGGTAGAAATTGTATAAGCATGTCATCGAGGACTAGTAGTGCAGTTACTGTATATTGTTTAAATTCCAAAATAAAAATCCCAATGATTGACTCATCGCGTTATTTAAATTTATCACTTTTGTGTGATATAATTATTTAAATTTTTAATATGATAAAGCCAAATGCTATTGGAACACGAGACTAGTTTTTATTATATAATAAACGCTCTAATGTTGAAATTAAAAATGTAAAAATGTTTTCTCGAATAAAGACGAGCATTGTGTGCGACACACAAAGGTGGCGTTCCGTACTTAGCAATATCGTGTAATATAATATAATAATAATATGTGCACAATACATCACTATATATATACATATATTGATATATAGGTATGGCGATTCAGTATTTGCAGTACACTGAATTCGTCTATCTATCGTATATCCATGTCGGAACGGAGAGGACAAAAGTCCTGTGTATATACCTATATACTACACCTCTGTGTAAATGCACACACACACACTCCAGCACATACCTAAACTGAGCAGTCTCTCATTGTTATCTGTCGCGTACGAAAACCGAATTCAGCCCCCCCGAGTCCAAATTATGTACCTATATAATATATATAGGTAACAAAAATCCAATCAAACAAAATCGTCTCATTGCTCATATAATATCATTATTATTATTATTATTATTATTATTATTATAATATAATATAGTTACAGTGGAGTTCATTGTGCTGCCACGTCGGTCGGTCTGCAGCAGTACAAAATATACAGGCGATTGCGCTTAAGTTAGGTATAGGTATATACATAGGTACCTGTGCACATATAGTAACGCAATCATACCATGAAGGTTTTCTTCGTTCCAAAAGTAACTCAGTGCGCGTAGAACAAACGCTTGTCCTCGGCCATGTTAATTCTTCGCCAATTGTACAGTATATAATATATACATACTCATACACACGTGTTATACATATGTATATATATATATATTAAAGGTATAACTATCTACGTGCGTGTGTGTGTATGCAGAATACAGTATTATTACCTGCGGTACAGCCGGTATATTGTATACGAGTACACGTGACATATATTATGCGAGTATGCGACTACTGTCTATGTATATAATAATATAATATTGCATGTACGCGTGTGTGCAGTTTGCGTGTGTGTGTGCGACTCGAGAGATACATTCGACGTTTCCATATTCGGATCTAAAATCTGAGGACTCTAAAAAGTCCTAATGCTGCCGTCAAGGTTTACCCGGTGTCGAGTAAAAACATAATATAGGAGGTGCGTATAACAGGTCGGAAGTAGCTATATTCGTGTGTCGTAAACGCCGCCGCGTGTGACAGTCAGGTAGGATGGCGCGTGGTATAATCCCTCCAATATAATATATATTATATGTATATTATACGCAGGTAACTGCGCTTCGTTTTAAACATAAAAAAAAACTGTTATTAATAATAGTTAATAGGTCTATATGGTTGTAAAGGTATACATCTTTTTAAGGCACAGCCGTTGCAGGGCTGACATTACGATTGGCTCCGTACTTTATAATATATACGACCATAATATACCCAAACGACAATAATAACTATATACGTCTGTTTTCGAACGTTCCATGTCATGCGATAAGTCGACGAGGCCACGGTACATTTTTTTAATATATTATATAGATTATATTATATAGGTATAATAAATCTTATTATATTGTTATTATTTATATGCAGGTGCGGATACAAGGGGGGCTATGGGGGCTGGAGCCAACTCCTCTTTAGACCTTAGGTACCTACATTAAATATTTCAAAGTTTACCTCAACTTTGCATAGATAATTGCAATGAAAGGTAATTTTGTGATTAAAGTTTGTTATTATTATTTTATAATATTTATTATTATGCATGTATGATGAATATTTTATTCACTTTAATAACTTAAACTTAATGCCTAAGCTTTTATGTACTCGGAGTAGTACATTTTTTCGTCTAGCCCCTTCACCCTTTTTTCATTTCTAGTACGTGCCTGTTAATATAAATAAATATAAATATATTTATGTACACCCATATAGACCATATAAATTACAATTTACAAGCTAATGGAAATTCTCGCATAATTAGACAACACTTTGTTAATATATATACCAAGTCTCTCTGTATCAGCTCGGTGACCTTTTTAAGGTTTTATTATTATGTATGCTTATTCCGCTGTATTCCACAAGTACGGTATTTTTCGCTATTTTCATGATGTGTAATTATACTAATAATTAGTGTATCAGTAGACAGTAGGTGATAATCAGTGTTGGCGGGATATAACAGGGTATTAGATCACTCAATTATTTCAAAAGCTCTTACTAAGATAATCCAAAGTTACAATAATTAAAATATTAATAACATTTTTTTCATTTTAAGTTGGTGTTAAGGCTAACCTTCTTTTGTTTTATCATCATCATCGTTTATTGTAAAATTACTGTTCCGTATTTACACTATGCCTCTGTATTATACAGTATATCTTGAGCTGACACCACTAGTCATACTGGGACCCCGCAGTATAACTTTTAATGAAAGAGTTTTAAAATTACATTTTTTTTTAGTTTTTAACGTTTATCCTTGTAAACTAAATTTGGGGTTGATAAATTGTCGATGAATAATATTTTAACATATTTCATGATATCAAATATAAATATACGTTTTTTTCAAATTAAAAATAATAATTAATAGTAAGTTAAAGTTGTATAATATATAATATATACATATTTTATATACTACTGGGTTACTATTAATATGTACCTATTGCTTAAAAATAAAATTTACATTTTAAAGATTTTTTTATTGAAAGAATATTTTGATCTGTATTTATTCTATTTGAAAAAAAATAATATGTTTATTGCCCAATGGCATATTTAGGGGCATGATACATGACTGACCAAACGGTACTTTTAACTTTCTGGAACATTTCAAAAATATTTATTTTAATCTTTTAAATTTGAACCAATGACCCACCAATTTGAGAATCCACAACCAAAATAATTACTAATTATTAATTTTTACCCATTTAAAAAATATCTTTCAGAATATACTTATTATCTTAGAAATAATAATGTGTAAACATTTCAAAGTACATTTCTTAGCATCAATTAGTTCAAATTGGTCTAGTAAATTCATGTGTAACGTACCTTCATTTATTATAATTTTGTTAGAATTCAAAACGACCTACGCAAAGTACAAACTATACTTGTACTGAGTTTACTGTTAGTGAGGGGTTGAATAAAATATTTATTATGAAAGAAGCTAGAAAATTTTTTGAAAAAAACGTTGATAAAATAATATACTTTACCGGATACCCACGATTTTTTTTGGTAATACATTAGTGACTGTACATTATTTATAGAATAATATAGTTTGATAACTCATTATTGCCGATCGCAGATACCTACTGCATAATAATGTAAAATAAACTCATATTTTAAATTATTATATTTTTTTACATTGTGGATTTATGCCCTGGATAATTTCATGATAGTTGTACCTTCTTTATTATATTATTAACGTTTAATTGAACCTTATTTCGTGAAGTATTCATATAGATGTATTAAAATATTATGCTTTTAATATTTGTTGTGAAATTTACTGTCAAATATGGAACTAAACTATTGTTCGTCTGGCCGAGGTCCCTTATGTTAGTTATAAATTATAATATAGGGGTCCCAATGATCGACACTCCCTGCAACCCTCTTTCTAGTTTTTTTTTTGTTGATAAAAGTTAATAACAACAATATATTAAATAAATATCAAATATAATGATAATTAATAATACTTATAAGTTATAATAAAAGCATTAAAAGCTATGTTTTCAGAATAAATTAATAAATCCAACATGTATTATTAATAGCGATATAAAATATAGTATAATATTATAAAATTGATAAAAAATGTTTAAATAAACTATTAGTAATATAGGCTGATAGATCATATCCGAAACGTTTTTTTGTATTTATGAAATGATTTATCATCGAATTCGCATTTAACATGTCATCCATTATACAGTGACCTACTCAATGATAAGGTACACCCTAACGATTAGGGCCTAAAATAAACTAAACCATACAGCAAACCGAGTTTCCCGATTTTATATTTTATACTTATTATAATATAAATCAATCTTCACTTTTATATAATGTTATAAAATATATATATAGTATGCATTTTAATTCTTATCACTTATCAACAATTAGTACCCCGTAAATAACTAACATGGCATAAATAATTGTATAGAAAATTCAATATTTGCATAACATGTGTTGTAAGGGGTTGTGCCTCTCACAAAGTTGTTAGTTTATTGAAATGTTTAAGCAAAAATGTAATTATGAACCCCTTCCCCATTTAAGTGCGTCCAAACACTGCCTACGAGCGTATAACGATGTTTATGAGTCAAATTTTTCAAACGCGTACCTACCTTATAATATAAAATTAAGTTCTAAATAATTAAATTTAGAAAACTTATGAATGAACCTACAAAAAACAATCGATTTATTTTACTACTAGATATTATTATTATTTTATATGTTCGATGTTTTAACACTAAAATGGATTTTTTAAATTTATGAATATAGAAAGTGTTTTTATTTTTATCAAAAAATAGGTACCTATTAATATTGTAACAATTTACAAATTATCATTTACCTTAAGCCATTATTATAGGTTATTACTGAGTAAAAATACTTATCTGATAATTCTGATTATAAAAAATAAATCAACATAATATCAAAAACTAACCATATAGGTTCAGCAGAAAACTAAAATAGGTACAACGAAAGAAAGTAGGTGTAGGTGTACCTAGGCATTCTAACGAATATTTCCTTCTATAACAGATATTTTAAAATTTTACAAAATATGTACGATTCATATTCCATCCGTGTCTTTTTAACTAAATCTGTCGATGTATCATGTATTTGTGTAGGTTCGTGTAGTACACAACTAAACACACAATGATAATAGGCATTTAGGATTCTTTTGGATGTTTGATATACCAATGTAGAAATGTCAGCTATATGCATCTGATAATAATTGTATATTTAATATATTCTAAAAAAAATTAGAAGAAGAAGAATAATTTTAAATATTTAATATAGGAGGTACCTATATTACAGAGTATTATAGGCTATAATATTATATAAGCACCATACAAGACGGGTTTTAATCGTTCAATATAATATGTGGTTTGAAATCATTCTGAAGACAAACTCAAATATTTGAAATATGAATACAGAGATTATAATATAATGTGGTAACCATGGAAACAAACCATATTATAATATGCTATAGTAATGTACTAATGTCTTCTTATAAAACATTATTTAGTCGATATGTTACGACTTGCTTTTTCCTGTATATCATGCGTAGTTTTAATAATTGTATAAAAAATTTTGTTGTACATAGTTAAATTAATGTTTTGTTGAATCATAAAAATAAAATGATAAATTAAACCATATTTAATGAATAATGAGTCACGTATACGTGCATCTAGACGTATTTTAATTTTATTCTTTAATAATGGGCAAAATATTATTTTCTATATAGACTGCCTTTAGTATATACCTATAATACTGTATACGTATATAATTTTCATTACAATGAAACACTACTCGTGAAAATTAACAGATTTGCATTAAATTTAAAATTCGTTAAATAATTTTACTAAGTTTGATTCAAGCAGATTTTCATATACACAACACCTAGTGGATAATATACTAATATAGGTACATATACATAATACTAATTTATTTGCACGATAATTGGATTTTACTGAGCTACCATGAATATAAGCTAATTAAACTGTATGGGCGTTAAAACTGAAATGTATTGTATAATACGCGAAATTATTTTTTTTAACATTCATAATTATAATTATATCCATGTAGGAGGCGCTCCTAAATTGAGCAAACCAGTATATTATTCCAATATTAATAATTGTACAGTGTACCTACGATTAAAATGTAAACGTACAACATTTAAAAAAATATGCAAAACAAAATTCGCAGTAAAAATAAATCATATTATCAGAATAACGTTGACGTATCTATCAATGGTGGTAAACACTGAACAGGTTGAGACTCTTGGGCAGAACAATTTGATAAATTCATTTAGTTACATTTATCGTCCGAGCAACAATGTATAAAATTAATTTCGAAAGTAGTTTATATTATTATTATAATATTATACGCACAATTTATTAAATATATAATATAATGTGCGATGTTAGTACCTTTAGCATGCCTATACCAGCTGTACAAGAATACAGTTATATGTATAGTCAATTTAAAGCAAGTTGATAATTTCGAGGATTTTTAAATTACTGCAATAGAATTACAGTAAATAGGTAGTACAAGTTATAGCCACATAAAAACGGACGGTGGACAACAGGAAGTACATTTTTCTGGCTTCTTTCCATATTTTGAAGTGTTGTGTGTAGAACTATCAATCTCAATAATGTTGACTAGAAATATTTATGAAAATCTCAGATGAATGTTTTGTACGAAAATAATATTAAATACCCAAGTCAATGGACATAAAAACCTGGGTAGGCAAATATCGTTATGCAAAAATGCGAAATTTATATTATATTGTATTACCGTTTACCAGTACAAGTGCGCAGTATTATTAAATTTTACATTTATAATATTTTTCTAACAAATAGTATAATATTATACGCAATCAAAAAAATTGGTTTTGTGCAACTAGTGCAAGTATGAAAATTCGAAACGTGTCCATGTAGTCATCATTATTGAGGTGCAAAACAGGTTTTACAAGTCGGCGTATTATAAATTTATAACCAATAACGGAAAAGAATAATAATATCCAACAAATATTATACTTAGAATAACAATTTTTCGTACAATTTGTTGTCAAAATGCATGATAAATTCACGTCGTTCTATCTACTACATCCACAGATCCTCAAACTATACATAAAAGTATTACGAGTGCCAAGCTCATTCTGGTTATGAGAATATTCTCATTTTTATTTAGTTTAAAAACATTAAAAGATAAGAGAGAATGTTCTTACCTGTGCCACGTTTCTTATAAAACTATTAATAAATGAGATTTACCATTCCTTCCTTCTTAGTCTAATTAACTTTAAAATAAAATCTTACAATATGCGAGTCTAGATTTTTCTATACTCCACATTCCCACAAATTTCTAAACATTATTTGGTGCATTATTCCCCTGTAGGCTGTAATGCGATCGGCTGGTATTTGCTGGTAACACATTTTGTTACGATAATTGTTGTGGATTCTCATTAATAATGTAATGTACTCATAAAATATATTGTTTTCGTTATAAATGCAATTTGTAATGTAAATAGGACTTGAGTCCGTTATGTACTCTTGTACCTAAATACAAAAATGATAGAGCAGATAAGGATGAAGAAGAGTACCCCATAGAAGAAGTACCTATTTTGCAAACACAGGGAGTGTAGGCTATAACATGGCTATACAAAATAATAATCCAGGTTTTAGTGAAGACTATGAGAAATTGAGAAAAAACCCAAGGTCTCAAAACTGCTGTTGCAATGCCAGTGCATTATGCAAATATTACGCACACGGGAAGTAGGAAAGTTTAAATTCATCGAAATCGCACAGACGACATACCCCGGGCGGGATTAGTCATCGTCGAGCGACAAAAAATTCGATACAATATCGGCATGGATGTGTTTGATTAAAAATATTTTTAAAAAAAAATAATCGTAATTCCGTGGATCTTTTGCGGATCGCGGATGACGTGGCGGGCGGGCGTCGCCAAAAACCATTATAGCCGGAGCGCTCGCGTGTCCGCCGTACGGCGTACGGCCACGGTCTACAGGGTGTTTGAAACTTTGAAATTGCATCGGACGCGCGCACCACTATCGCGTCTAGACGACACGTCATTGCACCGCACCCGGCACCGCCGCCGCGACGACGGTTGCGACTTGCGAGCGATCCGTTGTCGAGAGGGGGGTCGACGGGGGGGTAAAACGTCTCTACGGCGGCGGCGGCGGCTGCTGATACCGTTCGCGGTTTGGAATGCGTTCGGCCGCGGTCGCCGGCTTGTGCCGGGTCTCGACCAATCGCGCGGTGCTGTTCGTTTTATGCCCATATAAGGTAATGCCGCGGGACGGGCGGAAAATGGCGGTGCGTCGGGCGAGTCCACCGGACGGCGGCGCCGCAACCGGGGCAGGGGACCACGGTCGGCGTGTGCTGTGCGCCGCGCGTCCCCGGCCTATCGGCGCGCACCGTCACCGACCCCACCGCCCCGGCGCCGATGGATTCGTCCGGCAGGATGCACACCGGCCCCGGACCGATCGTCCACTTTACGAAAAACTTCCGTAACCGCTCTGCCACCGAAACGCGAATTCGTTTTCAACAGCTCCGCCAGCCAAAACGGTCGTCAATTTCATTCCCAAAGGTAAATATTGTGATTTATTTATTTAATGTTGTATTTTTTTTTTCGAAACACACTGTCCCCGGCTCGTGTTCACGAGGTTCTTTTTTCGGGGAAAACCATACCAAAGTTGGTGGAAAACTCTACAAATCGTCCGCCCGGTCGACGCCCTCCCCCAAAGCCCTCCGTATTTCCACCGAGATTTTTTTTGACGTGAGAAATTGCTCGATACGTATTTCATATTTTATAGTCATCTCTAAATTTCAAAATCCACCGTGTTAGGCTCGTGTTGCGCTCGTTTATTTCGTCCTATGCCCTACACTCGCCTTTTCCAGGAGTTAATTATTAATTTCTAATTGATATAAACGTTTATAATAATTGTATGTGTATTATACGTCGTACGAGACCGTTCAACGAATACTCCACATGTAGTGGATACGATTATTTATTTCAACGACAGTAGTTTTAATTTATGCCTAATCACAAGGGGTGGGGTGTTCTGGTGTTGCGAGTAACAGTTTTTTAACTTCGTACTCATCGCGTTTCTCACGGTTTTCCGACTATTATTATAATATTCCGGTTACCACCATATTTATATTATATTCACACCCGGTGCGGCGTGTTTTAACAGCCCTTTTGCGCTATCGGTTGTGGTGGTGGTGGTGGGTGGGTGGGAGGTAGAGGGGTTGATGATGACGACGACGATGACGTGGTAGTAGTTGCCGGTATCAAAGGGCGGGGTCCATGGGAAGGAGTATAGTACCACGGAGTGAGTGGAAGGCTACTTATACCGGTGTCGGTGCTCTCACAAGACCAGTTAGTTCGATCATCGACTCGTTCGCTATCGACGTGCGGCTTACAACTTTTTTTCACTTTTAAAAGTTTTTAACTTTGTGTCCTCACAATTTTTCGGCGCTCTGTTTTCCAAACACTTGGAATTTCAACTTTTATTTCTGGTACGTGCCATTATTATATTATATTGGTTTGCCATTATTATCTCCGCTGTAATACAACAACATTCGTGTCGTGTCGTCCAATTGGATTTACCTCATAATATTATATTATCGCGTGTTGGGTTTTTTTTTTCTTCCGTTTTATTTTCATTCGTCTTGTTTTTATTTTTTCCAAACCGACATCGTGCTCGTGGTTATAAACTATTTTTGTGTGGCATTTTACGTGATCTTCAACAAAATAATTTTCATCGTTTCAAATTCTAACGGTTTTTTTTTTTTTTTTATAACATTTTCAAATCGATTGATAAAATTATTATAAAATTTTCCATTAACTTAAAATAACTTCCCGTCCTATTTAATTTAACAGTTTATTATTTTATTACTTTTTTTTATTATCTGCATACGTTATTATTTTATGAGTTTGGAGATTAAAACCATTGAGATGTATCGCCAATTAAATTTAATATCTTTTTTTAAATATCAATGAATTGATGATGAACCATTTCGAATTTCCTTTTTCTCTCATTGTAATACTACACGACAAATAATTAACATAATTTAATGACACTAATTAAATTAAATATTTTTTTTTAGTAGTACAGTCATTTTGATACTAGAATTTAACTGCTAACTTAGTAGTATCTAGCTCTTGCAACTGTAAATATTCATATTGGTGCAATTCAATTGTACAGCATACCTAGTCTTTTAAATTGATTGATTTGGTTCATTAATAGTTACTAAACTTAATTGACTTCAACATTTTATTACTGATTAGTAAATGTAAATATTTCCATTTGTTTATATTTGGTTTTTTTTCGTTACAGTTACCTAAATTAAAAAACTAACTCAAAATGTGTGACGAAGAAGTAGCCGCATTGGTTGTTGACAATGGATCCGGTATGTGCAAAGCCGGTTTTGCCGGAGATGACGCACCTCGTGCTGTGTTCCCATCTATCGTTGGACGTCCCCGTCATCAGGTATATATTATAATTTTTAAGTTAAACCCATTCAAATATTTAACTTATGTTTATTATTAGGGAGTCATGGTTGGTATGGGCCAAAAAGACAGCTACGTAGGAGATGAAGCCCAGTCCAAAAGAGGTATTCTTACCTTGAAATACCCCATTGAACACGGTATCGTTACCAACTGGGACGATATGGAAAAAATTTGGCATCACACCTTCTACAATGAATTGCGTGTAGCCCCAGAAGAACACCCAGTTTTACTGACTGAAGCCCCATTGAACCCCAAGGCTAACCGTGAAAAGATGACCCAAGTAAATATTTATCTTAATTTAAAAATAACTTATTGTCAAACACAAAATACTTTGTTTTAAATATAGAAATAGAATATAGCCATAGTTTTCTAACCACTTGTTTTATTTACAGATCATGTTTGAGACATTCAACACCCCTGCTATGTACGTTGCCATCCAAGCCGTACTTTCACTGTATGCATCTGGTCGTACCACTGGTATCGTTTTGGATTCTGGTGATGGTGTTTCCCACACTGTCCCAATCTATGAAGGTTACGCTTTACCCCATGCTATCCTCCGTCTCGATCTTGCTGGCCGTGATCTTACCGACTACCTTATGAAAATCTTAACTGAACGTGGTTACAGTTTCACCACCACTGCTGAACGAGAAATTGTTCGTGATATCAAGGAAAAATTGTGCTATGTCGCTTTGGACTTCGAACAAGAAATGGCTACTGCTGCTTCTTCCAGCTCATTGGAGAAATCCTATGAATTGCCCGATGGTCAAGTCATCACAATCGGAAACGAAAGGTAGATTTTATACCAAATATAATTATTTTGTATTCTATGTTTGCAAATTATATCTAATAATTATATTTTATTACTAGATTCCGTTGCCCAGAAGCTCTATTCCAACCTTCCTTCTTGGGAATGGAGGCATGCGGTATCCATGAGACTACGTACAACTCCATCATGAAGTGCGATGTAGATATCCGTAAGGACTTGTACGCCAACACTGTATTGTCTGGAGGTACCACCATGTACCCTGGTATTGCCGACAGAATGCAGAAAGAAATTACTGCTTTGGCTCCATCTACCATGAAAATCAAGATAATTGCTCCACCTGAGCGAAAATACTCAGTATGGATTGGAGGATCTATCTTGGCTTCTCTGTCTACCTTCCAACAGATGTGGATTTCTAAACAGGAGTACGACGAATCAGGCCCATCCATTGTGCACAGAAAGTGCTTCTAAATACTTTTATATTTATTTTCCTAAAAAACTGTATTTTTTATTTGAATTTTCCTGTATTTTTTATTTAAATAAGAATCAAAATTATAAAAAAAAAATCCGATGCATTAGGCCTACATTCCAGTAAGTTATTTACAGCTCAAAGCATTCCTTTATCATAGCACGTCTGCTTTTGATTTATAATTTTTTATACTGACTGAATGAAAAGAGAATATAATTAAATGTATTTATTTGATAATTATTTACGTATATGGAATTTTTTTTAGACATTCCTAAATATCCAAAGTTGTCTTATAGGCAAAAATATTAGGATTATAATTTTATTAAATTCTCTCTAAAAATATTTGAAAAATAAATGTTTGTAATTTATTATACATGTCATTTTGTCTATTGATTTTCTAAATTATATTAAATGAATTACCATCATCCTAATTCGTTACAAATCCAAAAGTGATTAATATGTGTGTATCATATTATGTTATGATGTTAAAATGTCCTTAATACTGTGACTAGTGTTGACTACAAAATTTGAAATTTGAGAAATCCTTGGCTAATGTAGTAACAATTTCTTCTCCGTCTTGCACACCTTGAATATAGTAAATTTAAACTTTCATATTTCACTTGTGATTAATTATTAAGAGTGAAATACAGGGATAAGGTTGAACTTATAATAATTGTCTGGACAAAGAATAAATTATACTGGTTTCCCTTTTAAATTTTAATAAAACACACTAAATATTTACAGATGTTTATTATTTAATTGATAAACTCTCGTAACCACCGACACTATTTTTTAAATATTGCACTTAAAAATTTATTTGTGTTACTGAATTTACTATTTGATTTTTAAGTTTATTATTTAAATATTAGTTGAAAATCAAACTATAATAATTATAATATATTAAAGAAAATATTATTTTGTCTTGAACATTTTCAAATATTTACTTAAGTCTATTCATATTTTGCCTAAACACTAAATTATTGTTTTCATTGAATTTGCATTAACTAATATGAACAAAAGACCAGTACTTGGTACTTAAATGGATTAATAGTTAGAAGTAGTCAATAATCTTAAAATAAAACATTAAATATTACCCATAACAGAAAAAAACTAGAAAAACTCAACTATAGTTAGTAGTATAAGTATAAGTATAACTTACTATAAAAATATGTAAGAGAATATCTTTTATCAACCCTGAATTTTTTTAATGTATTTGATTTAATATTATTTATCAAATTACGTATTCCTTATTTAATGTGTTATCTATACACATGTATGATATTAATTATAAGTTATATGTTAATACATTTTAAATAACTATAGTTAACTCAAATTCAAAAATATTTCATTTTAAGTTAGTGGATTTAAAAATTGTAATTTCTAGTAAATAATTATGGCATGATTACAGAATACATGAGTTGTAGCCCATTGATATATTCAAAAGTATCTAAAACAAATATTCATGAAAATAGGTTTACCTAATTATTTAAATATTTTGTCATACTCGAAACATTATTATAAATTAGAGTAGGAACAACAATACGTCCATCAATAAATTTATTTAAAAATAACAAATCAGCTACAATTATTATCATTTATCTTGTCTACTATATAGAACAGTTACATAATATCTTGGATTTTCTTGAGGCTTGGGGATATGAAATATTTTTTTAGTGCTTATATAAATAACCACAAAATTAATTATGGTCCCCCAAATATGTGTATAATGATTTCAAATTTCAATGCTGATATACCAACCAAAAATAGTCTTTCATCATATTTAACTTTGTTGTTATTATTGTGTAATGTCACTCGCAGCCCACAGGATAACCAAGTTATAAATATTATAAGTAATAAGTGACAACTGTTTATACCTCGTCTTAAAAAAAAAAGGACAAGGGAGGAGATCTATTACCTCCTCCTCCATAAATATGCCACTGTTAAACTAAACGGAGAAGACCGAGCTTCAGCATTGATTTGATATTTGATAGTAGGTGTATTATAATCAGGGTTTGGAATGAATGCAATCCATGAGTACATTCAATTTTTACATTATGAATTATGATTGTGAATGGATTTATTTCACAAACAAATATGAATGGAAATTGAATGTAATTAATAATTATGCATTCTTTTTCTAATCACGTGGAAAAAATATTATATTTTTAATACCAAAAAATAGTTTTTACTTTGTATTGTAAAGCTCTAGCAATAACATGGAGTCTGATTAATCAGTTGGTCACTCTTCACTATCACTCGTCAACGGTCAACCACTGAGTACTCATAGATATATAAAATAAATGTTATTTATTTCATACTTTTAAATACATATTACATACTCATTAGTAATTTGTATAACATGTTAATATACTTATATGGTTCTAAATTATAATTATAATTATTATTATTTTTAATATTTTATTTATTTATTTATATACATATATACAATAGTATATACTATTGTTAATGCAGTTAATGTTTAAAATGTGTGTTATTTCAATTTGCTATACCTACCTCGTTTATTGATATGGTTTATGCAATATATAAAATGCCTTGTTAAACACAAAAAATAAATTAATATATTATGTTTTATTAAACATGATAAACGCATTTAAAACAAAAATAATCTACTTAATGATAATTTTTAAAACCGTTTATTTTTTCAGGAAATTTTGACGGTGGCAACTGCCCTATCCTAACCATACATACAGCATAATATTATATAATATTATAATAATAAATTAAAGACATTTTGATCAAGTAAAAATACAAAATGTAATAGGGTGAAATTTGTATCCATCAAATACTAGATAATAGGTACTTAATAGTGAGTGTGTGAGGAGAGGGGAGGTTCGTAAATGTAGTCAATAATTATGACATTAGGTGGTAATTTAAATATTTTGAAAATTTGATAAACCGGGTAGTAATTGGCCAAAAATTCAATTATGAAAAAAGTCCGTACTCGTTTTTTTAAGTTGGACAAATAGCCCGAGCACATTTTAAACAATTATTGATCTATTATGGTTTATTATATTGTAATATGTACCTATACACTTTTGTTGTTCAGCTATTGGTCTTCGAAGATCATAAATTCACAATAAACCAAAACAAGTATGATGTAATAAGTCTACAATTATAGGAACATACATAATAATTAGTTACCTTCATGGCTACATGGCTACATAATATTATAATATATTATTATACGATTGACTATTTATCTATCCGTTTCTTTCATTCAGACACCGCATTCGGTTTTGGTAAGATATAAAACTATAAGATGTATCTCAGTAGTTGTACACTTGTACCACAGAACAAATACACTTTGGGCTGTTGAAAGCGGATCATATTTTAAGGGGTTGCAGGATTCAGGCAATATTCTATATTACATCGGGAATGTGCGAGTGGATGTGTGACGTGTGTAATGACTGATGTCTGATCGTACTTGGTGTGCGTGAGTTTCCCGAACCGAATCCCGGACGAAAAGTCCTACGTCAAAAAGTCCATTTTAAAAAGAGTCGGACAAAAAGTCCGGACTAGTTTTTTTTTAAGTCAGACAAAAAGTTGGAAAATAAAAAATATTCTATTCATAAAATTTAAACTTAAAAAATGTAATTAATTTTCTTATGCAATATTATATTTGATTACTATTCCTTATACTTATACATACAGCTTGCAAATAAAATTAAATGTATATTATATAATATATTATTATTTAGATCTATAATCTAAACAATAATCGTAGTAATAATTAATAATAATATTGATTATCGTCTGTAGGTATACATTATAATTATACATTTATACCGTATAAGCGTATAATATAGCGAATTTATATAACTCTTCTTGTATAGTAAGTTGTATGCTTAGATCGTATATATAATATTGTATATGAATTATGAACTAAGGTTGAATGCATTACTGTGCATCGTATATTATCATAATTCCTAGAACAATATTATGATATTTAGGTACTATTTAGGTATTATTATTTATGATTTATGATCTTAGATTAATCGTCTATTGATCTACACATTATAGGCCTATAAACTATACCAGTATACCATGTCTGCGCCGCCGTGATACGACACCTGTTTCTTATCATCGCGATGTGTTATTATTATTGTTGTTGTTATATTATCAGTTTTCAACCTTTGAGGCTTTGAACTTTTATTTTTAATTCGAGAACTAAATAACTAATCAAATCACTGTTGATTTTCAGTGTATTTAGTATTACATACCTTTACAAACTCTTAAATTTATTGCAATTATTAGACATTTCAAATTGTGTTTCTTGTATGTGTTATTAATTAACTCTCCGTTTACATGATAGTACACTTTCAATAACATATTATTAATTAATAATTGTTGAACAATTAATGATATAAAGATCAAGTGACCACTGACCAGCCAAGCTCTCCAAAACAAAAGCTCTTTGTTGTTAATAATTGGAATCAGTTGGTAAGTACAATATTAGTTTGTTTTTTTATAGTTAATTTCATTTTTATATTGTTCTATTATGTGAGGTTTGTTATTAGATTATTTAATGTATATTATCTTTTATCAAAAATAGTCTCTATCAAGTTCCAAGTGTATCTAGAGTTGTAAGATTGAACATTTTAGTATTTTTTTTTTTTTCATTGACATTTTTAACTACATTGACAATTTTCAACAATTGACATTTTTTAATTTTTCTGTTCCGAATTTATGTGGATATTTGTAGAGGTAGGCTTTATAAGCCGTAATCACGTTTCTAACGTCGTATGTTTTAAGCATTAAATAGTATTAAACAATTGTAATATTATGTATATAGTAATAATAACAATACGTGTGATAATAACAATAGTGATATACCAATACTACATATACTGTATCGCTACAAACCCATAGATAATGGGACATCCATATACCAAAATATTTATTTTATCTACATTTTCAGATAATTTAAGCAAATACCTAAATTTATTTTAAAATAGTTTTTAATATTTAGTTTTTAACTTCCTTGTATTAAATATCTGATTAAATATACTATATGTAATATGTGTGAATACAAATTGTATGTGATTGTTTTGTGTTGAATTAAAAATTAAATTAGTCTATACATTTTAAAATTAAAAAATAATAAACGATTTACCGTGATCTACCAAAATTAAATAATTATAAAATCAATATAGACATTTATTTTTAAAATTGTCATGAAAATGTACAGCTTTTAATATATCTAATAATGATCTAATTATAGTTCATAAGTACTCAGATTTATTAATTATTGATTTTAAATAATTCTTACCTGGGCAAAGAAATGTGTAGACATTTTTAGGGAGGTATATGTTTTTTTGACAATTTTTTGGATGTTTGTTGTAATATTACATATAGTAGAACCTCAATAAGTCAAAATTCGAGGAAAAAAAAATTCTTCCACTTACTGAGTTTTTCAACTTACTAAGGTTGATAATTTACTATAGTTTTCGCTTGGGAACAGCATTTATTTCGTCTTATCAAGGTTCCACTGTATTATAGAAAATAGTTAAAATTACTGTTATTAAATACCTTAAATTATATTGTGTAAACTAATATTGATAATATTTTTAAAAGACTATATTATGATTCTGTATGATTATATTATATTAGTTTTTTTGGTTACTATAGTATTATTTTAAATTTCAGCAAATAAGTTTATTAGGTATCAAATGTAGGTCCATTATAATTTTCTTCTAAACATTAAATAAAATATTACATATCATCAGATTTAATACACTGTGTCTGTATCTTGAATTTAAATCCAATATGAAATGTTGTCTCAAGTTTACGGTAAAATATGCACAAATCTATTAATATAAGTCACACACAGTTAAAGATGAATGACCTTTTGTCTAAACAGTAAACAGTGTATTCAGTGCATTAATATAAATAATTATTTCTTGATAGTACCTATATTTATAGGTTCATGTAATATATTTATTTTATTTATAGGTATCTAAGTATTATAATTACAAATAATCGTGCAACTGTCACATTGTTTATTGAATAAAAATCTTTTAAAAATAAACAAACATTGTATTATGTTCATCTCAAAAACAAATAAACTAAATTCTTAATCTTTTCAAGTGTCATCAGATTTAGAATAAAACATAAATTTATATCCCTATGTTTTTTATGTTTGTTGTTAGTTGGTTTTTATTTTATTGATATTGTTTAAGGTGATTGTTTTAACCTTACGACACTCAATTATTAATAATTTTGTCTGAAACTCAAAATCAATTTATGTTATAAATTTAATGTTTTATTTAATTTGAACTTAGCTATATTTATAACATAGCTGTATGTAAAACAATAAATATTTTCATTATTATTTACCATAGCAATTTTATTAAATATCATTGGGTATTTTTAATTTTATGTCTAAAGCAGCCAATTTTTCTAAAAATGTTGACAGATACTAAATATTGAACCAATAATTAATATTTTGTGAACATATATACCATTTAAATAAGGCAAGTGTGAAGTGGTAAAAATGCCTAACAGTATTTCGGTATACTACTTGCATGATCATACTTACTCCATAATAAATTAATTGCTTACAATATACTTAAATTAAATTGAATGGTTTTAAAAAATGTATTTAATTAGAATGTAAAAAAAAATTATGCCATCAGTAATATTTCAACAATTATTTCACAAAAATAATTGTTTTTTATACCTTTTTAAAATTTTTAATTATTGAATAATTTATTAATATTTTTGAAATTTTTTATTTTCAGAAATGGAAGCCGTTAATAAGCTGATTCAACAACTAAAACTCAGAGGAGAATATTTTGTCACTGGTCATGACAAATTAACACTTAATACAGAAATTCTCCATACTATTAACACGAGAGTATTATCAACACTTCACAATGATCATATTTTAAATCATCACTACTTATCTGAAATTCTAAAAAAAGTCGCTAAGTTAAAATTACTCAAATCACCTGACTTTGATCTCAATCATTCTATTGAACTATCCCCTTTTCATAGTCTAGTTTATTTAGAACTTTATGATATAGATATAGAATGGTTGATAGGTTTGAATTATGAAAAAATTGAAGTTCTAGTTTTATATGGCTCATTAAAATCATTAGCCGTGTTGTTAAATAAAAAATGGGCTAACCTCAAATATTTAGCACTTAGGGGCTGCCATCTTGAATCATTAGACAGGTCAATATTACTAGCACCTTATCTTACATACTTAGAAGCACCTAGAAACTTACTAACTGATGTTGAAAATATTGAAAAACTAGAATGTTTAGACATTTTAAATTTAAGCATAAATAGACTGACTCAAGTACCGATATTAAGTGATTATGGAGCTAGAAATTTAACTGTATTAATATTGAGTTATAATTGCATAAATAATTTAACAGGTAACTATATTTATAAATTATTACTATAGTTAAACACAAATATATAAAAGAACGCAAAATTGTTGATCATAGTTTCACACACATACTTTATACAAAGTTGTATGTTGGGAGGACGTACCTGCATGTGTTGTCTCCGTCTTACATACGTAAGTTATGACCTTTTTGAAACTGTACATTTTAAAATGATCATAACTTTCTTAAAAATAATAATATCAACAAAAGTCTACATGGGGCCCTAGATAATAATCTTATCTTTAAATTTTATAATAGATCAATTCACTCTAATATTAAAACTAATAGCACACTATTGCAACTGGTAAACAAAAATTTGCAATGTCGTACGTGTGTAAGATGAAAACAGCAAATGCGGGTACAACGTCCTTTTAACAATGTTTTAGATCAAAAGGATCAACGGTGGATTCCATCTTGTACTTATACCAAACTTTATAATCTACTGTTTGGCAGATTAATTAAATTATTTTATGAAACTGAATTCAATTTCTCTTATGCATTTTTGTTTATCTTTATACTTTTTTTGATATATTTTAAACAAATAAAAATGTATATTTCTTATCATTTTATTTACTTTTATTTATTCTTAGGTTTATCTAAATTGACAAATTTAAAAGTATTAGATTTGTCAAATAACATGATTGTGCATCATGATTCAATATCAGCAGTGGGTGATATGGCTTTTTTAAAATATTTGAATTTAAGCTATAATCCTGTATCTTATATAAGGAACCATAGAGAAATAACTTGTGGATACCTTCATGAAAATGCAGCTGTGGAACTTGTAAGAAAATAAAAAATATATTTTAAATAAAAATATCTGTTTATTATATTTTTAAACTACCCACTGTTATAGTTTGAACTTGATAATCGGCTACTTTCAAAATCAGAAAAACAATTTGCTGGACAGTCTTCCAGATCATTAGATTTGTCATTTTTACATTATCAACAGCCTCCTAGTAAATTATTAATTTATAAAAAACATATTATGAATTAATGAATTTAATACTAACTTTATTATAACAACATTCATTTGTAATTTTTTTTTAGCAAGTGTGAAAGCCAAAAAAATTAGGTCTCCCGTTATTGAGGACCACGAATGGGAAAAAAGTTGTGTTATTCAAACTCCTGTGCTACCAACAACTTTAAAAAAAGGTTCCTTGAATTTTTAAATATAGTCTATATGTAGTTCAATTCAATTATTTTTTTTTTAGAAATTCTGAAGTCAGAACATTTATCTACCAAAAAAAAAATTGAAAATGTACGAGAAATGTTTGGAGAAGATAATTGGTTACATAGTCATGCTGGAAGTTATGTTCAAGATATTTTGGGTATCAAACAGCAGTCAGAAAATGAATCTTTTACCGAAGAAGTTCTTGTAAAATATTTTATTTTATTTTATTTCAATTACATTTTTTGTTTTTATATCATATAAACAATACAATTGAGTTATTTCTTAATTTTTTTATAGGTAGAACAAATTATTGAAGACAGTAATTCAATATCTCATGATCTTCGTGATAAAATGGAGGGTATTATATTAAGTAATGAATCTCAATTAGAAATGGATGTAGAGCCAGAAATAGCTGTTCAAACATTAAATGTTGACTCAAATCTAGAATGTTACTTGTTAAACAAAAACGAAGAACCTTTAAAATTATCAGGTCAGTTAATTTTGAAATTGGTTAAACTAAGTAAAATTTTAGTTATTTTATATTTATATATTAGTAGTTTAATTTGTATAATTGCTCTCTTATAAGAGTAACTTAGGGCAGTGTATTATTTCTATCCGGTTCGGTCCATATAACTCAGACCATGCACTTGATAAATAGGTTTACGTCAGATTTAGTTTCAAACAATTGCCAAAAAATTAAATACTGTTTATAGCAACATTAAAATAACTAAAAAAAAAAATAATAAAATTGATATTTTCACGACTGCACGGAAAACCATTGAATTATATTATACACATTTTTAGTGATCAAAACTCAAAACTGTTAATTAAACAAATAGGCTATGTGATATCTTAAGTAAATAATCTACATAACCAAATAACAATTAATCGATATAACTAAATATCAATTTTATTGCTTGGTTGCCATGGTAACTGTGAGACTGTCAGAAAAAATGTATCCAGTCTAAAAATGTATACATATTATGTTAAAATTTTTCATTTTTTAACTGAAATTTCTTCTACATAATATGTAATTATGTGATACTTTTTTAAGCCTCTGATTTTTTATGTAACTGATGTCTATGATCAGTTTGTAAGTACTGAGTATATATTTTGTGTTTTTAGAAAACTGTTGGCGAGCCCAAAATATTGATATGAAAACTAGCGAATATTCCGATATTTTATTATGTTTAACCGAAAGGTCAGTATTTTAGTTCAAGAGTATTTTTTTTAAATTATTTATAATTTGATTATTATTATTATTTATATTGTTATTGTTATTATTATTATTATTATTATTTTATTAGTAACTTAACTTGGCTGCCATAAACATGTAATATGTACAGTATAATGTATTATCAAATATAATTATTATGAAATATTACAAAAATATTTATAAAATTGGCCATCTCCCAATTTGCAATCTACCATAATAATAATAATATAAGTTTAATATCTGGTCTACTTGCATTCTACTGGTCTAGAATATAAATTTTAATAAAATCAGTGATTTTATACAAAGTAAATAATTATTAAAATTAAAATATTATAAGTACCTATTACCAATAATTAATCGATTTAAAAAATATAATATTTAAAGCGGAACCTCATTATCTTGAACTCAGTATCTCAAAGTTTCTTTTTTTCAATTTCAATCATTCAGCACTAAATCTCCATGTAAGTTTATTTTGGTTTGTCGAATTCCTATATGTCAAAGTCATTATCCGATACCCACTGCTTATTATGATTCACTTTCACTAAATCAAATTTATGACGGATTTTCTACATTCATAGAAAGTAATGTGTACAAATTAGATATATATTATACATAAAAATCTACTCTTGAAAAATAAACATAATTTTTATTTAAAATTTCATGCATATTTTGAATCATTATCAATATCTTAAAGTTCAGAAACATCAAATTTTTTTTCGGTCTAATGAGACTGAGATACCAAGGTTCCACTGTATATAATTATTATTAACACATTTACTGCGGATGTGGTTAAAAATAATAAATAATATGATAACCATAATGATATGACACAAAACATCGGCAGACCATATACTATACTCAAATTTAGTTAGATTGTATACAAAATTATTATGAACCGCATATTGGGATGAAGAGCTATACAATTTAATAAAATAAAATACTGAGGTGTTTTCATTGTGTAATCAATAATAATATTATTATTATTTTGTTTCTATATATTTACAATCTATAAAGAATAATAAGTAAACGTAAAAAAAAAGTTAAAATATACATGTACAACTTTTGATGGTAGTACTTTTGGTAAAAACACCTATTTTGAGTTTAAATCAATAGTTATAATTTTTTTTAATGGTTCACTTGATAACGCTATAGACAAAAGTGCCCCCTATTAATAAGTTCTGTGGCGCAAAATACAGTTTGGTATCCAAGTTCATTTTTAATTTAATTTTTTTTATGTGTTTTAGAAAAACCTAATCTGAAAGTGAAAACATTAATTTTTGCAAAATAAAAGTATTCTTAATAAAAATTACTTATTTATTTTGTTTTAATTAGTATGTTTTTTAAATTATTTATTAATATGAATAATGAAATGCCTCTCACCCAGGTAGTAAGTGAGTACTGATGACCAAAATTTGATTCTTTCATCATATTCAATGTTAAAAAACATACCTACTAACTTTAATTATAAATATTATTTAAAATAATATACTAGTATTTAAATCAATGCTACTAATAATTAAAATAAATCAAAACAGTAATTTTTTGACATTTTTATTGAGGCTAAAATAATTTTTAAAAAATCTATTTTTTCCCGTGTTTTTTTGGTAATTTACAAAACCTTTTTTTCAGATACTTTCAAATTTAGTGTTTTAAAACAAATTTAAAAATAAAAAAATAAAAAATACTCATAGCTTAACTGCATTTTTGCCAAAAATAGTTTCACTTACTATTCAAACAAAGTTAACTGAGATATTTTTGATAATGAAATCACGGGAAACGTAGGAAAAAAGTGTTTTACTTGGTATAATTTAAAATATTGTAAATATACAAAAATACATTTTTTTTAAACCTCGGTGGGTGCATGCTAACCACTGGTGGGTTGCCCCTGGCCTCAAGTATTATTTATTTAGTTATAACTCATTACAATCATTCTAGTTTTAGTTTTATTATTTGATTGGTAGCTCAGAAATGCATGTATATTTTCATCTTTGTGGAAAAAAACTAATGTTTCTAACTATAACTTGTCAATTTGGTATAGAGAATTAAAAGAAAGAAACTCTATTGATGGTCATTTACTTGCTACCTGGAGCCGAGATTCTATTGAAAGTTGTGTCAAAATTGGCTTTGATCCTATTAAATTACAATTAAACTTTATGACTATTCGAAAAAACCTTAATCAAAGAATATATACAATGAGTGAAGATGATGCAAAAGTAAGCTAAATTATTTAACAATTTGGTATATGTGAATTTAATAACGGTTTTTTATTTTTACTAGTTTTTAGTTTTTGAGAAGTAGATAATATATCTGGATGTTATATTTTGTATTTTATACTCATTTTATTTGAAAGTAAAATAAATTTTGTTCTTAGAAACCCTATTAAATTCATTAAAACTTTTCATTATAATATATAATTAATTATGATATGTATTGCATATTTACATCTACGATCCATTTCTTAAAATTATGATTTTCATGAGACGAGTTTGTGTTGTTAAAGTTAAATCATATCATGTAATACATTTTATATCTTGTGATCTATTTATTTATTTATATTTTCAGGGATTTTTAAACATTATAAGTATGGAATTAGAGTCAAGAACATTAAGTGAAATGAACCAATTAGTATACAAATGTTTAAAATGTGCTACAATATTTTGTCAAGAAAGCAATAGAAATGTTCTTAGTAAGTTTAAACTATTAAAAAATAATAATATATGTAATTAATTTTAAATTCTTATTATTATAGCTTTGATGTACCTTATGCATAAAATCATTGGCGTGGTGAATGGGGGTGATATAGAGGCGACCTCTGAGTTTCTTAAGGGAGGAGGGGTGGGTGGGTAATGGTCAATATATGATAATTCAGTATTAACAATAGTATTTTAGTAATAACTTTAACAGGTTACATATATGACAGTGAATGCGCCCTTATTGGGTTATTGATGCAGCAGGATGGGTGAAATATCAGACTTGCCTCTGAAAAACATAACATACTGCATATGTTTATAAACAATTGTTCCATGTATTTTTGATATTTTTAAATTTTCTATAAGAACAACTTATCAAAGATCTTTTAGTAAATTTTCAAAACTGTTGAGTAAAACATAACAATTTCTACAATTTCAAATAACTATAAAGTATATATAGCTTAAAATGAGTCTAAAAATGTTAAAAATTCCATTGAGTATAGAAAATGATAAATTAAAGTAACAATAAAATGTTATAAGTATCACAATAAATATTTTTTGAATAATAATAAGAAACAAAAATTGTTTGAGAATAATTTGATATTATATGTTTGAATATCCAATACCGTAAAATTTGAACTTCAATCCTGCTCAGAATCTAAATATGTAGCCATAATATAAATGTATAACATTTTATGGCTCCTAGAAATTAATGAAGGATAGATTGGAACTTGACTTATTATAAAGTATAATTTATATATTTAGTTCTGTAAATACAGTTAAATGAAATCTTGTTATTACACTCATTGGCCTAACAATATCTCAATTTTGGAAAAAAATCGACTCGCCACATTCATTATTAGTTTAATAATTAAGCTCACCCAAACCCAATATTATTCACCAAAAATAATGTGATAGTATTATATTGTATTTGTTATAAAATTGAATATAATATATAAGTAAGGTATTTTGTATTTAAATTAATATGTAAGTTGTACTCAAATAAATATTTATCTTTATAATTTAATTGTTTCTAGAGGAAAAAAGAAAAAACTGTTGTCCTAGTTGTGACAGCTATATCATTGTACAAATAGAAGAAGAAGAACTTCTTCCATCTACTTCTAATGAGCTAATGCAACCCTCAGAAATAGATGAGCAACATTTTATTGATGAAGAAAATTCTAATAATTCAACACCTATTAATTCAAGATCTAGTAAGATAAAAAATATATTTGTTATTTATTGTATATTTATTTAATAACAATATCAAATCTTAAACATTTTAAGGCTCAGAAGAACCGGAACAACGAATATTTTCTAATAATGATAGTGATATAGAAGTTATAAGTAATCCTAGTGAAAAATCTGTGGAAATTCTAGAAGTAATATCAAAACCAAGGTATGCTTGTTCTATATTTATGTTATATTTTTGTTTTGAGACCTTAAACCATTAGCTATAGAGCCATAGAGGTTGAATAAAGTATTCACTCCAATTCAACTCAGTTGTTTTTTCTTTGCAAATAGCCACAATAAATTTTGCTATGTTAGCTAATTTTGATTTTTGTTTCTCTTATCTGGTTGATTTCAATTTTGGTGAAACCTTATTATTTTTTAAGAATGTATATTAATCATCAGATGGTTGAATGATATGCGACAATGGCTTGTTGATCGTTTATTTTATATATTAAACTTCCGAATTCCTTTTCCTAAAGGTTTTAAAAGTCCAATAAATTCGGGAAACATTAACTCAATAAAAGCTATATTCAATGAAATGATAAGTTACTTTAAAAGTTTAAAAATACAAGAAGTTCCAATTATATTAGGTGGTAGAAAAATGTTTGTTTTTGGTTTTATTATCACTATGGAAAGTACCTTAAATGTAGCATATCAATTATTAAATAAATTTCAAAGCCCATTAAAATTTGTACTGACTTATAAAATGAAAGATTAATATTATACAAAAGATATATTAAAGATATATTAGATTATATTGGTGGTTATATTGTGAGAAGTATCATTAAAACAATTGTGTGTGTCAATTGTGTTCAGCTACTTATAGAAAATCGTCTAGACCATAAATACAGTAAAAATTCATTTTTTACAACTTCCGTAAATAGAGGTAAATTAATAATAACTTCTAAGGCTCTTTCATTAATTATACAACAACTTGAAAAATCTTTTCAAGCTGTGGTTCTAAAGGAAAAAAATCTTCATAGAAATGTAAAATTGTTAATTACCGAAAGTGCTAGAATAAGTACATTGAATAAAAATAGTTTATTTTTTTTTGCGAACTCACATCCTATTGATGTTGAATTTGGCGCACATAGTCATGAATATTCATTATTTACATTAATTTGTCAAAAATGTATTAACATTAGAATGAAACATTATGAAAAGCAATCTAATATGTGTGAAATTTTCAAAATCATTCTTCTCTCAGGCATAAACTTACAAAAGTAATTTTGTTTAAAAATCTATAAGTATAAATTATTGTTCTCTATTATACTACTTGTATACAATACATTTTTTTTTTTTTAATATGGCTTATATTATACATAACAATGTTTTAATAACCTAATAATCCATAATATTATAATGTGAAGGTACACAAAATAAGAAGTGGACAGTCGTGTACATACTTCTGTGATGTACTTTGTTGTTTTTAATTGATAAATAAATATTATAAATTTATGAACTATTTTTTTATTATTTAAATGTCGATTAAGTAGATAATGTCCATTAAGTATTAGGTTAAAATCGCATTCATAGCAACAACAAAAAAGTGAATTTTTCGAATGTTTTCTGTGTACGGCATACGTAATAATATTTTTCTTGCTGTACGGTGGTGGGGATAGCGTTTGAATCGAAGCCGCCCGACGGCTCGTATTATTTATGTGTGCGGGTATACAAGCGCGCTCTCCAGTATATTCTTTATCTCGATGGTAGTTAAGTGTTTTAGATAGGAATGTGACTGATACCTGTTAACGTTTTATTCAATTGCTTTAATACCAAAATTTTAAAAATTTGCTCATTACATTTTTATTTTTTTATTCATCACTTAAAAATTTTAATGAAGTGCATTTTTTACTGTTATGGGATGAACTATTCATTATTTAGTTTGGACTTGGGTTTGTCCTTTGTAATCAAGCATTAATAATGATCCCCAGTTTATGTTTATTTAATAATTGTTTTACATGTATTTTATTTTTAATTCAATGTGAATTTGTTTTATAGTATAGAAACCAAATCAGAAAAACCTCAGCTGACCATTGATGTTCGGACTGCATTGACCGAAAGTAGCTCTTCGGGTTAGTATTTCAATAATAGTGTTAGTAGTACATTAATATTTTTACTCTGTTGGGAATAAGACAATGACAAAAATCGCTACTTCCAAATGACTTGGATCATTACTGCATGTTGTATCCATCTCATATGTCAAGCCAATGGTTTGATTCTCCTTATTTCTGTCTTTTATTTTATTCTCTCTGTAATATATAATTATAATATCAATTATGTGTTATGGGTAGTGTGGAATTGCTCTATTTTGTCCATAACACAAATAAAGTAAATGTAGTGTGCAGTACAGTTATGTATCAATTTTGGTCATAGTCTAATTTTGAATATAGTATAAATTTGGCATGGTGAATTGGTGAGTATTATCATCAATGGGACAATTATATATTTTTTTGTTTGATTAAATTGAATCTATACATTTTTTATTACATAATACATAATTTTAATAATTTATCATAGTTTTGTTACTTATGCCTTCTAGTTTATTTTAAATATAGAATTGTTCATGTAAATATACTAGAATTCTAATCGGTTGAATATAATATATATATTTATATTTTTTAAACTTTCTTAATTTATTATAAGTTTATTTTACAAATATTTTATTTAGACCTTAGAAATCTATAAACTATGACATTTAATTCAAATAAATAAAATAATTAGATATTTCTAACAGCTGAGTTACTTTATGATAAATAAGTACAAATCTTAATAAAATAACTGACATTAACCAATTATTTTTTTAACAGCTCAACAGTTAATATTTTTATTTATTGCTGTTTTTTGTCGCATTTTAATTGAATTAATATTAATATTAGGGTCAATGACAGATAGTGTGTGTACCGCTTATGAAAGTCGAAAGCAACACAACAACAGTTCATCAACAATTAAAGGTACTGTATTAACAACTAAATATGATAAACATGTCTAATGAATACATTTTAAATATGTATATTGTTTGCATTATAAAAACAGGAAGTAACATAGATTCTAGGATGCCATCGGTAATAGATATGCCTATTAAGTTTTCTTATGATGATTTTGTGTTAATTGACCCAAGGTTAAAATCATATGTTCAACATAAATTTTTCCGGGATAAAGAAGAATTTGTACTTGTTTTTCGAGTATGTTGTATGATTAAATTTGTTTAAAAAAAAAAAATAATGATTTTTTATTCAACAGTGTAATTGTATAATGACCAGCCCTGATCACAGGCTTGATGGGTGTGTGATCATATCCAACAAATCATTATACGTGTTTAAATTCATCGGCCAACCAGACGAAATGTAAGCATTTTTAAACATTGATTAATATGGTATTCTTGTGCTTCATTAAATTATAATCTTGTACAGCTTACAAAAAGTGTCTAGACATCGGTTGAGTCTTGTCAAGTCCATAGCTTCTCTGCCATGGAATGTTGGTCTAGCCATATGTGTCAGTCAACCAGAAAGAGACATGAAATATACATTTGTTTTTTATGTGCCACACATCACCATACGATTAATTGCATTTTTAGAAAGTATGTCGATATTAAAAATGTTTATTATCAATTCTATTCTACTGTTTGCATCTGTTTCAGGGATAAAACCATTTGAACGACGCGATGTATTAATTTCTTCCTCAAACACTAATTCTTATTTATATGTCAACAATATTCTTTACAGAAATGAATTGCACTTGCCTATTATTCATGTCGTGTTCTGTGAGTGTGCGACAATCATCACAGATAATGGTAATTAATGGATACAATATTATTTTACTTTAAATCAAATTTTATATGGTTATTACCACTTATTAGCAGCCCCTAAGCTGAAATTTCTGGTATATGTTTATTGTAAAAATATAATGAATGTATATAATATTTATTATAGGACTTGTAGAAATTATTGACCTTCCGGGTATTGTGATTACCGAATACGAACTGGTCGTATTAGGTGGTGAATGTGCGTGGCTGATACCTTACGATGAACATTTCCCAACATTAGCTCATGTTCAACAAATGAGTACATTCAATCGCGTAGTAAGTAACGCAAATTTAAAATTATACATTTTGTTAAATTTACCCATTTTGATTTCTTGTTCACAGGATAAAAACGAAGAGACACTTGGCTTACACTTTAATGGCAACGTAACGTGGTTATTAATAGTGAACCATATTGAAGCTGAACATATGATGGGTGAAACAATAAGAATATTGACAAACGCTAAACAAAAATTGTGTTCTGCCATGCAAATGGCCAATTTAAATTGCTCAACTAAAGTGAATCAAAACATCTAATGAAATTATCACAGCTCAAAATACCTCAGAAGTCAGAAATGTGTGCAATTCAAATTTATTATTTTTCAAACGAGAATAATTATTTTTATTAATAACCTCTGACATCAACATTATTCAGCTTCATATGGTTTAATTGTTATGGATGCATATAGAGCATAATATCTACCTATTTTATTCATTGTTATTTATTATTATTTCTGCCAGATATTTTGTTTATAAAAAATGTATAAATTATTTGTGAAAAAAAAAGGTAATTGTATCTAATATAGTAATATTCATTAATAAAAATGTATCAGCTTTATATTGTGTGTTGATTTGTCTATTTTATCAGTTATAGCTAATTTAAATTTGAAATTTTTTTTTTTGATAAATATTGCAATTAAATTTTTTTTTTTTTCATTTTTGTTTGATCTCAAAATTATATTGATATGCAAGTGTACAATTTTCAATCAAATAATTTTTTTTTCTTATTCAAACCTAATGAATTATGTTTAATGTGTTTGTGAATTAAGAAGGGTTAATCTTTTATTTGGAAAGGCGATAAGGGGGGATCTCATATCATTGTATCTTCATTATCTACAAATGTAAAAATAAAACAATTGTTTTAATCCAAAGACCAAAATTCCAGAAACACAATATATAGACAATAAACTGTACTTAAACATATTAACTAAACGGGACAAACAAGTACAATTAGGAGATGGGCTGTATACAATTTTGAGGTTTTCATTGGCGTCAGGCATTATACGACGAAGAGGCGAATAATTGAATAAATAATTTTAGAGGAAAACAGAACATAGAATTATTTATACCATTTCTGTAAGCTTATAAACTATTAATTATCAAAAAGACTTATCGTAATCTTTAGTCATTGTCAAGTTCAAATTAAAAATGAACTATCTTATAAAAACTAATAATAATTCTAAAATAATGGTTACTTTTTGGTATTGCCAATTCAAATTTGAACAGGAACAGGATTAACTATTAAGTATAGAAGTAGCATGAGTAAATAAAGAACACGGAAAAATATGTTCAGATATAATTTAATACTTTTTTTTATAATTTTATCAATCTTTTTTTTTTTTCTTTTGAACACAAACTTGTACCCTACGAGTTATTATAATATATAATGTAAATATGATTCTTGTGTCACTAAATCAATAAATAAAATTGGAAATTTATGAATCAAATAATAAAATAATGGTGGACATAATAATTTTTTAAGTACAATAATTACAGCATGTTACATATAAATATAGTTGTTATACATAGCTTCACTTTGCAATACATGTTCTTCACTTAAAACTTAATACATGGTCGACATGTGCAATCAGCAATTTTTTAACAAGTTTTGTATCTACAAAATATAGTTGATATATTTATAGACTTTTTTTACAATATTTTATAAATCGAACAATTGATTTAAATACATTTTAAGAATGTCATTCTAATTTTTACATAATTTTTATCTTATTGCTTCATAGAAGTTTTATTTTAGATCACAGGTTTTGACATACTTTTATTTTTAATATTACAAACCAAATCAGAAAAATGATAAAATATCAATAATAATAATAATAATAATAATAATAGTAATAAATATAATAAGCATTTACAATCTCGTGGTCTTGTGTACATGTTACTTTTATTGACGAGTGTACACAATTAAATAGTCATTCAAATAAAAAAAAAAGCAATCAACAATTTATAACAATGTTGATGTAAATTATATGTTTGAAATAAATAATATATTAGTTTACACATTAAAAAAAGGAAATATTTAACAAATAATTTATGAGTATTATTAATATACCAATACCATTTATACTTAAATATCAATCAATCCAAACACTGTGCTCTTGAAAAAATGTTTTCAATAATACATTACAAACAAATAGTAAACACAACTATGATACTTTCATAATATTATATAATTGAAAGCCTTTTTAAAATTGGATTTCTTAGGTATCTCTATTATAATGTTTTAAACATCAGTGTCATGATCATACTTATATAATGATCTCAATTTATATATGTATATATATTTCTAATCAGTGAACAATATTATGAACTCAAATTATTGCTCATTTTTAGTAGTGATTGATGAACAACTGTTCAATACTATCTATCCGTTATCTAATACATATAATTTTAAACGTTATCAAATATTCAACAATTAACTCAGACAACTCTGAAAAAATTCAGAAAATAATGTAGTGTAATCACTTTTCAATTATTTAAATAAATTGTTTACAAATCTAATATCTGTGCTCGTAATATATATAGTAAAGAAATTTAAGAAGTAAAACAATACATATACTTAATTATGATATTTAAAAACTATGAATTACATATTATCTTCTAGTATAATGATTTTTTTTTCTTTATTATAATGTACAGCTATATAATATTTATGTATATGATAATTTTTTTTTTTCATTTTAATAATAATCTTATAGCGTTAGATAATATTATAATATAGAATTAATGATAATATGGTAAATCATAAAAATTATTATACATACAAATGTAAGGCCTAGCCACCCACATTTGCCAGTATTGATTAGAGAAAAAATGTAATGGTGTTACACCTTACATTTAAAAATATAACTACGTACATTTTAAATATTATTGTTAATTTAAATAAATTAAAGAGAACCTAAAATACAACTTAATTTTTAAAAGGTGTACATACAATATAGAACTGCTCAAAAAGCTGGTCATTTTTATCAGGTACAAATAATAATTTATTTTGGTTTTTATGTATGGAGGAAATACTTTTGATAAAATATCTGTATACTGGCCAAATATTACAGTTTTTATTGCTTGGTAACTTAAACAGCAATGCATGTTTAACTTAAACAACATATATATGTTATAAATTTAATATAACTTAGCACTGTTTTACTTTATTCTAAATAATTTATTTCTTATTTCTCTTCAGTTATAAACGCTTACCATAATATATTATAATATTTTAAAATATTATTATCTGATAATGATCATAAAATATTTAAATCATCAATACGATTTTTGATTATTTAATTTATTTTAATTTTATTTCAATACAATAGCAATATAATAGGCAAATGTTAGCTAAAAGTATTAGCGCTTTTATTGAAGAAGAAATAAATTGTTTAAAATTGGTAATTCCCTAATTAATCAGTTACTAAAAATTATAAATAATGCTGCGAGCTAATAATTTTTATAAACTGGATATAGTAATTATATAACTAATAGACACGCATTTTTTTTTAGTTTTAATTTTTTATACTTTTCTATTTTGTTAACATTTTTTTCTTTTTTTGTATCTTTTTTTCTTTTTTCCCTTGACCCAATGTAAGTTAAAATAATATTATTTCAACCTATTATAATTTTACTAACTGATTATATTAGAAGCCAGTATAATTGATTTATTTATTATTATTTAGAGTTAACAGCATTTACGATTGTTGTTAGCACCCGACGGTCTCATGTTCTTGTCGGCCCTCCTCAGTCTTTTGTTACTTGCACTCAACATCAAATTTACACGATTGATGTGTGTCAGCTGGTTGCGACTTAAAATACGAGTTTCTCTGTGTGCTTGCAGCTGTAAACAATATGTTCAAGTCAATTAATAAATTGTATAAAAAAAAAAATATGTTGTAAATAGTTTTTACATAAAGTCATAGAATAATTTTTTTATTGTTTAGCATTGATTTAAAATTTAAAGTTAAATTATAATAATGTCATAGCTGATCTTACCTTCTGTGCTTTATTGGTGCCAGCAATCATTGCCAGCTCTCTTTTAAGCATCTCGTGCTTGTAAGCATTTTCTTCAGGTCGAGACACTAAAGAATTAAGTGCAATGGAAGTCGTCAATGGTATGATGATGTTCTCCTTTTTTACAGGAGACTTTTGATCCCTCTTTTCAATCACATCACATTTTGGTCTTACCACTGCTGTTTGGGTAATTGGATGAGACTCTATTATCTCATGTTTTGCTTCTTTAACAATAGATTTTTGTTGTACCTTCTTTTTCTTTTTTTCTTCAGTATCTAATACAGATACAGGTTTTTGTGCTTCAACACAAATTGTTGTATTACTGATCAACTTTTGTTGTTTTTCAACAACTGGTTTGATAGCATTTCTTTTTGGTGTTTTACAGCTTTTTGGCACATCAGATTGTATGACGCTAAAGGAACTCAACCTGACTAACCGTTCTTGGGCACGCATTTTAGGAACAATTATTTCTTTTGGCATCTTTTGCGACTCATTTTTCATTAGATGAGGCAATGGGCATGGTGGTTTGCGGCCTTTCTTCATGACTTTTTTAGGTGTAAAGACTTTTACGACTGTTGGTGTTTCTTCTTCCATTGGTGAAACTGTTTGAAGTGACTCAACAACTTCAACTTTGGATTCAATCTTAACATGTTTTATTTCAGACATGTCGTTTTTTGGTTGTCTTCGCTTTAATGATGCAGCTACTTCTTTATAGCTACGAATAGCTGGTGGAGAGCATACCTTGGCCTTAGAAATTGGAGCCAATACTGGAAACATTTCTGTTTGAGAACGTTCGACTTTTTTAATCTCAACAACAGGAGATGACAAAGCACTAGGTACATCGCCCAAAATTGTTTCAGGTGCAATTTTGAATTCATCAAGAGGCACAGATTTTTTAAGAGTCTTCTTCTTGGGATGTTTTGGTAATTTTTCTTTGCATTTCACAGTTTCAAAGACTATTGGTGTATCGTCATCAAACGACTCGCTATTACTCGCTATTGAAGATAGCGTTCTTTTTTCGGGCATTACTGAACTCACAGTGGGACTGTGATATACAGACATGCTTGGGTGTTCAATGAGAAGATTCTCCAAAGGTGTCGTCTCCATGTCTGCTGGACCAATAGACGTGAAGCAAGGAGGAGGAGTAACAAACCAGCCTTCTTCATTTTGACAGGAAGAAGATGATCGACTGTGCCGATCAGCAACACCTCCACACCCCTCATCATCAGTCTTTTTAGAATCTGACTCGGATTCACCTATTTAAAATTAAAATAAGTAGGGGTAACTAATCGGTGACATAAAAAATGTATGTAATTTACCTTTTCCAAGGATAACCCAGTCGTCAGATTCGTCAATTTCGATGGGCTCGAAGTTTTCGTCAACTTCGATTAAAGAGTCTGGGCAAGGATCAGTGACGACAATTTCGTCACTTTTTTCGGTAGGGTTACTTCCGTAGAACCAGCTGGATAAGTTCGAAAACATTTTGGCTCGCTGAAAACAAATCTTAAGTTATAACAAAAGAATACCAAACACTCTCTAACCTTAATATGACGTGTAGTTTGGTGTGACAAGAGTTAAAACAGAGTACCAAGTACAAACTACAGTTTCGACGGTTTCGAGATAGCAGTTTTAATAGCTGTGTGTACACTTAAAAATAGTTTATCATTTCGGTTTTTTTTATGTGTTGACACTTGACAGAATAGCGAATGCTTGATAAAATACGATAGTTATAGACATATATCCAACAACGAATAAAAGCTGGTTTATTTGCAGAGTTTTATTGACCCATTTAGAGTAATGTAAACCGAAAAGAGAAAAAAAAATACAATGCAAACTAATTTCATCGCTAAGTTGATTAATTAATTATTATACAACTTGATTGCACGTGCATAATATACAAATATACAATGTCAAGTTCAGTAAAACTAGTTTCGTTTTAACTCATATTTCATTATTTATGTTATGCGTATTTACTATTTGTCAGTATAATAATAATATTGTTACACTGTTGATATTGGAAAGTAGTGAGTGGTGACCTTGAACGTAATAAATCTGGATTAAATTATGTTTAAAACGGGTATCTGTTATAAAGTAGAATTATTTTTAACTAAGACATAATATATATTACATATTACATAATGACTAATAACTATAAACAATTAAAAAGGTATAATTTTGTTTAATCTTCTCAAATATAAATTGAATTAATTGTTCTATTGTAATTTGTAAACGATTAAAATCTATTTTTTCTTTTGTAATTTGATATTTTTAATCCATATTTACTTATTAGGTTGTGTCGTATATCTAGGTATTTGTATAGGTAATTGTATGTCTTTCATTTTTATAACAATAATTATGTAAGCCCCGCAAATACTTTACTACAAGTTTACAACAAAGCATTATTTCTTTAATTATTGTCAGCTGTACGCCATCATACTAACAATCTATTGTAAAAGATATATTAAATTTGGCTAAGTGCAAACTGTAGACTAGTTATGTTTGAACAATATTCAATAAATAACTTTGAAGTATCGAAAATATAGGCCATATTATATTGAGTTTAACGACCCGGGTAAACTGAATAGAGCCTACAAGTGGCATAAAATGAATTTTTATGCCATTAAGTATATGCGTGATGTACTTAAGTCAAAATGTGCTAAATTATACAGCAGTATTTTGTATTCTACACAATATATTCTATAATAAAATCTACCATCTACGCATGAGAGTCGCATTTTAAAATATAAAATAATATTTTAGAAATTAGGAGCACCAGAGTACACATACCTTTGTTTTATCTCTGTAGAATTGTGGCACGAATAGTTGTGGTCAGTCAGGAACTGTAACAAAAAAAAAAAACTATAAATTTTGGAGGTTTTATTTTTATAGGAAAATCATAAATTGCGTAAGTGAAATAGTAAAAATTGTCTATAATTAAAATGTCGAAAAAAGGTTTTGGCAAGTGAAAGCGAACGAAAATTAATAAACAAGCGGACTTTAACTCAAAAAAACAAATAGACATATATACACGACACATTTCCGAGCCAAGGGCAACGAGACGAGCTTTGCCAATACATTTTGCCAACACAAAGCAAAATATTAATCTATTATAATTTGCCAAACAGTGACCAGGAAAAACTGCGAAACTTTTAGCAAGTACGACGTTGGTAATTACATTTTTATTAAGTCAGAAGTCTTAACTTCTTGCAACGACCAAATACTAACGCAATATTCACAATTCACATGATAATGAAGTTCATTAGGTCCGTGCAAAATATGTTTTATCTGATTCAACATATCCTCTAACAAGTAACTACCTGACTATTTATAAAATTAAAACGCTGTTTGTCAAGTTGGTAGGATAACTAAATTAAAAAACTAATTACCTTTACAAAACTCCATTAATGACAGTTTACGTTTAAAATACAGTACTACTACAGTAGTCATGATTAATATTATATTATATTATTCTTGTTTGTATATATTAATTATAAAACGAGTGTGCTCCCAATACATTTTATAGATTTTCCAAGGATTCTGTGGCCATCAGCGTTGTTAAAAGCGGAAATTGAAATTGCAGTACGCCTGTACCTATCATTATCAGTACCTACATTAATAATTTATATCAGTGCAAATTATGTACTGTGTGTCTGTGTCGTGTTTCGAATGAGTTTCCTGGCAAACTGCACCAACAGCGGTTTTGTATTTTTGCCGAGAACTCAGATTTGTAATATTTTGTTATTCTGTCACTAGTTATACCAACAAAGAGCAAAATATACTCTTTCTTTAGCTAAACATTTTTTAACAAACAAAGAAAAATGTTGATTTATTTCTACAAAGGGTTTTATCGCACTGCATAATGGTGTTCTTTTTATCTTATTGTTCAAGACATACTACAAATATCTGAGAAAGGATTATGAGCATTGAGCACGTAATTATTCTCAAAATCGGTTTAGATTCGGATTATCATTTTTTTAGAACCATTGTGAAATTCGACGTAACATTATAATAATTTACACTCTGAGTATATACATATTATAACGTTTTATACAACAAGGCAACAAAGCAAACCGGTTTGTGGATCATCCAACTCTCTCTCATACACGCTCATCTTCCCACCACCCCACCTATTTTCTTCGACATTTTTCGTTTTTGTGTTCATTTTAAATGGCGCAGTATGTTTAAAAAAAACCCTTAATCCTTGTTCACAAGATTCGTTTTTTTTCCCGTACACGGTTGTGTACATTTCTCAGAGTTACTTAATGTATATTTAATTTCTATACTAAACGGAGAACGAAACATATTATTGACTAGATTATAGACGAATATACGATGAAGCTTATACGGCCGTTATCTGTACCTACTTAAATTGTATTTAAAAATTGGATTATTTATTTTATTCAATATTGCCCGTGCTGTAAGTTTGTGAACAATTGTTACGCATCGCTTATCAACAATATGAGTTAATAATTTTGTATATTGAAATTTAGACCATACCATACCATAGGTCAACCATCGGAACGAATTTGCGTGTTAAAAAAATAACTATATTTATCAGAGTTTATTAACACGCGATAACAGAGAAAGTCCAACACAATAACTCATTATGGGGATTTTCTCAAAACAGTTTTTTGTATACTGCAAAGTTTAATTGTATTTATTTATTTACCTATGTATACAACAAGGTGATCATCCAGCACCAATAACGTCAAGGGCACCTACATCCCGAGGCAGTTAATGTTTTAACGACTAGATATTAATGACTTCGGGAAAAATTTTAAGCGTTCGTTGAGTTTTTAACATGTTAAAATCAATATTACCAGTAAAAAAGATAAAAAAAAAAGATATTAATCAGAAGAAATACGGAATGAGAAAATATAGCCTTGTTGAAAACAAAAATTGCATTCACAATTAAAACAAGGTCATTAATATTTATTGTCATTTTTTCTTCAACCATCATCCGATGCGCTTCTTGAAACAAAAATGCATGTTGTGCATCAATGCGCTCTATCTTGCTTACATCTCATAATATTGAATTGGCGATACGCAATTTTACGTATTGCATTAGACTTCCTCTACATATAGTTATATCGCAACACAAAGACGAATATAATGAGTAGTACTGTAGTAATGATACAGCGACGAAATCTCGTATACCCTATGTAATGCAACTCTGGCAACGGTTTTATAAATTCTATGTACGCTATCATAATAATAATTATTATTAGTATAACCATTAGATTTATTACCTGCCCGGGGGGATATACGGTCCGTCGGAGTGTAATTGGCATTGCTCAAATAATGCAATAATAATGGATTTTGCATCCGAATAATTATCGTTAATGCGATGTATTTTCGGGAAACAATGACCGATGTTGGTCGCCTTGTAGGCACATAAGGGAAAAAGTAGTACGGTGCATAGTAATTATATTGCGCGTTCAATCGAACCGGGAAAGTAGGCGCGATTTGCATGTTAAATAATGAAAAAAACATTTAAATATATACTTATTATTGCAGATTTTTTTAACGTGAAAAAATTCACGGATGACCTCCGGACGTCCTATATTCGTCGCGCGCGCGTGTGCTTATAATTTTTATTATTATTATTATTATTATTAAGGAAGGCGGTTATGACTTATAGTCCGATCGTCAGGGCCACAACAAGAGACCACTCGGACGATATCCGCGTCGTACCGCCGCTCGTACAGCCATATTAGCGTCGTCGCGTCGTACCTACGCAATAACGATTTATTATTTCGACTTATTAATATTTAAATTGCGCTACTACGGTAATATGGATATAATGGTGTACGGGACAAATACACGGTAACAAAATATCGTACATTGTGTATTATTATTACACGGGATAGACTCGCAGGTACCCGTAGCGAGTAAACAGAGGAGAATGAAAACAAAAAATAAATCGTTACGGAACAAAAGCGACGGAAACAGCTGACCGAGCGCGGACGGGTGGGCGGCGGCGCGCGGCGGCGGTCGGGCGGCCGAACGGGAACAAAGACATTCGTACATCGTACTATGATATTATATATGTATATAGAATTCAATACGATGTATATATTGTATACATAGCTGTTAAATAACCCCTTCTTTCTCTTCACAGGCTATCACCTCATCACTCTCTTTCTCTCTTCGGACGCTCACCGATCTCTAACAACCAACCGACTTCCGACGACGACACCGTCGCGTGTGTGTGCGTGTGTGTGTGTCGCGACTCTTTGTCTCTTCACCGGTCGTCACGACGCGCAGGGCCCGGGCGATATAATAATAATAATGTAAAATGTCAAATTAATATATATAATAATATCGACATTCGACATCGTTATTTTTATTATGATTTGCTGTCGACCGGTTTCGAAAATTTGCGAAAATCGTCTATTACGACTGTTGTAATATATTACGATTTATCGAGCCGTAAAAAGGTACGTCAACGATGTCCGCAGTGACGCGACGTTCCACTCTGTCGTGACCCTGAACGGCCGACGATAAATCGTTGTGAATCGTTATAGGTATTTATATTTATAGCAACCGAACGATGATAAAATAGATCACAGCTGATTGTGTTATTCATTAAAAAAAAAAAAAACGATTGTTATTGTTGTTGTTGTTGTCGGTCTGTTTTTTTCGCACTATTTACATAATAATACTATCTATCAATTTGTCCGTTGCCTACCGAAATCATTATCGCCGTCCGACGATCGAGAACACAATTCAACGGCCCCCAAAAATTCACAGACAACCAGTTTGTGGCGATACCATCGCCTCTTCTGCGTGTGCGACCGATTATAATATATTAATTGGGTTAATGGGACGAATAATGTTGTTATAAAAACGTAGAGACGTATAATAATAAATAATAAATATTAAATAATTCGAGAAGATATCGTAATAGCCGCGAGCCAATGACACACCACTACTGAACGACGTACTTAAAATCACCTATTTATATAATAATAATAATAATAATATAATATTTTAATATTATTTTAAAACGCATCAATACCCTCGGGAGCCGGTTATCGCTACGCAGTGTATAATAATATACAATTTATTAATCGAGACAATCGAGTTTAATTTCAAAAAGTAAATTACCATACGCTTCGGCGTATATCGCACGGACGAGAACAAAGGATGGCATACAACGCAAAACGCCCATTAATCTCCAATTGTTTGCACAGATCGCGTAAATAATTGCGACAATTAATAATACTAATATTAATGTAGGTATTATAAAAATACAAAAAAAGACTTACCTTTATACTATGGCAGATAGCAGTAGAATATAAATTATTTTATATTTAAAAGAGATCTTCGTAAACTGTTAATACGATAAAAAAATTAAGACTAACGTTTTATTTATACTGTACAAGAAACAAATAAATTAATATATCTCTATATATATATATTATGAGTGTGATATAATAATAATATATAATATTATTACGATTAAAAACAATTAAATAAAAATAAAAAATATATGTTTGTGTATATATTTCTAAAACAATAATACAAAAACGAAAACAAAAAATGAAAACGGACCGACAACCAGAGCGAGAGACAGATGAAAGCCAGCTGATCGGGTTCTCCTCTTGGTTTTACAGGCCGACCGACAGTCCCCCACCATTGGTTGCCGAGCTCGTCGGGGGGCTGACGTCACGTAAACTGCGTCGTATTGATCACCGTCGCAACACCATACACAACAGCACCAGAAGTAAGCCTCACCGTACACACACGTTCAGACACGCTCACACATGCCCACCAGCTCGCACACACGCTCAGACACAAACACACACGCACACGGCCGTTACGCCGAACCGTGTGTAAAACGTTTATGTATAGATCGACCTGAGCGAGTGGCGCGCGCATGCGACCAGTGAGCGAGTAGTAACAATAATAATAATTGAGCGTTGAGCAGTGACCATTTCGGAATAATATTAATAATAATAATAATAATATTATATTAATATGATACAAGTATAATACATTATACAACCGTATTATGCGTACCTATATTGCGTGTGTATGCATTTAACTTGGTCATGTCAATAAAATATTTTATTACTTATATGATCAAGTTGCGTGTTTATTTATTTATTTTCCGTTTAGACGACAAAATATAGACAATGGAACGCTGCACTCGGTCAAGACGATAAATACAGTACTACAGTAGTACAACAGTAGTGTAATAATAATATTGTGTGCATTATATTATGTCGTCTGTTGCGTCTTGCCGTCGTCCCTACAACACAATAAACCGACTATTTTCGGCGAATGGCGCATCAAAAAATAATAACGACATAACTACACGTCAAAATATTATATTTTGTCGTTTGACTTTTCGGTCTTATTTTCGCATCGGTTCAACTTAAACTGATGCTCGAAATCTTTTCTTTTTTTTTTTTTTATCGACAGTAGTACAATTTATTATTATTACGGTTTCCATGACGACCGAAGCCTTATTGCATGTGGATGTGTTAAAATATATATTTCCGCGGTAGACTTGCGAGTTACGAAAAAAAACGCCATAGCCTCAGCCTGTACGACGACTGTATACGATACAATTTATTATATTATTGTATAACAAAAGTCGATTTTCTTTCCCAAATTGTTTCGCAGTGAAATCTATACTTTTCTTTATTCAAAAACCAATATCATTATATTGTTATCATTAATATGACATTAAAATATCAACGTCGTCATAATATAGCTACTCGTCACTCGTCGTACTGTTATTATAGAGATTGGCACAATCAAACATCATAATAGGTTTATACGTCGATACGCACATAATTGATTTATTTATATAATATACCTTTATAAATAATAATATATATAACCCCTCGTAAGTCGTAGGCAACACGCATATAGGTATTGTCACCACTCACAGACCACAGTTTAGTACTGTAATCGCGTATGGCCAACAATAAACCAGAAGTCCCCGCAGTGGCCAAATGTCTTCCCATATTTATCCCAATAAACCATCTGTTGAGAGTTTGAGACGTTTTTATACAATATGTCATTATTTATACGCACAACAACTATACAACTTGTCAACATAGTATTTGTATATTATATTTTATATTTTTACACTAATTACTCAAACTGGGCCTTTGGGGTCAACATGTAGAATTTGAAGGTTTGAGATTTTTGGCAGGCGTCCAATAACTACTTTTTTTTCGTGAAAAAATAAATACCATTACGTATAGACGCGTTTTTGACCCGAACAACGTACGTATAAATAATATTACAAACATTTTTTTTAAAAATCATGCATATTGAGTAGGTATAAATAGTGCATAACATAAATAATATGTATGGTATGATATAATTATATTTGTGTCGAACGACAACCATAATATATTCGATAGATATACGTACAACGACCGACGTATACGAATAAAATATTATATAAAATTACATAAGTATTTGAAATTTTGCGTAGTTTTCATTTTAGTTACGGGGATAGCCACGGGAATCCACGTCGGGGAGTGCAATGCCCTCCGTGAAGCTTTTGTGCCTTTGTGTGGGTGTATCCCGGCCAACGTATCGACTGCTGTTAATTTGTCAACTCGAACCTTGCGCTGTTCGTATTATATATAAATGTATATTTAATGCGTCGGCACGTTCAAATGCAAACGCGCAAAACGTATATTATTTATTTTTAGTCTACTCAATCGAAATCTTTATCAATAATGTTTTTTTTTATGCAACGTTATCATCCTTTTTTGGCTCTGCTTAGATATCATATAGGTACCTATACATAAGTACATTATATACATTGTTTATTATAGTATTATATTAATATATTATACAATATTGAATAATGTAACATATTATATACGTATAAACATTTTTGTGTACCTACCTACTGGCTACCACAATGATACCTATACCCATTATACCTAGCCTAGTTATATATAGCTACAACTTATAAAGATGTTTGTTGTTGTATAAATAACAATATTGCTTGTGTATATTTTTCGTATATAGGTTCATAGTTTGATGATAATTAGAATACTTACAGTCTACAGATAAAAGAAGTCAAGTCAAAAACTATACAGTACCTACTACGCAAAAACAGTAATAAAATTTTTCTAAAAAGAATTACAACATTACATGCAATTTTACTCTGCGCATATAGAGCCAAAGAGGTGTTAGACACAGTACAATTTATTGTAAACTCTAAGTGATAAATATTCCGGACCTTGAACAAGTTGAACATAATATATTAATATTATTAAGTGTAGTTGATAACTAACAAGAAAGTTCCAATCAATAGTATATTATGATTCGGCACTATTCGCACTAAGCAACCATGATGATATGATATTATGATATACCATAAGCTGAAAAAAAACTCAAAAAACAATCTACATAGTCATTGCAACAAATTTGAAATTATAAACTTTCAGTTTAGGTACACCAAAAAAACTAAATTGAAATAAATACAAAGCAAAATGTTTGTGATTTTGTGTTTTTTTTTCTAGCAAAAAAAAGTTAAGAATAGAGGCTGATATATTAGGTATATCATCTCCGCTCAGAACCATTTTTCGTATACACTATATACAATGATTTATCGTATTGAATTTAAATTCAACACATCTCGGATTACATGTCCATTAAATTGGCCCTTCGACTTAAATCAAAGATTTGCAAGTTGGTTACTATTGCAGGTTTCTCGGCCAATACGAACTTTCCAAGTTGAATACCAAGTCTTTCAATACCAACCCAGAACGTCCAAAACGTATTTTAAAACGATTCTTATATAGTTAGCAAGAGTTTGCCAGGCAATTCCAAGAATTTGGAATTCACCCTTTTGAAGCAGTAAAAATCTTTAACTTTGAGAATAATTTTTGGTAGAAAATTGGTTCTAGTATTGGTACTTTAGAGTTTGGGGGTCAATGTTTGTTATTTTATTGTATTTAAAAAAAAAAAATCGTAAAAACTTGTGAATTCCATTATTACTTTATCATTTTCTATACTCAATTACATTTTCAAAATATTTATTTCAATTGAAATTTTGGATATTTTTTTTCATATGTGTTAATAAAAATATTATGCTCTGTAAAAAAGCTTGACAGTTTAATACAAGATCCCACATAAGTTTTCTTATAGAAATATGAAAACAACAAACGTACAAAGACAATTTAATTTTAAACAAAATACATAAAAATCAGGAAAATATATAAATTATTTTGTACTTAAAAATGTATTAAGTTTTAAATTTTTATAGCTTAGGATTGAAACCGTTTGAACTTAAATAGTTTTAATGGAAAAATTAAAAAGCTAAACTATTAAAAAAACAATAGGTATTATACTTATATAGGTGCATTCCTCGCTTCCTAAAATCTAAATTTTAAGCACCAACTGTAAAATTATTCTTTGTGTAAAATTATAAAGCTTTATAAGTACCCTTCTATAGCTATCTATAAGTATTTGACGTAGGTAGTAAGTATATGTTTAGTATGAATTATTAATTTTGAATGTATACATAGGTATTTATATTAAAACTTGACTGTCAAGTCAATGACTTTGAGCTAATTAGAGATTATAGTACAATATAATTAAAAGTCAGAGTAAGATAAAAATGTAATTATACAGGGTTATTCAAAATGATTCATCAGATTTAGTTTTTAGGTTAGAGTAATAATATACCATATTATACGATATTACGATATATTAAATAAAAGAATAATATTTCAAATTTACCTATAAAATATGTTCTATGTAGCTTTTCTTAGTCACATAAACAATATCTAGTTCGAAGTCAAATTTATGCATATCCAATAATGTACATGTGTAATTGACTCCGTTTATTTTTTAGCTTCTCTGTGGTTTATGATAATGGTGGTACACTGGTACGTATCTTTAACATATCCCCAAAAGAAGTAGTCACTGATGTAGTAAGATCGGGTAACCTAGGAAGCCAGGTGCAAACTAGTATCGGATGATTCATTTTGAATAACTCTGTATTATTATTTGTTATAGTTATATAATAGTGTGTTTAGATAGGTAGGTATACATACTAATATACTATAGTCTATAATGTTTATAATATTTTATAATTGTATAATATATCTACGATCTACCTAGTGGCTAGTACAGACACATACAGTAGTACTTACTGGTTAGGTCAGTAGTAGTACTGGCTATACTATACTATATTGTAATATGTATATCTAATCACATGTTATATGTTTCTGTAATATGTTAATTAAAAATGTCAATGTTTCTAGAATGCTTAATCACAACCTTTTTTGACATTCACCTGTTAAGCGGTTATCTGTTGGTGATTATTTGATAAACTTACCACATTGATTTGTAGTTTTGAACAATGAACTTACATATAAAAAAGTTTAAACAGAAACGTATACTAACATAATTTTAGCTCGCTACCAAAACAAAATAGGTATTCATATTAATTACTAAGCACTAATCAGTAATCATATAATATATTACTATATTAGTGTAAAACCATAATTATTCATAATCTAAAATTATTTTTTTCTACTATTACGATAATTATGATGATTATTTTAATTATTGTTATTATCTGTGTACAATTGTACACAGGGTTTATAATTGAATATTATTGAGTATACAGAACTTTTATAACTTTACAAGCGTACCTGAATTTACTTAACTACTTTACTACTTACATAAACTAAAAAAATTAATCGTAATGCGATTATACTTTATACGAAATCGAAAAACGTTTAGTGAACTAATAGGAAAATAGAAAATGGGTATTATAATTTATAGGCCCTATAGGGTAGAGCACAATGGTTATAGACATTTAGAACATATTAAAATATCAGTATAGAGGTACCTATACTAAAATAAAATTAATTAAAAAAAATAAATAAATAAAAAGATAAAATAAATTTATCACATAATTTTGTGCAAAATTATGTGAGTACAATAATACTTTATGTTATTTATTTTTAAAGATAATTTTAAGTTTTATTTTTAATATGTATGTGACTATACTGTACAGTATAGAAACATGACTAGATACTAAGTATGTACATGAGAAGATACCTTAAAATAATGCAATGGCAATTGTAATTTGTCAATTGGAAATAACAAATAGTTAAAACTTTAAAAGAAAAATAAATCATTATTATACAATTCAATACTTTTTATGGTGTTCTATTACTTTAACATCATTAGGTAGTACTGTAGACTACACTACTACAGTAGTAGGTATCTATAAACTTAACTATTTACTGCTGTCTATTGTGTATTTAGTATTTTGTTGTTTTTGTGTAATTCATTATCAAAACTATTCAAAAGTATTAACTAACTTTAAACATCACTAAAGCAGATATAATGTAGAAAATCAGTACAATTTATTATATTATGCATAGCATTGCATACCTATTATATTTATAAATATATATCAACTAGAGTGGTATATTTTCACAATATTATGCAAATTATAGTGTATTCTTAGACAACAACAATTCTTATAGGTTTTGAAAGTGGGGATAGTTTTTTGCATGTTTATACATGCCGATGAATTCATACTTACAGGCTAAATACCAATATAGGTAAATCACTAATCAGTATTCAGTTATTGCTGTTCACCGATCAGTATAATGAGCACAGTTATAGATAAGATTATCTATGTTTGCTTTGCTTTAAAATTACCGTTTTTATATTTTTTTTTGTTCTACCCAATTGTTTTGAATTTTAACTTTTGATCTCTAGAATACCTACTAGTTTAAATTTTCTACTAGAAACCACCCTTGAAGCTTGGAGCGTTTCTTCTATTCTTAAAGATAAACAAAAAAAAAAAAAATTAAATACACGTGAAACCAATAGATTCTTACATTCATCGCTCCATCGCTCTACTCAGTACCTAATCACGGACTCTCGGTGACTGGCCGATTGTGTCATACAGTATATACACTTGTGATAAAACCAATAGGCGACAGGGATATTATAAATGGTTGTATACTTGTAGCTGTATCATAATTAGTAATTCGAGGTTTTTATTAATTTACATTATACCATTGAGTAAGAAAAAGTATAAAAAATGTTAGGCGTAATATATAATGTATTAATACACTATAATACACATACAAAACACTAAACAAAATAATAATGTACCAACGAAAATAGTATTATGTTTTAGTTGTGGGCAATGTGCATAGTGTAGGTTTTTAAATACTATTATTTGTGATATATTTTTTAAGAATACATAATTTTCTTATTTATCTGTAAAGGCGTAAACGTCAATATTAACATGGAAACTAAGGGTTCTAAATTTTAATAAATTATACAAATGTGCATAATATAAGGAGTTCGTTGTACACTATTATAGCCTTATAGGCAATATGAAGAGAACCTGCAGCATATACCGTATACGATCTGTAATGTATGGGTTATATTTGTGTGTGTTAATTAGTAAATTATCATTAGTTTGATAATTGAATATATTATAATATAATATAATTGGAGATTGGTGTATGTAAGTATGTTGCACCGATGACCGACCATAACGCGTAACTTCAACATGCACGTGTATATCTATCGCACGTGCGTTGTGGTGCATGAGAACATTAATTTTTTTGTTTAAGTCTAAACTTATTGTTTATCATACACTGGGTCATCTAATCGTCAGATAATACTTCTAAAAACAGGTTTGAATTAGTCATTAATTCAGTTTACCATTTTTAAATTTATTTATTTTAATTTGATAAAATAATAAATTAATTTTAAATTTCTGAAATGTTTACAATTTAATACCAAATTTAGAGGAGGTTTAAAGTTAAAATTTTAAAAGTGGAAAAATCTTTTTTAAGTAAGCTTAATCATAAAAAACACAGATTTGCAGTTTTCAGAAATAATACCTATATTATAGGTATACATATAGAATGTACCAATTATAATGATAATGATTTAGTACAAAAAATTATAATTTGAAATCTCCAGCTTCCTTGTTCCTCCGTGAAATTATCTATGTATAATATAATATTTAAATATTATAAAGAGCTAGGTAAATTTTGTTCATAATTATATGTAGAGGGGTAATCCTGTAACTATACTGAACCGATTCTAAAAATTCTTTCATAGTAATACCTACATAGCTACACCATGCATAATAAATAATAATACAACTAATACAACAATTTTTGAAGGACCTTGTTTTACATTTTCAAGATTTTTAAATTTTAACAACATGCATAGAAAAAAAAATTGAAAATGTCTATAATTAGCTTAAAACGAGTTAAGTACTCGAATATCTATACGGTTATTCGTTTTTGAATTACAAAAAAATACAGCAAAATAACAAAAAAATAAGAATAAACTGTTCGATGAGAAATAGTTAATTTAAGGGCGAATATAATCGTAATAAATAATAATATAATATAATATTTATGAAGAAAAAAATTTTAAATTTCAATAACTTCAAAAGCTCATAAAAATGAATTTGACTTTCCGGTAAATTTTTTATTAAAGGTAGAAAACTTATGGAAGAGGAACTCGTATTACATTTTCAAATATAATATATAAAAAGAAAATTGCTTATGAATTTCTAACATAATTTTCAAATTTGTCAAAAACTGGTTTTACGTAAAATTTTTTGTTTTTTATTAATTTTTTTTTCACTTTTTCCTGAAAATCGAAACATTTTTACTGTCCCAAAAGTTAATGATGGACACAAAAAATAAACACATCATTGTAAAATTATTATATTATATTCATCATCGCTCTGCTCAGAATCTAAAACCAAAATATTGTTTTTTGAAATTACCACGTTTTTGATATTGCTATTAGTAATTTGTTTTCTATAGAAGTCTTATAGTAGGTTAAACTATTTTTTTCTAAAAAAAATCTCATTTTTTATATTATAGTATAGGTAATTATTAATTAATAATTATTATTATAGGTATATATGGTATATTGGCACATACTGATGTCTGATATAGCCTGTATAGTTACAGTTATTAATTTATAACTCAATGTACTGTCTTACTGTGGTCTGTGGATCTGTGTGAATTGGTTCGTCGGTTCGTATATACAATTCTTTAGCTTATTAAAATTGATCTACATATTTGAAAATGTCATTGTGTACAACAGTAAATAATACTATAATAGTATACGAAATATTGAGAAGTTTAGCAGACACGCTAAAAAACACAACACTGTAAAAAAATACATTTCTTGCTCCGTAAGTCCACTCAAAATCTAAGAGAATGATAATTTTGTTAAACACTTTCAAATTCAGCACCTTAAATTACATGTCTTAAAAAAATTAGTTTGAGAATGGGTATGTTTATATATAGGTTTCTATAGTACACTGCATTTGTTCCAAGTCAACTTTGTTTGAATAACTTTAGCTTTAACATTAAAATTTATTTTTAAACATAATATAAACAATTAATGCAAACAGTAAAATGTAAAAACTATTATAATATGCGTTATGTTAATTTATTTGTTTATATCATTATAAAGTCTTTAATAATAGCAGTTTTTAAATAACCATGAAAAATGATTTTTAAGTGTAAAAATAATTTGCAGTAGAATAATTATTCATTTGACACGAAATCAAGTTAAGCTGTGTGGAAGGGTCTTTCCACGGTACTGAGAGAATAAAATACGTGGGTTGTGGGTGGTTCAACTGACATTTTTTTTGTGTCATTTGCAAACAAGTTTAAGCCGCCACTGACGACTATGTATAAGTATAATATTATAAACATATTATATATATAGTAGCTCTATGTATAATACCCAGATATCTATAAGGTATGATATATATTAGTGTAAACTGTAAAATAATTTCATCTAAAGCGAAAGACTTTTATTGGGAGGCCTATTATAGGCCTATAGACCGCTATAGTTTATGTATAAACTTTATATTTTTTTCAGTGGTTATATAGGTATTATCCGGTCTTACAAACGTTTACCGAACCTCAATATCGTATATACCTATTATAAACCTAAATGTAGGCACTTTGTCCTTATTATTATGGTTTTATGGTAATAACCAATTCGTTTTAGCTATAGGCTTGAATATTTATTTATTTTCAAATTAGCTGCTGTTACCCCGCGACCTCCCGAATATATTATAACGATGTTAATGGTGGACAAAAGCGGGGAGCAGAAGCCCAGGAAAGAAAATCAATATATTATTATTAAGATTTAATTCTAAGCTTTCTCTTTTATACATATACGCTTCGACCGTATAATCCAATCACTGTAGGTAACCATAGTGACATTATAACTTTAATAATATGTAACACGACATAAATTGTATGGAAATAGTAAATAGTAGGTAGGCAATGTTTAATAACAATTAACGATAGTTAGTAATTACAAACATAATATGATTTAAAATATAAATAAAATTATTAGTCTATCTAGATTTTTATAACTACCTATTGTTGGCGTTGCTTATTATTAAAAACATACATAGGCGATTCTATTTAATCTTGTACAATATTTCGAAATAAATGAACAAGTATCATTCATACTACAACAATATAATATCTTAATAAAGATGTTTAAATCGTTTAAATTTAAACATAATTAATTTATGATTTAAGATTTTAAATATTGTATACCTAATATGACAGCTACAATTAAGGTATAATTTTTTTTTTAATTTCTCATAGATTTACTTGCACTGCTATTTTATCAGTTATCACGTACCAGCCGATAATTTTATCAATACTTGGATTTTTTCTTCAAAAATTTTGTTTCAAATTTAGGTTGTGTTAAAACGTTTAAGTTTCTATAAATGTATTGGTTTTTTTTTTAGTTTTATACAATTGTACCTATCAACTTTATCCATTAATTCCGTGAACATTGAAATTTGTTGACTTAATAGTAAGTTATCTTTTTTTATAATGTGATAGTAAGTAGTTACTAGTGAGTAGCAAATATTTTATGTACTTAAGTTATCTTTAATAGTAAATTGAAATATGCACTTATTTTAGAGGATATTAGGTACTTTCAAATTAACACTCATGATAACTGCACTTGTATTAAACACTTATTTTTTGATATTCAATTCAATTTTAGCTATTTAAAACTTGAGTTATCTTGTAGGTACCTTTAATCTTTATAAAATATAATACTTAGCAAAAACTAGTTCAAATAAATATTAATTTTAACATATTTAGATCATTCTTCTATAGTTAGGTGTTTGAAGTAATGAGTTTTTTTATCATTAATTTTTATGGAACTTCTTAAGTGTGTTAAAATAATGTATTGTGGGTAATATCTGTCTTAAGTAATGGACTTGCATATTACTGTTTACAAGTTAAATATTAATTCTTGTAAAATGTAATATTAAGTATATTGGTGTATAGGTTATTTTTAATTAATACATAATCTTTATTAAAAAACGTATTTATATTCATACGGTATTAAATCAATTACTTTATTTGAATACTCTAATTTATAAGGTATTAATTGATATTAGTTGTTTATTTTTGGGCTTAGGTATTAAATTAATTTTTATGGAAAGGCATGTATCATTCATCTTGTTAGTTGTTTATTGTTAGAAGATCACAAATAAAAGTTTCTCCTAACTATTTTTTTTTTAAATTAATAGTTTTATGATATAAAAAAATATAAAAAGATACGAGAAGAGTTGACAGATAGATGATGATATAAATACATTGTTATTACCATAATTGTGTAGCCTTTTTAATAAATGAATACTTTTTACAAAGAAAATTATGTTGGTACGGCATTATTTTAGAATGATACATTTCATGTTCATTGTCAATAAAATCATATAGTATTATACTATATTTTGTTTATTCTAACATTAAAATGAAATTGCTTAGATTAATATAAAGTTTTTACATAAAGACATGTTATGAGAAAAAAAAGTTCAATATTTTCTAAATTAAATATTAATGTATAGAAAAATTAAGTTGTTCATTAGTTGTTTTTATGTTTATAAAACGGTTCTGATCAAAATTAAACATTTTTTTTTTTTTTTTTTTAAGTTCAATATTATTAACAATTTATGTTAACTTTTCTTGTTATCTCAATATTTTAGTAATTCAAATGTAATGACTTGTAATTTAAATTTTTTATGATGGATATTATATATCTTGATTTGCAAATTATAAGTTTAAATTAATATGTTAGATATAAACAATTACATTTTTGTTTTGAATTATATTCAACTATTATAGTTGACAGGTGCTTATAAGTTATAATAATAAGTGGATTAGATGTGAACAATCAATATGGTACCAGATAGTGCCTGCCACGGCATAATATAACATTTCATGCCTATAATGTATTTTATGATGTTAAAGGTTTCAGTTTGTATTTTATAGATACAAGGCTCAACTTTCCTAATGGATCTCAATGATGAAGATGGAATCTGGGATAGTGTATTGCTAGAACCATTGACAGAAGAAACGTTTATCTCAAATTTGAATTGTAGATATGACTCAAATACTAATTATGTAAGTTACTTAATTTTATAAGGGTTTAAAATTTAAACATATTTTTGTAGCTATATTCACTATTTCATAAATGTGTTAATTGTATAATACTGCTTAGTATATTTTTTATTAACACAATTAAAATTTAATTATTTATGAAATGTATAAAAGTACCTAATATAAAAAAGCTGGCCAGTAATAAGGTTAATTTAACAATACAATATTACAAAATAATTTTAAAAACGGATAATATATATATTTTTTAAGTTTAAAATTCAAAATATATTCAAAATGAACAAGAGTAGTTAAGACAAATATTTAACATGGTAATATATAATATAAGCATCGTACTATAGGTAGTTAATCTCAACATTGTATAAACATATATAAAAATTAATCCATAGTTAAAATTATTTTTATTTCCAAAAACTGAAGATAGGTTATATAGGGTATTTAACGATAGAATATTAGTTGAATTTCTCAAAAAGATATTAAGCCACAATAAGCAACATCATCTTCAAAACATCTTATGATTTAAACACTTATTTTATGCTATTGGTATTTATTTATTTTTTTAAGTTTAATTTACCCACTACCTAAAGTGTTATCTTTTCAATTTTTAATTCTATTCTATTTAAATTATTCATTTTCAATTAATTTTAATAAAATCTTTCATACTGTAATTGTATTGAAAAAAAATCTTCATTTTTTCATGATTAGGTGTTATTTTTGGGTTATTCCTTATTCTTTATGGGCTATGAGTATAAACTGTGCATACACTACACTACTAGTACTACACATACTAGTACACTAAAATATGTTAGTAAAACCAGTTATCTTATTCTGATTTATTGCTACAGGCTACAGTCATATAACTTATGTGTGATACAATGATTAATTAGAGATTTTCATTGATTATGTAATATTGTTTTTGGTATAATATAACCCTAACCTATATAATGTTTTTTATTAACAAGGTCAAGAAAATAAATAATTATTTTTATCTTTGAATAAGTTCCATGAATTTATTTTAAGCTTCATTCTTTTGAATGTTCTCATGCAATTGGTTTTATATAATAATGTTTGTATTTGTTTTAGATTACTTAAATGTTTTAAATCTAATATTAATTAATTTTAATGTAGGTATTTATAAACTGAATAATTGATAAATAGTTTGAACAGGAGAAGTGATCTATATTTACTAATAAATACCAGTTATCTATAGTTATCCACTAAATAACTTTTTATGTTTAAACATAAATTATTTTTAAACCATTCAGTATTGATAATGTTACAATCATAAATTATGAAGTCATTTAAAAATCTAGTATATATTAGATTCTGCGAGCTCTGATAAATGTATTGATTTTACAACAATGTGTTTTTTTTGGGTCTGCCATCACCTTTTGGGGCAGTAAAAATGATTTTTATATTTAACTTTGACAGTGGTTTCTGGTAGTAAATTATATCTATTTGGTACTCTTAGGAATCAAAAGTAAAAAAAATGCATAGTACTTCTCAAAATAGATGGAAAAAAAAATGTAGGAAAACATCATTTTGTAAATGGTTTTTTGAAAAAATCAATTTGGTTTATTTGGTGTTACTCAAAAACTAATAACCTTAGATACTTGAAATGTTCACCAAATGTTTATACAAAGATTTTACATACACAATAAGATTTTCAAAATATTTCTAGAATTTTCTAGAAATTTATTAATATTAAACTATTAAAGGTATATAGGTTCAGTTTTTTTTTATAATCATTTTAATTTAACATTTTAATAAAATTACAAATATTTGTAAATAATTTTATAGTTAAAAATGTATAAAATGTTCAATTTTTATCATAAATATTTTAAGTTTAAATTTGGACGAAATTAGATAAAAGAAGAATAACAATTTTAGTTATTTTGTTGTAATTTAAAAATATATTATTTGTGGGGACTTTTACATGTATTATATATTTTACTATACACAATGACATTTTTTAAATATACCATGATACTATTTCACTGTTCTACTGTAAGGTTGTATTGATTCAAAATGTAAGTAATAACATTAGTATAATATGATATAAATATAGACTGTTATAATAATATTATATATTAATAATAAAATAAATGTAATCCTTTTGGAAATAACTATTCAATCTATCGTAATGCTATTAGTGAAATAGATTATTTATCGAAAACCAAATCATGAAGTATACTTGATATAGGCTGACAGATCGTCTTTGCTCGGAATTGTTTTTGTAAATAATGTTATATCATTGAATTCAAATTCAACACTATTACAGTGACCCATTTGATACCTATTATATAGCAGAAGAAGTCACCCACTTTTCAACCTTTTTTTATTTTATTTTTAATTGTTTTGATTTACATAATATATTTACAATGTTTTTTATTTAAAGAATTTTTTAATTTCCGAAGTGTAAAAATATTTAAATATTTAGTGTTGATTGTTAGTTGTGTTTCTGTAATTTTTTTAAAGAGCAATTATTGTTTTATATTTGTTTACCACATAATGTACTATTTTTTTTTGTTTATGCATAGTACCTAAATTATTATTAAAAAAAAAAATGTATGATGTTGATTTTTTAGACATACATGGGAAATATGCTTATTGCTGTGAATCCATATAAAGAAGCACATCAAGTTTCCATACCTCTATGTCGAATATATATGTCACCAAGATCTGGCCATTTACCACCACATCTGTAATGATCATTCAAATATATATATTTCATATTTATAATACAGTTATAAAAAATAGTAATAATGAAGCGATAATGTTGATTTTGTTTTTTAGTTATGCTATAGCTAGTTGGGCTTTTCGATGGTTGGTAGATGCTGCTCAAGATCAATGTGTTGTTCTACAAGGTATTTCTGGCTCAGGTAAAAGCCATTCGATTTCAATGTTGCTGCATTGTTTATGTGGGACCAATAATCACAATAATTTGCTCAATCAACGTTTGTTGAATGCTAACATCATATTAAATTGTAAGTTGGACTGTAATACTAAATTTTTGTTAATAACTTAAAACTTTCATTGATTGTTATTTTAGCATTTGGGAATGCCAAAACACATATTCATAGTGATGCTTCTCGTTTTGTAAGTAATTAAAATTGTTTTATAATTTTACTAGTTTGAGATATAATTTATTAAATTTAAATTATTTGAACAATATTTAATTGTATGTTTTAGATAAAACATGTTGATCTAGAATTAAATTTTAAAGGGGATATTGTGGGTGCTACAATTACAGGATGTAAGTATAATTCTAGTTTATTCTAATAATTAAATGATTAATTCTTTTTTTTTATATATGCTGCAATTAGATTTATTGGATAAAGTGAGTTATTAATCACTAGGGATAATTGTATCCTCTATTTTTAAAAGATAAATTACAAATAAACATATTTAATAATGCTATTATATATTAATATAATATATTATATTATATTAATTATAAAACTATTTATAAATAGTATTATTTAAGTCTCTTTAAATTTGATATTGAGTATTTTGTATTTGTTTTTCTTTTTATTTTCATACAAGTTTTTGTTGTTATCCTAGTGTCCGAAAATTCAGATTATTGACCAACTACTAAAGTTAATTTGTACATGGCACAATATTGTAGTTTATACCCATAGATGTCATATGCAAGTTGTATTTGTCTATATTATAGAATATTTTAGGTAGGTATCTACTGGTTACTTAACTCTATCATAGGCGTATGCCATGACAACTAGAGACCAGATGGAACAGCTGATGTTCTATCTACAACTGTGGTTTGTACTAATTACAACTACGGAGCACAAACTAATAGTCATAATCGTCAAATTGTTAAAACATGAAATCACAAAAATATATAGTTAATAAAATTAATTTTATCTTGTTAAATTTTATTAGTTAATTAAATATAGGAAAAATGTAGTAGATAGTATAATGCCTGGTAGTGACTTAAAATGGCCTGCAAACATTTTGGAACCAATAATTAAAAAAACCTGAAAAGTGAATTAAATATATTAGATTAGAGTTGAAAAAGTTGTAATATGTTAATATGTGTACAATATAATATTTAACTAAATTGTGTATACAGAGAAAAAATTTGTATTGCAATATTACAAGAGTTTTAGTTTTGTATGATACCCTATTAGGACTATTATTTTTTTTAACAAGTTTTTATATATTTGTATAGTGTTATGATTCTGTAATTCATTATTAAAATATATTTATGAATTTATAGTCAAGGGTTACGTCGCAGAGTGCATTGAATAGGAATTTCCATATATTTTATCAACTAATTTATGGTGCTGATATTCATTTATTAAGTAAGTTTAAATTTAATAAGTTAATATTAGAATTTTATCAAAACAAAAATTATTAACTTCATAATGTTATTTAATATTTATGATAATTATTTACTTATTCATTTAATTATTAATACTTAACAATTGGTTTATTTGTCTACTAATTGTATGTAACTATTATCTTCAAATATAATAAAATAGCAGGTTTAAAATATGCTTCTTTAGATATTTAAGTATTTAACCATTATATTTCATATACAATTTACTTATTGGCTGAACTAATTAAATAAGTGTACTATATTACTATATATAAGTATTTTATAACAAATATAAAAAATAATAAAATATAAATTATATGAAGTATAAGATAAAATATTTCTATATTTCTTAAAATGTATTTGAATGTTATTAAATGAATATAAAAATAATAAATCTATTAATTTATTAAACATTTTGTATAATAAATAGTAATCAACTTCTTTTAACTAATTGTCTTCGATACCTTTGATTTTTAGAATCCTTAAAACTCACCAGAAATTCAGAAAATTATGTTTACTTAAAATGCAGTAATCGTATTAGACAAATTGAGGTTGTTAATTTCCAATCAGAATATCAATCAATAAAGGTAATTGTATTCAATAATATAATTTAATATTTGATAAAAGTATTTTTTTAGTCATAGTTGTTGGTGTTCATATTTATTAGTTATACAGTATTTAATTTTTATGTATTTTTGTGGTTGTATCATTTCATGTTTTGTTTGATATATAAGAAAAAAAATGAATCATGTATTCCGTATTTTATATATTATTAAAAGTTATTCTTTTTTTTGTATATATATTACATTTTTTTTAATGTCCAAACATTAACTATTGTTATGATTTGATCTAATGAATTAATATTTATTATATTTTTAATCCAATTTTAAAGTAAATTATTATGTATTAAGTTACAAAAATAACTTGCCTATTAATTTATGTTTGTATTACATTCTATACATTTTATATTTGTATTCTTACTAATAACCTAATATATTTTTGAAATGCATTTTACAGTATGGATTTGAAATTTTGGGACTTAGTGAATCGGAAATAATTAGTATTTTTAAGATTATTAGCAGTATATTAAAATTGGGCAATTTGAATTTGGTACCAACTAATAACATCGATGGAACTGAAGGGTGCATTATTACAAATGATTATGGTATGATTTAAAAATCAATTAAATTATTTTCAGTTTTAATAATTAATATTTACAATAGTCAGTATTTATTAATCAGTATCTATTTAAATATATTAAACATGACTCAATAATTGAAGATTATTATCATTAAAATGATACTCATTTAAAGAAAATAGGAGCTAATGAAAATAAGTTTTTTTTAAATTGTTTATTAGTAAAATTTTTTTTTTGAATTGGTTTTCAGAGTTATATGAACTTGGTGAATTGTTAGGTACTGATGGTGAGGCTTTAAAAAAAGTCCTCACATCATCAGCATTATCATCTGGAATTTCTGCGAAAGAAGCTCGTTACATCAAGGACTTGCTTGCTCAGTCATTGTATACTAGATTATTTTCATGGTTGATAGCAAGACTCAACCAATGTGTTAAAGCTGAAGCAAAATATAAACGAAGAAATTTAGGCTTTTTGGATGCTTTTGGTTTTGATTATTCTGACAGTCAGATGGATTGGGATAATTTTGTGTTGAATTCCTGTAATGATAAAATCCATAATTTAGTAATAACAGCCACATTAAAAGACGAGCAGCAAGAATATGCGATAGAAAGAATACAATGGTGTCTTATTCCATTTTATGATAATACATCAGTTTGTGAACTAATATTCAAGGTGCGCTTTTGGTTTAATTAGTAAATAAAATAGTCACTAGATAAAACTTCATAATAATTATGTTTATATAAAAATTACTAAACCTTTTTATATAATTATTCTAATGTAGACATATGGAGGATTATTGAGTATAATGGACGATTTAATATTGGATAATAATAGTATAACAGTTTTTAAACGAATTTGTGCGTTACAACGACAGTACAGCTCATCGTCTTCCGAAGACCAAATCAGTTCTGCAGTTGAGCAAATATCATTAAATGACAGTTTCATGTAAGAATACTATTGTGCTTTAAAATAAGATCATTTTTACTACTTAAAATATACCTTAGCATTTAAAAAATAATTAATTTGTTGTAATAGAATTAAAACGCAATTGTTTAGAAAAAAAGTATTTTAAATATAATTTGTAAAATAAAATAAAATTTGACATCAGTTTCTTCTAGAGCTTAAACAGTTGTTTTTAGTTAATAAAAGTAGACATAAAATCGGTTTATATTGCCCAGAAAATTATTATAAAAGTAGCCTACTCGTTACCGCCAACATACCCTTCAATAGATATTTTTAAAAATACTAACATACTATCAATCTATAAATTATACATTAAACAAACACTTATAAAAACAATTCAAATGCAGATACTTAATAATACAGATATAATAGACAGTAGAACAGGTAATAACATAAAATTACCTTATATATCACTATCCAGTACAAAAAGTGCTCCCGATTATATGGTCAAAACAATATTCAACAATTTAGGAAATGATGTAAAGAGTCTAATAAAGTATGAATGTGAAAATCAGTCTAATAAAACCAATGAAAAAAATATAATTAACAAAAATCGTATAAAAAATATAATTACTAAAATAGTAAATGACCTAGATGAGAATGTGTGTAAAAATCAATTATTAAAAAGCATCTATGTGTAAATATAAATAATTATCTATTATTATCGTTTAGTTATATAATTATAAGATAATGTTATTTAGAGAATCAAAATACATCATTCTCAATTGTATAAGACACATGATATTTTATTTCATTATATTATAAGTAATATGTATAGGAACTCCGTATACCAGAAACGAGCTTGCTCAGTTGGTATACGTATCAGCTCTTATCACTATTATTGTAATAATTTAACTTTTGTAATTTGATTATTGTATTGAAATAATGATATTGATTTTTGCTGAAATAAATAAATAGATTAATTTTATTTATTATTTTAAATTAATATACAATTTTTATTTAAGATTAAATAAAAATAATAAATACATTTTGTTTTATAAATAACTAAATAAATTTAAATTTATAATTTTTTTATAATTCATATTTGTAAGAGTAACCTTTGTTTATTTTTTATTTACATTTTTTTTCCAGGTTAAATCATTTTATGGGCCCAGTTAAGTATAGTATTAATACTTTTGTTGACAAAAATAAAAACAGTTTGAGTCCTTTGTTATGTTCTACTATGTATAACGGTACTCATCCATTATTGAAGTCTTTGTTTCCTGAAGGTAATATATTAAATTGTAATATCTATGTTTATAAGTTCAGTCATTGACTATATTAATAAAGTGAGCAATATCATTTATAAATTATCAGAATGTCAGCATAAATAATAGCTGTGTCTACAAACTTGCAAACTGCAAAGCAACTTTTTTATTTCTTGTTTTGTAGAAAAACTATTTATAACTATAGAGTATAGTGCACCATGTAGGCTTATATATTCAAATCAATATGTAATCAATTATTTAATCTATTCTGTGATTATACTCAATACATACTCAATACATAGCATTTGTATTCTCTATGATTTATGTATAATGTGCCTACTTTTTATTTAAACTCAAAAAATATTGCCATTAACTTAATACTGTTTCAATAAACTTATTGAAGAATGAAACAAAATATTTGTATGTTATCAAAAATATTATGTTATTGATGTGTTTACAATATAACAGTTTTTATAATAAATTGGTCAATTTTTGTGTTTGAACATACATTTGTAAAATACAATCTGATATCAATAATCAATTTCTAATGAATCAAACATATTTTTAAAGTTTGTTAATTATTTTTTTCAGGAAATCCAGAAAGATTGTCATCATTTACTGTTTCCAATCCAGCCAGTCAATTACGTGTTTGGGCAGAAGCATTTTCTGCAACATTATCTGGTCGTCGTTGCCATTATGTAACATGTATATCACCTAATCGTTATTGTCAAGTAAACTCTTTTGACCCTGCTTTTGTTCAGCAACAAGTTAGATGGTTTAGGTAATCAGTAAATAAATAACTAATAATTACTTAAACTAAATGTAAACTATAAATGTTATTTTTTTGTACTTTAGTCTTGTAGAAATTGTTCGGTTGCGTAGATCAGGTTTCTGCTATCGACTTACATTTGAAGAATTCCTTGCACGGTATAAAATGCTTAGTCCAGCAACTTGGCCTAGACCTCGGTATGGAAACACAGCTCGTTCTATACGGGCGTTGGTTGTATGCTTACCAATACCCAGTGGAGAGTTTGTGTATGGTGTATCCAAAGTGTTTGTACGTTCACCAAGGTCCGTATGGGAATTAGAACAATTGAGAGCAGAACGTCTTAACCAACTTGCAGCTTTAGTGCAGGAAGCTTGGCATAGACATAAAAGACAAAATTCTTCGCATAACTTATCAAATAAATGTCAACATTTTAGGTATTCATTTATTATATTATTCAAAAATATTATAAGTTTTTAATTTCACAATTTTTGTATAGAATAACTGATACACTTTTAGCTGCCAAATGCATTACTAGAACAGTTTTAACTTGGCAGGTAAGAAATAATATTAAATAATATTTTATACATATATTAAAAAAAGTTTTTTATTGAATTTGATGCATAATACAATTTTATTAAAAGTATATGGTATTTGTTTTTATATTGATAAAACTAGTTGTAATTTTTATTTGGTATGTGATATTGTAATTTTATTTTGCATTTTTTATTGTATACCTATCTATTAATTATTTGTTTAGTAGTTTTTATATCATCAATCATTCTTTGTCGTACAATCTTTAAAAATTTACTTAAATCCATGTGATTATTTTATTTTTATTAATTATTTAATAGAAATAAATAGTGATTTTAAATAAAATTGTACTTATACAAAGTTAGTTGTTATGCAGTATTTTTTTTCTAGATTTTAATTTAATATAGGTATTGTTATTTAATATTAAAATTATAATTATTTAAGTATACTATGTTTATTAACATATAAATCTATTTCAGAAACGTCAATATTTGATGAGATTATCAAGAAGCTTAAGTGTAGCTACTGAGTCGCCTATTTGCAGAGTTTGGGTACCATTGTCTAATGCTCGATTTGCGCACACACATTATTTATTAGAGACCCTACACCACAAATGGAGAGTAAGTTTTAGATTTTGTTAGATACAATTAGTGGTAGTTTTATTATGTTGTTTAAAAAAATTGAAAAAATTGAATAAATGTCATTATTAATTAATAGAAAAAAAAAATAAGAAAATGTATGCCTAATTATACCCAACCATGCCTAATTATACATTTATGGTATATAAGTGAGACTAAAGCATCACATATGGGTATCACATCCTCTTAAACATTGTCCCTTTTTTACTTGTCATTTAAATTTTATTGTTGATAGTTAATGCCATACAGTTTTTTAATACCTAGTAACAAACAATTATTAGTACAACTATAAGTTGTGATAAGTAGTAAATGAATTAAAAAAATACAAATTATTTTTATTCAATATTTTATTTTTTATGAATAAGAAAAAGAAGGGTCCAAATTATCTTGCTACATAGAATAACAGAGTAGTCGATTTTCTTCACAATTAGAGATAGACTGATAAGAGGGTATTTTGAAAACAATTAGAGATTGTAGATACTATTATAGCATATTAGATAGTATTTTTTTACCATTTATTAAATTATTAATAAAAGTTAAGTAGCCACATGTCTATGTTCAACTAAATAATCCAAAAGTAGATGTACAAATAATATGAGTGTAATCGCGAGAAGGGCAATCAATTTTAATTAAGTATTTGGCAAACCTTAAGAATTTTTGTTGAACCCTTTTTAATTGACAAGAAATGGTTGCTGTACTAGAATTCCAGATAACTATGGTTCTTTAACTTTTATGCACTGAGGACTCATTTACAATATATAGTATAGCAAAGACCCCCTCCTCGAAAAAAAAACATTTTTGATTTTGGTTATTTAGTATTTTAATAATTCAAATCTAGTCCACAGACCTCCTAGTAACCATTTATAAAAATTAAATATTTGGAAATAAAATAGAGGTATAATTAATGAAGTTAAAATATATCAATGGATTTCTGACATGGCTTTGGTATGACACTTAAAAATATTAAAAGATAAACCTAAAGTACTTTTTAGTTATTTTGAAGGAAGTGACAAATACTTTCATATTGTTAACTAATGTCAATAGGTATAAATTACATGGAGCTCGGTTTGCACTATTAATAAATAAAGAACAAATTATCAGGGGTGGATGACAACATGTAGGACACCAGAGTACAAAGTTGTGGGAAGAGAAATAATCATTGATATCCAAACAAAATTTTATAAAAATGTTTTAACATTATTATTTTTTAAACTACAAAAAGTTATTTTTATTTCCAATCAAAAATAATAAGTGTATTCAAAACCTTGTTTTTATGTATCTTCATTAGAAGTTATTAGAAGTTTGAATATATTTATACATAACATTGATTGCTAAAATAAACAAATAAAAATAATATAATGGATTTACTGTTCTTATGAATAAAATAAAATATGCATTGATAAAATGTTTGTATTTAGTGTCATAAATATCGGGATAAATTAGATCAAACGTCAAGAAATCGTATGCGTGAAAAAGTCACTGCCAGCATCATATTTAAAAATCGTAAAGCAAGTTATAGTCAGAGTGTTGCACACCCATTTATTGGTGATTATGTTCGTCTAAGGCAACATACTCAATGGAAAAAGACTGCTTTGCAGTGTGATGATCATCATGTAGTGTTTGCTGATATAGTGAACAAAATTACACGGAGTAGTGGCAAAGTAGTTATTTCCCGAGATTACTTTCTTAGAATTTTATTAAGGATTAATAACTTTATTTTGTTTAGTTTGTACCAACTCTACTTGTGATTTCAACAAAGTCTATGTTAATATTAGACCATAGAACCTTACAAGTGAAATACAGAGTACCAGCTGCAGATATTTATAGATTATCATTATCACCATTTTTAGATAATGTTGCAGTATTTCATATAAAATCAGTAAGTCTTCAAATTAGATTAATATAACTTTTTAACTAATCATAAAAATAAATCCATTTCTTAAATAGTTAAGTCTATGCATTTTTTAATATAAAAATATTTTATTAGGCGTATGTGAGATGTGCTGAAGAAGAAGATGACTTGGGTGGGGAGTGGTCACCATCACCAAGTGGATGTTTATTTCACCAAGGACCTGATGTCGGTCCTTCAGATAGTACTTATAAAAAAAAGGGAGATATTGTTCTTCAAACTAGTCATGTCATAGAAATAGTCACCAAACTGTTTTTAGTTATTCAAAACGTGTCTGGTAGTCCTCCAGATGTAAACATATCTACTAGGTAATTTTTTAGTCATCTTAAAACTAAAAACCATTAATTAATTATTCTTTTGCAGGTTTGATGCAAGTTTTGGTGACCAAACTGTAACTATAGCATTCAAATATTTAGGATTACCAGATATAGCACCAGGTCAAATTAAAATTGTTCGTAAAACCAATAAGATGGAGATATTTGTATAAGTAGACAGTCAGTAATGTTTCGTCTATGTGCCTTACAATATTAATATTTGAGGCTGTCACTGCCATTTTGTAGCTAATACTTTGTTGTAGTATCAGTTAAGCCATGTTGGAAATGTTGGTTGTAAAGCCGTTAAGTATATAAAATTAATCACATTTTTATTTATTATAAACTATAAAGTATTGCACTATGTTGAAATTGTTTTATTATTTGTTAATTTAATAATATGAAATAAAATCATCTTTATTTCATTTGAAAAGTTTTTTTATGTTGTAAAATCGCAATATAAATATTATATTACATAATTTTACATATGATGACATAATTTTGTTATTATACAGTTTTGGATCAAATTCTATAGGGTGCACATAATAGAACTATAAAAAAACTTCTCAAATAATACAAATATACAAATTAATAAAAAATACTAAAAAAAAATAAAAAATGAATAAGCTATACACGATATAGAGTAATTGGTTGTTATCAACAGTCTTGTTAAGAATACATTTCAGATGTATTCAGAATATGTATTTAAATACTTAGTGTCATTTATATTTTAAATACATATTCAAATACTGTCTTTCAAAAGTATTTGAATATAAATGAAAATACATTTTAAAATTATTCAAAATACTTGACAAGTATTTTTTTTTTGTTTTTTTAAATATTTGTATGTTTATCACAAATGTATATTTAAAATTATAAATAAATATTTAAATGAAATAATCAATAAATACATTTTTAATTAGTTCAAGAATTTCAGATGTCAAATACCTTATTATATTTTAATCAGGTTGACTACTGTGTCATTGGGGGTTTGACTAAATCTTATAAATTCTTAGATGTATTATAAAATATTATTGTGAGAACAATTTTATAAGTAGTAAAATATGAAACAAAAATATTGATCATTAAAATACAATGGTGAAAATAAAAAACTTTTTAGTATTCTGGAATAAAATACAAAGAAAAAGTATTTTTTAAGTATTTAAAATACACTTGTCATAAAGTATTTGAACCTAACAAGACTGGTTATCTACTACACTGTTTGCTCATTTTGGCACAGGATGATGGTGTGTCGTAATACAGTGGCATACGTACAGTGGGTGGGTGGGTGGGATGAGACTTGGGTATTGTTTCCCCATGACATTTTTTTAAAGACTGGCACTCATTTGTGTACTTATTTAATACTGCTATTGTTTATTTTATAGAAATATTACAAAAAAACCTGAACCCCCTATGTTGGCTGTACATAACTATTAACTAAGATAATAGGTTTAACTTAGTTTTAAAACTATTATACAATTATAATATATTGTATTGTATTGTCATACAAAAATAAATCACTGAGCGGTCAAATATTATTTTGTTGTGGAGAAACAATGTACATCAGCAACGTTGTATATGTATAACTATATCAACTGTAAGTGAATATTTAAATATTATGTAATAAATTGTTTCCATGTGTGGATACATTTATTGCATGTTCTTATATTATACATATATCATAATGGTTATATTGAGAATTCCTTAAGATACATTCAAAAATTTGTTTGGGGGGTAGCAGGTAAAATAAAAAAAATGTAATCCTACGACAAACATAACCAAATTATACCAATGTGGTATTATTAAATATGAAAACTATGAAACATAAAACTTTTGCGGCACTACTCCCAACTCCCACTTAAGTTTTTACTGGACATGGCTTAGAAAAATATTTAGTTGTAAAATCTATACATTTTTTATTTCAATCATAGTCTGTATATGGCTCATAAGATGTGAAGAATACAGGTAATGTAATAGATACATATTTACTTTTTGTATTTTATTAGTTATGAGTTATCACAAGGACTATTTCAAATTTTACTTTGTACAACTATTTTATTTTAAATACATCATACTCAGCTAAGATGGAAAAGCTCTAACATAAATATAAAATATGTTTTAAAAACGAGGTAGGAACTTTTTTTTAAGAATATTATATTATTGTGTTTTTTGTATACTGATTAAATAAGCCAATAAGAGTTCAGCATTCTGCTTTATTTTTTAACTTTTTCTGGTAAACAATAAATGGGGGACATTGCCCCCCGGCATGCCTTATTAATTATTCTTGTGTCGTTTTTGAGATATCAGTTTTACATATTTTGCTACCTCAATGGACACAACTAGAATGCTTTTTCATGGTATTTCCTACGTCCTTCTCAGGTTTATATAAATATATAAGTTAACATTAATACATAATATTATGTATTATTATATTAGTATATTACGTTAAGTAAGGACTTCCAACTTATTAATATATAATATAATATTCATAAGTATATTTATAAATAATGATCACCCGGCGTTATGAATAGGCAATTTAGGTTCATTACCATCATTAGTCCATTTTCCTGGTATCTCATATAGTTTCACGCCATTCACACATGACGTTGTACATGTATGTATAGGCTTTCAGGTACACTATGCCACCACTGACTGTCAAAAGTCTGTTTTCTCAACAAATATGGAATACTATTGAAAGTAGGGGGAGTAAGGAGCAATCCAGTGCCTCAATTAAAATTTAGAAAGCCTAATATAGCAAAAATATTTTAGAAGAGGTACTTGTCCCGTGGACATATAGACGCAAATTGGTTGTGACTAATCCCACTTTTAAAAAACATTCACCCTACCAAATATTATAGTCGACTACAGTTTTATTTCCATTACATTAGATGTTATACTTATAAAATATGTATACTGTATAGGCATAATAATACCTATAATATATCCTAAAGGGATTGGGAGGGTTATTTGGGCGTGTTTCTGAAATCGTGAAATCTATTTCAAACGATGCGGAGAACCGGATGCGGAGCAGCACGACGGATGTGAATAAAAAAAGATTTTTTTTAATGAGAATTTATTTTTGCAATTACACCGATCAATACACACAATTTTAAATGCAATTGAAAATGAAAAAATTAATTCAACCTCTTGTATAACTAATGTCTAGTATAGAAAAATAAATTACTTTAATAGCAATAATATCATTCAATGTACTTAGTAATATAGGCTGACGACTGTCTTTGCTCAGAATCGGTTTTCGCATACAATGATTTCATTCACTGATTTCGAAAAAGAAGGAATTATTAGAAGTAATATTTATTATAATTTTTTATAACAAAGTTGTTATTTAATTGAAAATGAAGGGATTGGACCCAATAGATGTGTAACTACCGAAAGCACAGTAATAGAACCAAAAGATTCAGAGGTCACTACTCAAGTAAAAAAATGAATAATGCATGAATGTTAAAATAATTATAATATTTATAGGTATCTATTGATCAGGGGCGGACTGGGAAGGGTCCAGCTCACTATTCCAAGTTCATTAGCGGCCCTATTACTAAACGTCTAACCCCCCCCCACTAAAAAAAAAAAAATGTTTACTCAAATTATGATTACAGGCCTATGTAAATTGTGTGGCCCAAATTATCTTTTATACAAAATAATAATTACTAAATGTTATGAATAATGTTATGATTATGAATTTATGAATATATAAATGGTTCTTATGATATATTATTATATATTATTATTATTATTTTTTTTTTATTAACATTATTCCCTCGACAACATGGGCCATTGGGCTTACAGAGAGAACATTATAAATTACATAGATGGTATACTATATCTAATTTACACTAAATTTTGGTTATAAGATAATTGGCTGTAATAAATTGGATGATGGTTGATGGATTGAGGGCGATTGCTTAATATTTCTGATAGTGCTTCGGGGAGGTTGAGGCTTGTTCGGGTATTGTTGTATGTTCGGCATTAGGTGAGAATGTGGCTGATGGTGACTTGAACACCGCAGGTTGTACACATTGGGGGCTCTTCCTTGGACATTAGGAAGCTGTGGGAGATTTTCGTGTGTCCAATTCTGAGTCTAGTTATTATGACTTTTCGGTGAATTTCGAGAGGAAATTACCAATTGTCAATGTTATGTTTTATATGATTTAATTTCGTGTAATAAGATGACCACTTCTGATGCCATCTTTGTTGGCATTTCTTAGCTATAAGCATTCGTATGTCGCTAGAAGAAATGATTTGTGTAGCTGATGATAGAGGGGAGGAGATTTAAGTTTTGGCTGCGAGATCAGCGAGTTCGTTTTCTTTTATATTGGAATGTCCGGGGATCCAAAAGAGTTTGATTTTGGAGTTATTATGGTATTGTAAGGTGTAGATTTTGTTCTGAATATGTAGGCCAATGTCTGATAGATTATATGTGTTTTTATACTGTTAATCGCGCTGAGGGAGTCGGTGAAGATAATAGTGTCTTGTAGGTGGTGATCGGATATTATCTCGAGTGCTTTTAATATGGAAATTGATTCAGCTGTGAACACTGAGCAAGAGTTGGGAAGTTTGTACATGAATTCCGCGTTATTCCAAATTACTGCAGCACCGACGCCGTATTGGCTTTTGGAAGCATCCGTGTACATTTTTTCGCTTGTGATGTTTTAAATTATGTGGAGATATTCTTTTTTGTAGATAGAAGGGGATGTGTCTTCTTTTTTGAATCTAGATAGTTCGGTGTTGGTTTCAATGAGATTTTTCCATTGGGGGGTCAGAGTGGGTGTAATAGTGAGTACTTTAGAAATATCGAGATTATTCTCCAGGAGTAGTGATGGTAGCATTTCAAAAATTGGTTTGAAGTCGAGAGAGGGGAGGGTTGCTAATTTTAATTCGTGATTCAATGTTATTTTGTCTTATGTCGAGAGGATGTGTACTGGCCAGATTATAGACACTGGGTATTGGACTTGAACGTAAAGTGCCGATTGACATACGAAGACCTGAGTTGTGGATTGTATCTAGTTTTTTTTAATCGATTTATGTGTCATTGTCCAAATGAAAGATCCGTACTTGGGTTTGGAAAGTATAAGGGACTTGTATATTGTTAATAGGACATGAGTTTTGGAACCCCATGATGTGTGGGATAGCATTTTTATAATATTGAGACGTGGAGATATTGAGTTTTAGATAAAAGTTTTAGATAAAATTGAACATTTGGTTTTGGCTTAGTATATTAGTGAGACTCTTTAATATGTGTGGTTTCCATGTTGTATCGTAGGCTTTCCTCAAATCTAGACTGATCATACCTAAGTATTGATTTTCGGAGTATGTGTTTTGTATTTCTGTGTGTATTTTGGATAAACAGTTATATGTACCGTTATTTTTCCGGAACCCGCATTGTTCGGAGGTGAGATAATGAGACTGTTCGCTACATGGCGTTGGCCAATGCCTTGCTGCAAGATGCAACTTGCAATATTTTGTATTTATTTATAGATACGTAAATACGTTGCTATCCATAGCATATTGTCATATAATTATAATATAATACATTAATATCCGATAGGACGATAACGTTCGCAGAAACAAAATATTTTTATTTGTTTTGAATGTTGATGTCTGTATTAATATTTTAATATTTTGTACTATGTGTAGTTGTTAACGGGAAACGGCTACCGCCGCTTAAAGCGTCCAATATAATAATAATAAATATAATATTATTATAAAAGATAATAAAAAAAGTACAAATATCAAATTATAGCTACTTTGCTAGTGGCCCAAAACGCAGAAGCTGGTACCGGCCCACTGTGCTATATAATAGTGGCACACCGGGCCAGTCCGCTACTGCTATTGATTGTACATTTATTACTGACAGTATTAACTATTACATAACCAACAACAAAATATAACTAACCTAAAAAACCACACATCACATTCGGTTAATTTGGGTATTTCGAAAAAAATTAGGTTTATAGGCGTTGGATTTTTTAAGAGTTTCTAGGGGTTTTACGGGTTCTAATTTGAGTGCAAGACTCTGTCTTTCTATCTACCTATAACGTTCACAGGATAATATTTGAATATTTCATAAATATAAGTAATTAGTCATGACTATTCATATATATATATATGAATTGCGCCATAAATCAAAGGTAAAAAAATATGGAATCGAAAAGGTTGTACATCAACATCAGTTTTGCCGAACGATATTAAGGTAGGTTAGGTTAGGTTAGGTTAGGGTAGGTACATACTTGTTGGCGTTCACGGTATGCATCAATTGCGCCGAACGATATGAGGGTATATTATGTGTTAGCATGTATATCAGAGTTTCATTAAATGTGTTACGTGGAACCCCAGAGTTCCATGGAGATCACTCAAACGTTGCGCAGAACTAAAGTTTTTTTTTCAAAATATTCAAGAAAATTATTTTAAAAAATCTGACTAAAGATCAGTGGCGACTAGTGGGTAAAAGTCCTGTTATAATATTTTAACACTACATAGTAATCAATTACAGTAAAAAATGATTTAAAATGTATACTATACATTGATTGTGCCAGCACCGTTGCCTATTATGCGTCTGGCGTCTGCTATCTATATATACAAAAACAATTAGAAATTGATATCCATCAACGAAAATCAGACTCTAAATTTGGTACCTATTTAATGTGTGAATCGTGAATAATTTTGATTTGTTCAGGTCTACATTAATAAGACGTTCGATTTTTTGTTATGGTATTTTCGTGGCACAATTGATGTAGGTATAGTGTACCTATTTATACTTATTTAATTTGTGATAAATTTACAGGCTCATAAGATTTATACTTTTTTAATTTGTTAATCTGAAAAAATGCGTTATTGACGAATGACGAACACCGGTTCAAACATCCCGTTAGTTGCCTTGCGCAAAAGATACAATGACAAAAACGTATTAAAAGCGTATTGTTTATGTTCGAATATTTTACACAGCTTACTAAAAAATGCGCGTGTCCAGACAAATAATTTTTTCAAAAACCATATTATACCGCTTCGAAGTTGGCCAAAATCACGAGTGACAACATATGGGCACATGGCAAGATACTAAAATTAATAGCGTAAAACTTACGTAACGATTATTGAAGTAATGATCACCACGTCGAAATAGAACAAATATATGCGTGGTAAATTAAAAATAATTATTCAAAAACGCGTTTCGGAGTGAGTTTATCTCCCGGGCTGACCTCTAAACCGGTTTCACAGCGTGTTCACTATACGGTATATAGGTATAGTATTAACCATGTTGTATTATTTACCGTATACACGCGGCTATGCGACATTTATATAGATATATACGTTAATCGTAGAAATATGTATAGTGGTGGTAAGACCGGCCGTGCAGATAAAATATTATACTGCAGTTACCTTATATGTTGTAATATATAGAGAGATGCACAGAGACGCCAGTTGAGCTAGGGCTCCGGTGGCGTGTTCATCTCTCCGATTAACTACTATTCGACATAATAATATTACACCGTCGACCATCTCTACTGCTATTGATCATGTTCGGCACGAAGTTGCAAGTGAGTGTTTATTACGTTATCCGATAATCGACGGTTTAGAGCACACACATTACCTACAATCCGCTTTTCCACGATATAGTACTTTATACGTCCTCGAAATAATTAATTTAATTCTCTCTGTTTTTGAATACGAGTACGTTTTTTATTACGTTTATTACGTTTTTCATTAAAATTGTTGCCAGCATTTCAACTACCCCCTGTAAAAAAACGCTATTTAAGTTCTAAAAATAATATATTATTTACACTTGATTGCTTATATTTATAAATATAATTTCATATTCGCGACTTACAATACGCGTACGTCATTATCGATCGTAAACGTGTCACGTATACTCACGTGTGTCCGATATCGGTTTGAGAATTTTTTTTTTTTAGAGAAGAACGTTGGATTTGCGATACAATGAGATGTGGAACGATTGGGACGGCACGGGTGAACACCAAACGCCGAAGGAGTACGTACACGGACAATTGGTGTTGTCTTGGAAAAAAATTAATGTACAAGTGAAACAAACCACTCAAAAGTTTTTCCAGCCATCGAAAACCTCGTACAAACAAATATTACAAAACGGTGAATACGAAATGTTAGCTCTTAGCTGGTATCGGGATATAATATAATATAATATTATGTACTAACGTCGTCATCGAATTAAAATATTTTTAAAAATGTTTGTAACGGCATATGAGAACGATACACTATAATATTTTGCGTAAGCATGTAATAGCCAACTACATAGATTAAATATATACTCTAACCAAGGACATATATATTTATATGCCAAGTAGGTTAAAAAGTATAGGTATCTAAGTATATAACATTTTCAATATTTATATCAGCGTTGTCCACCCAATGCTATATCAAACATGTCATATTCACACATTATTTTCCATCGATAAATCATGATTTATTTGTAATTCGTACCCACCTATTTATAAATGTAATAAACATAATATTATATTCATTTTTGCAAAAACTTATTAAAAAGTAAATATAAGATAAATTATAAAAAGATATTGAGATATAATAATAATTATATTTCGTTGTATTTTCGTTTTATAGGTTGTTTAAGTTATTGAGATCGCGTAACAACAAATAATAACATTATATTATTTATATAATGAATAACGATCCAATGTTTAAAAAAAAGATATGCTGTCTTAATTAATAATCGTGTTTAATTTATTTTCTTAACACTTATGGGAGCAAAAGTACAGACATTGATTTTTCAATATTAAACTAAAATAAAAATCAAAACAACAACAATTTGGATATTGTATTGTTGTATTTGGATAATAACTCCATGTTGATTACCTATGCAGTTTATTTAACAGACAGCATACAATTAAAATAGCTTATCATACAATAGCCATTACAATTATCAAGGATCTAATTGTATTTTAAATTTGAGACCCACAGGATTTTGTTTACATAATATCATTAATTCTATAGATTTCATAGCATATACTTAAATGGTATATATGACTAGAAAAAAAACTTTTGTACATAGTTTAACTGCGCCCCCCCTCAAAAACAACAATTTTAATAAAAAATATATATTTGTTATAACATTTTCTCACAGTCTAGTCAAATCTGAAATGATGGCACTGATTGGGAGGTAAAGTAGTAACCACAAACAACGTAATTTAATATACCTATATAATATGATACTATATTATTGAAATTTAGCTCTATCACATTTTTACTTTTTGTTTTTCGTTTGGGTAATATTTTTTTAAAAAGTAGTAGCCCGATTTTATTTTGGGTTTTTAATATGTAATATGTGTTTATTGTTTGATACTTTTAGTAAGTAATGGGATATGAACGGTTTTTAATTTAATTGGAAATCATACTACAACTAATGAGTAATGATTAATTATATTTAATTTAGAACTATAAATTATAGAACCGTAAATTACGTTCGAGAAATAAAGATAAGTAAAATTGATTGACGTGCTTTTTCTTACAAGTAATTGTTTCTTATATATATGGTATTAAATGTTTAAACTAATAAATAAATTGTAGATTATTGTATTTCTGTATAATCTATCTCCCCTCACTTCCCATTAACTGGGGCTAAGCAATATATTTCAAAATAATTTTAATTGTTTGTACTTTTTTTTAAAATTTAATTTTCTACTAATATATAGGTACTAATAATAATAAGTACTTATTCAAATTATATCATTGACAAAAATTGCAATGCCTAATAATAATAAAAATGTTTTATCTTAGTCATTAATATAATACTCGGCTAGACTCATAAATCGTAATTCATAGACTCGTAAATTCCGTCGAGTCTGTTAGATTGGTATGAAATCACCAAATGTATTGTCTACTGATAACATATTGTAGTTGCGGTTTTAATTATTATAATTTATAATCGCTTTATTTTTTTAAGTAATACCTACATTGATTTATAGGGATAGATAATGTTAAATAGCGGCATTCAAAAGAAACATTGATACCAATAATAATACTATTTTTATTAGAAAATTAAATTAATTAAATTAAACTATGTAATTTATTTAAAAATTTTTTTATTTATCTAATAGTATTAGACTATATAATATTAACTTACTCAAATCTTTGAGTAATTCACTTCTGTGAGTAGAAAATACACAATATATTCTGTTATTATTGCTTTACAAACACAGAAATGTTTTCTCCAAAATCATTTATTTACTAATTTGATGTTTTAAATGTTTTCAGTTAGCGGAAACGTACAATGTGGAAACCTTCTAGGAATAATGGGTCCAAGGTATTAAATTAATTAATTTTAATTCACCTAAATAATATTTTTTTGTTTATATTTTATAATTTTTTTTATTTAGTGGTTCAGGAAAAACAACATTGATGTCTACCATAAGTCACCGAACTAAAGGTATGTAAGGTGTTTCTGTACTAGTTATTTTATCCTTAGTTGATTATTGTTTATTTTTTTTTAGGGAACTTCGAAGGAGAATTATTGCTTAACGGACAACCAGTATCTGAAGAAGTCATGATTAAGATATCTGGTTTTGTTCCACAACACGATATTAGTTTTGATCAGTTGACAGCATTTGAACACTTGTCTCTGATGGTACAGAAATAGCATTATACAATATTTTATAAAACTTACTTTTTAATTTTCGTTTATCTTGCTATTTTAAGGCCAAATTGAAAGTCTCTCGCAATACAACCAAAATAGCATTGGATGAACACATCAATAAAATAATTTCCACGTTGGGCATGGCTAAGTTTTTGGACACGAGAATATCGTTTTTGTCTGGAGGGGAACGGAAAAAAATTGCTCTCGCAGTTCAATTATTAAACGACCCGCCGATATTGTTTTGTGACGAAATAACAACAGGTCTGGACAGTTACTCAGCCGCGCACATCGTGAACACTTTAAAAAGTGTCGCACGAATGGGTAAAATTGTGATATGCACCATTCATCAACCGGCGTCTGGTGTATTCGGAAAATTCGATGAAGTAATATTGCTATCAAACGGATTGTTAGCATATCAAGGACCTGTCACCATGGTCCATCAGCTATTTCAAAAGTATAGTTCAAATTTTTATATTACGATAATTTATTAAAAATAAATGTTTATATTATGATGTAGGTTCAATTATGAATGCCCGGATATGTACAACGAAGCCGACTTTGTGATTTCTATTCTTAATTCTGAAAATGTAAAAGTTAAAGAAAATGTAATAGAAATGTGCAAGTTAACTTCAACGGATCAACAAACGAATCTAAACTATGATTTATATAACAATCAAGTAAACAGAATTAAATTATTTAAGAAATAAGATTGTAATAATATATTAATATCGTTTTACGAATAATGTACTTATTTACAATATTTTCAGACTCAATTTGATATTCAACATTTAGAAACGTTAGAAACGTAAGTAAACGCGTGTCCTTTGTTAAAAAATATATGTTATAACTTATAACATTTATCGTGATTATTTATAATGAATTAGGCTGTGTGTTGCATTATAATAATAACAAATATTTTATATTGATGATTATATTAAAAATAAAATAATAAAAAAATATGATTCTGATCTTATTATTTTTTATTTAGACAAAGGCCAACATGGCTTACACAGTTCAGATTGGTTTCGGATAGATCCATCAAATGTTTTGTAAGAAATTACAAGAATAATCTACTGGAACTGGGAACTATTTGGGTAATTACCTACTATATAAATTTAAATATGTTTTTCGTTACCATTAAATTTAAAAAAAAAATTTCTTTTATATATTTTTTCTGTGTATAGTTGTTTTAAAAACACAATTAATATCACTTATATAATTTTGTATACTTTATACATGGTGTAAAAATATCTTCATTTTATGATTAGATATTAGATTGATAAATGAAAAAATTATTTACACAAAAATTCATTTTTATTAAAAACACATCATTAAAAAAAGGGCAAGATCGCTTGGAAAACGTACATATATTTTAGATTCTGAGCAGAATGAATGAATGTATTGGATTTACAATGACGTGATTTTTTTTAGTGTCGGAAAAATTTTTTTAATAGATAAATGATTATATTTTTAATGTTCATTGTGGTTTATCATAGCAAATTGGATATTGTTGCCTTTTTAACTATTTGACTTTGCGAGATCAAGTTATAAATTGCTAGAATGCTATAGTACTATTCAAAATATAATCGTGAAAAAAATCAAAAAGAAAAAAAGAAATAATAAAACAATGGGAATATTTACAAAATACCAGGTTTTTGATAAAATGTTATTTTTTGTTGTTATTAACCGCAGAAACCTGAGACTTGAAACTATAAACATTTAAATTTTAAAGTAATATTTTCTAGATTGACTTTTTTTGTGCAAATTTTAATACTCAAGCCGCTCAAGGGTTTAAACGAGTCCGTAACTCGCAAATAATTTCGGGGTGAGGGAAGTGTAAGCTAAACATTTTCGGTGTTCTAAATTCTAATTTTATTATTTTAATGTGTAAGTAATTATACATTATTATTTCGTATGGCGCTCTGTCCGAGAGTAGACCCAAAGGCCTAGTTTGGATGCTTATTTGGCAGGATTTCTAATTGGGCACCCGTAGGTTTTTGCCATGCCTGGTTGATATACATTATAGTAATAATATTGTAATACTAATATTTATTAATACAATTTATATTTAAATATTATTATAGCTGAATATTTTAAAATAATTATTAAATTATGTTATTCTATATATTTAATTAGGCAAGTGATTTATATGACAAGTATTTTTTGTAAATATATAATGGTATTACTGGAATTTGGCCGGAATTTGGCTCAGATAAAAGAAAATATTGTGGTGAACATGATTGGTGAATCTCTCTGTATATTACCAACATAATATTATAGAACTACCTAAATCAAAACCTGTTTTAATTTGATACATTTTATTTCGACACAATTCAAACCTACCACCGATAAACTATAGACGCAACTAGGTTGTGACAAAATTCATTAAGTATATTCTTTTTTGGACTCATCCATTAAAAGGAATATATTTAATTTGCTCATAATTTAAATAATTCCCGAGCAGAAACTAAATGTTTTATATAGTGGGCATTAACTATAAATTGGTATAAGATGGATATGAGATCGATTGTAATAAATTAGTATAGTTTAGGTACCTATTGAGTATATGTATAATTTTTTATTATTATACATAACTAATTTTTTTTTTTTTAAAACACGTTTGAGAAATGCTCTTTATGCTCAATTTTTTTTTGTTATTAATTATGTTTATAGTTTTTAGGTATCATTATTTCTGCTCCGTTTTCGAATTTGAAGCTCGATACAAATGCAGTACAAAATTGGGAAGGTTTTTGGTTAATTTTTGTCATTAACTTCGTGTTCCACTTCAGTTATTCTGCTATCTCAATATACCAAGTTAAATTTGCAATTGTCCACCGAGAAGTTCACAATAAAGTTTATCCGTTGAGTGTATATTTTGTGTCTGAGTTCATGATAGTGGTATGCAACGTGATAAATTAGCATTGATTACATAAAAATCATATCATACAGTTATTTTATGTTTTAGGTTTTGTGGATAATGGTAAAAATGCTATTTTACTGTATTTCTGCGTTTTGGATTGTTGGTGCTCTTTGGGGTAGCTTGCAATTATTGGTGTTTTATTTAATAGCCTTAGCAGCCTTTTCATACGGTAATTATACGTGACTTATCAATACATAATAACGATTGTAGTTTAAAAATTAAAGATGATGCAAGCTGTTGTGTATACAGCTATAGTACAAAATGTTTATACACACATTTATACCTGAAAGTAAAAAAATATTTTGATAATTGTACAACATGAAGTATAAATTACTAACAATAATAAACAAATATTTTATATTATTTATAACTTATAAGGTATCAATAATTATTATATTTTGATATTATTGTTATTACAGGAAGTTTGTTGTCAGCATATTTCACTAGTATAGAAAACACTATGATATTTGCAACAATATACGATTTCCTGACATTGCCCCTCAGTGGTGCTTATCTATCATTTATGTAAGTTGATAATACTTACTGAAGCAATTAAGTATTAGCTAATATATATTTATATTTGTGTATTTGAAAATTAGGTCTTTATCAAAAGTGATATATTCTCTAAGATACTTTTCGCTGTTCTTCCTTGGTTGTGAAACAGTATCAGTTTTATTTTGGGACAAAATCAAAACTTTACGTGAGTATATCTAATAATTGATGATTTAGGATTTAGTTTTAGGTAATTCATTCTTCTTAATAATAATATTTTTTGTGTATTGTTGTAGCGTGTCACGATGTCACTAATTGTTTGGACAGCGGTAAAGCAGTCTTAAGGAAATATGGCTATATAAGTAGTCAATTATATTCAGACATGGTGATTTTATTTCTATTTACCGTAATAGCCAATATATTTGGCTACTTTAGTGTTCTTAAAAAAATGAAAAAACAACCAGCCTATTAAAATGTAAATGGTTTCATAAATATAACAAATATATATGTATATATATTAATGTAATTAATTATACAAACTATGTAATAGCAAACAAAATATATAATTATTAAACATATATAAGAATTATTATACTTCCATTAACTAAATAATTTGTTATTGTATATATTCGATATTTATATTCAAATGTATAGTTAATAAACGGAACTATGCTTAATTTTGTAAAAACGTGTTCAATGTTCACTTTAGATTATACTATTATAGTTAAATGAAAATCATTTTATCTATAATATGGAAACAATATTTATCTATTGGTTTTATGATTAAAAAATTTAACTGAAATAATTCAATAGTATAAACAAGATATAGTAATAAGCTTATAGTTATATATGAAGGCAGGTTGTTGTATGCGATTTATACAATATCTATATATTATCCATCAATAATCTTATAAATTGTGTTGAGTTATTAACAAATATCCCCATTATCATCAAGTCAAATTAATTGTAGATTTTATAGTTGTTTTTCTTATTATTTAGAAAATTATGCACTTTTAAGTTTTGTGCATCATGGTGTTATTATTATTTTTTGTAGAATAATAAATAATTGTATATTAGTTATAATATAATAGACAATAGTCATTGTTAACGTACAAAAAATATTTAAAATTAGATAGTTAGAAAAGTTCTTCAATCAGTCGTTTCGGTGGGTAATGCATCTTGTAATCTTTTATTTTCTTCCGAAAGTATTGAAAACTTTTCGTCGTACTTAACGCGCATATTTTCAAAACGTTCCGATTGTTGTTTGTATTCCGATCTCAATTCGTCGTTTAATCTGAAAATCATATATTCCTTGTGAAAACACACATAATATAAATATATATAGTATTTTGTTGTTGAGACACACGTGTTTTGAATTCAGATATTATTGATGTCACATGATTGACAGTGATGCGCATAGGATTTTCTTATCGGGATTACTGTTATTTTGTTATTAATATGCGCTAAAAGTTAAGTACACTTTTAAAGTAAGTCAATATACGCTGCACAAGCATATAGCTTTTAAAGGGCGGTTCTGTGACAATGTTTTTAAATTTATGTTTTATATATGTATACACTTTTACATTAATCTATACAAGCATGTAGTATTAGTTAGTATGTTGTTAAAAAAATTATGATTTAAGCATAGTATAGGTTGATAAAAATGTAAAATATGAAAATATTTGTTTTTGGTGTACCTATGTGTAATATTATTAACATCTTTGAAGCTGTTTAAATCGAACTGTTAATTACATAGGTACTTATACAAAATGAATACATTTTCTATTGTAGTTATTTATGGACACATTAAAAAATTTTTTTCGCTGTTAAATTTGATAATAATATGATTATAATCTTTAAGTTTAACATTACACAAATCAGGAAACGTCGAATGATAATACAATTTCTTTTTAGTGCATTGTCTAATATTTTAGTGCATTTGTTTTTGTAATTAATTTCATTATATTATTATACTTACTTTGCAGCTAAATTCATTTTTTCAATTATTGCACTGTGACGGGTTCTCTCCGCGTTGATTTTCCCTTGAAGATTTTCCAAATCTTCCGTCATACGACTCACTTCTGTGTTACGAATAGACAACATGTGCTTTGTGATGTCCACGACTTCTTTCAATGAACTCGTCTGCACAAAAAAAAATTCAAGACATAACTATATAATATATTATATATGGTTTATTGTTTATATGTATTAATATGAGTCTATATGGCTCAAATTTCAATGCATTTGCATCTTTTTTTTGGAAAGGCTTACACGATGCTTTTCAAGCTACAATTAATGTGTTTTAAGTACTCCATATTTTAAAAACAACATTTTTTTGGGGAACACTTTTGAGGTTTTTAATTTTTTAAGGCATTTTTGACCGATTTTTGTATTATGATAAAAAAAATTGACTTTATTCATGATTGAAATATAAACATAGTAGGTACTATCCGCAAATCATTTTCATTTTGAACCATATAACACCAGGTAATCTGGTTTTATATTAGACAAGGCTGAAATTTATCTTTATGCCACACCAACCAATTAGCCAATTTAATTTCATGCAACTTTTATTGGAGTATTTTCTTATCGACCGATAATATTATATCGGTGGTCGGACACTCGGACGTGTTGTGTATTACGACGAAGTCACGAAGATACTGCATATTTTCACTCACATATCTTAGGATTTTTTGGGGAAATTTTTAGAGTTTTTAGGTTATAAATGCAGTTTTTGACATTTATGATGGATGTCTCATCGCATTAGTGAATTTGTTTCAAATTGATTTTTTAAATATGGCTCATGGAAAATTTATTTATAAATTATTACTGGACCAAAATTATTACAATACATAGAATTTTTTGGTATTTAAAATCGAGCATTATAAAAAAAAAATTATTGATTTTTGTGTTTTACGAAAATTTGAGATAGCTAATTCATAGAGTTAATAATTTTGGTAAATTTTTTAATAGTTGAATTACTTATTCCCATTAGGTGTTAAGTTAATAACGATTACCTACGTAAATTGTATAGTTTCAGAAGGAGGTAGGCGTAATAGACCATAGACATATAGTAGGTGGATTGGTATGTACGAGGACAATACTGTAGTATTATATTATATAATTTATGTATATACTATCGTTGAATATTTGATATATCAGTGGCGTATACACAGATTTTTCCAAAGAGGTTGCACAAAAAAACTAAAATTCCTATATGCATACATCATATTACATATCAAAATAATTTTGAAATTATATTCATATTTATATATTATATCTATTATATAAGTATTGCGAAAAATACCAAGGAGGGGGAGTTGAACACTCAAATCCCTTCCCCCCTGTGTGTACGCCACTGCTTTATAATAATACATAATAATATGTACAATTAATTTATATAGTATTATAGCAGCACACAAACTTGTAAAGTGAGCGCTTCAATGTGTTTTTCTTGTGTGGCGCATCGGTCGGCTTTTTCTTTCAACATGTCGATCACTTTAACTAAAAATTTTTGTAGATTTCTGTTCTGTTTTTTCAAATCTTCAGGAGACAAATCAGACACGTCGCGTAACACTTCGCCCATGTCTCCCATGTCCTGTAACACGCATTTACCAGTTGTATTACAGAAAATATAAATAATAATTATTAAATAAAAAAAATATGTTGTACCTATAGGCACACGCTAAATGAGATTTTGTGATTATATTATAGTATAACAGAAGCGTATATAGGAGAAACACAAATACGAGTAATATTACGAAATCAACAAAATGTCAGCAATAGCAATGGGGAAAATTGTACACATTTTTAAAATTATTTTATTTTAAGACAATCTGATTTGCGGGCTTTAATAATTAGTCTGATTGAGATTTTAGGGTTTCAATATAATTAAATGTAGGTTTTTGTGCACCTGGTACGTTGCTTATTTGGTTAAAATTTCGTTAATTTTGATAAATTGCATATTTCTTTTGTGCTGTGTGTTTTCTTATGAAAATAAAATTGTCTAAGGTCTAATAAAAATTCCATGTTTAATGATTAGATTTAAGCTATTAAATTCTAAAACAATATTGCATGGTTCTCGGCTATTAATTATTATTTATTATGCTTGTGAGTCATGGTTATAATATTATACATATATTAAATACTGGTCATATAATCATACCTTAACGGATCCGTGGTGAGAGGCCATGATATTATTTGACGAACACGGTTACACGCACAACAATATTAAAATAGTAATACTAATGCAGTTGACTATCTTACTGGACTACGAATAAAGTATGCGCGTTAAACGAAAGCCGAAAAATAAAAATATGTCATATGTTTTAGAACAGCCAGTGATCCACATTCGTTGGCTTGGAGTGATGCCAATCGATTTGTTTATAAATAACTTCGAATCAAGGGCCCTCCTTGTGGTATATTGTTAGCAAAAACGTCGAAACGACCTCAGGAATGATAAAAAATATTTTAATCACTTGGCTTATAGTACATTAGAAATATGAGTATCATCGCGGAAGTAGGTACCTAACGGAGTTGTCATTGCCCAGGTGAGATAGATATAATATGTGATTCATTTAACTTAAAATACTCATTAGGTATACTCATAGGTATATTAAAGAAAAGTATTGACTTTTTTCAATTTTTTTTTGTTACGTGGTTGGACATTTTTTTAAGGAAATAATATTTTTTTAATATAAAAAATACATCACAACACTGGATAATACCCACTTTTTCAGTATTGTAAGAGCCCAACCGTCTATACTACTATATCCTGGGTGGAGGCTAAGAATCTCATCACGAAGAAAATGTACCCAATCATCATGATATTTGGTTTTCCAGTTTCGTGTAGCAAGTTTTCAATATCACTGGCCGCATAAATTAAAAGTGCCCCTGTTAAAGATATACCTAATATGTGTTTTACAACAAAAATCGTTATAGTTTATAAGAACTAATTATGTAGTTATTTGTAATTACCCACCTTATTATTTCAGCGAAAGAAATAATAATTTTTCAGATAATATAATTTTTAAATTTTTTATTAAATCATACTCTTAAACTTTTTCAAAAACAGGTTTCAATAAATTTAAGTATTAGTATGATCGTATTTTTTTTTAGATTAAAATAATAATATTACTTTAACATGATATGAATATACCGATTAAATATTGAACGGGTATTAGCCAAGACTTTCGTTTTCCAAATTTTTGTACATAGAGTGAGTCTACTAAAGGTGCCCACAAGAGTTTCAAGCTCGATGGCCATTTTGATATACTGTATAATGCCTGAAAAAAAAAATATTATGTTTTGCTAAAATAGGAAATTTTTGCAGTTGCACTTTAATAGACCAGTATTTATAATCATAAAATGACTGTATTATTATTATTTATTATTTTACCTGATCGTTGTACGTCACATTTTTCTTGCTTTGCAAAAGTATCGATATAGACCCGCCTATGCCTATAGTCAAACCTTGCATTGTATACAATAACAATAACATAAAAATGTTTGTCCAATCCCCTTTTAAATTTGTTTAGGTCAATGTTGCATCCTCTATCTTCTCAGATATTTCTGGTTCAACACTGTGCCTTTGCGTTGTTTTCATGTTCAACGCTCGAAAAATAACTGTTCGGTGAGAAATGTATTATTGAACTAAATGTAATAACTAACTTTATTTTGAACACTAATTATTAAGCATTTAATTATTGAACAATTATTAAAATTTGTATGATGTAATGTATTTGAAGTTTATGCACCTTTAATTATTCAGATCCACCTGATAAACTAATTTGTAAACTAATTCCAACATAATCAACACATATAATATTCGTCGACACAATTATTTTTTATCATTATATATTAGCACAAGGACTAGAACATTCTTGCCTTAACGTTTCTAAGAATGATACAGTAAAAAAATCAAAATGATTAGTTATATAATACATTTTAACACACGAATTTGTACACACTAAATGATTAAACACATTTTACCAATCGCATTTTCTTATACGTAAAAACAAAATTGAAGACCTGAGGGCAACAACAAGACTTCTCCAATTTCTACAATTTTTCAGGAATCACTTTAAACCGTTTTAAAAATTAAATAATAGTTGTAAAAATTAACAAAAAATATATTTAGATCCAACGTCAATACGTATAAGTAGTAGGATTTGTCTGGATGTTGCACTAAACGACGCAGTTTTTTTTTCTTGATAATGTGCAATCAAAAAATTATTTTGGCCAAAATATGGAGATGTCTTGTTGTTGCCCTCAGGTCTTCAATTTTAATCTGCATTTTGGTACCTTAATTTACTGGACAACTTAAATCAATAATTATTTTTGGCCACTTATGTCTCTACGTCGATCAGTTATACATTTTGCAGCGCAGTTCAAAGAAAGTTAATAGCTGATATTGGAATTAGTCTGACGGTGCTGTTAACGAAATCCTCTCGAATTATTGATTAATTACATGTATTTTACTATTTTAACACATAGATGTAAGTAGAATATAAGAATGCATATTCCACTGTATTACTCACACTATCATAGTGTGTTAAAATGAGCAAACAGTGTAAGTGGATGACAACCAATTTTATTATCTCGTTATCCTGTATAGCTTATAAACTTTTAAAATATTTTTTAGTAATTCGTATATTTGTATTATTTGAGACATTTTTTTGTAGTTGTATTATATGCATTATGCACTCCATGCAATTCGATCCAAAACAGTATAATAACAAAATTATGTAATCATATGTAATAATGTAATGTAATATTGAAATTGTGATTTAAAAATATAAAAATACTTTTCAAATTAAATACAGATGATTTTATTTTTTATAATTAAATTAACAAATGATAAAACAATATCAAGGCGTTCCTTCAACAGTTATGCAAGAAAAAAAAATTGGACTCTACTCTACCATTAGATACATCAGATATAAAGGCAAGATGGCACCAGTTGTGGACAGATTTCACAAAAATTGAAACATTAGAGATTCCATGAAAATATTGAGCTTACCATTCGTGTCGATATCCAATACTATAGTTTTGAAATTCACACAACACCGTAGTTTTTGTTGTTGATGAACTCACCGTTTATTAAAATTTGCAAATATAATATTAATACCAACACATTTACATATATTCAAGTATACAAATACAATTATTACAATAAAAATTCATATAAATCACAATTTAAATGTAAATACAGAAAAATATAAGAAATTAAAAAATAAAATATTACATACAAATATACGTTATTTGGCTTTGTCATTTGACTTTTCTATTTTTTATTTTTATTTTTATTTTTTGCCTATTTATGTATAAGTATAATAATTTATATTTATATATATTATATATCCTTTGTTTTTGTTAACTCATTAATTTTGTATACATATTGTTTATTTTATTTTGTTTAGATGTAAGATACTTTAATTGTTGAGCCAAATTTTATAAAGGCTAAATAATAAATAAAAAATAAAAATATACGTTATTGGTGACCCACACTTTTATAAATAAGCATGTGAAAATGATGTGACAGTCCTCCGTCAGTACGGGTGTAACCCGTACCCTGGATTTAGTTGTCTTGTCGTTAATATTATTAAGATAAAAAAATTAAATTTACAGACAGTAGGGTTCTTCGAGTCGTACCCCGGAAACAAACGTATTGGTTTTAAATACATACAAATAGAATAATAAATAAGACTTGTGTGTTACTATACCAATAGGGTATTACACTCTATGTAGAGTGGCCTTTCCCTGCTGGTCACTTTGTCCGAAAGTACAGTATAACTGATACCCAGAACCTATCACCTATCCATCCGGGGAAGAAAAATCGTAGATGGACGGTCTGATGATCGTGGTAGTGGTATAACTTGACAATGCATACAGCAGCGGCTGGTCGAATGGTCCGATCCGATCACTTAGGAGTTGAAACGACGGCAACAGCGGAGACGGCACGATTCGCCGGCGTAGTGGAGGTGGCGAAGACGTGTGATTGTTTTTAAAAGTGGGCTAAGCCTCAATCCATTTACCCCAATGTCTACGGGCAAGGACCTCTAAAATATTGTTGACACATTAAGCTTTCTAAATTGTGATTGAGGCACTGGATTGCTCCTTACTCACCCTACTTAGTACATTTATACACAAACCATGCTTATTAAAACAGACTTTTTACAGTCAATGGTGTACCTGAACGGCCGAACGGGCATATGCCACGTCATGTGTGATCATATGAAATCCAAGGAAAATGGACAGAACGATGGTGATGAACCTAAATTGCCTATTCATAACGCCGTGTAATCAAAATGTATGAATATTGCTCAAATAGAATCTGAACCTGAACCTAGTAAATGAAACATACTAAAATACATTTTTTGCACATCGTTGTTTACAAAAAGACATCATTTTTTCACTGCTCTTAAAGAGCATTTGAAATGACTGCGAAAACAGTTTTGGGAGTTGCGTAATCGCTGCTCTCAGGACACGGATGCGATCATCGACTTGAAAATGCATGCTCGGTATTTATTATATAATATATAATATATTATAAAAATGTATTGATTAAATCGTTCGGTTTAACAATTAGTTATAATAATCTATTAAAAATATAAGCTGCAAATAGTATTATTATTTAAATATTACCACAGTACCTATTATACGTATGGTCAACGTTTTTTTTACATTTCAGCACTTGTCGTTATTTTTTCTTATCGTTATTAGAGTATTTTTTAGTTATTTTTTCATACGACTTACCTGAACACGTTTAATTATAACTACAAGATAACAGCTGTATAAGCTAACATACATTAGCATACAAAAAAATAACCTATTATTAATTATAATATTATGAGAAAAAGAATTGTATTTTAATTACCTATGGGGGACCAGACTCGTATTTTATTACATATTCTCGATACTGGTGTTCAATACAAAGGATTTATTTTTATTGGAAAGTGAATATATTTCGGTCTCTAGTAAGGCGTATAAAGGAGAAACTGTGCTAGTGATTGAATCAAAAACTCAAAATGGATGTAGAATCTTATTAAACCGAAGAGATCTTATGATTCTCACAAGCAAACTCCTTAAAACGTTTGATATCGAATCCATTTATGATTTAATGTGTAGGCAATATAGTTTACTTGTTTGTGTTATATTATGTACGACCGTTATATATATATATATATTATGTTCACCATGGTTAAATTAGTAAAATAATAAAGAACTATATATACTATTTATTATTAATTTTTTATGTACATGAGTTTTAAACATTTAAGTATATGTATACAACAAGAAGGTATTAATTTATAAGTTATCATCGAAAGTATCAATGACGTTTGGTTAAAAAACTTCAGACATCACTTCATCGTCTTCACCACTATAAATATAGTAACAATGTAATAATGTAAGGATGTAAGAAAATAGTAACAATAATAATATTAAACTTACGTTAAAAGTTCTACATCAGTTGAATAGGAGTCTCGATGAATCAAACTATCATCATCGGTATCCATCGCTTCTTCACCAGGTTCTACAAAAATTACAACCGGTGGTAACACGACTTCCTCTTCACTGAACATCGAATATGATAAGTTAAAATAATAATAATAATAATAAAAGAAAGTATGTAAAACTTACATTATTGGTAATGGTAGTTCTAGTTCTTGTACTGTTGGGATAATAAATTCATTTACCACCACTCGAGGAATAAAGTCCCTTGTATTTATAAAAAAAAAAATAAACGCTGCTGCAGAAACAAACATTTTGTTTAAGATTTCTAGTAGAAAAACACAGTATACATTTCTGATACAAAATCCTGCATAATATACTAATTTAACAAAATAATATGTATCACCAATATATTTTATTACATAGGAAAGGTAGGTATTATAAATACTTAAAACCATGGTGAACATAATATATATATAATACAAACAAGTAAATTATATTCCTTACACTTTAAATCATGAAGTGACTTGATATAATGATATCAAACGTCTTAAGGAGTTTGCGTTTAGCGTAATGTACAATGCAATGTATATAACGGAGCTATGTTGTCTATGCAATTGGCATATTTTTCTATATGGTTATCAAACACAATTGACTCATTGCGCACATTTTGGTTTTATATATTTTTAAAATTGTGATCTCAGACCTCGGTCATTACAAAATTTGTACTCAGTATATAGATACTCCTATAAATCTCAGGGTTTAAGTTTTGATTGTATGCTTAAATTAAACCAACACCATACTATTATAACTCACAAGTACTTATCATATTATGTACGATAAACAGAATAATGAACAGTCCTTAGATTGCTATCTGAGTACATTCAAATCGCAAATATTTTATTATTACGATTGCAATGAGTGATCATCTGGGTTATATATGCTTGATTAAATACCTCCTAATCATAGGAAAAGAATGTATGTACCTATGTATGTATGTATGTATGTATGTATGTATGTATGTATGTATGTATGTATGTATGTATGTATATAAAAATATTGGTCATAGAAAGCAAGTTACTAGAGCATAGGTTCTCAAACTTATTTCATCCACCGCCCACTTTGAGAATCAAACATTTTCTATCGCCCCCCCCCCCAAAAAAAAAAAAAATTTTTTAACTTACCGTCTGTTATGTCTTTTAAAAACAGATATTACAATTTATAATATATAAATATGCTATATCTTATTTCTGAGTTCTAACATAAATTTTAATTAGCTTTTTGGATGACAGCAATTAAAACGCATACTTATTCATACTTAAAAGTAATAATATATACATTTTTCTATCGCCCCCTAAACCCAACTCAACGCCCCCAAAATTTCTTTGGGCATCCTACCGCCCTCCTGAAGGCCACCAACGCCCACAAGGGGGCGCTATCGCCCACTTTGAGAATGACTGTACTAGATGGTTGGGTGGTGAAGTGGTGACAGTATACGGCTCATAAGGATAGTACAGCAACGGCCGCGGCGTGTGGCTGTGGTGGTGGGAACGGTGTAGTGATGTTTTGGTACAGGAACGGCGGAGGGAGCGGTGCCTCCTCCTCCTCCGATGATGAGAATTTATTTTGGTATGTTTCAGGTACCAATTTCGTCGAAGACTCCTTTGACAACACCTAATGTGACGTATGTTATTGTATTTATAGCAATTATAAATAATTACTTTTGCTCTTAGTGCTTTACTGATCCGGATATACGGTAAATTATTGCCACCATCGCTCGTCGCCAACGATATGCGTTTGTTTTACTGCACTATAACTCCTTGATTAAGATACAGTAATTTTGAACAGCGGCAACACCTTTGACGGGATTATTACCTGAGAATAGACGGAAAGACGTTTTTTTTTACCTCTCTGGGTTGATTTGCAAGGGATGGAGTGTTGTGTGAATTTCAAAACTATAGCTTGGAAATCAACACGAATGTTAAACTCAATATTTTCATGGAATCTCTAATGTTTGAAGTTTTATGAAATCTGTCCAGAACTGGTGCCAGCTTGCCTTTATATCTGCTGGTAGAGGAGAGTCCAATTCTTTTCAGCCATAATTGTTGAAGGAACGCCTTGAAATTGTTGAAACATGTTTTTTGTATATATTTTTATAAGTTTTTTTTATAAGAATTATAAGAAAATTATTTTAACAATGTTTATTACTATTATTAATAACATTTTTCACTATCACATTTATATTTTATTTTTGAAAATTCAAATAAAAAGATTTTTCTTAAACTAACAATAATTAACTTGTAACTGTGTCCAAACTAAAAATCAATCCTTTGAAAAAAAAAAGTAACATGACAACGTTGCACGTAAATTTGTTCTCATTTGTATTGGTTTTTTGGGTCAGCGGTAAGTTTTTCGTTAATTTTAAGTGTTCTCAATCGTTTGACCCAAAAGGTTTAACGTTCTTAATCGTTCTATAGCCGCGTACGCGTGTAAATAGGAACATTGATTGAGCCAGCACCATCGCATTTTATGCGTTTGCTACTTACATGCTGTAAAAATTAGAAATTTATCATAGCGGAATATCAGAACTTTAAAATTGGTACCTTTATTCTAATACCTTACAATGTGGTATATGTGAACCGTGAATATTTTCTATTAAACAAATTTTAAAATATAGATACCTGGGGTATTTTGTTTGTATTTCTTAAACTAACTGCGCATTTTAAATGATTAAATTAAATTATGAGAAAAATTAGTAGGTACCTATATCTAAATATCTTATAACATCATATGCAAAAATTAATTTATTACTTAGTTCATCACGTTGAAACAGAACAAATATATTTCAGCTTGGTAAATCAAAAATGAATATTCAAAAACGCGTTCGGAGTGAGTTTATCTCCCGGTTCGACCTCTAAACCGGTTTCATAAAGAAGCATCCCAATTGCATGCCAAAAATATAAGCATAAATTGGAAGTCCGAATTCCATGCCACATCTTATGTACTTGTGTGCATGACAAATTTGGTGGTATCCACTTGCCGATCATTTTTTGACGGACTTTTCTAATTTTTCAAAAAACAAAAAATAAATCACTCAACATTTTTATTTATTCATAAAAAATACATAAAGTTATCTTTATTTATTCGTAATTTTAACTATTTCTTAAATACTATTTGTTAAGATTAATAATAATACAAAAAAAAAACTTATAATTTTGTCATATTGTCATCTTCGACGTTATATATTATGTGCAAATTGAGTATACTTTTATGCAGATAAAAAAATAATTCAATCTTAAAACATATCAGTTGTAATAACCATAATATCATGAAACGTTTTTTATGTATGTTTGAGTTTTTTGAAAAATTAGGAAAGTCAAAAAAATAATTTAAGTCATGCACATAAGTACATGATAAATAAACTTGTACACGGCATGCAATTCGGATGCAGCGTTTCACAACGTTCAACGTGTTCTCTCGCCAAACAGAGTATAGTATCAAACCACGTTGTATTATTTACCACACACGTGACTATGCTATATTTATGTAGGTAAACACGTTGCCTAATCGTAAAAATGTATATAGTTGTGCCAATACCGGTTGTGAGGATCGTGCGACCGCGACGGTCGTTTTAATATTACTAAAACAATATTTCCATCAAATTGACTATTCATAGGTTGTAGAATTTGTGGCTTTCATTAAAAATAAAAAGATGTACCTACTTTTCGATTCAGATAAAAATACTTGTATAAACTCTATTCGGAATAAGAGCAGTACCGGGCGGCGACCGGTTTTCGTCGGCAGCGGTCAGAGATGCTTCTCTCACCAACGCTGACGCGCAAGGTAAAGCTTCGGAACAAACCCACGCCCATGCGCACAAGTCGGCCGCCCGGTACCGATCTTATTCTGAATAGAGTATACATTTTTTTTAGAGCCACCACCGAGAGAGATGATCCGTCGAGGTGCCAGTTGAGCTGGAGCTCCGGCGGCGGCCTGTTCATCTCTCCGATTAACTGTATACTATATTAATTTGACATAATAAAATTAATAAAACATCTCCAAGGCGGCTATTAAACATGTTCGACACGAAAACGCACGAAGTGAGTGTTTATTACGTTATCCGATAATCGATGGTTTGTCGCACACACATTTTGTCCGCTTATAAACGGTTTTTCATCCAAATGTATATAGTACATTTTACGTCTTAAAAAGATTTTTATTTAAAAAAAAAAATTAAATTCTCTCAGTTTTGAATACGAGTTATTACGTTTTTTTTTGCTTTAAAATTGTTGGTGGCATTCCAACTATGTGGTATATAAACGAGTTATATACAAATTTAAAAAACAATTTATTATTATTTGTACTTTGATTGTTTACGTTATAAATATAATTTCTAGTTCGCGACTTACAATACTCATACTTCATTATCGATTGTAAACGTGTCTCGTACTCATCACGTGTGTCCAAATCGGTACGACAATTTATTTAATTTTTCTAGAGAAGAACGTTGGATTTGCGATACAATGAGATGTGGAACGATTGGGATGGCACGGATGAACACCAAACGCCGAAGGAGTACGTACACGGACAATTAGTGTTGTCTTGGAAAAAAATTAATGTACAAGTGAAACAAACCACCCAAAAGTTTTTCCAGCCGTCGAAAACCTCGTACAAGCAAATATTACACAACGGTGAATACGAAATGTTAGCTCTTGGCCGGGTATCGGGATATATAATATAATATTATGCACTAACGTCGTCTTTGAATTAAAATATTTTTAAAAATGTTTGTAACGGCATGGTAATGATCTCTGATATTATGATCTCAATATTTTGCGTAATCATGTAATAGCCAAATACATAGATTAAATATTTACTCTAACCAAGGACATATATAATTATATGCCAAGTTGGTTTAAAGTATATTTAGGTATACTACATTTTTAATATTTATATCAGCGTCCCCCCCCAGGTTAGTATATGTCATATTCACACATTATTTTTCTATAAAAAAAAAATCTTAATTTTTCTATTCTATTTATAAATCTAATAAACGTATACGTTTTTGCAAAGATGAACATAATCTTTGCAAAAACTTGTTGAAAAGTCAATATCAGATCATTTATAAAAAGATATTAAGATAATAATAATTATTATATTTCGTTGTATTTTCATTTTTTAGGTTGTTTAAGTTATTATCATGTAATAACAAATAATAACATTATATTATTTATATAATAAATTACGATCTAATGTTTAAAAAAAGATATGTTTTCTTAATTTAATAATTGTAATTCTAAAGATATTGGTATTCGTTTAACATGTGACCTACCGTATGTCCGTATAGGGTATAGGGTATTCGTTTAGTATGCGTGACCTATGGGACCGATAATTAATTTAAAAACAGTCAAATTAAAAATCATAAAATTAGGTTTTTTTATCATTACCGATTACATTCAAAATCCGTTAAATCGAAAACAGTTTTAATGTTTAAATTTTATGATAATAAATGAGTTCTAGTATTTGACCCAAACGAATTGCATAGTGCATTAAGATCAGTATAATATGTAAAAAATCTATTTTTGATCGTATTGATTTATAATAATATGTCTGACAGCCTTTTGTGATACATCGTATAGTGATGATTTCTAGAATTTCGCACGCAGCTAATCTTTTTTTTCTTATTTTTATCTTTGTCTCACTGTGACATTTATGACATAAATTAGTTTCGATATTTTGTGATAGTACTATAGTAGTTTGTTTTTTTTTTGTAAGAATTCCAACATGGGGATTTTTAGAAGAAATAATTGCATACAATTCAACATTTAAAACATTTTAACATTTTAAAGTTTTAAACACACGCGATTTAGGATTAACGACAGAACACGTACTGACAATATTGAACAGTGTATAATGTAAGAATGACAAAATATATATTGGTAAAAACCAGTGAATACCTATAACATTAACATAATAAAATTATAAAGATAAGTAAGCATAGGTTGTCCTAACATAGACAATCTGTTACGATATAGATAATCGTCTTGGTAGGTCACATACTAAACTCGATTTTCGCTCGGTAGGTCACATGCTAAACGAATACCTAAAATATATATTTGTTATAACACTTTCTCACAATTTTTTTAAATCTGAAATGATGGCACTGATTGGGAGGTAAAGAGTAGTAACCACAAAAAATGGAATTTAATATAACTATATAATATGATAATATATTATTGATATTTAGTTCTATCACATTTTTACTTTTTGTTTTTCGTTTGGAGAATATTTTTTAAAAAGTAGTAGTCAGATTTTATTTTTGATTTTTAATAGGTAATATCATGTGTTTATTGTCTAATACTTTTAGTAGGTAATGGAATATGAACGGTTTTTAATTTAATTGGAAAACATACGACAACTAACGAGTAATGATTTATTACATATAATTTAGAACTATAAATTATAGAATCATAAATTACGTTTAAAAAATAGAGATAAGTGTAATTGATTGACGTACGCTTTTCCTTACAAGTAATTGTTTCTTAAATAAGTATGCTATTAAGCGTTTAAACTAATAAATAAATTGTAGATTATTGTATTTCTGTATAATCTATCTCCTCTCATTTTCCATTAACTGGGCTTTGCAATATATTTCGAAATAATTTCAATTAACTATTTTATGTTGTGGTTTTAATTATTATAATTGCTTGATTTATTTAAGTAATACCTACATTGATTTATATGTTGAATAGCAGCATGCCGGCATTCAAAAAAACATTAATACCAATAATAATATTATATTATTTTTATTAGAAAATTAAATTAATTAAATTAAACTATGTAATTTATTAAAAAAATTTTTATTTATTTAATAGTAGTAGACTATATTATATTAACTTACTTAAATCTTTGAATAATTCACTACTGTGAGTAGAAAATACACAATATATTCTGTTATTATTGCTTTACATTTTACAAAACAAACGTTTTCCCCAAAATTATTTATTAACTAATTTGATGTTTTAAATATTTTCAGTTAGCGGAAACGCACAATGTGGTAACCTTCTAGGAATAATGGGTCCAAGGTATTAAATTAATTAATTTTAATTTACCTTAATAATTTTATTTTGTTTATATTATATAATTTTTTTATTTAGTGGTTCAGGAAAAACAACATTGATGGCTACCATAAGTCACCGAACTAAAGGTATGAAAGGTTTTTCTGTACAAGTGATTTTTCCTTAGTTGATAATATTGTTTATTTTTTCGTTGGATACTCGTTTGCGCGCATGTTGATATATTTTTTATATTTACGACAACTCGTTTGCGCATAAAATAGTAAACAATGAAAACCAGCTTGTAGGTACAGTTTGGGTGTACAGGATGTCTTAAAGAGGACCTTGTAGTTTTAAAGCATAACGATTATTTTCATTCGTTCTTTTTCGGTTTACCTTATTTAAACCCTAATGACGTTCCCGACTCATTTACTGGAATAATTTCAATAGCTCCTTGTAACATAGGTAAGGATTCTCCAGTCTATATATTAAAAATTATATTGATTTCGACGATGATTTTGGGCCTGATTTATGGGCTAGTGAACCAGACAGTAGCTTAAGAACTACGAACGGAGCTGAAAACTTTCACATGCACTTTAATAGTCAATTTTAAACCTTCCACCCTCTTATTCACTAAATTATTCAAATACTAATGGAAATTAAAGTAGATACTGATTAAATAATAAATTCACTAAAAAAAATAATGAAAATACCCGTAGAAATGAAATATTAAAAAACCAAAATTGTATGAAAAGAATACGAAAAAAATATATTCTGATTAAAAATCCAAAAAATTTATATTTTAAAATTTTTAATGCTAATTTGTAACCTAATAAGTACTTACATTTTAATGAAAACTGTAAAAATGATGGTAATTGTAATTTGACAAAATTGTGAATAATGGCTTGCTAAGGAAACTGTGCTAAAATATATAGCTCAAACACCATTTTTAAGCCCGCCAGTCTATGGCATCAGAATACAACGAGATAGAAAGTTCTAAGCCTTATAAAGGGCGAAGGAAAATGTTGTTTGAGTAAAATAATTTAAAATTGTCCACCATCAGAAATGACCAATCGAAAATTCGGAAGTACGTAAATTATGTAAAGTGTTAAAATTTCTTCGAAAAAATGTTTCTATTGTTCGCAAATTGTGAGTTGAAGCCATTTTTTTTTTTTTTTAGGGAATTTTGAAGGCGAATTATTGCTTAACGGACGACCAGTATCTGAAGAAGTGATGATTAAGATATCTGGTTTTGTTCCACAACACGATATTAGTTTTGATCAGTTAACAGCATTTGAACACTTGTCTATGATGGTACAGAAATAGCATTATACAATATTTTATAAAACTTACTTTTTAATTTTCGTTTATCTTGCTATTTTAAGGCCAAATTGAAAGTCTCTCGCAAAACAACCAAAATAGCATTGAAAGAACACATCGATAAAATAATTTCCACGTTGGGCATGGCTGAATTCTTGGACACAAGAATATTGTTTTTGTCTGGAGGAGAACGGAAAAAAATTGCTCTCGCAGTTCAACTATTAAACGACCCGCCGATACTGTTTTGTGACGAAATAACGACAGGTCTGGACAGTTACTCGGCCGCGCACATCGTGAAAACTTTAAAAAGTATCGCCCGAATGGGTAAAATTGTGATATGCACCATTCATCAACCGGCGTCTGGCGTATTCGGAAAATTCGATGAAGTAATATTTCTATCAGACGGACTGTTAGCGTATCAAGGTCCTGTCACCATGGTCCATCAGTTATATCATAAGTATACATCAACTTTTTATATATTACGATAATTGATTAAAAATAATTGTGTATAATATGATGTAGGTTCAATTACGAGTGCCCGGATATGTTCAACGAGGCTGACTTTGTGATTTCTATTCTTAATTCTGAAAATGAAAAAGATAAAGATAATGTAATGGAAATGTGCAAGTTAACTTCGACGGATCAACAAACGAATCTAAACTATGATGTATATAACAATCAAGTAAACAGAATTAAATCGTTTATGAAATATGATTGTAATATTATATCAATATCGTTTTATGAATAATGTACTTATTTACAATATTTTCAGACTCAATTTGATATTCAACATTTAGAAACGTTAGAAACGTAAGTAAACGCGTGTCCTTTGTTAAAAAATATATGTTATAACTTATAACATTTATCGTGAGTATTTTATATTTGTAATGTATTAGGTTATGTGTTGCGTTATAATAATAAACAAATTTTTTATATTGTAAATTAAATAAGTAAAAAAAAAATTGATTTTGATTTTATTATTTTTAATTTAGACAAAAACCAACATGGCTAACACAGTTTAGATTGATTTTGAATAGATCCATCAAATGTTTTGTTAGGAATTACAAGAATAATCTACTGGAACTGGGATCTGTTTTGGTAATTACCTATTTTATAAATAAATTATGTTTTTCATTAATATTAAATTAAACAATCTATTTAACATATTATTTGACTGTGTACTAAATACTAATGTTTTAAACACGGTATTAATAGTAATAATACCACTAATATATTGTATATTATATATATGGCGTAAAAACATAATTTTATGACTTTATTCAACAATCAAGTTAACAAAATTATATAGTTTGAGATATACTTATATTCTTCTACGAGTACTATACTTATTTTATAATATTGCCTAACTTTATTTGATACTCAATATTTAGAAATGTTAGAAACGTAAAATGTGCTAAAAATTAAAATGTATAATTCGAGATTTTGAAATATTTTGGTCAAAAATTGAACTTTAATGCTTATAAAAATAATTTGTATCTGTATCTTTATTATTTTTCAAATGCTATTATAAAAACTTATGAAGAACCTAGTATTAAATTTTAAAGAATTTTAAACAAATAAAATTTTTTTTATAGTTTTTTATAGAAATTAAACAAAAAAAAAATCGAAAGTTTCTTATGCCTACAATTAGCTCAAAAATGTTATAATCTTTTGAAATTTTAATATTCCATTAATAATTGTAAAATAATTATTTGGTGAAAATGTGTACAAATTTCTAAATCAAAAAAAAAAAAATTGCAAATTTTGCTAATTAAATAAATAAATATTGTCGAAATTTTAACTTGTAAGATTGTAGATATACACTCAACTTTTTGTGTTTATTTTTACTAGCAGAGAGTCATGGAAAAACTTGTACCTATTATATATTTTGTAAGTTTTTTGACTGAGCAAACAATTTTTTATCAACAATAACAAAAAAATAGACTAAAAATTTGTTATGCTCATAAATAGCTTAAAAAGATCCAAAGCTGTGAAGACAGACACAAAACAAGAACACACATTGTAAAATCAATAAACATTATTCGCTCCGCTCAGAATCTAAAAAATGATGGCGATCTTATTATTTTTTATTTAGACAAACACCGACATGGCTAATGTTTTGTTAGAAGTTACAAAAATAAACTACTGGAACTGGGCATTTTTGGGTAAGTACTATAAATTGAACCATGTTTTTCATTAAAATTAAATTTACAAGAATGTAATTTCTTTATACAAACAATATTAAAAAATAAAATAAAAATGTATACTTACATAAATAGTATGACTGCTTGGAAAATCTATATTTTAGATTCTCAGCAGAGCGATATGAATGTATTGGTTTTACAATAACATGTTTTTTTAGCGTCAGAGTGAACTTTTCAAACTAATCAAAAAAAATAAAAAATAAGAAAATACCAGGTTTTTGATAAAATGTTATTTTTTGCTGTTATTCAAAAATTAATAACTGTAGAGACCTGAGACTTGAAACTAAACATTTAAAGTAGTATTTTTTAGATATCTTAAAATAGCGCGCTCAGATAACAGAGCAAATTGGAGTGAACATCATTAGTGAATCCATCTGTATATTTAATATTACCAACATAATATCATATAGAACTATATCAAAACCGATTTTCATTTGTTACATTTTTTTTGGACAGAATTCGAACCTATCACGGATAAACTGAAGACGCAACTAGGTCGTAGCAATATTTATTATTCTTTTTTGGACCCATCCTTTTAAAATATATATATATAATTTTCTCATAATTTACTTGGGATATTTTTCATCGGACATAAAAGTAAAGACAAATCTCGATCTAAATAATCCCCGAGCAGACACTAAATGTTTTATATGGTGGGCATTAACTGAAAGTCCCAGAGTTAGGTATGAGAACGTTTGTAATAAATTAGTATACTCACAATTTTTTTTTTATTATTTATTTTGTTTATAGCTTTTAGGTATTGTACTTGCTGCTCCGTTTTCGAATCTGCAGCTTGATACAAAAGCTGTACAAAATTGGGAAGGTTTTTGGTTAGTTTTTGTCATTAACTTCACTTGGATCTTCAGTTATTCTGCTCTCTCCGTATACCAAGTCAAAGTTGTAGTTATCCATCGAGAAGTTCACAATAAAGTATATCCATTGAGTGCATATTATGTGTCTGAATTGATGATAATGGTATGGAACGTGATAAATTATCATTGATTACAAAACAATCATATCTTAAAAATATTTATTTTATAGGTTTTGTGGATAATGGTAAAAATGCTATTTTTCTGTATTTCTGCGTTATGGATTGTTGGTGCTGATCTAAGTTGGTTGCAATTATTGGTATTTTTTCTAATAGCGTTTGCAGCCTTTTCGTATGGTAATTATACACGGTTTATTAATACATAATACAGAATGTAATTTAAAAATTAAAGATGATGCAAACTGTATATACAGCTATAGTATAAGAAATGTTCACTCATTTATACCCGAGTTTAAAATAATATCTTGATAATTGTACAACGCGAAGTATAAATTACTAACAATAATTGTTTATTTTAATAATAAAAAAAAAATTATATTATTTATAAGGTATTAATAATAAATTATTATATTTTGATATTATTGTTATTACAGGAAGTTTGTTGTCAGCATATTTCACTAGTATAGGAAACACTATACTATTTACAACAATATACGATTTCCTGTCGTTGCCCCTCTGTGGTGCTTATCTTTCAATTATGTAAGTTGATAATATTTACTTAAAGTTATTAGCTAATATTTATTTTCATTTGTTTCTTTGAAAATTAGGTCTTTACCAAAAGTGATGTATTCTTTAAGATTCTTTTCGCTGTTCTTCCTTGGTTGTGAAACAGTATCAGTTATATTTTGGGACAGAATTAAAACTTTACGTGAGTATTTTTAATTGATAATATTTAGGATTCAGTCTTAGGCAACTCCTTCTTAATAATAATAATATTTTTTGTGTATTATTGTAGCGTGTAATGATGTCACTAATTGTTTGGACAGCGGTAAAGCGGTGTTAAGGAAATATGGCTATATAAGTAGTCAATTATATTCAGACATGGTGATATTAGTTCTAATAAGCCTAATAGCTAATATATTTAGTTACTTTAGTGTTCTTAAAAAAATGAAAAAACAACCAGCCTATTAAAATGTAAATGTTTTCATAAATATAACAATTATATATTATAATACGTATACACATTAATATAATTAATTATACATACTATATGTAATAGCAAACCAAATACACAATTATTAAACATTTATAACAATTATTATACTTCCATTAACTAAATAATTTGTTATTGTACCTATATATTCAAATGTAGTTAATAAACGGAACTATGCTTAATTTTGTAAAAACATGATCAATGTTCACTATAGATTATAGTATTATACTATCATAGTTAAATGGAAATCATTTTAAAAAGATGCTCGAATTTTTGCTCGAAGCCAATTTTTACAACAACCAATTTTGTTTTTTAGTGTAATACTAAATATACTAATATATTAATACTGTATATATTTATACAAGTCGTTTATGTGTTTATACATATACATAGTGTGATCCTTTTAACAAAAAACGCTCATATTTCTAAAAGTATAAACTTTTTCAATATATAAAAACACGCTTTTTTAAATTTGTTCACTTTTACACATGGCCATGTTTAGAAATTTGCCGTCCCAGCCACCAGAGCAAAAAAAAAAAAAAGTAAACTAGTAAAACTATACTGAATAAAAATGTAATGCAATTTAAAAACAATAGGTATATTGTATACAGAAAAAATTAAATGCCCTCTCAGAATCAGCCCTTTCTCTACATGCAGCCCTGCCCTTAATATTTTATTGGTTAAACAATTATCAACTTTTGATTTGAAAAATATAACAAATATGTTGTAATAATTAATAAAACAATATCTTTATATGTATTTTTACGTTAACATTTTAGATTCTAACCTTATTTTGAGAAGCTATGTATTGACGATATATTGACGATAAATAAAAAACCAAACTTAAATTAAATGTCAGTATTAACCATTCATTATTTAACATAAGAGTATTTTTTTTTTTTTGTGTTTGAAAATGAGAATAGATTACAGTTTCCAGCTCCCAATAAAATATAATAAATTGTATAGTGATTTAATTCGTTTCGTTTCATAAAATGCAAAGTAATAGCTAATAAAGTAATAAATACCCACAAGTCTCAGGTATGATTATACAATTAGTGACTATATTCAAAATACGTGGTTCGTAATATATGTTCATCGTATAGCAAAAACAATTAAAACAAAATGAAAATAATGTAAATTGTAAATTGTATGTTACATTTAAACAATAATAACGTTTGGAGATTGATAATTTTTATATTATTAAATCTGTTTCAACCTTAAAATAAATATGCATAAAGTTTCTGGCGAAAGCAGCCAAGGAGATTTCTTTTCTCCACACTGGTTATATCCAAACGATCACTCTCAAAAAGTGACTGCAACATGTCCCATTCCTCTGCAAACGACATATTTATTACTTGTTAGTAGTCATTGTTACAGATAGATAAATCGTGAAAAAACTAAAACATAAAATACTATCATATTTGATTGTAATCATATTTATATATTTTCATGTTTTAGACCAATATTATCATAGTAGCCATTAATATACGCTATATTCTATACCTATAATATCACAGTCATGGAATATTCATTTTTACCTTATTCTTTCCTCGCTACTGTTCTCTTCACATTAACCATCCAATGAGAAGGATTTTTAGTTTGAAATATTTTGAGTGTATTTCTAACAGCAAAATACCAAATTATTCCAATGATGGAGCATATAAGCATTTCTATGTAATAGCCATTCACTGTTATAATACAATCGCCATTATCTGCTTTACACGCCTAAATAAACAACATAATACATAATAATATAGTTACAATAAAAATATTAATACTTTTTAAAATTGAGTACTTAATTGTTATCATCTTTATTAATTAATAGCAATTATTTAAAATGTAAGTAAAATTGTTGAAATGTTAATTTTTTTGATGGGCAACGAAGTGCATGGGATCAGCTAGCATTATGAAAGAATTGAGCGATGTCACTTTAAATCAGATATTTATATAAAAAATATCAATTTTAGTTACTTTATTGTTATCCAAAAATTATATTTTGAAGTAATTTGAAGCTTTTACGTAGATATAAACACAATGCAATTTTCAAAACATTAAGATTAATTTTAAGCTGTTGCCTATTTATACCACGAACCACAACACTATCATAATAATTAAATATTAATATTAAAATGAATGCGATGTTTTTGGAAAAAAATTATTTCGGCATCCCGAATTACAAATAGTAAAATAAATTACTTCAATAGCAATAAAGATACTCTTGGTAATATATAAATTATTGGCTGTCAGACTTCTTCGCTCAGAATCAATATTCGTATGTAATTATTTATCATTGAATTCAAATTTAACACAATGTACATGGCAGCGAATTACTCAATGACTAGAATAAATACACTCGAAACCTACTTTACAGCAGAGCGGTTACCTACTTTCCCACTTTTTTGTAAACAACGACGATCGTCGGGGCTGGCCCTAGTAATTTTTTATACATAGGCAAAACTTAATTTTGCAGCTCCTTTTATCATAATGATGTCAAAAAATGCCTCGTCTTTAACACAAGTGTCCTTAATGCCACTGTAAGCTTGTGTCTATGTCGCCTACGCCTTGAGCCGCCCCTGAAGATCGTTCAACAGATTCCAATACAATGGGAATACAACCAATGTAATGTGTCATTAATAAAATAGGAATTTTATTTATTCTTTGTCTATTCACAAGCTAGAGTAAAACCGACTTAAATAAACCGAATAACACTCGTAGACATTTTATGCTGTCAGGTATTTTTTGCAAGTAACTAGTAATTGGTATCAATAAATAACGTTGTACCTATATATTATATTATATTATATTATATTATCAATATGAATTTTATAAGATGGTAAAATATAACCCATTGCAATTTAAAAATGTCATCTTACATTTTGAAGATCTTGTGTAGAACAGTCATTTTTAGAATCCAATGAACATTTTTTGAACGTCAGCACATGAATCATTCCCAGTGCAGCAGTAGTCGTCCACATGAATCCTAAATTTGCAAGAGTGTTCAATAACGTCATATAAGTACAACCAAAACGAGGATCACTTATCCGAGAAAAAAAAGCCATTATAGCTACAAACATCGTGTGAGATAGAATCTATAAAAGATACACACAAATAATTAATTGTATCCCTTTCATACTGATTTTAACAAATATTAATTTAAAAAAAACTAAAAGCTAACTTCATTACAATAGTCTGCTTCACGAAAACTGGCGGGTGGCCGCCACGATCCAAGCGGACTATTTGCTATAGTGGTTATCAACAATTTGCAGTGTTTTTAAAATATTCACGCGTCAATAGTTACGCGCCGCTGACCCGAACCGCAATAGGTGGTCGCATAGCTTGAGAACCATTGTCTGCACGATGGGTGAGGTTCGGGGTACGACGGCAGCCAGCCGCCAGTTTTCGCGAAGTGGACTATAGAAACTAAACTCCCAATTCCACTTCTTTAACTCCAGTAAAAACACTTATCTTCTACTTAAGGCCCGCACACACTGTCGCGATGGCAGCAAAATTCTATCGTCATGGCGGTGGCGATAAATTGTGTCTGACTTCATTTTATCGTCACCGCTTTTGACATCGCGGCCGTGTGTGCGCTGTCCCCGACTTCTAGAAGGTAATAGTAACAACTGTAACATATTTTAAAATATTAATACCTACCGAAGTAATTAACTCACGTGTTGTATTGATAATATAAATACGAGAAGTGGATAGTAATACATTGATGCATTTACTCCATTAAATGTTATCATTTCGGGCGTATAATAAATTAGCAAAACAAATGCAACGTTCCAAAGTAATCTAAAATATAGATTTTAAAAGTTATGTAATCATAGATTAAAAATATCTTCATAAAATAGATATTTATAATTTTATAACTTGATATTAATATAAAGTGTTATTTAAAAGACTCAGCGCGTGGATTTAAATTTAGACTTGTGCTTATTCACCCTTTAGCATGTGTAAGTCATTAGATAGACTACTAATAAAATATGTTTTTTGTCAATTCGGTTATGAAAGCCATAAAATACAATTAATATTAATTATCGATTGATATGAGATGATAGAAATTACAACATTGTATCATATGAGTATATTATGACAAAGTCCGTCCTAAACAGGGTGGGAACACAATATTGATGATTAAATAAATGGAATACTGCAGTCCCTCTGCTTAATGGTTGTAGGCATGTTAAAATATTGTAACACAGATTGATCATGGTCAAAAATTAAACACGGATGAGTAATATCAATTATATTTATGAGTGGCACATCCAGCATGACGTATCATATCCGGAATATTGCGAAAAATAACCATCTTACGAGTCACTTCTCTGCGATCTTCTCACGTTATAGATGCTAAGTTTAGAGACCGGTCCAGGTAAGGGGCCTAGCCCCCCCCAAGACATAAGACATATGAGTGCTTATTATTTACTTTACTGAATACCACTATTGGGTTATGCTCACTGTTATTTAAATACTCTATTTATAATAGACCTAACCTAACCTAACCTAACCTAACCTATTTATAATCAATATACATTGTATTTGTTCCGCTCCCCCCCCCTAAATCAGTGTTCTGGATATATGTATGGCTAAGCGCCGACCTAACCTATCCAGGTACAAGGAGTATAGAGTCGAAAAACCAGTTGCCGCGGACTGATGGTTGTGTAGGAAAAACACAGATTTCTCGATCAGTGGTAGGCGTTTGATAAAAACAACTGTATCAAGTAAATTCCTATTGTTACTAGCTCTCTTTAATTATACTTTGTTAAATCTCACCTGACGGGTACAATTTTCAAGTATAAGCTCATCGGTTTTGGACCCGAAGTGTATTTCCCTATGAGGAATGGTATAATGATGTTTACTCCAGACATCACTGTGTCTATTATTGATATGTTCTCTTTTGATACACCTGAGTCAATGAGTTTTAAGGTAGTCACATTATCAGTTGCAGCATATCCAATCTTTGATAAATACGAAAATAATAATAAATATACAAGATATTGGAGAGTTAAATTATTAATTTGTCTTATTATTAAATTAGTAAAGTTATGGGCTTTAAATGTACCTGTGGATGTTTGAAAATGCAATATTATATTGAATTGAAGCAGATACTTTTTTTTTTTTATTAAATGGTCAAGTACGATCATTTAAAAACCAAAACAGTATTCATATGGTATTTACCTTTGAAGTAATCAACACCAATGCCAGTATTCCAACACTAGGTAACTTTAATATGTCCCATAATAGTAAATAGTTATGGACCACATTGATTTTTTCATTGCTGTCATCCTCAAATGTATTATCTTTTTCTTTTTTGAATATGCCAATTAATGTTGTTACTATTATGAAAAATATGCCCAAGCCGTATAATACGTCTAAACAAATTGAATAGTAGGTATGATAAAATACATATAATAATACTATTTAGTGTATTACAATTCTTAAGAAGTTTAAAAACAAGTGAAGATTGAAAAAAAAGCCTGTTTAATATATTTGCATGGTTTATTATAAACAAATTCCAGACTTAAATATAATGGTAATTGGTAATACATAATGAAAGTGTCGTCTAAACGTTAGTGTAACGCCAGTGTATCATACTTATATTTATACTTATATTTACGTGTGTGTGTCTATTTTTTAGATTCTGACTGGTGTGAGGAATGTTTATTGGTTTCAAAATTATGTGTCTTTTTAAAGGTTCAAAATGTTTTTTACTTTTTTTTTCGGATATTTAGACATTTGAAAAGTGGCGCCGAACAAGTATGGTAAGTGGGGTAAATACCCCAGAACTTTTTTAGGTGGTGGGTGGGTGGGTGGGTCATAGGTGATTGCTTGACATACTGTACATAATAACAGAAAACAGTCCTACAGACATACAGTACTACATTAGTGCTATTCAATTACTATACTTATTAATTCAATTCAGTCGGCACATCACAATGCTGAATGCACTAGCAGACCAGTATACAGTATACACTATAGTACTATACACAGACGCCGGGCACCATATTATCGAGTCCCGCGCACCACTTGAACCAGCAACACCAGTACACCACCCATTTCGTAATAATATTATGATAGTGGTACACGGGTCGTTTTCCAAATGCACCTATTTTTAAACTATTTTTCAAACTATTGGAACCAAATCATGTAGAAAAAAACAATATTTGGGTTTTTATATAATGCGATTATGAAATTGGTATACAAAAAGAACAACGTTTTAAAAATTTAATTTTACAAAACATATTTTAAAAAGGTGACAAGTGGATGTCGCTTTGCTGTACAGTAGGTTACAAGTGGGTCACTGTTATGGATGGTGTTAAATTTGTATTCAATGATATATCATTGTATACGAAAAACGATTTTGATCGGAGACGGTCTGTCAGCCTAGGATAGGTATTTTATATTATATTTATCTTGCCATTATTAATGATTGCAAACGCTCATAAAAAATTAGTTGCAGTTCCGGTAATTTTTTTTTTTAAAGGTAGAAAAACTTATAGAATATCTTGTGTTGAATTTTGAAAAATTTTTTTATAAATTTACTAATAAAAAAAAACTGCAATTTTGTCATTTTTACGTATTTATTCAAAATTTTAACTTTAGATGCTTATAAAAAACTATTAGACATACGCTTCACTTTTTTTTTTAACTAACACTTACATAATATCTTATGAGAAACTTTGTATTACATTTTAAACCTTAGATATAAATTCTAAAAATTGTATACATTCTTCAATACAAATAATCTTGTATATTTTCTTGATTTTGTAAGAATTTTAACTTTAAACGCTTATACATTTTTTTAAGTGTTTTCCTATCGAATTTTTTTTACGGTTGTCGTAAGGAAAACTTATTTAGAATCTAGTGTTGAATTTTCAAACTTTAAATATAAATAGAAAATTTCTTATGAATTTTTAACCACAAAACAATTTGCAAATGTTCGATATTCTGATGACCAAATGTTGACTTAAAATGTCTAAAAAAAATTATAATTGTAATACATCTTTTTGATTTTTTTGATACACTATAAACTACTTACTTAAAACCTTGTTTTAAATTTTCAATCCTTAGTTATAAAAATAGAACATTTTATAAATTTTAACTACAAAACAATTTGCAAATGTTCGATGATGAATTTCAGCCAAAATTTGAAATTTAAACGCTTATAAAAAAAAGTTGGCCCAATGTATTTTTATTATTTTTGATCCATTATTTAAACAACTTATGATGAATCTTGTATTAAATTTTCAAGAAATTTGTCGGAACAACATTTTTTTTTATCGATATTTAAAGGAAAATATTTGAAAAAACCAAAAATTTCTTAGGCCTATAATTAGCTCAAAAATTAACAAAATATTTTTTTATTTTTTTGGTGTATATAAATTGGTAATCTGAACATTTGGTGACATTTTCACATGTCTATGGTAATTCCTTTTTGAATTACATTAAAATAAGAAAATCGTTCCCGGCGAAAACTGGTGAACATCCAATGTCTAATTTCAAACGCTCTTAAAAAATTTGTTTGAGTTTCCGGTAAACTTTTTATTTTTTAGAAAGGTAGAAAAACATATAGAGAATCTTGTGTTGAATTTTAAATCTTAGATTTAAATAGAAAATTTTTTATGAATTTCCTAATTAAAAAAAATTGCATAATTTCGTAATTTTTACGTATTTTGTCGAAATTTTAATTTTAGACGCTTACAAAAACTATTAAAGACATACGTTCAACTTTTTTTTTAATTTTTAAGTACAGAAAATTATGTAGAATATTGTATTACATTTTAAAATTTTTTAGCATAACTAAAAAATTTTTTATCGGCAATAATAATAATAAAAAAAAAATTGAAAATTAATTTTGTCTATAAATAGTTCAAAAAAGTTAAAACATATTGAAAATTGTATTGTGTATAGAAATTGCTTATTTAAACGTTTTGTGAAATTGTCATGTATTTACTGTCATTATTTCTTCTGTTACACCAAAAATAGAAATCAATTTTGTTAAAAATTGGCTTCGCTTAAAAATTCCCGTTTTTTCCTTAATTTTTTGTTTGTTTTTCCAGACAGATATAGAACATAATATGTACCTAGGTATCAAAATGAACACATAATTCTAAAACCAATACATTCTTCTCTCCACCCACGATCGAAAATTTATTTTTGGATGTCACGTTTGTGTGGAAATAATCCTTTGTACAATATGTGCCTATTAAACCAAATAAACAAATATTTTTATATTGATTTAAGGGATGCTTATAATAGTTGTTTGCTTTGTTAAATATTAAGTCGCTTTGTCATATTAATTAATTAAACACAATAAAAAAACAAATTATAAATTACGTCGCTCTTGATATGTTGTTAATTTTTAACAATTATTATTATTATTATTATTTTTTATTATTACCTACGTATATATTTTTTTAAATATATTTGTAATTTTTTCTCTGGTTTATTATATTTTAACTAAATTATGGGCATACAGGCACATGGTGTGCCGTTGGAAATTAATGAAATGTACAACTAATGAACTACTAGAATTAATAGTTAACACAAATTATCGCTCACTTACTTTTCACAGAAATTATGCCTCCAACGCCAGGTGTGATTCGTAAGTATTTATTACAAAACTCTTCTGACGTAAACAGAATGAATAGCGTGGAACTTATATTAGAACCCATTATTTGTCCCGATGCATTGCAAGTGGACGCATAGCCTACGTTTTTCCTGTAAAAAATATTGATTGCAGTAAACTTGGAATACTTTTCAAATATTTTTGGTTTTTTATTGTAAGTTTGTAATTGACAAAATATAGTAGGTAAAAAAAATGATTATTGTGAATCATATTGGTTCTTATTTTAGTCATGGTTGCTCCGACCACACTAATTGCCCGTTCCACTGAAGCCCTGCTTGACAGTGAAATATTGAATTTAATGAACACCTATTTTAGTTATGTAAATCTAAATATTAATACTAAAAAATCAGTGAGTAATAAATAAATAAACATTACAAATTCAGTAGTTATTAATACTTTTTGAAGTGTTGGTAAGATGTTTAAACCCTCCATATCTTTGGTTAGTTGGATATTAGTAACAATTATTGTAGTGGGCAATAATATTTTTCCTAACAAAATTGTTCGATTAATAATACAATTAAAAAAAAAAAAAAACCTGAAGTATTCAGTTCAAAATAAAGTATTTAAGATACATCATGCTGAAAGTATTAAAAAAAGTATTCATTATTTAGAAAAGTTTTGAATACTTCAGAACACTAGGTAACACCCACTTTTTTAGCATTGTAAGAGCCCATCCGTCCACTGCTATATCCTGGGTAGCGGCTAAGAAGTTTATCATAAAGAAAATGACCCCAAGCATCATCATGTTTGGTGCTCCGGTTTCGGGTAGCAAGTTTTCTATGTCACTGGCCACATAAATTAAAACCGCTCCTGTTAACAACAAATTGAATATGATTTACATGATAAATTAGTGTGTTATAGCAAAAACCATTATCGTTTATATGAACTATTATTAGTAATAAGTAATAACTAATAATTATCCACCTTTTCAGAAAATAGTACTTTTAAATTGTCTATGACATTATAAACAGGTTTCTATCCATTTAAATATTAGTATGATTGTATTATTTTTTTTTTTTTGGAATAAAATAATAATATTAATTTAACACGACATGAATGTACCGATTAAATATTGAACGGGAATTAGCCAAGACTTTCGCCGGCCACATTTTCGTACAAAGAGTGCGTCTACTAACGGTGCCCATAAGAGTTTCAAGCTAAATGGCCATCTTGATAAACTGTAGAATGCCTGAAATGAAACAATATTTTTTGTGAAATGTGAAATTTGGCAGATACACCATAACGGACCAATATCATAATATAATTACTGTATTATTATTATTATTAATTATTGGTTTACCTGATCTGTGTACGTTACATTTTTCTTGCTTTGCAATAGTATCGACATAGACATGGCTATGCCTAAAGGCAATCCTTGCATTGTGTACAGTAACAATAACGAAAAAAAGTTTATCCAATCCCCTTTTAAGTTTGTTTCGGTCGATGTTGCATCCTCTATCTCTTCGGATATTTCTGGTTCAAATTGGTGTCTTGGCGGTGTTTTCATGTTCAGCAGTTGAAAAACAACCGTTCCGCGAGAAATATATTACTGAACTAAAAACAATTATCAACTATATTTTGAACACTAATAAATGTGATCGTTATATTCTTATCATAATATGTATGACCTACTGTATAATATTATCTACTCTATTCAACATTAAATGCTGCAAATTAGTGGACAGGAGTAATAATCACATCACAAAACAATTAAAATTAGATGTTAGCTTATATTTGTTCATAGTTGGTACATAATTATAATACTATATCATGTAAGACTAAAATAGCTACATTGCTTAGATTATATGTTTATGTTTACGGAAAGATAAATAATAAATAAAATCATCAATGTAGGTTATTAATTATTATGTAAATCGCTTTTAAAATTCTTAATACTTCCAAAAACAATTATGAGAGTAGAATTTTGAAATGAATAAAAAAATATTGAATAATTGAATAATTGACCAACATAATAATAATATTGCTATATTAAATGATGTATTACAATTTTTATGAAATTAAATCTAAAAAAATAATAATACGAGAAGTAACACAAATATAAGTCGATCAGTCTCATTCAGTATACGATTTGCGAGTAAAAAATATTAAATCCTATTAACAGTAGAAACATTTTTTTTACCACACAAAATACAACAACAATGCTGTGCATAGTCAAGAGCGTATATTATAATTTGTATTATGTAATGTATTCGAAGTTCATGCACCTTCAATAATCAATTAATTCGATTCACCTGATAAATCAATTTGTAAACTAATTCCAATATAATAAACACGTATAATATTCGCCGATACAATATTATTTGTTATTATAATATATTAGCACGATAATAGACTAGAATAGACTAGAATATTCTTGTCTTGACATTTCTAAGAATGATACAGTAAAAAAATTCAAAATGATTATAAAATATACTTTAACACACGAACTTTGTACACACTAAATGATTAAACACGCAAATTACCAATCGCATTTTCTTAAACGTAAAAACAAAATGTTAATCTGTATTTTGATACTTAAATTTATTGAACAACTTAAATCAAGAATTATTTTTGACTACTTAAGTCTGTACATCGATCAAGTAAACATTTTGTAGTTTATTTTAAAGATGCATAGCTGATAATATTGGAATTAGTATTTGGTGACGTTAGCAAAACCCTACTGAATAATTATTTCAATATATCGTCGACTTAGAGCAAAACATTGACGGCGAAATTTCGATTTTTTTTTTTCACACCATCTTGTTTATAAAATTAAAGTCTATATAATTTATGTAGGGGCATTAAACATAAAATTATTAGTTAAAACCTGTTTTTTCAAAATTTACTAACGGTGAAATTTAAAAAAGTAAGTACCTATGCATCTGCCAAATATTGCTGTTTTACCGTTAGTGAGTTTTTGCTTTAAGCCAAGGATATTGTTTAATAATTACCGATCATTCATTTTCAAGTCGATGAACGCGTCCGAGCCCCGAGGGCAGTGGTTTCGCAACGCCCAAAACTGTCTTCGCAGTTATTTCGGATTGACTATAGGAGCAGTAAAAAAATTATGACTCTTTGTAAGCAACGAAATTCAAAAAAATGTATTTTTGAACGTGACGCACCATAGTGTAGGTATATTTAATATACTTCATGTACATGATATTTATAGCAATTATTAATAATTACTGTTGCTTATAGTGTATTACTGATCCGGATATAAGGTCAATTATTGCCCCCGTCGCTCGTCGCTAATGATATGAGTTTGTCTTGCTGCACTATAAAGTCGTGACCAAGATCTGTTCTTTTGATACGCTGCAACACGCTTGGCAGGTATTATTACCAGGGAAAGGGATGGAAAGACATTTTTCTGGACCCCTCCATGTCGATTTGATTTTGCAAGGGGAGGAGTGTTGTGCGAATTTAAAAACTATAGTATTGGATATCTACACAAATGTTAAGCTCAATATAATTATAACAATTTTTTTCGAAAATGTTAGTTTTTACCAGGAAATAGGGTTGGAAATACGTGTTTCTGGACATCTCAATTTCAATTTGATTAGCGGGGGAAAGGAGTGTCGAGCGAATATATGACTATGATTAAAAATGTACGGTATTCTAAATATTCTCAAAAAAATATTTTGAAAAGGTATAATAAGCATTTACTTAACGAGATAATTGCTTTTGGGTATGTTCGTATATTATATATATTGCATAATACACATCACACTCGTCCACACTAGATAGGTTTACAAGACCCGTCGTCTTATGAGTATACCTCGCAAAGCCACTTATATAAATAGGAACCTACTAACTTTTGTGACCATGCGATTTGCTCATCGGTTCATTTAACATAATATTACTGATTAATAATTTCTACACTCGAAACAGTGAATACGGATCTCGTCACGTTTAAATATACTTATCATTTGCGACTGTACCTACGTTCTAGTCGATTATCGTTTAACCCCCTTCTTAATTCTGTTTTAACCTCATTGGAGACCAATTAAACACATTTAGAAATTATTTCGTATCATAAACAATAATCGTTTGGTATTAAAAATAATAAATCATATAAGTAAACATACTTAACAACCCGTCGACAGTGGAGGTACCTCTTGCTTGAAATCAGTTGATTTTTACGTATAGTTACTAATAATTGTGCAAAGTATTAATGATGGTTTGAAAAAAATTATTCAACGAATTTTATAAACACACATCGATGGAATCTTATTACGCATAGGTAAATGTAAAATAACTTTTCTGTCTAACGACCATCACCACGGCGCGGCGCAAGGAACATAAAAGGATCAGACCATCAATTTAATACGCAGGTAAGTATAGGTTTTTCAAAAATACATTTTTTGAAATTCTCTAATATTGCAATACAAAATATATAATTTCATTTTATTATTTCGATTTATATACACGAGAACGGGCCACAGTTATTGCGTGCACTTTTACAATATTACGTGAAAATAACTTATATCGCGCACAACCGCGGTAATGTCACGTAGCGTTATAATAACTACTCGATGAAATCACTCGTAGTATAAATATGTTTACAAATTGCAACTATGTACAAATATGTAATAACAATTACCATCAAATTAGGTAGGTGTTTAACACTTAGTTTGTATGACCACCTTGACATAATATTATAGTTATAGTATAATATGTTGATATTCATCGCCTTGGGTCTTGCAGGCCGTGTACGCCGAAAGAACCAAAACCAAACTCCATCTGAGCCAGAGCACACAAAAACACGCCTACATCGCTGCTGCCACAGCTCTCGAGTATAGCTCGTACAGGTACTTATTACCAGGGACGGATCCACAGATCTTAGGGGGGGGGGGCAACAACACAAATACAATATACATATTGATCATAATTACAGTTTATATACCTATTATATAGTATTAATTATAATCAATGGTACAATAATGGTAGTATCCAAGAGCAAGTATATTTTTATGTCTTGGGGGGATGCTGGTGATCCCCCCCCTGGATCCGTTCCTGAATGTACTTAACAGATTTCGATATGAAATCTTGAACGAATATATCGTCTGTAAATTTGAATTCGAACAGACAAAATGTACCATATACGTCGAATTATTTTTTAAATACGTATTTTTTTTTTTTACTGCAATTTTGGCGTAATGTGCAGGTACTCCACCTCGTCCCTGCAGCTGTCCCTGCAGCTGCTCGTCCCACGCTTACTCTGCTTATCCTAGCTACTCGTAAAACGCTATTCCTCACCAAAAGCAGCTACCCGGCTTCATATACGCCACCACCACCAGCTGTCCTAGCTATATGCTACTAACACAAATAGTTATAACTTTTGAAATAGAAAAACCGAATTGAGAGATTAAATAATACATTTTTATACAAGTACGTACGTAAGAAAATAAAAGGAGAACAATAAAAGTATATATACAATCAACGTTTTAAAATAAATATATAGTTATAAATCGAAAATTATTATTATAGATCAACAGGCATTACTGATTACATAGCGAGTTCAGTTTGAATTACAATTAATATTGCACTAATAAATAATCGTATGTAATAAAATAACATTAAAAGGCAATCGTTCAGTAGTATACAACTGTAGTCCATCGATAATTTGACAACTGCACAATATGCTATTTACCGACGAAGCTACAATAATATGTCGTCAAAATGTATTAAGTTAAACAATATTATAATATCTAAATAGGCTATACGTTTATTTTGTATAAACGATTAGATGCATTACACACTTACACGATTTTTATTTATAAACATTTTTAATCGTCGTCGAACTTATTATATGTTTGACTTAAGTCTTTGCGTATGTAAGAACTGAGGCAAAATATAATACTATATGATTTTTTGAGCATGTAAATTGTATGTATATTAACTCATATATTATCTTGAAATTAGACAGAATATAATAATGTGTTGTCGCATCTTCTTGGACTTGTCGACGTTACTTAAAAATAGAATTTTGATTTTTGAAACACAAACGGCCTTTGCAGATGATAATAATAATAGCATGTTGATTTCACTTTTTTCCATATTCTTATGCACTATGATTGATTCTTTTCGTCCATTTTGTCTCATGGCTTAAACATCATTCTTCATTACATTAATTACGTTGCACAACCTTGAGACATAACTCTGTTTTGAGTAACATATATCGTAACCCTGATAGTTGTCCTTTTTAATACAAAACTATTTAACTATTTTATTTAGTATGAACCATTTCCATAATCGAATTAGCTACTCGTATTTTAATCGTTTATACTATTATATATTTTGTACAGTCGACGTACTTACACAATATATTTTATTAAATATTTAAATAACGCGTGATATATAGATTTTACATCAGTGCTGGTGGGTGGATGCAGGTCTCATATCCTCCCTCCTTCGAATTTAGTAAGAATATATAAAGCAGGGAAGGAGATAGTTTTTTTTAATTGTATTTTACTAGAATTTGATAATATCATACATCACTGTCTAAAAAAATTGTGTTAAAATATTTCAGTATTTAAAATTATTGTTATTATTATAATCAACTATAGTACCTGCAAGTAAATGTAAGAGTAAACATATTTTTTTGGTTTTGGACGGGGTCTGTGGACAGTCAAAATTGCATATCCTATCTTTCAAAAAATCTCAGAACGCCACTGCAGGTATATAGCCATATAGGTAGGTAGTGACAGTATAGCTGTCGGCTGAGGGCCGTTTTTACAATGTCCGGTTAAGTGTCGGTTAGCGCTAACCGACTGATAACAGATTTTATTAGAGGCAGAATTCTGCCGGTTAAGTGTCCGTTAACCTTAACCGGACATTGTAAGAACGGGCCTGAGTGGATATTGAACGAACACACAGAGAATCATACAACGAACACACAAATAATCATACAATACCTATTTTTCACGAAATAAGCAATCGAAATGTGTCACGTTACAGTGATGGTGAATACATTTTTGCTATTTTTTGTAGTCGGCTGTTTCGCGTAGTTCACCAACCATTGAGATGGGCATTTCGTTTGAAGATTTTTGAAAATATTTTTGAAAACAGCGTACCAAAAGACTCCAAAAATAGTACACATTACCATTTCCATGTAATATCCGTTCACTGTTACAACACAGTCGCCTCCGTCTGTTGTACATTTCTAAATAATTATTATTGATAAACATTAATATTATGATTTTTTATGTTCCGATGCAATCTGCAATGGTCAAAGAGGCAATATTTTCGTTATAAATTGATGGACAATTTCAGAAGAACTTACTTTTTGAAGATCTGGCGTAGAACAATTATTTGTTGAATCAAACGAACATTCTTTGAACGTTAACAAATCGACCATTCCAAGTACCGCGAAAGTTGACCATGCATTTCCCAAATTTGATAGGGTATTCAATAATGTCATGTAAGTACCACCAAAACGAGGGTCGCTTATCTTAGAGTAAAAAGCTATCAAAGCCACAAACATAGTATAATTTAGGATCTAAAAAATAAACAATAAAACTTGTGAATTAAAATAGTTAAAAGCGGCTGTTGAAAGATGGTATTTTTCAAAAAAATTAAATGCAATTATTCAAGGAGAAGAAAAAAAATCGAGGAGTCCATGTATAATTTTTTTTCATGTTCAAATTCGTTAGCCTTTTTTTTATTTATTTTTTTGCAAGCAATTAATTTTTATTTTATTTTTCAGTAACGTTACAGTGTAATTTTGAAAAATTAAAAGAAATGAATTCGGTACTATTTACTTAATTAACTATATAACAAATTGAAAATTAATTTAACACAATACCTAGAAAAGAGAACCAGCATTATAAACATGTTTTCAAAATTCAAATCGGGCTTTCGGTACTGGGTGAATTTGTCTTACACTTATGATCAGTTATTATACACACACTCACACAACACTTCCACATCACGGATATAGAATTTTTTCATTGTTATATCATTTAAAAACGGTACACTTTCAACAGCCTTATAAAATAAAATGTAAAATAGTTAAATAATAATAATGAAATTGAACTATGAGCAGAGAAATCATTAATTACAGGACTTGTATTAATTAATAATAAATAATAAACATCTTTAACTTTAACAACAATGGACAATGTCTACCGAAATAGATTTTAAATCAAACTTTACTGAATTATAAGATACGTAAGAAGTAACTTACTTCTTGTATTGATAATATAATTACTAATATCACGTAGTAATAAATTGGAATATTTACTACCCCATTGAATTTTATCAATTTTGGCGTATAATAAATTAGCATAATAAATGCGATGTTCCAAAGTATTCTGAAATAAGTGTACATTTTAAAATACATGTTTAGGTACACTGTACATAGTTTATGTTAGTTGAAAAATATTTTCAATTTAGTGTATTATTTTACAAATAAAAAATATATTTTAAAACCTGAAGCCTGAATTGAAAATAACCTACTTTTGTAAAATCCAATACTAATACGAATTAGATTGACATCATGTCGATTTAGTTATGAAAAAATCTTCAACTAAAATATTATTAATCATAATTTATGATACGATACAAATCACAATTTGATATACAAGGTGATTTTTTAGGCATGCTCATCTCATGCCATCTCATTCTATTTTTATGCGTCAACTGTGCGATAATGTGCATATATTCAAAATTCGATTTTTGGAATTTTAAAATACACTTGAAGATCATATTTTTGAATTCTTGAGATTTTTTGTACCACTTCAGAATGATACTGTGACACCAAAAACTTCTGTTTTTCAAACAGAAACCCCCTTTCCAGTTTATATTTTTCTGCCGATATTTTTTTGAGAATTTTTATGTATAGAAATCAAAATTTGAACGAGTAGTTTTTGAGGTATATATCTTTGTGTACTAAGGATATGTCTATGGTAATGGGTTAAGTCGATTTTGAGGCTAAGATGATTTGAAAATGTTAGTAATTACTATTGATCTATCAATATAAATAATTTGTAAAATTGTAAAAATGGTCCAAGTATAATAAATACTACATCTAATATTATTTATAGTTTATATTTTTGTAAAACCATTTTTAAGGACTATTATCCTTAGTATAAGCATTTTAAAAACTCAAAAACTACTCGTTAGAATTTTAATTTAAATACATCAAAATTATCAAAAAAAAAATTATTTGCTTAATAATTTGCAGCCAAAAATAGAAACCCCATTTGAAAAATACAAGTTTGTATCACTCCTAGAGTAATATAAAATAATCAGGAATTTGAAAATATGGTCCTAGGTATACAAAAAAATTCGAAAAACCAAAATTTGAATAAATGGGAAAAATGGGGGTGAGCATGCTTAACAAAAGACCCTGTATATGCTTTGTATCTATTCAGTACAGTAATTTAATAATTATTTAAATATAAAATTAATGAAAACATTGTAAATATGTATACAGAAATAATTAATTATATTGGTAACAATTGATATTTTATGTTTAAACTATTGTGCTACCAATATACATTAAGTACCTATATTATAATTAAATAAATTGTGTTTACTTAATCAGAATAGCTTTTAAGTATATACTCATCGGTTTTGGACCCGAAGTATATCTTGCAATAACGAGAGGTAAAATAATCTTCGCTACGAATATTGATGTATTTATTATCATCATGTCATCCTTTGATACACCGGCGTCAATCAGTTTTAGAGGAGACACACTGTCGGTTGCAGCAAATCCAACCTTTTGTAGAAACAAAAAAATATACGGGTTCAAATTTAAATTTTAAAAAAAGTGCGTTATAAATGTATTTGAAAATATGTATTTGATGATAAAGTAAATACCTCACATTCATAATTTTATTATAAATGTAAATGTAAAATAATATTTGATGATAATATTGAGGAATAAGAAAGTAATTAAATCAAAAATTGAAGTAAACTGCAACCTATATAAGACTAAAAACTAACAGTTAATTACCTACCGCGTGTTATTTTTGAAGAAATGTAAAACAATTAAGCATATAAATCTAGACTTCATGATGTAAAATATTATTATTATATCAGTAAAATATTATTGAACATTATTCTAACGTATTCATCAAAAAATAACTTAATTTCAACTGTGATTAGATTTTAATATATTACACCTTCACTGTCAACAATGCTATCGCAAATATCTGTATGCTAGGTAGTTTGCAAATGTCCCAAAGTAGACGATAGTTTTGAAAAGTGTTGAGCTCCACATGATTATCTTCTAACGAACAATCCTTTTCTTTTTTGAATATAGCAATCAACGTCGTGACAAACATAAATACAATGCCCCAAACGTATAATAACTCTATAAAAAATTTAATATATTATCATATTATATTTATATGTAATTCATAATATCAATACGTTTTGTTTTGATAATGCTACCGTGCAAGAGGAATTTTACTTCCAAAACGCAATTGTAACTTGTAACTGTGCTTATAATTAAAAATATAAATTAGTAGGCGTATGATATATTATTTTTTTGTGTTAATCGAAATCATAAAAATCAATATATATGTTTGGTGTATAGTTTATAGAAATGCCTATTAAAATATTATAAACACGTTTTAGATTCTGCAGACCTATTACCCACATGGCAGAGACTGAAAATATTTATGATGTGATGTTTTCTGTGGAATGTTTCAACGTACACAACAAAGAGTCAATATAATAATAATTATTATTATTATGGTTTCATCGATCGACAGATCGATTGACGGATTTTTTAGCCACTCACGTTCCATGGTGACTATTCCTGCCGTGCCGGGCGTGGCCCTCACGTATTTGTCGCAAAATTCTTTAGACGTCAACAGGGTGAACCACACGGAACCTATCATCGAGCCGATCGCCAGACCAGTTGAATTGCACATGGACGCGTATCCCACATTGTTCCTGTGCAAAAATAGGTAGGTATATCATGATGGGGGAGGGGGTAGATTAGAGCGCGGAGGTGTTTCGCGAACGGAAAATGACGACACCCACTTTTTCAGCATTGTGAGGGCCCAACCGTCGACGATTATATCTTGAGTGGCCACCAGGAAGGTAGCGCCGAAAAACATGAACACCAGTTTCTGGATGTTTGGTTTTGCCGTTTCGGACAACAAGTCGTCGATGTCGTTGGCTATGTAAAGAAAAAACGACCCTGTTCGAAGGAAAAAAAATAACAAGACATTGTGGTTTTGTTTTGAAAGCACGAAAAGACGAAATCTTCGAAAAAAACTGGTAAAAAAATCGAAAGACTTTTACAAAAAAAAAGTTCAATTTACGTACCCATTACGAATTGCACCGGTATGAGCCATGACTTCCGTCTGCCTATCTTTTTCACGTAGAGCGCGTCTACTAAAGGAGCCCACAAGAGTTTCAAAGTGTACGGCCACATCACTAAACTGTATATAGCCTGCGGAGAGAAACACGACTTGTTAATATATTTGAACGACGCACAAAGTATCGCTGAACGACGTCAAAAATTCGGTATCGACAGTATCGTGTGTAATATTATCGTGGTCGTAGCGGTATACCCGATTTACCTGATCTTGGTAAGAAACGTTTTTATTGCTTTGCAACAGTATCGGTATAGCACTGGTTAGACCCAATTGCAACCCTTGCAATGTATACAGCAATAACAGTATGAAAATGTTCGACCAATCTCCTCTTAAATCCGGCTTGTCCGAAATTGAAATATCTGTCACTGTGTATATGTTTTTTTTATTCCAATGTTTTTTGGACGTAGTCATGTTTAATGGACGTTATTATCGTGTTAATTTAGAATAAACGGAAAACAGTGATTAAGACGTAACGTACCTATATGTATCGTTCGGTGCAGTTGAAATACTAAAGAAAAATTAATAAAGTATTTGACTATAATAATCTAATCACAATTTTCTGACCCATATATGATCGGAATTGTATTTTAGAAATGTTTTACACGGTCGATATACACATAACATAAGTCATTCGAGATTGAATTATATAATACTATTATGTACTTGGGTATTAAATTAACATATTTTAGTTTATTAGAAAATATGCTATCCGAGTATGTATATATTTCTGCTACATTTTGTGCTACTGTGATACATATACATAATCATTATATTCACATATCGTCGTTCACGGAAACAAACCTCCTATGTGAAAAAAACGTAGTTTTTAAGAAACCTAAATAACGTTTGTAAAAAAAAAAATCATATTGGAGTTTTTTTTATAAACGATTTATAGTTGATAACACATAGGAGGATTTTTCTATGATAAAGTAGCACATATAGGAGATATTTCATACATTTTTTATTATGATTTATTTTAGGAAACACAAAGGAGAACTAATTAATTATTTTTCATTAATTCTACGATGCAGATGGCACATGGGAGATTTTATCAATAATAACAGCTTATTTTTTTCTAAATCCAGGGATACCAAAACCTCAAAATCATAAATTTGCACATAGGTTTATTGCCATGAACAACGATATATTTTATGAACACATTTACGCACGAGACATTACAATACAAGTAAAATAATAGTGAGCTTGAACCAATTTTTAAGACTAAAAAAGTGGTTTGCAATATGTTATTTTAATTTTAATGAAAAAATACATTTGCAAGTAAAATATAAAATTATTTGTACTATATAAATAAATAAATAACTTATAATTATAATTTATAAATACATAATACGATGCATTATTAATAAATTGTCGATACAACCGAACAAATATAATATTTAGGATAGGTACATACGATTGTATAGAAATGCGCATTGTATTTATTAAATATGTGCTTTTAAGTATTTTGTATGTCGAGCACGTTAAAAATATGACCATGGCCGGGTAATGCGCACTCAAATTTACGATTTCGTTAAAAATATTTATAAAGGTTACATTTTTTTAAAATTTCAACGGGTATAAAAAACTCGACACACAGAGATTAATTAAACGGAATTCCGTTGAAATTGTATTGTCGAGTTTACGGCAGTGATATTAGGTAGGAGGCACGTGTAGTATTCGGAACTTACTTTGCAGTGAAAATATGTGTTGGGTATATATAAATATTCATGTTTTATCATCTGCAGTTATAAATCAAATGAACAAGATACAATACAATATAATGAGTCAATAAATGTTTATTTATGTATTTTTTAAATGAAACCTGTGTTACATAGTATACGTGACTAAGAATAAATATTTTAAACTTTGATTTAAAAACTCAAAAAATAAATGATTACACGTTTTAAATGTATTGTTTATACGCTCTTCGAACCGAATATAAAAACTAATAAAGGTTTTTTTCCCTTAAATTCTTATATTGATTATAAAAATTAGCATTTAAGTTGTCGAGAAAAATTACGGTATTACATTCATAGTGTGATCATTTTTGTCTTTTTCTGATTCTTGAATTTTCAAATCGACAATCCAATGAGATAGACTCTTACTTTGCAATTGTTTGAGCTTATTTTTATAAACAAAATACCAGATGATTCCAATAATGGTACAAGCAACTGATTCTACGTAAAAACCGTTCACTATTACGACACAATCACCTCCATTAGATTTACACATCTAAATAAAACAATAAAATAATCAAACATGAAATTAAAAATTGTCTTAATGGGTTTGAAAGCACTGATTATCTGACTTTGTCTAACACACGTCGAATATAAGAATTTGGACATGTTTTCATTCCAACGTACCGATTGATCTAGTGAATTGATAAGAGTTCTAAAAACACAATTGAATTTGTCAAAAAGTCTACTTGAGATCGATTTTTCCACATTTTTTATTCACCACCCGGTGCCCCTAAATCCTAAAAATATCCATACTAAAAAAATGAAAAAAAAAATAGATCAATCGGTACGTTGAAATGAAAACACGTCTAAATTCCGAGTGTCTTACACAAAGACAGAAAATCACGGTTTTCAATCCCCTTAAATATTTTGCCAATATAGTGTCAAGATACCTTCGTTTAAAGATAAAAATTACAAATTTAAATACAGATAAATACATATAGGATAAGTTTACATTTGTAAGGTGTGAAGTAGAACAATTATTCTTTGAATCGATTGAGCATTGCTTGAACGTTAATGAATCAATCAAACCAATTGTAACAGATTTTGCCCATACAGATCCTATATTTGAAAGAGTGTTCAATAATGTCATGTATGTACCGCCAAAACGAGTATCGCTTATCCGGCAGTAAAAAGCTACCGAAGCTACTATCATAATGTTAAATAGGATCTATAAAAAAAATATTCTTGTATTGTTTTAACTTTTTCTTAAAAAAAATTATACACTTACCTGCAATTTATCAATTTATTAAGATTTACCTACCTACTTATAAATTCAATTAAAGTTACTCACATCGTTTATCGATTGGACAATTACTAATATCGCATAGTAATACATTGGAATATCTACGACACCGTTGTTTTTTATTAATACTGGTGTATAATAAATTAGTAAAACAAATGAAAAGTTCCAAAGTAATCTGGAATAAATAAATTAAATTTCATTAAATTAATATTAAATATTAATAATTAGTGTACTACCTATACAATTGTGTTAATTAAATAAGTGTTTATGAACATGCGATACCTGATAAGTAATAAGTAATTATCAGATACTAATTTTATATTCTTTACTTAAATGACAGAAACGATTAAATTAACTTTTTTTTTATAACGACTGGATTCATTAAAGTACCTTATTATCAAACAATGACCGAAATTATATCATTTTATTTTAAAAAATAAATCAAATTGATGGTTTAATTTACATTACAATACTTATGCCGGGTTCGTGAGCAATCACTAAACATTTAACTAATCAATAATGAGCTTATAGTTCTTAAAACACGAATTAGTAGCTCGTGATTGGTCCATAAGTCCATTTAATTTAAATTGAACCATTCAATAAATCAAGTTTTCATGCAACCCGTCATCAATAAGTTATTTTAAATTAATTACTCTATGATTTCTGCGTTTTATTCATGTATTATTTAGTGTCTATAAAGGGTTACAACCAAAATATTACATAATTGATAATTATAGGTGATAGTTCACCTGTATTGATAGAATTTCAATACAATTAATATTTCAAATTATTTTCAAAATATTTCAAACACGATTGATTGTAGGGAAAAAAATATTCATAAGCATTCCAAAAGACCAAAACCTACTATGAAATGTGTTTATTTTTTTTTTTAATTTACCTAAAACTCGATGTGTTTAGAGTTAAATTTAATTGATGTCTATAGGTAATTAATATTTAATATTAATACTTAAATTTGAATACTTGATGGGTGTCATGTTTAGGTATATGCTCATCGGTTTTGGACCTGAGGTGAATTTAACTGCAATCACTGGTACTATCATTTTTATGACGTACATTCCCGACTGTACAACCATAATGTTGTCTTTAGGTACACCAGCGTCTATGAGTTGATAGATCGACACACGCTCAGCTGGCGCAAATCCAATCTTCAATAATCAATATAATATACCCTTTACGATTAAAATTGTACGAATTGTTTTTTGCGATTTAAACAAAATAGTTATAATGTAATAATTATTAACCGGGCAGTATTATAATACTATATATAGTCGGGGCCACGAAAAATGATCGCTGCCCGTCACGCGCCAAGCGGCTGTTTTTCTAAATTGGTTATCAAATTATTCGTGCCCATGAATACGATACGTAACAGCAGCGTGACGGTACACAGTTGAGAACCAACGGCTGCATGAGTGGGTACGAACAACGGGTCGCGGGTGCCAACGCTCATTTTTCGTGGCCCCGACTAAAGTTAATTTTATTTTTTTTATTTATACCCGTGCTGCTGTTGAATATTTAATCTAGTTATGTTGTATAATAGTTTGTATGTTTTAAGAATCTGTAAAAATGTTTAGCAAACGGGGATTTTAATTAATAAATAGGTTGCGACTTGTGGGGTAGGAGCGACGAGAGTTCCGAATTTTAATACATGAAACCAATACTATACTCTATTCCACGAGAGATCATGCCGGTTCTGCGCATGTAGAATGAGCGGGCTGCCGTGGCGTCTGGCCGGGCCGTCGTATCCCCTAAAACTACGCGACCCACTGACCACTGACCCCTCTACCTCTACGTGGGCACATTTCGCCGACGAGCTGCCGTACGTGCTGCCTTCTGCCCTCTACGACGGCAGCCGATTCCAACGCCAAACGCCAAGAATTTGGTGGGGATGCGCTGAGCCGACGCGATTTGGTTTTCTCGCGGCATGATCTCTCGTGGAATAGACTATAATGCGGGTATTCCCCGATTACAGAATATAAAAAAAAAATCCTCGGATTGATTGCTAAGATAAAAATAAATCGCGTGGAATACATATTTCTATGAAACCAATACAATAACTTTTAAGTAAATGGTTTTTTAATTATTTCGTTTTTCGTTATGTTTTGTTCAATGATAAACTATTATATAATATTTTGTTAATCGTTATGTTTTGTTTTGAGATATTCAATTATTTTTGTCTACTGTTTTTTGTTTTAATTACGTTTACAAAATATATCAATATTTTTTTTGTCATACATAACGTTATTATAATTTATAACGTTTGCAAGCCCTAAATTATTACTTATACTTACCATCATCGTCAGCAATGCTACTGCCAATATTTCAATACTGGGTAACTTTAAAATGTCAAACAAGAGCTTAAAGCTTTGAAAAGTATTAAGCTTAATGTGATTTTCCTCCAATCTATTATCTTTTTCATTTATAAAAATGGCAATTAAAGTTGTAACTGCCGTGAAAAAAATGCCCCAAAAAAGAAATAAACCTGTAAAAAGTATATAATTTAAATTTTATAATTACATAATATTTTGATTTGCAATGTTTTAAGTATCGTATACATTTAATTCCAAATATATGTAAAAAATTATTTTTTAATATAATAATCTGATTTTCTATTATAATATTCTGAATATATTTAAAAATATTTCAAAGATTATATTATAAAGTCAATATAATTTATTTTGATTTATGAACATTACATAAGCATTAACTGAATGTCTGACAACAGTAGTAAACATAAGTAAATACTAAATATTGAAATATAAAAAGGCGGTCAAGTGGGTACAGCTTTGCTGTACAGTAGGTAAAAACATGCATTAAGATTGCACGTGAATAATATTTAAATATAGTGATAACTGATATGTATAAATTGAATTATTTTAATTGGAAGTTATAATATTATGTAGTCATCAACATCAAACTTCAATAATCACATTTGTCCATACAACGTATGGATTAAGAACTATAGCCTGTCCAGCGAGAGAGCGCATCTCCTTCGCGCATCCGGTGCTCCGTCGTCTCGAGGTCTGATGTCCCCCACCATGTGGTGAATTCCACTGTTACGACGGAGGTGGTGGAGTACGACGGCATACGAAGGGTGGCGCTCAAGCTGGTATATAGTGGTGGAAATGCGCAAAAGAAGACGAGTTTTGGTCGCCGCCTAGATGCGCTCTCCCCCTGGTCAGAGTATAGAAATCATTCCTGGTTACGCTTACGGTTAAGTATATCTTTAATAGATAATTCCAACACGATTACGTATATAATATGTTTTTAATATTAAAAAAAAAAATTAGAGTGTGTGCCATCCACTACGCGCTGGGGAAGTGAAACTTCTTATGTGAATTAATGGTGCATGTTAATTAATTAATTAATTAGTGATGAATTTTAATAAAAACGTTATTATTTATGTTTTTATTCAAGATAAAAGAATAGCTGTTTATTTCGTGAACTCAAATTCGTTAGATCAGAGCGTCACTCAACATTTTTCGTAACACCCTCACATAAGAAGTTTCACTTCAAAAATAAAAAAAAATTGTCGTTTAATGCTAATGTGAATTATATTAATTTTTGAAGTGAAACTTCTTATGTGAGGGTGTTGCGAAAATTTTGAGTGACGCTCCACCGTCACGGGCACTCATCTAACGAACTGGTGTCACGATATAAACAGCTGTCGACTAACAGCTGTTCTTTTATCTTGAATGAAAACATAAATAATAAATTAATAACGTTATTATAAAAATGTCTAAAATATCTAATTTTTTTTTTTTTTATTGACTTACTTTTCACGGTTACTAATCCTCCTACATTAGGCGTAATCCTTAAATATTTATTGCTAAAGTCTTCTGATGTCAACAGAATGCAACACTCGGCACTTATCATTAAACCCATTACTTGACCCATTGAAGCGCATGTAGATGCATAGCCTACATTGTTTCTATACATAGAATCATAATAAAACACACACATGCATTATTATGTAATGTATTTATGACTTATGTGTAAACAATTTTGTATCATTAATTTATTTAACAACAAACTATTATGCATCATAGTATACTTAATCGAAAATAACAACACAAACTTTTGCAGCAAAGTCAATGCCCATCCATCAACCGCTATATCTTGAGTGGCTGCCAGGAAGGAACTTATTAAAAACATAAATGCTAGTTTAGGTATATTTGGTTTTCCCGTTTCGTTCAACAAGTCATCAATATTGTTAGCCATATAAAAAAACCATATTCCTGTTCAACACAAATTATTGTTAAAACTTAAATATCCGAATGAATTTCAATGTTTTGACTTTGGTTTTTAAAACCTCGGTCGTCTACTCAGCTTATCCTTAGGGCTATTTATGATCTACATACAAATTATAATAAACGAAAACAGTATTCCAACACGTACAATTTTAGACGTATACTCTGATACCTACTCAATATTTTTCAGTAGAAAATATGTAATAAAGAAAGTAAAATGTACATACCTAGTAAAATCTGAACTGGAATGAGCCAAGTCTTACGCCTTCCAATTTTTTGTATGTAAAGTGCATCTACCAAAGGAGCCCATAACAGTTTTAAGCCAAACGGCCATCCAGTTACACTAAATAAAGCCTAGAACAAACAAATAGCAACATTTTTGTGGTGAAGTAATTTAAGCATAGGTGCACATTTTTTTTAGGAGGGCTTGGAAGGGCTTAGTCCCTTAAAAAATGTGTATTTTAATTGAATTATTAAATCCTTCACTAATAAATTATCTAATCTACATAATACAGTGAACGTTGTTTGAACAAATTACTTTCTAAAGTTTGAACAACGATTAATTATTTGTGTGTTTTCCATATAGTAGATATCGGATCCACCTACAGATTATAATATAGGTTTAATAATAGTATTACAAATTAAAATGCACATTTTTATTTGTTTTATTAAAAATATTTTTCATTTTAGTAATAGATTTATTATGATATTATATTAAATGTATTAAATGTAAAATAGTTGATTAGAAAAAAAAATTATAAATATATTTTGTTATATTATATTACACTGGAATGCAATATATTTTAAAGGTATTTGAACAGGGAGAGTGGGGAGCAGAGCCCCTAACGTGTCTCTATCATTTAAATATGTAAAGCACATCCAAATCAAAAACTGAAATTGCGACTGTAAATTGAAGTACTTTCGAGATTAAAATGTCAAGTACATTTACCTGTTCGTTGTAGGTTACATTTTGTTTGCTTTGTAGCAGTATTGGAATAGCTGTGATTAAACCTAAAGGTATGCCTTGCAATATGTAAAGCAACAACAATAGAAAAATATTCGGCCAATCTCCTTTCAAATTTGTTTTGACCAACATCGATTCGTTTGTCACTGCTGATCGTACTGATCGTGTCGGTTCATCTTCCTGAGTTGGCGATGTCATGCTTACTCATTAGTTTGAATGTAGGTATATGATGAGTAATAATTAATACAATAAAAGAATATTACATAATTGTACACAACGTGGCACGTGCAGGTATTATGTAGGAACTGAGGCAAAAACTGTCTTTGATTTTGGCTCATACATATTGTTACCTATTATAATAAAAATATTACCTACGTACCAATTAGTGTTTACTATTTCACGATTAGATTATTCATCTCATATAAAAAACATATGTGTTTCCTGTCTTTGAAATAAAAGTCATTGATTATTGCACAAATATTATCAGTGAACAGTGCAGAACGTGTTTTTATCAATAACAGCATTTAAGGATTTAACGTGGGTGACCTTTATCTAATGATTTAACTAACAAATAATAAGATAAACGAGTGATGGTATATTATACACAATCGAAATCGATAAAGTAGCCAATGCCTAATTTAGTTTATTTATGTTGCAGCAGTTATTTTGTTTTCGAGTAATATATTGACAAAAACGAAGGTAGTGTGCTACACTTAACGCAAAAGCTAAAAAAATAATGGGTACTCGTCTAATATGCTACCTACCGCTACTTCGTTGGTGTAGTATGCTACCTACCGTAAAATAAGCTACCTACCATAAAATAATAACAAATTAACAACAATTTATTACTAAATAATTTATTAATTTACCGTTGTCAAGTTGAAACTGGTATTTGATACACCCAATACCATACTAATTCAACAATTTCATTAAATGCTAAACCACTATTACTTTTACCATTTTTATCGTAATATGTAAAAAAAGGATTTTTTTTCTTAAAGAGTGATTAGTTTGACAACCTTTTTTTTGACATCGTAAATAAGTAGTTTTTAATAAATCACCATTTGTGTGTCTTTTACGATTAGTTTTTTGATATTCTTTCAACGTACCTCCACAAATAATACCATCTTTTAATTTGGAACAACTACCAAGTTCTGGGAGAAAGTTTCTCTCTTGAAGATAATTAACACGTGTTTCCTCATTACATATTATATGCCCGTACAAATAGCGCATTGATTTATTCATTTTTGTTTATTTTAAAATAAAAAAATAAAAAGTAAAACTCGCAACGAATAGGATACTTATACGAACACAACACAGACACAATATAGACTAAAATAATATATCTAACAGTAAGTTATCACGGGTCTTGGTGGATCAGATATTATCATAATGGCTATTAAGATATAATTTCGTACAACTGCTATAATATGTATTTATCTTAATGACTCAAATGTACTTTCCTGTAATAAAATGAAATAAAATAAAAATAACTATGGTAGGTAGCATACTACACGCATACAGTGTTTTTGTAGATACCATTTTATGGGTAGGTAACCAAATAATGTAAGTAAGCAACAGAATTCGGAAACAGAATAAGATAATTATTTATTTTCGATGTAAAAAAATGCACCTCAACGGCTCAACAGTGTTTAAATCATGTACAATTTAATGTGGGACCTGTCCAATATGTAATCTACCGATAACCGATATTTACTACACTACTATATTATTATACTTCATTACACTTTAATGACTGGATTTTTCATTGGTATTTTACGTATTGTATTCTTAAAAATATATTTTATAGTTGAGATTTAAACGGAATTGCAAGATTGCGGCCCGAATTTAAGTAGTCGTATTTTATCCCTAATATAAGTATCCCGATTGCGTCCAAAGACACATTGGTTCATAAAATTTTCATTCAAACTTTTATTATAATATGATATACGTCATATAAATGTCTCGTTCATGATTATTATAAATAATATACCGACTTCTGAGACCCCTATAAGAAAATTAATAATTTCTGATTTTATTAACAACTATTTACTGTTTGATTACCAAATAATAAAGTATTTAAAGGTACTTAGTATTTGAAATTCAAATACTTTTATGTAAATACTTTAAAAATTTAAAACAATTAGTCGTTATTATACATTATAATTCCAACTTCTGAGACCTACATAAGAAAATTAATAATTAATAATTTCTTACCTATTAAAATAATTAAATTAATTTCTGATTTTATAAACAACTGTTTAATTACCAAATAATACATTTTTTCAAAATTATTACAAAATAAGTTTTATTTATTTTCATTTTTCAATATAAAAAGTATTTAAATACATGGCAAGTATATTTTGTATATTTTGTCTTTTAAATACTTTTTTAGTGGATGTATTAATTGTATAATTGTATCTGTATTTAAGCATACATAATTTTAAAAGTATCTTTTACAAGACTGTATACGTATTGGACGCAATCGGAATATTCATTTAGTTTTGATAACCACTTAAATAGTATTTCCTACCTACTATGTACGGGTCGCAATCGGGATAGGTAAAAACTAAAAAGGTAAAAAGGGTACTTTTTGCCGCAATCGGGCAACGCCCGATTTAAAAACTCAAAAACGAATTTTCAATTATGAACCATGTAAAAACGAATTATTGAAATCAACTTTTAAATAGTTTTGTCAAATATCGACAGTGTCTCCATTTAATTGTATTGTAAACTATTTGTTGTCATATACCAAACCAATATTGTAATTTGTAATGCATTTCAATAGATCGAAAATACAGAAAGGTATTAATAAATAATAAATATTTATAATTTGTTGAAGTATATAGACAAGTTGTAAATGGTCTGTGGTAAATATATATACCACCTTATTTTGTTATACATGAGCAGTGGTACATATATTTACCACCTCAAAAACAACCCCTCAGAACTACCCTGATCGAGGAAAGTTGTGAATAACATAATTTTTAATGTCCTAACGAATATAGAAATTGGAAAATATAACTTTTTTTTCTGAAGTAAGCATAGAATTATGCCCTTAAAAGGGTTAACTGTAATGAAAATAATAGGATTTGTCCGGTTTTGGGTATAAATAACTAATCTAACCTAATACCAGTACATAACGCAGTTTTATGAACAGGTGGACAGTAAAGACAGATAGACGATTTTTTTATCAGATTTAAAAAACACTTTTTCAGTATAAACTTAACAAGCAACCCTTTGTACATAAGTGCATTACTATTTTAAGTAGCAATTATAAAAAGGTAGTCGGAACACAACACGCCAGACTACAAATTCGTCGGTAGATCACACATTAGACCTTTTTGAGTTTTTAAATCTCAACTAAAAATATATATTTTTAAGAATATATTACGTAAAATACAATTAATGAAAAATCCAGTCATTAAAGTAGTAAGTATATCGGTATAATAAATATCGGTTATCGGTAGATCACATATTGGACATGATTTAAATGCCTTTTTTTACATTGAAAATAAATAGTTATCTTATTATTTAAAATATATTATGGCTATTATAATTTTTTATATAAACAATACATGATACAATATTATAATGTATACTATATACCTACTATTTAAGTTTTTTTTATGTTAACATATGTTCCGTTTCCGAATTCTGTTGCTTACTTACATTATTTTTTTAGCTTTTGCGCTGTGTGGTTTACACTGAAGTGTAGCGCACTATCGTCGTTTTTGTTAATACTACTCGAAAATAAAACAACTTCTGCAACATAAATAAAACTAAATTTGGCCTTGGCCACAATAATGTCATGACATATTACTAGCGATTTTAAGTATAAGATGAATAACGATATGAATTATTGATTTATTTATTATTTATACTTTTCACAATGTATCGTAACAGTAAAATATTATGTGTACCTAAAAATACTTAAATATAAGGGTGGTATACTATTTGATCATTTTTCCACGTCGATAGCCATATTGTATGGAATAAAATATTGTCACACGGTGTCAAGAATATTTCACGTTGTCATTATATTCATATTTTTCAACTCAAATTTTAGCGCGAATAACAACTTTAAAGTAGGAAAAATTATGGTGGGTTTAATAATTCTACTGCAGGGTAAATCCAACGGCATTATTTAATCGGTTACGGTCAACGCCGTGCAATATCACCTAACCTAATCTTGTTTGAAAATATTTTACTTGATTCAATGCAGAGTTTATGTTTAGTAACTTATATAAATCTTAATGAAATTATTAAGTGTACAAAATATACAAAAACCCGATATAAATTTTAATTTATGAAACTTAATTACTGAAATCAGGGACGGGTCCAGATGGGGGGAGGGTAGGCCTAGTTCCAAGGCATAAGGGTGCCTACTACTGTATATTGCCATTGATCATAAATACTATAAATACTGCTGATTTTAAAGTCAATGTATATTGTATTTGTGTTGTTGCCCCCCCCCCTTCTTAGAACTGTGCTCTGGATCCGTTCCTGACGAAAATAATATCACAGATATTGAAAAAGAAAGTCAGTAAATTGACTATTTCTTAAAATTATTCCCATCAATACTTACATTTGATTGATTAACAAAAATAATTGTCAAATAAAATTACCTACCTTTTAAGGTTCGTTCGTTGAAGATTTAATAAAATATAATAATAATAATAGTAATAAATAATAAGATAATTATAGACGTTTAAACGTGTTTATTACAATGTGTTGGGCAACCTTATCGAAATATATAAAAATGTTCTATCTTAAATTATATTAAGTATAACGTCAAAGAATTAACGCCTTGCAGGCATCATTCACTTGGAACAAGGATCAACGGAAACTTCGACATTTTCTTCACTCTGTCGATTGACATAAACCATCCAATACGAAGGGCTTTTGGTCTGAAAACTTTTGAACATACTTCTAAACACACCGTACCAAATGAAGCCGATGACTACACACATGATGATTTCCACGTAGTAACCATCCACAATTACGAGACAATCACCACCATTTGTGCCACACGTCTATGGAAATTAAGACCATATTTAAATTAGTAAGAAATTAACGATTATTAATCACAGTAAAAAGCAGCTTATAACGGTGTCGATGTCCACATCAGACGACTGGAACAAAATGCATTAATTGTAGCCTGATGGCTAATACGCCAAAAGTTGTATATCAAAAACACTAAATTTTACAAAAGAACAATTTTAATATTTTCAATAATTTTAATTCAAATAATATGTTTTGTAGTTTTTGGTTTCTCAGTGTTACGACTGATTTATTTGTAAAATATTCTGTAGATTACATAAATGATCACTTTTAGTTCTTATCATTTTTTCAACATAACTATAATGTCTCTTTTAAATTTAATGGTACTTGTTATAAATGGTAATTATAATATACTTCTATAGTGGATATACAATGTTTCGATGGGCATATTAAAAATTGCTAATTTAATAAAAAATCAAATTAATAAACTGAGTTGTTTTAGAGTATCAAACAAAAGTAACGTGTCCGGACTTGTTATTTTTGTTCGCTTAATATTTAGATTGAGATAAAATATTTATTATCAGTCTCATTAATTTAGGACTTGTTATAGTTGTGCACTAAAAAAACCTATCTTGCTCTATAAACACAACAATTAAAGTATAAAAAAAATATGTTTTAAGGATGATATTGACTTATAATGTTTTACCAAATAAAGAAAACGACTCAAATTATCCCAACAGACTTTTAAAACAATTTCGAGAAAAATTGGACATAGGCCTTTTAGCTATCAAATTACCATCTATTTTTGACGTTATTGCTTGCGATATAGGTAAGTTCGTTCCTACCTATAACATAATATTGATTCAAATGACCACTTATTTATATTATAATCCAATGATATCACGTCGTTATAAACTGCTTTTGCTGAATACTTAACAACTTATGAGGATTATATCTTAGCAATAATTATTACACTTGTTCAATAAATTAATAATTTAAATAATTGTCTAGATATAGTATGATAAATAACTTAAACTTATTTAAATTATCAATGTCTTACTTTTGGTAAAACCACTGTAGAACAATTATTCCCGGGATCGTTTGAACACTTTTTAAACGTTAAAAAGTCAATCAACTTTAGTCCTACAGATGACGAATATGTCATTCCAAAATTTGAAACTGTGTTTAATAACGTCATGTATGTTCCACCAAACCGATAGTCACTTATTCGAGAGAAAAATGCTACTATGGCTACAAGCATTATGTAGGTGAGTGCCTGTATATGTAAATAGATGTTAAATTACAATTTAAAATAAGATACAATAATTACAATAATTTGTATCTAATTAATAACGAAAAAAGTCGGCAGAAGCATTTAAACGGGTTGCGGGGAATTGGTCACGAAAAGAATGAATGCTTTTTTAGTTACCATTTTTTAAATAATATATTATTTTGATATTACATTAAAATCTAATAAAATAAAAAGTTGTTGCTAGTTTTTATTCAATCTAATATAGTTGATGATACGTTTTAAACTCTAGACTTTAGAGTTTAAAACGTATCATAAATTATATTAGATTGAAAAAAAGTCTAGAGTCTATTATAGACTATTATATTTATTTTTGTATTTGATCATAAATAATATTATAGGTGCATACTTATATCAACCTAATTTTCTATAGAGGTACATATCGTTAAAATTTGACCAAATCTAGTTTCCAATAGAGATTATATAATACATATTAATATATACTATTTATTTTATAGTGTAACGTACATTTCATAAGTTTATAGTTTATCAACTTACATCACTTATTGCGTTTAAAAACCCTAAAATAAAATAATAATATATTGGTATATTTATTATTCCATTACGATGTATAATCATTGGCGTAAAATAAATAAAAACAATGTACGTAAGGCTCCAGATTAATCTGAAACAAACAATTTTCAAACATAAAAATATAGAAATCATAATTTATTATATTAACATCCTAAGGGCATAATAAACATTATATTATGCATATAATATATAATATATATATAGGTATTCATAATTAAACAAAAATTTACAATGTAAAATTGAATTTGGACTTTCAGGCAGTACATACAATTTGTCAGTTCTTATGCGGCACATTATTAAAAGATATCACAATTTACAGTTAATTTTAGGATTGTTTTTACGTTATTAATAATTCATATTTCAATCATTATGATATCGAATAAATTACTAAATTTGTATCTACCATTTACGTCTCTGGACTTTCAAACAAATTTAAATCCATGTTTGTCGAATTCGTTGAATAGGTATTCATACTAAAATGGGATATGTGAAATAGTCACTTATAAAAAAATTATAATAGTTTCTAGTGGGAAAAAAACTATACTCTTTTTACGTAAAATTAATAAAAATGAAATATTATATTTAATTATATTATATTATAATAGTCTACTTGATTGGCATCGATTTTAAAAACACACTCATCGGCTTTGGACCAGAAGTATACTTTGACACAACAAATGGTGTTACAATTTTTACAGCAAACATAGCTGTAGTGAGCACCATTATATCGTCTTTGGGTACACCGGCATCAACAAGTTTCAAATAAAGCAGAGAACTCCTCATGGCAGAAAATCCAACCTGATATGAACAAAATATATAAAACAACTAATTTCATGTACAATAAAAACATTTTTTAAGAATTTGATTTCTGCACCACTAAGAATGAAAACGGTCGATTGCTATAATTGAGACTTTTTTTAATTTCAACATCACGTATATTGCACGCATTTATTCCTAAATTTTTTTTTTATTTAGTTATTAATAATTACCTTCATCGTTATTAACGCTATTAATAATAAACGGATATTGGGTAGTTTTACGATGTCCCAAAGTAGTTTATAGCTATTAGTGACGTGAGGCTGCGCATGATTATCTTCCAGTATATTATACTTTTCTTCTTTAAATATGCCAATTAAAGTTGCTACTATTATGAATGAAATGCCGCAAATAAAAAAAATGCCTGTATAATAAAATGAAAATAAAAACATATCATATCTATAGTGCTTATAGTAAAATATAATTACATTGTGTAGTTTATTCTTATTTTTATGTACAGTAATTATTGTTTTTTCATAAAAATACAAAAACTGGCAAATATTTTCAGCCCGTTTTAAGCCTAAAATATATTATTTATTTTTACACATCAGGTACTTACTTACTTTCCAGAGTCATAATACCTCCCGTGCCGGGTGTAGTTCGCAAACGATTATAAAATTCCTCGGATGTAAGCAGAACGGGAACCACGGAACCCAGCATAATGCCGATCGCAAAACCCGAAGAGCTGCACACAGACGAATAACCCACGTTGGCTCTGTTAAAAACAACGTTCACTACGGTGGATTTAATGTGTCATTATAGAGCCGTATCGACATGCCAATAATTATATTTTATTCACTTTTTCAGCATCGTCAGCGCCCAACTGTCGACGACTATGTTTTGCGTCGAAACCAACAGATTGAGGACGAAGAACACGCACGTCAGTGGTACCATGTTGGGTTTACCCGTTGCGGGTATCCAGTCCTCGACATTGTTCGCCGAATAAATTAAAAGCGCCCCTGGTCATTTATGACGGGGAAAAAAATTAAAAATTGTTAACAATATTATAATATTATTATGTCGTATTAATGTGCGTGGAATTGTGTAGTAGGTAAATAGAAAATATGACGAATGGTTATTGGTTACCCATTAAGTATTGAACTGGCAGGAGCCAAGATTTTCGTTTGCCTATCCGTCGTACATAATGAACGTCTACCAACGGAGCCCATAATATTTTCAGGCTATGCGGCCATAATATGTAACTTAATACTGCCTAAATCACATCAAATAATAAATATGGTATAAATATGTTATACGACTTGTAATATGTTATTGCCTATAATATAGGCAAAGCTGGTCATTAGCAAGTTAAACAGTTCAAAAGTTAATTAACAACAAAATATGCAACTTGCATAATGAGTTACTATTTTTTTTAGAAGTAACTTCAAATTAAACGAGTTAATTAATATTATTTCTACGTTAAGTTTTTCCTAATATAAAACCCCATAGATTTAAAATATATTTTATTTTATAAATTTAAAACAAAAAATTAACAGTTGGAAATACTAAATATTATTTTTAAATTATAATGTTTTATGTATTATAAATAAGTACCTACTAAATTGTACTGTATCAAAGTGTTTCATACACTTAGTATATTATTAGTGATCAAAATTGAAAATAATGTATGTAAATACAACATTTTTACAAGATAATATGTGAACTATTGTGAAACGAGTAAATAGGTGTGTAATCTATAGTCTATACCGTACAGTAATAACTAATAAGTTATAATTTATAACATTTTATCATACAATTTAACTATGATAGAACTGTCGAAACCGATGGGGTAAAATTGATTGTTTTAAACTTTAATTGTGTTATTATCTACATACGTGTTGAATATTTATTAAGTTTAAAAAAAATTGATAAACTAATCAAGATTGTATAAAGTACCTTTGTTGTCAAAATTTGTTTTTATTTTGGTTTTTTGAATTTTAATTGATGTTTTAAAATATATAGATAATTTATGAAATCTATATTACTATATGATTACAATACTTAAATACAATAGTTCTTTGAAATTGGTTTTGTAAGTTCTTTTGAAAAAAACTTAATATTATATTTTTTTCCCATAATTTTTTTATAACCTGTTATACCATGCATCGATATTTCCCCACTACAAATCGATATTGCCTCGGTATTGAGGCAAAACCGTTAAAATATAAAAAAAATAGTTAATTTTTTATTAAAAAATAAATAAAAATAATAGTTAAATATTGTAATCAAAAAGTTACTTAAGAACTGTGCAAATATATTAAGTATATTTTAAAATCCCTAATAATTATTAAGGTATTCATTTTTTTAGACGGGTTTCCCCGTGTTCCTACACATAACAAATATTGTTGAATAATTTAAATATTAATAAAATGAAACTAATACTTTTCTGGAGTAGACCATTGTATTGAAATCACCAATAGTTCTAACTGTTCAAAGGTCATATGCACAGGTGTCTTATACCTATCGCATACGAATATAAGAAAAAACAATTAGAAAACTATTCCAGTCGGAGTTGATTTCTATTTTCTGTGCTAGTAAAATGCAATTTGACATAATATGATTTCATTGATTTTTTGATGATTTACTTTGAATAAGTTTCAATGTTAATTAATATGTAATTATTGACATCAAATTGAAGAATTGAGCCTAATTTCATCGGGCTAGGAATGACGAAGAAATATATTTTAATATTTAACTCATACATAATTTATCTTTTTTAGTTATTGATTTTCGCATTACACTGAATTTGCAGTTTTTGTCTATAGGTACCTAACCTATTAAGTAATGATACGTGTTATTACTTATTAGATATATTATGATATAATTAAGAGTAAAACTACACTGTATTCTGAATGTTATGACCTTTGGAACGTATTAATAATTTACAACGTGAATACGTGATTGAATAGCGTCACGATTCATCGATTTATATTATTATATGTTAATAAGTCAAACAATAATTTAATTTATTGCTCACCTGTTCTCCGTAAGTCACTACTTTTTTGCTTTGCAGAATTATTGGTAGAGCTGTAATTGAAAATCCAAAAGGAATCCCTTGCATTATGTACAGTAATAACAATAAAAGCAAGTTCGGCCGGTCTCCCTTTAAATTTGGTTTGGTCGACACCGAGTGGAGTGTCACGTCTCCAAGCTCCTCAGATGCATTGTCATTTTTCTGTGAGTTGGTCATGGTCAATCACCTTGTATTCAAGTGATCAAAATGCTCTGTGAAAATATTAGTACACCTAATACCTACATACTTATAAAATGTTTTTAACTGTGTGAACGCTTTAATCTGGATTTGATAAAAACTAAATAAATAATGAACAAGTTTATCAGAATATTGTTTTATCATAATTTCTTGACCTATTGTGTATAACGAATCTTATAACAAATTATATTGTTTTGATAGCTTAACATTTATAATCTATGTTATGCTAATTAAGGTTAGTATAATATTTAAAATTGAAGTTTTTTCTTTTAAAATTATTCGAAATTGTTATAAACAAGTATATTTAACTACTATGTATATTCTAACGGTGAAACAAAATTGTAATTGCTTTGTATCGGCTCATGGACGTAGGTATATTGTGTGTAGCAGGTTTCGCCCAAAAATGACCCTCTTCGTTTCGCCAAAATTTTGTTTTTATATGATTCCCGTTTCGCCCAGACTAGTTTAGACCAATTTAAAATTTAGTTGGCAATGATTAAAATATTTTATTATTAGAGTATCATTTAGCGTTATCCAGAGAACACCATAAAGAGGCGATACTCTTTGTGCTCCAAAAAATTATTTTCTGAACAACGAATATTTATAATTTATTTTCTGAAAAAAAACGTATTATTAAAATATCAAATTTACCTCACAGTATTTGTAAAAAATCTACACATACAATAAAATTATTAAAGATTTTAATCATTAAAAATATATTTATTAATACCTACACTTTATTTTTAAAATGATTACACACACTTTTAATGAATTCATAGAGAGTAATTTCATTTGATCGGTACCGCGAGTTATTTGTTTCCGATTGTGTTAGTATCAGAGTGTGCCTTTTAATTATATTTGCATCTTTTGATGTCCTTGGTATTTTAATGCTATTGATTTTTATATATGTGTCTGTTTGGACAACATTTAACCAACTTAATATAGATGGAGAATTGGAATAAAAATGGTCATTGAAGAACGAATGGAATGACTCGCATGCACTCGTCGTAAGCAGAATACTCTCTGAATTACAAGGAGTAAATGTACTATCCTCTGAAATATAATTGTTTACTAAATAATCACAATATTTCGCTAAAATATAATATTTGAATGAACTATTGCCAACTTAATTTTAAATTGGTCTATACTAGTCTGGGCGAAATGGGAATCATATAAAAATAAAAATTGGGCAAAATGGGGAGGGTCATTTTTGGGAAAAACTGGTCCCACCAGGTATATTGAATAAATTTGTTTCATTATTCATTAGCTTAATTGGCCACAGGTAAAATTGTATTTTAATGAATGTGAAACATAGATCTAACTTAACCCACGTATTATTAACAAGAATTGAGATTTCGAAAAATATTTCTTTTTTTTACTTTTAACGTTATAGTAATGTGTGTAAATATTATAATAGCACTGTTGACACAATAATAACCCATAGATAAATAAAATGTATGAATACAATTTAGTCAATTTTTTTTTTCTCTATGTTCCTTCCATTTATTTATTTTTATCAATAATTGACATCGATTTCTGTACCCAAATATATATCATCTTATCATCTCATATACATATACTTGAATTAAACTAAATAACAGAAAATAAATTACAACTATGCATGTTGCAGTAAACATAAAATAAAATACAATAATAATTATTTTAATAAATAGTAATAAAATATAGTAAGATTGTAGTGGTAAATAATATTTTATAGTGTAAATAAGTCACAAATAATTGGGCGTAAGACAATAATAAATAATTTTAATTTCTAAACTTTAAATTTTTTTGATGATAAATACTAAAAAAATCAACACACAATTCAAAAGTATGTATTTATAAACCATTGGTACAATGTAATTAAATTTGTACATTTTTTTATGAGTCATCTGCGTATAATGTATAATCACTTGATATCGTACACTAAGACTTTTCGTTGTTTGGTCGATCTAATCGTTTCATGTTCACTAGCCAATTGGAAGGACTCACTGTTTGAAGATTTTTTATTGTTTTTTTGTACGTAAAATACCAAATGAATCCAATCGTCATGCACAGTGCAACTTCTACGTAGTAACCATTCACAATTATTCTACAATCACCTCCACTTTTTTTGCATATCTATATCAATAAAATAATTTATAGCAAATGTATATCCTTAAGGTATAATTGTATAGATATTAAAGAGTGTCTCCATCCCTCCTCTCACCCCCCCCCCCCCCACAGTCTTAGAAAAACGTCTGCGAGTGCCTACGGCTTTGCGTTATTGTCGATGTCCTACACTTTTAGCTTCATAAAGTATCTAAAATAATCAGAAATTTTAGAAACATGTTAAAAGCTCTCAAACAAGAGTCAGGGAACGTAGACGTAAATAAATAAAAGAACAAATCTATTACCTACTAAGCACACTCTTATCATAGTTAATAATTTAACATAATTTAATTATAACTATAACAATTAGATCATAATATCGACTCCCCGGACAATCATAATATTATATTTCATACGCTTTTTAAATCTGCCGTAGAGCAATTATTTTCCTCGTCATTTGAACATTTACTGAACGTCAGCACGTCTATCATTCGCAATGCCAAAGTCTGTGTTACTACCCATCCAAAACTGGAAATCGTCGACAACATCGTCATGTATGTGCCGCCAAAACGAGAGTCACATATCCGAGAGAAAAATCCCAATGTGAAAAGGTACATAGTGAATGCCAAAATCTAAAATCAGAGCAATATACATATTATTCAATCATTGTTCACTTACTATCTCACGTTTTCAATATAATATAATACTATTAAATCATTACACACGAAAAGCGATGCAAAATGGTTGGGTGTGTCTGCCTGCATTTCTAAAGATATTTTACAATACATATTTATATAACTATAAGTTATTTATTCTTCTATTGCGGTGTAGATTAAGATCATTTTTTCCAAAAATATATTTTATTTTTAAACATTATGATATAATATTATATCGTATATTGTCGTTATTAACCCGGTTTTGGTTAAGATCAACTGAGAATTAAATTTCTAAAAAATTTCAAAAGAGAAACTAGAAGTGTGTCAACGCATATCGCTGGCTAGTTAAAATAAACACAAATAACCACACAAAATAGTCATCAAAATACGAGTATACAACAAACGTTTATTATAGGAAATATTTAAATAAATTCAATGTTATCGGAATGGGTTAGGTAACAGATAAAAAAATCAGCTAGGTAGCGATAAGTAATAACAACATTGTCGTGTGGGAATGAGGAAACAATATTTACGTAAATTATTGTCGTCGCCAAAATAATTTAAAAAAAGATTTTAAATTTAATTTTAATTAATTATTTTGTAAATTATCAATTTAATTAATCAATGTGCTTGTTGCATAAAAAATTACAGTTGTAACACGATTTTTTTTGTTTAGTTTTTATTGTTATTTTGAAAAGTACTGAGAATTTCTACTTTTGACCTCAAGTGCCATCTAGATCCAATTAGCTACCAGAAACTACGCTCAATGATGCAAATTGTTCCACATTTTTCTACTCTAAAACGTCAAGATACAAAATACAATTTTATGTATATTATTATAAATATAAAAAAAAATACTCATCATCGTAAAACCAATTCAATCATCGATTCACACAGAATCTAAAATGTAAAACGATTGTATAAGTATGTATTGTAGATTATAAAAATTATAATTTAATTAAATTCATTCAATAAAAAGTGTGTATGTTGTATTGTTTGCGATCAAACCATTGATTTAAATACTTAATATATTTTAGTATAATTTGAATAGTTTAAGTTTTAAGTTTTCAACTTATTCACAATTGGTGATAATGTAAAAAAATTAAACATTATGTATGAATTATTTTTAAATGTATCAACTAACCTCGTGTATTATACTTATAAACACTAAAATCAAATAATAATATGATGGTACATTTACAATTCCATTATTTTTAATCAAAATTGGCGTGTAGTAAATTAATACAGCATAAGCAATGCTCCAAAGCAATCTGAAACATAATTAATCAAAATATGATCGCTTGTTTCACTGATGTTTCAGGTACAAATTTAGAAAAATGCACACATGATACACAGAACAGGTATTGGTGAAAATAATAATGTTTTACGCATATTAAAACCGTTTGGTTGTTTTTCAGAACTCTAAAGAATTAACATTTCAGTCATGTATAATCAAGTAATATTTTAGGGGGACAATTTTGAGATCAAAAATTAAGTTTATAAATATGTAAAAATGTTGTACGTTTTTTTTTTGAAAATGTTATTTATTTTTTAATTTGTATACCTGATTGGCATTAATGTCAGGTACGCACTCATCGGTTTTGTACCTGAAGTATACCTTGATACAACGAGAGGTATAATAAATTTGACTAGATACATAGATATAGTAATTATCATTATGTTATCTTTAGAAACACCGGCATCGATTAGTTTCAATTTTGACACGGAATCAGTTGCCGCAAATCCAATCTAAATAAAAATAAAAATAATAATAATTTATTGATTGTAATTATTCAAGATGTTTAATTACAATTGACACTATAATATATATTCACCTTCATTGTTAACAATGCAATTGACAACACGCGAATGTTAGGTAGCTTCAAAATTTTCCAAAGAAGTTTATAACTTTGAAAAACGTTGATTTTTACGTACCCCTCTTCTAGTCTGTTATCCTTTTCTCTTTTGAATATACCAATCAATGTTGTTATCAACATAATTATAATGCTCCAAAAACACAAAAAACCTTTTACAAATTATAAAATAATAGTCTTATAATTTTAAATGTTCAAAAAAATGTCGTAACAGTAAACATTCAAGTGTTTAGATTTTAATTCATTCTTACATGGAACACATTTCGACTTACTTAACAGTAAAATGGAAGAATAGAAGAAAAGTTGCAAATGCAATGACACCCGTGCCTCACTGATTACAGAACATTTTCACCGTTCAGTTACATACCTTTTATAGTGATTATACCTCCTCCGCTGACAGTTGTCCGTAAGTATTTATTACAAAAGTCCTCTGACGTAAGTAAAACTGGACAAATAGTACCTATGAGCACACCCAATGCAACACCCGTTCCGTTGCACGTAGATGCATGGCCCACGTTGTTCCTGGGAATACAAGTTTTAAAACATTAACCGCGATGTATGTTATGCTAATGACCTGCTAGGTCTAAGATTTTAAAGGAATTCGAAATTTATGGTATAGCTTTTCAAGTACAAAATAAACGATAATGATAATCTACGAGTTCAAATATATAGTTTTTATTAAGCATTTTTTTTTTTTAATTGTTTGCTGTTTAGGTCATTTTTTAACAATTATAGAACAATTTTTTTAAAAATGTTTAGAAAATGTTTATACTTATACACATTTTTTTGATGGTTGTTATAATATAAATGTTAAAGTGAAAAAAATATCTTAATTAATGTGTAGGTATAAAGATAGTCTGAAAATATAAAATGACATTGACTGTGATATGGCGAGTATTGGTACTCCTTATATAGTGTATTGACTTTCAGAAGTGCATTTCGATTTATCTGCATTCATAATTCAATTTATCGTATGCGACTTATGCAACGGAATTTGGCGCCGACATCTTTGCTTACTGATGTTTTAGAATTTTGGTCGTTTCTTTGAGTCATATAAGGGTCATTTTTTAATTTAGTGATTTTGGGTCATTAAAATCTTATCGGTCTTCAGTCATATCTTTGAACTGCAGTCCACGGAACTTACTTTTTCAGCATTGTCAGTGCCCATCCATCGACAACTATATCTTGTGTTGCGGCCAAGAAGCTAATGACACCAAACGTGAACACCAACGCTTTGAGATTAGGCTTTTCAGACTCGGGCAACCACTCGTCGATGTTAATGGCCGTATAAAGTAAAAACGCCCCTGTTCAATGCATAGGTAATGTACAGTAAAAATGTTTTGAGAAAAAAGTATATAGTCACGAAGAATAGTCCCAAGAGACTTAGAAAAAAAAATTATTATTTATTATAATATCTATTAAACGTCTTGACGTCTCTTTAATTCGTTTTAAGATACCCCAGCTCAAAACCTGATCCACTGCTATTTTTTACGTCTCACGTGCCACCATTAATTATTTAGCAATAACTAGCCACTAGGGCAATTAATGTAGATTTATGATTTTTTTTTCTCTTTCTCTATGTCTAATATATTGTTGTCATTGTACTCGAATGTACTGTTGATGTAAATATAAACTGTAATACTCTAACTATGCGAAAAATAGCTCAGACCGTAAAATATATAAAAATAAAATAAAACAAATATTGGAATGCACAGAGAGAATACGAAATCACTTAAAAAACTGCAACGAATCTGAATTTTTTTTTTTCATAAACGTTAGGCTTTTATGACCTTTACTGTTTATAAACAGAGCTAATCTAGAGCTCTGATTATTGTTTGCTTTTGAGTATTTGTCAAGAGGACATAAATATTTGAAACCGTACAATTTATATAATTTACATATATCAAACATATTCGACGTCTAAATTGTATTTTATCATGCGTGCGTTCATTTTTTAATGCATATTCATGATTTTAGCCGGAAGAATAATTTAATAGTTATACCTATCAGCTACCTGTACAGTATGAACAATTCACAGTCGAAGCGTTTCTAAATATATCTTTAATGCATAGAGTGTATTAGCCTGTAATTTGTATGGTAGAGAAAAGATCGCGGGATTTATTAGATAGTATAATATTTTAACTCTATTGTGTGGACACGTATGCGTATTATGATAAAAATTAAAACCGATCAATCTGAAATATAGTCGTAACTACCAAAAAAATTGAATAAATTTTTTGATTAAATTTTTTCTTTAACGAATGTGCTATACCTAAACGACTTATATGATTTGATAACTAAACTGATAAAAGAAAAATGCAATAAAAGAGTTTCCCGTGAAATGCATTAAAAACAGATTAATTATTACGACAATTGCATATTATTTAGATTTTTATATTAACCATCGTCTTTTTATGCGTTAAATATCTTTTGTTAAATATCTCAAGTGTTTAGTAGTAGAAAATAATGGTAAATTTGTGTACCCATTAAGTATTGGACGAACATGAGCCAAGATTTTCGTCTGCCTATCCATTGTACGTACAGTGAGTCTACTATTGGGGCCCATATAATTTTTAAACTGTATGGCCACGCAACAAAACTGAAAAAAGCCTAAAAAAAATATTGAAAATAGTACATTAAATACTACACTAATTATAGGTAATCAATTTAAATTTAATTATTTATAAACACATATTATAATTTATATAGGTAACGACAATTTAATGAAAGGCACAAATCTATAGTATCTATAAATGAGTTTTAATTAATTATATTAAAAGGTAAATTCTTAAACTAAAATTTACCTGTTCTTTATAGGACACATTTTTACTTTGAAAAATTATCGGTAAAGCGATGGCTAAGCCCAAAGGTAATCCTTGTATTGTGTATAATAATATCAATAGAAAGAAGTTCAGCCAATCACCCTTCAAGTCTGATTTAGCCGGCAAAGAGCTATGTGGAACTTCAAATTTTTCTAATTCTTCATCTTCATTTAGTGATTTTTTCATGTTCACACTACAAACTCTCGGTTTTAAAAGTTATATTATGAATTGAACGTTTTAGAACGTGATATTTCACTGACGAATGACGATTGACTAAAAACTAACAAAAACATGTGTTTTTATTGTTGTTCTAAGATTACGACAGTTTATTGAGAATAGCGTGTAACCATTTTTTACACGAGAATTCCAAAACTTTAATATTATATACACCTAGTATAAAATACTAAGTTAATATTCAAAGTTTGATAATCCAGTAAAATTAGTTATTGTAATAGCTCCTAATCTGTCATAAGATATATACATTACAAATCTGTAAAATATATATCTGTATGATGATATAAGTGCATTACATATTTTTATCAATATATGCAAAACATATTAAAATTATTAACACTCACCTCAAGAATTCACGGCATACAAATTATGATGAATTGATCGTGGTCATATTCTTAGTCCGTCACTTACATTGGTTTGAATATTTTAGTGTTGCTATAGACAGAAAATCTCATTGATCGGGATTGTCATATTGTTATGTTTTGAAGATGACAGTTGTTGTGATAATGATCGCACCGATTGATTGATGTCTTTAGGGCTTAAAATTTTTTCCGCAATTACAATACCATTAGGCAGTGATCCTTATAAAATAAACAAAACAATAATATTAAACATTCTCTTAAATAGTTAGTATTATATAGTATCATTATATTACACACGGTTTATGCAGTTCTTGTAAGTGGATATAATTTAACAGCTTATTAAAATATATGTACGAAGAGACTACGAATTTTAAACACCTGAGTATAATGACCATTAAGTATTGTATAGGCTCGATATAAAACAATGTTTAATATAAATAAATATTTTCATCTAAAGTTAAATAAATAGAAACGACTATGGACTTAAGATGTTGACGTATATCGAATCAATATTACTTCTCCGAGGTGTGATACCGCGGGTCAATATTGCGCGTTATTACCGTGCGATAAATTTAATGTGAACGAAATACACAAAATATTGCTCATATTCATAATAACGCTCATTTGAAATTTTGTTCAAAAGGTATTTTAGTGATGAAATTTTATGTCAAATTCCATAATTTATATACCTAGTGATATGTGTGACAATAAACAATAGCAAATACACGTACATATTATATTCGTACATACACATTGTTGTGTTTATTGCAATTCTTATAGTTTTTACAAAGATTTGAATATTATTATTTATATTATTAGGTATTTTAAAAATTTAAACCATGTTTTTGTAAGACGTGGGTGTACAGTTGCATTCCCAAAGAATCTTCTAAATTTGAAAATTGATATTTGAAAAGTTAAACAGACCTGTGACCGCAATTTGAATAAAATCTTGATGTTAACTGATTTAAACAGTGTTGCCCACAATAGATCTGTTTTTATTTTATTTAAAAAACCGTAATTTGTTATTATATTCTTTAAAGCGTCATTTTAAGAATTACGATATTATATAATATATATAATATGATTGTGTGACTCACGCTAGTTACACTGTCCACGTGTATACTATATCAACCAAAAAATGTTTACGTTTTTGTCTGGATAGATTCGTTATTATTATCTATATTAAATCCTAGCGAGGATCCGCGCGAGTGACAAATCAAAATAATGAAATATGCGCCCATTGGCGTCTCTCCGACCGATTCGCTTGGTCGGATTCCGACGACACGATCAAAGATAAACGCTCGGATACACTACATAATTTTATTATTATTTATTTACAACACAATATCATTTTACAATATTATATTATACGTATTATAATATGGGTACTACCGGTTTATCGGAATTCGCGGATTGCGTTATCGGATGGTGCCGCGGGCTACACTCCGATCTTAAAATAATGTGTGATTATATAATGTACATAATAATATCATAAACCCGGCAGTCACGTACCTATGGTCTACGTATAACACCGACCTCCGAGGACGAATTTATTGCAATATTGTTATTATTATTTACCGGTGACCTCCGTCTGGGCTGCAGGTCCGAATGCGTATAAATTCGAAATATCCAAACTTCGACCGGACGACGACACACGTGCTCCCAAAACGCCGGTGCTGGTGCTGGTACATATGTGCCGATGAGGGGGGGGGCGACCGATTGTGAAAATCACTGCAAATCCGCACGACTTGGCACGTCGAACGATCAGAGTAGACTGCTGCTGTGACTCTGACAGGACTATATCATCATCATCATCGTAGTGGGTATATTGCCATTATCCGGTTGCCACGGCGGCGATCGTATTGCTGAAATAATTATTGTAGCAGGAGACTTCAGCTCTGTGCAATATTATACCTTATACATTGTGTGTGTGTGTGTGTGTGTGTGTTTTGTGTGTGTGTACGACCTAACGCGGTACCCGGTAATAGGTATACAGGTATTAACTGAAAAAAAAAATGTTTAGTATGCGTCAATTGTTTTTGTTTTTAATAATATTATGCTCTCAGTAATACAATACGGGTACCTGTATACGCTGTATGACCAATGTAAACAACATGATATCATTTATTGTGATTGCATATTTTAATTGTCGATGGTATAAGATGATTTGTAAAAATACACGTAGGCGTTACGCCGATGTGAAATAAAAAACACATATTACAGACTACGGCAGTACACTGTGTCCCAATAAAGTTGTCCACACGATAAGGTATAATAACTATATAATATCATTCTATTGTTTTCCCACACTTTTTCAGTCTTCATTCGCACCCTATACATATTGTGTGCATTTTTGTCCGCCGTCAGTTGTAGGTACACCCCATACCAGCACCGATGACTTTCTAAACAGTGACCTGTACTTAAAAAAAAAAAATTTTTTTCCAAAAGCTGGCAAAATATTTGAAATAAATAAAATATTTGAAATATTTGGGGACAATTTTATTTTTGAAATTTTATTTTAACTGTTCGATATAGGAACGATATTGTAGTTCAGAAAAATGTTTGAATTTAAAACGTTTAAATCGTCGTTGTAAACCTCATACTAAATAGGACTGTCTATAGTGCAAATTGCATACTATTACGAAACATGTTTACATGTTACGAACAATTAATTATATTATGTATGTACTCACCAGTTATAGCCCGAGAACACGAACAGTTACACAAATTATAGCTATTATTTCGACAATGAGAAAATGATTGATAAGTGTAATATTACCTATTATAATAACAACAGAAATCTATCGCAGTGGTTCTTAAACTGTGGTCTGTGACCCCACCCCCCCCCCCCTCCGGGATCCAGGACGTCTTTATGGACAATAATACAACTTTTGCGTGAAAAACGTGCAAATTTTTTTGCATTGTGTGAACAATAATTTGGTTATTAATATTTATAGCAGAAATGCCAAAAATGCTTTCCAAATCAGAGGCTATTTTTGGGCCCTAGGCATTACAACACTGGACCCTTAACGGCAAAAAAACTTATACATATAGGCCCAACTTGGCTTAGTCGTAATCAAAAACACAACTCTTATTTTTCTAATAATCATTAAAATAAAACTAAAACTTCATAGTAATAATTGTATGTATGAAATGAGTATCTATGGGTATACATAAGTACCAAGGAAACACTAAACAAATAATGAACGAATTTTGAGTACATTTTCTTATCTTTTAAATTGATGTCCTCTCTTTTTACTCGACATGTTTAAAAATTGCGTACTTTTGTTGATAGTTACCCTTACCTTATTGATAGTTTTCCTGTAATTATTGTATTTCAATTAGAGTGTTTAGTGGTGAGTATTCAATCGTAATTGAATTCTGATATTTGAGCAGAGGACAGCGTAATTGCGATGTCTATTATTATTTTTTATTATTTCTATCAAAACATTTGATTTCTAGAAATTAATTTTTATATTTGAAATTTTGTAATGTATACATTCACAATATTACTATTCCAATAAATAATATTAATTATTATTAGTTGTATAAAGTATTATAATACAAAGTTTATTAATTAATAATATTCTTTATTTTAATTTTATAAATATATTATAGGTATACCTAACATAATATAAAATACTAAAAAGTACAATTTTACTTAAGACTTAGGTAACATGTATTAAAAATGTGTGTCCCTAAAAGATACCCTAAAAGAGATATTGCTCCAGGATCATTCCTATAGGTTGCCTATGCGTAAATCCGAACCTATTCGCATTGATTAATTTTTTATTGTATTATTAAATGCATTTTTGAATAGTTTGAAATGGAAAAATACATTTTTGTGTAAAAATTGTTCAAAATTTAATTACACTGTGTAAAAAAATTTAGGTTTATTAAAATAACATTTTTTTTTTTATAAACTCGGGGTCCTTGGCTTCGAAGATTATTTTTTTACAGTGGTCCGCGTGCAACAAAATGGGATTTGATACATGCCGATGGTTTTAAGGGGTCGTGTATAGGCAATTTTAGTTGCGTGTGTGGCGTGGATGTGTGTGCAAAGTAAACTATCATTAGTGTGAGCGACTTCCTTGCACATGCACCACATAATATTACGAACGCACAATATGCCATTTAGTCATTAGATTAAAATACTCACAATCAATTTATGAACGTGAAATAGCTACACGCTTGACAAATTTAGGTAATTAAATAAATTACTTCCAGTAGTTTGTGCTTGAATGCATAATCAAATATATTTTGCATAGGTCGGAGCACTTTATAAAATGCAAACAAAATGTATAGGTAACACAGACGTTTAAAAAGCAATTTGACATATTGTGTATAGCATTATTTTTAAGTATAGTTAACAGGTCTCAGAAAATCAATAGTAAATAATTATACATTCATTAAAGTAAATGACAAGAAGTATAATATTATATTGTTATATGGTATTTCGTGTCTTCGTCAACTACTCGCGTTAGATCTTAAACGCTGGAAATGGTTTACATAGGAAATATTATATGCGTCAACGTCATGGTGTATAATTTATTTCGTATATTTTGTATGGGATATCGAGTCTTTATTGGGGTAAAATATAAAACACACACACACACACGCAGTTAATAATAGTAATAATAAAAAAAAAATTTGATGACAAAATAAAAAACTTATGACAGAATGTATAAACTGGTTGCAATTATTCATATAGCTCAAACGAGCCATAGAATACTATGCTACACATTTTAATAACATTCCGAAAACATAAAATCCAAACAAAATGTATAGGTAACACAAACGTTTAAATAGTAATATGACAAGAGTGAAAACTATAAACAATAACAATAGTTAATAAAACGAAACAGATTTCATCATTATAATTATTATTATGATATAGTAAGATGATTACTTAAATTACAATGCACATTTGACCATGGTGATTTTTTTTAAAAACGAATTACAAAATATCTCGAAAACTGTGGATATTCAAAAAACGTACTATATACTTTTTACAATATGAAAATGTACACGATGACACGTCATTTAAAATGGTTAAATAATTATTAATCACGAGGGCAAGAGGCATGATTCGACTGGTGTTACAGGTTGCTTGATATTTATCATCCAATGAGAAACGCTCAACGATTGATAATTTTTTATTGTGTTTCTAAAAACACAGTACCAAACAAATCCGATGATCAGACTTATGAAAACCACTATGTAATATCCATCCACAGATACAGAGCAACTTCCTCCATTCGTTTTGCATAACTGAAATAAAAATGAACCCGTGATTATAATATTATGTCCCTTATTAAATATTATACGAGGAGCGTATTTTGTTACCAATTTACGAAGTGATTTCGTGCACTAGGTAGGTAATATTATTATCAATAACACGTAAACAATACAATTATCTTACATTTTGTAAATCTGAAGCCGAACAGCTATTCTGGCCATCGTTCGAACACTTTCTAAACGTTAATAAGTCGACCATTTTCAAGACCAAAGTATTGGATAATAAGAATCCCAAATAGTAAAACGTGTTGAATAACGTCATGTACGTGCCTCCAAAACGAGGGTCACTCAATCGGCAAAAGAATGCATACAAAGTCAATAACATGAAGAAATGCAGCAACTGAAAAAAAAATGACACCTAATATCAAGGCTGGGCATTAACGAGTTAAAAATTAAAATTAAGTTAAAACGTTAAGTTAATATTAATTAAGTTAAGTAACTTGTTACTTTTTTTTTGAAACTAAATTTTAACTTATTAAGTTAAATTTTTAACATATTGAACGCGTTAACTTCAAGTTAATTATACACAGATTTCTTAAAATGAAGTTACATTTTAAATTTGATACAACTCATTGATTTATAACTTTGTTGGCTTGAGAAATATTAGATATAATAGAAAATAAACGGGAAAATGTATAATTAATAAATGCCCACCCTAAATCCTCAGTAAAAATTGCTTAGCATACTACATGTGCTTGACACAAATTACAAATTAGTTGTTCATTTTGAAGGCAGCCTATTTTTCTAACAGGCTTGAAAATAATTTAATTTTTAATTAAGTTAATTTTTTTATCCATTAATATTTAACTTAATGAAGTTATAAAAAAAACTTGAGTAAACTTTTTACTTAACTTAACTTACTTTTTTTTTATATTAACTTAACTTAACGAGTTAAAAAAATCGTTAACTTGCCCAGCCTTACCTAATATTATATTGGTTGCGTTTAAAATTTAATTCACACTATAAACGTGAAAGAGTCTATTCGACGTTAATTTTCATAGTGGTTCAAATGTACCTATCTATTTAAAAAATTCCAATCTGTTCTCTTTTCTATATATAAGCAATATTGTACTTGAAGATTGATATTACACAATATCACTTATGCTAATATGCGTTAATTAGTTCAGCGGATAATATGTACAAGATAGATTCGTGTACGCGTATATCAACTTACCTCGTTTGTTATAAATACTGATCCCATTAAAAAATAATAATATGTCGGAACTGTGACAAGGCCACCTTTTCGTATCATACTCGGTGTACAATAAATCAATACACCATAAATAATACACCAAATTAATCTGAAATAAAGTTATATAATTATTTATATCATATATTATATAAGTAGGTAGTATAAAAAGTAGTTTTTTTAATGGTAAAACACTGTTTTCTCGAAAAGTTTTGAAGTTTTAGGAAATATTATCGTTAGACAATTTGAAGTCATAAAAAAAACATTTTTGGAAAAAAATATATTATTTACTATTTCTTAAGGTTTTTCCTTTTTTGAATGATATCATATTATATTTTTAATTTCATATTCCAAAGCGGATAATTATTTTGAATGAGTATTTAATTATTTTTAATTATTTAAAATAAAGATGATTGGAGTGGAATGACAGAGAATACCCGCAGTAAATTGTCGATCCACTCATATACACCGCTCATCTGAACTGTGGTTACTTAATGTGAGATTAAGACAATAATAATATAAAACTTAAACGCATCTAAGTAAACAATAATACAGTTGATTGGTTTGATTTACCTGAAGGGTGTTACTTTGAGGAAATAACTCATCGGTTTCGGGCCCGTAATATACTTGGATACAAATATGGGCATTATAAATTTAATAATATACATAGCTGAAGTAATTAACATAATGTTATCTTTAGATACGCCAGCGTCAATAAGCTTCAAATTTGAGACACTGTCCGTCACAGTGAACCCAATCTAAAACACGAATAAAAAATAAAATGTGTACAATTTAAAATAAAAAAATACATTTAACCACAAAATCAATGTTTAAACGAATATGTTAAATAAAAAAAAAATACCTCGCCTCGGTGTAAAAATAGGGCCGTAATACGTTTGGGCACAAAACGATGTTTTTACCTGTGATTCGGGAGAACGATTGTACACACGTTTAGGTACACTTTTTTTCAGACCCCAAAAAGCAATACAACGTTTGGGTAACATAATATTTTTAAAATAATACTACATTAATTGGGTACCAACGTTTAGGTGCACATTTTTTACTTTTATACTTTTACATTTTATTTTTTAGAGCCTATTAAAAGCGTTACCCAGGTTGGGTAACCTTGGTTGGCTCTTAATAATCTCCCAAAAATGTATATTATTAGTATTTTAATTATTTTATTAAAATAAAATATTAAGTTAAAATATTTAGTCATTCATTCTATTAAAATCTTATGTTATTTATTTACTTATCTATAGGTATTTATTTATTTTTTCCGTCAAAAAGTGGACCGATGTTACATAGATAATTTTTTATATCGTTGTCAACTTTGAATTTATTGTACAGCAGTAGCAGCAGCTGCAATTGCAATTCATTAGTTGGCTTGGAGAGTTGGAGATGAAGTAAATGAGTATACTATTACTATTTTAGATCACGTGTTTATAAAGTGTACCCAAACGTGTCTTGTATAATATGTGTATTGTGTACCCAAACGTTCTTTGATTTATCAGGTAAAATTATAAAATACCTTTTATTTTATGTGTCCAAACGTTGTGTCTATTTGTACCCAAACGTGTTGGCTTTTGGGTCAATGTGACCACACGTTCAGCGCCCAAAAATTGTGACGTACTTGTATTAATTAATTAACCTATTTCATATTTTTATGACAATAAATATTATAATGCTCACCCTTGTTGTCAGTAAAGCTACTGCCAATACTCGAATGCGAGGTAGTTTCAAAATTTCCCATAGTAATTTATAGTTTTGAAATACGTTGATATTTACGTATCCGTCCTCTAATCTGCTATCCTTTTCTTTTTTGAATATGCCCACTATAGATGTGATCACCAAAGTCATGATGCCGTAAACATATAAAAAACCTATAAAAATAAAAATATAAGTGCGATTTTATTGTAATTCAAACACAAACGCGATTAAATCGTTTAAAAGCATTTAAGTACCTGCTATCGATAAAAGAGAATAATTGTTTAATTTGTAAGCGCTGAGTGGATAATTATTAGAATTCGGATTTAGGACGTTGGCAGTAGTATTTTTAAGAAGTATAAACTTTAAAATTATGTCACATTTTATAGTTTGAACTGATGATGAATCAAATCAATTGAAAATTGATTGAAAAAAATTCCGGTATACAGTATAATCACTGTACGGAGTAAAATAAAAATATGCCAACAGAAAATTCAAGAAACAATAAAACAATTTTTTTTCAAAATAAAACACAAGGGCTCATGCAGTAAATTAAATTTTCATAACAATATTATAATTAACAGTTAAGTGAAAAAAATTATTAGTTCAAAAACCTTATCTTACTTTATATAACTATCTACTAAGGGTGTCGGTTTTAAATTTTTATTACAGAAACTTGCCTCATTAGAAAAACTCTCACGCCTCGTGAAATAATCAGACACTGATAATTTGTATTTAATTTTATAAAGTTATGAAGACGTTACACTGCAAGTCACAACTACAGTCTCTGATATTAAAAACTGTATTTTCAAAAGTTGTAATTAATTTCTTATGTATATTCACAAACTTTTAAGCATTCGAAATGTATTTTTCTGGTGCTTTTAAGTTAATCGAAGTCCAATATGACCCGATAATAACATTTTTCTCTTTCCATTTAAAAACTACAATTTTCCAATAATTTCTATCAGAATGGTTACCGTTACTACCTATCACACGAAACAGTGTACAGCTAATAATTATCAGGCGGGCTATATTTTTTTTTTCGCATCTGTCAAACATAATAACATAATTGCTATAAAATAAATCATACTCAATACAACGACTGTGAGCAGTAGTCATTATACTTATTAATTGCTTATACATACTGCGCAACAACAAATTTAATAAGGTGAATTAAATAATTTAATTTAATTTGGATAAGTCAAGTAGGTACTTGAGAATTATTGGTAAGACGCTTTTCTTAATTTCGTATTACTTTTCATTGTAATTAATCCTCCCGCGCCAGGCGCAGCTCGAAAATAAGTAATATTGAATTGTTCTGACACGAGCAGAGTGAAACAAACTGAACCTATGAACATTCCCATCGGTACTCCGACTGCATTACACGTCGAGGCATAGCCTACGTTCTTCCTGGTAACAAAATCAAAATTTTAACGATTTTCCTTTGTGGAAAATAAAATTCTTTTGCGTGATTTGCACTGCAGCTCACTTTTTCAACAAATTCAACGCCCAACCATCGACAACAATATCTTGAGTAGCTGATAAAATGTTAACGACAAAAACCACGATTATTAACATTTTTATGTTTGGTTTTCCCGACTCGGGTAACCAATTGTCGATGTTACTGGCCGTGTAGAGTATCAGTAGCCCTGTCGAGCATAAAAATAGAAAAATAAGTTTCCAATAGTGAGACCAGAATTTGATAATTAAAAATATATATCATTAACGTATTTTTTTTCAATTGATCATTAAAAACACCAACGACAAAAGTTACATAATATATCACTATTATTTGTTAGTAGTTGATTGTAGTTCACCTCAGAGAATCTACGGAGAACGTATAAAATATTTAACTAAAAATTGTTTACATTTTTATAAAATATAATTTTTATAATTATTCGTTAACGGGTGGAGCCCTATATGTAATACATATTTAAATTTCAATACTTAATACACATATAAATATATAAGTACATAAAATAATAATTGTTAAATTATTCAGAAAAAATGTGATGCACTTACCCATTAACAACTGGAGAGGTATTAGCCACGATTTACGCCTGCCTATGCATTTAATATAGAATGCGTCTATAACCGGAGCCCAAAAAAGTTTCATACTATAAGGCCATAATGAAATACTAAATGCAGCCTAAAATAGGAAAAATAATTCTCAGTTATTAAAATAATAATAAAACGGCGAAGTCACCCTGTTGTATAGGATGTTTCGAATACACCCCCTGACATGTAGGTCAGTGTAAAGGATGTGTTAAATTTGAATTCAATCATGAATCATTCTGCACAGAAAATTATTCTGAGCAAAGGCTCAATATTTCTCAGGATATCTTAAAAAATAACTATTACTGTTGGTAACAGGACTGTTCGGTGGGAACTAATTTTTTCCAAAAATATCTCATGTATTGTTTAATTTGTTTATGTTATCAATGAAAAGTTTTGAGTCTCTAAGATAAATATATTTTGAATTTACAGCGCAATAACTAACGTAGGTATTTTTCATTTAAATATCAAGTATTGTGAAAAAATGAACTTCAAATGTCCGTGAAAAATGTGACAGTATATTTAATTTAAGATGAGAAACCTTTAATTAAAATTTCAAACCTAAGGTATAATAACAGTAATAATATATTTAAGAAAACAATACACAATTACAAACTGAAAAAAGGGAAAAATACTTGATAGATGTTTGCAACTCCCCTTTAGGCATTTTGTCTGTTTTTAGGGGGTGGGAAGGGGGCGGGGGTTAATAATTCTGAGTTCAGCATAATAATAATAGAAAAATAATAAAATAATATGAACAAATATAATCATAAAACTTATTGATCTCCATATAAAATTAAACAAAGAATATAACAAAATATATGAACTAAACAATTTAACAACAAATCTATAATTGAAAAATCTAGTGTACTTAGAAATTATTTAAATATATAAACATTTTTAAAATTATAAATATTAATACTGAGTTGTCTATAAGTTTGAGTAGTCACAGATATAGATCTTTTTAAACTCAGTTGTTTTTCAAAACTAAGAACTCAAATATTTATATTTTCTTTATAACGGGTATTGTATGAGTGACCAAACCTAACTGCATTATGCTTAAACCTGTAAAAACTTAATGAGATTTTTTTTAAATATAATTTATAAATGCATAAGACTTTATGTTCTAAATTCACAAAAGTATTACTATAATGCATTGGTTTCAACAGTAAAAATTTAATTAATCTATAAACATTACAAATGTTATGCATTTTTAACTACTAAATAATTAGTATATTTTCGTAATTTTGAATATTACGATAATTTTGAAATGTTGAAAGTAAAATCTCAATTATATTTTTTACCAGAAACCACTAAGAAATTTGTTTTGCTTTTAAATGTATCTTCAAACACAAACAAAAAGAACACGATATCGTCATACACACAATACATGGGTTTTTGTTTTGAAATAGCTGTATACACATAAAATATAAATAATATTAAATTAATATGTAGTTCGTTGTTGACAGTGCAAAATTGACAAATAAGGATACTTTTCAAAGATTATTATTTTTTCAGAGTGTTAAATGTAAATTTGAACCAGTTCCTGTGAGTTTGTTTTCGAATCGGTTATAATTACTTCTAAAATATTAATACAAAATATTTATTTTGTTTGCTTTATTTTGTTTATTGTGTAAACAGATTATTGCTGAACAACTTAATGGATTACTATTTCCAGGAAATATTATAATTCAGCAAGTATATGATGACGTAAATTGTAAGTATCAATTAATTTTCAAACATGTTTATTTAAATTTCTTAGAAAATTATTAACAATCACTGCACTTATTCGTCTAAAAAAAATAATCGTTGAAACAGGATCTTGAATTACAAAAAACTTAAAATATCGGTCTTACAATCACATTTTATTTGCCCAATCAGCCTAAAAGATTAAGTATTCATTAATTTTTTAATGACCGCCGGCACTCACATGGCACCTATCCAATGTGTTAAGAACTTGAGAGTTTACCACACCTCCACACCTATGTTTGATAATATATACAATAATGAAAAACAAGTTTACATAGATGATTGATTGACAAATGATTTTAGAACTGATCTCTTATTATGTTACCTAACCTAACCTAACTGTAAATACATGGTTGTTAGCAAAATTAATGTGTTTAGTTATAGTGATTTTTTTTTTTGTATACATTTTATATTAAGATAAATTAAATTATAGAAGATGTTTATAAAAACTTTGTTTTCTTTGAACTGTAGATAGTTACAATAAGCGTTCTCAAAGTTGGGCAAGTTAACGAATTTTACTCGTTACGTTAAGTTCAAAGTTCAAAGTTAACTAATATATTTGTATAACAAATTAAATTAATTAAAAAAATAAATATTATTTTCCAATCGACAAGAAAAAATAACATACTTGCAAAATAGATGAATTTGGATATTTTTAAAAGGTTGGAATTATGTGCCAAGTAGAAACCCTGGGAGTATGAACTATTTAAGGGAAACAATACTGACTCTGGACAACTTTTCCCCCACCCGTCAAAGAAGGTGCATCTAGAGTAAAACGACTAGTCATTTTTCAACTTTATAACGAGTTATTTAAAAATGTTGTACTTTGGTATAAGTATAAATACAACCAATTCGAGTGATGCAAGTTCTATAAAAATACTTCAATATTTGGGATATTTTATATTCATTGAACACGTATACTATGATACATGACACAAATGACACGTATATATGTATACATAATATTAAATTTAACCATTGATAGATTTTTTGAATGAATTATTAAAGAAAAATTGTCTTTAAAAATTCATACAACGTTTAAGTGAGTTCACTAAACGGTAGTCAGTCCTTAAATCATTTATTATCATTTAATTTATTTTGTTTAAGAGCTGCAAAAAAAATGTACATTACTTATTAATTGTATTACAGAGCAATAGGTAACATAATAATATATCAGTGGGGACTTTCTTGATTATGGTTATCACTAATTATACAACATAAAAGTTAGTAATATAACTATATAAATATAGTTTGCAGGTGAGTCAAAACTCGACTAATTCCCTAGAAACCCTTAACATTCCTTTAAACCTCCCCTCCACCCTTAATACAGATTCTAAATTTGCCATTAAAACTATAATATCGTTTATTTTGGAAGGTAGTTTTATTATATTATATATATTTGTTTTAATTCTATCTTGTACATTACAATTTATTGTTGAGCTATCTTAGTTAAGATGGAAGGTATTTTATATAAAAAAAAAATTGTAATGATAATACCAAAAAAATAATTAATACAACATTTGCATTGATAATAATAAACGGCATAGGTACATTGTAATTTGTTAAAAAATTAGTAATGTATATAATTATTGTATTAGAACGGCCTGTTGTTGCAAAAACCTTGGATGTTTTTCTCATCGATTCTAGGAATTAGTAAAAAACCAGTGAAATCAGATAATGTTAAAATGTTTGATTTATAAATATTTTTGCAGTAATAATTACTAATTTTACAAAATCTAATCTATTAATATTTTGATTATTCAATTGACTTCATGATTTTTTTTTTCGAGAAAAATTGCATATTATTACTATAGTCCGTGACTAATTTAATGTTTTGATATTATCTTGTCTCATTTTCTGATAATACTTAATTGACCATTAATTATTTTTTTTCTACAAAAGAAAATTCTCGAAACTAAAAAAATGATTATAAATGATGAGATTAATGAAAATTAAATGTTTAACTTTTAAAAAAAAAAACTCTACAAAATTAATATCTTAATATAATAATATATATTTAAATTTAATATCTTATTTTTTAAGAATAATTAAATGAAAAGTTTTTTGACTTTTTTACCAAAACATTAAATTAAATTATAAAATATTTTTAGTCCAGGTCTTTGTGAGTCTTGTAAAAAAAACAGAATTATATCCATTATTTCAGGAGATATAGAAATGGGTAAATCCTCACGGGGCACCCTAAACGCTACAAATGATGCGTATTATTATTAAGTTAGTTCTAAAAAAGTAACTAGTTACTTAACTTAGTTAAAATTAACTTAATTTTATAACTCGTTAATGCCCGCCTTCAATTCTTACTTCTATCATTAGTTCTAAATAACTTATGATTGATCTGCGTGAATCATATTTTGCTGTTACGCACAGTAAACTAAGCGAGACATTGATAAAAAAACCCAACTATTATGGCTTCACAATTATTTAAATATAATATGTGATAAACGTTTTACTTATTTCGAAATTGTTGTGCTCTAAAATTTTTTTTTACAAATTTAAATATAATTCCAACTTACTTGATCTTCATACGTCACTATTTTTTTACTCTGTAAAATGATTGGAAGAGCACCACACAAGCCTATAGGGATACCTTGTACTATGTACAGAATTATTAACAGGTAAAAATTTAACCGATCTCCGTCCAGATTTGGTTTTTCTGATGTGAGTTTGAGTGTCCCTTCGCATCCTTCTAGATCGACTCGATTTCTGATTGGTCTTGTCATAGTTTGATACCATACAACTTGATTGTTTTCCAATAAGACAATACAAACGGCATAAATTCACTAATATTAAGCTTTGAGACTCTAAACAATAAAAATATAAAATTTTGATTAACTTTTTTTGAATTAATCTGATTTATAAGTATGTAATCTGAATAATATAAAACGGTAATTTTTTTATTAACGAGTTGGTATTTGTTACACTCACTCTGTTATTTATAGATGAACAAAACAATTTAATATATAAATTGTACTCTTTTTTTTAGTTTTATTATTGCTAATTATCTACTTAATTTTTAAAGCTAATATGAACAGTACGCAGTTTTATTAACTCTGTCTACAATTTACGTAAGGTGTAGAATTATTTTTTTATTAAATCCAAGACCTAACCTAACCTTTTGGTGTTAACTGACCTATTATAAATTCCATTAGGTATGAGCTGTGTCACATAACACAATTTTTTTTATACCTACGTAAGATGTCTATATATATAAAAATGGAGCCAAAAATGTATAACAATACATAAATTAAGAACGGCTGGGCCGATTCGGCTCAAATTGTTTTTCATTTGTTCATAATTTCCAGAAAAAGGTTCTTATGTAAAGAAAAATCATGAAAATTGTGCAGAAAATTGGAAAATTTGAATATCCTATGTCTTGACAGTGGCGCCATCTATCTATTAATTATAATTCTAACCTAAATAATTTTAGGCCACTGTTTAAATGTTTTTCATATAGGTATCTACTTAAATCTGATTTCACTGACGCAAATCTCGGAGTTCGCAATAAACAGCAGGTGGATTACCTACCTGATAATTTACTGCTCGCATAATAGCATTAGGTATATTCATTTTTTTAATGTGCAACGAACTGCAGGGGATCAGCTAGTTTATTATAATAATTGATTATTCATTTCATATTTATGTATACATAGTTCATAAAACAATTTTATAAAAAAAACTCAAAACTACCTATGTATCAATATTATGTTGATCCATTAATTTGATGATAAATCAATAAATATTAACGTATTAATTTCAAGAAATGAATTTACTACGGTTGACAAATAACATATTATGCAATAATGAATCAAACAATTTATGATTGCATAAATTGAAATACTAACATATTCATTGTTAACTATATGTACTGTATTATTATTTCATAAAAAATATAAGGAGTACCCGAGTACGTCATACCCGCAAGTGCCGTTATAAAAAAATACAACGTAGGTGTATATAGGAAGCAAATTTGAGCTACAATTTCTTGTTGTTAACTTTAATATGAGGGTGTATTTTAACCTACAGTAAATTTAAAAACAAATGTGTTTTCTCGTAGGTTTTTACGATGTTTTAATTTTTAATCTAGTCATTTGATATTTTTTAATTTTTATATCTACCTATTACATATTCATAATTAACTTAAAAATTAAAATATCCTAAAAAACAAACGAGAAAACACAGATGATATAATATTATAATATAACAAACCTATAGTAGGTATATAATATATATAGTTTTTTTCTTACCTTTTAGATTGATAATAATTGGTCTGTTCACTTTTATGTATAAATGCTATAGATACTCAAAATTGGAACTGCTGAACAAACATTTGCTACGTTGTGATTTTTATGAGACGGAGAAAATACATGCGAGTGTGTGTAGAGTCCACTTAAACGAGTCGATTATTAGAAAAAGATATGTTAAAAACAATCACTTACATTTTGTTATTTTTTGCAAAACGTCGGCAAGTAACTATTATATTATAAGTTATAAGGCATTGGATGAAAATCAAAAGTTTAAAATATTCACAGAACCATTAACAATATCGTCCTGCGTTTTAATATTGTTCGGAACCCTTGCAGTGGTCTACAGGAATACAGTAAGTTTTTTTTAGGTCATCATAGGTTTTATTATTGTAGATAGAAATTTAGAAATGTACTGTAGGTGCATTTTTTTCCGCCAGTAATTGTACAACGTCGACGGACTATGACAAAACGTCTAATAGTTCCGAGTCGCACGGAATGAACGCCAGAAATATATAATGTAACTATAATAAAAGTCTAAACCAGTTATCCCAGAAACAAGTCGTAAAATATGGCCTTCGCGTTGTGAGAGCATAACTAGAATAGAATAGTATAGGGTGAAATTGGTAATTTACAGTATGCTATTGGATAGGTTATATGTAAAGCTCGTAAACAAGTTGTATAAGCAATCATACAGTTGGCAACGTGCCAAAATATATAGTCGAAATGTTCTATGCGAATTTGAAAAATATCGGTGCAGTTACTTTACGGTCTACAGATTAGAGTCTGAACGGATTTCCATTTTGTAATCGTCGATTCGATATTTCGAAACGCGATCGTCTCCACGATTCGTTCGTCACAAACGGTTTGTACAACTTTGTAGTCAGCCGCAGGAAGATATTATTGAGATCACAAAATCGACAAGATCCCGTGGATTATTTCAAGGTTTTGTACGATATTGTTAAAATCATTGCGGCTGACGGTGTCTAGGACTTCAAATGTGCACACTGAAAATGAAGATAAAAAAACCATACCGCACTACCTGCAGGAATGTATATAGGTAGTGATTTTTCCCTAGATAAATTGTATATTAATTGTAACGATGTATGTATAACAATTTGTAATGATACACATCTCCGTGAACATATTTTTATGATAATTGTATACTGTTTTTCGTGTTCAGTTAAGTCGCTTTTTTATCGTGTGTTGTACAAAATAAATAGAAAATATTATATGTATTAAATATGTGAATATGAATATATCACTATTAGGATAATATTACCTCCTTATACGAAGTACAAAATATTAGATCTAGTAAGTTCTGGGTAAGTATGCAATTTAATAATATTATTACTAAACCTATGTTATCTCTTATTTACACGTGTCTCGACTTTATAAACCCTATATAGTTAATCACGTGCGTAATTCGTAAATAGCTGATGAACAAACAATTTCCTTTACAACATGATTGATTAGAATATCATAGAACATAATATCAATTATCCATAATCATCATTCACTCATATATTAACATGGACAAATATTGATTTTAAATGATAGTCTTTTCCTAATGATTGTTCCTTTCTTTTTAATATAATTAAAATTGTGACAAGCAAAAACATATAATGCCCCAACATAATAATAAAACATGTGACCCAAAAATATAATTCAGTTACATTTCGAATAATTAAACTCACTCGAACTAGTGATATGTTAAAAATTAATTTATAAATAAATACACTAAAAACGAATTTAATTTTATCATTTATGATGTCTAAACGTCAATTAATCGAATTGTTTGTATTCAAAGTGCAGCAACGAACCTATTTTGTTTTACGATTGGTTAAAAACAATTTTTTCAGCAGGAAAAATGCTTAAATCTTTAACTTTTGAGAAGAGTTTCTAGTAACAAATTGTGGGCATCTAAATATAGTTAATATTTTGAGAAAAACTAATCAGTTTTGACATTTCGTTTCAACTGTTTATAAATTAAATAATTGTCAGACAATATTCGTCAGAAAAACAAAAAAAAAATAGGGAAATATTCAACAATTTTCATGCAAAACCAGTTTTTAATAAAAATATATCATATATATATTTTTTTTAAATGGATAATTGTAGAGATTGAATTTTTTGTCAAATATTTTGACTATTTTTGTGTTATTATATAGACATTTAAAATTGTCGACTTATTTTAGTTTTTTTCGATTTTTGTATGATTAAATTTTATAATGGTAAGTAAAAAAGCTTGTCAATTTAATACAAGATTCTTCAAACATTTCTTTTATATAGTTATTTAAAAAAAAAGTTTCTTAATTAATAAAACGCATAGTTTTTTTAATCGTACATTTTGATGACAAATGTATAACAACGATTTATTTTCAATCAATTGTTATTATCCTGTTATTTTTCGAATAATATCAAACATAGAAACTTGTAACCTTCCAACTATTCAATCCTCAATTTTCTTTACAAGATAAAATGTCCAAAATATTTTAAAATTTAAAACAAGATTTCTCGTAAGTTTTATTAATTGCAATTTAAAAATATTGGAAATGCTTGAAAATATTTATTTATTTTTTAAGTTTAAATTGTGTCAGATCTGTATTGTAATCTCTTTACAACAAGTCCTCAAACAGTCTCGTCCGTTTAAATTTATAAAATAAAATAAAATAAATATCTTAAAATTACCTTTTCAAGAGGTTTGGTATTTTGGAATGAATATATATACACAGTTTCTCCACTTTAACACTTCGATATAATGTAAAGTTTTAATTTTAATTCACCATGTTCTTAGATTAATACAATTATTGTGAATGTGAATGTGCTCGGATTCGAACTCAATACACCCGCGATTGTGTTTGGGTCCCTATGGGAAGACATTATGCCAATGATAACATCGAGGAGGCCAATATAGTGTGGTCCGTTACAAGGCCGTGGCACAGTGTTTTAACTATTCCAATATCGATTTGTAGAATAATTAATTACTCTGAGCAAACGATAAGCATAGTAATATTTTTAATCAAACAAAAGGTCAACCGTTTAAAAAAAAACTCTGAAATTGACTTATATATTCTCTTATCGTTCAAACTCAATACACATTATGACTTATTCGTTTGGGTCTTAAAAAAAGATCACTTAAAGACAATATAAGTATACGACGTGTGGAAATGTTTTTTTTTTTTTTTTGTTGAACTTAAGCCCGGCGACTAAGGCCATTAGCTGTTTGTAGGGTTATGAACTGTGGAAGGGGTAAGGTTGGTAAGGTAGGTTGTTTTACGATTGTTTTTGGGTTGTTACGGTTGTAGCAAACACGTCTATGTGTGGCAAGGTTTTTAACTACTATGAACCCGGGTGGTCACCCATCCGGGAGCTAGTAGCTGTGGACGTTGCTTACTCTCATTCCGCGACTGTAGCAGCCAACGCGCCACGCCAAGCCACAAATGTTTTTTTATATATATTATGCCGATACAGTAGATAACTGCATAGGTTTAAAATAGACAATAATAATTATTTGAAGTTCCAGTTCTGTGATTACCTTGATCGCCGCCGACAAACGCAATTTCCCGTTGGATTAGTTGTTTCCGTCTATTCCCGTCAGGATCCGATGGCGAGGAAATAGTTTAATGTGAATGTCCGCGAAGTTGGAGAATGTTCAATGTCCAGTCATTGGTGAGTCTTGACATACCGTTCAAAAATTCCACTGAACTTGTTCAAACAATTTACGAGGAACCTCGTATTATACATTTTGAAGCTATTTGACCGAAAAAAACAATTTTTATCGGTATTTATAGAAAAAAAATCGAAAATATAAAATGTTTATAATTAGCTCAAAAAGAGTCAAAATATTTTGAAAATCATACTATGTATAGAAATTGTTAATATGGACATTTTGTGAAAATTCCATGTATAGCCGTCCCACGGTTATTCGTTTTTGAAGAACCTACATCAAAGTTGGAAAATTGATTTTGTCAAAAACTGTTTTGTGTAAAAATGTCTGTTTTCCTCTAATTTTAGGTTTTAAGCAGAGCGATGAATGTGTTGATTTTACAATGATGTTTGTTGTTTTGTTTGTGTCTGTATATGAGAAAAGTAATCTAAAAATACTTATTCATTTTTTAAGTGCATTTGAAGTGCAAATTTTTTTGACTTTGAGATATTCATCCGTAATTGAACTATTTCTCTTCAATCAATTTTCGATATTTTGTTGTTATTAAAAAACAAAAATCGTTGATACTTGAAATGTTCACCAAATGTTTATTTTATAGTTTTCTATACAATGTAGAATTTTCAAAATAATTTAACTCTTTTTGAGATATTTATATACACGTTTTAGTTATAATTTTCAGTTTTTATTCTAAAAATGTCGACAAAAATATTTTCGCTGGGTCAAAAAGCTTGAAAATGTAATACAATGTTTCTTATAATTTTTGTATAATAGAAATTTTATAATTTAAAGATACATTTACGTGTGATTTTTTTGTTAATAATTGTATACAAAATAATATCATAGTGTATATACTTTATTTATAGTTTTGTAATAATATTACAGTCAAACGAACGGCTTAAAACTAAACCGGTCCCAATGATTACATAATAATGAATATTCATGATCAAAACATACCTATTTAATATTTATTTGAAAACTTTACATGCTGTAGCAGTTAGGATGATAAATAATGCATAGTTTCGGTTTGTTGAATAGAAGTAGTTCCAGGGGTCCCGACACGATTTCTTTTTTCAATAGACAAGAATCTAACTATAGCAGATACGGCGATATTGAAAATCGTCAAACTATTTTTTCTTATTTATTACGATTTACGACGGAATGGACTTAAGTATTTTCCGCGTAATTATTATTATAACAATACAAAATATGTAATTATTCGTAAAGATTTTAAGAAAATGCATTTACTTGAAAATATGAAATATATGTAATAACGAATATGTTTTTTTTTTTCATTTAGGGTGTTCTGAAATGTGCTAATTTTTAATCAGAATTATGAAATGTAAATTCAATTAAATCCGTACCTTATAGTTAGAAGTTATCTATAAAATTAAGTATAGTTAAAAGTATAGAATATCTAATAACACAATATAATAAAATTAATTTAACTAAATAATTATTGTGAAAAACATCATTATAATTATAGAAAATAGTGTCTTTATTGTAAGCTTTTAGAGATATAATTATATACCTATATGATATAACACATAATAAAATAAATAACTAAAAATATCGTGTCATACAATGTGCATTCCATAATAGTTGTTCATAATTTTAAAATAGTATTTCTAAAGGGCCTTACTGCTGTTGGTCTCTGACCTCTGTACAAAGGGCCTAAAAATGTTCAGACTGATTGTGGAAATAAATCAATAAATCGAAACCTCTTTGGGAAAGTTGTTTTTGCTACAACTATTTTTAGTACGTGATATTCAATAAAAAAAACATTGCATTTTCAATTTTTTCAGTGGTTCCCAGTTCCCAGTTGAAATGATAGGAAAATTATTGCTCAAACTCGCATTACAGCTTATTAAAATAGATGGACGAAACAAGTGACAATATTTTAAAAAATTCTCCCAAACGCAAACCGTTTTTGAAAGACCATTTTGACGATATAATAGTATAGGTTCTTATTTGTACTCAGTAATGCGGTGTTAATTTATTGTTCAAGTCGTACACGCTTACTAGTACTGCAACAAGTCGTTCTTCCATTTCGCTGGATAAAAAATATCTAAGTTCCTATCCCATGTCATAATACATTTAAAGGGGGGGGATGGACAAGATACATAATGTTATACCAACACCAATAACTAGTGTTTAAACACATCAATCGAAGCAAAACCTCATTACATTATATTATTATACAATATTTGAAATACTTTTAATATGGTGTAATTAATTGTATTTATTATTTAAACGATTCTCAAACTAACTCGGATAGGTAATTATAATGTTTAATAGACGTTTTTTAAATGTAAGATACTCAAAAAAAAATGCATGGCTAACTCGAATATTATAAAATATTTTAAACACCTGAAGTAGAAATGAAGTTATAAGGAGACTCATTATAATACCAGAAGCTAATATATTGCATTAGACATTTTTAAAAGTTAAAAAAAACAATACAACAAAAAAATATGTTGTTTTTTTTTATAAATACAAATTTAGTTTTAAATAGGTATCATATTTTAAAGTGAATTATATTTAATAAAATCGATATTCAAAAATATGTTTGCATATTTTTAGATGTAGTTAAATATTCACCAATGTAGTACTTACTGACCTAATATCTAAGACCTGAATCCTAAATTTCGAAAGTTCGCATTTTAAAGAGGTGCTCCCATATGGATTTTGAGATTCACGATGGAAATTGAAAATTATTTTTGTTTATTAATGGTTGCCATTGGTTACAACTTACAGATTATAATAGTAATATATATATATATATATATATACTAGCTGATCCCGTGCACTTCGTGACACGAAGTGTCAGCTATATTAGCTGTCCTATCCTAGCTGTCCCTTCCAGCGTTGCCTGAATCATATGCCCATATATTATGTTAAGATTAACCTCAAGTGAATTACATACATCTAAGCCACCTAGGTAAGCAATCCACTGCATCGGATCGTGGATTGCGGACCCCATGAGATGCGTAAGTAACTGAAATCAGAATTAGGTACATTAAAAAAAAAAACAACAACCGAGTTAATAGGTTGTAACCAATGGCAACCATTTATAAACAAATATTTCCATTGTAAATCTCAAAATAACTTAAACTCGCCATAACTCCTGAACCACTTATCGCACCGCATACAAACTTAGATAGTAGCCGATTCTCAGACCTACTGAATATGCATATAAAATTTCATAAAAATCGGTCAAACCGTTTCGGAGGAGTATGATAACTAACATTGTGACACGAGCATTTTATATATAAGATATATATAAATGTCTGTCTATCTGTCTGTCTGTCCTTTTGCATTCCCAAACTTCAACCGATTGCGATTAAATTTGGGACAGAGATAGATTAGACCTCTGGAAAGAAGATAAGCTAATTTAAAAACACCGGGCCAACACCGGGAAGTGCTCACACAGGGATTTTGAGATTCACGATGGACATTTTTGTTTATAAATGGTTGCTATTGGGTCTAAATGTCTAATCCACTTGGAAATAGATAGGCCAATTAAAAAAGGCAGAGGTCCAACCCCGGGAGGTGCTCACACAGGGATTTTAGATTTAAGATGAAAATATTTGGTTATCGATAGTTGCCATTGGTTACAACTTACTAACTTGGTTTTTTTTTTAACGTACATAATTCTGATTTCAGTCACTTACGCACCTCATGGGATCCGCAATCCACTACAGGTGGATTGCCTATCTGATAATTTACTACTGCTCGCATATATTGTCCGCGATATGATGCAGTGGATTGCCTACCTAGGTGGCTTAGATGCATGTAAATCACTTGAGGTTAATCGTAACTTAATATATGGGCATATGGCTCAAGCAACGCTGGGCGGGACTGCTAATGTAATATAAAACATAAATAATCCTGTTCAAAATTTAAAAAAAGTAAAGTTTTATAAAAGTTAACAGAAAAATATATTAATTATGCAAAATTGAAATTATATAATCCTATAGAATTGCATCAATCATGATTCACTACGTGCAATGAATGCATTTCTTACGTATACGTATACGTATTAAATATGGGTATGTAAATATATTTACATACCCATATTTAATTGTAAAGGTACTAGATAACATTTTCGTCTTTCTATCAATTAGATAAATTATAATGCGTTAACTATCGGAGCACATAATATATACATAGTTAAAATTCGGTGAATACAATAAATCAAATTATATATTCGTATTTTAAGTAGGTAATGAATTATTCATACATTTATTAATTTACGTGAAAAATAACAACAAGTTAAGTAGGCACTAACCTAATCTAATTCTGTGAGAGTGTCAAAGTCCCAGTTTCTTAACATATTTTTAAAAAAGCAATAAACTTTATTTCCGTGCATGATTTATGGTACACTAACTATGGACAAATACATATTTTAATATCAAAAATCGTATAACTGTGTACTGGTAAACTAACGAACAGACAGGCATAATGGGGATAAAATGTGTTCTAAACTTATGTTTAGAATTTATCTAAGAATGGAAAAATGTATGGAATATTGGAATATTCAGGTACATTGTACATAAATAATTTAGTAGATCCCACAACAATACTCATTCTCGTAATACGAAAAGTAGCCTTTAGTGGGTTATTATTTATCTTATCGATATCATTTAGTTTTATATTCAACATATTTTAACAAAAATAGTCGTTTATCCTTATTATTTAAAAAATTGTTAAAATAATTTAACCAAACGTATTGTAACGATGAACTGTGTTACAGCTATACATAATAAAAACATGGATAGTACATAACGCCTTATCAGCAGTGATCAAGTAATTCTGATTGAAGCCATTTGTTTACAAAGTGAAAAGTGATATTAACATTATCAGGACGTGTAATAAGTAATAAAAAAAAACGAAATTGAAAATGTAATACTTTTTAAATGTTTCAGAATTGCTTTCCTTTTCAATAATCTTTCTGGATTATTTGGGAATCTATATTTTTATAATGAGTGTTTGTTTACAAAAAAAGGTTGTAGTTTGACGAAATTCAAAAATAGTTAACTTAGGTACTTGTGAAATGTTACATTCGGATTATTATACTGACCCATGTGTGTCAAACACAACAAGATATACCATATTTGGAAATTTTAATTAACAAAAAATATTATAGTTTCGATTCTGTAGTAGGTTTATATCAAAATTCTAGAATCTAGACTAAATAAATCATTCATCAACTTTCAAATTCAAATATCGTACATAATATGTTATCATATTTTACAAAAATTTAAACAAAATTTAACCTCAATTTTTATCAGTTTAAGACCGCGAAAGTATATTGGCCTCAATTTGTGATCTAGAGATAAGATTTATATGCTCTAAAAACCTTACAAATATGTACTATAAAATATGCATTGTGATCTGATTGTGTAGAAAAATACCCTTTAAAATAATTTTTAAAAAATGTATTTTGTATTTATTAATTTATTATTTTTAACTTTAATTTTAAAGCATTAGTATTTATCATTGGTATCAAGGTTTTTAATATAAAAAGCAATATATAAAATATTTATAAAAAAAATTGATTATATGTTTAAATTTAAATAAATACATACCAAAAGCATTCACATTGCATCGTACCACGAATGTTTTTTTCAAGTTTTGAAATGTGATACTTCATCGAATGTCAGCTAGCCGACTTTTTAACCTCAAAAAACTTCTCTCTACGTCGACAGATAAGTCACTGGGATAGAATTTTTGTTCTGTATTCTCCAGAGTATTATTTTACCTACTTAATATAAAGATTACAACAATTACGACCAAATTATCTAGAAGCGATTAGATAATATATAAGAAAACAAATTCGTTATGAACCCTAGGTATGTGTGGGAAAAATCAACTAACAATAGTAAAACATAATATGTGTATGAAATACTTAGGTATTCAACTATAATTATATCATATAACTATAAACATGGTTTAAAAACCATCTACAGTGTGATCCATTTAACGTAAAACACTCAATATTTCAAAAAGTATTTACGTTTCGATAATATTTTTATTACATGGTATCAAATCGTTACAAAACAACATATTTTCAAAAAAATATTTTTTAACCTTCGTATTTTTTAAGTTTTTTACTTTTTTGAATTACAACATTTTTTTTTTTTTATTATTATTTAAATATATTCAATCTGTTTACAATAAAACCAATAAGTAATAAGGATAATACAAAATATATACAAGACATGAATCACATGAAGAGGAGACCATTCATTAACAGAACCTCAGAAAACTTCTTTTTTTTTTTTATTTATTTATTTTTTGTTTTCCTATTTTAGGAGGTCTCTAGACCAGTTTCTTTTTAGTCGACGGGGAATTTGTGGTAATGTGAGAGTGGACATGTTTTTAACAAGGGGGTTTGAGTGGTTGGTTAATTTAGAGTGAAAATTTGAGTAGTGGCTTTTAGCAAGTTCATTAACTGTTTGAATTTTTAGATCGTTGTGGAGGGCTGCATTTGTTATGTACCAAGGAGCACCGGTTATAAGTCTTAGCGTAATTGATTGAAAGGCTTGGATGGGACGAATGTTAGCAGGTTTTGCTGGCCCCCAAATTTGGATGCCATATGACCAAACTGGCCTGATAATTGTTTTGTATAGCAATAATTTGTTTTTAAGACTTAAGTTGGATTTTAGTAGAGGTCTAAGTAGATGAAGGCGAGAGTTGAGTTGTTTGCGTTTTTGCTTAGTATGGCTTGCCCACGGTTAATCTTTTGTCCAGAGTGATGCCTAAGTATTTGGTTGACTGATTTAGTGGAATTTGCTTGTTATTAAATTTTAGTGGGGGGCATTCCAATTTTTTTAGGGAAAAATTCACCTGAGACGATTTTTCGTCGTTAATTTTAATTTTCCAGTTTTTGGCCCAGGAATCTATTTTAATTACAACATACAGTTTTAATTTTATAATCCAAAGCAGAATATTTTTCACGTCCGTCAAGTTGGCACCGGCACAATATGTTACGACCATAATTCTTATATCAAAAAATTGCTCGTAATTTGCTAGATTTTGCTAGGGTATTTTCAGAATTTGCTAGTATTTCATTTAAGTACAAATCGAAATTTAAGTATGCCGGTGCCAACTTGACGTAGCACCGGCACATTGTCCGATCGGTTCGAAAGGGGTATCAAAAAATTGCTAGTCATTTGTTAGAATTTACTAGGTGATTTTCAGAATTTGCTATACTCTGGTTTTTCCAGAAACCCGGAAAATAGAAAATGGCTCAGCACCGGCACATTGTCCGATCGGTTCGAAAGGGGTATCAAAAAATTGCTAGTCATTTGCTAGAATTTGCTAGGTGATTTTCAGAATTTGCTATACTCTGGTTTTTCCAGAAACCCAGAAAATAGAAAATGGCTCAGCACCGACACATTGTCCGATCGGTTCGAAAGTGGTATCAAAAAATTGCTAGTCATTTGCTAGATTTTGCTAGGTGATTTTCAGAATTTGCTATACTATGGTTTTTCCGGGTTTTGCTGTCGAAGCGTGTATTTTGAAAGTGGTTTAAAAAAATCAATACATTCAAAATGAAGTAAAAATAAATATTATCAAGAATTGTATGATCTTCAATATTATCTGACACCAGCTGATCTACATCCAATTAATAATGATATAATAATAATACATATTAATGTAAATTAAATTGAAATTCATATGAATAGGTAGATGTACACTTAACTACTTTAATAGAAAAATAATAACAATAATATGCTTCATTTTACATAATATTAATTCTAATACGTGAGTACATAAACTCTTATACTGCAGTTTATAGTATTTTAATATGTGTACCTATAGGGTATACATTTGTAATTAAATACCCACTGTAATTATTCTACACCAATATTTGGTAATTTAGTAATTACTACATAAGAAAAATAAAAAACTTACCTTTTGAAATTCCATTTCAATGTTTAAAAATTGTTCTTCTTAATGAGCAGATTAAGTATTATCGTGTTTGATAGTAGTAATACAAATGAAAAATGAATTAATGTACACCAGTACATCGCAAAAAAAACATTCGATATGTCTATTTTTAGTATGAATAATAATACAATATTATTATTGAATATTATTGAACTAAATATTTACTGATAACGTACAAAAATATATTAATGTCTTGTCTATTGTTACAGCAGTTACAAACTTAAAAATACCCATCAGTCGTACCATAATATTTATTATACGATATTATTTTCATTAGCTATAACTTACAAGATTGTATTATTGTACGATTTGTTTTATCTCTTTCTAACACACACGCAAGATACAATATCACATTCAATAGTATGTAAATGGATGTAAATCAGCTGGTGTCAGATAATAGAGTAGATCATACAATTCTTGATAATATTTATTTTTATTTCATTTTGAATGTATTGATTTTTTTAAACCACTTTCAAAATACACGCTTCGACAGCAATCCACTAATTATAAATCAAAATGTTGTAATGATTTTTTATAGAATAATGATTATAATTTAAAAAAAAAAAATTCAGCTTTCCTATATTAATATAATATATGCGATTCGATTTACAGCACTATAATCACCGGATCGCACACATAGTCTAAAACTAAAATAGTATAATCAGTATTTAAATATTTAAAAAACATATATTTTTAAACATATTTTTGTACCTAAAATTAGGAAATCCTAACTTAAATAAAAGGGTATTAAACAGAAGTATACATTTTATTATTTATTAAGATGCATCAATAAAAAAATATGATTCTAGGAAATTCGAAAAACGAGATTTATCAATGCTCCGGGTTCCCGGAAAAACCATAGTATAGCAAATTCTGAAAATCACCTAGCAAATTCTAGCAAATGACTAGCAATTTTTTGATACCCCTTTCGAACCGATCGGACAATGTGCCGGTGCTACGTCAAGTTGGCACCGGCATACTTAAATTTCGAATTGTACTTAAATGAAATACTAGCAAATTCTGAAAATCACCTAGCAAATTCTAGCAAATGACTAGCAATTTTTTGATACCCCTTTCGAACCGATCGGACAATGTGCCGGTGCTACGTCAAGTTGGCACCGGCATACTTAAATTTCGAATTGTACTTAAATGAAATACTAGCAAATTCTGAAAATCACCTAGCAAATTCTAGCAAATTACGAGCAATTTTTTGATATAAGAATTATGGTCGTAACACAATGTGCCGGTGCCAACTTGACGGACGTATATTTTTCTGAGTATTTTTATACATAAAAATCAAATTTTGGACTAGTTGTCTTTGAGTTATAAGTATTTGAAGTTTATATGAGCGGAGTAGTGGACCAACATTTTTCAGGGTACCCGCTACCACCCCACACTGCTCATCTAAACTGCACTTACTTATAACTCATAAACAACAAGTCCAAAATTTTTATGTACCAAAATACTCAGAAAAATATTCTGCTTTGGATTATAAAATTAAAACTAGATGTTGTAATTTAACAAAGTAAAAAACTTATAAAATAATGAGGTTAAAAATATTTTAAAAATAATTTTTTTTGAAAAGTGTTGTTTTGTAAAGACTTTATATTATGTAACAAAAATATTTCTAAAAACATAAATACTTTTTGAAATAACGAGCGTCTATGTGAAATGGATCATTCTGTATATGCAATGTAAAAATGTAAATTACAGAAATGTGCAGTACATATCAAAATATGCGAAAATATGCAAAATAAAACTTTGTTTTCCAGATCTATTGACTACTATAGTTCAAACTTGTAGCTTATCCAGCTACTTTTTTGGACCGTTTGAAAAAAACGTGCAAATGCATATAAATCCGGGCACAGTGACCAATCCACGTTTTTATCATGTGAGTTATATCTTGAGAATTCAACGGTTTTCAGACTGAAAACATTTAAATTTATGAAAACCAATCGGTAACTTTTTCTTCTGATTTTAGATCGACTATACCGGTATTATCACCAGTATGCGGCCAGTCACCAGTTACATTGGTGTCTGTTTGGTTAATCGAATATCTATATGATTATATTTCAGCTGCCGAGGTGTCATGAATCAATAAACTCGTTAGATGCCAATTGGTTGAAGAAAAATGTATAAGGTATATTTTAAGATCTCAATAAATTGTTTTAACTATGTCAATTATAACAATAAGACTATAATTATGATTGGCAACCGTTTACTACGTAAGAGAAAAATATTGTTAAAAATTCCCGCTTTTTCTTCACTGTTTTTACATAAGCTTTTAAAAACGACTGTGCATTATTTATTTTTGACCCAAAAAGTACCAACTAGATTCAATTGCTTATCAGAAATGATGCTCAAGTAGAAAATCGAATCACTTTTACTGCCCCAAAAAGTAATGAGAGACACAAACACAAAAAAAAACCACACGCATCATTGTAAATTTTATACATTCATCTTTCCGCTCAGAATCTAAAAATCAACATTTCAAAGTATTTTGGTAGAATTAATTTAGTTATTAGCCTAATTAATCTTTGATTTGTCTTCAAATAATTTTATGAATTTTTGAATGACCTTTGACACTTCTGCTGTTATCTTAGGTACAATTATATGATAAAACTAAAGAATCAAAAATGATTTACTTATGTTCCTGCCTATAGTATAGACGTATATAAATGTATATATTTTTAATCGTCTAATGACGAATACCAATTAATGAGCACCAACTGATATTTATCGGAGCAATCGATGTATAACTTTTTTATTTCTATGTTTTACCTGCGATTGTTGGTATAATCTATGCATGTCCATTTTAAAACTAATTGTAACAACTGTGATTGTGACTGATTTGTGTTTCTATGACTCTATATAGTTTTACATTTTCAGTTAGTATAAATTTTAAATGTATTAACCATTATAATACAATAAGCAATAATTGATTTACCTTTACCTAACAAAGCTATAAGAATCCACGAAACGTATAGAAACATCTTATCGAGTTCGTAATTAGAAGGTATATCACACAATTTTTAGATTTTCCTTATAACTGAGAGTTTACATTTGTAAATAATACAACAATTATGTATTTTGTGCGTGTATCTCATATAATAAATTTACTCATTGACATTTATGTTTTACAAAATAATCGCTAATTCACTATGAAAATAAAATACGCTAAATAAATTACAAGATATAGTACAATATTACGATATAAACAAATAATTATATTTAATGCTATAACCCATCCAGTTCATCTTGATACCTGGTAATGGTCACGGTGTAAAAATTACAGGAGTCAGTAAAGCGAATAGGTTCTACTTAAAATGTATTTTTGAAGGTGACATGTTGTTCCAGACACATCAAATTATTATTATGGAACTTGTAACCGACGACGCTGCGACGGCCAAGCATACGTTTTAAAACCCTCAATCTGTTTAGACGTGTGACGTTACGGATTGTCTAGACGAACTGGACGGGTTATAACTAGGTATGTATAATATGATTTCACATTATATTACGTATAACATAATCGTCCGTTTTTTTTTTATTTTGATAACTGTATCATAATATTTTGATATGAATATTTGATAATGAATCAATTTTTAAACATCATCGAAAATATTCGATACCTAGTTGTTTGCATTTTTTACGAATGTCACTTCATTCACTTTTTCTGTCAAATGGTTTATGACACATTATCCGACAATTCTGAAGTGCTCATCGGTTGGTAGTTCTTGAGTTTATTTCTATATGAAAAGTACCAAACAAATCCAATGACCGTACACATGGTAACTGTTATATAGTAGCCGTCTACGTACACTCCACAACTTCCTCCATTTGCGGCACATACCTGTATACATTAAAATTTATGAGTACCATATTATATATTGTAATTAAATGAGAATTCTGAATTACGGAAATATTATCTTGGGTGTGTTCGTTTGGCAGTTAAAATTAAAAATATTATAGCTTGATAAGTGATGACGAATAAAAATTTGTTTTATCAACTAAATAAAACATTTAAACATTAAATGGATTTAAAAAAAAAAAATGTTTAATAATTATGTCTTACGCTTTTTAAATTGGTCGTGCGACAGTTGTTTTGGATGTCGTTTGAACATGTACTAAAAGTTAGAAGGGCAACCATTTTTAGGACCAAAGTATTGGGTATTAACCATCCCAGAAAGTAAAATGTATTATATAGCGCCATGTACGTGCCGCCAAAACGTGGATCGCTTGATCGACAGAAGAAAGCGTATAATGCTAATAACATGCAAAAACTCAGCATCTGAAAACAAAAATAATAACTTAATACTTATCGTCCATTAATTTTTCAGTTATTCTTGTGTCCTAATCTGTCGAGAGTATTAATTTGTTATTTTCAAAACAATATTATTGATATTTTTACATTGAGTCGTGAACATTTACATCGAGTTTTTACATAAACTACAACGTTTTCAAATAAGAATGTCCTCTTCAATATCATAGTAAGTACTACTACTATCAGACAAGCACAGTTCAACTTCTATATCTATATTTAATATCGAGGCACATATATATTCAATACGAAAAACGTTTGATGTATTTAATTGCAATAACTTCAAATGATAAAATAAAGAATTATTGAATTTACTTAATTGTATGCGCTTGATTATTATTAAACAAATGCCTACATTGTATAAGTAGATGTCTACTTACCTCGTCCACTACAAAAACTGATGCTAGTGAGAAGTAATAATAAATCGGCACTTTTATCTCTCCGTTATTATTTATTGAGCTCGGCGTGTAATAAATCAATACCATGTACGTGATACTCCAAATCAATCTGAAACATAATTAATTCAAACATTTCTCTTTTTACTGCACTCGTTTGAGTTGATAAAACCTTCAGCTATAATGTAAATAATAATATAATATTATATAATTTCTCGTCTGAAAAAAGGGAGTTTGTATCACCAGGACACTCGCTTACATATATTGAGTGAAAAATCAAAGTATTTGAAAATATAGTCCTTAACTAATATACATAAAAACTGCAAAAAATCAACATTTTAATTCATTTATTATTTAAAAGGAAAAGAATAAGGTGAGTATCACCCTGCAATCTGCATATCATATTCGGCTTACTCACACTAGTCAAAATCAAATAGTAATAGTAACGACTAAGCCTAACAATAAAAGGGACCAGCAAGTGACCTATTATTTTGCTCAAAGACATATACGGAAGATGGTAAACTGCGGCAAAATTAACCTTTTTCTAAAAGTCGATATGTAAACTGCGGCAAAAAAAAAATTAAGATTATACAATCTGCGACAAAACCGATAAGATACATTATACAAACTGCGGCAATTTATTTTATATACCTTCTATATATACTATATTATACACGTTTATCGTTTAATTAGGTATAATACGTGTTATGACAGCTATTGGTCTAGAGCCGCGGTTCCCAAACTTTTTCAGCCTCGGAGCCTTTTTTTAAGGAGAAGTTTCTCGTGGAGTCCCAAGAAATATTTAACGTCCATTTGCATTTGCTGTATGCATTTGTGTAATAATGAACGGAGCCTTTGGGAAACCATTGCGGAGCACAGTTTGGGAACCGCTGGTCTAGAGACTCTTAGAGTATTAGGCGTAAAAATAAAGAAAAACCAATTTTTAAAACTGAAAAATATTATTATTATTATTAAAAATTATTTTAAAAGATCGTAGTGATCGTTTAATCAAAAAAAATTTTAATTTAAAAATTAACCCAATTAACATTTTGTCTTCTTTGTCATTTATGTTTTGTTCAAACTTAAAAATACATTTGGATTTACCTTACCAATTTGTACGCAAGACAAATTAAACGATATTCATACATGATTTGGGTACTATAATATATGGAAGGTATATAAAATAAATTTCCGCAGTTTGTATAATGTATCTTATGCAGATAATGTATGCAGATTGTAAAATCTTAAATTTTTTTTGCCGCAGTTTACATATCAACTTTAAGAAAAAGGTTAATTTTGCCGCAGTTTACATACAGCCACATATACTACCACATTTACACTAATCATCAGGACTCATAACTTGTAACATTTGCATATTTTTATTGAACAGTCTTAGAAACACCTGTGTAAGCTGTACATTTTTTTTCAGGAAACCACGAAGCTATATTATATACAAACGTTTTTGTTTATCATTTTTGCATATTTCAAAGTTTAAGTGCTATTTTGGTTTTTTTTGTGAGTTTAGCGCTATTTCAATAGATATAGCATTCAAAATATACATAATAACAAGAATAATTTATACAGTCTTCAATATCTTCATATACCTATATCGTATCTATTCAAAGAAAATGAAGTACCTATTAGTTTGTTGGATTTTTGTCATTACTAGTTTTTGTAACGAGTTGTAATTATTTTTATATTATTACGTGTTATTACGTGTTTGCGAACAAAATGTATGTCATCCGCTTCAACTCGATAATCAGAATTTTAATTTTATAGTTTCTAGGTATTCCAATATAATTTAGATAATAAAATAAACTAAATAGATAATTTTATTTTGAAAACAGATTATTATTCAATAATGATCTATACTTAAGTAAAATAATTTTTTTCTACTTAATAAAATAATTTTAATTTAAACATTTTTTTTTTTGCATTTTATATAATTTTTAGTGCTTATTCAAGCGCTCATATGAATGTTTTTAAGAGCATATTATATAGCGCTTACGACCAACTTCTTTTTTTTAGAGCTAAGAGTTATGAGACCTGCTAATCATCATTAACGACTAACGCAAATGCTATGGGAGGTGGCGCAAAATTGAATATTGCCTAAATATTTCCCATTAATATAAAGACACGTGAGCACTCTCGGTCGGCCTGCAGGGCCCATAATAAATGCATCTAATAACGTTGCCATTTCACCGATTAACAACACAAATTAATTAGTATAATATATCAGTGCCTGCAATTATAACAAGGTTTTATTTTATAATATCTACCTGATTGGCATCATTGCCAGATAAAGATGCATCGGTTTAGAACCGGAAAAATATCTGGACACGAAAATCGGCATGACAAATTTTACAGCATACATGCCGGTTACGGTTATCATAATGTCGTCTTTAGATACCCCGGCGTCAATTAATTTCAAATTCGAAGCAGCTTCCGTTCCAGAAAATCCGAACTATTTTAATTTAATACATATTATTACATAATAATACATTTTACATAATACATATTATTATTATTGTGTTTATAACAAACTATATTGAAGCGTACAAAAAACGTCATAACATTTTTAATGCATCTGAATAATATTCACCTTTGCTGTCAGCAATGCTAATGATAATAATTGTATTTTTGGCTTCTTTAATATGTCCCATAACAGTTTATAATTTTGAAAAACACTGATCTTTACGTGATCCACTTCGAATCTGTCATCTTTCTCTTTTTTAAATAGACCGATCAATGTCGTTATCGATAAAAATATGATGCTCCATAAATACATGAAACCTAGATAGAAAAAAATACCAAACAATAATTTTTATAGTAGTTAAAAGTCAGTAGGTAATAGGTATACTAGTGTGGTCTATTTTTTATACAAGCATTACATTTTAAGAAAGTTATGCATTATATTATTTAAATATAATGCAAAAAGTAATTTATGAAATATCATTAAACAAAAAACAACGCAAAACGAAATAATTTAAAATCTTTTTAATTAAAATTTATAATATTGGTTTCGTAGAAATATTATTTCAGGCGATTTAGCACCCAATCTTAGCAATCAATACAAGATTTTATTGTATTCCGTATCCGGGCTATTCCTCGCATTGGATATTCTTTTTAACGATAAACTTTAGACAAAAAAGTTGTAAAACGTTTAAAATCTTTAAATTCGGAATAACGGTAAACGCAAAACTTGTACAACGATTTACTTCTAAATATAACGATAAACTCAAATTTGTACAACGTTTGCACTGTTAATAACGTGAAACGAAATTTTAATTTCAAATGCAAGCCCTGATTAAGAGTAAATAACGTACATTTTAGTATCTATAATAATATATACGCACTTTGCAGTGTCATCAAACCACCGGTGGTAGGCATGACTCGAAAATATTTATTGTTGAAGTCCTCGGATACCAGCAGAATTGGACAAACCGTACCGATAAACATTCCAATTGGTAATCCTGTTGCATTGCAAGTAGAAGCATAACCCACGTTATTTCTGTAAAAAACATCAATTTTATTATACAGTGGCAAACCACATACAAAAAAATACAAATAATATTTTGATTTACGGTTACGGAGCAGAAACTGACTTTCGAACGTTCGAAACGTTTCGAACGCATGACCCCTTACCCTATTCACTTAAAATTTGAAATTGTGTAATTTATAATAAGGATAAGGTACCTACACTTCTAACAGATTTGTTTTTAATTTTAAGAAATGTTTTATGAATGCGATGCTCTAATTTTATTCCAACATTTAATTCAGTCAGTTTCTGTTCCGTAACCGTAAATCAAAATATTATTTGTATTTTTTTGTATGTGGTAAGGGGTCATGCGTTCGAAAGTCATGTGTTCGAATGCTCTATGTTCGAACGTTAAGTGTACGAAAAATTGTCTGTTCGAAAGATTATATGTTTGAAAAGTCGTATGTTCGAAATTATCGATAAATGAAACACATTTTACCATAATATTTATTATTCGTTGATTCGATTTTCTGCGTAAAAAATTAAATTTAAAAATAGGTATCAAAAAGTCGTAAAATAAATTAGTCGTTAATAAATGTAAATGCTAAATAAAAAAAAAAAACTAAAAACTTAAATTATACGATATTCCCCTTAGAAACTCAATAATACTTATGTCTACATTTTTTAGTCTTAGAACTAAATTTTTAATTCTTTGTTCCCGTTCTTCGTTGCATGTTTTTCTTTTTTTACTTGTTCGGCCTTGAATGATTTGCTCTATAGAATTTTCAGTTTCATTCTGAATTTTTTGGAACTGTCTCATCAATTTGTAAACTCCTGGTTGTTTTGATACTAATCTATAAACATTTTTTAATAGTTTAGTTGTAACAATTATGTTATGGTTATTGATATATTGTTCCTATACCTATTAAGTCGACCGTGCCATGATTCAGCAATATTTGTTGTTCTTGGCAAATTTGCATCAATTCTTGAAGCTACTGACCACATGTCAATTGGAAATAAGGGAGGGTGTCGTTGAGGTTTAATACGTCCACGTAGTCTCATAGCTGGTTTACCATAAATGTAAGTATTTTCGAAGTATTCTAAAAGTGATTGTTCTCTTTCGTTGTCACTAAATAATAATTTCACAATTTCCCAACCTTCGATTACCTAAAAAATATATTAATATATTTAAAAAATTTCAAGTTCCCACGAATAATATTAAGTTAAGTGTTATGTAATTTTTTTTAATACGTACTTTATTTACTGGAAGAAAAGAAAGAGCAGGTAAATGCCGACAAATCAAATTAAATTCCGGGTCTTCCATATACTTTGTAGATAGCCCTTCTTTTTGAATATGGCGCCAGATATTTTGACAAAAGTGAAAAAAACAAGCAGAATGGGTTACAAATGGAAAGACGTCATTGATCGCGTTGATTGAAGCTTTTTCAAAGTCCGTTATTATTTCAAGTTCCTTATTACTTTCGAAATTAAGATTATTTTTAATCGCAAAATTATTAAACTCGTATAGCACTGTTTTATAGTCATCTTCAGTTTGGTTGGTCATCAGTACGTATACCAATGGTACACAAATGTTGTTATTAATACCTCGTGAAATTGATCCATGTATTGTAAATATCTGTTTAAAAATGCCAGGACAAGCTTTAAATGTTCCATCAGCGAGCCAAAAATTTGATTCCCTCAAGTATATACAATTCTGAACGGTTGTAAAAATCATAAATTTATTATTTCCTTCGATTACATTTTTCAAAAGGAAAGGTTGTCCTGAAATTGTATTTTGAAGTTCCAAGGAAGGTATAAAATTTTTATGAAACTGGTTCTAGTTCTTTTCCTTTTCTTTGTCTTTTTACGATTTGCTTGGATGCGTTTTTAGTTACTTGAGATGAAATTATAACGTTGTAATTCGCAATTTCGTTTTGATATATTTGATTTGGCGAATCTTGTGAATTTTGAGCACATTTTTTAATTTTATTTTTTAGAATTTTGCAATGATGTTTAACTGTATCTGGTGCGTGAGAATGATCATCATCATTATTAATAAAATAATTGTCTTGTTTATGTTCACCGTGCTCAAATATTGTCCGAAATGTTGCTCCACATCGTTTTGTACATTTCCAATAATATATATTATTTTGATCACGTATTCGCAGTCTTTTCTTATCAAACATGTATTCATAATTATTTACAAGTAACATTTCCTTGTCATGTATACTTTTAAAAGTGTGTATACTAGCCATTTAAAAAAAAAATCACTTACACAAATTGTATAAAATATTATTTAAAAACAACGTTCAAACGAAATTGTGTTCGATACTTTTGTAATGATATATCAAACTGTACTGATAGATGACAGAAAAAAGAACTTTTAATCATATCTATAATGCTTTCCCCACGTAAAATCAATAAAGATAAGATTGTGTGAAATCCAATATAATGAAAACGCGATTAAGGTTATTTTTGTTTAGTTTCATTTATCGACAATTTCGCACATACCACCTTTCGAACATATAATCTTTCGAACAGATAATCTTTCGTACAGACAATCATTCGTACACTAAACGTTCGAACATACGGCATTCGAACACATGATTTTCGAACACATGACACGCTACCAGTGAATAGAGTTAACAGTAAATACAAAAAATTACTAGTTTAGGGTACAATTTGTGTTAAAACTTAAAATGTATAATCTATATAGACAATACCTTTATCAAATTTCATAAAATGTTTAAACGGTTTAATACGTCATAACTAGGGCCCGGAATTTGTAATTATGGTTCATTTAATTCATTTTTCTACATTTTGTACATATATTTGCATTTTTTCTTGTTAAAAGTTACACATTATTTTGATAAAATTAAATATTCAAAAAAAGTAATTTAATAAATTATTATTATAATTTATATCGTAAAGCCTTCAATTATTTGTATAAGTATTCCATTCTTGTATTAATTATTTGGAAAACGAAGATGGTAGGTTCTGGACTAGTAATATAGGTACATATAGTTGTATTTCGTATCACTGTTTTAAATTTACTTTATGTTAGACGGCATCTTTAGATTAATAGTGTCTATTGTTTAGAGTGTAGAGTTTAGTTCTATCTCTAAACTCTACTAAAAAGTATTACCTATAATTTTTTGTCAATCGTAAGAAATATAAAATATACATTTTTTCAACATTCTTATGTAAATTTATGCATTTTTTAAACATTTTTAGGTCATTAAGTTCCGGGCTCTAATTATAACTATTATAAGCCATCAATACAACTTGTCGTTATTCTCTCAAACCAGTATTTTCCTTGATTTGCTTGGAATTTAAATTAATAAAACCACTAACTTTTTCATCATAGTTAACGACCAACCATCAACGACAATATCTTGAATTGCGGACAAGACGTTGATAGCTAATACCACACATATGATCATCGTAAGGTTTGGTTTGCCTGATTCGGGTAACCAATCATCGATGTTGGTTGCGGTATACATCAAAATTATTCCTATGATAAGCAGATTGATTTTTTTTTTATAAAATATAATAGTAAAATAAATGCATACAATTATAAATTCAAAATTAATGAAATATACACAGAAATCTGGTCGAAATGTAATTGAGTAAACATTAACTGTAGACTTCGGTTTGAACTCTGAACTCGTGTCAAACATAATTTATTACGATATAAGTACATACCTACTAAATATTGAAGAGGTAACAGCCAAGATTTTCTTCTTCCGATCCGTTGTACATATAGCGAGTCCACTAATGGGGCCATTACAACTTTCAATGTATAAGGCCAAAGCACAATACTAAATAGAGCCTAAATTAAAACATAATAATATTATGACACATTAAAATATGTTTTATAATATTATAATTTATTATAAGAGGGCAGCTTTTATATTTAACAGTAATAGTTTTTATCGCGTGAAGTCAATAGGTATAGATAGTTGAAAAGTTACCTGTTCTTCATAAGTCACCATTTTTCTACTCTGCAATATGATCGGAAGAGTACCGGATAAACCTATTGGAAATCCTTGCAGAATGTAAAGCAATAACAACAAGAAGAAATTCAACCAATCTCCCTTCAGATTAGGTATGTTTGTCGTAGTAGACTTGTCGACAGCTACAGCAACCTCGGGATTGTATTCATTCGGGTATGGTTTCTTCATGATCGATGGACGTGAAAATTGATTGATCAGAATATTAACACAACACCTTTGGTGAAGAATAAAAACATCAAAAACAAATAGAATTATCTGGAAAATAATCAACAAATTATTCAAAAAGATTAAGACTGTTATGTTGCCGACTTTTAACGAGCCACAGGTGTCAGGTTTACAACGACCAGATTATCAAGAAAATATCAATAGAGTTATTTAAAAAAAATAATTTTATTTACAAGCAACTGAATAATAAACGTGAAATACTTTTTATATTAAAGTTAATTTACTAAAAATATTTCACTATTTGAGAGTAATATAAACATTATAAGCACACCCACGAGACACGACTGTTGTATACGAATAACGAAATCAAAACTATAAAAATGCTATTCTGTATAGGAAGACGTACCGAGATTAATTCCAAACTTCGTTTTATCTCAAAATAATTGAATATACTAAGTATATAATTATTAATAATAATAGTTTTATTAAAAATTACTCAATATGTCTTGATAAGGCCGTAAAACCGGTATAAATCAATTTTTGATGAAGCATATACCGTATAGAAATGTAGGCTTTAATATTACGATATAATATATACTTTTGATAAAACTATAGATACCTAATCCAAATTAAAACGTACTTAATACGTATTTCGCTTCAAGTCATCAATCATTTTATCATTTATAGGTTAGATATCTTACTAACTGTCCAGTAGAAACATAATATATTAGTGTAGGTACCTATATATTTTGAAATCGACCAGTGCTATTCAACAATATCAACCAATTTATAAGCGTTGGACTTATTTTATTGACATAATATTGGTGTATAATTTTTTTATCGGGTTTAATTTAATATTTTTATCTGTGTTTCCTACTCAATATTGATGCAATTAAATTGTAATTATTGCCCATTTTTAAAAACTTTTACTAACTCATTTATTTTTCTATATTGATAGTTTTGCATTTTTTATTTCGTATTAATCATTATTATTTATTCATATTGACCATTAAACCAACCAATTTACGCTTACGAGTCCGTAAAAATCCATAAAACATGTTGGAAAATCTGATCGAGCATGTGATCAGTGTATCCTATAAAATGTTTAGATTTTTTTTTGTAATTTAATTACTTAGACTGTACAGTAACATTATTATATAATAAAACAGTTATGTATATTATAAGTATTCAACCAATGTAATATTAAACAAAAGAGTCATAACATTTTTTGATTTTACTACAATTATGAAATATGTAAAATACGTTAAATATTATAAAAACAGTATGAAATTTAAATTAAATTATATTAAAATACTATCTACGAATCTATGTACCGTACACCTAAATTGATGTAATGTGATCATGCAACATTGAAAATCCTTGTTTGTATTTTTTTGATCACGGAAAAGTGCTTTTTACTACCTACCCAATTTTATTTTATTTTAATCATTACAATTTCCTTGTATACAATTCAATCAATTATATAATAATAAAATATTATCATCGAAACGATTAATAATTGAAAATGGAAATTTTCAGCATAACAATCTTTATGAAGCCATTTTGAAACATCATTATTATAAATACTTGAGTATTTTTTGTTCGTTTACTTTTGAAGAAATCGGCGTGTGTTTAAAAATAATTAATTTGTGGCACGTAAAAATCGAAATTAAAATATGTATTTTCGCACTATTCACAATATTTGGTTATTATCTCCCGTCAATTGAGAACGAGTAGGTAAACATAACATTAATTCCAAGATCAGTAAAAGCACATACTTTACAAGTTTCGACGACGTACCGCTCGACACGCAATAAAAAATCAAACATAGGTATGTTCTTGATTAAAGAACCTGAACCATTCAAATATGCACTGCTAATGATCGAAATCAAACAAAAAACTCCTTCTTTAAGCCTAAATGTTATTCATCGATATTCAAATGACCAATCCGGTTATAAATTATAGGTAGGGAGATAGAGGTGACTGTGATTTGGCGGGATTGACCTTCGTATACAAACCGAACCTAAAGGTCTCGTTTTGTTAACACTCGAGACTGGTTTTTTGATGAAGATGAAGCAAATAAATAAATGTATTATATGGATGATTATATAATTAGAACATATTAAGCACAATATTTACATAATATTGTTTTAAGTACAAAACATTTTCCATAGCTTAATATTATTAATTATTGTAGACAATCCTTAACCTGAACCGCGGTGAGGTGACAATGCGCTCGCAGAGAAGTCTGACCTCCCAAATTTATATTCAGGCTATTTTGAAGGTGTTCGTAGAACTAGACATGTTCTAATTCATTTAGTTATATTTTATGTTAGTCTTCGATATAAGTTTATATTTCGGTAAAAAAAATCTATACAATTTACGAAGTTCTCGAGTTGTTTTTACAGGAGATATAAAAAATATATGGTCATACGTTTTTTTTAAAGTGTGTTACGTGGTGTAATTCACAGTAACTATTAAATTGTTGTCAACCACTGGTATAAGGCAGCGGTGTGTGTATATCCGTAGTGACGATTTATATCAAACGAGGGAATGTGAGAGGACTTGAATGTCAGGCACCTATAGTTGTACCGAGTACAGTTTAACGACGTATATTTATAAATAAAATAAGTGCATTATAAATTATTTTACTTTACCGATCAGCAATCGTACACGGAGCAATCGACGAAACGAGACTAGTTCGGCACACGTATGTCTAGCAGGCCGGACGACTATAATATTATAATAATTTTTGTTTATTAATCAAAATAGTTATAACCTATATATGGAATTCACTCCGCGATATTGCAAAACGAATGAAAGGACACGTGCGTCTGTGATATATATGTATATTGTATACTGTATATATTATATAGTAGGTACACGTAATACTATATAGGTATACATAATATTAAGCTATTCTGTGGGCCGAAGGCCAGCTTTTCAGGGTGGTTAGAGGCCCCCGCCTAAGTATAACATACACCTACTATGATTATGATGAATAAACGATACGGGAACGGGTGGCAGTATTGTGATGAACAGTTCCCACCCGTTCCTGGTTTTTAAACGAAAAAAAAAATGGTATACGTAATATTATATAATTATAAAAATATGAAAACTGTAATAGTATGTGGAACACCATTACAAGTGTTTGGATTTTAATTTTAACGAAATTGAATATTTTTTTATTTTATTAGAAACAAGAAAATTTACAATCTGTACACACGATGAAACTAATCAGCAAATTTCATGGACAATAAAACACGGCATGATTGACACGATGAGGAAATCACAAATTGCAGGTAATACATGGTAATACGCCAAATGGTTAGCTTATTATAGGTCTCTATGCCGTGGTATATGTTTCGTCAATTTGAAAGGGATATATTCGGTTAGTTGAATATATATTTTTTGGGAGAACTTTGTCAATTACTGTCGTGGGTACTGTGATAGGTGGGCTTATGATAGGTTTCGATTTTTTTATAAATGAAGAGCATATTATGAGGTATAGTTGATTTATATCCAATTGTGAGATTCGTGCCAGGTTTAAGCAGGGCTCGGAACTTCATTCGTTTGAATATTTCTTGGGAAGCTGCATATTCGTTTACTATATTGTTATGATTATGCATATTTAAGGATTTAAGCACATTATTAATGCAATAATGCATATTATGTTTTTATTAATTAACAAAAACAATAAAAGTCAATAATTAATAATCGTAATTTAAATAATTTGAAAATAAAGAGCCACTGCACGATGTCACCTTGTCTATATTTTGATTTTTGAAAACACCGCTGTAAGTCACTCGTATGACAAAATTTGACAAAATACAAAAAAATTGTAATTATTATACTTTTTTAAAGTTTTGTTCCCATATATAAATACATATTTTATAAAAAAAAATAATTGAATATTATACTGAATATTTGAGTTTTTTTAGTGCATACAATTAGTGCACATATTTCATTGTTTTTCAGCGCATAAAGTTCCCGGGCCTTACAAGCATACTGACTTTGTCGGTTTTGGAGTAAGGTTTAGCATATTATTATGGTTTGGATTATTTTGATTTTTATGTTCAGAGGTAAGAAATTAACCTTTTGGATTTGGCGTACAATTCAGAGGTTTATTATTTTGATATGGAGTTGTGATTAGTTATTTTAATTAGTGTTATCGGTGGGAACATGAAATTTTTTTTTTATGCTGTATACATTTATATGGAAATATGCTTCTAAACATACATACATGTATTTATATTCAATGTACGTTATTATTCATATTTCCGATATTTTTATAAAAAAAATCTAGTTTTTAATTAAACTTTAAACATTTTTTTTTTTTTTTATTTAAACTTTGTAAATACAATTAGTTTCAACAATTATAATTAAAATACAATTATAAATTACAAAATACTATTATTGATACAAATACATTAGAATAGTACAATATAAATTTAGATTAAAAAGCCTGAATGGTTAAAGAAAGATAATATATATAATATGATGTTTTTTTGTTTGTTAGAAAGTATATTTATAGTCTCGAAGAAACTTTAAACATTAAAATTATATATAGGCATACTCTGAATAATATATTTTACAATTATAATGACAGTTTTTTTTAGAAAGAAAAAAAATTACTCTGATCATAAATTTCAATGGAGGTTACTAGCAGCGCTTTAAAACTAGTTGGCACTTTTAGGAGGTCATAATTGTAAATTGTCAGCACTATTCAGAAGAACTACAAAACAATACAAAAATTTGTTAAAATTTTAATAATTTTATTATTTTTTTTAGGTTTGTTAACCTTGGTACCTAACCAAAAAGTTAGACCGTCTTCACTCAGAATCGTATTTTATCGTATACGATTATTTATCATTAAATTCAAATTTGACATATCCATTACAGTGCCTATTCAATGACAAGGTACAGCGATAAGTACCTACTCCTACTGTAGGTACAATAAAGCGATTACCAACTTGTATTACCTTCTTGATTTTTAGTCAACTAATAATGTATAGTAATATTGGAATGAAAAAAATCTGAAAACATTAAGAGTTTGGGGTTAAATAGGAGAACTATAAAATGTAACTCAGTTATAGTCATAGTGGATGGGTAATTAAGTTAGCTTTAATATGAGATATTAATTAGGTGGGTAGATCCGATGACATTCTCAAGCGGCATAATGAATTGAATCCAGAAACGTGTTCACTGTTCAGCCCAAAAAACTCTATTTTTTTAACTTTTCTTTAAAACTACGAGAGCTACAAAGTTTATTGACTAAGACATTGCATTTATCAGACTATTAATTATTATTATAATATATATTCTAATATTTATAATGTATACCATAAATTATTATTATTAACTTTTTCAACACCAACTTACTGTAGAACGTTATCAATATGACAATATGTTCGTGGTATGAATAGGAAATAGCTTAAAATGAATCGACTTACTTCGGAAATATCATTGTACATTCATAGTAAAATATAAAAAATATACGAAAGAGTTTCGAGTCCCCCCGCCAATAATATATGTTTGCATATAATTAACAACATTTTAAATACCTAGGTAACTAAAATCGTTATTCTTCTTTTAAATATCCGATTCCATCAATATTTTAACATCAAATATCTGTTAAATAAAATATAGATTACCTATATATTTTTAAGATTATTAGGTTTTAGTAAGAACTACTTATGTACTAAATTTTCAAGCATTAGCTATACAATTTGAATATTTTATACATTTTTAAATACAAAATAATTTGCATGTTTTTATGATTTTAAAATTTGAACTTCAAATGCTTATAAACAAAAATTGTGCACATGTATTTTTAATATTTTTAAATAGCTATAAAGCTACTTGTTTGGGACCTTGTATCATATTGTTAAGTTTTTTGTTCAAGCCTCAATATTTTTACCAACAGTAAAAAGAATAACTATAACATTTTTTAAATATACAATACCTATTTAAATTCTATAAATCCTATAAATGCTTTTAATTTAAAAAAGACTTAAATTTAAGTTCAAAAAAAAAATGTTTTATTCTTCCAAAAAGTGGATGACAATTAACAAAAATCCAAAAAAACACACCATTATTGTAAAACTTAAACATTGATCGCATATTTTTAACTATAAGTTATAAGTTATCACCATATTACTCTATATATACTTAATACTTATCATATAACTGCAGCAGCTATCGTAAACAATTTTTTAAAAAACCTCAAATATAAATTCCGTTGGCATTATTCTGACAAGTTAAAGTTATATAATTTTAAAACGTTATTTATATAAAATGTACCTATACTATAGAATATAGATTGATAATTTAAAATCATACTTGCGAAACACAAAATAACAATTCAATAATTAATAACATTTAAAAATATTATGTTAGTAATAATGGGTGTAATGTTATTAGGTTCATCATACATGATACACGTGTTATTCAGAGATCTACTGCAATTTGTCTTTTCAAATCAATAATCCAATGTGAAAGGTTTTGTGATTGAAGAATTTTGAAACGGCTCTTGTAAATGCCATACCAAACAAATCCAATCGCCATACAAATGGCTGCTTCAATATAGTAGCCGTCCAAAATTGTTACACAACCGTGGCCCTGTTTTGTATTACAAATCTAAATAAATCATAATAAATATCGAGAAATAGTTAAACAAATCAATTAATGATACTATGGTGAATAAATACAAAATAAATGAATACAAAAATGTCCTACATTTTGAAGATCTGTGGTTGAACAACTATCATGGACATCGTTTAAACACTTACTGAATGTTAAAACACCAACCATTTTTAAAGCAACAGTATTTGGTATTATCCATGATAAATTCCGAGCTGTATTGAATAATGTCAAGTAAGTGCCTCCAAATCGAGGATCGCTAATCTTAATGGCGAAAGCAACGAACGATACTACCATGGTGGTATTCATCAGCTAAAATACAAAAATCATTAAGTCGGTACTTCTGGATTTATAATCAACATAATGCTAATACATAAAAAATATTTTTCTTTGTCTAAAACAATTTTTATAAACCTAGCAGAACGTTATACATTTTCCGACGTACCTCATATATTGTAAATATAGAACCTAAGATAAAATAATAATATACTGGCACATTCACAACTCCATTATTTTTAACTAAAAACGGCGTATAATAAACCAACAGAACAAGTGGTATACTCCAGAGTAATCTGAAACACAAACATCGTCTTTTTAAATAAAAACCAAAAATGGTTAATATTTAATTAAAATATAATTTTTTTTTTTGTACCTTATTGGCATACACTTCAGGTACACACTGAGCGGTTTCGGACCTCCGGTATACTTGGCTAGTGGAATAGGTAAAAATATTCTCAAGACATTCATGGCTGTAGTCATCAACATAATGTCGTCTTTAGAAACACCACCGTCAATTAATTTCAAGTTTGTCACTGTTTCCATTGTAGAAAACCCAATCTATAATTCGAACAACAGAAAGACTATTAAATTGTATTATAGAATTTATTTTACGTTAATAACAACAATATAAAATAACAAATTATAAAAAATTATAAAAATATAATGCAATATGCGATGTTTTTGCCATATATATAAGTACAGTTATTGTATAGTTCAACTTTCCTTATTGTAGAAAAATGAATATATTAAAAAGTATCTTTAAAAATAGAGATGAGTAGGTAATTATCATATATTCATATCTATAAATTGTTTCGGACTCAAGGATTCCTAGATTCCTTAATTCACCAACAAAACAACAACAAGGTTGTGGCCAATTGGCCAATTTAGTACCTCAGATCTGGGTAAAGAGGAACGGGAACACCAGCATTTATAAGGGAATCCGCAGTAGTGCAGTACAGCAATAATTACAGATGTACCATATCCATTGAGAAAAAAAAATAACTTACCATCGATGTTAGGACAGCTATTAAAAATATTCTCATACTAGAAAGCTTTAATACACTCCATAGTAGTTTATAAGTCTGAAAAATATTGATCTTCGCATCTTCTAACCTAGTATCGTTTTCCTTTTTAAAGATGGCTACTAAAGTCGTAATTGATAAAAACACGACGCCCGAAAAAAAGAGGATATCTGCAAATACAAAGAAAAAGCAATAAATACTTGCCAACAAATGTTGTCGTTATCTTACGAAATTATATCTAATTGAAAATTATCATAAAATTACTCCTTAAAAAACATTTTTATTAAATAGAATAGTGACATTTGTGTGTAGGTGCCTACTATCTTATAGTTAAAAATATATCTATAAATAAATTGCACTGCTAATGTACATATGCATGCGGAGGCTACTTATCATGCACTTAATATTTTCTTTTAAAACAAAGTGTTACCCGCATGTTTTATTTTAATTGTGATAAAGTCGAACCTTGATAAATCGAACCTCAATAAGTCAAAAACCTTGACAAGTCGAAATAAATTTCGTTCCCTTGCGAAAGCCTCGATTACTCGGAAGGAAAACTAAAAACTATAAATAATTCGAACAATCCGTGTTCCGAATATAGACGATTTATTATTGATTTTTACAATTACATATTTTTAATTTTATTTTCCTAATCGGCTTGTGCCGATAATATTTAATCTTATCGCATTTATTGTGTTCATTATCGTAATGTACTTTTCGTCTTTTTTTCACTTTGCACATTCATTATCAGTTGCGATCGAATCAGTAAATTGTATTGTAACACTAAACCTACACAATTTTTATCATATTTTTTAATAATCATTTTAAGATAATACCCACTGTATTTTTTATATACCTAATGTTTGTAATAAAATTAATTTTAAAAACCCTTTAAATCAAGATTTTACTAAAAGCTAATAAAAAAAAGTCCACCTTGCTCCACCATTCGTTATAATATGTCACACCCATCGAAAACACCCTTCGAGCGGTGTATACCATAATTTTAACATTACTAATTACTTCCCCTGTACTACCAACTTTTCCTAAAAATTCTTTCAGACCATAATTATGACGTACTTTTGATACTGATTATTCCTCCTGTACCAGGTGTGAGTCGTAAATATTTGTTACAGAATTGCTCGGATGAAAGAAGAAACGGACAAACGGAACCAATGCACATCCCGATGCCAATGCCTACACAATTGCAAGTGGATGCATAACTCATGTTATTTCTGAAAAATAAAACCATGGCTCTTACTATTTTTTTGTAACTTTTTTTGTATTTGCAACAATTTTTATTTCAATGTAAGTTTAAATATTATTTTTAAATACAAAAATTATTTATGCGCACATATTATGTGAGTGGCGGTCAAATGATTTTGTCATGGGGGGAGATGCAGCCGATTTTTTAACACACACTATGCCTATTTGACAATAAAAATGTAATTTATGGTTACTGTCTTATACCTATAAGTATATAGAGGTACCTATAGGTTATTATAAATACTGAAAAAATGTCATGGGTTAATCTATACCCCTTATCCCTCCCCCAACATTTGACCGGCATTGGCAGTATTTATCAATTTCATTTTACTATACAGTATAGGTAGTAACAAATTGTAGGTATGTATATAGTATACTGCATAAATACTAATAAAAGTAATAACACACAATAACCGCGGAGGTGCACTGAGATACAAACAAGTATATAATCATAAACAATAAATAATAATAAAGTTTTATTTATTACTAGCTGTGCCGCCTAGCGTTGCCTGAGCCAAATATTAAGTAAAGATTAACCTGAAGTAGTTTGCATGCATCTAAGGTAGGCAATCCACTGATCACTTACAATATGTGAGCAGTAAATTATCAGGTAGGCAATACACCTGCGGACCCCATGAGGTGCGTATAAGTAAATGAAATCAGAATTAGGTAGGTACATGAAAAAAATAGCGACGGTTGCCCGTGCCAAAGATTTGTTTTTTTCTACAAATTTGTTTTCCAAAATGTGTAAATGATATATTCTTACTAACTATAATCGTTATAAAATATTTAACCATTGAAAACCTTGTAAATAAACAGAGATTAAATAAACCAATAACGACCATGGTTACCAATAGCAAGCATTTATAAACAAAAATTTCCATCGTGAATCTGAAAATCCCTGTGTGAGCACTTCCCGGTGTTGGACCTCTGCATTTTTAAATTAGCCTATCTCTTTCCCAGAGGTCTAATCTATCTCTGTCCCAAATTTAATCGCAATCAGTTGAACGGTTTGAGAATGCATAAATGACATACAGACATTCATTCTTATATATATTTATAGATTTATTGGTATTATAATATATTATATAGGTACTAGCTGATCAAATGCACTTCGTTGCCCATTAAAAAAATTAATAATGGTGTTACGTTGAGGGCAAAATACATACGAATCCCTATTTCAACCCCTTACAGCCTTTTTTAGTACTAAAAAGTAGCTTATATCCTTCCCATTGTCTAAACTATCTATGTACCAAATTTCATTTAAATCGGTTTAGTAGTTTCGGAGCTTATTCAATACAAACAAACAATCAAATCTTTCCTCTTTATAATTTTAAGTATAGTATAGTATTTTAAGTATTTTATAGCTCAAGATCCACCAAACCGATTTCGATAAAAATTTTAGGGCATATTAAGATTGATATGTAGATGGTTTCTGTGAAGTTTGTACGCTGTGCGATATGTGGTTCCGGAGTTATGGCCTCTTAGGTTAGTTAGTCGAAATCAATCGAAAGTATGGAAATATTTGTTTATAAATGGTTGCTATTGGTAACCGTGGTTTATATGTACTATTTATTTATAGGGTTGTCCCTGGTTACAAATAAACAAATACATAGCAACCATGGTTACCAATAGCAACCATAACAAACAAATATTTCCATCGTAAATCTCGAGGTCCCTGTGTGAGCACCTCCCCTCACCACATCATTTCACCCCATAGTCAATATAAACCATCCAGGGCGTCATCCAAAGGCATACAAAAAATTTCATTCAAATCGGTCCAGCCGTTTAGGAGGAATTCGGTGACATACACACGTACATTAGAATTATATATATAAGATTGAAGAACATCGACAATCGTATTTTATAAAAATAAAAAATAATAATAATTATGATTCTCACTTTTTCAACATAGTCAATGCCCAACTATCAACGATTATATCTTGAGTAGTGTTCAACAAGTTAATTATGAACCACCAGCACACGATCATATTAATGTTCGGTTTTCCTGACTCAGGTAACCATTCATCCGTGTTATGAGCGAAATATAGTAATGCCGCACCTGCTCCGTATGTTCATCAATGTTGTTAATTCACATGATAAAGAAAAATGGATACAATTATATTCAAAATACGTAACAATTTTGCAACTACGGAATATGAAGATCTCGTAATTTCATTATCATATAGGTATGTACAATACTGATAGATATCGTGTCCAAGGCTAAGGATAAGGCTGTCGTTTAAATGTTGCTTAAACAAACTTAATACCTAATAAATAATTTGTTTCACCAACGTATTTAATGTTTTAATCAATAATAACATCAGGCTTAAAAAATAAAATTTAGTCAGTAATAGACTCAACAATAAAATTTTATTAAACGTATTCCTATAATTTAATTTTTATAATTCAATAATATAATTGTATTATACTTATACTAGCTGACCCTGCAAGGCGGTGCCCGAGTGTCAAGTTAACGTTAACTGTATCCCGTGGATTTACCCATTCTTAATTTACTCCATCTGTTAAATGTAAGCTGCGCAGATTTTTTTTAAGGAATTTAATCCAGTTATTCGGATTATTATGATCAAATATAGAAAACCGGTGAAAATCAAAATCAGTTCACTCATTTAGAAGTCTTTCCCAGACAAACAGACGGTCAAATTTATCTGTGCTTGCTTCATGCACCATTGCATTTAATCGTGTGCGTTAAACAATCGCAGTGTATATTTGAATACTTTTAATTTGTGATATAGATAGGTTAAGTGTCCTAACCTACGCAAAATAAAAAAAAAAAATAATAATAAAAATAAGTTCATATTTTAATTGCAAAAGAGTCAATTTTCCAAAGCTGTACGGTAACTCTTGAACAGGTTAGGTAATTAGTTAGGTTAAATAGTAGTTAATTTACAATTAATTGCGCGTTAGAAAATCAAGGTTTTTCCGAATACCTCCTCCCTCACTACATTTATAATATCAAGTTTCCACGACATTTATAAAATAAACAATACATTTTTGAAAATTATAATCGTTCTAACCATAATAACTATTTTATTTTCTGTGACCAATGGCAACCGCATACAAGCTACAAAATATATTAGTTTAATATTGTTCGAAACAAAATCGCCGCTTGAACACATCTTTAAAACACGATTTTTTTTAAATTTCTTGTTATTGCACATCTAGAGCATTGGAGGAACCACTATCCTAACCTAACTACAATAATTCAAAATGTCAAGTCCAAAAGATTTTTTTTGAGAAGTGCACGCAATCTTTTTGATTTATCTATAAATTATATTTTATTAAAACTCATTTAAAAAAAGTGGCGTGGGGATATCAAAAATTCAAAAAAATCGATTTAGTTGTTTTTCCGGTTAGAGCGATGACAAACTAAAAACCGCTTACTTCTATATATAATAGTATAGATGGATTGATTTTAAATGTTTAGTAAGTTTTACTAAAATACTCAAAAAATATATTACGTACAGTAGACAAATTACACATACCTATTAAGTATTGAACGGGTATAAACCAAGATTTTCGTCGACCTATTCGTCGTACGTAGAATGAGTCAACAATTGGGGCCCATAATAGTTTTATAGTATACGGCCATAGAACATAACTAATTGAACCCTTAAACATATTATTAATAATAATTTGACAATATTTCTAAATCATAAATTTTAAATGGTATTTTCACTATATTATTTCGTGTCGAATTCGTCATCATATTGATAAAAACATAATTACTCTTATAATGATTGTGCATTTGTACCTAATCATTATTAATTACACATTACACACTAATAATAAGTCCAATGTTTATAATTTAATATTATACAAATGATATTAAAACCCAAAGCACACAATACTTAAAATTAAAATATACTTACTTGTTCATTATAAGTTACCGTATATTTACTCTGAAAAAGTATTGGTAAGCCCACGGAGAAACCAAAAGGTATGCCTTGTATGGTGTAAAGTATTATCAATAAAAAAATATTACACCAATCTCCTTTCAGATTTGGTTCTTGCCAAGTTGAGTCATTTGGTATATCTGTAGAATTTTCTATTTCTTGTCCATTTTTTGGTGTTTTTTTCATTTTGGCCACGACAAATTTGAAAACTGTGCTAATACTAACGAGTTACCTACCTACTGTTTATCACAGTTCAGTTGTTTCACTAAAAGAATAAATGCGAACATACTTATGAAGTTCAATTTGTTTTATCGTTGTTATCTGACCTTTACTATAATATAATCTTAGTAGTAGAGAAATGATTCGAAAATTACGCTCGCGTTGATTATATTTTGCTCTAATAATTTTCTGTAGTAATTATATGAACTCATACATTAATATTTAGTATTTACATTAAGGGGATTGCAAATGGATAATTTGTAAGGGGTTCAGTATAGGCAATATTATAGGTAGTATTGTTCGAGTCGTACATGTGTGTGCGTAGTAAATTATCATTAGTGTGTGTATACTACTGATAACTAATAATTGCCGCGGTCGGTTAAGTATATTACGTGTGCAGCCGCCGCCCGCCGCACGCATGCGCATGCACATGTCATATATATCATTGGATCAAAATATTCAAAACCAATTTATGAACGCGAAATAGCTGTACAGCTGACAAAAATTTAGGTACTTCTAGTGGTTTGATTTAAAAAAATCTAAAGATGTTTGAATACATAAACAAATTTACTTTGCATCGCGATCGGTCGGAGCACTTTTTCAATTTTAGCAAATTCTTGACGAGAATAAATATTGTACATTTCATAAATATGTAATTTTTTAATATTGAATATATTAAAAAATATAAAAAAATATAAAATATGTGCTCCAACCGATGCAAAGTAAACTTGTTTACCAATTCAAAAATCTTTACATTTTTTTAATCGAACAACTAGAAGTACCTTAATTTTTGTCAGTCGCTGAGGTTGTTTTGATGAAAAATAAATAGGGTTTGCAATCCCCTAAAGTTCATGTGTGTAATTTCATTAACAGCAATGAATAAGTATTTAATTCTTAGAGCATAGATTGTAAATATTTTTTTAAATAAAAAAAATAAAATTCTTAGAAGCATATTATTTAACATGCATTATACAATTTAGAGCTATCTCAAAGTATATTCAAAACAAAGTACGATTTTTTTTTTTTATTGATTTTTTTTATATTCTTGCAAAATAGCTCTACCGAATTACCATAATAATATCACAAATTCGGTTGTCCAATAATCCAATATCATCATAGGAGTGGGCACAGGGGGCGGCGAATGCTGCTTTCGCTGCACCTGACAATTTATTTTGGATTTAGTGGCCTGGTGGATATTTATTTAAACGGTATAATTATAGAACAAATAATTTTAAAAATATTGAAACTAAAATATAAATATTGAGTGTTATTCTAATAAAAAATGATAATACTATTTTATCAATACAGGAAGTCTAAAAATAGATGGGCTATTATTTAGATAAAATAAATATCATGAAATGAGGATTCTGGTATTTTTTTAAAATTTTGATATACTTACTAGTGAATTAGAAGAGAGATTCAAACAAGATAAATTTAATGTAATCAATGCTATTCGACATTCGTATATCTATTAGTCAACCAGCAACCTAGATGATAAAAATGAAACTTCAACCTAATACAAAACATCGTACACAAATTTTTCAATTTCAGCAGAAGATTTATGCCGTGAAGTTAATCTTTTGAGATCTACTTTATTTATTTCTTATAAGTTATAAGAAATAAATAAAGTTATAAGTTATAACCATAATGTGATGGAAATAAGTGGGCTGTTTATTGTTCTGTAGAGCCGGGTTAAAAATGTATGCTGCACCCGACACAAAATCCTGCGCACGCCTATGAATATCGTTTACCATAAAAGATGTTTACAAATTGCATGTGATTATGTGAATATTAATTACATTTTGTAAGTAAGAATAGATTAAATAGATAGGTCATAGGTATTAATAACGCCGTAGAATTGCATACACCGTTAATTTTTCATCAAAACGACCTAAGTGACTGACAAAGTTAATGTACTTCTTGCGGTTATATTTAAAAAATGTAAAGATGTTTGAATTGTTGAACAAGCTTACTTTGATTTGGTCGAAGCATATTTCCAATGATTTTAATATTATTAAATGTATTAAATATTAAAAAGGTCGGCAAGTTGGTACCGCTCGCTGTACAGTATAAGTGTCGAGTAGGTCACGGTGATGAATGTGTTAAATTTGAATTCAATGTTATAAAATCATCGTATAACAAAAAACGATTCTGAGCGAAGGCGATCTGTCCAAACAACATTACTTATAATATTTTATGATATTATTATTAAATTATTATAATAGGTAATATTATCTTACTATTAATAATTCAGTAGGTTGAATTAAATTTTGCCAAAAAACTTGCATTTGAATATGTCATTGTGTGTATAAAATATAAGTATAACAATATATAGGTACTTAAAAAGCACTCGCGAATATTATTTTTAAATTACAACGAAATAACTAACATCGTTATTCTTTGTTTAAATATCTTTTTTCGTCCAAATTTAAACTTAAAATGTCTATAGAAAAGCAAAAGAAAACCATGTTAATATATTTTTTAGATTTTTTGGTTACACTTTTAACTACTTACAAGAGGTCAAGAGACCTTGTTTTAAATTGTTTATCCTTAGCTATACAAATTGAACATTTTATAAATAATTTGTAAATTTTTCGAGATTTTGATACATTTTTGTCAATATTTGAACTTTAAATGCTTATAAAATAAAAGTTTTATAACAAAGCTAAAGAATTCATAATAAATATCGTAAAATAGTTAAATAAATAATATATTAATAATACGTTGGTAAATAAATACAAAACAAATGAATACAAAATGTCCTACATTTTGAAGATCTATAGTAGAATGATATGGGATATAAATATAATGCAGTACCTATGCGATGTTTGTGTCATACATTAGTTCAACCTACCTTATAATTGATATAAAATTAGAAAAATAAATATATTATAAAGTAGTCATCTTTAGACATAGAGGCGAGCTTATGGCGAGTACACCTCATATCTATAAATTGTAACTAAAATTATTAACTAAAAATAATTAAAAATTTAGAACGACACGATTATGTTATATAATATTATGTTAATCTATAGTACCTATAGATTCTATACTAATATATTATAAAAACGTAGCCATTCTGATGTTTAGTCGAGGTCATATCGAGAACTATTCGATCATTTTTCGTAGAAGTTACGTCAAAATATTCGTCAAGATTCTACTGGATGACATAGGTTATTTTACGTAAAATGTATGTCAAAAACAATAATAATATTATTTATTAAAATAATCTATCTATCTAAATATATATACACAAATGTGAAATGTCACTTACTGACTAAACACTAAATTTCGAATTCTACCAGTGGCAGCGCCAGGGGCAGGAAAATGCCTGGCCCTACCAGTAGCCCTACCTAGTAGCCCTGTCTTGACATTTAACATAATTAATATAATCATTTTTCATAATCAGAAAAAAATAGTATATGTTCACCGTATATAATTAAGATTAATATACTACGATTCATTATTATATAATAATTGATAACACTAACTAGGAACAATTTTCAAAAATATCATAATAAATTAATAACTAATAAGACGTATTGTAATTTTTAATAATGTGATATTAATTATACTGATAACGTATTAACCAAAGAAATAGAATTAATCTTTGTGACCGTGATCATTATCGGTTATGTGATAATTTTATTGTGGTAAGGAAACTACTAAGAGGGGGCGGTTTCTAGAGTCTAGACGCTCGTGTCTCTAGACGCTCATGATATCTAGAACCACAGATATATAATACAACTAGATAGCCGACTTCCTATAGCAGCAATATCAAATATTGAAGTCGGGAAAATGGCCGATTTTTCTTATCGAAGGGCCCATTGTTTACATAGTTCTAGTTGATAAAACTGTAAAACGTATTACAAAAAAGCCCTTAATGTAATACTGTATTGGAAATCGTAATAAAATAATAAAAGTAATAAAAATTAATTTAAGATGGTTCATAGATGTTTTATTGGAAACTGCCCCAAAAAAAAAATAACTGGAAACGGTATTCATTTCTTTTTGTAAGTAACTATTTAAAATCACACAAGGTTAAAATTACCTATAAATTATGTTTCATATAATTTATTTAGCATATTGAAACGTATTGAAACGTAGTTTCTTATGGATGTGAACTGAGGGACCCTAGCCCAGAAAAACCGTGCATAACGAAAATAAAAGCGTTAGTCGCTATCTCTCTTACTCTTTACCGCTTTCTATATACTTCTGTCCCTCTCGCTCTACGGCCGGCTACGTTGTTTTTATATAATATTATCTACACGTCGCTGCCGATAAAACACACACAGTAGAAAAAAAGGTAATCATAATTTAAACAATGGGCTCTTTGATAAGAAAAGTCGGCCATTTAGTGGACCTCAATATTAGTTTGTAGTCGGCTATCTAGTTGTATTATATATCTGTGTCTAGAACCTTCAACCTACACATATTTATAATTTATTGGTATTACCACAGATTATATAAAACCAGATGGTACAATAATTCTGGATTTACTGATAGCAAAAACCTACCTCAATGCAGTAAGGGCACATAGGAGAAATAAATTATTTTACAAAGTTTACGAATTTGGGGCGAATACAACTGCGTCATATCACGATTCAAGATAGTATATCTAAAATCGTGGTCATATCAAACAAAAAAGTCAGTGATGCGTAGTTAAACAATAATTTCTCATAAAGACTTATTTTCCCTGTTCATGGTGTCACTGATTTGAGGTAGGTTTTATTTGCTTACATATTTGAGAATTACATGGGCCGAATAGGGGGTGCATCATCTGGGTTAGTCAACTAGGTTCGACACACAAACATAAACATACTCGTATATCTTACAAGATTCTATTATAATCCTCACTAATCGTCGATATTATTAGGTATTGAAAAACTACAATAATAAATTAGACTAATGCATTTTCGTAAGTGACTTCTATTCAGAAGAAATTTTTTAAGTGCCTATCTATATTTAGATAGAATATTAAGTTGAATATTAAAATAAAAAATAAAGTGAAAAATACGATTGGTCAGGTTATCTACTTTGGACTCTGTATTCAACACGTTGCACTACTTGGGCACAATAGGCATTCATTTTTAGTACCGGAACTATTTACAAATGCTAACACATCAATACTTTAAAAGAATGTATTTGATTAAAATATTTCAATTATAAATTAGTTACCTATAAAACAAAAGTATAGCATTTACAAAAGTATTAACATAAATATAATATATATCGAGTATTTTTTTTATCAACTAACGCTCATTATTTTAAAAGCCATTTAAACTTTTTATTACATTTTCTTTATAGAAATAACGAGTGTTCGCTATTAAAAAGAAATCGCCCTTTATATATCATATAATATAATATGTGTACAGATATAATATGTAGGGAAGGAAACCTAAGCGTTCCCTGGTCGATTCAAATCTATTAACCAATGAGAACGATCCTTAGATTCGAGAAATTTTAGATGACTCTTGTAAATGGCATACCAAACAAATCCAACAACCAGACATATTATTACCTCAACATAATAACCATCCACAATCGGCTCACACTCGCCATCGTTTATATTGCATATCTAAACAAATTAAAAACAATAGTTAGTTGTAATCAAACAATATGTACAATATAAATAATTGGAAAAACTATGTTCCTGCTTATTTAGTGTTTAAATGAAATACTGCAAATTAATTAATAATAATACGTTTAGTAGGTATATTATAACTGAGCAATACTCAACTACTCAAGCCTTACGTGTTCTAAATATGACGTAGAACAGCTATTTTGGACGTCATTTGAACACGAACTAAACGTTAACATGTCGACCATTTTAAGAAACGACGTATTTGGTATTACCCAACCGATGCTGCGAACGGTGTTCAGCAATGTCATGTACATGCCTCCGAACCGAATGTCGGTAATCCGTGAGAAAAAAGCTACCATACAGGTTACCATGATTTGAGCCAGTATCTAGAACAAAAACAAAAAAATTCAACGACTCTGACGTATTATAAATAATAATAATAATAATAATAATAATACTCTAACATAATATTTTTATAGATAAATTAAAACAATTGCGGAAGGTTTTTTATAAACATTTTCGTTTCTTTATAAATATTAATATATATATATATATATATGAATCAATCAGTAACAATTTAATAATTATTCTGACGGTTTTATTACTTATTTAAATTAAATACATTTGTTCATATTAACATATAATATGTTGAAATTCTCCATGCTTACTTATTTGAATGTTTGGGTGCAGATAAACGAGTATGCATGGTATAGACGTCAACGACAAACCCCACCACTTCGCAACCACATCAAAAATATTATATCAATTTATTTTTATTTTTTTTATAAAACAATCCATACAATTTTAGTACAATATAACCTCAACAACTGACATTAGAATCATGTGCGCACATTTTTGGTGCTTACAAGACGATAATTTAAATTGCTTGACACCCGTAAAGTGTTTATTGTATATTTGACAAGCCTCTTAAAAATATCGTTTAAAACGTACTCATTAAATTCATCTCTTTGGTTTAACGACAAAAAAAATATCGACGTACCCTGTTCACTGCAAATATAAGTCCCATAGCTAAATAATAATACGTTGGCAGAGCTTCGTAATTTTTAATTACACGTGGAGTGTAATAAATCAGCAAAGCAAAAATAATACTCCATAGCAATCTGAAACATTTATTAATTTCTCATGAGAATCGTATACTATTCTTTTGAATTAGGTACTTCCAAATAATGTATAGTCGTATAGACTATAGATGACCTCGAAATGTGAAGATTAAAAAATGAATTTAATGACGATAAAAGTATTAATTACCTATACCTAATAAAATAGTTACCAAAAATTTATCATTTTTTAAAAATGTAAACACTTTCGTTTTTTATACCTGGCTGGCAACAGTTTTAGGTATAAACTTATCGGTTTCGGGCCCGTAGTGTACTTGGTTACGAAAATTGGAAGACACATTTTTAGAATGAACATGGCTGTAGTTATTAACATGATGTCGTCTTTGGACACACCAGCGTCGATAAGCTTCAAATTTGTGACGGATTCTGATGTAGACAATCCAATCTAAAACATTTAATTACAACGATGCGAAGTTATAAAGTAGGTAGTTAAAATTATCATAGAAAATTAGTTATAAAATATAAAATAATGAATTTACGATCATTCACAATATTATTGTTATCGAACTAAAATGATTTTATCCATCGATTGTTGTATTCTTAATATGCTGTTATTTTTAACATTGAAAAACAATATAAAATAAAACGTTTAAATATCTATCTATAAAAATCAATTTAAAAAAAAACTTTTAAATATATAGGTATACAAATGATTATTGTAATATTATATTATGTAATTTTTACAATTATGTATATATGATATTGGTTGAGATATCTAATTTTGCACTGAGACATTTTATAAACATAATATTATTTACCATAGACGTCAGAATAGCCATTAAAAATAATTTCATGTGTTTGATTTTTATGATTTCCCATAACAGCTTATAACTCTGAAGAATATTGATTTTTAAATGGTCGTCATCTTCAAATTCTTTGTTTATTTCTTTTTTAAATATGACTAAAATTGTGACAAACAAAAACACAATGCCCCAAAATAATAAAAAACCTGTAAAACCAAATTATAATTAAAACATTTAAAAAAAAATAGTTAAATTTAGAATTTTCTCGGATTTGTGGTTGTTTAGTATTTAAAATTATTGATGAATAAATGCACTAAAAAACGAATTGAATCGAACCATTTGTGGAGAGATGATATATTGAAACAACCAGTTTTTTAAAAAATTGATATTTTTTTACATAAAGCAAATATGTTTTTGGACTGGATACAAGAAATAATTGTTCTAACCAACTTTGCATAAGATTTTTGTTACCATGGTTACTTAAAACGAAATAACGCTTTGCTTATACAATAGTTGCCATTGATTACATAATATTGATATTATTTCGAATTCAATAAATATGTTTTTTGGCTGGATACAAGAAATAATTTTTTCAACAGTCTTTGGGTAAGATTCACCAGTGGCGCTATCTGTCCAATTAAATACAATTTAAATAAACAACCTCAATTATTGCAATCCAGCATAATGATAATATTTCTATTGTCATGGGCAACGCCGGGCTGCCCTGCTAGTAATATATAAATATTAAAATTAACAATGTAGTATAAATAGTTATAAAATAACATATTTATGATTCAAAAATGTTCTCTAAAGTGGAAAATATCAAATAGTGTGCTACGTTTTGTTATTTTTTTTTATGTATTTCAGAAATGAATAATTGAGACTTTGAATTGTCTTTATATATTTAACTATATTACAAATTTTTAGACATAATAGAATTTTTAAATATTTTGGAACTTTTTGTGCTACATTTTATAGAAATTAGAAATGTTTAACTTTTTAAGTTTTTTTAAATTCTGCTTGATAAAATTTGTGTTTGTTTAAATTAAAAAAGGTTGACAATTAATTGCAAATTTCTTCATAAGTAGTTCTTATGTTCTATAAAATACCTGTCAATAATACATTTTGATTCTTAGCGGAGTGATTCCACATTGTTTTCAAATGCGTCGGCACAACAAAAAAAAATAAAGGAAAAACGGGAATTTATATGGAAAACCAGTTTTTGACAAAATCGATTTTGTTTTTCTAGTGTAACTCAAAAATTGAAAATCGTTTTTACTTTAAATGTTCATTAATTGTTCATTTTTATCGAGATTTTCGACTTTATTTTCTTGGGTTTTTTTCTTCAAATTACGATAAAAATATTTTCACTTGTCCAAAAAGTTGAAAATGTTAATACAAGGTTCCTCGTCAGTTTTTCACATATACCATATAAAAAATATTGATAATAAATGGTCAAAATATTCTTCTATGGTCGTTTAAACATAGAATTTTGACAAAAATCGTCAAAATTAAGAAATTATGCCAATTATTTTTAAATTAAAAATGTATATAAATGTTTCTTAATTTCTTTCTATATTCAAGATTTGAACATTTGATTTACAAAATACCTCATAAGTTTTTCTACCTATATTTTCTAACTTTTTTTAAATTATTGTGAATAAAAATATATTAGATAAATAATATATAATGTAATAGTTATCATAAATATATATATATATGTATATATGATCATGTTTGGGGTTATACTTTCAATGAGGTAGTCCTTTCCTTAGCCTTAGTCACTATTAAGGCTGCTCAGAGCTGGTCATTTTTTAGTGCATTTAGATTTTAGACCAATAAGTAAAAAAATATACATAATATACTTCCAGAAGTCCAATTAAAAAAAAATATTTATTCTCTTCTTATGATTTATGAATGTATGTATTTTAATAACACGACTACAGTAAAAGTGCATTTTTGAAGAAAAAGAACTTTTCGCTCTACTCGATATTTTCAACTTTTGATCATTTTTTAATCATAAATATGTTGTTATATAACTATTTATAATGCATTGTTAGATTTAATATTTATAAATCACTAGTTGTCCTGCCTGGCGTTGCTCGTGACAATAGAAATATTATCATTATAATAATGATTGCAAACATTACTAGATTGCAAAAATTAAGGTTTTTTTAAATTGTATTTTACTTACTACGGACAGATAGCGCCAAAGAATAGGTACTGGTGTATAAAAATCTTACCCGAATTCGGTTAGAAAAATTATTTTTTGTATTCAGCTAAAAAAAAATGTATCGAATTCGAAATAATATTTATTATGTAACCAATGCAACCGTTTATCAACAAAATGATATTTAGTTATAAGTAGCCATGGTAACAAAAATCTTGCCCAAGATCGGTTAGAAAAATTATTTCTCGTATCCAGCCTAAAAACATATTTAATATGTTAAAAAGAAAATATATTTGGTTGGTACTCTACTCGTTAAACAATACAACAAATCAAAAATCCATTTTCTACAAAACCTAGAAAAGAGTATTCTCTAATTCAAATATGTTTTCAAAATTAAAATCCGGCTTTTGGTTCTGGGTGAATTTTTCGTTTGATTTTTTAGGACTTTCATAACCACAGGGGTTGAAACTTTTTTGATCGCAAAATATAGTGACGTACCTACGCTTTATATATACGCTATGGACTTCCAAGAATCTTAGCCGCAGTTTATCTTTAACTAGAAATACATTAAGATATACACATACAGTCGCACAACACTCCCGATGGGTATAGAAAATTGCCTAAACCCAACCTCTTAAAAATAGTAAGCTTTCAATAGCCTTAATATAATAATAAATGCAATGTTTTTGGCAAAAACTAAATCAATATTAACCATAATATTATTATACAGTAAAATAAGTTACTCTTATAACAATATCAAAAAACCGTATCACGAAATATACTATTGTTACAGATTATAGACTGACACAAATCATTAAATTCAAATTTAACACAATATCTATTCTATAGTGACCCACTCAACACGTACTGTATCCAGCAGAGCCGCGGTACCCACTTAATCAGCTTTTTTAAGCCTGAAATTCTGAAATATTTGTAGACCATAAACCTATCCGTTTCTAAACCTGTCTAATGATTCAAATATTATGACCGATCGAAATAATTGAATGAAAATATGTTTGTTTATACAATATAATAAAATAATATACAATATTATTTTTTACTCACTTCTGATGCTTAATATTCCTCCTTCGTGTGGAGTGAATCGTAAGTATTTGTTACAGAAGTACTCAGATGAAAGGAGGATCGGACAAACGGAACCAATATACAATCCGAATGCTATACCTGTGCTATTACACGTGGACGAATAACTCACATTATTTCTGAAAGACATTTTTTTATAAAGCCATGGTTATGATAGTATATAAATTCGTAATTTTAAAATGTCTTAACCTTACTCACTTTTTCAACAAACTCAATGCCCAACTGTCAACTACTATATCCTGAGTCGCGGCCAAAAGATTAATGAGGAACAATACGCACACGATCATGTTGAGATTAGGTTTTCCTGACATAGGTAACCAGTCATCGATGTTATCGGCGAAAATGAGAAAGAGTGCTCCTGTTCAGTATTTATAACATAATATTATGTTATTATATTAATAAAAATAAGTGACAGTATTTGAGCGTATAGTACTTTCGTAAAGTATTATTTAGCATTAATTTTTTTTTTTTTTTAAATATTATTTTACAATAACATGTTCTCAGCCTATAATATTACTAAATACTTATAGACATTTTGTCAGTCTAGTGCAAAAATGTACATTAATGTTTAGAAAAAAACCAACCAAGAAAATATGGTTATCTGCAGGTGTTAAGGGGCGCAGTGAACATTTCTGCATTCCTATAATGTTTGGTTTTTTTATCTGTGCTTGTACTATTCTGAAAATAGTCTCACAAATTCACACACATATGGCTCACTAAGTGATTGAAAAAAAAATTATTATTACACATTTGGAGGACTGGCAAAATGCTCATATACTGCAGTAAGTATTTAAATCATAAGGTACATTGAGAGAACGTTGTGCCATAATACCCACATGTGTTGTCTTACGACTTACACATCACGCGTAACATCCGGTAAGTAGATTTGCGATGTATGATAAATGTATAAAAAAAAAATTGCGAAACGTGCATTGCCTATACTTATCGCATGCGTTGCGATTACATGCGGTTGATTTTCTCAGTTGAACTTGTGAGAGAATATATTATTATAAAATAATATTTGTATTTTGAAATAAAACTGCAAATTGCTATTAATGATATATGTACAAAAACTTTTTTAAAAAATATCAACGACATACCAATTAATAATTGAATAGGAATATACCATGATTTTCGTCGTCCTATCCGCTGAAAATGTAATGCGTCTACCACTGGTGCCCATAATAGCTTAAAGCTAAAAGGCCATAGTACAAAACTCAATATAGCCTACAACATAAAATAATAAACGTTTTCAATTATTAAAAAAGATCTAATAAAATAATATTATTTTTATAAAATGATCAAAACCTTACTAGGTACTAATGCAAATTATTGCATGTACCATTCTATATTTATTCATGACAACATGATTTTTATAAGATAATGGAAGTAATTTCAACTATATTGTAATCGTCACAATTAAATTTAAGTTACTCACTTATCATTTTAATCAAACAAATATTTATAAAATATTTAATAGTATATAGAAAATTATAAATTTAATAGCTTAATATTCGTTTGAATTTGTATTAAAAATGTAACAGATTTATTTAGACTAAAAATGGTTTATAAAGTACCTATAAGTTAAGAATATAGACGAAATTCGTAAAACCGATTTGTATAGAAGAACCTGCAAACACTTAGTTAATACTTGTCAAACAATTTTGGCGCTAGCATGAGAACCAAATATTTTTTACCATGATGCCTATATTTTAAGGATTAGAGATTAGACATCTCTTATAATTAGATAGAAAAATTAAATTATGTTTATATTTTAATTTTTTTGTTTAAATATGTTTATTTGAACCATATTAGGCATATATATAATTTTAAAAAAATCGATAAACGTATAAATAGAAATGTGTACGTACTTGGTCATTATATGTTACAAATTTTGTATTTTGAAGAATTATGGGAAAAGCGTAGGACAACCCTGTGGTGGTGCCTTGCAAAGTGTAAATTAATATCAAAAAGTAGAAGTTTAACCAATCTCCCTTCAGATTTGGCTTATCCCAAGTAGAGTCGTTTGGTATTTCTAATTTTTCTTCATTTTTTGTATGTTTCGTCATAATAGTATTTAATTACGATGTGTCGGTGGCGTGTATAGATTGATGTCGCAGTAGAAATAGTCATTCAAAAAACGATGTTAAACTAACGTGTTAGTGTACACGCTTTGATTAAATACGTAACACACCAACGCATGCTCTTGACTACACTGAATTAATTTTATCGTAGTTTTCTGACCTATTATATATATATAATCTGTATAATACGAAACGATTTTTTCGAAATTGATTTGTTTGGTAATGATTGCTTTTAAACCACTTATTCGCTAATTAAACTCATTTTAATAACAGAATCAATTACAGAATTATATAATATTATACGTTTAATACAATTATCGGTCCTTGGAAGCCGATTGGAAGATGAATAAAATAGCGCGAACGAACCAAGTTAATACAAACACGTCGTATAATAATTAATACATTTTCATGAGCTATTTTAATTTAAATTGTTTGAATATTTGTTTTGTTGACATGTGTTACAGATCGTCCTGACACAACTACTTACACTCTACCCGTGTCCCGATCACTGCATTTTGCTGCTTCTATATTCGGCGTTCTTTGATCCGAAATACTTTAGGTCGTCCGGCACTCCGTTTATCCATGGATCACTATGGATGCATATCTATAATGTACACACAATATTTAATTACGTTTAATGTCACCACAACACGATATGAGAAAAACAAAAATTAATCTGTGATATGAATCATCGATATGTTTATATTATAATAATATAAATTGTACTGTAATTAGGGTTTATAATTTGAAATATTTGCCGTAGGAACGTAGATGATATTACTTTATTAGTTTTTATTAATTATTATTTATAAGTTATTACTCATATCTTATTTTGTAAAAGAAACCTAAAGACCTAAAGTACCTGGTAGTAAATTAAGTATTATTGTATTATTTCATATCTGTATTAATTGTTTGGCGATGAATAATATAATTTTGAACGTTTTGAGAAAAAAAAGATAAAGATACATAATAGAGAAATTGTATTGTAATGTAAATTAGTATATTGATAATAAATTAATAAAAAATAATTCACAAATGTATTAGTAAGTATATGAATATAATATGATTAGTGATTACTGATTAGGTCTAGCCGGTCTAGGCCATCTTCAGAAAGCCAATTACACTATTGCACTAGTCACTATAATAAACAATTTGTGTATTCATACAATAGACATAGGTAATTTTAAACATGACGTTCTTGGTTCTTCTCTCCCCCTAATTATACTTGTGTAACTTGAAAAAACCTTTTTTTCTATTTTTTTTTTCGAGTTTTTGGTATATTTTTATTTTTTATGTGAATGAAATATTTCAAGAAAATAAATTTCATGAAATTTTAAAACCATAACTAATACACCCACGACCCACATCATAACTAGTCGTACAATTAATAACAACAAATCAATTCCGACAAAATCTCATTGATATTTCCGTGTATCACAGACATTTTTAAAGGGAAAAATGTTGGCAACAAAAACTTATGTTATAATTAGTATGTCTTTAGTTGAAATGTTGAAATGTCTAATATGCTTTGACTTTAAATATTTTTTCATTTTAGGGATTTTATATTAAAATAAGAAAAGTTTCTAACAATATAATACGTGTTGATATTTATTTTTTTATTAAAAATACAATTTTATCAAATTTGTATAATATTTTTAAAAATTGTAATATAATATTATCTTATTAACAAAAAAAAAACGTTGAAGTGGTCGCTTTTCTATAAAGTAGTCAGTAAATTTTAGTGTACCCCGTCATTAAATAAATAACTGTAATGAATGTGTTAAATTTGAATTTAAATAAAAACTTTTTCAATTTTTACTGATAATTTATTTTGGAAATACTGTAAATTGTAATAATCAGAATATAATTAGCACATCACATTTATTGAATATTGTTCAATACAAACAGTTAATAAAATGTCTATCCAATATCAAATCTATAAGTGCATATACATTAAATGTAAATTAATAGTAAGAATAAAATATTTTATTTTACCATTTTATTAGTAGTCATAGTGTATTAATATTAATCGATATCAAAATTAAGACTATTAAAATATGACTATCAAAACAAAGAGCTATTCTGCTGTTCATACTTTAATTATCAGCAAAACACCTATTAAATTATTAATAATTGCAGCTTGATATATTATATTGTAGTCTTTTTATTTTTAGGAATCTATACAATGTCAGCAGTTGCTGTCAAACGTAATGTAATGTACCTTTGATGTCAATATAATGTCAGTTCAAACAGATTAAACCCACCACACGCTCAAGTCCAAAATCTATTTTCAGCGATAAAAAAAAGTGCAACAACACCACCCGCAAAATGTATAACTCTGCTATTGTTATTAATTGTTGTCGATAGAATACTATATTATATTACGAGGATTGAGGGTATTATATAGTATATAATACTAGTTTTTTGTTTCTATGGTATTTCTGTATATTATTTTATAATAATTATTTAATAGTTTCTTCGTAGTCAGTCTGACTTAGATCCATCGCAACTTTCCAATAATCGAAGTAGGTACCTAAGTTTTTCAATGTAATAGGCACACATTAAGGAACTTTCTGTATTAATTCCTACAAGACTTTACACGAAACACAGTCCGTCGCAGAAAGCGGAAAAACATACATTATTATATAAAGTACGTTAAAAAATTACGAAAATGTTCTTTTTTTGTCATATATTTGTCATGGTATTTGTATCCAAAAGTAACACAGAAATTACAATCGAAACATTTTTTACATTGTATAGATACATCATGAAAAACTTGATAGAAAAATAAAAATATTTGTTATTATTATAACGACGAAATAATTTAAAATCGATTGTCACGCGCACAATCAATAAATAATAAACAAATCCAGCACATGATAATAGGCGAAATCATTGATTTCGCATTTCAAATTTGTTATCATCTCGCCCACAGTTGTTTCATATCATATCAGTTGTCGGTATCAAACTGTCTGCCATTTATCTGCCATATATCTGCCTTATTTTTAAATCACTATACCAGACTTATAGTTATAACTAAGGCTGGAATTTTAAATTTTAATGCCCTAAAAAGTCTCGAAAATTACTTAAAAACCTCAAAAAATACACTATAAAAATGTAAAACTTATACTACGACGATAGTGTATTTTTTGGTTTTTTTTTTAATATTATATCTTTTTGAGACTACCGCAACGACCAATCGAATGAACCAATCGATTACTAATACCATTGGTTATAAACTTATAAATATTAGTATTAGTTTAAATATATGGTATTTATAATCAATGATAATACTTATCGGTAGACGGATTGTATCATGTAACAAAAATAAATATATAGGTACTTAAGCTTTTTTTAAGCTTATAAAAAAGGCGATACTTTACTCGAAAAGGTCTAGTTATGATAAAATTGTCATCGACGATAATTTATAGCGCTATAGGTTACCTATATAGGTTAAGTACCTATATACTTAATTATTTATACCGTCGGCGGTCGGTGGAAGCTTGAAAGTCAATTGTTAATCGCATGCAGAATTTGCGTTCGCTGTACAAATTTATGATTGTAAAAAATGCTCTAAAAACTAAGAAAATTTAAAAAATTAAACATAACATTAGGTAGGTACATTAAAATAAATAATCAATATCATTTAATAGAAAATACTTGTCAAGTTGACACTAAAAAAAAAACGACAAAATAAAATGTATGTCAACAAAAACGCAAACTTCCAGAAGTTTTCTATAAATTGCCATGTATGAGGTGCACAATAAAAAAAATATATACATACTTATTACTTAACATATAAATATTATTTGTGAATCTAAAATGCAATTTTTTGTTGATAATGGTTTTATATGATTACTGGTTAATAACAAACATAATCTCGTTCATTGGAAATGTATTATGATAAACCGATGATTCAGCATACAAGTTTATCACTATCTATTCCCTAGTGATAAAAATGACCATACATTACCGAAAATATAGCTTTCCAATCGTTTCAGCTATAAATGCAAAAATGGCGTGATAACCACACTTACGTTTTGCATGTATATAAAACGTAATAATACACAGTTACATTTTCACTCAAGTAAAGATGTTAAATACAATTAAAAGGTGCAACAGGTTGCTTTTGGTGATTTCTTTGTCTGAACTTTTTTTAAAATAAAAATAGAATAATAAGAGTATGTACAGTGTACATTGTACACACAAAATTCATAAACAATTATAAACAAGTATTTTTTCACAATGGGCATCCCTCAATAGCGGACATCATATTTCGTATGTTCCCACGGATGAGTCATGACGCTCAGATGTATTATGAAGCTTTTTGGGGTGAGAGGGAGAAGTGTCATGGTATTTGATGACGTGAAATTTAAAATTTGTTTCACAATATTATGTTACAAATATTATAATACCATCGTCATATTTTATTTGATAACATGATGAATTTATGACACACAGGACCGTCGAAGATCACGGTTTGATGAATCAGGACTCGGCCGAGAATCGTGACCGTAGTTTCACGACCACGGCTTGCCTCGAAGGACTGGTTCGGACGGATGTTCACGGTCACCACCTGGTCCTGTTGGACGGAAACACGGTTTACTGGCGTGGACATGTGCAGTCCATGTCATCCGGGAGCGGCCGCGTTAAAGTGATGGCCGGTCACCGTGGTGGCCATTACCCCACGTTCGCACGTTACGTGGGAGCCGGAATGTTGGACGCGGCCGTTGCTGGCCCGGACCGCGGCCGACATCCGACCGTCGGCCACGTACTTGCGGCCATCCAGGAGCTGGACGACCGCTGTGGGGTATTGATGCTGGTGGCCAGCGAGACGGCGGCCATCCTTAACTATGGCATCGCCGCCCAAAAGGCCCGAGCTCTGGGAATTATCGTCAAAGTAAATAACGATGTCACGACTCGATCCCAGATAAGGGGGACACGTCTTCGGAGCCTACCCCTGTCCCAGATTATAATTATATCAAGTAACATTCTTAATATAATTTGTATGATGTTATAATAATCAAACAAATTATATTAAATGCCTACTAAAATGGATATTATTGGGGGCCATTATTTTCTTGAAGAATAAAAGAAAATTAAAAATTAAAAATGACTACTTTTTTTTTAATTGACAAGCTGCTGGCGATCGGTGACGACGTTATTCGAAGTCGGTCGACTGGTGCCCGTCGACGTGGTGCTGCAGGCATAGTATTGATATGCAAAATTGCTGGAGCCCTAGCAGCCGGCGGCCACAGCCTGCCTAAGATTTTTGCCGTATGTCAACGTTTGTCTATGGACCGCTTGGCCACTATAAACGCAGTAATTGGTTTAAGAAATCAGACCAATGGCGAAGACACCAGCACCGAGTACGTACAACTTATTGTGTATATACCTCAACCACTGTGATTAGTTAAGTCCCTCGTCACGGATCATTAAACCGAGTGTTCACTACACAGTGTCATATAGAGTTGAATATAATATAGAGCTTTCAAAATTGTATTACCTTCCTGACAAATATACGGAACACGACACGTACACAATGACAATGTGATGCGAAACCCACAGCTTTATACTGCCTCCTGCCTCTATTATACTTGTCTAGTGCCTATATAAATAGTAGGTTTGTAATTGGCATAGGATTAATTTTTTCACATGTCTAGACCTAAGTATTGGCATCTATATAATGTCTACTGAAATACTTAGATAATAATATAATACTATTTCAATTTAAAATAAGTACATTTTAAAAACAATTTTCTATTAAATGGTTTTTTTTAAATAAATAATTGCATAAATACTACAATATAATATATTATATATATTGCTATTCAACCAGCCGAGGTAGAGGTTAGGTAAGACAATTTAAAACACTAGTAAGTAGCACTCAGTAACGGGTAAGAATAAAATGGAAAATAAAAACATACTACGTGAATGCGCCATGAAAATTTAACGAAAATCCGAAGCATTCGGTAATGTCTAAGAACAAATTTGACGATCTCAACAATCTGTTTGTGCCAAATTTAGCGCCTGCTAAATTAGTGGGTAGGCGATTAAATCTACACGCCTGGATGCACGACGATTGGCAGTCTAATGAGAATAAGGAATTACGTTCGGAAAAATACAGCACCACGCCTCCAGTTGGTCCCACAGTCACCGTCGTTTGTCTTGTCCATTGCGTTCATCCGGCCCTCCATCTCGATGATCCGATCTCACACGTGAACTATACACAGCAGCCAGCACGCAATAATAATATTCATCAAGCGTCAAAAATAGAACCGATAGTGGCTTCTATAACAGTAAGTGCTGCTGGATGAGAAGTATAGTATTTTATTACAATAGGGATCAGCTGAATTTTAATTTTTACGAACTTGAAATTAATTTTTTTTGAAACGAATCCGGTATTAACTTTTTAAAAGTTTTGAACAATAATATTTTATTACTTTTAACTCAAATATTTCGCTTAAACTATCAAAATGGTAGAATTTAATTTAATTTTCAAACACATTTTTCCCAAACGTATTGATCATAAGTTTCTTAAGTTCGGAGGTTCGTAGAGTTCGGTGGCCCGTACCTATCTTTAAAAATATAGTCATATAATATAAAATCTCATACTTAAAACGTCCTTAACGAACGGCACTTGGTCTTCGGGCACGGTCGTATATTGAATATAGCCATATGGGATGGTCAATAAGAAGGTCTGTTGGCCGATGTCTTGAAAGCAACAAAGTAAATGCTTATGTGCATATTATGGAATGTCAGTATCTTCAAGTCAACCTCTAACTTTGATTATACCAGTTTCGTCAATGAACGGATCAAAGGACGGAGATTCTTAGACCAATATCCACACTTTTCCAAATGCAATATTTCATCAAACAAAGTACTCTTTGGGACACAAGAAATTAACGCGTGAAGTTCGTGAAAAATCTCTTCAACGTTTATGATTGGTGTTTTTGCAACTTACAGACATGGCTGAGCTAGTCGAAAATAATTAGTTACTTTCTGAAGTATTTTGTCTAGAGATAAGAATCGATCAAGCAGGTTTATGATTGGGATTTCTATAGTAGCAAGGAGTATAGTATGTTTTTTGCTTCTGAGTGGGTGGATTCTTCAAAGTCCTGCAGTTGGTCTATGGATATCAACAGCCATATTTTCGAAGGGTCCATTAAAAACTATTTGCCAGTTCACATAGGGAATAACTAATATGATCCGAGAGGAATAAGCCACGAAACCCAATATCAGGATCAGTTGGTATTAGATGATCCCATGTAATGCCAGAAGTTCATAGTCGTTATATCAGTTATTTTGTCTAGAAAGTAATCAGAGTTATTAAACTTAAAGGATTAAATGCTCGAGCAATGGCCAATAGGACTGTACGTTTTGTTAAGATTGTGCCCGATAATTTCCCCATAAATTCGAAGTTCAGATGAATTGTAGTATTTGATGCTAAGAACCTTCAAGTCTGGCTTTTCTCTGCAACAATAATAATCACAAGTTAATTTAAAGTTATCCAAAGACGGTATAGATTTATGAGAAAGATGAAAAATGGACAATGGGGAAATGGCTATAAAGGGAAAAGCTTTTGGTACTTGGGGCTTTTGGGGTACAATTTCGAAATAGGTCACGCAAATCCAAACTAATTCCACGCTAAATATTGGTGGGGGGGGGATGAACTCTTTAAATACAAAATTTGTATGATGGGTTGGGGGGCTGAAGAAACGTTTCTACAGCCCCCCAACCTATTTTCAACTTAAATCTTGATTGGGTGCCAAGCAAATTTCAAAACTAGTCAAGCCAAATCACTCTAATTGCACTCTAAATATTTAGCCAAACAAAATTTTTGAAATTTGAAATGAGGAGGGGGACTGGAGGGACGTACGTTAGATTTTAGCACTTTTCAGGTTTAGCACAGTTTAGGTACTCTGCAGTAATAGGTACATTTGCGTATAGGACAGGCAGGACAGCACATTTGCACACTACATATTTATTACACGTCCCTCAAATATCAAGTATGCGCACTAGTACACTTATAAATATTACCTACCTACACTAAACTCCTTAAAAAAAGTCAAGTCACAACCATATTAAGAGAAAATAGAAATTTACAAAATAAAATTATACTTAGTTATAACAGTCTATTGCCCGGGATCAAGGCCATCTCGATCGTTTGTATATACGCAAAAAACGACTACGACCCACAAATGTACGTGTGGATGATTGATTCACCAATTGACTTACAATAAAACAGTCACATGTGTCTACTATCATTAATCTGCTGAAATATTATTTTCGCTAACTTACCATAGGAGAAAATCTGCAAACATTTAAATCTATAAGCATTCTGCAACATAATATGACACAGAACGCTAATATTTGGCGTTTGGCTATTTTGTCTGCACTCTGCAAGATATAATCAGGTAATCACCTGACTGCCAGTTTAGTTTCACTATTGTTAATAATTTAAGTCTTAAATATTAAGTGGTAGTAATAAAAACACTTTAAAAGTGTGTTAATACAATTATAACTGTACTTACAATTGTAATTAATGATGTATATATTATAAAGAAAATATTATGTTATTATTTAATACCAAAAATATATTAATATAATTCATTATTATAACTTATTCATATTATGCGTTAATAATTTTTTTTCTACTATCTACTGCGATTATTAAATGATTTTTTTTTTTTATTGTTCCTAACCTACAGTAAAGCATAATAGATTACACTAGCCAATTAATTATTTGTACAAGAATAAGGTAAAAAAAAATTGTCCATAGACCATGGCATATCGTTCTAGCTAATGATAAATTATAAACGTACTACTTAAATTAATGATCTATCTACGTGACTACAAAATATTTTGTATTAATGATGGCTGAAAAATATAATGTGAATACAATTATTGGTTACAAATGCGTTTCCACGACTATAATCTTACGCAGTATAACCACGTAGACACCACACAAACAAGTGTAAGTCAAAATTCTCGAGTCTGGCAATTTTTGCAGGGGCGAAGAAAACATATTATTGCTAGGCACGGACGTGAACGGCAGGAACGAGATCCGGACTGTGAGGACGACGAATCTCACAGCGATGGTGTCTGTCGCCTTAAACCTACTGATAGACGACGACCAACACACAATGCTCCGTTGGCGAGACGCTGACATCGTGGCCATGGTCAACAACATGGGTGGCATGTCAGACGCGAGGTTCATGGCCATCGTGGCCGAGGTGACCGGTCAGCTCGGCGCGGCCACCGGTGCCCGCGCGGTGCACCGGTGGTACACCGGTCAGATGTTACCGTCGTCCGGCGACACAGTCGACGGATTCTCCGTGACTCTGATGGAAGTTGGCCCTGGGGCTCGAGGCTCAGATGCCATCGACAGTCGTGTGTACGGCGACCTTTGCTACTCACTGATAGCTTGTCTGGATCTTCCGGTGTCCGCTTCCGGTTGGACGTTCGCTGGCCTGGACGGACGTCTCGATCTGGCAGAGCATCCTATGCCCAAATATGTCCGGCGCCATTGCCCCGACTATAACGAAGACGATGACGACCACAGCGACGACGATGTTCCGCCGAGCACGACCGTGCCTGAAGACCAAGTGCCGTTCGTTAAAGACGTTTTAAGTATGCGATTTTATATTAAATGACGATATTTTAAAAGTCAGGCACGGGCAACCACATTCTACGAACCTCCGAACTTAAGAAACTCATATCAATACGTTCGGGGAAAAATGTGTTTGAATTTTAATCCTACCATCTCAATAGTTTAAGCGAAATATTTGTGTTAAAAATAATAAAATATTATTTTTCAAAACTTTTAAAAAGTTAATGAATTTCAAGTTCGTAAAAATTAAAATTCAGCTGATTCCTATTGTAATAAAATACTATATTTCTCATCCACCACCGCACAGCACTTACTGTTATAGAAGTCACTATCTGTTCTATTTTTGAAGCTTGATGAATATTATTATTGTGCTGTGTATAGTTCACGTGTGCGATCGGATCATCGAGATGGAGGGCCGGATGAACGCAATGGACGAGTCAGACGACGGTGACTGCGGGACGAACTGGCGGCGTGGTGCCGAAGCGCTCAAGGTGGCCGTTACTGCGGGCCAAGTGAACGTGGTCAGCCCCGCAATCATGTTGCGCTCGATCGGCCGGCTGCTTGAGACCCGCGTGGCCGGCACTTTGGGCGTGCTGTTGTCCGTCTTGTTCCGGGCGTTCTCATTTTCGTTTACCAAGCACTCCTTCCACTCGACCCTCAGACCAGCCATGTGGGTGGGTGGCTTACGCCGTGGTGTGGCGGCTGTCGAAACGTACGGAATGCGTCAACTCTGCGACCAAACCATGTTGGATGCACTCGTTCCAGCCGTTCGGGGTATGGAGGACGTCTTGACCAAATCCAAAAACCCGGTAGGTGCCTTTGAGTATTCATCATAAAGAGTGGATATGATATAACAGTGATAACTGAACTAGACTTGTAGGCGATTCTGCTTTTCAGGTTACGTGGCGAGAATGCGAGAATAATATTAATATGTCGAGTGTAAAAATTAAAAATATTATCGCTCGGGATGGGAAGCTGACGCTAATTCGAATCGACGGTTTATGCCGTTATTAGAAAATAGAAATGACATACGTATTTTTCGTAATAAAGTCATCGTGTACGCGCTTCGAGGTATTTTTCGGTAAATGACTGTAAGAGTGTAATTTTTGTCATTCGTACCGATCGACCCAACGATGCGATAAATGTTTATACAGTGCGACTAAAAAATCATATTTTCATTTGAGTTCCCCATTTTTTAAAAAAATTTCATGTTTAATAAACACTAAAAATACGTCCTATCGCCGCTATTGGCATTTTGAAATGTAAAGTTACTAGTTAAAAGAAGAGGCATTTTACTATTCATCGACGTCATTTTAAATTCATTATAAATTATAATATTATTGGGTATAGAGATGTTGTTACGCGATATATAGTCGTTGAAATGCAGCGTGAAACAAAAATTAACTATAAAAAATATCTCTGACGTCATATCTATTATAATCGTATTATAGAAACCACCACCTTAGTGAGTTGTCAGCAAATAATTAATTTGGAATGAATTTACAAAAAAACAAAAACAATAATACTCGTGAGTCATGGGACGGAAGAATATATATCCCAAATCTCCGCTGACACTTCTAATAATTTGAATTTTTCAAATAGGACTGAAAAGACGTGCAATAATTATAGTAACAATAACAATTTTCTTTTCTAATTAAACGAAATCTTAACGTCACATGTGTTCGTTTTCTTTGATATTTGGATTTTCATTAAATTCCAGATCTTTCCGAATAATTTTGTCCGGCCGTTCTCATTGCGGGAATCACCCCTTCAGCCGAAATTTACTTTTCCATTTTCGGCCACGGTAATTTTCTTTAAAATTCATCATTAAAACAACTTAACCAAACAATTTTCTTTAATTTAATTAAATACATTTGTATTGAAAGATGTGATTTTTATAGATAAAAATGATTACACTGGCAGTGGCATATAGTGCGTCATACACGATACAACTGTGAAAAAATAATATAATAATTTACATAAACATGTTATAACATATAATTTATAATAGTCAAATAAAAAACTAATAAAATAATATGAAATATATATGACTAAAGAATATAACATAATATACTAATAATTATAACAATAAAATATGTTCTCATGAATATGTCAAAAATTAACCATAATAATATACTGAAAACAAATGCCGACATGAGAAGCACAAGCATCATCAACACGACACAGCAGTAGCAGTAGCAGTGACACCGATGGTACTAGATGACCACGACCCATCGTGATATTTCAATGCATTTTTGTTTTTTTTAGGTACTTTAGGTTTTTAGGTTTCTTATACAAAATATGACTTGAGTAATAACTAATAAGTAATAATAAATAAATACTAATATAGTAATACCTATCATCTACGTTCCTATTTCATATGAAAAAAAAAATATTTTTCAATATTACATGAGTGAAATTTTTGATTTTGAAATCCTAATTATAATATTTAGTATGAAGCATATCAATGGCAATAGAGGCGTTGTGCACAACAGGTGTTAATGTTTGAAATTATTGTATTTGGCTATCGCGCATGACGTAAATTACTGTACCTGTATGGCTGTATGTCTACCTATATAATAAGATCAAATAATTCATAAATAATTAATTGTTTGTTATAATAATTAATTATCTAACGAGATGTGCAATTAAAGGTGAGGAGTGAGTTGCACAGGTCGATGCGCATTGAGCATAAAACAATGTACATAGGTAGGTACTAAAAATAAATTTTAATTTTAATAATAAAAATTATGGACCACCTCGAAAAAAATTAATTTCTGGCGACACCACCGCGTTGACAACAACAAATAATAATTATTATATTAGCGTGATAGTATATAATAATTGACGCGACGAAAACCCACAATGCGGTACGATATACGCGTGCGATCGGCAGCGGCGGCGCGGCGGTGCTATTATTTTCACTGTTATTTATTATATTATTATCGCGTCGGCGGAGTCGGGAAAATTCCAACGGCATATCGCGCCAAACGTGTTCCTCTCGCCGCGGAGACCCGAGTCGCGCGCCCAACGACACGTCCGATGGCGTCTGCAGTTATGCGACAGCAGTGCGGGCGTTATCGTGCGTCGCCGAGTTGGATTGGGCGCGTGCCCCGCCGATCGTCGGTGTAGGAGGCAATCGTCAAGGGGGGAATTTTCGACCAGTGTAGTATAATATTGTTATTTTTCGAAAACGTCGAAATGATATATCGGTCGTTACGAACGTGGTGTCGAGATAAAATGACAAAACGTCATCGGATTCTTTGGTTCGATACCGGCTGCCGCGGCGCAGTGTTGGCGGTTGTCGAAAATATGACAAACCGGTGATTAAGGATGACGTCGGATTATATCTATGATTTAAAATTCACTAATTTCAATAAACGCGTACCATCGTTGGATTTGACAATACTGTGAATACGTGCAATAATTATTTTATTTGACATTATAATTTATTATCACAACAAATTAAGCCGAACGAAATCAGACGCAAACGATTGCGTTTTTAATTTCTCTGATAAGTTTTTTACAGGCAAATTATACATGATATTGAGTCTCGTCTCGCGGTATATTTTATGTCCGCCGTGGCGCCCGTCTCTTACTTTGCCTACTCTGACATTTTTACCCAAATGTGTCACATTCTCGCCCAAAGTGTCCTAGTCCTTAGTTATTCTTTTCTATGGTCCTAGTGCGGCGACCAGTTTCACTATGATTAACATATTAATATAGATTTTGCCTTTGTATACAAAACACACACAGATCCACCTACTGAGCAGAGCGGTCAGAGAAGCGAACCACGGGTGCGAGAAGCTGCTGCTGACCGAGCAAACGGTTCGTCAAGCGGAGGACGGCGGCGGCGGCGTGCGAACGTCAAGTTGTAGCACCGACGCGGGTGCGTACGGCGTGAAGATCGTGTTGGCGGCGATACTGGAAAAATACACCGAACAATCGGCCGTAAAAAACACGAGAAGTTGTAAACGCCGGACCCCGCGACGTGATTTACACCGATGATTGATATCATATTATTATTATGATGTAATAATAAAAACCGTGTTGTTTTCGCGCAAAGCGAATGCGTAAAAATCATATATATTATTATCATTTATCGTGTCGAGAGTGTGTCAGGACGTGCCGAACCGCCGAAGAGACGTACACCGGCGCGATCCCGTAGTGTCCTCGGAGCGGCGTTCGACAACTTAACGGACAACCTCTCGTCGAGAGTTGAGCAACGAATTTCGTGTTTTTCCGGTATGGAGGCGGTCCGAACACGCTCGAGGAAACGTGTCTTACCGTTTTTATCCATAGGACACTCGTCGGGTTAGGTATACGTCTTGTAAAAGGAGGAGGACCGTCGGGATAGGGTCACTGCGGGGCGAGGAAAAGCAAAACACAAACACGCACAACATTAATGTTTTCAAACTTCATATAATTTATTTATTCATTTTTCCTAGTCGATTATAATATTACCTTATACAATATTATACTAATTACGTTATTAATTTAAACTTAATTCATTCAATAGATGGGTAACTTCAAACAACATTTCGCCGTGATGAAAACGCGGTGAAAACGCTTCTCCAGGGCCTTACAGACTAAAGAACAACACTGTTTTACACAGCATGGTAGTAATAAGACAAAACCAAATTTCAATATTAGCTACTATAAAAAAAAAAAAACTAATTACAATATTAGAACGTATCGGTAGTATCAAGTATCGGTAAAATTAGGTTATTGCATAATGAACACACCGGTTTTACTAATGTAACTTGTTATTCATTTTTAAAAAATTTTAATCGTCTTTCAACGCATAGTTATACACATGTACACGCACACTTATGCACACAAACACACACACACCTTTACATAAAACAATTTATAGTGTTGTATACAACATAATACATAATATGTAACTATGATTAAGTTTACAGAAAAAAAATATATTAAAGAAATTATAATAATTATCATACACAATTTCACTATTTATGAAGGGATTATTGGACATTGTCGGTTAATACATTTTTTTAACATTAGATAAAAGAGTCCTGCAGTATATAATAATAGTATGTTATTTAATAAAAAAGAACAATATTTTGGGTTCTATGTAAGTATATTTTAAACAACAATTTATTTTAGGAACTAATTCGATTAGTTTAAATCAATTACTTTAAAAATTAACTAAAATTAATCTTTATCTAATTTCAAGTATTTATTATTACTTTTAAATTTGAATACGTACAATAAATATATCACAGTAAATACTGCATGCATGCAAATAAAAGTTGTTTAGAATAGTGAGTGTTCACTAAAAATATAACGAGATAAGTTTCTACAAATATTATACCATAGAGGACGAGAATATGAGTTAATTATATAAAATAAGGCTTGAACCGTTACATACAAAATAATAAAATAAATTATAAAACGTTAGTACTTTTTCTTTCTCAAAAATAGTAATACAAATGGCGTGGAGTTATATGTGTAACTTGATTTTTTTATTAAAATGCACTAGATAAATCTCAACAATTTAACTAAGTTATTAAAATAACACTGTTATAAAGAAATTAAAATCAATGTCTAACATTAGTTATTATAATTAATTTAAAAGAGAAATCTGCAATAATAACAGAACCACTGCAAATTGAAATAAACAAACGCATAACTTAAAAGGCACAACCAATCGATCTTGAGAAAGAAAAAAAAATATTAAAAATAAAATATTCTCTAATGGGATTTATCGATCAAGCACAGCCTGTTCTCCAAGGGCAAGGGGCAGTGTCACCAGCCGTTTTTTTATGTAATTTAATTATTTAATAAATAACTTAGTCTTAATCATTATAAATACTATACATAGATTTCATTGTTTCACGCTAAGTTACAATTCATTTAAAATTAAAATTTAATATCACAGATATGTTTGCAGATCATCTTCATTAAAACAAAATACTGCAATATATTATTATTAACTAAAAATTAAATAATTATTGTAATCAAAAAACATTTTTTTAATTTAAAGAATTTTACTTTATGTCAAAATTATACTAAAAAGACAGTCATATCAATAACAGTTTTGTTAAGTGCACGTCTAAGGAGATACACCGTATGTGTTAACTCTCATTTCTTCAATTGCTTTACACCATTCCAACGCAAAACCTTCAGGATCTTCTAGGTAATAAGTCCTGTTGGGCTGCAAAAGAAAATTTAAATAATCAAAATCAAACGTCAAAAAGTTGAAACCACTAGGTAGGTACAATATAAAATACTATATTAAAAAATAAGACAGAAATTGTAGTTACCGTGTGAACGAAAAATATTCTGAAATTTTTAGGTTCCACACGCAATTGTGGACTCCAAGGTATTTCTCCTTTCAATGTCATAGTTACTGGATCAGCATAATACAAATGTGGACCCATCGTTAACATCAACATTCGTCTTCTGGCAAAAAGACCCTAAAAATAAAACAAAACAAATTAATAAAAAAAAAAATAAAAATGATAGAATGCACTCATTGGTAACAATGTTGAACAACAACTCACTTTTCGCTTGTCAACCAGTCCTTGTTTGACGATCAGATTTCCCTCTACTAGACCATGCCATTTGCTATTACATTTTTGCTGGTTGAGTTGAAGTTGTTTCTCTTCGTCATTCATATGAAGAATGCCTGACCGCTTACGAGGTCTAGGTACAGGTGCTGGGGTGGTTGTGGAACTGCTTTGGCCATCCAGACCCAGTAACCTGGTCAGTTGTTTGTCGTCCAGGCCCGGTTCCAAATGATCAGGAACTCGATATTGGCTACGAAGCTCTTGGCTTTCACTGTTTCCTGGTAGGTAAGGGTATATAGGTGGTGGATTTGTTATATGCAACGTGTCAAAATCCAAGCCATTGTAGAACGGATGTGAGCGGATGGAAGTGTACCGTTCATCATCCTTGGTGCCCAGGCGTTCGTTTGGATCAAGCACCAACAGTTTCTGTACCAAATCTTTGGCGTCTGCATTGAATCCGTCCGGATACACATAGTCCAGGTTCAGAATTTTCTTGAACAACATGTATTCACTCCTTCACGAAGGGAATTCAATTAGTAAATAACAATATTATACTATTACAGACAAGTTAAAATAAAATAAAATAAAAATATATAATATGCACCACCAAACGGTGATGTGTATCAAATATTAAGGTGCGTACCTTGACCGGAAGGGAGGTAAGCCAGCAATCATTTGATAGATGATGCAACCGAGGGCCCAAAGATCAGAACTGGGTGAAATCGTTTTCTCGGTCAGCAATTCGGGACTGACGTATTGGGCCGTTCCGACGAAACTGTTGGTCCGCTGCCGAGGGTGGTTTTCGTTCACAACTGCAGCATCGGGCTGTTCGAGGATTTTCGAACACCCGAAATCGGCCACCTTTATGTGCATATTGTGATCAAGTAATATGTTTTCGGGCTTCAGGTCCCTGTGCATAATGTTCAGGTCATGCAGGTGCTCCAGGGCGCGAAGGATTTCGCCCGAGTAGAATCGCGTGCAAGCGGCGTCGAACGAACCCACTTTGTTGATGTACGGTAGCAAGTCACCGTTCTTTGCATATGACATGACAAAGTCTAAGAGCAAGCGTTAAGGAAAAAAACCACAAAATTGAGCAAAACAGATCTAAGAGATATACGGCCCTAACGTAGATTTTGTGTACAAATTAATATTCATACATATTATATTATGATATATATTATATATAGCGATAGTTTGAAAAGGATACAGAGTCGCTCGGCGTCTTGGAACGTGCAGTACAGCTTGACGAAAAGACTGGATCCGGAATTGCTGAGAATATTAAGGGCGTCCTTTTCACGACGTACTTGCTCGCGTTTCTTTTCTCTGATGATTTGTTGTTTTTCGCATACTTTAACTGCAAAATCAAAACATATTTATTTTATCGTTAGTAAAACGATCACCTATATTATATCATAACACTTATATATTTTTATATATTATTAATTATTATAGTAGCGACTTGGATATAGTATAATTATTAGCGGAATACGTATTGTCATTAAGGGTGTGGGGACGGCAACAACGAATTTACATAATTTTTGGGGGGTCGTCCTGCACGACGAAAAGTGGTAGTCAGTTACATTTCGTGTGCAACGATGACGTTGTAAAACACGAGAAAGCGATAAAAAAAAATCGGCCGAAATTAACACCGCTACTAATTAACGAAGAAGTCGCATAAATATTAATGGCCGACTAATATGCGTGCGTTTTATCGTAAACGTCCGTAGTTGTTCAAGGGTAATGATACACCCGTGCCCGAAAACGAATACACCGTGCGCTGAAGGTTGACACGTGGAAGAATACGCACATCCTTGTCGAGTAGTAAAGGTTATATTGGACTATAAAAAAAAAAGAAATACGCACATGCGACGACAATAACGGCATTTTGAGGTCGCGAATTTTATTCCGATGAAATGCAGTAAAATGAAAATAACACGCGCCGTGGCAAAACTCATAAAACGTGTGTAAGCCGCACCACCCCACCCACCCACCTTACATCGCCTTCTCGCTCGCGGATAGCGATATTATCACATATGGATAGTTGACGAGTTTCTGCTGTATTTTACCCGTTGACACATTATAAATTATAACACATATATAGTTGAATAAATAACCCCGCCATAGTTATGACCCTACTATAATAATATTGGTGCACAAAATGTTATATTTGTATAGGTAGTACACCACATGCGTATATTAACATATCAAAAGGACACTCACTTGCATGTTCGCGATTTGTATGTATGTCTTTGGCCAAATACACCTGGAAAGATAAAAACAATAGCATTTAACGTACGCGTTATGAACGATACATATACGATATACTGCAGTGTTTATTGTGTTGTGTGTGTGTGATGATGATGATAACACGTCGGTCAATGAACCGGTCTAAAAACAGTCGTAGCCAAGGTCAATGAGTTTACGCCGAACGTGTTATACAACGTATTAATATACCTATAGGTAAGACACCATTACGATACCCGAGTCAAAGGTCTTTTTGAGGACACACGGGTCGGTAACACGGCGACGACGACAATGTTTCAGGACGGGAGAAACGTTGTTTTTCCCCCCCGATATAGAATAACGCATATGTGCGGCCGAGTAAGGTCCGCACACGCGGCGGCGTGCGAAATGAGTGGCGCGTGTCGATGATAATGGGTTTGGCGAACCGGCGGAAAGGTCGACGGCGATGTAAAAAAAAACCGCATAAAAATAGATCGTTCGAATATAATCATGTTAGCGGAGGTCGGTCAGACCGTATGACGATAAGGAATTTTGCATTCGTAGGTGTTGTGTTTGAGTGGCTAGAGTATAATAATAAACAAATTACCTACACGAAAAACTTGTGGTCGTCAAGGTGGTCGCGCGCGCGGTGTTGGCAAATTAATGCACTAATAATACGTTGGTGATTCTTGCAGTGGAGGCAAGTGCATAAATATCACGTCGGAAATTTTATGGAGGCAATACGCGTAGTTATTATGGATCTAATAAGGAGGTGAATCGCGTGATATCATCGACGTCATGTATATACGTGTAGATTATATTATATTATAGCGGTGGACGGTTATATATTTAAAGATACACTTACAGTCGAGTAACTGCCCTCGCCAATGACCTTTCCGAAAATGTAATCTCTTGGATTGCGTTTCGTCACCGGCATCATGTTGGCGATCGTGTCAGCGGTCAAAGACTGACCACCGCCGTTGACTTGCACCACTTGGGACGTCTGGGTGGCCTGTGTTGACGGCGGCGGTGGTGTGGCCGTCTGCATGGTCGGAGGTGGCGGCATGACGACGATTTGCTGCTGCGGTTGGTGATGGAACGCGGCGGTGGAGGACGATTTAGCTGCTGCTATCTGTGGACAAAACGAAGACGATATAATACCACACAATAATAATGTATGCAAAACTGATAAAATATTTTTAAAAAAAATCGGGATTCGCGACGTGCGCGCTGAAAGAACAGCCGCAGGTTCGTCGAGAAAATCGAACACCCGCCGCCGTGATCTCCACCCGACATACACACACACTTAAACTTTAAAAAAAACATTACACCGGTGGCGGCAGTGGTATAGTTGCGGAGGCCTCTGACGTCATTTGGCAAGTCGCCCAACGTCAGAGAGATACTCTCCTCCCGCCCGGCGACGACGACGACCGAAATACTAAACGTGATGCAAAAAAAAGAAAGACATAACTGTAAAATTCGCGAAAAAAAATTGTACTGTCTTAGCAAATGATGTAGTCGTTTAACGCATTAGTAGGTATAGTAATATAATATTATGAGCAGCATATTACGATGACAATAATAGTCACAATAATTATTTAATTAAAAGACTACTGCTGCTGCAGTAACAGCATCATCATCGTCAATGAGCGTTGTACAACAGATCACACACTCCTCGACCGGTACGCGACCTTTGTTCGGAAATCGTGCACGTTATAACACAGCGTTTACGGAACACAACGCTTATAATGCGACGATCAAAATGCATTCAGCAGCGGCTTCGGCGTGCATAGTTTGCAAGGTTGCGGTGGCGGTCGCCGGCATAGTTATAATATATTATAATGGTTCATAATAATAATATTGCGAGTCGTTTCCGGATGGCGTTGGGCGAGGAGAATATTATAATATGGAAAGTAGGTACGCGGGTTTTTACACAACATCACGCAACACATATTATGTTATGCGAAACGCTCTGCCGATAAATTATTGTGTTTCGTTTCGCACATCGCAAACGTAATATAAAAATTAAAAAGCTGTTTTAATTTCGAGGGGAGGGGCGGCATCATTACTAAATGTCTCGACGTGTATAGCGACGCGGTGATCTATATAATATCATGTGAGACTTTATATTATAATAATAATAATAATAATGTAATTTGACAACGGCGGCGGCGCTGCGTTAAGTAGTCGGGCGACGACGCGAGAGGACGACACGAGACGCGATTTTTTTAGCGCGACGGAGGGCGCTAAAGCCGTCTTTTGGACGGCTATCAGACGGCGACCCTGTGACCCGGGCCAGACGGTGTGCCGTGCCAAACACGCTCTCGGCCCGGCCGCCCAGACATGCCGCGCCGGACCCCGCGCGCGATTCTCTATTTCGGAACGATAAAAATGTTATGTACGCCGCGAGGCGCTGCTGCTGTTGGCGGCGGCCACCCGCGTTCACATCGCATACTTTTCCTCCATACGGCGGCGGCGACTAGATACACGCACATGTATGTGTGTATGGGTTTACGTATGAACGATTTGCAGGCACGCATCGGCGGCAGCGGTGCGATGTCCTGTGCGGAATGCTGCACGGACGAAATGTCGACGGACGATCGGTATACACGTGAGGGGATAGGGGACGAGGGAGAGAACGAGAGATGATCTAAGAATAAAAAAAAAGTGTTTTTAAAAAGAAAAAATATGGTGACGACATAAATTACATTATTAAGTATATATACCGTGTGGTGTTTTATTATTTCTACGTACGGAAGTGAAGAGGTTTTTGAAGAGGCGGCGACAATATTATTTCACAACGGCGCGCGATATGAACTATTACTGGTGCTCGGTGCTCTGTTGCAGGACGACGGCGACGACGACGAGCGCCCGCAACAACGATGTCAGTGTGTCGCGGGCGTTTTCGCCGGTGCGTTACACCACGCGCACACACTCACACGCTCGCGCCCGTGACGTAATTGCGTGGGATTCGGCGTGAACGCGCCGCCGACGCAAGTGGGAGTAAATAAAACAACCCTATATCCCTCTGCTACTTGTCCGCCTGCCCGTCGGCGTTGATTATGACGTAAACGGACGTGATATTATATTATTATAATCGCGTACACCCGCGATTCTGACTCATTTCCGCGTATCATCCGGGAAGACGAGGAAACCGACGGGAAAAATTCGTCAAAAAAAATCGCACGGCTCCACCAAAGAGAGTTGTACATCCGCTTCGTCAGTGTACATACTTTATTATATAACAATATATAATATTATATGGCGTTCGATCGGAATTCGTTCGGCGGGCCACGAGCGCAACGCGGCAACACGTTTTTAATTTTTTCGTAAGCGCACAAACACGGAAAACCCGTTATATCCGCACGACTACTCGGCTCGGCCGACTCCGCGGTACATCACACACAATTGCCAATCGCCCAGTGTTCGGCGGACACCCGGACACGGCTCTCCCCTCTCCGACCGAACAACACCCCCGGGAAGCTGTGTTCGTATAAAGACGACGACCTCGGCTAGCCCCTCCACAGTGTAGGGGTATCCGGAACTCAGCGATCGCGTAATCAGAAGACAGAATTGTATACATTATAATATTATATACACCGTCAAATTTGTATTCGCCTCTATACGTTTTTTACGAACGTAGGTCGTCGAAGGAGAATGGAAAAAACGATATTTTTTAGCCGTCCAGCCGTCTCGGTATGCGCGTGCTCTTGTGTGTGTGTGTGTGTGTGTTGTTTTTGACGATTATTATATTATGTTATGCGTTTTGGTGGCAGGCCAAAAGGCTGTTTTTTTTACAGCCACTGCCGCCTGTGCATAATATGAACTCATCGAGATTGCCGGGAGAGGAGTAGTGAGAGAGCAGAAGGGAACGCCACGGCCTTCCTCCACGTGCCGGTCGTTATGATAATAATAAAAATAATATTAAATTTCGCTACACCTGTACACAGTATACATAGTAGTGTATACTAAATACACACACCACAACACACTGCAGCCGTTTCCGTTTTACTCGGTCGTAAAACTTTTTTTCAAACAGTTTTCGCCACTCCCCGGTTCCCGTCCAACACACCGGCGACGACGCATTACATGCACACAGCATAATACTACAACATATACACATCACGCGTACGTATATATAGGCCGTTTTATGTATATTAACGCACGAAACGCCAACGGTTGACCTATATTTTCCGAGCATTCGAAATCCGGCGGCGGCCCGACGTAAACAACAACCGAGCGCGCACACACGCGTACAAAAACACTGCTTTAGTACCGCTGCTACACTATTATGTGTACCTACCTATATATATTACTATTATTATTATTATTCGTACTCGACATTCGTAGGTGCGCGTAGTATATGGGTAAAATATTTGAATGGTTTTGCAAAATTGTGCATTACAACTCGGTTATTATGTTGCGTTTTTTGTTGTTGTCGTTTTTTTTTTTTGCAGTCAATTACAATTGCGCTACCACCGCCCGCCCACACTCGGCGACGTGACACGACGTTAGGCTTGTTTCTTCCGTTTTGGATAGAAGAAAAACTAACTGCACATAACCCATTTTAATACACCGCCTATACCTTCTCCCTGTGTAATCGCGTAATATTATTATTATACAATATACAATATTATTAAGCGTACGAACAGTTGCGACAACGGCGGCCCGCAACCTTCACCCACATAATATCGTCGTCGTCGTTGTTATTGTTGTTGTTGTTGTGCACGATAACGACGACGAACTGTAGATCTGGGGCAACGTCGTTCGTCATACTACAGCAACATTGCATAAATATCGATAGACTTTTGGATGGTTGGTAGGGAAGAGATTTCGATGAATTCTTTTAGCATGTCAGTTACAAAACACGCAGGTATACTACGGAGGTTTCTGTAAACGCGGAATTTCGGTCGTCCACTGATCGGCAAATCAACAACAACACGACGGGGTTTGAGCGAGTGTGTTTGTTTCGGTGGGCGAAGGGAGTGGTGGTGGAATCGACACTACAGAGTAATACCAACAAGAAAAAACCTTATTCTTTGAAAAATCTCGTCTTAAAGGTGTTCCGACTTCAAGGAAAGGCATGGCCGAGTCGTTGTACGCACTGTACGCATCATGTTATATATTCTATCCAATTCGAAGAACAAAATATCCTTTATTTCGTTTGTTATTATTACGTTATCGCTTCGTCCGTCCATCGGGCGTTCGAAAACAAATTTATAAAAATGGCGAACACACACGATACAACACTTGAGTCGTATTATCTACACTCACACACAGAGGCGGTGTGTTGTTGTCGTACAAAAACGTCCGTCTCGTAAATATTAATTAAAAAACAGAATTAAAGAAAAAAAACTGTATCATTGTGCGTCGTGTATATGTGTGTGTGTGTGTGTGTGTGTGTGTGTGACACTGGTATGCGGCTAGAGATAAAATGAAAAAAAAACAATAATAATAATCGTTATAATTCGGCGGCACCGAAAGCGCCAAGTGCGAGTGTGTGCGTGTACGCGCGCGAGTGGCAGTTATGTGTGTGTGTGTGTGAGTATTATTTGTTATCGCGGGCGGCGGCGGCGACGCATTTCATTCAAAACATTGACGCGATCGGAAACCACACGCACGCACACGTTGTTGTCGAGTGTACATAGTGGTGGTGTGTGTGCATCCGAATTGCGTCATTCAACAATTTGTGGCGCGCGTTATCTCTCGCGGGGATCCGACGGCGGCGTGTGACGTAACGAAATGTATGGTCTCGAACCGGACGCGCGCGCTTGTAAGCACCGACGCCACACGCGATATAGCGGGGGTGTATAGTACACGCCGGCGGAGCGCGGAATAGAAAAAAAAAACAGATTAATTTTTTTAAAAAAAAACGCTATGACTACACGAGACGTCGCCTACGAAAAAACAGAAAGTAACCGCGAATAAACCGCAAAGCCGATGATAACACGACGTTAAAAAATATTATAATAATATATGGATAGAACAACCCAACGACGACAGGAAAACCAAAAGAAACAACAACGGCCTCAAAAGGTGCTCTTTTGCGCTCAATGTTATAAATGATAATATTGTTCTCCGGATGTGCAAAGAACACAACGGCCGCCGCACATAGGCACGGATGGCGATGGTGGTAGTAGTGGAAATGGTGGTGGTGGCGACCTTGCCAACGCCCAAGGCAGTCTCGTCGACAGCAGAGCGGTGTGTCGTCGTCCGTCGACGTTGTTGTTGTTGTTCCGTTGTTTACGGTTTGTTTACAAGTTGACGAGGCCGACTTTCGCGGACGCGCGCGAGACACACGTCCGTATGGTATATTTATGACGACGTTGCCGTCGGCAGTCCGAAACAAATAAAGGTTTTCGCTCCTAAATCCGCCCACTCAACCCAAACGTCGCCGCACAGCTTTATTAAAGTGATAATGACACGACGATTGGGTAATTCCACATTTTTTTCGCGCTCAAACTCGTTTCGTACAAAAACATCGGATCCGTGTGTACGCATAAAACGCGTGAACACATCAAGGACACCGGCGGGGCACCTACGGAGTCGTCGTCGTTTGTTCCCCCTCGCCGGGGCGAGTGTCGGTGGCGGCTGTTAACCCTGCGACGACGACGACGACAACTCCGCACGCAAGGACATATGGCGGCGGCGGTGTCAACGGCCCTGTTAGGGCGGCGGGTAGGAGGGCCACCGGGGTCGACGACAAGTTCAATGCCATCTTCACGGACGCGCGCGGGTTCCTTGTGTATAATAGTAGTAGTTGTACTCAATAATAGTATAGTAGTAGTACACACGCACACACAACCCGCGTTTTTTTTCCCTCTCTTTCTTCGAAAATAATAATAGTAATAATATATATTTACGCGGCAATAATATACACAACCACGGCCGCCGTCGACCGTGCGTGCACGCGCATGTTTGTGAGTCTAACTCATTGAACACCGGTTTTTCCCACCGAAAATAGCTTGTTCTTATTTTTATCAGCGTCAGCGGCGGGGGACGGCGACGTAATAACAATAATATAATAATATTATTATCATTCGCAAAACCGTGAATTACGTGTAGACGCGTCGTGTTATTTTTCTCGCCGGCGGAACGGTAGTGAAAGCGTGCATTACGCCGCCGCCGCCGCCCGGTGAAAGCAGGTGTAGCACCGTTGTCTGGGTAGTCATCGTCGTGTCGCTCTCACACCTGGCCCAGGGATCTGCGAACTGCCGAGAAGAAAAACGTACTAGGCCCCTATTGTTGTTGTCCGCCGCCGCTGCCGCCGACGCTTGCTGCTCGGCGATCGAGACGGGGCGGCACGACATACGCGCACCGGGCCCGCCGCCTGCACCTGGCTAAACCGTCTGCGGCTGCTGTCGTACCCGACGACTACGTCGACGACGACGACGACGACAACAACAACAACAACAATCGCTCGGCGCAAACAGAGATCCCCGCGAGCGTCGGACACTCGACGACACCCCCACACCCCACGTCATAGAACCAGACGATTCCCCTCCCCCCCTTTCCCCGCTCACGCCAGACACGCTAATCCCCTCCCAACGACGCAGTGTCATGTGACGTTGATTCGCAGCGTAAAACGCAAAACCTCTCTCCGTCTGTTGTACGAAATAATAATAATATTATCTATTAATATCTCTCTCGGCCGTAGACACAACACGACCCATTTTTTCCGCGAAATCGTTCCGCCGGAGGAGGCACGACGGGCCGTCAGACGTCTCCACCGTTATTTCGTAATGAATAATGATAATGGTATTATTATTACTACCTATTATTCGCGCGGTCTCTGTAGTGAAGTATATTATATATTATATTATATTATATGTTATATCACAAGGAAAATAAAAATAATTTGAAGGAAAAAACGCACAGGCACCCTCCACCGATTGAAGACAATACACGCGACGGCCGCCGGTACGTTATCGGAGGGCGACGGAAAACCCAGAGCCAGACGTAGGTATAAGGTACACGCTATTATGTTATATCGGCAAAGTAAAAAAAAAACAGCGGCGGTCGCGTTTCTCGTTCCTTTGGTATGTGGGTCATTGTCCACGATGGTAGGGGCGGCGGTACACACGCATGCACGCGCGCCGATCGTTATTTATTATTATTATTAGAATATTACACAACGCGCATTCCTCGCACGTTGTTGCACGAGACCGGAGACACGCGCAGTGACGGGTCCCTCGTCCGAGCATGGGTTTTCGTGTCCGTCACACGAGACATAAAGTACAAGTGTACGATACAGACGCGAACTTTTCGGAATCGATAAACCACCCGCCCGCACGACTGTTGGGACGAAAAGCTCGCGGGGACCACGGAAGAGGGCCAGTAGGTCAAACCACATCCCTCCGGAACGGACGATTAGACAGAGGTTTTATGCATTTTTTTTCACTCGGCATTGCGAGTCCGGCCGAAACGAGTTCGGGGAGGAAAACTTAATAATCGATATCGAGACGACCCGGACACATTCCTGCGATCCTGGGGTAAACCGACCGGCTAGACAGCATCCGGTAATGTTTACATACGTCACACGACCACGGTGTGACGTAACGATAAGCGCGAAAGGTTGTGGTGGCGAAAGCGCGGGCGCCGCGCGCAAGCGCCTTCTCAGGCCGTCGCCAGGGGTGCCGCGCGTTCTGGCCGCCGAATTTCAGAGGGCGGCAAAAAGAGGAAAAAATATGGAAACTGGCCACGCCGTAAATGGGCACACGTGCGTGCCCGGGAAGCGGGAATAAAGCGACTTTGGGTGAAAAATTGTTTAAATATGAGTGAGCATCATGCCCGCGTACCTTATTGGCGGCTTTTTTTGATATCTTCTCTTTGCGCCCGATGCGAAACACCCTGGCCAACGTTTGTGCGAACTGCACTGGACGAGACCGGACGATGGCTGCTGCGGCTGAAGTCTGTTTCTTCGTCTGCTGGTGTAAATGAAGGTGATGATGGGTTAGATGATAGGTGGACGTCTTGGTATCCATAACGCGGTAAACGACACGGGCGGAGAGCGGCGAAACGGACTCAGCGTTGACGACGTCTCACCATGGCGTGACGACGTAAATGTCTCTTAGGTGCTGACTTGATTTAAATGTGGTGTGATCAAGTCGATGTATTGAGTTATTTTTATTTTATCCCTTATTGATATTGATGTAGTTATAATACACGAATTTTAATAAAATAAAAAATAAATCATGGATGTGTTGAAAATCACAAAATAAATAACCAAACGGTATGCACGGGGATATTATGATTCGCGCGTACGATCTGTAGCTTGAATAATAATATATTATTTTATTAATATTATAAAGGTAGTTCCGATGTTTGTAAATAATAAATTTGTCTAGATGCGAAATTTCACTAAATTCGAGCGCTCGCGAGCGATGGTATTCGAATACTGAATGTAGTAGACTGCCGTCTGCCGGTGGTCGCCTCTGATCGAGCTCAACGCACTCTCGTTGAAGGCTATCTAGGAGGGGGGTGGTGGGGGTGGGGCAAAAGTCCCCCACTGCCGCGGCGGCGCGTACGGTCCTGGCCGCGCACACACGCGACGACGCGCGGGGCGCGTTTGCCGCCACCGCCGCTCGCCGACCGTGTGGATCCTCCGTTCAAAGTACCCGCCAAAACGGTTATTCTCTTTTGTACGGCGCGCATTCCGTTCTATCCGTACGGTTTCTATTTGCTGTTTTGTTTCATTTCGTTTTTTTACGTTTATTTTACTCTTCTCCATATTTCTCGAGTTTCGCGTCTTTCTCCTTCTGCATCATTCCCGCGTCATCCCGTCTCGCTCACCGGTAACCGGAAACGAATCGGAAATCACCGCACGGGTCCCCTGGAGCACATGAGCTCGTCCGGGATAAACGCAACGTCGCGCGGGAGACGACCGAAATTGTTTTTCTCCTCCCATTTCACAGTGGTCGGGTTGGGATAAACCGACACGATTTATGAATGAAAAATTCTGAGAGTAACACGCTTGGCAAATTTAAAAGACAACTCCATGCTTGCATCCACTCCGCCCGCACCACCACCGATGGTCTGCCGAGTGGAATTTATGAATGTCGGTCGAAGTTTTTCTTTTCGGGCACACTTTTTATTTATTTATGCATTCTTCCTTCTCGTCTCATTTTCACGTACTTTTTCACAGACATAATATAATACTTTAATGTTATCCAAAACTCAACGAACATCGTTCCGGACAGTTTTTTTAAACAATTTATTATTATACGCCGGAAAACGGAAACGTGATGCCCGCATTGTGGTATACTTAATAATATTAATAATAATAATAATAATATGTGGTGCATTTTGGCAATAAGTCATTAACACGGCTATTTAGATAATAAGATAGATATTGGGTTTACTTATCGATAATAAGTAGGTTATACAAGACGTACCTATAATAATAGTAAGGTAGTATTGTTACTATAAATTATAATACCTACCTAAAATATTACAGATAACACCGCGATGAAAACCCGGGTCTTTAAATATGTTTGATGGAAATGAATGGTATTTGAAATGAACGGACGTCAGTGATTACATTGAACTATACCTTCAAGAAGGTCGTAAAGTATTACAATATTGTGAAAGTACTATAATATAGTAATCGTAGAATACAAACGTCAAACAAAATGTTTTTTTTTTTATAAAGAACACTGCAATATAGAAATTGAATACAATATACTTTATACCAATCACTATTATTATACTTGTATAACCATTATAATTATTTTATTACGATAATGTATGCGGTGTAATACTGTAAAACAATTATTAGTTGATCGGGATGTATTGTATTCAAACACGTGTTTCCGCAGACCATGGCTATAAATTTAAGAATCAAAATCATTGTAGACGATGTTGGTTTGTTTAAAGAATATTATTATTAAATATTCTTTAATATAGAGTTGTAATATTGTTTGTATTATAATTATAATGTAGGTAGTGTCCGTTTGCCAAACGAGATACGTTGTAAACAAAAACACATTGGCCACTACTAATTATCGTGTGTACCCGGGCGAGTAGGTAAACAGCATGCAGGAGTATTATTATTATTATATTCGCCGGAGAGTTGTAACAATATAATATATGATTCACGGACACACGCGCTGCCGAAGGTCGTCGGTTGCCGCAGCCACCACCACCACCACCACCACCTCCGTGACTTGTTGATATTTGACACAAACGTTTTGGCGATTCTGCAGCCACCGCCGGGTGGGATTTTCCGTGAACACAATAATTCTCGACGACGAGAATATGTCATGGCGCACATGGTTTCTAAAAACAGTAAAAACCGAACAAACCGACCGTCGCCGCATGGGGTGTGTACGCGGCCATGTCACACGCCAATCGTGTATAATAACAGCGGCGATCTCCTATAAGGTTTCCTCGTCAAACAGCACATTTCAAACAAAACACACGGATACCGTAGTACAGATATACACGACTGTATAACAATACAATAAATATATATACCTATGCTGTAATACATTAACTCAATAATTGGCAACCGTTCTGCCGCCCCCCCCCCCAAACCCTCGCATACCCACCACGCGACAGAACGACGAAAGCCACTGAACTACCGAAGCCATCTAATCGTTTTAATTGATTCTCCTAAATACCGTATGCAGCTGAAATATTGTAAATTATCGTGTCGTTCACGCCTTCAACAATATTATATCGACACATTTTTTGTTTATGTACGCGTGTTATCGACTACCCGGTGATTTTAAAAATTCTGCCATCCGGGGCGGTTTTCCAGTGCGAGACTCCCGCACCACGTGTCTGAGTTACTGGCAACGCGGCGGCGGCGGTGTGCTTGTGCGGCGTGTGACTCACGGAACCAGGCTGTTGACCTCGGCGGCGGCGGCGGCGCCTGTACACATCACATAACGCGCGTATAACACATACACGACGTATCACGTATATTATTGTATATTTGTATGTATATCTATATACAATATTATACTTAAAAACAAAAAACGAATTATAGACATATAGGTATTATTACACGACCGTGCCACCGTCGCGGGGTGGTGGTGTTCGTGTGTATGTGAGAGTGCAGTCTGCAGTCTGCACGCACGGCACACCGGCCCAGACGGTCCGCCTCGCACACATTCGTCGTGATGTAAAAACGTCGCGGCCGCAGACTCTCGCGTCCATTGTTTCGCGTACGGCGGCGGTGTCCGACTTTCTATGAAGAATTTCCGCTCTTATAACACTGAGGAATGCGAAAAAATACCACCACCGTACCCACTCTCTCACTCACCGTCGTCGTCGCTCTGTCTCTCTCACTCTCTCTCTCTCGCTCCCTCTTTCTCTTTATAATATATAACTGTATCTCTCCGTCTCTCTCTCGTCGTCGTCTTGTTTCTCTGTGCAAACAGCGGCGCGAACGGACTGCAAGAATGTGCTCGGCGGCGGCAGTCGCGAGTGAATGAAAACGCGCGCGCAACATTCTCGTCGTCGCGGTCGCGGCCGTCGTCGTCGTCGTCGTCGTCCCAAAAGGGCACACGCGGCGGCGGCGGCGACCCGACGGATTTGTAATACGGTATACGCATCGCGTACATATATATAGTCGGAGAGGGGTGGCGGAACCTTGCCGGGGTCGTTGCACTCTCACTCAGAGGGGTTATATATAACGTCTCTCTACGCACTATACGCACACGAATATAATAATAACGTGTTATAATATACGTCGCGGGACGAGAAAAAGAGGGCGCGCACCCTGTTCACGCGGATCTATAATGATAAATGGTCGTCGACGCGGTGATTTCTCGTACCGTCTACAAGCTGGTCACGTGGGTTTTCCCGGACCGGGTTGTCGTCGTTGCAGCCGCTCGCGTGTGTATAGTCTGTAATTATTAATAATATACACTATATACACAAGAGGATATAATATTATGATGTATATACTCCGCGGTATCTATAATTATTATGTATTTTGTTTTTCGTTTTTCCGCAGTCGGCCGGCGCAGTTTTACCCCGAGGACCGCCGCCGTTCGGAAATCGATTTAAACCGTAAATAATTCTCAAAGAAACAGTGATAAATACTGCGATGGCTGAACCTAAAATCGGAGTACGGAAAAATAGTCAATTCTTTTTTTGTTCGCCCGTCGTACAACAAACATTTTAAACAATTGGAATCAAAATAGGAGGCACGTACCTATATATATTATATTGTGCACACAATATTTTTTTGCGCGAGTTCATTGGCACGAGTCGATGATAAATATTTACGCACCCGCACCGTACGTACTATATTAAGTACGCATTCATACAAAAGCCGTGTTAATACATTAATGCCTATAGTAATATTATATCGTTTTACATTACGGAATCAGTACCGGCCCTAGGGGGGGACAAGCGGTGCGACCGCACCGGGCCCCGCGCATGGTGGGCTTGTGCGGGGCCCCACAGGCCAGTAATTATAAGCCATTGGCCATATGGGGCCTGCGAAATTCTGCACCGGGCCCCGAAAACCATCGGGCCGGCACTGTTACGGATAGTTCTTATACCACATACGTGAACACGGCCACAACCGCTTATTTAAACATCTGATTATAATAAAATGTATAGGTACTTGATAAATAATTTCACATTTTCACACAATATTACCGTCGTTTAAAATATATTATACAAAAACGATTTTCGATAAAATGGGCAAGCGTATTTTATTGGTTGTTAATTCACCTGGTCAAGCAACAAAAATCACATCGTCAATCGCCTATTTCGTAAATGTGTTGATTATACTCGTTCGTATGCTTTGTAGAGATTATCTATGCATGTATATATTTGTCTACGAAAACTATGCGGTCGTCGCAGTTAGTTTATATATTATGGCATCTTGCGACAGTAAAAACAAACGCGTTTTTTTAAAAATTACAAAAAATAAATAAATAGTTAACCTACAATAACCCATCGAGCCATTTAAATCATATTTTTAAGTTGTAACTTTATATAAGTTATATAAGTTATAACAATTACTTATTATATATACATTATAATATATAGATATACTGTTAATATTAATGATTGATGAACATAAAAACAATAAAAAAAAAATTATCAAATACCTATTATACCAAAGATTTGTGAAATATTAAAAAACCGGAAAATTTAAACAAACAGCATGAAATAAATAACACTACAGAAGTACAGTCACACAATAATTGATTAAGTGTTATACGCCGCGTGTGAACAAATCTAATTGATAAACCTGACGTTTCGGGGTGCATAGATGTGGGCCATATGGCCCCAACCTGTATAATAAACGAAATATTATATACGCCTCCACTGATTTCACAAACCTATTTTACGAAAGAGCTGTGCGAGGACATGGGAACGTTTGACAAACGTCATTATTATAAATATATAATACACTAAAAGTCCTAGTTGGTACGGAAATCATCTCAGATACGCCATTTGAGTGACTTTTTTTTCAAAAATGAGTTGTGCGGATCTGGAATAGCTATATAGGGTATAAGTAGGTAGTGTTACAAGTAGGGCTGGAATTTTAGTACCCTAAAATAAATGCGAAAACTATTTAAAACACGTATATTTACTTATAATATAAGCTAAAATAACTATATATACATTTAATATTGATATTATATTTTATCTCCAGAAGAAACGAAATATGTATGCATACATATATGATATACACGTAATAAAAATATATATCAATTAATTAGAGCGTACACGACGACTTTCTAAAAGTTGAACAACAATAACGCCGCTATGGTGCAGTGTGAGGTAGCGGGCGGAAGACGAAAAACCATTATATAATAATACTATAACGTATTGCGACGCATATGGTCGAAAACCGTTCTATTTCTAGATTAGACAAAATAAAAAGACTGCCGACCTGCAGTTTGAATTTTGTATTTTTTTTTTTTACCAGTCGCGTTAAGAATTCCATACAGTTGCAGCAGCAGCATGTATACAATGTCAACGACCCCAAACACTTGTTTGGCGCGGACAATTGCAAACCGTCGAAACTTGAAAGTTTTTGTACACGCATTTCTCGCTTAGCCTGTACACAGTCGTTTTACGACAGACAAAAATCCCTAGAGTACATCACACACCTTTGTAAAATTACGATTATGACGAGGCGCCATCGGCAGAAAGATTCAAGAAAATATAATATAAGTAGGCACCAGCAGTAAATGTGAAATATTAAAATATACTTATATATTATATAGTTAGGATTAAATATTATGATGTGCAGTGAGTAGTGACGTTTTTATGGGGATGTCCTGCGAGTTAACCCCCTCGCAGAAACCAAAAAAAACGACTGCAATATTTTGAATATTATATTTTTATAGCCTTATATGCAAAATAAAATATTCGGATAATTTATGATTATTGTGTATATAGAATTTATATCTATTAAAACTGGGGAAAATATAATAGTAGTCAATAGAAATATATATTTTTAAAACAAAATAAATATAAGGTCTCAAATATTGTTAGAACAACAGATGTATTAGCTAGGTAAATGATAGTACCTATATATCATATTATGTAAATCACTATATCAGTCCAACTACTGATAACACTTAGTACTGAGTATGGGAACGAATCACGAAAAATATGTCCGGGAAAGGGAAAAATATCTTTATATGCTTATCGTAATGTTTATTAGTATTTATTCTTGCAATGACATTTATTGCAACCTGTAATCTGTATGTCATTTTTGAGTGATAGAACTTTACGACTTAATGGTATGCCAACAGTCAACACCAAAAAAAAAAAATTAACAACTAATAAAAAAAAAGACTACTTGGATTATATCAACGGTATTGCGACGGGAAAATGTATAATATGGATACATTTTTATAAGGAATATTGTTATAGTTCAAAAAAATAATTTAATAATATTCCTATTTATTTGTTTTTATATATATTTAGTTTTAAATGTAGAAAATATATTATAAACTATATTATGTATATAGAAGAACACATATTTTTTCTGCAGATATACTTTCCTGCCGACATTTTGACCAGATATTTTTCTCGTAGACCATGCGGGGACATCGTTTATAGGTAGGTACTGTATATTATTAATATTAGTATAGTGTATACTTATAACTTATAATTTACTTCATTAACTATTATATAGAATTATAGTCATATAGATACGTTATAATAATTTGAACAATTACCAAATGTTTTTAACTTTTAATTAGCAATTAGCATACGTTTTTGTCACGATTCACAGGGCTCTCGTAGTCTTGTATGTACGACAACGAAAGTATAATATATTAAATCACGTACCACTTTTTACCATCGCTGACATGTGCCGACCGCCGTTAATACGATCATTTTTTATTTCAATTTAAGGGTTTCGGAAAGTAAATCAACATTTACCATTTACCATTCAATTTTCCAATAATATTATTGTTGCATAATGTTAAGTCAACAAAACTCGGGTCACGAGACATCATGTCTGTCATGTGAATATCGTTATCCAGTCGTAAATTAATTTCGTCGATATCTGTTTAGACTATGGTCTTTATTATTATCATAAAATAATAATAACAATAATAATGTGTAATGTACAATGTACGTTTATATGCGTACATTAAAATATATTGTACTGCACAATATAAAAAATCCGTTTTATCGATAATACTCATTTCTTGCTACACACACTCACCACTACCTATATATTATAATACAACAATGTATAATATAATTTATATAGAATTCATATAATAGAACACATACACATGCGAGCGCGCGCGCGCAACTCGACGACCAGGACTACTGGAATGCTAAACACGAGGAAAACACGCCGTGGCACACTTAAAAAACGTACTCGTCATTGATATACTTCACGATTACTCAATGAACCGACCGCGACGATAAAAAAAAAAAAAACTATCATCGCACAATACGCCATATAAAACATTTATATACGCCACCAATTATATTGTGTGGGCCCCGCCCGCCCGCTCGCTCACTCGCGCTAGACGTCTTGTGGGCGGTCACGGGGTGGGAGGGGTCCGAGGAGGAGGAGGGGAGGGCAAATTAGAGTAATTTTCGTACAAGTATTTAGGTACGCGTACGACGTGCGTACAGTAATTTATATTAATTCTGCGCGACCCGAACGTCTGGAACGTTTTTTTCAACGACGCGCGCGTATATATATAACAATATAATATTATGCATACATAATATATCTATATAATATTATTGTCACTTGTATATAAGTACCATTAGTGCACCTATTATATATACCTACATGGCTACATGGCGCGTATATACCTACATGATATTATAATATTAAACTAAGAATGACGACAGTATATATTAATAGCATATTATACAAACGAGGAAACGAAATAACACCCGACTACCCGGTATAATAATAATGATTATGCATAGTAATAATATTTTGTAATGTACTAATGTATAATGATCGTAGAACACGCGTACCTAGGTTAATACATTAATATTATATCCTATTTATTTTCATATAGCTCGATTTATTGTTTAAGATAATTTTAACGCGACACCGAAATATCAATCGGCCGCGCACGCCAATCATTATTATAATTTATAATAATATTACGTCGATCTAAGACGAAAATAAAGACCAGACGTTTGTTGTTTGTATATTGTTTTTGGTGACCATCACACGTCTATCTATACATGTTACTATCACCCGCTAACCCCGCAAACCCGTAAAAGGTCACAAGTAATTTTCCGAGTTATCAATTAAATTTTAATACAATACGCACCGATAAGCCGATTAAACGGTATTTTAAAATAATTAATATAACATATTGCAGTACATATATTATCATATCGAAATGGCAGTGTTGTCGTACCTAACTGACCATACGTGACCGCGAAAACAAATCAAGGAAAAAATTATTCATAATATTATTACAAGCTAATAGACATTAATAAGACTCTGTGGTTACTGGTCGACGGAATTTGGCGGCGTTTCCTAAGAAATGCTAATTGGGACTATTGACATGACGCACTCGAGTTTTTACGCGGTAAACATTTTCGGAAAATTAATTCGTTTTTAACGACCCTTTCACTATACCACCACCAATACACCGAAGACCGCGGGGCCAGGAGCTAATTTGAATTTCACACGAAATGTTTTTATCGTCTAGATATTCGCAGCAAAGTCGTATTCGGTTAATGACTATTATTATAATAGTAATAATAATATATAATATTATACAATATTATGCATAATAATATTTTTCAGTGACACAATTAAACATTTAAAATATATTTGGGGCCCCCTCTCCCGATAGAAAAAAAAGCGAATATAGGGCGTGTGACTTATGGCTATCCCTTATTCAAAATAAGCATTTTAAATATAAGTCGACAACAGTTTAATTTCCATTAGATGTTATATATTTATTTTATTTTTTCAACTCGGAGGTTTATTTACTGCTCTTTTTTTCTACTTTTAACAAAGGTTACTCGCAATTTCACTTGTGAGGTCATCCTGGTGTTCCTTTTCTTTCTATCATACTTTCTATTTCACAATATTGTGCAATTATTCTTCTGAGTGACCAAGTGCATGTCAAGTCATTAAATCATCTAGGAATGTATACCTTTCAGACTTTTTCAATTGACTTCCACATTCATATTTTGATCTTTAAAAAATCAAAATAAATATGTGTGCGGTAGGCCGAGAAATACAGATTAAACCGTACCACAATTAAACGAAGGAACAAGGTTTTTGAGAATAACATCATAGATAATAGGTATGTCGTATGTATTATACCTGCATTATACATTCTTTAAAACATGCATCATGCTTTGTACCTATTCAAATGTGACCGAAGAGCATTATTATATACTAGTTATCAAATATGGGTCTCGATTCATAAATTAAATTTACCCTAAACACCTATATACACCCGTAATTCATATTTCCACAAGTTTTTATTTTTTATTTTTTAAATGAAATTTACAATCTATATCTATATAAAGTGGCACAATGGACAATGAGTAAATGCGATACAGGCATATATACATAAAAGGTCATAAAACAATTTCAATTACTCAAACGTAGCGCACAAGAATAGTTTGCGGAAAGCAGCCACCCAATAGCAACACTTTCTTATGGAGGAAAAATTTGTATTTACATTTTTTATTACCACAAATGGGATAAAACAATTTATGAAAACAAATATTGCTATATCACGTTTAAATCAAAAATGACTTCTGCCCAAATAAATGTATAAACAATCCAAGTACTCCGTTTTATGCCACAAATCTCACCTTATGGCTTATACGCAGACTTTCAAATGAAAACTATAATTGTACACTCCGTTCAAAATGAGATCTGCAGTACCGGGCGGCCAACTTGTGCGCAAGGCGTGGCTTCGTTCGTGAAGCTTTGGCCGAAGCGGTTGACAACATAATATTATATATATGACCGTCGCCGACAAAAATTCGTCACCGCCCGGTACCTTGTTTTAAATAGAGTATGATGGAAACATTAGAAACAGCTTTAATAACTCTTAGAGCCGTTATTATATGAGCCTTTTTTTTAATTACTAACCAAAACTCCTCACAAATTTATCTGAACCCGAAATACTTTTTATATCTAAAATCCAAGTGTCGAGAGTAGCTTCCCAAATTCAAGTTTTTTTCAATATTAAACCGTTCTGTAGACATCACTAACGCTTATTATATATTATCTAATTGGAAAGATTCGACGAATGCTTATAAGTTATATAAAGTTAATGTAAATTCAATATCGTCGATATGTGTTCATACCAAAAATATGTCCAGAATTAAGAAAACAAATCATCATAAAAGAGTAGGTATTATCATTGTTATTATGATGTTTATGAGTATAATTTGATTTTAAGATTTATTTTATTTATATAAATGTATAATATGGTAAAATGCGAGACCTCGAATAAAAATATGTGGACCGCCAGACGTTGCAGCGTTGCACCTAATATTCTAGCCAATGCACCGCCTGCATGCACTTACGGTAGTTGCGGAACTTAACTATTTATATATAAATATTATTACATTATCTATTTAGATAGTAATCGCGAGAGTAGAGGTAACACGTTTATAATATATTTTATTATACGCAGTTCACGATAATGTAACAGTCAACACTATAAGCTAAAAACCTGAGAAGTCGCTCTGCTGTACAATATTATACAGTAACTATAAACCTATGTTTCAAATAATGCATTATAGACTATAGCATGTGTAATTTCAACTGTATATTGTAATGGATATGTTACAACTTACATTTGAATTCAATGATAAATCAAGTAAAAAGTACTAACTACTAACTTATTTAATGTTATTTCTTAAAATCGAGACAAAGCTCAAAACCCGCATGCGGTATATAGACACGTAATATTATTATAGGAAACACCAACACTCATATATTAGTCCGTGTAATTAAAAAATGAAAATAATATTGAATAATATTCACTTATTTGTGGTTTGCGTTAGTGAGCGACCGTGTGAGCAGTGCGTGAGTCATTCGAAATACGGAAAAGTCTAAAATTGTAGTGAATTGTGTTTTATTCGGGTAAAAATATTTTTACTATCCACTTCAAAATGGTTCGCGATTCTCGGTATACCACTGCCACTAGAACGGTGGATACTCCGAAACACTATTCTGGCTTGCACTGACGTAATCCGTCAGAAAATAAAAAAAGCTAACGTCTTCTCGGATAGCGATTCCTGGAAAGCGAAAAAAAATTCACGAGCGTGAAAACTTTTAACGGTTTACTCATTAAAAGCGTAATGTATACACTACAGCAGCGCCGCTCGCAAACACAACTATAAAATATAATGGTAATATATATCGGCGTCCTTGGTCAACATGCAGCGACTACATATACAGGGCGGGCATTGGTGAAAGTTTCCCTCCAATAGTCCGTGAAAAGCATAATAATGTATACGGGATGACGCGCAAAAACACCACGGTCCATCCTGTATAGGTGCATATCTATATTGAATTTTAAATTATAATTTTGTTGTATGCTCAGCGTTAAAAGCCTAAAAGAGATAAAATCGAGTCGAAACACTTCGGAGCATCTCATGCTAAAATAAAATAGTGTGATTCGATCACTTCGAGAAGATATTTTGGTCGTGTTTTAATAGTCAAACTATTGAGATTGTATTGTGAATAAAATATAATGTCATCATTTCGTAATGGCCACCAGCTCATAAGCATTTAAATCGTAAAATATTTCAAATTTAAAAACTTGAGAACCCAATAAAATATTTCCATCATAACACAGGTAAACAATTAATTAAAAAAATTAAAAATTAATCTCGCTGGTTGTTAAAACGCCGAAAGTTTGACTGCTCGAGTTTTAATACGGAAGTTAAAATCACTACAACATGTAAAGCATCTCAATGGTGACGCATTGAAAAGCGAGTTGCTTGTCGCAACTTCATCTCCGGAGACCGTGCGATTATATGCGTGTGAGAATATTTGTTGTTGTTTTTTTTATTCGTCGGAATAATAATAATAATAGTGATGATGTGCATCACATATGTATATACGTGTCAAACTCGTAGTCCGGCTGGAATTTCGCTCGTAAATAGTATTTAAAAATACATTTCAGGCGAATCAAGGTTGCGCATATATTGTACGTCACGCACTATACAATGATTTATGTTGTTATTTTAAGATTTAGAGTTCGCTAGCCGTGTGCGAATATACGCGAGTTCCGCGACGTGAATAACGAAACGGGACCCTACATATACTATATTGCCGACGAAGTCCGATAAAATAACAACCTCTCAACCCCTTCCAACCACTAACTCGTTCAAGTGTTCCTGCGGATCTCCTGCAGACTATAAGTCATCGGTTTTCGTCGTCGTCGTCGTCGTTGTTACCTCAAAGGCTGCCTACGCCAGTCTATTCGTCGCTGATATGATATAACATAATATAATATATACATAGGTACCTATTGTAAGCACCTACCTCCAAAATATATAGAAACGGGCTTAACTCGACTCAAATACTCGATGGCATTTGTCGAAGAATCACGTTTATTTTACTATACGTTATGCAATATATAATATAGTTTTAAATGAGTGTATGCGTTCCCTGCAGGACGTGTGGTGGCGGGGTACTGCATGCACGGTATCGCGCGCGTGGCTCTAACGACCAGTCAGACTGCAATAAAACATATTATATGAACGGGGGATAATATATTATATGGCAATAATATTATTATATAGTAATATACACAATACAGCAATATTGTAAGGAACATATGGGCCGACGACCGGACATGCGAACAATAATAAAGTCAGATTACTGAATGGGAGGGGGGGGGGGCTGTCGGGACCGAGACCGGAATTCAGCAGAAGTCACTTACACACTCGATAGTAGTCGCATGTTATTATAAATGATGATTATTATGTAAATTCACGACAGGCGCAGATATAGGTCTAGTGAATTTCGGGAACAACCGCGACAACGGAAGAGCCACGTCGGTATACCGACTTTAAGTATAGGATTATACCTATACTCTGCAGTCCAGCGAGAGAACTCGCCGATTCTGCTCATCTCTCCACGGGTCATCCTGCCATCGAAACATATGTTTCTCCCTACGGCAGGGTGCCACGTGAGGATCTGTAAAAAAACCGATTTTCGTTGGCATACGCCGCGTGTTCTCTCACCGGACAGAGTATATAGTTTGTATTTTTTGAGCGGTAGAAGCACATCCTGTAGGCTTTATACTGAAGCTATGGGTGAGGTATAATATGCAGGGACGCCTATACGAGATGATTTCCGGATAATAGTTTATAGAGGTATAATATAATATACGGTATACTAAAATACAAATTTGTTCCTGCGTGTTTTACACATGTAACACATACGAATTGGTTCCGATAAACTTTCAATTTTATATAATAAGACTAACTATTTAAACTTAAGTTGGAGAGTTATCATATAAACTTGACAACAGTTTCCTTCCCATTCTACACAGACACGAGGAGTGTCTAGACTCTAGAGTACCTAGGCATTGTTAACCGTGTTGCTAGTCTGTCTACATACAATTGCTACACTCGGTATTTGTCAATACTAAACGTCATTACTAAATACTAATAAATAATAAAATAGGTGTATAATAATAGTTTTATCTAATATCGAATATAAGTTAAATTTAATAAAAATAAAATTGTTATTTTTAAATTTTTTTTAATATTATTATTTACGGCATACATTTTTTACGAATTGTTTGAACTCAAAATTTGGCAGTCATTCAATTTTTTCATTTGTTCACCATCAACTTTTCCTTTTAAGCAGTTTCTGGACTTCAATTGTATGATTCTTTATTTTTGATAATATTATGTTTCACATTGGAATCATTGGATCTCTTTTTCAATAAATAAAAATATATTTTGGAGAGCAGAATAAAATTTTGAATTAAGTTTTCATTCGAACGATGTGCAACAAATTGTACTTCGTTCTGAAGTAGATGAAAATTCTGCCCAAAATGATGGTGGAAAATCACAGTTATCAGACACCTATAATAATAATTTGTACGCGTATGGGAACCAAATCGAACTGTTATGAATGATGATTAATTATATCAAGTCATTTTTATCGGGAACCATAATTCGTACTCGCACACTTTATTTTGACCCGGGAACCAATTCCGTGTTTCCCAATACGTGGACCATCGAACTATTTACGCGATGTGATCGGCGCAAGGTTGTTTACGAGTAAAAACAATTTTAATCGCATACATTAAAATATTAAATTGACGGATAATTGGATTCCCCGAAGCCGATAATGGCATAATTTTAAAACACAGACGGCGGTGGCAAAATAGGTGCTTACATCGGTGATAATATTAATTCATATAATAATATTCCATTATATTTTATTATCTTAATATTTATATATAAGTCCAGCCTATAAATATACAGCATATTATAATGTGTATAATATTATAATACTACCTATATAGGTATGTGCTGTTACTTTTCGAACTCGTCGGGGTACACCAAAAAATGCCGTTACAAGTGTTGTATTATACCTATCTCACAAAAACAATATCGGGAGAGCAAATAATAATACGTATAAAAATAACATATCGTCAAAATTCCTTCCACACGAAAAAAAAAACTCGTTAAAAAAGTCAACACGTATCATAATATCATTACGGGGATTAAAATATAAATTCTAAGGCACATATTATATAATCGTGTCGTTTTGTACAGACACGGTCGATGGTATTTTTGTTTATTATTATTATTATTGTTGTTGTTACCAGTAAACGGATTTACGTCGTCGTATAGTCATCGCCGGTAAACCGTGCGGTGCCCCGCGCTGTGGGAGGGGAAATAATAAAACTCGGGCGGGAAACCTCCAAACACTACCTATATATTATTATTATTATACACAATATACAATAAGCGGCGTGAGACGACGCGGCACTATCTATACCTCGGTCACGGTTACACACGTCTCGTCGACGCTCCTCCGCGGCCCAGCTCCTATCGACATCCCCTGCACCGGGCTCAAGAGCGATCGGTACAGTATAGGTACACAATATAATGCGCTACACATGCACGACGGGCCTATATAATAATATAATAATAATACGTAGGTATACGATATATTATTATCGTGTTGTATTATTGCACGAACGGTTTTGCCGCGCGTATTGATTTTTCACCGACCATGCTGCCGTCGCCGCCGCCGACGGGGTGTGTCTGCGGCGGCATCGTCGTACAAAACTAGCCGGGTACGACCGCGCCCTTTTCACCCTTACCCCGCGTTTTTGGCGGCAAACACGCCGGCGACGTGCGTACGTTACACGGCTCGGCGCGGCGGCGGCTGCGGGCTGACAGCGCCCGATCGACGACGCGAGGGGACGACCGAGCGGAACGAACGCCGCCGCCAGACAAGAGTTCACTGAACCTTTCCCCCCGGTCGTACGCCACGTGCAGCAGCCGCCGACGCGGGAACGGAGGTGACGGCGGTGGTGCCGCCACCGTGGGGGGAAGGGGCGCCGTCTGGACGATATTATATAGTATACACACGGCGGCGGCGGTTAAATACTATATACACTCGTCGTCGTCGCGTATATATATTCACGCATACCTTCCCTGTACAATATATATATATAACACTTACCACGTGCACGCAGATAGTCATTCAAAATTTCAAATTGTTACTATTATTATTATTATTACGAAACGGTCGTCGGCGCCGCACATCTCGTAAACGTGCGCGCTCGTCACTCGTCACACGCCGCGCATGATATTATAACATAAATTATTTATTCTTTTTTATCGTGTTATGACCAGGTATAATAATAATATATAATATGGATATTAGAAAAAACCCATATAAATACTAAATTTGTTTTTATAATAATTATTTGGTCCACCACCTGCAGGAATTGTTGAAATTACTAGCTCCAGATTCGCCGCACACGAAATCATTATTATTATGCTGTTATATTATTTATTCGAGCATTTGTGTATTTTTGGGATGTCTACATCGAAGCTAACAGACATTAATCTATACACCAGACGTTTCTGAAAACAATATTCTCTGAGAATTATTAAATGATATATTATATAAGATTTCGGTAAATTTATTTAGATGATACTTAGTTTATACTCCTCGAACTTTTGATACCTATTCACTTCGGCGAAAAAGTGGAATGTTGTTAGTTGGAATTGAAAATCCAATAGACAACAGCACGTGGTTTATTCTTGTCCCGAGTTCTGACGAAATTATTCTAGTATACGGTGTATAATTTCAGAGTGTTTTTCCGAAAAAGGACATCGAACCCGAATTTCAAAAATCAGAACCTATATATTATACATTTTTGGAAACGATTTATTTTTCTAGAAACTTTTGTGAAATTTCGGTAAAATGTAATTTTCGGAATTGATATACTGTTTGTTTATACACGAACGAGCAAAGAATCGGAAATGTTTTTCATGTATAGGCATGACGGGAAATTTGATTTCAGGAATTTACTCCCTCGGAGAATTGGAGTGAATAACTTGCGTCAGTGGTCAGTATAAAGATGCGACAATAATTATTGGAATGATCGACATGCAATGATGTGAAGGCGTTCAACTTCACCAAAAGATTGTAATATTGTATGGTGCGTATATTATATCCTTACAGGTTGCAACTTTTCCACCAGAACATTCTTCCCGCGCAAACTGCGTGTAACTGCGCGATGCTTAAAAAACATTTGTCGGAGGTACCTATATTATTTTCGAGTAAAGTTTTGCTCGGTTGATCCGATCGCTGCCGTCACTCTCGGTGATGAATTTTTCGCAGAACTCGACGCGTCACATCGCGTGTGTTCGGTGGGAACGCAATTGAAAATTCACAACACACATTCCTATATAATATTACTTGTAAAGCGAGTATCAACTTTTAGAAGCCCGATCGGCGGCCACTCCTCGGAAACGCGTCGACCGAGTTTTCGGCGAATAGCGCGAGTGTATAAATATTAGTTTTATAATACATCACTGAGTGCGTACATAATAGGAGTGTAAACAACAAACACACACACACATATAAATTTGAATAAATTACTAAGTATAATAATATGTATTACGCGATTTTGACAAATTCGATTTCCCCACGCACGGTTATTGTTGTTTGTACACGGCGCGTATGTTTAAATAATAATAATAATAATAATATCACAGACGAAATTATTACAATATATACATATAGGTATATGTTCGACGAAACCCAATAACCTCGACGACTGCTGCGAAACGCCGAGTTTTCCTGTTATTCGCGAAAGAGTAAACACGCTACCCATACCCACCATCGTAATAATAATAAGCCGCACACACGAAAGAGATTGGATTTCGGTTCGGCGTATACCACGCGCGCGGCGTTATTCGATTTGTTCGTGAATACAATTTATACTTACGATAATAATATAATAATATCGTATTATATGTAAATATATTATATTATTATTATACTATTGGCGTATAAAACGTAAAAAATGTTTATAATATAATATTCTATATTATATATACGCATTACGCACGATAGTAAGTTATCCGTGTATGTAACATAGAGCAGTATTATACATATATAGAGGTACCTATATTATATACATAACACATACGCGCGGCTGTGGGAATACCTGTTTGTTTTTTTTCTCAGGGGCGGTAAAGTCGAGTTAATAGTAATATAATGTACATACACATAATAATATTATTGTAGAATATACGCGCTCGCGTGTTTTTTACGCGGTCGTAAAAAAAACAGCAGTACTCGCGAAACGATATGTGTGTGCGGCGTTTGTCTGCAGTCTCGTCGCGTCTGTTATGATAATATTATCGTGCACGCACCGACCGACCGACCGACCGACCGACGACGTAGGCATACGCACTGCTGGAACACGATACGCGTATAGATACTCATAATAGTGGGCACGACCCACGTGTGTGTGTGTGTGTGTGTGTGTGTGTCGTGTGTGTGTGGCGCCGTGTCGTCCCTGCGTCTCCGCGGCGGGTGGGTATCTCTTTTCGTGCAGCACTCTCTTCATATCGTTCGCGGTGATGCGAACCTATCGCCGCCCGCAATCGAGTACGATAACCTCACACGCTTTTGACTTGCGAAAAGTTTGGCTCGTGAAAACTGCACGCCAACACTTGTTAATAATTGTTATAAGTGCCTACTGTACAAAAGTATAGTACGCGGTTTATATCCTAGTAAAACACTGCAGCCAGTGGCGTAATTATGGGGGGGGATTTGGGTGTCGTATCCCCCCCATGACCTTTTTTTAAGACTGGTTAACTACATTTACCTATATTTACCTATGTACTTCTTTATTTAATAATATTTTCTTTTTTTATTGATATCAAATGCCTCGGCGAAATAATATTATTATGAATAGTCTACCTATATTTTATACTTAATAGAAATATTACAAAAAAACACAAATCCTTTATGTTAGTTGTACTTAAATACTTCGTATTTCATTATAAACGCCGCCACGCAGGTGTATAGGTAATAGGTATCACTATTGAAATATTTTTAGTGACTGTTTTGAGTTTGTTTATGCATTGTGTAGTGCTGTAGTTTTACAAAAATAAACCACCGAGCGGTAAAGTATTATTTTATCGTGGATCGACGACGCTCGACGATTATCAGATTATTAATTTATCTAGATTAAAGACTATCGTCCCATTGAAGTATTGAACTAAAAATAACTTAAAATCGATTTGTACACTTAATCGGAATTTTTGTAATGACTTTCGTAGTTTCGTCTTCATTCGGTAATCGGTAATCGGTTACAAGTTACAGTAAGTTACAATCAGTAATCGGCATTCGACTTTTATAGTTTTATAATTCATACATATTTTGATATTGTGATATACTGATATATTACATTCATCATTCGTGTGGAGTTTTGTTATTTAATTTTAATATTTACTATTCACTCAACTCACTCTCAAGGTTATTTTTAAAATTATAAAAAATGGATGGGAAAAGAAAAAAAGATAAAAATACAAAAATTTTACTATTTTTTTATTTCAAAAAACAAAATCGTGATAATGTATAATACCTATTCAGTATTTGTAAATTTGAATATTTTGTAATTATTTATTCCATGTCTCATGTGTACATAAATATTGAAAGGTGCTTATAATAAATACTTTTTATTTTATTTTATTTTTTTTTTTTTGGGGGGGGGGGGGTAAACATGTAAAATCTTTAAACATTTCATCCCTCCCCATAGACATGACCAAATTACGCCACTGACTGCAGCTGCACAAAGCTGTTCGACGTACATATTATATTAATGTTAAAAATAATATAGAATTGTGAAAAATGCTTTACATTTGTTTTTTTTTACACAACGGATGCCGTTTAAAATTTTAATTTTGCTTTAAAACCCTGAGTACTCTATGGTTGTTTTATAATCAAGTCAAATAGGTCATATTAATAGGTATGTATGCGTATATAATTATAAGCAATACAACTATAAGAGAAATAGCCGCGTAATATTATATTCTAGGTCAAGACTCAAATGTTGAGGTGGGTTAAGACGTATAACCCAATTCGATAAACGTGTGGAGTTTTCTTCTCGTCGAAAACTATATAGTTCGACACGCCGCCAAATATTATTATGTATACGATTCTAGATGGCTGAGAGGTGTGGGAGGTACATAGTTGCGGGGAACACGATAAATCGTATACTTCGATTCCCGATTGCGTAGGTATATATTATTAGACGATGATTGTTGTTAAAAAATTATATTACAGGTACGCGGCGTGCGTATACTGTTATTTATTGTTGTCGTATTTTATTGCGGGCCTACCACAAAACCTGTATAATGTGCGGGAAACAATTGAGACGCTGCTGCGGAGGAGATATAGAGAGAGAGAGCGCCAGCCCACCACATTTTACGCGCTGCACGTGGAAACGCAATAATAAAAGTGCATCGTAAAAAATTCTGTTTTTACATTAAAAAAAAAAACTGTTCGACGAACCGGGTGGCCGTGAGGAGGGGGGGGGGGCAACGATTACATGCATACGTATGCACACGCGCGCGCCAGTCGATGACCGCTAAATTTTACACTCATATACGAACGACCGTATCCGACCACTAAATAATAACTCTGAGTAATTACTATACATATTATTATATATTAATACCATGTTATGCATGTGATGTATGTATATATGCTAGACGAATAACTAAATATATATATATATATATTTACAGTGCGTTATTACCCGAGGCATGCCGCAGATGGACGATGTAACCATAGTCCAAACTTGTTACCATATATATATATTATTATAATATTATAATTTAATAAATACCTGAATGGGCCATATTATACGCACATATTATATATTCGCCACCTACTGCAGAACTATTCTTTTGGGTGCCACTCTTGAAACACAACTATACTATTATTTTCTCTTTCGATCAACTACGGACTGTAATGAATGAAATAATAATATTTTTTTTTTTTTTTTTAGGAAAATTATGACGAATAATACACGTATTATAATACTGCAGTCTCCGAGACAACCATCGACGACACTTCGCCAGTTATATATATAAATATTTTTTTTTTTTTTGGTTATCAATATAACACTGTATGTTATGTATCATTTGTTAGAAAATATTTACTTACGCAATTCTATCAGACTACATTTACGTGATCCTCTAGTCGCTTGAGAATATTGTGGATTTTATATAGGCACTTATATATACTCTATCTTTTTGTTTTGCCGACGCGGTTTGAGTGTTTGATGTTTCCTGAAAATAGTTGTTAGTCAGTAGGTATATTATAGTATAATATATAAATATGAGATATTATATTATATAGTACAAAAATAATACTATCATAATTCACTTTACGAAGGAGTAATAATGTATTTTTACATAGCGGGTGTAATGAGCAATTATAGCAATATGAAGTGTGTTGGTTGGTTATAGGTATGCGCATACATAGAAACCGATGATCGCATGTCCATGCCCAAGATAAGTATAAAATTAAAACTATTTATCAATAAATAGTTGTTTTTCTATCATGACGTTTGTGTGTAGAAACTATTATACTTATAATATATATATATATATTTATAGTAAATGTGCTCATGACTATATTAGTAATGTGACTATACGCGTTGTATACACTTGTGTTTCCTTAACAGAACAAGTGAGTGTGACAGTGTATAAATTACTATCTAAGGGCTCCAAAAATAAAAAACCGTTACTGTTAGTTTGGCTTAGTTTCAGGTGACCTTTTATGGTATGAACTATGTACGAATGGTTACGGATTTTTACCACAACCAAGTAGCGAAACCAGGGACGGATCTAGAGCGAAGATCTGGAGGGAGGGGAGAGCGTATTCATTTGAATATATCTACGTCACACAAATATTTATCTTGTACATTGTATACTAACTACTAAGTATTATATAATATTATCTAATTCACCACTTGCGATTATTGTTAGGTAACTTATCGTTTAGAAATTATGTAATGTATATACATATATAACAAAAATACGAATAAATAAAAATATGACCACAATTTTAAATTTATCTTATTTTTATGGTCTTTGTCTTTTTCCTTCTCTCCCGACTATATATGGAACAGACCACCCCTGTCCTACACCTCCATAAGCCTCTGCTCCCCCCCCACCTATCCTTTACTCACACCAGCTATTTTCTTGTTATTATCAATTCTATCTATCCATCTATTCTTCGTTCTTCCTCACCCCTTCTGCATTTATTTCCACTGCCTCTAAGTCACCTCTCTTCATAACGTATAACCATATCAACCTATTCTCCCTCATTTTGTTTGCTGCCTTATTTTTACACATTGGTAATTTATTAAAAATGTCTAGGATTAAAGTATAGAATTAGATTGGAACAAGTTGTAATATATTTACAAGAATTCCCAATCGCGCACATTCCGCCGATGAATATATATTACTGTAGCGGTTCCTCCGGTAATCACCACAATACTCTCTCCTTATCGGTCCCTCATTCTTCATCTTCTTAATACATATATATAAAGATATATATGCTGGCAACGTGAGAGAGAGACACCTTTACCTCACGTTACCACAATACCATTGATTATAAATATTTATATCAATGATTATGATAATACTATCGTTTAGCATCGCATTGAACTAGAAAATGCATAAATACAGATTTTATTATTTTATAATTACCTATGCAACTAGATTAAATATGGTGTGAGCTTGGGGAGGGCCCCATGCCCCCATTGACCATTGCCCCCCTTCCTGTTCAGTGCCCGCTGCCCAGTGCTGAACTCATGCATTATGAATTAGATATGATGGCAATATTACCACCAAATTCATATTTAAAGTTATTTAAAATAAGAAGTAAAATAATGATGATAAGTCATAAGTGCACTTATGACTTACTGATAATATTATGACATGATAAAATATTTAGGAAAGTTATTAGATTTTACTCAATGAATTGTCCAAAAATATTATATGATGTCGTCAGTCTTGTTTTTTTAAACTATAAATTAAAAGTAATTACGTTTGAAAAATTATGAAGTAATCCAACTAATCAACTTCTTCATAAATAAGTTTAAGTAAATCTACCTCTTACCATAAAAAAAAGTTTGACAAGTGCGGGTACCGCTCTGCTGTCTGCTCTTCCTACATTAAGTGTTATGTGGGGGGCCCTTCCTCCAATGTACCAACTTGATTCATTTTCCTATACTAGCAATGATGCTAAAGTAGACAATTAGAAGTTGAAGTATTTTTACTGTTCTAAAGTTGAACCAAATGTCCAAATGACACTTGTTATTGTAAAATCAATACATTCATTGCGCTCCGCTCAGAACCTAAAATGTTCTGCCTACCTAAATGTCATAACATTATGTATACATTTTATAGTATAATATTGCGCGTTTTGACATTGCAATGAGACAGTATATGATTAACGGTGAGGAACTCAATAATCTTTATCAACAACATATTATGTGTACCTTTATGGTAAAACCTACATAACACAACGTATTTAAAAAAATACAATTAATATTTCTTGTTTTTGAAATCGTATACTGCTATATTAAAGTGATAATAACATGGTACGACAGCAGAACCACTCGTAATAAAGCTCTAATAAAGAATCAGTATTATAAAATACCTAATGTAAACAACAATAATAGTATAATAGCATAACTATACGGTGGTACGAGACCGGCAGTCAACGGTTGTTCAGCGCTATACATGGAACGTGAAGTCATTCGTACGGCGGGAGAGCCGATGAGATCATTCCTATACGGGTTTTTTTTTGTTTGAAAAATGTATGTAACAGCCGTTACAGGAAAACGTATTATGTCTATGTTTGTTTTAGTAATTTACGTGTACAATATTATTATACAAACCAATAAATAATATAATGACACAATAATATGAAATTTAATACACGCTGCACCATTAACACCGTTCGTGCAGCGTGTTTAGTACATCCGTCGTATAAGATGCAGTGTCAAGTGCCTACCTATACTTAGGTACTTTCGAAACAAACAAAACCTACTCGATTTTATGCCAGACTGGGGCAATAAGGACTAAGACATTTATGTTCACAAGTATTTCAGATGCCTATGCCACGTACAGATAAGATAAATAACAACAATAAAACAGTTTTTTTTTTTTTTAAATATTTTTAATTTTCTCAGCATTTTTATTATACTAAATTCAAAATAATGAACGATAATTGTCCTTAATATCGATAAAGGAAAACTTAAAAAATAAACAGTGAATTAAATACGAGGAACTTGTTTCAGTTTTAATTTTGAGAGCGTTTCTAAAATATTAATTAAAATAATAGGAACGATTTTTATGCAAGGCTTCAAAATAGGAATGATGTGTGAGTGGAGGGAGTTTAATTTGGAAAAACGCATGTAAATTTCAAGTATATTATGGGGGATAAACAAACGTTTCGAAAAAGACGGTGTAAACAAATGACTGCATACATTGAAGTCTCTCAAAACCAGTCACTGATATAAATTAAAACATAGTGATTATGGACGTAATAATAAGACTCGTCTCACATGTGATTTTTCATAACAAATCGAAAGAGAGATGTTTATGATTAGTCAGAGTGGTGCACTGTTGCAGAACACTCCGCTTAAATAGTCCAAACTAAAAATTATTAAATAAATGTACCAATGTACTGCGTGACAATCAAATTTCGACTACATTTATAGTGATCAAAAACGAATTTTTGAATTCCACATCACATAGAGTAGGTATACATAATATTACTACTGGTAAAATATCATTATTACTAATAAATAATAATACACCGCGAGGCATACGTGATTTTTTTATGACGATTTATTAAAAAACTTCTTGTGCACACAGGCTTTAGGCCGGACGCACACCCAAAAGCAGTACAAAACAGCCAGGTTATTTCAGTGGGCACGCTGCGGGTCGAGGCAGTTTTTTTTTTCGCCGCATTGATGTGTGCGCCCGGCCTTGGGCTACAATACATTGCGGCCATTCCATTCTCGGGAGTAGTAGCTACATTGATAGAGGAAAATATCAACTCGTTTATGATTTTTGACATTCGATTCAAAACTATAGGGTACCACCGAGGCAAACAAAATATTTTACGTGAAATAACAACAAAATAAACAATTCCCGGGACACGCGGAATGTCAAGGTTCGCAAAAATTGTCTTCGAAATACGCACACACATTATCGTTAGTCTACTACAATATATTTTATAATATAATATTATAACAATTATTGCTCGCAATAAGTCCGCTAAACAAACTATACATACACTTGATTTCCTGAAGCCCTGAAAGCAACTCAGGCGGTACCTGAACAACAGTGTAGTACGGTCAAAGTACAACTCGATTCGTATCGCGTAATAGTGTGAATATTATTGTTATTAAAATATTAATAAAACACTATAATATCAATTAATATGCAATAAATAGTACATTTACACATAATATAATACACAAAAAAGCGATATAAAGAGAGCGTTAAAATATATCATCATCATAAAGGCCGCAACATTGTTCATCGATTATAATATTGTTATTTATTACTACAACAACTGCGCCGGCTCAATTAGAAACTAAATTGTCGAGAATTTGATTTATCGGGAGCAAAACTCTCAAACGCAATAAACATATTGGTAACGGACACTGTGTTCTAAGTTCTAACGCGGTGCTTCTCGATTTCAACGAATAATTAAATAATTATTATAATAATAATACATATTATCAATAAATAATAATGTTATCGCATCTGAATGGTTGGATGAACTGATAATGTTCACGACATTTATGCGCGGCTGTGTTTAGACATACCTAACCATATTTTATTAACAATTAATGAATTAAATATATTATAATATTATTATGTCTATCGTTCGTATATTATTATAATAATGATAATAATATTAAAATGTGTACCGGGTAATAATAATAATAATAATAATAACGATAATAATTAGAGTAGAGGAGTACGGACGGAGCAAAACAAGGAAGTGAACAGGTGGAAAGGTGTTGCCGTGTTGGGTTCAACGGCACGGCGACAAGGCTATATATTTTTTGATTTTAAGATGTTTAATTTCGAGGATACAAATCTCATTCGTGTGTGCGTGTAGTACAACTACTATATCGTCGTCTATACAATATAATAATATTATCATAATATAATAAATAATATAATATATAATATTATTATTATCTACACAAACGCACCATACGGTGGCGTTCCGTAGACTATTATAGTGTGTCGCGTGTGTGTTACTATTATTATTGCGTTCGACTGCGACGATTTCGCAAACACATATTTTTCAAAAGCACTTTTAGAAAAACTGTTATTATTCGTACATCATCATATGTTTATATATACCTAACAGGAAATCATCATAGAGACTAGAATTATTATATATTATTAAATAGTCTCCCAGCGGGCCACAAATATTATTTTGTCAATAGATCATGTGTTTGTTTTGTTGGTGGACAAAACAAAACATTCGTCTGTCGTTGTTGTTGCTGCTGCTGCTGCTGCTGTTGTTGTTGTTGTTGTTGTTCAATGTTCAGTCGCATTGGTTTACAACAATACTACACACACTACGCGTATTATCATTAAACCATCAAATTATTATTGTTTGTTAACCGAACGTTTTTTTTTTCCGGCAGTTGTTTTATTATTATTTTGAAGTTTGGCCTGTTAAAACGGTAATACATACATAACGAGGATTAATAAATTATTTTGTCGACGGCGTAAGGTGTTTCTCGTCGTATAGATAATCTCAAAATAAAACCGACAATGGGATATATATATATACATAGGTACTTTAATATTATAGGTTCATCCTCTCGACCACTGAAACAGATTATACTACTATACAATTATCGCACCATCGGGTTCCGACTGTCGACAAACCATATAAAACGACAATCTAAAAAGGCTATAAATGAAACGTCATAAATCGATGATCGATAAAACGTAACATTTTAAACTGCGAGCTATTCCTACTTATTGAATTTAACATAATATCGAACCGAAACACCATCAATGTGTATTGTGTATGACGAAACGTATTTCACACTTTTTTTTTAGAGTTTCACGTGATTAAAAGTATTTAGTTGGACGCAATTCATGCGCACTATATACTTGTAGCTTAATTGCTTAATATAAATATTAATTAATTCACGTGCAGTGGTGACTGCGGTTGATGAGGTATATATAAGGTATACCTTCCCATTACACACATTTATATATATACATAGCATATATAGATTATAGATTATTATGTCCAACGCTCGGAATGTCGATGAACGATTCAATAACGATGAATGATGACATTTCAAATTGTCGGATGAGATATACAGTCGGATGACATACTGTCTTATAAGTTACACTATTAAGTGTAATGTATAATAGGTATTAGGTATATTCCTGTTGTTTTCTCTGGTCATGTTTTTAATATTATTTTCCTAGAACTGCATCGTAATTTCAAGTTTCTTCATATTATACGTTTGATTTCCCTCACGCCCTGGTAGGTACGCGAATATTAATATATGTATTAATTTATTGTAAATTTAAATATGTACCTCATTTCTCCGAAATGATGGTATATATTATCTATTATTTCAAAATGGCAGCTATATTATTATTTATCAATTAACCAACATAATATCTGAACATCATTAATAGCTAAGGTACCTATATATTAAAATACTGCACTCATGAAATAATGGCAGTCCATATCTATTAGATTCTCTATATTATATCGTATGAACATTATTACTTATTCATATTATTATCATTAATTCTTTTAAACTTGAATCTCCTGATAATTCTCTATTATATAACATATTATTACTCATTAATTAAATAATTTATAATTGTCCCCAATAATATTATATCATAATATCTGTATGACTGCAGTGTGTATTCGTTACTGACATTTTATGATTATTTTTACATTTTATATTTATTATCTCAACAACTATTTATATTTAATTATCTATGCACTTATATAGTATAGTATATATTATAATTGTATTAAGTAAATATCTAAATCACCCGAGTTCGTTTTTTTTTTTTTTGATACATTGAAATACAATACAAATACAATTCTTTAGAATATATTTTTTTAAAAACTGTGTAAAACTCAAAAAATACCTCATGATTCATAAGTGATAATAAATTAAATGTTAATAGCAACCTTCAGAAGTAATCGCTGGTACGTAGTTAATAAATTACCCCGTGAGTACGTATTTTCAAATATAAATACTATTAGATCATTTATTATTGAATGCGCGTGTTTTAAGTGGCTCGTTAAAAACTTGCAGTTGCATAAACAAATATAAAAACAAAATAAATCAATAATTGAAGTGTGCGTTTAAAGTTGCAAAATTGTTGCTGACTTAAAAATGGAAAAAAAATAGCTCAGGGCTCTAAAGCGAACACATAATAATATTATAAACTTCAGAGAGAACACCGCCATACATCGCACGCAAAGGAAAGACTATCGGCGATCAAAGTGCATGTTCGTTTGTATTTTTTTCGATATCCGTTTACTCTGAGCGCAGTGTAACGGTTTTATTTCATTTATTACTTTTTTGTTCAAAAAAACGATAAAAATGTAAATCACTCTGCGTTTGACGAGCCCGTGGGTGTCAGTTAATACAATTTTAAGCAATAATTTTAGAATTTTTCAAGATCACTTAAGCATAATTAAGATCGATAAAAGATCTTTGTTTTTTTTTTAATGCGTTCTTTGACAGCATATAATATAGAACAGTGTTTCTCAAACTATGGGTAACAACCCACTGGTGGGTCCAGAGCCAACTTTTGCAGGTGAATCGCGAGGTATTTATGTTTTTTAAACTGTATATTATATGAACTTAAATCTCAAAGTATTATAATTTATAAATCTCGAAAACTACCCGAAAACCGTCATACCCATTCCTATTATTATATGTTTAGTCGAACGACGAGTACGTCGTTATCGTAAGATTTCTATAGGTATTACTTATTAACTTTTAATTTTTAGAACTACTTTTTCATTTCGTACAACCACGTGGGTCGAGATAGATTTTTGGAGAAAAATTTGGGCTAGGTCTATACCAGGAATAGAAAATCCATGGCAAAAACAACAATATTTATAATATTTTTCATAATTTAATGACACTCTCGGAAAAATTGTCCACCCCTGGTCAATACTACTGAAAAAGTAAGTTGCATGTACAATATTATTATAAAGGTATCATGTTTAAAATTATAACGCACTGTATATTACAATAAAACTTGTATAATGTATAGGTACCTATAAGTTAAGGTTGTATACGTAACCGATGCGTGAACGCCGTAAACAAACAAAAGTACGATATAAAAAAAAATTAAAGCGCGCGCGCACACAAATATAATATTATTGACCGCTCGCACGTGTCGCGGTGTAATATGTCGCAATGAATATTATCATGATGCGTATAATACGTAATAATATTATAATATAAATAATCATTATAATACTATATTGGGCATTACGCGTGAGGTCGCCGCGTGTGTGATAGCCACAGAGTAAAATTGAGTCTATTTTTTATAATTTTTTTTTTATATCGCACGCTCGGTAATAATCGAAATAATAAAACCCGACGACGCCGCGCTGGTGTTGACGTTCATTTCCCGTATAGTGAGCTACCTGGCGGGACACGAGGAACGGATGATTAAAAAAAAAAGAATTGAGAATGGTGCGCCGCACATAACATATCACAATAATAACAACAGCTTTATTTTTAGATTATTTTGTCCATTTAATTTCCATATTATTATTATTATTGTTTGTATGAACTGTGTAATATGCTGTTCTATTGTTATATTTAAAAATCCACCTATCTAATTATTAAGCCATAATAATATATATTATCTGTATTAATCTTTAATTGTCGAACTGAAATAGTTTATACTGATAGTTCTAAAATAAAAAAATAAAAAAATAAATAACAACAGCTATATACATATATATACTTGCTGTTTAATTAGTCGACAGTCGTGACGACATTAGATCGTCGCCCGGAGGAGGAAAAACGAAACTATTTTTTCAGAAAAACCGTTTTATTTTCGGACTTAATTTTGCTATATTATTACAGGCACACACACACTTATCTATTCACCTCGTAGCATTCCAATTACGCGTTATTGTTATTGTTATATTAATGTTTTTCGAGTTTTCGGTGGTCGAATAATGACGTTTTCTCGGTATTTTAATAACGATGCAGGTAATTCGTTTTTCCAGTTTCCACGAAAACTGCTGTTGTAGTGCTGTACCAAATTCTCAAACTCATTATTATTTCCCGTTTTAAAAATATCTGCAGTATACTAAAAAAACTAGTTAAATTATTTAACGTATAGCGAGGAGATTTAATAATAATAATAATAATAATACCTATGAAATATACGTTTAGTGGTTAACTTTTTTGTATCCTCGTTTTCTCATACCGTTTCAGCGTTTTTCCGAGAAAATGAAATTAAACGCGTGCAGACGCCGCCACTTAAAATCGACGGATGAACGGTTTTTTTGAACTTGTTTTTCATATATATTTCAAGGACGCGCATTGCGGTTGAAAAAGATGCGCGAGAGAAAAATTATAAAGTGACAATAAAAGTCATCATTGACTTCAATGGACTTCAGTTATTTTGATGTCGCAGTTCGTGGACAGCAAATCGGTTTTACCGAGAAAAACTGTTTTGAAAACGCAAAGGGGTCAATGACGCCGCCGCCGTCGCCATGACTGTAATGAGTTTTTTTCACTGACTTCATATTATTATTTAGCTTAAACAAAATGTCTACTAAACTAATAAACTAGTTTTCTTCGAAAGCCATCTGCTGCGCCATAGGCCCCTCCAAACCTGATGATATTATAAAGCAATGACAGGCTACAACAGGCCTACTACACAAACACACAAATACATTTAATAGTATGTACTATGTATACAAAAATCAAATTACGTGGTACTCACCTGTTGCTCTGTAGTCTCGGAATCGAAGGCTCGCAACTGCAGCGTCGAATATCAAATTATCAGTAAAACCGACAGTGGACGAAATTTAAAATGAGACATAGTAATATATAATACATAGTATATCTATATATATATAAAAATAAGTGTACATTTTGAATAAATTGTATAGCTCAAGATCCACCCAACCGATTTCGATAAAAATTTCAGGGCATATTAAGATTGATATGTAGATGGTTTCTGTAAAGTTTGTACGCTGTGCGATATGTGGTTCCGGAGTTATGGCCTCTTAGGTTAGTACGATGTTTCGCGCACGCTGAATTCCCCTAAACGGCTGGACCGATTTGAATGCATTTTTTTGTATATGTTTGAGTGACGCCCTAGATGGTTTAGATTCACAAAGTGGTATGGTGAGGGGGTGATGTAAGGTGCTCACACAGGGATTTTGTGATTTACGATGGAAATAATTGTTTATACATGGTTGCTATTGGTAACCATGGTTGCTATGTACTGTTTATTTATAGGGTTGTCAATGGTTACATATTTTATCTATACTATACTTAATATTATAAAGAGGAAACATTTGATTGTTTGTTTGTATTGAATAGGCTCCGAAACTACTGAACCTATTTAAATTAAATTTGGTACATAGATAGTTTAGACACTGAGAAAGGATATAGGCTACTTTAATACTAAAAACGGGCTGTAAAGGGTTGAAATAGGTTATGATATGTATTTTGCCCTCAACGTAACATCATTATTAATTTTTTTTAATGGGCAACGAAGTGCACTTGATCAGCTAAATATGAAAAAAAAATACACACGGGCGAAGCCGGGTAATTCCGTTTTCGTAAAAATAAACATATATTTTAAATAATATTATGTAATAAAAATAGGTACCATGTCGAACTACTTTTTTGTTTTAGTCCTTCAATACAAGATTCTCCCCCGTCCAGGTTACGACACGGTGACATCTACAGTTCACGAATCACTTCTTCTCATTCGATCGACAAAAAAATGTTTCTAAAAAATAATCCTAGTTTTTTTTTTTTTTTAATTAATTTTTTGTCCAATATAACAAATGTTTACAAAGTCATAGATTTACAATAAAAATACAAATAAACATGAATAAATAAATAAATATCTTCCTTGTTAGCTGGTTGGTCTTCTAAGAAGATATATTGTGGTAGGTGTGGCTTTATTCTAGGGTTACATTTTTTTCGCCATATTCGTCATGGGGAGCCGCTCCTTTGGTTTTATTTAGGTTATTGTTTAAGTTTTTGTATTGGTTAATTATTAATTATTATCCATGTTGGTATAGCTTGGGAAATTCGGTATCATGTGCAGTTGTTTGTACTGATTTGTACATGATATTCTTAGAAATCAGTTTTTCTACAAAATACATTTTTTTTATTTTCGTTGGGGAGGTGGCAACCATTACTGGGCATGTTAGTAGCCAGTGTCGTCCCGAGGGCAGGGCAAACGGGGCACACGCCCAGGGCCTCACGCCTCCAAGGGCCTCGCGTATAAACAATAATAATCGTGTAAATAAAATATTTTCAAACATTTTAGCAACTACTTAAAATTTAAATATGTCTCAGATAACTTCAATGTTAACATAGTAAATACGATCAGGTAGACTGTATCAAGAAGCTAACGATATAATATGTAATTGGTTTTTATTTTTGTTTAATTTTAGTGGTGGTGTTTATTTTTTCCTCAAAATGACGACGTCGATAATAACAACATGCCATTTTATATTATAATATATATTATATTATTATTATTATTGTTACTTGATATAATTAATTTAATGACATGAAACCATCAACTAAGATATATATTAAAAGTCTCAACAGAGATTAACAGGTTTAGCGACACTAGCAATTGAGAAAGACTTATTAGAAAAAATAAACTATGAAACCATCATTCAAAACTTTGCAGCACAAAAAAGTAGAAAAATCAATTTTATAGAGTTATTTTATACGTTTTGTAGATAGGTACAACTCCTATATTTCATTTTAAATTTTATTTTTATCTCAAAAATGTATTAAAAATTAAAATTATGTTGTTATTAGTATTGATGTAGAATTATATTTTCATTTTAACTTTAGTATTGTTCGAAGTTCAAACGTTGGTCATTATGTTCAAATAAAATAATTTTGTTTTTATTCTAAATAATTGTTTGGTTTTTTTTTAAGATGGAAGGCTTTGAAGAAAACTAAGATCATCAAGTTCCTCTAATTGTATTATTTTTATTTATTTTGGAGCATAATTGATTAGTAGGTTGTTCCATAAATAAATCCTATTAAATGTTAAAAATGTGTGTTCTAGCGCAGTATTTGTCAAACTGTGGGACGTTTACCATGGAAAGCACATAAGTAGTATGCAAAAAAATTGTAATTATTTTAAACATTAAATAGTATTTGTCATTTGATATTAGGTGGTTAGCGGTTTTATAAATATCGACGGTGTAGATGTCGTTTGTATTCGTAAAAATGTATATGATTCCTAAACACCCTTTTACAAGTAAATAAGGTATACATTTTTTGATAACAAATGAAGGTTATTAAGTAAAGTACGAAGACATTTTCGTAATGGGCAGGTGGTACTCGAGTACTTGACTAGGTAGTACGTATAACAAAATTGAGAACCACTATTCTAATGTACCTATGGATTTCGATATAATATTGTAAATCCAGGGCATTGAATTCTAATGATGCCCAGGGCCTCGCAAAACCTGGGAACGGCACTGTTAGTAGCAGTCTTAAATTATTGCCGTATATATATACCTGCGTTATAGAGCATTTCATCTGAAAGGTGGAAGTCTGGCTAATATAGAGGCCCGTAGGATTTTCATCCTGTGCATCCATGATTTAGTTTTTAAATGAGGGTCCTAGTTATAACGGGGAATAGTAAGTTCCTACACGAGACCTAGCAGGTAAACGATTACATACGTTAGTTCCTACAAATTAATGTGTTAATTCCTACACGAATATAAAAATCAGGTGTGTAAGTTCCTACTCGGCAAAAACCAGGTACTTATGTTAGTTCCTACACGGCGGAAAATTGATATATGTAAGTTCCTACACGGTAATAAAAGTTCAAATATCAGTAAGTGTATACTTAATCTATATTATGGATTAGACAAAATACAACAAAATAATAAAAATAGGTACGTTTTCATAAATAAATAGAATAAAATATAAATTAATAAAAATCGCATAATGCATTTATAATATACAGTATAATAAAAATCGAATAATACATTTTTTAATACGATTTTTATTATACTGTATACTCGTATTATCAATGCATTTACGATTTTTATTATATTTTAGTATCATCATCTATTTATTTATGAAAATGTACCTATTTTTATTATTTTGTAGCCTAATACATAATATAGCTTAAGTATACACTTACATTTGACCTTTTTTTACCGTGTAGGAACTGACTTACGTACCTGTGTTTTACGCAGTATAGGAACTTACATATGCACCTTTTTCTGTAGTATAGGAACTAACATATATATTTTTCTTACCGGCTAGGTCTCTTGTAGGAACTTACATTCGCCCATTATAACAATCGTCCGAATGTAATAACACCGCAATAAAAAGTACATAGTACACAAATACATTCTAACCCAAGTAGAATAAATAAATAGGTACTATATTTTCCAATACTTGGATTTTTCTACTACCTATTTAATGAAATGTACTGTTTATACAATAGCGATTCACTTTTTAAAAAAGAATTGTGAAAACTGAAAAGAAAATTATACATGGAAATAGAATGGAAAATGTAAGCATTTTAAAATAATTTACAAGGTATAGTCTTTAAAAACACTCAACATTTCTAAAACCCTTAATCCTAGGAAAAAAAGGTAAACGTAGCATACTATTGATATTAATCCTCTCTATACGATGAAAATCTACGAATCATAAATATGTTTTTATAATGTCTAGTATCGATATAATACATCTTACTTTAATAGAAATAATAAAATATAATTTAATAAATAACCATCATGGTGACAAAAATCTTACAAAAATTGACCTCGCAGAAAAAAAAAGTTTTATCCAGCTCTCTTTGATGTTAAAAATTTAAGCGAGCAGGCACGGGGTTAATCGCCCTGTCTATATGTAATAACAAATATGTAGTAAAATTCCGAGGCTTCATAAAACCAGCGTGTCTCGTATACGCGTCTATGGCACACGTCCCGCGTCGGGGTCTGGCGATGATAATAACGACTTCGGTGCACGTCGTATAAGCCGACTGCAGTTATATATATATATAATACTATTATATTATAAATGCCGTACTATATGTATATATAATGTACATGTGTAAAATGCGTATAATCATAATAACATATTGCACATATAATATATCGTTTTATTGGCGATTTGAACGCCGCCACCGCCGCCGCGTGCTTCTCGGCTGCAGGACTCGGGGGACTTTCACCCGCCATTAATATTATACGTTTTCTAACCGTATTTAACCGCAGTCGGAATATACTCGGAAACTGTCAAAGATTTATTTTTTATTTTTATATTTAATTTCTAATTTCTGTGGACGACGAGCAAAAACGGTACGAATATTGTTGCCTAAATTCGACGAAAAGTCAATGAACGTGCAAGAATTATAATACACTGCTGCGGCAGGTTAAAGAGATTAACACTTCTGTAGCTATATTGATAAATGATAATAATAATAAATTACTGTAAAACATAAAATATATAGCCTCCAAAATATAATTCTGTTTAAAAAAACATTATTGTCATTAGCACGCCGTACAACTCTTTCTTATTTTATAATTGATAAATTATAATAATCTCTGCAGTAAAGTTTTTAAATTTTGTACAAGGGTCAGGATAAAGTCATTGGCGATGGACTTTTCGAGTACTATTAAAAGCTATATGTAGAGGAATAAGTATTTGTGGTTAAATTAGTCGGGAAAGAAAATAATAAACGCGTTCGCGTCTGAAAGTTTAAAAGTTCATCCCGTCACAGGTCACTGTTATATGCGTAGGTATACAACGTTAATGTCTTTTGGCTATTTTTACTTAGCTTTGCATTTGATCCTACTCTTCGTCGTATATATAAAAATATACATTTGTTTTCGAACATTAATTGCTTTGCGTAGAAAAATTATCAATAGCTTTTGTTCAGTACCCATAATTTTAATCTACAACACCTCGCGCATGATAATTATTATTATATCGATTATCATTATTATTATTGTTTTTGCAGAATTTCTAATCTATATTTTATTGTTTTCACTGCAGCTAACGGCTGTTTATGCGAGTATGACTGTTATTTGAATTGTCACCATAGTTTATAATATTATTATATTGGTTTCGAAATGTTAATGTTGTACGTACATAACTGTACTGCAAGTCTGTACAACATATTATTCTGGCACAAACAATAGTCCACTTCCACATTGCAGTCTATAATATAGTAGCTTACATAATGTGTTTATTTTTTTTTAGTTAGCTGCGTACAAGTAAAACAGTAAAAGTTTCAACTTTTTTTTTCATTTTTAAAATTCTTTTGTGTTTACGATATTATTATTTGTTTTTTCTTTAAGCTAATTACATTTTACTCAGTTTGTTGAATTTATAGTACGTCGTCATTTTAAATTATAGGTAGGTCGCGTAGGTTAGGTATATAAAACATAATATTATAGGTACACGTTAATGCACGTCTCTTATTAATGTAACCGTAAATATTATACCGAAGGACCCGCGTCATTCGTCACTGCATACAATAATGTATATTATTGTGTTGCACAAGGCCTTAAATTACAATGTCGTAAACCGCGGTATTTCCGTTTAATTGCAGCCATCGTATGCGTAGGTATATCGTGTATATAGTCGTATAAATAATATTATATGTAGGTATAATATTATAATTATTGTAAACAGCGTATTAGCGTATATTATAATGACGTTTTGAAGAAAACTTACGCACCAGACGACTCTGCCTCCGATGACATGCGAGTCGTTCACGCGTGTGAAAAACAAGTGCATGCGAAATTATTATTGTTTGCATCCTTATGCGCGCGCGTGTAATTATTATTATGTCGGAAATACTATAATATAATATAATGGGTAGTCCGTTATATAATAAGTTATTACCGTCCGAATTAAAAAAAAAAAAAAACGAAAATTGCGTACACGGACTAGCTGCTGCAGCTGCCTGCAGTTGTACGCGTATTGTGTGGTCGCATGCGCGCTATATTTTTAATCGACGACGATTCAAGGTAAAAAAAAGGAGTGAACAACAGAGCGTTTATCCACGACCATCGCGCGGATAGTCGTAGTCACGTGTCTTTGTAATTATATACCTAAACCCGGGTATATAACGAAAGTGTCCGTCCGTTTTTTATCCTCGTGGTCGAAAAATATACATAATAATATTATGATCACGTGTCCGATGGATACAAATTACAAGTACCTATGTATACCTATCGTACACCTATACGACGCGTACGTCAATACGCGTTTTTATGACAATAATTATTGTATTTATATCATTTGTCGGGCGATTATTCCGTAACGCGTCATATTGATCAAGTATATCGATTATCGCCATATATACTGAGCACAGCACGATTAGTCGTAGACTTAAAATTAAGTACCTACCCATATTATGATGGCTATGTACTCGTCTTATCTGTAGCTATAGGTATAAATGTATAATCGCCATTTGTAGATATTATAGAAACTGTTTATATATATTAGGTACATAATATAATTATAGATTATATTATATAGCTGGTGTAATAATATATATTATCACATTATTATAGCGTATTATCGTAATATATACGACAAATCACGCGTATCACGCGACAACACTCGGCACCGTCGCGCTTTAAACCTCCAAGTCCTGCAAACGTCAAAGTTTTCGTCTTGTCCGACTTCAAAAAAGATTACCTATTTATAATTGCCATATTTTATCCGTAGGTACAGCCTTCCGAGGCAGTGACAGTCTGCAGACTATGATATTTAATATTTATATTGGTAGGTAGGTAGGTAGGTACCTATGTCAGGAATAGAGTTTAAATAATTTCGGTAAACAGGCACGTATCGAGGCGAGCTACCCCTCGATCGATATGCGCGAAATGATGACGATGATGATACGTTTGCGACGAAACATATATATATATATTTACAATATAATAATATATACATAATATTAAATATATATATGCCTATAAAATAGTAGTCATGTACGCATATCCATTGTAGGTGCGAACGATGACGTCACGTGGTACGCTTAAAATTTACTCGCGCGCGCGTCAGTGTCTGTGTATATATATTCATTATAAATCATGTAGCAATAGTATTTTAGAGCCATATATATACTGTTGTACTGTATACTTACTGCTTTTGACACGCAGAACAAAAAAAAAACAACCACATATCATATTATTATTATTATGTGTGTATATACGCACATAATAGTAGGCGCCTCGCAGTATATACCTACATATATATATATGCGTACAGCGCTGCAAAATATACGTGAATCCTTGGATATATATAATAATAATACGCGCTGCTTAATATTCTCGGGTCGAAAAGGCTATTATCGACTTTGATTGATGGTTGTCAGCGTGCGTCGCGTCGCTGCAGCGCAGACGATGATGACTGAAAGTTTCGTACTTATATATTTTATCTTTTTCGTAACACACGATTGTCGCCGCCCGCCGTACGTACATAAATAAACGAACACGATATAATATATAAACGCCGTTATATTGCATAGGTATATGCACCAGATACCTAGGTAGATACTATACACTACGCATACACATAATAATATACAATACATATATCATTTAACGTATTATTATATTATATATGTGAGTGGAAACGAAATCGCGAGAAACGTCTTAAACTCGTTTGCGGATTAATATATAATAACATAATGTATAATATATTACACGCATGCAGTACAGTACACACCGCTTAGACGCCACCTTACATGATGACGTATACAGTATTATACTTACATCACTTATTCCGATTACAATAGTAACGCGTAAACTATATTATAATAAAATATACCATGTACACTCGTTTGGGTAATTCGATCCGTCTTAAAACTCGCCGATTTGCAGCAGGCCTCGTTTGCGAGTCAGCGTATGCGTTCGTCTATACAGAGTGATTCACCGAGCATTCTCACCCCCATTTTAATAATAAACTTATTCAACTTGTTCAGATTTTCGGAATTTTCAAATATACTTCAAGACTATATTTTCAGATTCTTGAAAATATGTTGTGTACAGTGAGCTATATACAAAAAGGGTGTCCTGCGGCGATACAAACTTCTGTTTTTCACACGAAAACCCTTATTTTTACTACAAATTATTGAGTGTATATTTTTTTTGAAATTTTCGATGTAGTAAATTCAAAAACCAAACGAGTAGTTTTTCAGTTATTTAAATATTTACACTAAGGATAATAGTCCTTAAAAATGGTATTACAAAAATATCTAATATAATATGTAATATTGGACCTATAGTATTTATCATAGTAAGACCTTTTTTATAAATTATAAATATTGATAAATGAATATTAATTACTAAAATTTTCAAATTTCCATAGACCCCATATCTTCCAAATCTATTATCTTCATGGATCTATTATCTTTAGGTAGTACACAAAGTTAAATAACTCAAAAACTATTAGTTCGAATTGTGATTTTAATACGTCAAAGTTTTCAGTAAAATTATCCGCTTAATAATTTACGGTTGATATAAGAGAGGGTTATCATTAAAAAAAATAAGTTTGTATCTTCACAGCGCACTCCTTAAGTAAAAAAATCAAAAAATCCCTAGAGAATTTGAAAAAATTGATTATTTAATGAAAAAATAGAGGTGAGCGCATGCTTGGGGAATCACCCTGTATATAAGTATATAATATATAATATACTACTATAATACACGTGCAATTTAATATTATATTGTCATGACGTCACAAACTCCGTTCAATATATTATTATACATATGTGCATAATTTTTAACGTACCCATATGTATTAAAATGTATAATGTTTATCTGGTGGCGTTAATATTTGTCATTACACCATGTTATTAATTTATTGTATATACTGAGCGACCGCCGCCGACCATCCCGTATAGTCGGCAAAATATCGGATAGGTACCTCGGTGCTCGGTCGCCAATAAATAATTGTAACTTACAATGGTAGTTATCTGAATGTTTTTGCGGGTGGGTAGTTCGTCGCCACGCGAAAGACATAACATCATAATTTAAATCATATTATAATAATGTTTGTATTATCATAATATGTTTATGTTATGTTGGTATATTAACATAAATATTATGTTTTTGGGTCGGATACTGCTTTTATTTTTTTTTTACAAGGCCGATTTTCGTAACGTCTTCGTTACCACGGTTACCTATTAATAACATTTTATTAATATTATTGTATTAAAGTAGATGTATTATAATTATTGATATTCGAAATTATAAAAACATATATTTTATGATTCGTATAGATTTTCCTTGTAGACACAATAGTAGCATGGTACGTTTACCTATACTTAACTTTTTTTTACCCATATATACTATACTTACCTTGACAAAAATGTAAAACGAAACTATATTATTATTATTAGGTGTACAATATTATGAGTATAATATAATATAGGTACTATGTATGTAGAACGCCGTAGTCATCGTCGTCGTCATCGTACAGGTATATAATACGACGCATAACGTCCATAATTGTTTGGGAAAGTAAAATTCTTTAGAAATAATACAATATTCGTCCTTAACCACCGCGGCACGGTTTTTTAGAAATAGTGTACCTACGTCAATATATACCATTATTTACTATATACTATATACCCATTTATTCGCATTGCAAGTAGGTATTAGCACTATTACATCGTATACGCGTGTAAAGGTAGGTATTATATTATACTATATAGGTACTCCCTGGTTTATTAAATTTTATTTAATATTGTTATCATTACGACGACTGGCGTGCGCGCGTATTGTTCAATTAAATTACGTTATATAATATTATACTAATATACAAAGGTATATAATATTATATATGTTGCTATTGCGTTTGACGGCCAAGTTTGTGTATAACATATAACTACTTTGGACGTTTACTAAAAGACATTTGTTTTTCACGTTCTTTTTTTCCTACGCATATATATCATACGAAAGCACTCGACGCTGACGCTAATGTCAAAGAAATATGTTATTATGTTCTCCATTCACGAGCGGAATAGTGAATTTGGAGAGCTGGAATTTTTCTCTGGTTCGGACAGTATACTTTTATATTATTTTCAAAACTTAATATTACACAGCTGATGCATTAGTGGCCTAGGGCTCGGAGTCCGTTGCATTTTCATGTTTTTTTTTTGAGGCTAGTATGGATTTATTGCTAAGTAAACTTGAAATTAATTTCGCGACACCGCATCATACGAAAAAAATATAAAAAGTTTATAACGCATATTTAGTGACTTATTTTAAGACCATATTTCTCAATTTTACCATCATAAAGAGCATATTTGATGATTAATGATAAGTTTATAATACAATTTGAAAATTTGGCAGTTTAAAAAAAAAAATAATCTTAATGTAGGTATATATCAAGAATTTTTACCAGGTATTATATTGTATCGTGTTTTTCAAATCCCTATAGTTGACATAAAATTTCTGTTTTTATTAATAAATATTTAATCATCATGATTCATGATTATAAAATATAAAAAGATTTTTTAGTTTAATAAGTGCATATTTGTACTTTTTTATGCACATAAGTGCATTAAGTTCCCAGCCCATATGCATTACTAAGTAATTTATTGAATTCTGACGACTGACACAGTGACACCATATATCATGGTCTTACCATAATACTTTATAATGAACAATTCTTGCGTAATATAGCAGGTTTATCAAGCTATATGATAATATAGGACAATTAATGAGCTAATTATTAAATTATTCGCGATCGGTAAAATAAAAGTAAACTTAGGTAGATTCGATGATGTTCCCTGTTGTCATAAGTCCCTCAACTGGATCTACCACTGTAGTTGCTGTTTTCGAAACGAATTGTTTTCAACGTATTTGCAGGTATGATAATAGAAAGGGATATTTGCATATCACGGACAATCTTATAGTTAACTCAAAGTCGAAGGGATCGATCAAAAAGTTTGAGTTATATCCAAAAATTCGAGTTAAATAAATATAGGATCCTTTGAAATTCTAGGGGCCGGAGAAAAAGATCGACGATTTTGAGTTAACACGCAAGTTTATCGTCTGTATAATAACACAGTATTAGATATTTTGCTAGGGTTTTAAATTTTAAATATTTTATATTTCACTCCTCATGAAATATTGAAAAATATTTTTTTTACATATGCAGTAGGAACGCAGATGAATGATGATAGGTATTACTATATTAGTATTTATTAATTATTATTTATTAGTTATTAATGTTATTACTCATGTCTTATTTTGTAAAAGAAACCTTAAGACCAGCTAAAGTACCTGGTAGTAAATTAAGTATTATTGTATTATTTCATACCTGTATTTGTTTGGAGATGAATAATATTATTTTGAACGTTTTGAGAAAAAAAGAAAAATACATAATAGAGAAATTGTATTGTAATGTGAATTAATACAATGATAATAAATTAATAAATAATAATTCACAAATTTATTGGTAAGTATATGATAATTGATTAGTGATTACTGATTACTGATTAGGTCTAGTCGGTCTAGGCCATCTTCAGAAATCCATGGACACTATTGCACTAGTCAGTATAATAAACAATTTGTGTATTCATACAATAGACATAGGCAATTTTAAACCCGTTCTTCTCTCACCCTAACTAAACTGGTGTAACTTGAAAAAACTTGTTTTCTATTTTTTTTTTTATAATTTTGGTACATTTTTATGTTTCACGTAAATGAAATATTTCATGAAAATTTCAGAAAATAAATTTCATAACATTTTAAAACTCTATAGATATTATGCTATACCGCGTGCATAACGCGATAAGTTAATGCGTATATGCATAGTACATACATATTTTGGAAACGCACGTGTAACAAAAAAACAAAATACTCATATTTAATAGTATAATACCCACTGATTTCCGTGGAGCATTTCGGATGGTTCACCAATAATGTACACCTTTGATATTATAATGTAATTAGACAAGTACACCTCGGTGTGGTGGATATCGCGCACATTCAAAACTACACGAATTGATTAACGTACATAAAAAAAATTACAGTATTTCTCTATTTTCTTTACGAATCGTTTGGTCGGACGCTACCGAACCACACTGAACGCACAAATCCAAAAAACACATTCTTCGAATCGTCGCCGTCGCGTCGTACAATAATATAAATACGGTTCAGCAGTCGTCGCCAACGTGTACTCGCATATACGGAGGATTATTGAGGTATAAGCACGGTATATACCAGTATATAGGTACAAACGTTGAAACGTATCGTACAAACTCTTTGGTGTTACATTAAAAACAACAACAACACCTTAATCCGTCGACGGACATATAATAATATTGTATACGCGCGCCGTTTCGAATGTATATTATATTTTCAATCAAATAATATTATCAATCGACGAGTAACAAACATAATCGTATACCATCGCACCACTCGTTGCTCGTTCACCTGTGATTTACTTTAATACCTATCAATACGAAAATATATAATATATATATGTACATGCACGTGCATCGTATTATTAAATTGTACTGTATATATATAAATTATATATACCATATAATATATATCTGTCAGGGTGATTTCTTTTATCAAGCAACTCTTATTATTTCAAAAAGTGTAAATATTTTTTTACATAGTTTCAAGTAATTTACAAAACAACTTTTTTATTAAAAAATTATATTTTTTATCCTTATAATTTTTTAAGTTTTTTAACATTTTTGAATGACAAAATGTAGTTTTAATTTTATATTCCAAAACTTCATTATTTTCCAAGAATCTTGATACATAAAAATCGAATTTAGGACGATTAGTTTATGAGTTATAAGTATTTAAAGTTTAGATGAGCAGAGTGGTGTGGTACGGGGTTACCCTGCGAAATGTTTGTCCACTACTCCGTTCATCTAAACTTTAAATACTTATAAGTTATAACTCAAAAACTAATCATCCTAAATTCGATTTTTACGTATCAAAATTCTTAGAAAAATATAAAGTTTTGGAATATCAAATTAAAACTACATGTTGTCATTCAAAAAAGTAAAAAACTTAAAAAATTACTTGAAACTATGTGAAAAAAATGTTTCAAAAATATTTACACTTTTTGAAATAATGAGCGTTGTTACTGTTTGATAAAAGAATCACCTGGTATACATAATATTGTATACCAGGCTCGTGACTAGGACTTTTTTTGGGGGGGTGTTTTAATTTTATGTTTAAATATAACATATAGGGGACATCACACACTCTCTATTATTGTATAGTAATCAATCTTCGTATTGATATCAATCATATAACTGCAGAACTATAATATATTATGACAACATATTTTGCAGAAATTTGAATCGTACAGTACCTACACACATTTTTTGTACAAACACGGCCGAGAGGGGGGGATGTTTCGAGTTTCCAACACTCATAACACCCCCTTGGCTTCTATACGCCACTGTTATGTAAGTATAATGTACTCTACATAGATCACTGCAGGGACACTCTCACGTGTCGAGACACGTCAACCTGCAGGGTGGGTAGTAAAATATTATAATATCGTCGAAGAAGATAATATAACGAGACAATATTTTATTATGTCGTGTAGGATATGCCTATATTATATGTCTTGTAGGATATGCCTACTAGCCTACTGCGATCGGATATTAATTGAGGGAAACCTCAAACCGTTTACGGATTTTCGCGTGGCTGTAGCGTATAATAAGTTTATGATAATAAAATATTATACACTCTTTTATACACAGCGCTCGTTTGTTATTATCATTATAATATTATATATTATTAATGCGCTTCTTCCGGACCGCCTGCGTCGCGTCCTTTTACGTCATATTCTCGTATAATAATCACACACACACACTCGCTCGCGCACGTTTCACTCGAATACAATAAAACCGCCGCCGTCGGCGGGCGAAAACGTGTACTACGCGGCGCGTATATAATAAAATAATACGCCGCCGCCGCCGCCGACGACGACTACTACTACTACGACGTTAATGAGCTATATACGGGCAATGGTTAATGAAAATGCCTCGTCGTCGCACATGACCCAGATTTTGAGAGCTCGGTGAAAACGCATAATATGCGCCGTATGTATTTATTATTATTATTATATTGTATACTTATGGTTAGAAAGTGATTACCTATATAATATATGAGATATATACTCGGCGATACTGCGTCGCGCGAATTGTTAGACGGCGGTGGCGGCGGCGGCCGACTAAATATTATGTACCTACATATAGATAGGTAAGTACATTATTATTATTATTATTTTACTTCGCAGTTAGTATATACCGGCTAAATGTCGCCGCAGGCCCGGTGGCGCAGGAATCGATTTTTTTATTGCGCATGGAATAAAATATTCATCCCGGAAACCTACACACACCCCCCGTGAACGATATATATTCTCCTTCGCATCTCCGACACTAAATCGAAAAAAATACTCTCATGAGCGGGGTTTGCCGACCACCTTGCAGCCACCACATGCAAACCGTCGCCGCTGCCGCGATGCTAATATACCACGCAGGAGTATGCTTACAGGGGGATGGGGGGTGAGCGTCATCCCCCCCTTTGGCTTTTTTTTTGTTCGTTTATAAAATATACGATTGAGCAATGAAAGTATACTTATACCTCTGTCTGAGAACAGTCAAAAACGCGTATCCCCCCCTTTTCAATAAAGCTGAGCACTGATACCTGCACGCCACGCGGGTAAATAATAAAGACTTATGGCCCACATAGCTGCTGCAGCTACAGCATGAACCTACCCGTATAATATATATTATTAGGCCGCATAAATATGGTCGCCATAAATAAAGGACGTTTTACTACCCCGTAGCTCCCAGTGGCACAGTCGTCCTCATCCCCTTGCAGCGAATAAATTATTGATAACCATCATAATATACAAGAGACTCCGCGGCGGTCCTCAGGTGTTGTGCGAAAATACCTACTCGGTAAAAATGGCTTTTCTCTGCCTTGCTGCAATTATTATATATATATATATATATATAGAGTGTTATATCCTATAAAATACTTATATACTTAGTACACTCATTGTGTACATTTCTGCTGTATTATACATAGTGAATACATTTTCAGCGTTTACTTTGCGTCTGGTTAGAATATTTTTGGAAAACACTCAAGAATTCAATACTTAATAAAAAAGTTTGGAAAGCTGTGAATTTTAATAAAATTCTAAAATCGAGGTTGAGGGAAAATGGTTTGTGATTGAAATTCCGTTAACATCATAAAGTTTTGTATGTACCTACTTTTAAGTACTTACGACTTACCTACATATTATAGTTAATATATTTTTTGTGTATGTAACTCGACACACTTTGTGTAATATGAAATTCGTTTTGTGGATAGTACGAAATTATATAAAGTTTGCAATGATTAATAATTAAGATAGTATTTATATTGTTTTAATTAATAACAAATTATAAGTTGTTTTATCTGTTAACACATAAATAATATTTGACGAGCTTTGATGATTTTTTCGATATTTGTGAATTGTTTTCATATTTTATTAGACATGGAATTATGATGATGGTTTGGACTACGGTATCCGATAATTTTCCACAAATATTATATTATGCAAATACAAAAATGACAAAAAATAAATAGGCTCTGAATTGTAACGGTATCGGGTACCTACCTATATACTATATATATTATGGTATATGCACACTTACTACATATTATGTATGAATATTCGAGAGATAAGAGTGTTTTCGCGGATTTACGGTTCGCGTGACCGTCGTGAAATTCCGTTTTTCTATGCACGTTATGCGGCGATTATTATACTCTTTATATTTTCATATTTTTTTTTTTCACTTGACGCGAGTTGGGTTTTTATCGACGATTGTCGTCACTGCAGTAGTGGAGAATGTCTATGAATATCAGCGCGAATTATAATATTTTAGTCCCGGGACCGCGAGTTTCCAATCGCGTGCGCAGTATTTTATTATTTGCATACAATAATATGCATAGTTTTGCAAAGTCTCGAAGAAATTCTTTTCTCGATTAATCGCGAAACCGCGTCGACTGCTGTTGTGCTATAAGACATATCGTACTGCTTATTACTTAGCATTACAGTCACGGATTAAAATATATACCGTCCCGAACGCAAATTTTCTCGTGTAGATGACGTATTGAAATATCGTCGTTACTAGAATGTGTGGTCTTCGGTCACACCTCCCCCCCCTCCCCCGTAACTCTAAGTAAAAGCTCAAATAATTTTTTTTAAATATTTATGTTATATTATGCAGTTACGAATTATGAAAATTTAGGGAAAATGTGAGTAGGTATTATACGCTACATAAATGTGAGTACCTATATACATAATACTGGTAGGTGTAAAAACAGATAAAAATAGCAGAGTGAGCTGTTGTGTACCAGGGACACCAAATATAAAATTTTATATTGCTATTTTTTGTAAATTTGAAGTATTTTAGATTTTAAGTGCTATTTTTCAAGTTTTTTGATATTATGCATAGTATAATGATTTATTTTGTATTTTCATAAATCTCGTTTATGTTGAATGAGAAATAGTAGAAAAAAATTGTCATTTATGTGAATCTGTATGAAAAATACCCACATTTTCGTTTCATCTTAAAATATATTTTTATAGTATTGGCCTATCCAATAGCATACAATTATGACTTCTAATCGGTTGTACCAGACACAAGTCGAGGTTTTTTTTTAATTTTACTATGTACAGTTTTCTTGTTAGCTATTGTTAAAAGAAGAAACAAATTGTTTTGTTTTTTTTTGCTATTTTTCATATTTTTCATATTTTTAGGGCATATTATATAACACTTATTTCAGTCCTTTTAAGTGCTATACAATCCGAGCCCTGAATTAATAGTATACAACATCCGATTATGAAACAAAATAACAACTAGTTGCTACAATAAGCCTACAACCACAACTACCACAACTACCACCATTACCATCACTACCACTACTACCACTAATATACAGTCATACGGACTACTACTCCATTGTCAGCAGCATTATATGCACACACACACACACACACACTCGCCGCTCGTTACATAACACAAAAAAAATATTATTATATAAAAGCCAATTAATATCAATTTTCTTCCATTGTGTTGTTAGCCCCGTGCAGCGTCGCCGCACGTGCAGAGTTCTTCGTATATACGCACGCCGAATTCGATGGTATACAGCACAATATATTATATATAATTTTATACCCTCCTCGTTTTTCTTTTCGTCTTGCTTTGCTCCAATAGAGTAAATAGGTATAATACTAGGTACGTATATATAAACAAGCCAAACATTTACGGCTTTTCACGAATTTTCTCCGTACTCGCCCACAAACGGTTTGCATTCAGCCCGATGCGGTTTCCCGGGAACTGGTTCACGTGCGCTCACGTTAATATAATATTCAGATAATAATAATTGCATTTCTCCTGGTTTGTTGTGAGGGGGGGGGGAGAGGCACACGTGCGTAATTACGCTTTTCACGACGGCACGCGCGCGCAACAGTATATAATATAATACTATTTATAGTGGCATATAGTAATACAGTATATATATTATTATGTTCTACTTCTATAAGTTATAAATTATAATATTATGCATACACCGGCTTCTCGGTAGTTCATACCGGCTGTGTATACTGTATATACAAGGTGATTCTTTAAAATGCCAACTTTTTTTTGTAGTTTATAATATAATAGCCTATAGAAACTTATAAGTTTCTTATATTTGTTTGAATTACAGCATATTTTATTTTTAATTAGATATTCTGAGCAAAAGAATATTATTATTCTGAGAATTTCAGTATACTTTACACAAAAATTGAATTTTGTACGAAATATTCTCAAAAACATTTTAATGTTTCCCGAAACGGTGAGTGTCTTTGAGTCAAATCGATCGACCCGTAAAAACAATAAACATATTATTATTATACTAAACGTCTAAACGACATCACACGATGTTACGTAGAAATAATTAAAATAAATAATGTTTGTAAACCACAAGAATTATTTACTGGTTATGTCGTTAAACTGGGATGTTGGCGATTTTAATTTCGGAGAAGTTGGCATAAATCACAATTTAAGTATAACATAAATATGCAATTGTCAATAGGCTATAATATTTTAAATGTAATATACTAATATACAATAAAAGTATAAACGCAGACTGTATATAATATTGAAGTCAGTGGAACAACAACTGAGACGCTATATTAACAAATAATGATTATTTTTTAAAATATAAATTTCGTCAAAATTAGAACTTCAAATGCTTTCATAAAAAAAGTGTATAGGTAAGTTTCTATTATTATACTTCCACGTTTTTTAAATGTATATAAAAACAACTCACAAGGGTTCCTTCTATTATATAATTCATATAAGCTGTATTTAATATATTTCGAAGCTCTTTGGCCGAGAAATCTTTTTAAAAAAGTAGAACATTTTTAACGTATATATTAATAGCTGAGAAATAAATAAAATATTTTTATGTATCATGTCCATAAAACATTGGTATAAATATTTGGAGAAAATGTCAAGTCCTCACAACCGTATTTCTTTTCGAATATAAACGAAAAAGAAAATTTGATTTTATTTTATTTTTATCTAAATGGCGTTTTTAGGGTACCAAAACTAAAAATTGTTCAGACGGACATACCTGCAATGCGAAATCAGGTCAGTTTCCTGCGTCATCCGTGCATATAGTGCAGTTGCGCGCATGTTATATAATAATTATTATATTGCTCTGACGACACAAAGGCGGCATTTCTCACAATCGTATATATATATTATATAATTCGTCTGAAAACGGAAGTGTCCCTTCGTGTAGTTTGGAGCCCATGGTCATCTGTAGTCGTCCCTCCCAAGAAAAACAGAATATACACGTGACGGACCTCTATCGCGTCACGTGTTGTCCGCCGGTGCTATTGAGCTGTATACCCGCGCTTGTATTATATATTTATATTACAGAATGATTCACCAAGCGCATGCAGCAACCCACCCCGGGTTTTATCCTTGAATATGACTAATATATTCAAATTATATTTTTTTGTGGCATGTTAGATATGCAATTTAAGGAGTATCCTGTGAAAGCATATTATATAGGACTATGTCGTCTATATTATTATTTGCAGCACATAAAGTTAAACAAAACTAGGAAACTATAATCGTTCGAATTTTGATTTAGACGGATCGAGGTTTTCAAAAAAATCAACTGATAAGAAATTTATAATAAAAAAGGTGGTATCGAAGGTGCTATTGAATAAAAGAAGTGTTTGAGGTACCACCATCACGGAACACTCCGATAAATACATTATCTGCAAGTACCTATGTAAAAATACAATTTTCTAGTATTTTTAAAAAATCCAAAACTCAGAATTTAAAAAAAAAAATGCATTATTATAAGGGATTAAGAAGGGGTCAGCACTCACGGCAAGGAGCTATAACATTTCATAGCTTAAATAACAGTATAAGTATACTTATATGGCTTCGTAGACATCACGAGGGCATGTTTCGGACGAGAAATAAATATGTCGCATACCTACTAACCGATCGTTCGGGTCGTCGGTGAGGATATGAGTGCGTGGATGTGATCGCCTGAATGCATATTATATTATCATCAGGAGGAAGTCTACCTATTTAAAACCTATAAAAGTACATGCGTTTAAATAGATATGCGTTTTATTGTTTTGCAGATATTTTTTATACATTATAATAATTATTTATAATAAATCGGCATAATATGCAGTACATTAATAATATTATATTACCATAATTATATATTGGTGATGCGTCTAGCCTCTATTGGACCTGCATCACGTATGCGGTTTGGCGCTGCTTAAAGTTCTATCCTCCACAACACCAAATACACACAATATTTCAATTTACACGTCTTTAAAATATATATATGGAAATAATGTTCACCATGGACCGGCTTACCATTAATCAAGCATAGCACTAACATATATTAGGCATCAAAACTAGTATTTTTTTAGGGAGCCGGTGGTTATAACTATGACTCAAACAATATAAATAAGGATTGCACCATCATAAATATTATTATGTAAAATTCATTCTTATGTATTTTATTTTAAACAAATATTGACAATTTCATCTATATTATGTATAATATAAGCGCGATGAATCGTCATCAAAGCAATTTCTGAAACCTAACATTTCCTTGTTGATTCCACGAAAACGTTTTTAATCAACCTACATTGTCGAATAACTCCTATAAACTTATCTAAACTTAACTCTCGAGCGTATTAATGGTTATTATAGTTATTAATCATCACTATTGCCAGCCAGTAAACAATTTAAATTCAAATTTTCATAATTTATATTATAGACTATCGAAAAACTAAACATCTTATATAGGTACCTATATAACTTCAAAGTGCGTACGGGCCACGGGGTATGATGGTTATGATGTAATATAATATATTGTATGTACCAGGTACCTACATAAAGAAATATGCATACGCAATGTTTTAATTGAACATTTGAACCTGAAATTTCACCATGGACCCTGGCCCAGGGGGTCTCCCTCCTATATACGCCACTGAATTATGGATGTCAAGTGTTAGAAACCCCGCAGAACTGCTCTATTCGTATAATAAACGTACATTTATAATGCATATTACAGACATGTCATACACGTGGGCCACGGCTCGTTTTTTTTATGGCCAGTGGCTTCCAATATTAACGATAGACGACTAATAGTAAATTAGAAATTAAAAAAAATTATTACTTTTTCATTTCGTGTCACAACTGTATAATATGTTGCAGCGAGGTATAGGTACATCATGTTGTTTTTCTGTCTTATTTTCCGATATAAACCGTAATCTAATTAGTGTCGTTGATAGTGTTTTGTATATTTGATAATAAAAGTATAGACTGCTATAGATTATACAATTAAAAATGTGTATAAAATGTTTTTTTTTTTTTCGATAAATTGTGTGGCCCGCCGCAATACGTTTGGCCCAGTTAATACTTTGGAGTTTGACAAGTCTGGCACAATATGTCACTTTATTCTATCGACCGTGGGTGATTGGTGGGGGGGGGGGGGTAGTGGAGGGTCTGGGTTGTCTACGAGTAGGTTACCGCCGTGTGCATCATCGCGGAAATTGGAACGTTTTGCGCACGTGTTGATGTGGCAATTCGTCTTTGCGATACGACACCCGACACTGTCTGTATATCAAGTACACAAAAAATCGGTTATTGTTGTGTTGCAGTCGTAGGTAAATTAGTTTATGGCACTGCGGCAACGGTTATTATCGTATGATGTAGCCATATATAGGTGTGATATTGGATCTATAGTATACTTGGGGACCATTTTTAAAAATCATCAATGTTAATAGATAATATATTATTATTTATTACCAAAATTGTCCAAATCACTAAATTATAGCACTCAAATCTTCCAAACCAATTATTATGGAAATATTATTACTATAATCCTTAATATATACAAAGTCAAATAACTTGAAAATAAATAACTCTTTCGAATTCTGAATAAGTATATCAACGCATTTTCAGAAAACTCCTCTTATATTGATTCTCGTTTGAAAAACAGAAGTTTGTATGGCTGTACAGGACACTTTTTCGGTAGTGCAAAAAATCTCAAGAATTTGAAAATGTGGTCTTCAAGGCGTATAGTCGAGAATTCCAAAAATCAGAATTTGAAAAAATTGATTGTTAAATGAAAAAATGGGGGGGAGGTGAACGCTGCTCGGTGAATCGCCCTGTATAATAATATATAAAATAGGCTGCGCCCGACATACTTACTCGCACATAACAATAATTACTATACCTATATATTATGGTATTTTATTACCTTGTAGGTATATAAACGCGCGCGCACACGAAAATGCCGGAAAGTGTTCGTCTCCCGATTTCGGAGGGAGCTCTGCGTTCGAGCGGCGGCGTGAGAACGAAACCGTTACCGCACCGTCGTCACCACCGCCGCGCCCGCACGCACCGAAATACGATCCGTCTCTTATTTTGAGCCGCGATGTGCGGTATGTGTATTATAGGTAGTGAAGTATACTATAGTCGTCGTCGTCGTCGTCGTCGTCGTCATCGTCGACGATGTGACGCCGTTCGCTCGTGATATATATAATATTATTTTCATTATTGTTATTTTTACTAGTAGAGCGGCGGCGTAAGTTATTACCGTATATGCGCTGTGTTCGCCCGCACGGTTCATTGAGCCCACCCGACGCACGTGTAAACCAAAAATAATAATAATAGTCAGAGTGTTACAATAATAATATTTTATAATATAATATATGACTGGAATGGGCGGATAGACCATTTTTGGACTGCCGGGAAATTCTGAAAAATTCCCCTACACGAAAAAGCCGTCAAGGGGTCATTGCACCGTCAAACGATAGAGAATAGAGTCCCATTGCCGAAATACGGTGGGGGGCCCATCGGGAAATTCCCGACTTACCGGTAGGCCATCCGCCTTTGCAGACGACTAGGTAGAAATACGTAAACACGTGGATCCGGCCACCCCTCCGGCTACCACTTTGCTTTGAACGGGCGGTATAGTTCTCTCTGTTTGGAAAATATTTTTCGGCCGAGACACATAGGTATCATACTTTGCATTTTTAACTGAATTGTTATAAATTATAATATTCGGATTTGTATTATATAAATTGTCATCATGGTGCACAAAGTGGCTCAAAATAAGTGGTGGGGGGGATGCCTTACAATTCAGATTTCCTCATATAATCATGATATTCATAACATGTATAGACGTATGGTTTAACAAAGGCCAAATATGGTTTGGGCTTGAGGCGGACAAGAGTCAAAACTACGAGTACAGAATAGCTCCCGATATTTTTTAAAATATATATTCATTCCTAAGTCAAAAATAGACTTGTCTTTATGTCCTCAAAACTTTTTCTATTAACACCTATGTAAAAATTACTTAACTGTGTGTATTTTCCATAGGAATACCTAAAATTTTAAACTGAACCTTATTTAAGACACAAATGTTTAAACTTAGTATTTTTCTTTTTATAGTTTTTACACTAGTTCAATACATGTTGTTTATATTGTATCAAAACTCTACCTATACTATTGAACAAAAATAAAAAATGATCTAATATTTAAAAATAGACAAAGAAATAACTTATTTTTAAATTTACTAGAAAATAAAATTAGCAACTGATTGATTCACATATAATACACATCCGCTTAACAACAAAATATTGTCAAAAATGACGTTTAGACATTTTGGCATATTGTATATGTACATCCCTACAGACATATTATTCGCTCCGTATAACAAAGTTTAAATTTAAGTAACAAAAAAAAATTTCTTGAAAAATAAATAAAAAAATATTTTTATTATAAAAATTTAAAATTTTCTCCTAGATGAAAATATAATCCCAGTACAATACCAATTTAAATGATAAATGAAATAATTTGAAAAAATTAACTGAATGCTTATGTGTTAATATGTGTACTTCATTTTACAACACAAGTTTTGGGGGAGGCGACGCGTTAATTCGGGACAAAATAAATAGAGGGATGAAAAATGAAAATTTAAAAAAGTAGAGGGACTCCTTCCTCCTTGACCCCTTCCCCCCAACAATTCGACCACTGATTTTTATCCATCATACATTTTGTAAGAACAACTTTTTTAAACGCAGTAGGTATAAATAATTATACTGTCGTAAAATCTAATAATCGGCTACGGCCATAGATTATATAAGCACGAGATTATATGGCTAGATTATATTTATTGAAAAATGTGCAACAAATAAACTGAAATGTTTATGTATTTGGCATAATCTAGATCAGGAAGTTGCGTTTAAAAATGTCATATTATTTTCAAACCGATCTTATACGAATACCAATCTTTGATCAGCCGTGGTTATATCCTGATGAAATAACACATCGTTTCTATTTTTTTTACGCGCAAATTAATTTCATGAGAACCATTGTGAGAGCAAAGTCGTTACAGCGCGTATGATGATTTAATTATTATTGTTTTCAACATAGCATATTGATTGAATCGTTTCCGCGCGAGTTTAAAATAATAATATTGTTATACGCGTATCGGCGAGGTTAATGTGCGTGCAAAATATCATTGTTATTACGCAGATTTTTGAAATATTCCGTTGTTCGTGTTTATTTATACTCGTAATGCAACGCATTCCCCGTCGATTGGCCAATATATCCACTCGAATTCGTTGAAGTGTGACCCTAAAATCACGTACATAATAATAATATTGAGTATATTATGATAATATTATATTACTGCAGTTGTTGCTCTTGGCCCGCGATCTTTCGAATTATTATCTTTTTTCGCGTCTTTGCGAAGCGACAGAGAGTCGTCACTATTTTTTTTATTTCAACTGTCTCCGTTTGTATATTATACTAATCGCATTGGAAGCAGTATATTATAGGTATAGCAGGTAGAAGGTACCCATATCGACATTCCACACGGGTAATATGGCCGCGATTGTGTTGTCATATAATATAATAATAATAATTGAATACGATTATTATTATTATTACCTACGCATAAACCTATATTAATGTTATTAGAAATTGATATGATAATGTTATTTCAAGACGTACCTATATAATTATTGTTATATAGGAGATAGACATTTTTCTTGATGTGAACATTTTATTGCCATAATATGCAACATTGAATAGAAATTTCCAATTTCCTTAGAGGATAATAAATTATACAATATTCACAACCCAATTTATTGATTGTTGGAATTTTATAATCTATGCGATGGTGGACGTCGACGACTTTCATCTATTATACGCGTACTAGGTACGTAGATATGTTATTTTACAATTTTAATAGATAGTTAAACACATAATTACGGTGGCCAAATTAAAAAACTTACAATACAGGTAAAAAAAAATTTATGATGGAGGGATGCCATATTTTATGATAAACAACATTGTTTTCAAAGTGTCTTTATTGTTTTTGTTTAAAGTATGTTAATACGTTTTAGTATTTAGTAAACATAATTTAAAGGTTATTAAAGAATAGTAGAATATTATTACATCGTTTTTATAAGCTTAAATAGTTATAAATTGTAATGTAAAGTATTTAATATAATTATTTAATATAATTATTTAACATATTCAAATTATTGGTTGGGTAAATATAACAACGATATGAATATATATTAAATAAATAATAATTATAATTAATGGTGAGGGGGGGGGGCACCGGTGGGCAATCACATGCCCGGAGCGGCACAATTTAGGGACGAAAAAATTACTTACATATAAAATGACCAAGAATTCAATTTTTTTTTTGTAAAGATAAGATTCAATTTTCATATCTTGGATATAAAAATAAAGGAATCTATGTGTATCTACTGTGTATTCATTTTTCCATTTTTTTTGGTCTCTACTGTACTATTATATTTAAAAAAAATTAATTGAAAATGGGCGCCATGAATTTTGAGCTCAACATTTCTAAATACGACCCTGATAATAATTATTCACACGGGCATGGCCGTTTTCGACCAAAAACGTACCCTTCCCTTTTCGGCCAATTCACTTTTCGACCAAATTTTGAAAAAGGTCGATTTCCTTTTCGACCAAAAATGTACCCTTCCCTTTTTGGCCGATTCACTTTTCGACCAAAAATAAAAGTTTAATATAATACACAATATTAATGTTATACAAATCGAAAATTATTAAAACTTATAATAATAACTTATATAATATAATGTTTTGTCGTAAATAGTGGTCGCCGAGTTTGATTGTGATGTGATAACAATTGGCAACTACCATAATATTATAAAGGTTGCTGTATATGTAGAATGTACATAAATATTATTAGATATTCATTTATACATTTTAGTATTTTATACAACTTATATATTTTTTAATATTTTTTTATGATATGTATAACATAAAGACATATGTAATTATTATCATTATTTATTTGTAACCTACTACTATATTTAAAAATAACTAACAAAAATTATTTTTTCTATATAAAGACTTATAATTATTATTCAATAATATTTTTTTGGTCGAAAAGTGAATCGGCCGAATAGGGAAGGGTACGTTTTTGGTCGAAAAGGGAATCGACCTTTTTCAAAATTTGGTCGAAAAGTAAATCGACCGAAAAGGGAAGGGTACGTTTTTGGTTGAAAAGTGTCTCGCCCATTCACACTGCTCGACAATATGTCATTATTTGCAGTGATGAAGGTGCAGCAGTCACCCTCAAAATATTGAGATATTATATATTGTTTCATACCTCGTGTACCCGTTGTTATCTATTGATAATAATAATTGAATTACCTAGTCCTAGTCCTCTAGTGTAGTTATTCGACTAAAAGAGTGATCAGAAAAAAATGTTGTTATTATTTTATTCCCATCGAGTGGTGACTGTTGCGATTGCATGTGTGTACGTAAGTCGCTTTTGCGCTTTTGCGCGTCATAAAACTTCATTTTGTGGTAATGATAACAAATATGACGCGAAAACTCTCATTTCGGTTACACGCGCACTTTTATTGGCACCTAATTCCATCGAGCGCGCGAGACTGGTACGTACAACACCTTTGGACGAAAGCGTCAAACCTATAAATATATAACAACGATTTGTCCTCGAACGATTTTTGTAAAACATATTAATCGTAGAAACTCGAAACATTCCATTACGACATAAATATTATCATTTCTATACACAATAAAATTATTTAAAAAATATTTTGACTAATTTTAAGCTATTTGTAGGCATTTTACATTTTTGAATTTTTTTGAATTATTATTATTAGACCAAAAAAATACTAATAATAGATATATGTGTCACAAAATTACAAATTACGTACAATGTACCTATATGTGAATGTAAACGGTTAAAAGATTTCAGAAATGTTGTAATTTAAAAAATATTTATCGTAGGGCACTTTTTACTTTTCACCATTACAAATATTATTGTTTACTAAACACAAGGCCATTTTCAAAATATCTATAGATACATTTCAAGCTATTTATACTACACGAACCTATTCACACAGCCGTTGGGTACGTCGGTCGGTCGTCGGTGTTAACATTAATAATAAGTACCTAATAACTATAGTAATACCTATCATATTAAATAATATTATTTTTTATATAATAAATTCGATTTGTTCTTGGTAAAAAATTAGTTCAACCTATATAGTATCTACTGAAGTATTACTAATAGAAAAATAAATTATTAATATAAATATATATAGGCAATAAAATATCCTAAGAATTATTGTAGGCTGACATGTGACAGACCAGCTCAAAATCGTTTTTCGTGTGCAATGATTTATCATTGTATTCAAATTTAACACATCCTTTGACCACGACAGTGATATACTCAATGACCAGAAGCGTATTTAGGTTTTCTCTGCCTATAGGCACTTCCGATATTCCGCCTTTTCTATACCCCATCCCTCCAAAAATTATACGTTAAATATATTTGATTAAAAAATTTGCTATTATCTTTCCTATTAATATTATCTTCCATAAAAAAATAAACATTATTTATTATTAATGATTTAATTAACGTTTTATAGTTAAAAAATTAGTAAAATTTAAATTCATTAAATCAAAAATACTTTTTGTGAAAAAAACCTGATAACATTTGCCAATCCCAATATGTCACAGCTCCCGTGCCTATAGGGCCTGTGCCTGAATACGCCTCTGTCAATGGCGAGGTACACTCGACACCTACAAATAAAAAGTAAAAATGTCTATACTTGACTGAAATAACATAGTCGAGCGCAGAAAAGCTATAGAATAAACTCGACCTGTAGTGGTGTAGTGGCGGGCATGGCTGTTTTCGACCAAAAACGTACCCTTCCCTTTTCGGCCGATTCACTTTTCGACCAAAAAAAAAAGTTTAATATAATACACAATATTAATGTTAGACAAATCGAAAATTATTAAAACCTATAATAATAACTTATATAATATAATGTTTTGTCGTAAATAGTGGTCGCCGAGTTTGATTGTGATGTGATGACAATTGGCAACTACCATAATATTATAAAGGTTGCTGTATAATATGTAGAATGTAACCAGACCGATTGTTATAGGTATTGTAGCGAGTCACTATCTTTAAGTCAAGATAAAATATCAATAATCAGTAACTTATTTTTGTAAGATCGATGCTCGTGCAGTGTGCAGTCTATAACGTCATAACTACAGTAGTACAGTGTCTATGCGTGTATCATACTATCTTATTACGTCGTTTTCATCAAATTAAAAATTATTTTTATAAATATTATTAGGTATTCATTTATACATTTTAGTATTTTATACAACTTATATATTTTTTAATAATTTTTTATGATATGTATAACATAAAGACTTATATGTAATTATTATCATTATTTATTTGTAATCTACTAGTATATTTAAAAATAACTAATAAAAATTATTTTTTCTATATAAAGACTTATAATTATTATTTAATAATATTTTTTTGTTCGAAAAGTGAATCGGCCGAAAAGGGAAGGGTACGTTTTTGGTCGAAAAGTGTCTCGCCCGGAGTGGCGTATACATAACTTTTGTATGGTGGGGGGGAGGTGCAAACAAATTATCGCGGAAGAAATATTTTTAAACCTAGGTAGGTAGGTGCACATTAAAATAATAAAAAAAGCCTTTGAGGGTTCTGACCCTCACATCCCGCCCCATTGTATACGCCCCTGGTGGGGGGTACATCCCAAAATTAAATGGAAACCATCAACCAATATTTAGTTCATCTCAATATAAAATACCTATTTTCAAACGGGAATTTCGATTGGTGTTGGGCGCGTACAGTATAATATCGTAATATACAAATATGTATTTATTATTGTCACGAAACATTCTTTGTCGTTCAAGCCGTTGGTATTTATTTACTGTGCCATATAATATATTATGATGCTCACACGCATATCATTATCGTATTATACACGTTTAGTACATATTATAAATCAATCATTTTTTATTGACCTCCGCGCGTATATAATGTGTTCCTCATTTTATCTTTACCCGCCCGCAGTCGGCCGCGTGTTCGGTCTCACGAGTGCAGTCGGCATGTTAATATGCGGCGCGGGCGGCGCGAAGGAGACGCTCCGCTCTTCAACGTCTATTGTCACCTTATCTATTACCGACGGCTGTAAGTGCGGTAAGTATACAGCCCTCTCGAACGGTATATACACGACGACGAAAGGAAAAAAAAAATAGGAACATCTGTTTCTCATTCGTATTTGCCTCGATTTTGTCACCACTTCTTCGCGTGCGCACCACCAGCCGCCGCGCCACGTGCTCGTCGTAGGTAAATAATGTGTGTAATAATAATAATAATAATAATAATAATATTATTATTTTGAAAGAAAACCGTGCTCGATGTATCGTTTAAAACGACTCTAATCTGCAGATATCCATACATATATCACGGTGCAGGCATATTGCAGTACCTACCATATTAATAAATGGCGGCCGCACTGTCGGATAAAAAGCGAAACCCAGCTGTGTAACATATATAATTATGTTATATATTATCGGTTTGCGATTGACCGCCGCGAATTGTGCGAAAATTCCAATACCGTAATACACCTATACTGATGTGGGTAATATTTTAAGCGCCTAAACGACATGATCAAACATCACCAAACATTGTTTTGTCGAATTTTGATTTTTTGAAAACGTTTTGTTTCTAAATATAAAAATGAAATAATTCTTTTGTATAAAAATAAAATATCTCTAGTCTCTATTATTTCACTGCGGCAACATCATTTTAAATCATAATAGGTATATATTATTGCTGTGTTATTTGTCTATTTTAATATTTGGCCATATTTTGTCTCGGAATAATGCATACTATGTCGAAACGTCACGTCAGCTGCAGAGAAAGACTGTTCTGAACCCAAATATTGCTAGGCGTGTATAGGTATTTATTAACAAATAAATAAATATTTTTGAATTCTGTTTGCGGGACATTGCAACTAGCTGACGACTATATTATATTGGGTTATACATTTACCGCAAACGGAATATTCTAAAATGTAATGTTTAGGGTACTGCAGAGTAATACGGGTAATATTATTGAATTATAGAGAGTATAATGTATACTCTGTTTTCGGGGACACGCACGGTACCTATATATAATATACAGAATATTATAATATACCCTTGAAATCTTACAGGTATACAACGATAATTAAAACGACAGAAGTAGGTACAATAAAAATAATATTTACTACAATATTATATCGCTAGCTATTAAAAGCGCTCGCGGGACAAATTGATTGCCATCGACGAGAATTATATTATAATATAAAAAATACACGTCGATACCGCGCATTCGTAGTACGATCACGAACTCGTTGTATGCGATAATCAATATATCAAATGCACGTTACATTGTGGACGATATTAAACTGCACCATTGATATTGTACTATACCTATATACGTTACACAGGTACATTGTACATACCTACGTGCGGTACTCGAATAACAGACCACACGAACGATTGGTCTAAATAGTGCGAGTGCCTCCATAATATTATATTTTTACTACTACTATAGTCCAAAAGTTGGCAATTAATGTAAGTATTTTACCTTACAAAAACTAAATTACTACACACTTTGCAGGGATTTTACTTTTAAAAATATGTCTCAACAATTTTTGGTTTTATTACTGCAATATTAATTACAACTAAAATCTTTATCACGATTATCGTACGATAATTAAAAATATAAAATATATCATATACCATATACGAAAAATATTTAAACGATTGATAGTATAATTACCAAATAAAGATTATCGCGACTATAATAGGTATTGAGTAATAATCAAATACAGTATTGTAAATTTGTAAAAGAAAATCAATTGCATTTTTTAAATTTAAATTTTGTGAATGGAATATTTTGTATTCTCAGACTTTTTGTCTGACATTCAAAAAACGAGTCCCGGAATTTTTGTCCTTGGCTGGGGGTTCTTTAAAATCATCCAAATACGAGCGTTTTAGGCATTTACCACACCATTCAAATCGACGCATTACACATATTATAGTTTATACCTACGACGACATACACAAAAGAACCATAATATAATTAAATCTGCACGATATTATATAATAATATTAAACTACTGCAGATACGTCTCTCCCAATAATTATTTAGCAGCGAGCATATTATTCTGTGCGTACCTATATTGTATGTACTATGTACCTATATACAATAGTAATATTATGATGTGAAATTTAAATAATATTATATAATATATTATCATATAGTTTGATGGAAGTCGAGCCTTCGATACGAATGAGGCAAAAGTTTTACACGGAATTACATTTCACTTGTTTTTTACTATATATATATATATCGTTATCGCTGCAGATAAATATACGTATTTGCATGTATATACACAATATAATAATAATAATATATTTTATTACAAAGGAGACTTGGGGCGAAAACAACCGAACGTGACTGCAGGGAAACCTTTTCGAAAGGCTCGCCTAAATTAACATCAAGTTTCGAGACATCAAAAGGTCCCGGGTTTTCCAATCAAATGTTCAGCTGTTATACGCATAATATTATAGGTATGCAGTTTATAATAATAATAATAATAAATATATAGTTATTATTAGTTTGAGGAGTTCCGCGTATATGTATAGCAACTTGCAAGTCGTTTCGGAGGAATAACGTATATTCAAATGGATTAGCTGGTAACAGTGAACTTTGAATTTTGATTGGATCGACTCAGACCGACAATATAATATAGGTTATATACACATACAAAGCGCTTTATGCTGCAGAAATGGTATGCAAGTAGGTAGGTAGGTGGCACATGATATGTAACCGAAAACACAAGTAGTACACAACACGTGCAGCTTCAGCAGTAAAAAAGGTTCCGGGAATACGGAAAGTTGTTATTATATGAAAGTTATTTAGACCAGCGCTGCTCGGTATTATCGATATAACGCGATAGCCATTGCAGAGGTCTTCATTACTCATATTATTAGTGACATTAAATTACATCAAGTGACATTTAATGTCCGTAGGTAGTATATATGTAAAATAAAAAAAATGTAAGTAAAAAAAAAGTTTGGCAAATGTCTTGAGAGGAAAAAACAAAGTGCGAAACAAAAACGAACTATTCATTACGTTTCTAGTTATTTTTTTATGTATTTCTTAAGAGGAAGCCTGTGTTGTCTATCATAGTCTTACAAATTTATACAACATTGAACATATCAAAAACTGTTTTGCGCGGGATAGAACCACTCAAGCTGTATAGTCATAACTATAAGAAACGAAATTTTCACCACATAAAAATGAAAACTGGCTGTGCAATAACGTTTTTATTTTTTCAATATTGGATTTTCGAACAATTTTCTTATTGTTTCAAAATTTATTATTTTCAAACTTGAATAACTTTTTTTGTAGTTCCAATATCGAAAAAAAACGGTATTTCACAGTCAAAGTTTTCCTTTTTATCCTTTTATTTCTTAGTTATGACTGTAACCTTCTCGGTATTCTTTCCCGAGCAAAACAGTTTTTGCTATGTTTTACATTTGTAAGACGGAAACAGTATATGCGGGTGTGGGTGTGTCCTCTTAAGAAATACATAAAAAATAACTAGAAACATAATGAATAATTCGTTTTTGTTTTAATTTGGTTTTGCCTCTATAAATTTAGATACATTGCAGTATGATATTGATAACCATAATATATATATCGTGTATTATTTGTATTATTATTATTATTATTATTGTTATATTTAAATTACTGATAAATGATAATGTATGTATGTATGTATTTGAAAAAAGTTTATAATTGTAATTTATTTCCGTAATAAAGAAAATATTATGATTATTATGTATTATTATGTACACGATAACTCTATACAGAAATTATTTATTGATGCGTAATAATATATTACGTTTATTATTGAAAATGTCCAATAAGGGTTGACTCATATAGGTGGTATTTTGTCCCCAGGAATGTGCATTATAGTAACAATATTTTTATACTATTAAATAATACATTTTAAATGGAGTTCGGCTTCCCCCACCCTAAATGCACGCACACACCCCTATAGTAATAATTAATTCGGGAACGCCACTCTATAATACATATTTTTGAAAGAATAATAATACACCTTCAACGATTGTCGTTTTCAGTTGTTATCTCTGTTATCTGTTGAATACTTATTGCACACATAATTATTATTGATGTATATAATATTAAGTGTACGCTGTAGAAAATCGTTTTCAGAACTCCCCACCCCCTCCATCCCTCCTTAACAACGAGGCTTTTAGATTTGTAGGTAGAAGATTCACAACAAGCATAACACACACACAATTATATCAATAAAAATATCAATAATATAACGTGATCGTGGTGTGATAATAATGATATTGTATTATGCATCACTTTTGAGACTTTGAACGTCGTCCGCGGCATAACTACAATCATTGTTGTGTGTTATTGTTATCCGCTGTGAATGCATCCGATTTTATTTTTCGTCCACTGACGTTGTAAATGCTTATTATATATTATATAGTACTCGTTGCTTTTATTTGTTTCACGCGCACAGCACAGTTGTAGACTGTAACAATAGTAAAAAAAAAAAACAATTACACGTAGGTATATAAAGAAAAATTACAAAATATTATCGAACAATAAGCCCATCATATAGGTATGTACTGTGCGTGTGTATATATTTATTTGTTTATGTACATACTTCTTATATAAGATATGATGTATATAACTATATATAAGGTATAGATATCATAATATCTACGAGTGCTGAAAATAATGCTGTCTCTGTCGACGCTGCAAGACTGCAACCCTTTTGTGGTATAGTAACTGTATTGGTGCGCAAAAATACATTGCAGGATGCTGTACTCAACTCGCTGACCTACTGCATTACGTTTAAATTTTAAGACTTTGGCAACAATTCGAACAGGATAAATTTACCGCAGGCACGATCGAGATACCCTCTATTAACGGTCATTGATCTTTGACGAGTGTGGGGGGAGTGGGGAAGTTAATAATAACGCAGATACGCGATATACATTGATTACATCGAAACATACAGTGTTTATAATCAATGTGGTAGTATCCTGCGCAGTATAATATAGTAATAACACTCGCACATACACCCCTAGGCCCCCCCTGGATCGCTGCAGCAGTCTCTGCCGGTGACATTAAAACGTATAAGACACACAAGTCTGCAGACGCTACCAGGGTGGCCCGTGGATAAACACGCCGGGCGTATATAATAATAATAATAATAATAATAATCTAATATATTATTACGTTATATTGTCGTCTCCCGTGCGCGTACAACGGGCCGTGATGCAAAACACGTCAAATCCGATCGTACGGAAACCGTCTGTCCGTTTCAAGAGACCGCACCGCCTCGCCCCACCCACCGCATCAGCCGATCCCCCGGCTCGCACGCGGGGTAGTCGGGGGGATGGGGGGGGTAGGTGGGGTACGGTAATCGTGAAGTCTTCCACCCCGATCGTTTTTGCAGAGGAGTGCAGACGTCTAGTTTTCGAAACCAAGTACGTATAATTTCTATTATATTATATAATCCGTCCCGGAACGCTGCAACCCAACGAGGCGCGATCAAATGTGCGCACTTGGATTTCGAGTGTAGACTGTATATAATTTTATTCGCCAACCCGTTTCTTAGCGTCATCCCACCCCAAAAACGCAAATAAGTCTCCCGGTGCGTCTTAAACGGAATTATCAAATTAATGTATTCATCGTGCTTTCTACATTAAATAACGTATATTGATTTAATAGGTTAAATATTTTATTCCTATATATTCCTAGGTACGCGTCTTCTATATAATATGCTCTCGGATTTCCGAGTTTTTGCAGTGCTCAGACTTTGATCGTCTCGGAACCAATGAACATTTACGACGTGTTTAAGTGTGCAGTACCTACTGCAAAATTACGGTCGTGTACAATACATTAATTGTTGCCGAAAACAACCAAACGGATCGAAGTGGAATATGAAAATGGCATAATAAATATTATATTGGTCGGCGGAAAACACAATGCACAATAATATAAGTCGTATAATATAATAATATAAGTCGTAGTTGAAGTGTTTCGAAATCACAACACGAAAACACATATTATTGTTTGCTCGTATATGGTACGTTTGCGGGCTTACATAATATTATGTTTATGTTTTTCAAACGGTGCCGAATCCCATTAAAATAATTTGTTAAAAAATAATAAATAATAATAAAATTATGTCTCGAATTTCAACTAATGGATTACCCGTCGCTAATAGAATTAGTTCTTCGAGCCACTGAAATAATCACATTAAATCATACTTTTCCATTTAAACAATGGCACACATTAGTACAATACATAACATATATAAATTATACATGCTTGTATATATATATATATGTATACAAAGTTTTAACATTATTGTTGCAATGGTGCATAACGTCGTTCAAATGTTTGAAAATATTAACGATTTGTAAAACCTTCCGTTATATCCGAGGATAAACTGTATTCTGTGTTTAAAAAATACCAATATTATAAAAAGCGTTGCCAAAATAACGCTTAGAATAACCTTGTGCCAAATACAGTAACATTTTTTGTACTAGTGTACCTTACTTGGAAAATGTTTCCTCGTCTGAAGTTTAGTAAAATTATTAAACTTTTTTGGTTTGTCGGATTATAAATAATAATAATAAAAAAAAAATGGATATTAAATGTAAATGAAATCAAAATTAAAAACATCCAAGTTTAAATCGAATAAACTTATAAAAAAAAAACATTTGAAAAATTCGAGGTATATACGTATGTTAAACCGTGTTATACGTACAAAATATGACCAAACGATATTTATACAGAAATCTCAATTCACAAGAATTAGACTCGATCAATCAACGGCGAATAATAACAATAATATTATAGTTTATATTGCGACAGAGAATATAAAATGTACAACACGGAGAAATCATAAAGTAAATAATATGAATTGAAACGTTTGGCTTGATATATATTATTATAATGGCATGTTTGCTGCTGTTGTATACTGCACGCGCGTCATGCACACACCGTACGCACATTTTACTGCCTAAATTCCGACTACTCAGCTGCTCTTACTCGGAAAAATTAAGAAATAAAATATCGAAGATGACTCATTATAATAAATTATAATAATATAATGTTTTTACAGTACTCGTAGTCTGTAATTAGCATTAGGTTTAATAGCATAATATATAGGTATATACATCAAATTATCGTGTTGTCGTAAAAATAGATTCAGAGCCGTCGTATCTATATGTTATTATATTGTTTAAACGACAGAACAACACATAAAGTATCGAAATTCGTATTGACGACGAGCTTTGAGTGAACACGTCATATATTATTCGTATAGATTGATCATAATATTGTTGTGTTGATGATGTTATGCGCCAATAATTGCCGCAGCGTTGTACGCCTCGATGGTGTTGTTCTCGATAGTATAATAATAATATAATATGTATATGTGATATAGGTTTATAGGCACTACAAACAATATTATATCCATTATTAGTTCAAAAATAAATAAATAATAATAATTATTATATACGTTTTACTTATCATCGTCAATAATCGGAACCAGAACATATTAATATATTAATATATGTTTTATCATCTTACACAAAGTTCGTACGTGTACGACGACGTGTTATGCCGTATATACAACAGCGAGCGTTTCTCGATCTGCGGTAAGCGGGAAGCTCATATTATACAATAGTGGTACGCGCGAAGAAATAATCTCCTTTTATAAAAAAAAAATTGGTGAAATAAACCATAATCGTTATAATATTAATAACAATCGTACATATATTTCATTTCCTTTCTGTGCGCTAAATGCGCTTATATTGTCCTAATTTTGTAGTTCCTGATAAAATAAAATTCCATACAATAATATAATATGTAAAATAACGTATACGTACATTTTTGATAAGCAAAGAGAAGGTTATATTAACGATAGTGGCGGAGGTAAACGTGAAAATGTTCAAACTGTATATATAGGTGGTACGTCCGGACATAAAAAGGCCAATGAGAAAATGATAGAACAGCTGTCTTACTGCAACAAGACTATATAGTCTTAATAAATGTCTTATAGCCATATAATATATATATAGTGTATTGCACGTGTACGAGGATTTACAGCGACGGACGGACTACGTTTACCTATATGATGGCTATATATATTCATATTATGCTATACGTTATTTCTACAAAAGCTAAACCTTAAACTATGTTGAAAGCAATAACTACTGCGTATAGACCAAAAACACAACGACAGCTATATTAAACTATATACTAGTTGAATCACCAAGCGGGTGCTCATCTCTATTTTTTCATATTTTAGCACGACGGACTCATTCAAATTCTGATTTTTGGAAGTCTTGAAATAATATATATATTTAAAGATCATATTTTCAAACTCTTTAGGGGTTATTTGCACTATATAACTGCTTAAGGAGTGTCCCGAGGAGTTACAATAACTTCTGGGGTTTTCTGCAAACGAGAACCCTCCTTTTCAACTGTACATTATTATTTAGCGGACAATTTTTCCGAAAACGTTGACAAATAAAAATAAAAATTCGAACGAATAGTTTTTGAAATATTTGATTTTGTGTTTACTGAGGATACCTATAGGTCCCATGATAACGGGTTTGGTAGATATATCAATGAGGACTATGGAAATTTGAAAATTTTAGTAAATAATATTAATCTACCTATATTTATAATTTATGAAAATGGTACAAGTATAAAATAAATACTAGATCGATATTACATATATATTTTATTTCCTCAGAGCAAACATTTTAATAATAATTGAGAAACTGCTAGTTCAAATTTTTGATTAGGTACTTACATCAAAAGTTTCAAAAAAATTGCCCACTAAATAATTTACAACAAAACAGGGGGGATTTCATATTTGAAAAATACAAGTTTGTATCGCCACAGTTCACTCCTTAAGTAGTACAAGAAATTCAAGAATCTGAAAATATGATCTCTAAGTAGGTATATTAAAATAATCAGAATTCGAATAAATTCATTAATAAATGAAAAATAGAGGTTAAAAATAGGGGTGACCATGCTTGATGAATGACTCTGTAATGCAGTGTGATTCGACAACTATGCTCATCCACCTCTTTTATCCTTTGATAATGCGGTTATTCAAATTCTGATTTTTGAAAACGTTTAGATTACTGCTCGAATACAATATTTTCGGATACCTACTTATGGATTTTTCACAACATTTATTTTCAAACAAGAACCACAATCCGTTTGTTCTTTAAATCCCTGATCAAGTGCGTGGTTTTTGAAAACGTTGATGCATGTAATCAAGTTTAATTTCTGATCGCTATCTGCAGACAATTCTTAAACGTCATAGAAAATCTACAAGAATTTGAGTATATTATTGTATAGTAGGTATTATGGCTTTTGAGTATACTGAAAAAAAAAATCATTATTTAAGGAATCGCCGTATACCTATTATACATCTAACTTAGGTATATTATATATCGATTGCAGGTTTCGTTTCGCGTAACATATATTATACGAAAACACTATTCAAATCGGATCGTCCAAAACGTCGGAATTGTGCCTAAACAGTATAGGGTCACTATCAAGGCATCTATAAATACGTAAACACATATTATTAGAGGTATATATACGCATATATAATAACGGTAGTGCAGGTCTCGGGGAAAATATGCGCGAAACACCGCCGCCACCGCCGCTCGTATACCACGGCCACCACTCCGATATACGGTCATCGTATTTTAAATATTATCAACGAATTATTATTATTATTATTGCCCGGCACAAGCAGAGCATAATAGCCCCCGGTCACGGACCAATATATATATAGACAGGGGTATAATAATAATGGGTATTATAATGTCGTCGGTTTATGAGTTTGATCGCGCCCCAGTGCTGCTGCTGCTGCTGCGACAGTCCATTTGCGATGAATAATAATATCAGGATACTATGTATATACCTCTTATATATATATATATGATGTATATACGACGACGACAAAACATTAGCGACCGAGAAAAACGTCGAAAAACACCGTCAACGATACCGAATACATAATAATAATATTAAAGTTTAAGCGATCGGATTATATAATATTATTAGTTATTTACGTACCGCGATCGTACGACGATATTATTCGCGGATTAAAGGCGCATTCCATATATATATTATTATAATATACCGCGAATGCCGTCGGCGATTATTAATGTGTACGGCGCCGCGAAAATTTCGAGCCGCCGTAGACGAATTTGCCTAATGGCCGTAATGACGACGAATTTTACATAATAATATCGTACGTAACAAATACTGGACGGCGGCCGACGAACCTGCACCGGCCAAATCGAATCTCGCCTCGCTGCAATAGGTACGTATCGTCGTTTTGCATTTTCATTTTCGTATAATTCGCGGGGTCGTATGCAGCGATTCGGATATTATTGACCTCGCACATTCGACCGGATTTGGTTGTGGGGGGGGGGGGTGAAGGGGCGTGATTTCGGTTACAAGTATACGGTTTTCAATATAATAATCATAATATTCAAAAACCGACTGCGCGCAGACATCGCGACAGACATATATACTTCAGCGCTCGAGTTTCTTTTTTTTCTTGGATTTTTTTTTTTATACCCTCGTTTGAATAATAACGGTTACCGCGAGCGGTCACATTATATATACCTGCAATAGACCAATAAATAAGTTTAATATGAAATAAACGGCGGCGGCGGAGGACGTCCGGCCGGCTGCGCTGTTGCGGAAAAAATTTCGACGCCGACGACGACGAGTGGCGATCGAATTACCCGGATAACACGCCCCCTCCTATACTTAGTGCAGTTTTTTTTTTCTAAATAATGTTACTTTTTGCAGCGAATATTCCTATGTACGTTAGTATAATATTATACTGAGTATACAGTGGCGAGCTGAACTATTTTCAGACCCGAGGCAAACTATATATTCCTACCATATTTTGATCTCCCACCCACATGCTTTTGTCTTTTTGTATTAGTCTATTTTTTTTTTGTTTCTTAATAGTAGGTATAAATATTAATTATTATAATTAAAAACTTTTTATCGTACTAAATCAATTGCCCGGTATCTACCCAGTAATGCATTTTTTTTTTTGAGGCAATTTCCTACAAAACTAGACACGCCACTGACTCTGAGTATACACGTGAATTCATTCTGATGAGACCATAATATATAGTAGTATATATAGTTGTAGCCCCCCACGGGAAGTTTTAGATTTTACGCACGACCTAAAAGCGTGCAAATTACAAAAATGGTCGTGCAATTCAATTGCATAAAAAAAATTGTAATGTTTTGAAGGTGGGAGGAGGGGGGGCAAAGAAACGTGCGTGGGAAATGTGGCGCCGCGGCGTGTAGCTGGCGCTTGGCTGCTCTCATCGCCAAACGATTTTTCAGGAAAATTAAAAACCAAATTCTCACACACGCAGTGGTGTATTATCGTCGTCAAGCGATTTTTGTATATTTGTACATCCTCATCAAGCGCCCTCCACACCGTCGGGATGGTTTTTATCGTTTTTTGTGACCTCGTTAGCGTAGCACGACTGTATTCAATTTTCAAAGTCATCAAAAGCTGTGCGTATATAATATTGTCGAGGCGAAATTTTTTTAAAAACTTTGCGTGTGACAAAACACGGAAATGTCAAATTTTTACCACAGTCTTCTAAATATATAACGCGCCTAATTATTTTAAATGCGTATAGTTGTTATTAGGTATCAATTTGTGCACGCAGACCATCATTATTTCCAATAAAAGATAGGTAATAATTTTTTACACACACATCTGCTGCTGTATAATATATATAACTGAACCAACAACATGTTATTATATTTTACTGCTCTTATTTTGATATGATTATTTGTCTATAAAAATAATTAGCGCATTAAATTACAATACTAGGAATGTTTAACTAAAAGCGGTCGCGGTGTAGAGTTTATTCTAAAAATAAATATATGGAATTATACATTATTATTATACCTCTCTATCTTATCTTAGAAGTATCACTTATCACCCTATTTTTTTTTATGAAAGGATCACTTAATATAAATTATAGCACATTACAGTATCTACCTACCAGCTACCAACATTTAACTAGGTACCCATTAAAGTCGGCATGTCTGTTTACAATATTGAGGTACTCGCAGTGCCAATTTAATGTACCTATTTATTTTCCAAAAGCTATTGACCAAATGAATTTCTTAAACCAACAATAATATTTTGGGCATTAAATTAAATACAACAAAACTTTGCAAACACATAGGCGTATATTGGGCAAACAATATTATTAGTAGATACAGAAATTGTAAAGTTAAAAAAAAAATGAGGTTTCCATAATAATACAAAGGACATGTGAAATAATTAACTTGGAAAAAACTCGTTTGGTAATTTTGAAAACAATAGAGATGTAGCAACCATTGAGTGTCTACTTGATGTACGCTCATGATTGTCAAAATCATTTTTAAGAATATAAATATATGTCTATAAGCGGATAGAACTGAAAGCGAATATCAAAAATATCAATATTAATAAATGTATTTATTGTAATTAAAAATAATGAATTTCAAGGTTTTAATTTTCTAAATTATTGATTAATTATAGTAGTTAAAAAACAGTTTTACGGTGTTTTTAATCATTCGACAGCACAATATATTTTATCATAATACATTGATTTAAAAATTAAATTGATAAATCGACACAATTGGTCGGATGTCTTTATGCGACATTCGCGCCACACAATAAATATTCTTATTTATTATAGTTTATAATACTTTTTTTAAGATACAAAAAGCTTTATGCGAATACTTGTCATTGATTGATTATAAAATGCAATTAATAACAATTTGTTTTTGTTACTAATGAAAGAAAAACATTTTTTAAGTTCAAAGGGTAATATTTAATCATTTTATGTGTACCTATATGATTGTTAATTATTCTATTTATAGCTAACGATTTAAATTCAATTCAGAAATTTTCACTAAGGTCTAAGTGTAATCAATGACTTGAAATCGATAATATAAATACCAAAATAGGAATTTATCGCAAAATTAATATTAACCTTTCAATAAATAAGAACCAGGCACACGTGTGCGTTCATTAAACTAATTATTAATTTTTAATTTTTTAAACGCAAACTAATAATATGTAATTGTACAGGCGCGCAAGTATAGTTAACTACCGAACTTTCCAAATTGTGTGTGTTATAAACTAAAATAATATTGAAAATGTAAAAATTATTCACTTGTACAACTGCAAGTAATAAAATATGTTTGCATAATATGTAAACTATTTTGTCTATAAACTCGTCGAAACTATATCAATAATCGAGAGGTCAAAATGTCAAACAACACAATATTCATATTATTATCATTACCTAGCCTATAAAAATAACATCTGGTGTATTATTCATTAGACTTTCAGTACCTATATTGATATCGTGAAAAAAAAACAAAAAAAAAAACAATGCCAATAATATTAAATTAAATTTTTCAAACGCTTCGCACAACATATACCTGCAGATGTGACACGCTGTAGTTCAAATTTTTTACTTTTACCTAAAATACTGGACGGAGGAGACACGAATGTCTCATTAATTTTTAACCTAACGTTTTCTGCAGAAGGTCGTCATAATATCTGATAAATACGATATCTGTGGGTTACTCGACTCGTCATATAGGTACTATGGACACGTATACACGTTTATCTAAAAGTAATTTCTGTTGATGGGTATTATTAATTTATTATGTTATTATTAATATTATATACTTGCGTGTGACGCCAATACACATAATATGCAGAAATGTGTGAGTATTTCGACATTTCATTATACAAATTCGAGGTCAGTATGAATTTACTGCAGCAGTCGTCTGTCGGCACGGGCACCGTAAAAGTGAAAGTACACAAAATTTTCGCCCCGCTACGTTTCGCCAACTGTGATTAGTCGGCGGCGAGTAAAAAAAAAAAAATTTTAAATCTAGAAAGTATAAAAACGATTATTGTAAATTATATGTCCCACGCCGTCTGCAGCTGCAGAAGTGAGTCAGATATATATAATACCATCTTATGTATAACATATTATATAGGAACATAATAATATTATTGTTATATATTATGTATTTATACTTCTATAATATAGGTGCCTCCTATATGCTATAAGAAGGTATTAGAGACGTCATTATATTGTAAACATCAAGTACAATAATAAAACACAACATTTTATTGAACATTGTCTCTAAAATACTTAAAGAAAGAGAAACTATTTAGGCGATGATAGCAATTAATAATAAACCGTAATTACAATATATAATAACTTTAATATTATTATATTATAATAATTGACGAGCATTCGCTGGCCGTGGCGGTTCTTATCGACAGACAATTTATTAATCGTGCAGCGTGTGTCACAGTTGCATTCATCGTTACTCGTCAATAATAATAATAATAATATACAATAATATAATACGACATCGTACGACGCGAATGCAGTTATATACGTAATATTATTTTAATATGCACATAATTGTCATATCGCTTTTGCCATCTTTTTGATTTTCCGGACGAAAGCGTTCCTCATCATTGACCCGTCACCGCGATAGGATTTCGTGAAAATCAGTGATTACACTACGCTACCCAGAAGATTGACACTTCTCACCCCTTCGACATTGCTCCCTTCGAAATCAAAAAGTCTCCAAATGCATTGGATTATTCTGATTCAAATCACCCCAACATAGAATAAATATATAAGACATATTATATGCAAATTATTATTCTATACCACTCGTGCCCATTACATATTTTCCTCCGCGTTATTGGAATGTGTGTTCAGAAACTCGACTATATAGGGGCTGGACAAACAACTCACAATTTCACTGGACTTGTGAAAGACGATTTCAGAATATGCAACAATTATTATTTATTTGATATAAATGTATTAAAAAAATGCAAGCACTTGAAAAATCTAAGCAAACCAAACATTGGGTGTTCGTATAAAATCTTAAAATAACAACGCTATTGCAACTATGATATAAATGCAATCACCCGTGGAAATACTTATCGATAAAACAACTACAGACAATACAAAACACATTGTTTCTTGTTATAATAATAAATTTAAATAGTACAGAATTTATAGTAAAAAATAATATTATTAATTTTGTTTTTAATCATTTATTATAATAATATAAAACAATTTCTTAATTTGTCATATGCCTGTATTATGTTTTAATATTTTCTGGAGTGTAAATGTGTCATGAGCAAGAGGGGAAACGTCCGGTTTAATGGTCGGAGAAACGTCTACGGGTGGAATATCGTCCTAATGTCCACGGGTTATCCTTCGTGATGACTGATAAGCAGCTTAGCGGCAATAACAATATACAGAGGTACGTGGTGCTTATATACCTAGTTAAAACGCACATGTGACCATTACACCATGATTACATGTGAATCTCGAGTAAACATCTGTTCTAACCGCCTTCCGCCACGGTTGACCTCAATAAATAAATAGCATAACGAAAATTAGCACCCCCCCCCCCTCCCTCGAAATACTTATCTGATAGAACTTCATCGACCCCTCCCCCCCTCACCCTGCAGCGAAGCGCCGACTAAGAAGGCTTAAAACAGTCTCGGGTTTTGCTCTCGTTTATCCTCGATGATGGTAGACATAATAATAATAATAATAATAATAATAATAACCGTAAGACCCCGCTCCGAGTCTTTATTGTTTTGAATATGTGTGTTCGTTATGTCTGTTTGTATTGTATAATATATACCGAGACGATCGCGTTCGCCGGGCTTTTCTAGAGGAATTAAAAGTCCGCGGTTTTCTTGGAACGGGATCTTACATATATACACGACGGTGGTCGACTTAGGTGGAAAAGTTTCGTCTTTTGTTATCAACCCACTCTCCCCATTCGACCCTTCCGCTCAACCGCAAGCCCAAACACGTGTCCCTCTGCTCTTAATGTTATCTTACTCTTGTCAGCCCTATATTAAAAAGTATCTCGAATATTTCCTTTCTCGCGAGCTCTCTCTCTCTCTCTCACACACGCATACTCTCGCGAGTTTTATATATATTACACGCACTAAGACTCAGTAATGCAAGTACCTATACAACGCCGCTTATGAAACTCCACAGCCTTATATACAAACATATATTATACTGAATAAAGTATTAAATACACTGCTGCAGCGAGAAAATCCACACCGTCGTCGTGGCGTATCCCGTATAGTCTATATATACAGAGATGAGATCGTATTTCCTATATATAGGAATACATTTTTCACGATTTCAAGCACAAACAATCGTACATTGTTGTGCGCAATACAATATTGTACTTATCTCTTATAATCATGTGCGATGATAATAATATACATAAAATAAACTTATATACATATATTCATTGACGTCTTTATTAACGCACGCATCACGCCGCGGACTTATAAAATATTGCGATACCTAATCGATATACGCGCTACGGGCCATCACAAGTCTCACCCTGCAGCTCGTTATGATAAAATATACAATACCGCGGACAACTATTATAATGCGTATACTGGATGATTCATTTAAGTGTCTAACAATCATTATTTCAAAAAGTTTTGACTATTTTGAAAATATTATTTTTATATATTAATCTGATATAATTTCAAAACAACATTTTAGAAAAAAAAATAGTTTTTACTTTTTTGAACGGCACTACGTTTTTTACTTCATACTTCAAAGCAGAATATTATTCTGAGTGTTTCAATCCATAAAAATAAAATTTTGAAAAAGTAGTTATAAATTATAGATATAAGTATTTGAAGTTTAAACTAAGCAGAGTAGTGGTCGACGTTTTGCGGAGTAGCCCTGCAGTACCACTCTACACAGCTTATCTAAACTTTAAAGGCTTATAGGCTATAGCTAATGAACTATACTTGTCCGAAATTTGATCTTCATAGAAGTTATCAGAATATTGTTATGCTTCGGAATATGAAATTAAAATGTATGGTGTCATTCAAAAATTAAAAATTTAAGAAATTATAAATAGTAAAAAAATATTTAGTATTATTTTATTTTCCAGAAATGTTGTTTTGAAATGACATTATATTATATAAAAAAATATATAAGTTTATACACTTAAATTAATTGTCTGTACTGTATAATATATAAGTATTGCACGGTAACAAATATATTTGTATTTCGAGTATATTAGAATTCAAATCCACACAAAGTAGGTATAGATCCCGTGTTAACAATTATTTTCTATATTTTATTATATTATAATATAATATTATTTATTATATTATAATATAATATTATTTATTATATTATATTTCTATCTTATAAAAAAATACTTTAAAAAACAGGTAGGTAATAGAAAAGTAAATATATTTATTGACAGGCTTAAACACGGACACACTGAGACTTTTATCTGTACCATATATGCCCATGAGAAGATTTTGACATTTGCATTTCATAGACCACTCAAACAATCGTTTTTTAACAATGCATATTCTGTGCGGTGGAAAACTATTTGAAAATGTTAAAAGAAAACTGATTTTGTAATTAAATCTGGGGTTATAATATCGGGTATCGCGACCATAATACGAATATTATTATACATAAATCCATTATACGTATTATAATAGTTATAGTTTTAAACAAACCGAAATCACAATATTTTTATGCACAAATGTGACCGATAAAAGTGGCATCATTTGTTTTGCGTTACTTTTTTGTGATGGTTACTATATAGGTACTTATATATAATACGCGAACACAATGTTTCAAAAATACGATCCCGACTGTTTGCGACGTTATATGATATACATATTATTACAGCCACTTCGAACAATAACTATCGTATACATGGTTAATGTGTACCTACATTTGTTTCGTTCGAGTGTCAAGCAGCACGCCGCTTATAAAATAAATGTCTTATTTAGTATAATTAAATACTATTGTAAGTACTCACTTCTCAGGTGGCCGCCGTCGTGTGCTGTTCTGCAGGTTCTCAGCTGTAACAATAAAGAAAAATAAGGATAAAAATCCACACGGGAAACATAATTCTCTTTATAATTTAGGCGTATTTTGTAAAACATCACATCGTTATAATTAATATTATCAGTTATATTAACAGTGCAGAGCCTTGCAAGTTGCAATCGATGCGTGTACCTCTATTATACTCTTCAGCTATATCTACCTACACGATTAACCAGAAAAAGTATATGCATTTCCTCCGACTCAACGACATACGTTATATTGTGCGCACGTGTGTGAAAAAACAATCGACTTTCGACTCTATAACGCAAATAATATAATTACCATATATTCTTCCGCACTCTTACAATATTGTAATATCGTTCAGATGTTTGCCTGTGTATGCTCGGACGACGACGTGCAAATCAGGACTGGGCCGGGGACGAGAGACGCGAACCGCTTGTGCGATGATAAAAATACATATACCTACTATTATAAAGAAGAATGATATAATATTATTATGTGTGTGATATATATATATATATAATATATTTATTAATTTTCTAGACAACTCATCGAATGATCGTATAATCTCCGTGGAAATAGTCTAGTGAGCACAATATTATATCATGGACAACACTGTCTGGATAGAGCGACTTTAATATTATGTAGTGCGAGCGACAAGACGGAGCGAGAGAGCGAGAGAGAAACGAGACGGCACACACGTCGTCGTTATCTAGCCGCAATATACTTTATAATGTGCAGTCGAGGGAAAATAGTATAATATTTATAATTTATATCATGTAGGACGTAAAATTGCGAAGCACTGCGATTTAGCGCAAGGACGAGACGACGCGCGACGTGCCGATAAGGGTAAAAGTATAAGTAGGTAATAATAAAAATAGGGAAAACATTTTTCAAAAATGTTCGATTTTTATGATATGCCGCGGTCGAACTGCTGCAGAGTCGCATCGGAAATATTATGTTTTATTACACCTGCGCAGCAAGGAATTGACGTTCACGGTTAATCGCGAGTATAGGTATACGCGTATAAAATTAATATTAAAATCGTATCAACGCATGCTAGACCGCACGATCAAAACTTTCTACCCCTATCGTTAAACTACAAAAAAAAAACCATCATTCCTACTATTATGCTACTCAATAATTAATATCCAGGGTCGATAATCACCCGCGTCTGCTCGGCAGCATTATACACAGGCATCGTCATATTATTCCAGAAAAATTAGAAATCAAAACCTTCCTAAAATCTACGGACAAGTTTAAAGGTCAGCTAGGAATAGGCATAATATTATGTATATTGTTATATTATATAAAGATAGGGAATACCTCTTCTTCGAGATTGCTGTTCAGGATTAAGACCAACTTATAAACTTCCGCACTTATAACTCCAAACATCGCAAGGAGCCCAGACGCCCAGTATTACGGTCTTGTACCCAAAACAAAAAACAGCTGCAGGACGTACCTATATACTCCTATCGGAAGACTCCAAAAACTCCCGCAACTTCAAATAATATTACGAACACAAAACCGCCTATTACATATTTTTTATTTTTATATTTATATTCATAAGCTCTAGCGGCGTCATTTCACTATTTTCGTGGGACGCAAAATCAATATTAAAAATCTAAAGCAATACAAAAGCCGATCGCTTCGTTCTCACAATATTTATAACAAATTTCATTCAATTAAAACCTTACAAATATATAAAAAAAATGATCAATGCAAGTGATACAATTCCATATGTAAGACTTTATATTAAGTTAAAATACAGACGAATGTTATAGAACAGTTAAGTTCAATCCAGTTCCTTTGGGCCATTTGACGTTTCTATATGAATTAGTTCATACCGTATTGTCGTATACATTCAGTGAACATTCGTTTAATTGTTCTATCAATGTGAACGATGATACATATGTATTTGAAAGCATAAACCTTAAAAGTTAGGTATGATAAAAAGACAAAACGCTAAACGGGTACTCAAAAAATCGGTGATAATCCATATTATTTAACCACGGTCATAGAATACGAAGTGAATAAGACCATCACAAAAAACACATTTTTGTAAATTACAAAATTATTGTTATTTGTTTTATATACCTACTATAAATCATATGCAATTATCGCTATATCTACACATAATTGGAGGCGTGAAAAAATTCATGGTATGATGCATTTGCACGCCCTTGTATCCCACAAATGACGCCCCTGAATTAAACTATCTATTATCAATTGTCACTATACTCACTATATAATCAACACTCTTTACCATAACATAACAAACGGTCACAATATATATATATATATATTATATGTAAACAATTTATCAAACTTTTAATAATTTGTCATAATATGCAGTCTGAAAAAATATGATATTATAATAAGTGCGTCTGGGACCGACGACGCCGAATCGACGGATATCAAGTCATACCCGCACGTAATTTATACGTAACATTAAACATACATAATATATAATACATAATACATAATATTAACAGTAATTGTTATATAATATTTAATGGCATTTTTTTTGTTGATTTTTTTTTAAATGTTGGTTTATCGCCGCAGCAGTATTATTATTTGGCAACAGCATACACGCACGTTCGTACGAGTGTACACAAAAGTTTACTAAAAAAGCGGCGGCAACGTCTCGTATCGCAGCTCCCTAAATTATGAACGGACGTTATGTACTTATGTGTTATAATATTATTATGTAAACACATACATTGTATTTATATGTTTTTATCGTTATCGATAATCCAAGAAGAAACAAAAACGCCGAAATATTATACACATAATATAATATCGATAACGATTAATAATATCGTGACGTCGGTAAATATAGGTATTTGTTTTGTAAAAAGTCGTTTCCCAAGAGACTTGTATACTGGAAAAACAATAAAACACATTTCGCTCGGGATGTAATATATATAATATACTAAATATGACGTGCGCGTGTATTGTATATTTTAATGATAATAATAATATTATACGATATACGCGTGTCATACGCATAATATACGATAAGCTTATGTATAATATATTATAGACATTTTGTAATAATATAATTAATACGTTAGCGGGCCACCGGTGCAGTAAAACGCAGTAATTAATTTAATATCAGCTGTACAATATAAATAGTATACAGTCGTTTGCGAACGGTTATTAAAAATCGTCGTCGTCGTTCGACACGTACATATTAAAATAAATATTTAATTTTCGATGGAATCGATTCTTCGCCGCCGCCGCCCACCAGCGGTCTCGGTAGGACGGTCGACGGCGTCGTCGTACGCATTAATATGAGCATATTAATTTCTTTACAATATATTATAATATGAATAATTATTCCTAAACGACTAAACGTACGCCCCCGTTTAGATTTTAGGGTGGCGTAAGCAAAAATCCTCTATAGCCAAAAGTTTAAAGCCGAACAAAGTCGAAATACGACGGCGTCGTCGTTAAATATGAAATATATTTAAAACCGGACGGACAACACGGCGGCGTCATTATAATACTGCTGCAGCTGCGATAGCGGCCACGCGCCAATTTCGTACGGAGCGTTAACGACAGCAAATAATAATAAATGTTATACAAACATAATATTATTATATATTATATATACGTAGGTAGTATAGCCACACGACCGAATATAATAATAATAATGTATATTATACGCCGCGAGTTAATAAAACGATTTCGTTTAGTGGGTCGGCCTCGATTTTTTCCCCCGTGTTTTGACGGAAGTCCAAAAATACGATCGTGGGGCATCGACTGCTATATGCTGCGGCGACCGCGACGATTCAAGCCAAACTATACGAGCCTTCCCCCTCATCACTCATCAGAAGCTGCAAACTGGTAAAAAAAAAAAAAAAACATAACGATTTTAACTACACGGCAGACGTACGGTATAATACGCGTGTACGTAATGGTACTATATACACTATGCCTACATAATATTATATTATTATATATTACGTGACCCGATATATAAATAAACGCGTCGAGCGAAATGTCGTGCACAAAGCAGTTTTGTAGGCGGTCGTCTCCTCGACAAATGCTCAGGTGACTGTGGTGCCGCAATTAAGGCTCGGTAAAAATTGATGATCTTTGATGTACATAATATATACCCTATCTATTAATATGTTGTATACAGGGTGATTCTGATTTTCAGATTTTTTTTAGTATACCCGAAGACCATAATATTTCAAATTCCTGATTTTTAGGTACTATTTACTTAAGGACATGGTGTCCTGCGGTGATACAAACTTCTATTTTTCAATTAAGAACCAAAAATCAAAATTCTAATGAGTAGTATTTCTGAGTTATTAAAATGCTTATACTAAGGATAATGATCCTTAAAAATGGTTTTACAAAAATATAAACTATTTTATATAATATTTGATGTAGTATTTATTACATACTTGGACCATCCTTACAATTTATTTATATTGATAGATCAATAGTAATTACTAACTTTTTCAAATCATCAAGCCCCCACATCTAATTAACCCATTACAATAGACATATTATCCTTTGTACATAAAGTTATATAACTCAAAAACGACTCGATCAAATTTTGATTTAAATGTATCAAAATTCTCAAAAAAAATATTTGCTGAATTATTCAATGTGAAAAAGGGGGGTTCCTATTTGAAAATCAGAAGTTTGTATTATCACAGGATTATATCCTCAGTAGCTGTACAAAATATGGTTTTCAAGCGTATTTAAAAATTCTACAAATCAGAATTTGAATACATGCATAAATTAAGCATAAAAAAGGGTGAGCATACTTAACAAATAACCTATTGTATATGCTCATTGTACATATCATTACATTTTTCAAATCATATTAATTTAAAAAAAAGTTTTCCTAAACTACTCTTCCATCGCACTCCCGTTAGGCAACTATGGAAATAGTCCCGTCTATACCTCAACCTCAATATTTGTCATCTCACGCATTTGGATGTGTATATTTTTTCGGACATTGGCGTTTTCAACCAAAATCCTACCCTTCTCTTTTCGGCCGATTCAATTTTCGACCAAATTTGATAAAAGGTCGATTGGCTTTTCGTCCCAAATCTTACCCTTCTCTTTTTGGACGATTCATTTTTCGGCCATAACAAATAGTTTAATATTGACTTTATATTATAAATATTATAGAAAATTATTTAAAAATATAAATTGTATACAATGTGTATAATATTATATCATTTTTGCCTATTTAATTATTAAATATATAAATATATTATCCTAACATATTATTTGTTTGTTAATATGTCACGAATCTGCCCATAAAGTTAAAATGTTATATATAATAATATACTAAAAAAAAAATGATTTAAGGTCAATTTATTGTGTCCAACCGTTGTCTGATTTTTGTTAGTGTTAATTCACTCTACATTTTCAAGTAATTGGTTGAATCTTGAATATTATGAAATATTTTGAAATTATTTTAAAACTTACGCTTATCAATACTTTTCTATAGCTATGTATGTGTACAACATAAAGTAAATATTAAACTTTTTGGTCTGGCAGGAAAGTGAATCTGCCGAAAAGGTAAGTGTACGATTTTGGTCGAAAAGGGTCTCGTCCATTTATGTTGTATGATATATATATCTATAGAAAAGTATTAAAACCTTTGTATAATTTTTTTCATTAAATATTTAATCATATTTTTAATAATTTTCTGTATGCATACACACGCATAAAGTAAATGTTTAACTTTTTGTTTCACTGCCGAAAAGTGAATCGGTCGAAAAAGAATGGTACTATTTCGATCGAAAAGGGAATCGACGTTTTTTACATTTGGTCGAAATGTGGTGAAAGCATAAAGCATAGAATTGTACGATTTTGGTCAAAAACGGCCATGCTTGTTTTTTTTTTTATATTATATTATTAAGTATAACGAACCGTCTACACGCGTGCCCGCTTACTCGCTATAGTTAAAGACCGCGGCAAGACCAAACCTCTACCCCCCCCCCCCCCCCCCAACACCAAACGCACACACACATACACACACCATACTATCAACGGGGTCATCGCCGGGTGCGACGACGAAGACGACGGCAGGTGCAGACGCGGCTTGGTTCGGGCCTTGAGGTCCAGCACAACAATACCAGAGCGTTAATAGTTCCGCTATACTTTAAACGCATATAATAATATATAGGTATATACGGGACGAAATACACGTGTTTTCCTAAATGTAGGTACGAACGATAATGGTAATAATAATAATAATAATAATACGACACGAATTCACAGTATAATATATACCTGTATACATATAATAAACGTGCGCACCGACATATATATATACACGGTTCGTGCTCGACGCTTTTTGTCTCGGGGGAGATTAATATAATAATATTATAATCCCTAGCGCAGTCGCGCGTCACCTGGGACCCTCTGCCACCGCCGCCGCTGCCTCCGCGCTGTGTTGTTTCGGTTAATGGATTGACACGCACCGAACTCGCGCGCACACGCGTAAACCGCGCCTACTCATATACCAACCCGATGGCCATCTATATACTTACCTATATATCTACGCGTTTCGTTTTGACTTTTGTCTTGAGTTATCTCACGTGTTAACATAGAACATGATGAACGTCGTTATATTATTATCATATGGTTATCGTGACTTGCGTGTCGTCGTATAGTCCACGGCAGTCGTCGGGTGTCCGAAATATTCTCAAAAAAAGTAATACCAATTACCTACGCCCGCCGATATTATAAAAAAAAATGATAATCGGTCAATATCATAAATCATAAAGTCCATCCCCCCCCCGGCCACCACCATCCCACTGAATTATCGGGAAAATTTTTAAAAACAAATAACCCGACCTACTGATTTAATTTTACATTTTTTCAAATCTCCCGGGAGGGAAAAAAGCTCCCCCCCGAACATTTTTCCTGCTTTCGCCCCTGTATAATGATGGTTATATGTTTTGTGATTTTGCGATTCCGTATCGTCTTAATTTCTTTTCGTCGTACACTCGTACATAATATTTGCAAGTATGTTTTGTTTTCTTAAGAAACAGGTTCGAGTCACCGCATAAGCGTCATAAGAAACGCGCAGACGAAGACGGAGATGCTATAACACGGTTCCACACTTATATAATAATAATATATTATATAATATGTCTTTGTGCGATTTACTACTACTAATAATAATATGACACAAGTACCTACCCCAATATAACCAATGGTTTTAACCTTTCGTCAAATAGACGCTCACGATCGGACGAGCGGGATTTTATTACCCCCGACACAGCTACCCTTAGAGTTTGTTTATTATATATGCGTATAATATAGTCGTCGGGATAATGAAATACGAGATGAGTGTGGAGTGGGTCTCGGAGGCGCACTGTAGTACAGTGCATCATAATAATATAATAATTTATAATATTCACACTGCACCGCTATTTATATATATTATACAGCAGGACAAAAATGCAGTTTCGTAAATAAACACACTCGAAGCCTTAACTCACTGCAGCGTATACATACACACCATATTATAAACACCGCCGCATAATCGTCAGCTGCAGGTTTTTACGGTTTATTCGACAGCCGAATCGGTTGCCGGTCGGTTAAACTGCGCATGCAACAGGATAGTATAGAAGAGATACGTATATTATATTATGCGATTATCGTTTTCGCGCGTATAGAAATAATGTTTTAATCTGCGGCAGACAATCTCGCTGTGGCGGTCGCACACTTCGATCACATCATTATATTATTATTATTATAATGACGTGACACAATGACTTATTATATAATAATACGCACTTATACTATACATATAGGCTATAGCAGGTATTTCAAATCGTAATTTGTAACGCGCGCATCATATTAGGTAGCGATGTCATATATATATTTGACGGTTTTGCGTAACAACAAACCGAGTTAAATATTATGTGTGTTAAGGTTATCGTTTATATATATATGTAGGTAGGTAGGTATATAATAATATAGTCTCATCTATATGCGTAGATATACTACATCACTAAATTCAGCAATTAAAAATAGACACAATCATGACATTGTAAACTCGTGTTTTCGACTTGCAGTATACGCGCACTATTTAATATAAAATATAGGTCCTTCTATTGAGTTCTATACTATACTCTGGCCGCAGGTCTAGAGAGTGACGCATTTTCCATCAATTCGACGTGAATCATTCATTACTGCAATAATATTGTAACGAATATATAATTATAAATTATAATAACATTATAGCGTATTTAGAGGTAAAACGGTACAGTGCAGCATATTATACCGCTTTACAGTTTGCAACCCTTTTTTGTACATAGATTCGATCGACGCACAATAACGATGTTCAGCCGAGTAGATAATAATATTATAAGTTATACAAACTACAGAGTGTTCGAATTGGAAAAAAAAAAGAAAGGAGACCCTTTTAAACTCGAAAAATGTAAAGTCCCTCGAAATGAATCAACTCGAAATATAACCTATGGGTTACAAAGCCTCTACCCTGTCCACCAAACATTAATCATAAAATAAATATTTACAACATATAATATGTATATTATACACATCTGCAAAGACTATTATATGCGCCTATACGAGCGATTAAAATAAAATTCGTTAACCGACCACGTAGTAATTTATTCACATTAAAAATAATTTTTATTGATTAAATCTTCTTAATCACTTCGGCACCACTGCTGTGTATTATGATGAAAAATTCAATAAAATTGATTATTATAATTTAGGAAATTAGATCTTTCTCAAGAACTCAGTCACTCTTTATGTGATCTACATATTAATTTTAAAAAGTAAATACACTTTTTTTAAACCGAGTTAAGTTAATATTTTTTCAGTATTAACTTTTAACTTATCGATCTAGTGTTCTCTTAACTTAACTTGAGTTAATTATTTTCATTGACTTGCCCACCTTTAGATATATTATTCAACACAATATTTTCCAAAAAAAAAAAAATAGTTGAGGAGCTTCGTTTCCCCGCGATTCACAGCCCCGAATTCGAGCACCGAATAATACACAAAACAGCGCTCAAAGACAATTGAAACGCGAGTTATATAATGCCGCAATAACAATACGATCGGGCATAATGGATTTTAACGGTCGTGCGAAAAAAAAAAAATTAAAATTAAGTTTCGGGGAAGTCTTTTGTTTCGTCGTCGTGTCGCGTTTTATTTTCGTCGGCGTGCTGGCGCCTGGCGCCCACCGAGGTCTCGTGAAATGTCTGTCGTCATATTACATGCCCATATAATATATATTATATATAAATATATTATATTATGTGTTCGCTCGCCATTACGCGGGCGCGATTCCAATCGAGAGGGTGTGTGAGCGATGGAAATAAAATTAATTTGTCTTATATATATGAATGGCTCAGCCACCGCTGGCCGGTTACCGACCCCGCAAATGGAGACCGGGGCTTTGAGGGGCTAAGCCCCCCCAATAATTTCAATAGCCCTTCCACAGAATTTCGTAATTTTTTTAAGTCTTTTATTACTTCCACAAATGGTTTATATAGAAATAAATAAAAATATAAAAATATAATTCATATAAAAATATTGAACTGCTGCACCGCGTCTCGCATGTGAGTCTCTGCAAGATTCCGTATTAGATAAACGATTGTCCTACGTTGCGCTGCCTGCTGCAGTTATACATTTTAATCGTCTGCGGTTGCAGCTCCGTAGGCGCATCGGCGGGCCGGGCAGATGCACTGCTGCTGCTGCACATAATATATACCGCGACGCGTCTCTTCCTATCGCGCATTGTGCGTCGTCGTTCATTGTGCAACGTTTCTATTATCATCATCATCATTATGTTTTCGTTTTCTTCTTCTTCTTCTCCCTGTTTTTTTCCCTAAGTAGGAAAACAGGTAAACATATAATATACACGTGCACAGTGCCCCGTACACGCGTGCAGCAGCGGGTACACGCCAGATGTCCGTCTGCGCCGCCGCTGGAGAGAGACTCGTAGGCAGGTATAGGTAGGTCTTGGGTATGCGTGTTATGTGTATATAATATTATAATATGTATATAAATTATATACCGACGAAAAGAATAAGATCTACGACTACTGCTGCTGCTCACTATATACCTATAACAGCGGCAAGATATTAATATCATCTCTCGCGCGCCGAACACCTGGCCGCGTGACCGATGAATGCAGAGGTTATATTATTATTATATTATACATATACAACTGCAGCAGCCTACCTATACGTACGTAGTACGTATTATTATATATTATATTATGTGTAACAACTGCCTCGGCGTCTACGCCGCCACCGCCACCACCATCGGTCCCCTCAGTAAAAGTTAAAAGTAAATACTGAGGACAAAAAAAAAAAACAAAAAAAAAAAAACCATCATGATGTCCTCTCATTTTTTTTATTCTTTCGTTCCCGTTTCGTCTGCAGCTCGCGCCGTCCCGTCCGTCTCTCGACTGAATAATGTTATATAATTCTCTCGCGGTTTCCTATAATCCGGCAGAAGTGCAGAGCCTTTTCTTCAGTTCTTATTCAGAACGGGAAAAAGCCGACCGCTAGCACTGATGCGTACAGCGACGACGAAAACGATTTTTCGACCATGCGGGTGCTGCAAACATATAATTATAATTATTCCTATAGGGTTATATCCCAGGAGGGGTCAACCAAATCAAATATCATGATTTACGTTCTATTACTAAAAAACTAAGACGATCTGTCGAAATTAATATTACAATTTATTGTAAAACCACATGAGAAATTAATTATTTACAAATATAATAACTTTAAACTTTTCCAAATAAAAATTGTCTTTCATTTGTATATACGGCACAAAAATTCTTTTGAAACCTCATCTAATGCGAGATTTTGTACAGAAGTAAATAAAAGCGTAATAATGCGTTCCATCACTTGATTTATTAGTTTACGTTGTTTCGGAACATGATTTATTTTTGAAAAAGTCAGTTATTGTTGTATTTTGCCTTTTCATTTTGAATTATGCTTTTTAAATTGTGTTTACATCGAAATCGAATAGACTTTATTGTATTAGTAGAATATGGGTTTTATGGGTGCACAACTAAAACTAAATTGGAAGATACTGTTTAAAACTATATAATATCCATTGCCTTATTTTTACGTGTGTTATTTTTACTAGACCTCTGAATTTTTTTACTAAGGATTGGGATTTTTTCTGCGGGGAAACAATATTATACTGTGAAGGCAATCGTCCCTACGGCCATATCGTTATTCCGACGTCCCGGTCTATGAGACTAACATACCAAGTATACGTTGAAAACAAATCGCCTCCTATTTTATTTTATCTTTACTGTAAAACATATATCTTCAACAAATAGAAACAAAATTAAATATATATAATTAAAACGCGTAACAACTTTTTCTAAACTAATTATATAAAAAAAAATTAAATGTTAACGAAATAAAGTAACACGGTTTTTTTATTTCATATTTTTTTTTCTCACGAGTAAGTAGTTTACTGATGGAACCATCATTCAAATTCTTATTAATTAAATCTTCTGCAGGTATAATATGACCGCAAATGACAACATTATAATAATTTAATGGCATTTAGATAATATTACACCGGAAGTAAAGTTTATAATTAATCTTAAAAGTAAAAACGGCGTCGAATACTGAAAAATAAAACAAAAATATGAACGCGTCTCGCAGCGCAACGATCGAGGCCCCACTCACTTTCCGATTACCACCGCACGTCTTGCCCGGAAAAACGAGACGCCACAACACTTAATTTTATTCTGCATTTCGATGTTTATTGGAATGACCCGTTACGCCCGACACCGCCAGCTCACGTGCTAGGCCCGCAACTGTTTAGTATTTTAGTATGTTATTCTAAAAGAATACTAGAATAGTAAAACAAAAAAAAAAAGATTATGACAAAATTGAAATGTATATTTTACATGAATGAATGTAAAATAAATATTTTGTTAAATTATAAATGTTGGCAGTGTTCCAAGTGGGTAGACGTTGTCTCGTTGTCTCCTATGACGCTTCGCTACTATATATACCTAATAGCACTGTTCACCTGGAGCCCCTCATATACATGTTTAACGGGGGGGGGGTAAGGTAGGTAAATAAGTTCCACAGTTGTTTTTTTTTTTTGTCATGGATGCAAATTGTTATGTAATAAGTTACGTAATATAAAAACTGTTCCCGAGTTGAGAAACAATTTCCGTAGGGTTAGCGAGCAACCCACTTCAGAACTTCGAAAAGAAATACTCATTTTCCGAGGTACGGCAAGCGTAATAGGATTTTTTTAAAAATTATTACGTTAAAGTTACGCGATATAAATCGATTTTAAACTTGAAATATTGATAAAGGGTGTACTGGCCTAGTGATAACGTTTAGACAAATAAGTGTGCAAACTATAAATGTGCGTACAAAATAAAATACGTTATATTGATACGATGGTAAGCTAGGTCTCGAAACTTAATGCACTTAAAAAGTACTAAAATATACGCATGCATTCATAAAAATACAAATATGCTTTAAAATGTGCACTTATTTTTTTTTTTACTCACAATTTTCATAAATATAAACATTTATTAATAAAAACGTGAAATTTACTAACTAAGGATTTAAAAACACTATACAATAATACAATAATAATTATAGTAAACACTCTTAAAATAAATATACATTATATAATGAATTAATTTTTTTTTTTGCTAAATTTTCAAATTGCTGCATTATAAACTTATCATTAATCATCAATTAATATGCTCTAAAAAAAGATAAAATTAAGAATTATATGCTATTATATAACTACAAAATCACCAAGTATGCAAAAATATGCACTATAAACTTTTAATATTTTTTTTGTAGTATAATCGTGAAATTAATTTCGAGATTACTAAGCAATACATTTTATATCCCCGAAAATACATGCAAATGCAACATCTTCCAAGCCTTAGACTGATAAAATTTCATAGTAGGTAACGTCCACTGCTATCAAATACACTATCAAAGTATCAAATATCAACGTTAATATTAATTAGGTCGATATTATAATAATAGTCCCTACGGATTATGAAAATATTATACGTTAATCTGATAATATTTCAACGTGACCAGTGGAAACCTAGTTGTTTTTTTTTTATAATACACATTTCCATAATTCTACTAACTATTGTGTATTCTTTTCTCTGTGTAATAAGTAATTTTCTCAGATTACAAAAGTATTGTTCCAATAAATAAATATATTAAATTCTGCCTACAACCAAAAAGCATCACCGATACCAAATCAATATGATCGAATTTCGCCCGTCTTCAGTTGTGAAGAGGTCATTGCAGAAACGCAGAACGCTTCTATAGAATTATTATTGTATCTCATATATAAATGTATTGTTATTTGAAACGAACGAAAATGCAATGTGTTTTGTAGAAAAACAACATATATGATAATATTGTTGTTTATCCATAACTATTATACTATTGAGCATCGTATGAAAAATGACTTTTCGTTGTTCATATATTATGATAGCTAGTTTAACGCTGAACGGCTAGGTCGTATTATCAATTGTTAATTTATTATATATATGTACATATTATTTTACAACTTATCCGATAAGACATAATATTTTATTAAATAAAATTATACTACTGCAGTGGTGCTAGGCTGCTAGCACCTATACCAACCGATACATATATACAGACATAATATTATAGTAATTCTTAAAACTTCGTTTTGAAAGTCACGCCATATTGATAACAATGAACATAATGATGCCGATTTGGGATTGTTGGAGTCACGTGTTTAAATACTGACCTTTACTTTAACACTTTAAAATAATATAAGATAAGTTATTTGGCTCATTAATAAAATTTAGTGAAAACGAAAACAGCTATAATATAATATAGTCTCAAAACAATAATACAGTATTGCTATTTTTGCTATCATTATTTGGCCCAAATGAACCGACGAGTGTTAAAATAATAATTCGACCGGAAATACTATATGTCTATATCTGATTAGAAAATTCAATAAGACGTATTAAAAGGTATTCGTAAACGAGAATATAATATTGCCTATACAGAGTGATTCACCAAGCATGGTCCCCTATTTTTTCTTTAATAATGCAGTTATTCAAAATCTGGTTTTTGGAATTTTTAAATATGCTTACTTAAAGACCATATTTTAAAATTCATGAGATTTTTTGTGCTACTTTTAAGGAATGTTCAGATGTGGAGGTATAAACTTCTGTTTTTCAAATGAGAACCATCTTTATTTAACTTAAATTATTTTAAGGATAATTTTTCTGGAAATGTTAAAGTATCAGAATCAAAACTCGTACGAATTGTTTTTGAGGTTTTTAACCGTGTGTTTTAAGGATAGTAGGTTCATGATAATGGATTCTTAAGATATGGAGGCTATGGTGATATGAACATTTTAGTGAATTAATATTAATCCGTCAACATTAATAATTTGTAAATAAGACCTATAAGTAATTATAATAAATACTAGATCTGATATTATATCTATTTTAAATTTTTGTAAAACCATTTTTAATGGCTATAATCCTTATAGTACAAACATTTCAATTACTGAGAAACTACCCGTTCAAATGTTGAATTAGGTACATCAAAATTTTCAAAATAAATTATCCGCTAAACAAATTACAGTACAACAAGGGGGTTACCATTAAAAAAAACAGAAGTCTGTATTGTAAATAAAAACAAATAATAGTGAAAATCAAAGAACACGATATTTAATTTCGGCGCGCTGAGCCGTTTTCACGGAAATCATATTTTTTAACTGGTTTATCGAACAAGCGATTTATTATCGTTATTTATATCCCATCGAAAGCTGTTCTCCGACATCATCGTCGAGCTTTATAATATCTTTGAGCTCATACGAATATTCCAATGATCGTGTGTACCTAATACACATCATGAGACAACCAAAAATCAATCAATCGACAATCGCGCAGGGAAGGGCGTATGACACCGCTGCACCCTCGTCGCACGCCATGGCTGTCACGGCGGTGTCTGCGTGGGACTATTTTTTCAGGGCGCAGAAACCATCCCTTAAGGGACGACGACGGCGACGGGTCGGCCGACGTTGGTTTTTCGTATAACGACGACGACGGTCGTTCGACGAGGACGGAAATAGAGAGCGCGCTCAATAAATAACAATAATAATAAATAATAATAATAAATCGAACTCGATCGTCGTCTCCGAGTCGTCCGTATCCGATATATAACTATATAAGACGTATAATATAATAAGCGCCGCACTCTCACGGATTTATTGACCACCGGCGGCGCGTGGTAGTCGTCGGCGGCGAAGGCGAGTGGCATTTCAGCGTGCTGCTACACACACACAGTAATAATAATAATAATAATAATAATAATAATAATATACCGCACACGTTCGGGCATTGTTGTACCTATATAATATGTAATATTGTTGTCATTATAAACGTACACTCACACACACGCGCGAATGCAATGATATTTTTTGACCTAGAATCTAGAAAACAACGTGTCGGAATCGCAAACATTCTGTGTTTGCACTTAACAATAATTGACACACATATGCGTGCGTACTACCGCGCTGCAGCGCCTATATATTACTATATTATGTATATCATTATATATTATTTATCATATATATATATAGGTATAGAGGTTTATATACCATATATAGTAACCATGTATATATACTATCCGCCCACGGACACGAATAGATGGATAGATAACCTACCTGTACTGTACACGTTATGCACTCCATAATATACGCACGCGTTTGCGTGTGCGTGTGTGTGCGTGTGTGTGTGCGTGTGTGTGTGTGTGTGTGTGCGTGTGTGCGTGTGTGCGCTTGTGTGCGCACGGCCGAGAGCGTTTTAGTGCGGTGGTGTTTAAACAATTTTTTTCCGCGCTTGACGCGTGCTAAAATGACGCCGGAAAACGAAAAAAACAAAATTTTTAAAACGTTTCATCAATAACGCACGCGCGTGTCGCGCAACAACAACATTGCTCGTAATTATTAAAAATATTATATTATTGGTGTTACAGTTTTTGAATACGTCATCTCACGCGCGATATACAATACCGCTACTATACAGCATATGTTTGGCCTACCAGCTATATATATATGGCCGTATCCGAATAAACCCGCTTATTTATTATATACGTATAAACGAATACATAGATCCTATATATACTATATTTTCACTAATTTATATAATTATAATATGTACCCCACACGGTCTTGTACGCATCTATTATCTATATTATCTTGTCTTTACAATATAACCTATCTGCAGTACCTATAGATTATGACAGAAAATAATTTTTCTAATCAATAAAAAACATGTGCACGGACATTATATTATTTTATATTTTTAATTAGTTTATATGAAAATTATTTAATATACAAGATTGATTTCGATACTGAACATTTATCTTACTGTTTTTTTATTGGCTCAGAACCCATGGCATATACTGTTTAGTATATGTTATTTAAATTACGTTTGTAAGTAATAGGTACGTATTATTATGTTTTCTGTTTTCGCTTTTTAATTTTTATACAACTAATTTTTATGATTTCGTTTTAAGAAACGTCTGCAGTACAACAATATAATATATATTATACTCATTACTCACCGTCCCACGAAAAGGTCGACACCGTTATCGTGGTTATTGAGCTATTAGCTACGGTTCAAAGTCGTATTTATATTGATTTTGTTTTGTATAAAAATGTTTACTCGTTCGTTGGAAAAAAAACCCGGATGTCCGGGCACCATCTAATGATTAATAAAACAACATATTATGACGAAATTTACAATACGATTGAATTCATTGTACACATATTTTTTAAAACTAGTTAAAAGTCATTAAGCGTATGATAAACGAATACCCACAAGACACATGCCTAAAGATTTAAAACCAATTTTTCTCGCATCACCTGATCGCTCCCTAATCACTACTGCCTATAGTCTTCTATTGGGTATTAATGAATATGTTTTTGCATTACCTAAGACTGTAAGACCTAAGGTGCAACTGTTGATTTGAATGTATACATTGGTTTGAACCTTTTAAATTAAAATGTTTCCGTCATACACCGACAGCACCGATATAGATGGACTAGGGGTACTCAGACTCCGTCTCAATAATAGAGGTAAAAATAGATTTGGCAGAAACAAAAATCAAATCTTTTTCGTTTTGGTCGAAAAAAATTCAAGTTTTTTGGCGAAAACGACTAAACGACCCAATGAGTGTCTTCCCGAACAATTTTAACTATCAAATTTACAACGATCGTCAAACTTAAATAATTTTAATTTCTGCTTCGAATCAACTGGTAAGTAGTGAACAGCAGTAAAATAATTGTACCACTCGAATAGTTGTACAATATAGTACATAGGTTATATTGTTTGTCTTTTTTATGGGTCGATTATTGTTTAAGGAACTGACCGTGATTGTTGTTAGTTGTTAATTGTGTGTTTAAACGGATTACTGCATATTCAAAGCATTATTTATACTCTACTTTATGCTACTCCTTAGTCCTCACTTCTTACCTATGCGCAGTCTGACGAACATATAATTTACTAAGTTCTTCATTTTTTCAACAAAGATAGGCGTGTACTGCAGTACACTATTATACAGTCTGTTAAACATTAACATTTATATAGCACAGACAGCGAACTTGGTGAGAATCATATTATAAAGAAGATCAATATTTTAAATGTATTGACACAGTGTTGAATCATTATTAAACTCCAAAAAAATGAACATTTTAATTCGAAAGATTTTTCTAATCTATATTATAAGATTTAACCATATTTTATGTGGTACTTATATAAGGTAGAAAGAATTGATTAAAACATTGTTTGTATATGAGTGGTTGTAATTATTTCTTCCTGTGTATTATGAAACAGTATTATACAATATATAAAATGTATATGAAAAAAAAAATACTTCAATAAGATGTAACATAATTAAAATTGAGCCGATAATTTATAAGGAGTTAATAAGGAACACAAAGTTTAAATGTTGGCATAGAATATAAAACAATACCGAGAAAAACTGATTTTAAAAGGACCAAACAAATATTAACTGCATACAATTTTCACCGTTTTATTCTGAAAAAATTAAAAACGAAATAACTTATATTATCCCAAATAATTTCAAACATATTATGAATCTCTCTATAGTTAACTTTTATTTTCCACATTATCTACTGTAGCCAGGGTTCCTTATAAAAGTGAGATTGACGATTGTTCAACATTGAAATTCAGGTGGATTGTTAAAGTTTACACGCATTATTTCAATATAAAGATAAATTCCACAGATTGAGAAAAATTATGGAGTTCAAACTATGTATTACTTTAGATGAATAAATGGTTTACAGACTTATACAGTTACTGTAAGGTACGTCTGACAAACTTGAGGGTTCGTTAAAAAAGACACTAGTGGTCCACGATGATGACAGTACCAAGACTGCTTACAAACTGTAAACTAAAAGTATATAATTAAACTTAATAATATATTTTATTAAAGTTTGTACATAAAACGTTTCAAGAATGTTAAGTATATAGGTACTCGAATGTCTCGAATAGAAAATTAGAACAGCATGTTGGCATTACACTACTTACTATATAGTAAATTTCATAAATATATAATGATTAAATGCAAGTTCTAGATATATGGAATAAGAAAAATGTTTTTAGTCATTAATTTATACGAACTGTGTACAAATATTGATAGTTTAGAAAAAACATACCCTGAAATCCAGTATAGAAACACTTAAAAATATAATTATTTATTTAATTTTAACTTTTAATTGACGTATTCGTTTTACATTTATTTTAAATGGTGAAAATATAGGATGGTTATCTACTAATCTTACCTAATCAGAGAAACCTATGATTTTTTTTTTATATATAGAATTTTGATATTAATTATAAGTTGTGGTAAATATTTTTTATCAAATAATTTTTTTTAAGATATTTTAACAAAAAAAAAAAAATATAACAATTATTAAATAGGATTGATTACAGTAAATGTATGATTTGTCTCTTCAGACTAATAAAAAAGTGTACTCGTAGTTTGCAGTTTAGTTGATTATAATTTATAATAGTTATAAGAAGCAAAAAAAAAGTAAATAATTATTTAACAAAATATATTTTATTTTTTTCGATACAATTATATTTATGCATATCAAGTAAATTAAAAAGTAAGATTAATTATTAAATTTAAAATATAAATAAGCAGTGCACGTAGCACCTATTATATAAGATAAACTCGTCTTATGATTTCTATGTACCTATATATTTATATCAACCCTATTTGAAGTATCGAACACTTTTTTTTAGAGAACTTGCATAATATTATTAATCGCATGAAATAATCGATTATTCTTACGTCATGGTGAACAACAAATTAATAATATGATTCATCTTTTAAACGCGTTAACGTTGGTAAAGTGCAGAAGGTGTCCAAATAACCAAGGACAAAATTACATTTTTTATATGAGAAATCGATATTATTTTGCTCATAAAACCGCATTTCGTAGATTACATTTAACGAGAAGCATAATGTCTATTATAAATTAAAATAATTTACTGTATAGGTACACAATGTTTTGATAATAATGACATACGATTTAAAAATAAACATAATGTAATTGAACCGTGATTTAAAATGTTGAATACACAGTATATTGGAATCACAAAGTTATATATCGTGGTTAAAATGGAAATAAAATAATGATAAATTATCTTGATCGTTTAAATTTATGATATGAAAATGTTAGATGATGTAGAGTGTCTTAGACTTGTAAATTAAAATCAAACGATCAAATTATGACTTATATTCATTTGAGGTTTTATTTAAAACAATAAATATACATGCATTTTTGTTTGAACATTTTTGAAAAACATTATGCATTTTTTTAAAGATCAATTTATACATATATAATATATATATATATATGTACTTATTATAATATTGTGTTATTGAATGAAAAAAAAAATGTTTCTTAAACTTCTTACGCAATGGCAATACTATATTGTTATAATCACAAGTGCACAACATTTAAACCAAATTTATATTATAAAAACACATAACAACGTCAAAAATACTTAGTAAATATTATAATTAATGATTATATAATGTTCACTTTATAACTATAGGCTTAAACAAATTGAATATTAGAACTTTGAGCTCCAGACAAATTAAATTATAATTATTAATTACTATTAATTTATGTGTTTATGTGTAATAACTATTATAAAATGTTTTCCAACTGATAACGAATGCAAAATACAACTCGTACGTTATTATTATCTTAAATTGCTAACTTTGAGATTTATATAAATTATAAATTATTGCGAATTATTATCTGTGGGAACTTGGTTCAAATTTTCTCGTATGTGATCCTCAAATTAATGTTATAACACGCCCAAAGTGCCTAATAATTTCAACAGCGTTATTTACACATCAAAATATAATAGTTATATAGTAAACTTAATGTTTGGTAAGTGACGACAAGCAATTAGTTTGAGTATGGAAACATTAGATGAGACGATATGCTTGACAGTGTGAAATTGTATTTCAAACAAGAGAATATGAAGAAATAAATGTGATTGGGACTTTGGGAGTGGTGTACAAGTATACAACTCGACTGTATATGGATCAAATTAAAAAAAAATCGGATGACAAGTCCAATGTGCGAGGAAACACTAGAAACTGTGTAAACACAAGTAAGTAAACAGAGTTAGAAATAAACGTGTAAAAGGAAATCTATGTAATGGTAAACTTAAGAACGAAATGGAGTAAAATAATAATACGGTATATATGACGCATGGCAGTGATATAGTTGATAAATTATATTTGGAGTCACCTACTTTACGATTCAGCCCATACGATCCCTGTAATATAATATGAGTGTTATGATAATAATTTATATATATTCATAAGTCACACATATATATGCATTAGAAAAAAAAATAGTATTTTGAACAATAGATGTAAAAAAAGAACACAGAATACCAAAACCGTGAATATTTCGTATAAGTACAACTTTACATTTGTCGTAGGAACTATAAAGATGTAGATATAATATAGAACAAGTATGATACTGAAGTGCGCTGAGAAAAAAATCCTAAAATATAATTATATTTAATCATATAATATTATTCTATCATATCAATGATAATTATTATTCTATATAGATAATACACATACAACAAGTGGCGTATTTGAGGGGGGGAGGGGGCGAAAGTATCGTGTTTTGTATAATATTATGTTTATACTCTTACACAGGTCGTAATCACGCGCACTATACGTCATAGATTTCACTGCAATATGATATTTAGTATCGCTTTAAAAGCGATAAGTTCGAGAGATTTAATTTTGAAATGTTATTTTTACGAGTGAAGGCGGAACGATTTTTATCATCAACATTGGTTTGTCTTACGAATAATATAAAAACAGACAACAGTATTTATACGTCAATATTTACAACAATAAGTAAAACTCTCCATCTCGGCTGAGACAAACAATATGGTCATGTCATAATGTCCAAAAGGACTATTGAAAAGTCACAAGGCAATAATATAATTCCTGTAACCTATAATTACAACTGCACAACACGGTTCATCGTGGTTAATCGCGGTATATTACGAAATACATATTGTACAATACACACGAGAAATTGCATGTTTATCGAATGACATTTTAACGAATTGCATACTCCAACACCAACACAACAACTGCACTCTGTGTCAAAGGAATAATAATATAGTGCAATCAGAAAGACAGAAAATTACATTATTTTTACTATGTTTTCTCCAAAAGGAAGATGTACATCGCAACGAACGACCATCGCGGCCCACGCGCTCTGTTAACTCATTTACCATAACAACAAAAACAAAAACAACAACAACAATGATAATAATAATACTGACAGATAAATTATTAAAGTGGTATGTGACGTATTACGGTTTATTTTCCCACAGTTGTTTTTCCACGCCACCACCATCCGATGATAGCGATGGTGACATGCCAATTTTTGATAAACAAAAATAAATATTTATATATATACATGTAATACGACGACCGCTGCCGACGACGTGGCGGTAATCGCACAGCGTAATATATTTGTTTTAATTTTGACGGCGCAAAAAACTGGGTCGATAGTCTGTGTGCGTAGATCCAAACATATTGCACCGGTAAACACCGCGGGGGATAGTAAATAATATAAAAGTCATTAAATCAAACAATGGTAGGGTACCTCTGAATCTATTGTGCCGTTTCCGAATGCGAAAAAAACAGACGAGTTTCCCGAAAAAAACATATTAGAATCTGCACCGCAAAACAGCAAAACCGAAATATATATTGTAATATGTCACTACACAAATATAATATTATAATTCACGAGTAAAAACCGTTTAAAATGTACAACTAATTCAAAGTATCAATAATTTAAACGCACGAGAACAATAAAAATATTAGTTATATAAGTATAGTTACTACAGACACTTGTAGATGCCAAACCGAATATGGGTGGAGGCTCGATGGCGGTAAAACGGAGTGGTGCTGAAGGGATGCATCGGGGGCTGGGGGGCAAGGCTTCACGGGGAACCATGACATTTTTTCAATATTTATAATAATTTATATACGGTTCAAGGTAATTGCAACTCTATACTCTATAACGCATGTTTTTTTGACATCCGATGAGTGATCCATACGTATGCATTTATCATCAGCTGAACGGTAGGTTCCTAAATATGCAGTGGCGTAGTTTTGATTTTTTCCTGGAGGAGGGAATGGATAATTTGTTCGGCAAACATCAGGCAAGGGGCTTTGCACTCTACCCCCTCCCCTACACACCTACCATAGTACCATACAGTAAAAATAATTTAAATTGAACATTTTAAACAAATAACTTAACAGCAATTTTTTTTCAATACATAATAAATAATAATAAACTTTTATTGATAATTAATTTACACTAGGTACTTAATGAACAAGATCTAATTTTTGAGGATTTTTTTGATAGTTCATCATGATACTTCTTCAAGGGTCGTGTTTTTGTGGACATATAGCTAACCTCGGTAACAGCTACAACGGTTGGCGTGCACTATATATATTATGACATAAAAAAAGCTCCGAGGGGGTGAGTGATCTATCACCATAACCCTGATATAACAAAAAAATAGGAATTTTTATACTACGCGATACTCGCATCAGACGATAATATAAATAATTCAATTTGTCCGTGATCTCTCCTCGACGCGTCTCGTCGGTCTTTTTACGCAATGGTATCGCCGCCTGTGCGGGCTGTGCTGCGGTTACGAATAATACAATAACATAATATTGTCGAAATTCGACGAATTGGTGAATGAATATTATTTCAGATAATGACGACTTGTGTGTGCCAACCGTGAATAATGTAAGGACACCGAGCCATAATATTATTTAGTTAACTCATCGTCGTCGCGTCGTGCCCTTGCGTTGTTTTTGTTGTTGTTGTTATTATAAAATATGGCAAAAATTTGACAGTAATGGGTGCCATACACTATATTATAATATTATACAATACAATAGCGCATTTCGATAAAAAAAAAAAAAAACTACGATAAAAAAAATCGTACGCGCTCAGTTCTCGCCGTCCGTATATATTATTACGATATATGCGGCGTACAACACTATAATATTATAATATTATGCACAGGCGATGACAATAATAATAATAATAATAATAATAATAATAATAATAGTAGTAATATAATGGACGTATAAACAAAACACTAAAATACTATATATGACGGGGCGGCGCGCGGTATGTGTGTTTATAAAATATCCAATATCAATTGAAAACAATTTTTTTCCTGACAATTATATCGTTATAATTATGCAACATGATGTAACGGTGACAGTAGCCGATGGCGTGTTTACACGTCGTATATTATAATAATATTGTATTGTGTGTGCTGCTGCACTAGGCTGAGGTAAATAATAATTATATAATAAATTTTCACCACCACCACCATCGACGACAACGCGTCGTCGTGGTCTCGAATTACGCGTTTCGAACCATTACAATAATAATAATAATATATATACTAACAAACGAACAAATCGAGTGAACTCTGCTGCAAGCGTATAATAATTAATATAGCAAAGATAATATGATGGACATGAAAAAATTGTCTCTCTTATGTAAATCTGCAATCCTTACCAGACCGGCGCTCCATTTTGCAAACACCGCCCAGACGAACGCGTTTAACTGTTATGAGTATGGACATTTTTTTCACGATATTAATATTATTTTAATATTCTTTCGTATTGAATGTTTTGCAAAAACATCCATCATATCTCTAACGCCAATAATGTACCTACATCAGAGATTTTTCAAGTCATTTAATATAATAATCGTCCCCATTAATTATGCAATGCACCTCTCTTATATTACACACTAATTCTTACTCACAAATAACTGTGTACCTTTTTAAGTCATTTCAAATCTAAATTCGAGGAGAAATTTAAAAAAATGTCAAAACTTCGAGTTTACTCTGTTTCATACTGCAGCTTATTTTCGACTTTAATCGAGCGAATAGCTCACAAATGATAAATTTGTTTTCAGTAGTTTGGGATTTAAAAAACTCCTGCAAACGCTAAACTATGAAATAAATATTTCAGAAAATGTTTATTTGCAACAAAATAATCAACTGTTTAAAATAATTATGTAGAGTAATTTTTTTTTAATAAACAATAGAGAAAATTATATTGCAAGCATAATCATTATTAAGCTAGTAAAATGACGTTATACTCAAGACATTTATAGAAACTTACAAAGAAAATGAATGTCATCATAACAAATTTCTAGATATTATTTTTGTCCCAGTTCTTTTTACAATAGAATTATTATTTTTGTCGTTCGTCGAGTTAAGTAACTCATTTTTATTATGTTAATTTTCTCGACAATATTATTATTGTGTGTGATTAACATTCGTTGAAATAAGCAAATATTGACTAATGTAGAGGAATGTTAAAAATATTACAATGCAAATTCAATATGCATCTAAATAATTGCATAATATGACGATTGATGAGGCAAACCAAAATATATACAATTGTTGTTACTTGAATCATGGTTTAGACTCTTAAGCGTTTTAAGACTAATTACAAATCGTCGTTATTTTAATTTCACATAACAACATACTTAAGTACTTACATATTTTACAATTACACTAAAACTAATTCAATTTCATTTTTAGGAACCACCTTTGGAGTTTACTGTATGCCCACGTGGTACGTATATTATTATCATAATGTACAACGATCAATGAATACAATAAACAACAATAATATAATTTATTATATGATATCCTAGCGATCTTTTATCAATTTAATGCGTTAAATGACTCTCGGTTAAAATATAACGTTATATTATATAATGTGCATGACCTGTGGGTTGACTGGATACGTGACACTGGAATGATACGTCATATAATGTCTTTATATGTATATATAATGTCGCTTAAGAATGTCGTTTATTAAGAACTAGTTCAATAACCGTCAGTCAAGACCGATTTCCTCCTGCTCATCTTCCTTTACATCATTACACTTCGTCCTGCCGCTGCAATATATATAATGACTGCGCTAAATCCACAGAAGTATGATAAATTACCATTTACGCTTGACATCTGTAACGTCATATTATATATTTTATACGACAAAAGCGTTACGAGTGTTACGACTTACGGCCCAAGATTAGAACTCGAAACACTCTTATTAATGTTCATTTTTCTTCCCTTGGCAAAGGCCAAAACCTTATACGGACAAAGCTGCAGCTTTATTATTATGTGTACCGAGCAGTGCAGGGCGAAATTCAAAATGATAAGCTACGCACTATTACAACTTATGGTTTTAAAGATTTTTTTTACATTCTAGATGATATTGTTTAAAAAATAAAACATTGAAATAACTATATGGTGCTTTTAAACTTCAGCGAGATATATAATTAAATACATTTTTCTGTGTGTCTACGCATACCGCATTCTTTGAACCTACACACTGGCGTGGCATAAACATATTATATATGGACCTATACACAATATAATTTACAGACACACGGTGATCGTAACTAAAGTACTTACAATTTATGTGAGCCCGTAATAATTTGGGTTTTGCACATATTTTTTTCTTAACCAATCATTTCTTGGAATCTTTATGATTTGAGACTAAATGGATATTATCGTTTTTCCATGACATCACATAAGCACATGTAGCCCCAAATGCGCAAATAAACATTCATTCTTGGTTTGGATTTTGAATTTATATTTCAAAATTTGTTTTGATATTTATGTATATACATTTTAAAAATAGATGTATGTAACTGAAAATTTGCGTTATCGAATCGAAAATATTATAATCATGAATTATTAGGTACATTATATTTAAGTTATTATAATTGTTAAAAATGTTTTTAATTATTTATTTGTTTTATTAATACGATAAAATGTATTTTCTTAATTAAATGTGAGAGTATTATGAAGGTCGAGGGCCCATGGGTCTATGTTACATGAATTATTTTAGCACTCCCTAATGGCCTAACCTGAAAGGTACATAATAATGTAAGCCTGACAATGAATAAAATAATATTTTACTTTAAAACTAAATAAAAAATATCAAATTAACTTGGATAATTATATATTTTATTATATGTGTGACGCATTGTATGTAATAAAAATGATAAATATCTAAATAAAACGATTATACATTTCTCTCCCCGTTATGCACTGAAAATGTATGATTGAGTAATTATATTATTGAAGTACTAAATAACAAAATACAATTATTAGGGTCATTATTACTTATAAGTTATTATTTATTATAGTAATATCTATAAATACTGTACTTTCGATTAACACATATATCAAATAAATAATAATGTTTTTGCGTTTTATGTGCACGTCGATTTGCATTTAGATATTTAAACTGTAATAAGCTACCAATAAGTGGCCTTTAGGTAAAGTCAAATAAAGGTAATAGTCGAGGAATGATTAAATAACGAGATTAAATTATGTTTTATTTCCAGGCCAATTAAAATGAATGGATTTAAAGAGCCTCTAAAAGTATTATATTCGCGTTGATTATGGGCTTAAATGTATAAAACGTATATTATATTATACTAGATGACCAGAAAACGACTGAAGTTGTACTCTGAAACCATTTTTTTCACCTTTTCACTATTATAAAAATAATGTTTAGCTTTATTGTCCAAACCAATAATAATTAAACATTCAACAATATTATTTTATTGCTATAGCTGTTTAATAACTGTATACTATAATATGATTCAGACTACTTAACGTTAAAACATATTAAAGGCAATGTGTTCGAAAATCGTTTGTTAGAATATTATTTACAAATAATAAATCGATAGATCAAATAAAATATCATACTGCCAGATTATATTTTTATGTATTTACATTTGGCATTGCTATAACAAAGCGTAAATGGTGACTGTGTATGGCATGTCTACAACTGCGGTATGCGTATGTTTGCGGTAGGTCATAATATGGTTATGACTCATAACCTACCGCAAACATTCTGTGACCTTTAGGGGACTAAGGAGAAGTATTAAAGTAGTAATAACGTGCATATAATTTTGAGCTTATGTTTACATTGTGTATCTTATTATATGTTAGCTATGAACCATAATGAACAAGAAAATTAAAACGATTTAAGTGTTGACATTTTAAAACTCACTATTAAATTTCCAAAGAAGAAAATTAAACATTTTTTTTTCTATTAATTGTAAGTCATCGTGTTGTATGTATTTGAAGAAATAAAATATAATAATTTTAATTTAGGATTGCAATTTTTAATTTTCTTATATTCATAAAATATTTTAAATAATATTATAATAATACTATAATACTATAATACTATAATATTCAGTTACCTACTGTCCTATTCTAATTTTCAGTATTTTGTCTAATATATATTAACAAAAATTAAATTTATGATTAATCAGAAAAAATGTTTTCATGTCCATGTTTTGAGAGTTATAGCATTTATAGGCAACTTCTACATAATACCAAATACAATTTGCACGGTTATAAAAACTATGTAGGTATATAGTGTGCAAACACTACACGTTTAAACAGGAATCTTTATTAAATTCATTAAAGTTAATTCAACCGTAAAATGAGAGTACAAGGTCAACGATAATGTTTGCAAAAGTCACTATAATACAGCAGTACGTCATTTTCATACTTAAGTTCATATTTCGTAAGTATTTGTGCGACGTATATTAGTATTATATTATATAATATGTTTAAACAGTCAAAAACAGGAAATACAGTTCTGATGATAATATGACGATACAATTTATTATTCTAATAGATTAAACAATTAAAAAAAAACTCAATATGTATAATAATGTGAAACTTCTCAGTTTTCACAAGACGAACAAAATATTGTATATAAATATCCATAAGTCTTTCATTTCAAAAATAAAGGTTTCACGGCTCGAAATCAATAACCTCGGCGGCAAATGACGGTACGATACGATACGTTACGCTGCAACTCGTTCATATTATATTCTGGTAATTTTATGCTGCTGAATGCGAGAGCAAACAATAGGTTAGGTTAGGTTAGGTTTTTACTCTCGGAAAAATATACGGTTAACCAAATAAACCAGCTATTATAATTTATACTGCTGCAGCAGGAGTATAGTGTTTATTGCCTATATTATGCGAACATATTATTATGGCGGGCATCACGTGTTATTACTATATTATATTATACTATTTGCGTGTACGAAAATACGATATCTTTTTATACCGCATTATTCGAGGAGTATAATCCCTCGCTGTGGTGACAAAGCTTTTTTTTGTCAAATGCAGAGAACATATATTTTTAATAATTTTGGTATTCTTTTATTTATACTTGAGTAGATACATTTTTTGAAAATATTGATATATCACCGATGTGGAATCACCGTTTTTGCAGTAAATTGTTAAGCAGATGATTTTTTTGAAAACGTTGATAAATCCCTATCAAAATTCAAACGCGCGAGGAGTTTTTAAGTTATTAATATATAACGGATAATAGTCCTTAAAAATGATTTATACTGATATTTAAAATAATATATGCAATTATAGGTATCTATATAATCAATGGTATTACCTATCATTAACATTCTATAATAACTTTATCCAGTATTAGTACTGGATAAAGTTATTACATTCAGACAATATTTTTACAAATTCAAAGTCCAAACATTTAGTGCACAAAGTTAAATAATTCAAAAAATAATTTTGATTTGGATATATCAACGTTTTCAAAAAAGTCATCTGCTTAACAATTTACAGCAAAAACCGTGATTCTCATTCAAAAAAAATGTAGTACTACACGATGCTCCTTAATTGTGATGTAATTAATAGTCTAGATATTTTAATATGATCCTAATTTATCAGATTTAGAGAACACTAAAAAAATTCCAAAAGAAACATAATATAATCCGTGGCATAGGGCACAATGAGAATGTGTAATATATATTATAAGTTATTTACACGAAAACGTGAGGGGAAAAGTCGCCCAGTGATAGCCTCTCTACCTTTTGTAAAAACTAGAATTTAAAAAAAAAGTCGTTATTAAAGGGAAAAATAGTATTGCCGTGCTGAATCACCGGCATATGTGTGTGGGTGCGTTACACACGCATTTATGTGTATAATATTACACAGACGACATAATTTTATAACCCTTACGAGTTACGACCGTTCTGAGTAGAGTGTGCCGGCCCGTACACACACACACACACACACACACACACACACACACACACACACACACTCACACACACCGGCGGACGATCGTCTGAGCCGCTGAGGAGAAAACCGTCTGCGGAAAACGCGTGGCATCGACACACACACACACAAAATATATTATTATATATGATGCGACATAATAATATTATATAATATGTTAGACGCACATATATCTATATAATAATATCGGATATATATATAGGTACGAAACTGCGATGCGCCGCACGTTCTCGTATTATCACGACGAGTTTACAAAAAAACGCAGACGGGCAAAGTGGTGACGGGCCGACGAGACGGCGGGTGGCGGTGGTTTGGGGTTGGTGTCGTATATACGTCGTGGGGGTGGGGGTAGACGATAAAGGCGTGCCGCAGACGGGCACCGTCATATATATATATATTATATATATCACACACACGCTATATCCTATATATATATATGCAGCGGTCCCTTTTTATTATTATTATTATTATTATTATTATTATTCTCCGTCGGAATGTGTGTGTGCGCGCGCACACACACACACTCGCGCGCGTATTTTGTGTGTATGGTTGCAAAACCCGACCGACCGTCTGTCTGGACGGCGACGACGACCGCGCGAGAACCCGCGTGTCTGCGTGCGTGTGCGGGCCCGGGCCGGCGGCGCGACGCACACGCACGCTCTTCTCTCTCGCCGTGCGACCGGAAATATTTCGTCGATACCGGAGAACGCGGCGGCGGCACCGGCCCCCGCGGGGAGGGAGGGGGGGTGCGCGCGCGAGGGGCAATGCGGCTGAGCCTGCGTCGAACGTGCGGCAGAGAGGGGTGTGCGCCAGACTCCCGGCGGCGGCGGCGGTGGCGGTGGTGGCGGTCCCGTCTGTCTAGACGCACGCCACGCAGACCACCCGAGTTCGCCAAAACACCATTCCACGCACCACCCGGCCGCCACCGGATCGACGACGCCCTGTGGGTAGAAAAATCGCGTTCACCGGCGACTAGTGTTAGGTACTTTACTATATATACCTACCCGTCGCACATCAACCGCGACTACCCTACACGGCGCGCATTCTATATTATTGTTATATTATTATTATATGATGGGGTTCGGATTTTAACGGTCTGAAAAAACTTCAAAAATTCCCCAGTGAAATACAAACAAGATGACTTTATTCCAAAAAAGTTCCCTAAAAATGTCGAAAATTGTATTATTTTATATTAAATTCGATCTAAACGGCGTGGCAGCATACCTACTCCTACAAAAAAAAACAAATTATTGAAAACGAAAGGGTCCGCAACCATAATAATATAACTGTACAATTCTTTTCAATTTTGCAATTAAACATTAATTACCTAAACAGTTGGCGGAGTTAATTTGGTCTACATTTACACGTTATTGCATATAATAAACGAAAAATGCATAAAAGAGTTAATAAATGCGAAATAAAAGTTGATGTCTTTAATTCTTTGATTGGCGAACAAATTTTGTGCTCGGAAAGCATTGCTGAAAAGCTTCCAGAAAAAATGAAATTCGCATTAAAATCCAAGCCTATTAGTTATTATTATATCACCGTCATCAACTTATTATTTTATTCGGGGAGACTCGGACCTCGGCGAAACCACCGCTGTCGCACGGTCACAAGCCTTCGGTGTCCTGCCGGCGGAGCACGTGGGTTTGGGTGCTACACGAAATAATGCGTGAAAAGTTATCACGATTATCGCAGGTATATTACAAAACTACGCACGTGCAATAACGCACAGTAGTATGCAAAAATGAATGAAAATTCACAGGGCGTTAAGAAAATTGAACCTATTATAATATTATATCCGCAAGACGAGACGACTTCCGCAGTCGCAGGCCCGACGTCGGCCGAGGTCAATACTCCCGTCGCCCGCAGACCGCGTATTTATTACCGCCGAAACGAATAATAATAACACTATAATAGCTGGTCTCTCGCGACCCTCCCCCGCCACCAAGCCTATAATATATAGTGCGCTATAAGATTTTAAATAATCGCACTTTGTTTTTGCGTTCGTTGAAACGGTTTAATATAATACGAAGGTACGCTAATTCGACAAACGTGGAAATATTTTTTACCGAATATACAAATCAAGTAATAGTTGTGTAGGCATATGTATATTTTGCCGCATATATATCATATTAGTTATCACCGGCCCACGTGCATTCCCTAATAAATAATCCCCGAAAAAAACACCCTGTAACAAAAACTATACGTGTACCTAACACGTCATATTCACCAGATTTCAATGTCAGTCTATAAGGCAGGCGGGTCTTCGACATTTGTATGCAGCAGGCCACATATTGTTTTCTAAAAATCGAAAAGGCCGCATTCATAAAGTAAAAACATGTATTTTTATAAAAATTCTAATTTTATCAAAATAGAAAAAATACACGTTGTATAATATTATATTATATACTTATAAAATGTGATCCGCGGGCCGCAAATCAAGACAAGACGCACGCGGCCCGCGGGCAGTATGTTAAAGACCCATGGTCTAAAACAAACAAGTACTTAGTCCATTTTTTTTAATAAAATATATACATACGTTAAAAAAAAACTATTTTAGTCATAATATGTATGTATTACAATGTCAATAATATGTATGTATAAAAAAAGGTTAAGTAGGTAAACGTAGTACTTGATATTTTTCCTCTACAAAGAAAATCTATGAATCGTAAATATGTTTTTATAATGTCGAATATTAATAATACATTCTACTTGGGTACCAATAATGAAATATAAACTAAGTCATAAAATGTTAACAAGTATAACCGTATAGCAACAAAAATCTTACAAAAATTGTCTGAAAAAAAAGTTATATCCAACCCAAAAACATATAGATGTTGAAAAATAATAATAATATTTTTAAATTTGAAAATAATTTCATATAGGGTTATTTTTTCTCGGGGTTATGTTTTTGTGTTTTTTTGGGGGTCGTCATTTTCGGGGCTATTTTTTCGTGGTACCGGCCCATGTATTGGAAATCTTCCCGCAGCTCGTCCAATCTGCTGCTGAAAGTAACTATTGGCGACTTGGATTCTTTCGATAACGGGAATCGCGCCATTTGGTAGTAGGTACACCACATAACCGGTGTATGGTATAGTGTTATTATACTATTATTATAGTCCCGATAATCGAACAGCACTGTCTTGGCAGTGTAAGATATTATTATATTCTTAATGACTGTAAATGCACTCTTTTTATTTTTATGTTCGATATTCAGACGATTTAAAAAATTGCATATTAGCATATTAATTATTATACAATCGTCGTTTAATGTTTTTAATATAATCTTAATACATTTTATGGATGATTAATATCCTATAAAAAATTGAAGAGAGCATTACATTGTTCATTAATGATACGTGAACATTAGAAATTCTTACTAAGTACCTACCTAACGTTGTTATTTTTACATAATCATATTATTATTATATTATATACAAGAAAAGTTGTATTACGATCATTACTGAACTATTATTATTGAGCTGTTACTAAATTATGGCATCATACAAGTTGCATTTCAAATGACCTTTTTATACCAATTACGACGCAATCAATATAAGCCAATTGCGTTTAAAATAAATGAATGGCTAATGTCAGTAATTCAATATTATTATATAAAGTTCAAAGGTATTATTATAATAATTTGATATAAATAGTAATAACTAATAACTCTCTAATTTTTTGTCACGATCAAGTAGATAGAAATTACAGAATACCTAAGCGATTCGAACCTGCAGAAGTAATATAAGTATCTGCACCCGATGAATACAAATTTAAAGTTACGTATTTATACACATATAGCATAAGCTTACGAGTATATACATAAATATATTCTATGCATAAAGTTATCTAAGTCAGAAAAACGTTGGCGGTAAAACAATTTCATTGGTAAGTATTAAATCATCATTATACCAACTATAAAATACGCATGCTTCAAAATAAAATAAACGACGTGTAGTGTAAACTTGTAAGTGACAACAGTGTTAATAATAAAATTCAATGAATTTATAATAATATAGAGACACACGCATAAACTATTATAATATGCTGGGGGACGAGGGTGCGTCTACCTGTAATCATTATAAGCTGTCTTAAAAACCAGAACAAGTATAAAATCGACAATTATTAAAGTAAACAATATAATTTTATCATCACATAATATAATATAGATGAGGAGGATAGAGCTGAACGTTTAGTTGAGTTTCAAAGTTTACAATACACTTTAAAGGCAATAAGAACTTCGCGAAAATAAAATAAAGTCGTTTTAAATTGTATTATAATTATTGTATATAACTATTTAATAATATATAGGTGCATAACTACACTGTATTGCTTGCATAATAATTGTTGTGCTTATATTATATATTATTGCATAACGATATAAAACAACCACTGCTGCGTTATTTTCAAAGAAATGAACTATAATATTATAATACTTATAAGTTATAAGTTATTACTCGCATAAAAGGATACTGACTCACACGTCGCATCAACAACACTGCGGTAAATAAAACCAAGGACGTGGTGTGATGTATAAATATATTATTATATTTATATCTATATGTCATATATATGTATAGCCGGTTAGGGTCTTTATACGCGTACCTATGTTGTATACCAATAATAAACTGCAGGACGAAAAATATATTTGCAGTTACGTGATCGATTGAGTAAACGCAACTAAACTACCGCGCATAATAAAATATTAAAATATGAGAAATCAAACTGAAAATATCATTTTTTTTTTATTTGTATTTCTATAGATTAATCGAATTTTTTTGTTTTATTCGATTACTTATATGTATAATACAAGCAAACCGATTGAAAAATCTCACGACTTATATATTTTCACAGTTAAAGACATAACTACTACAGATTGTATATTTACCATTTTGTCTTATACCTATTATGTCTGATTAAAATTGAAACAATTTCAAGTTAATGCGAAATTCTTATTGAAATAGACATTTAAACATTTTTATACCTTTTGAATAAATCATTCTAGGTCAATAATATATCCACGAACAAAATATTCAAACCAAAATAAACACCTTAATAAACCTAAATTAATAATAAATTTATATAATTTTATAAGTAATAATGTTGAGCTACATTAACTTTTTGTAGAGAGCTAATAAAAATAAAATTAACAATAAATATAATATTATTATCAAAGCTCACCAAGTTCAGCTTTTATTTGAAATATAAGAGCAGGTTAAATATTAATTGTGCGATCTAATTTTCTAATTTTATTCGAAAATAGCGTTATCTACTAATCTACGTAACTTAATTATTGTTTATTATTGAATGTATTAAATGCTTGTGTTCATAAAAACGTTTTTCTAAATTTTTGAATTTGGATATTTTGTCCTTGGTTATTTTAACCAATTACCATTATGAATACGATAAATACGTTTTTATAAATAAAATTTTTTTTTTTTTTGAGACTGCTGTAAAAACATTATCATACTGTAGTTTAATTTAGGTACAAAATAAGTACACTTTTACGGTAAATAAACGTAGGTATAAATCGAGAATTTAATTATTTGTTCTACTAATTTACAAGTTTACAACTATATTATTTACGAGTTGTACGTATAATAACAGTCGTTGTAATAACAGGTCGTACGTTTCCCTATGGAAATATTACTTTTCACAGTAATAGGTACTTGCAAGTTTTTACGATTACTATACGATTGAATCTTCATTGTTATAGTTTTTAACTCGAAACTTTATATTGTTACCTCGTTATGGCCGTTGCCGATTCAAAATGCCTCCGAATGACTCACGAATGTAATATATTATACCGTCGTCCGTCACATTGGAATGACTCATAAAATATAATCCGTTTGTATATACTAAATCGACATTCGGGCACCGCACGATAGTTGTTTAATAATAACAATCAGTGGTGACCGTATTTATTGTATTTTTTCTTCAAATGTTATTATAAATGATAATATATAAGTACGCGATTCGCACTGCAGTGCATTTTTCCAGAATATTCAGAAATATTTTTCAGATGTTAAATCATCATCTGAACGCATCAAACACCGCCGTGAACGGCATTATAATACAAAGTTTCAGCGGTTTTAATTACATTTATTTTCGTGATTTGATTTGCCGACATATCTGCAGCAGTGCTGTATTGTTGTGGTTTATATACCACGGTTTACCGCGTGTGCGTGAACACTTTTACTGACAAATAAACGGCTGCTGAATTTATCATTACAAAATAAAATTACAAAAACCCATGTTTGACTCGTCATCTCGCGTTCCACACACCCCTCGAAAATGACCAACTGAATTCAATTTATAAAATCTTATAGCACTCTCGTTCCTTACAGGAACTTTTGAAGCACACTTCATCCCGTTTCAAAAGCGTAAACAGAACTGCGCGTGTATTTAAAATAAATAAATTCCTCGCTATATTCTGTTTAGAATCTATAAATTTTAATTCTTAGAATAGTTATTGTATACAATATTTGAATTCTACAATAACCTTTAACGATTTGAGTTTATAGCCATAAAAAATGAATATGATAATAAATTGTGTTATATGTAGTAAATCTAGGAAAAAATACATTTGTACCTCGGAAAAAAGCCCATTACCAACGAATACTAAACATTCAATGATTAGGCGGTATAGTAGGTATTAGGCGGTATGCTCTAAATATTCCAAATTTTTTAATGTTCTATAAAGTATCAGAATTATTGATATTATTTATTAATCAATATTGTATTATGTGACACTTTTTTTAACACAGTGTATTATCGTGCTTTTGACAAGTTTAATATAATTATTAATTTTTATGCTTTTATATCATTTTAATTAATGATAATAGATACGTACACTAAACATTGTTTTTCATTAATCAGAAAATATATTATATTTATGTAATTATATATGATATTATTAAAACTTAATAACCATACAATTTAAATTTAATTAATTTTTATTAATTTTTTTTATTTTCATTTAAATATAAATATAAAATAGGAGAGGAGATAATATTATATTGTATCAAAAATATGGAACCTATGTTAAAACTTTTATAACTATTAGCCTTTACCTATGATTGCACTTAATTTATTATATACTACTTATTCATTTATATATTATATTAATTAATTATAAAGAAAAAAAGTAGGTAAAACATTAAAATATAACTATTAAGAATACGAGACGTTAAACCATTTAATTGGAATTACTTACAAATCACTGTAAAAAAACGCATTTAAACATATTGATTAAAGGTTATTTTTTTTTCAAAAGATCCGGTATTAATTTTTTTTTTGTGGGGGGGTTAATGCTTCGACAATTAAGGTCATTCGCCTGTGGAACTGTGCGAGGGAGGATACTGTAGGTTTTTTAACACACTTGTGCAGTGCGTATGTGTGGCAAGGTTTTACTACTACAAAACCAGGACGGTCACCCATCCGGGAACTAGTAGCAGCGGGCGTTGCTTACTCTCGGTCGCAGAACGCGACTGCAAGACGTGTAATGCGTACATCGAACATATAATATACAACCGAATGACAATATATTTTAAAGATTGCACGTTTTAACGGCGGACAAACAATAACGCATCGACCACTACTCAATGTGTGCTTAGATTGGTATAAATATTGGTAACGTGTATTTCCATAGACATGTCCATAAATTAATATTCATAGTTATGTAGTCGTGAAAATATAATAGCACCGAGAAGAACAATATATGTCTGACATATATGTTTTTTTTTTTTTTTATTGTCGCCGATAAACGGACATGATAGCTTAAATAGCAACCCACTTTCGTAGGTACTAGGTAATATAGATACAGACAGCAAAAAAAAAAAAACAATTTAAAAAATAATTTTAGATGTTGCGCAGGCGTTTGACCGCGTGTGGCACGATGGTCTGCTTTATAAATTAAAAAAATTCCTCCCAGCAACTTATTATTTGTTAATCCGTTCTTATCTTCTCAACCGAACATTTTCAGTTAGACAAGGCACCTCAACCTCTCCATACTTTCCAGTATTTGCTGGCTCCCGCAAGGTAGCGACCTCTCCCCTGACCTGTTTAATATATATATACATCTGATTTTCCCATAACAGCTAACACAATTATCGCAACCTATGCAGATGATACAGCCATTCTTACTTCCGACACAGATCCTGAGATAGCTTCTTCTGCTCTTCAAAACCACCTCGATTTAATAAGCACCTGGGCAACAACATGGCGAGTCAAAATAAACCCCGAAAAATCATTTCATGTCCCTTTCACACTTAGGAAAAAAAACTCCCCACCCCTTCAACTACAAGGCGTTGATATTCCTATTACACCGACGGTAAAATATCTAGGGATCATAATCGACAAACGACTAACTTGGGGCCCACACCTTAAATCTAAACGAAAATCACTAAATTATCGACTACACATACTTCGGCCAATACTAAAATCCAAACTTTCTATAAATTCAAAATTAACAATATACAAATCTTTTTTAAGACCTTTATGGAAATTATGGCTGTCAAATTTGGGGTAGCGCCAAACCGTCCCAACTACAAACCATCCAAGCATTCCAGTCCATATCCCCCCGTCTCATAACATCTGCCCCATGGTACGTAACAAATAATACACTTCATAAGGACTTAAAAATACTAACTGTTGAACAACTAACTAAACAATACTACACTAAATTTCACAAAAAATTACATCTACACCAAAATCCTCTTATCTCCCTCCTATCATCACGTACACTTCCCGACAATCCCCCTCGCCGCCTTAAAAGACGCTGGTGTCGTGATCTTTTATGATTTTATTCAATAAATAAAAATAAAAAATCATTTAATTATGTTTAATTTAAATCTGAAGGGTTCTATCATTGGATGGCCTCCCTTATCCTGTCATTCTGTCATTATATTATATTGTTTTGTTGTACATATTATCACATTTACTTATTGTGTTTTTGTTAATACAGATTGTAAATTTTCTAAATAAAAAAAAAAAAATAATAATTTCGATGAGTACACAGTAAATAAAAATGTAAGTAATAACGGAAGTTTCAAGTCTCTAAGATCAATATTTTTTTAATAATTACATAATAAAATAACTTTTGTTTTCAATTACATTGATTGTACTCCATTTAAAAGTCAATTTTCAGATGAAATATGTATTGTTGCAATCCATACCTATTTTAGAACTTCTATGGTCGTTTCCAAAAGTCATTCAATATTCTGGTATTATTTTTATGTATCGTAAAATGTGCGATAAAGTAATATAATTGTTATTTACAATATTTTATCACATTCAAACAATAAGAACGCAGACTTAAAATACATGCACTTGTTTGTAAACTAAACAAACCTATGTTGTCCTATTATTAAACTCTTAAAGTTTTTTTTTAAACACGAGAAAAACACTTGATTTTGAAATTATCGCTCAATAAAATATGCGCAATGTATTAGTAAGACAATTGATTAAATTAAAATTAAAACATCATATTAATACCACAACAAAGGAATTATAATGCCTATAAATTGGTAAATAAATAGTGCAATAATGTAATTATAACAATATTGATTGTGCGAAAAAGAAAACAATTGATGATAACATTACCTATTTTCAATCTTTAACGCATTATAATAAACTGCGAACTGCATTCCAAAAACGTGGTATTTAAACCTATAATCACATGACAAAACTGTATATGTACCTAATATATAGGACTTTGGTTAAACGGATTTTAATTTTTAATACAGATTTTGATCGATTCTACAAACACTTGAGTATAATCTTTTTTAATCGAGGTGAATTTTAATATTTGTTTTTAGCATTATAATGTTTTTGAGCTGGATACAACTTTTTTTTTTCAGCGAGGCCAATTTTCATAAGATTTTTGTTATTGACATTTTATTACTTATTATTTATTATTTGTATTAAAGTAAATGTATTATTGATATTCGACATTATAAAAACATATTTTTTATGATTCATAGATTTTCCTTGTATAGAAAAAATATTAAGTATCATATATGCTATGCGTTTACCTACTTAACCTACTTTTTCAACTGAAATATCATTGACCGAAAAAAACGTTATATTTATATTTTATTTATATTGACTATATTATTGTAGTATAAGTTTTGACGTAAACAGTTTTTGAAATAGTAAAAACTGTTTCGATTAAAACTCGACATAGGTATAAATGAATCAATCAAAATTTAAACCCGTCCAACTTAATATCAGCTAAGAGTCTGGCGGTTATAGTTTTTTCAGGTGATAGATATCATCATGTTATTTTATATCGTTTTGAGAGGCTTGAAAAAAGTGACCTTTATAATATATCATAACATGTTTCTGAGCGTATGGAAGTGCACCTGTCGATATAAATTATAAACCATATATATTCATTGATCATAATATTTTGTACGGACGATAACATTTTCAGATTAGACTAACGCAGACTAAAATGCTCATTTATTTGTAACACACAATAATTCATCAAAATACCAATTCATATCAATTCGCCCGCGTATTTTTCTCCTTGAAACACTGTCTGACTGCTATGACTCCTCTTAAGTGCCTATTCAATTCCATGGCTATAACAATAAAGATTCTCTATTATCCTCGCAAAAAAATGCACAAGTTAACGTCTAGGATGCAAAATTACTATTGTATAGCATTATGTGCTGGGCTGATTGTCAGTAATAACCGTTATACCTACCTACATACGTTGTTTTTCTCCACGGATCGCAAACTATACATGCTTAATATTATATTTTTATTATTAAACGGAGCCTTCCCGATATCCTTTAGCCCCCCCCCCAAAAAAAACAGACAGAATTTTAGTTGTGTGGGATCGAAGCCCTCCCACTCACAATGATGTTAAAAATGTTAGCCCTCCCTGAAATTTTAATAGATTTCCACCTATACAGACACATAATATTTCGGTTACAGAATGAACGTGGACATCATAGGAGCATATAGCCTATTTTTTTGGGGGGGGGGGCGGCGGATCATGCACTTCCCTCTCCCCCATAACATAGTACCACAGAATATAACTGCAGCAATTAGTCCTAATTATACTAGCTTTTGAACTGGGGGGCGGGGGACTTGGCCGATATTTGAGGGGACTGAGTCCCCCCGAAGCTCCTTTCACTCTATTTTTGCCAATGGTGGACAGTTTTCTTTTGCGGATATCGTCGTGGTCTCTTAATATAACATTATATTATACTCAACGATATGACTTAAAAATGAACGTCTATAATAGGCATACTTTTTAGAAAACCGAATTATTGAACTATCCAGGTATATCATCGTTATCGTTCGTTAGAGACACGCACGAGGCTCGTGAATACGACGAACATTGGTGACAGGACTGTTCAATAATATTGGTTTAAAGTCGTCGAGAACACTCGAGTTAAAGTCAAAAATACATCCAGTGCATTATTATATAGGCATAGGTAATCTATTCAATATTATACGTATACGACTGTATCAACACTGTCGACCAACACGTGTATCTCGCGGACGCAATAATATCAGCTATTGGTTTACCGTCACGAAAACATGATCATAAAATTGTCGAGTTGATTCAAATCCGAGCTGCCGTAATCGGGTAATCCCGCAGGTCTCGCATAATTATAAAACCGTCGACGAGTGCGCGCGCGTCATCAACAATATTTAATATTATAATAAATTATCGTGTACAGGTAATTATAATTATCATGCGTGTGTGTACGTGTGTGTAGATAAACGGACATTAGCACGTTGTCACTTATGATATATTATGGTCCGAAGTTATTGTACGCGTTATATATATATATATATATATATTATGTTATATGCGCGTATTTTTTTATCTTAAATTTTGACTAATAGATATATTTTTAGTTATTTCCATCGAACGCGAGCACCTAATGACCTAATACATCTGCGCCTCATTACAGTACAGATGATGTAAGTTTCTTTTTTTTATTTTTTCATCTAAAGTTAAGTCATACCAGCCATCCGGTGGTATATAGGTATGTCGCGACGGCGGCGGTAACTGCATGCGGTAACTTGTTTCGTCGACAGTCTTATATATTAGAACGTACCTATACAATATAATATAGGTATATAGGTAGTATAACGTACCATGTGTCATATACATCATCACTTGTAATATATTTGCGTACAATGTACATATATTATGCCAATACTATAATACAGTCACAAACCTCTAAATACCGCACACTCTATGTCAGCAGTGAAATTTTGACCGCTATTCGGAGAGGGTTCGGTTTGTAGAAATTTCGTAGTCTGTCCCCCCCCCCCAAAAAAAAAAAAAAACGTCCGCCATTTAGAGATGTCCATTAGGAGATGTTTCGCCGTACATAAATTATTACAAATATTAAATTATAATAATATTTTATAGGTAGCTGTAATATTATGATATTATACTGACTGCAGAATAGGAATACAAGTTTCGATTGGGATTATATTATGTGGCCGATAATTATTATTGTTTCTGTTATAATAAAATAATATCTCAAGCACCTAACCTATATGAGTATATTAAGCAGTTAATATTATGTTGTACAGTTGTTATTACTATAGAATAAGCATTCGATTAATAAATTCCGGGAACAGCCTTATCAAAAGACCTTTCGATAGAAAATTCAACCGATTCACCTTTTTTGCATTGTCTGTATGTTCAATTTAAATATGTATCACACAAGTTAAAAGTGATAAAATAATGCTTGTGCAAATACAACAAGCTAAATACCATCCATTCTCAAGACAACATTAAATACACGAAATTCCGGCAAAGAGTTATGTTTTACAAATACTTAACTAATAGAGTGTACAAATATTTTAATTAAACTCGTAGTTTTAATTACACTGTAAATTAAATGTTTATTTAGCGAGGGATATTGATTCAAAATAAGTTTTCCAAATACAAGCGAGGTTGTACCTCTTATAAGTAACCCCTTTTTTCTAACGCTACGTGCCAAAGATCAACATTTTTTATTTTTGGAGCTTGCCATTAAATTAAGAAAAATATTAAATATTAATTTTGTTCTTTATCATTCAAAATAAAATAAAATATAAATATTCAAATTTTTTTTGAGTGCCATGGATTTGCATTCCCGATCTATGTATTTTTATTAAAACAATAATTCTAATCACATCGATCTTTATCGTACAAATAGTATTCTAAATGTTATCATTATAGGTTTTTCAGTTTGGAATTTCGATATTCTGCCTCACCACTTACTATTTCACGAGCCTGGTTTACAGCATAATTATTTTAGCAACCAAGGACATTAATAATAAACATTAAGTTCATGTTTGTTAGTAATCAAATTGAAATAATTTAACTTGCTTGATATTCCTATTGTATATTTTGTTAATAAGTGTTTATAATGAGATTTGGTTGTGTACTTCATTAAAATTTGTTCTTATTATTTATATTATATTAAATTTGTCTAGCAGCAAAATCAGTCAAGTAATTAAAAGTAAAATAAGTCTCAAATTAACTGCACGTCACTATAATAAATACAACATTCATGGGAAAAAAAATAATTAAAAAGTGTATAGGACCTATACATATAAATTTGAAAAAATATTTTACATTATATAAAAATCACTTTTAATTGCTATCTAAAATATAATTACCTACTCATTAATTAATACATTTTTAGAACATTTAATTACGCAAAAAATCTAAGTCATGCTTGTTTTCACGTAATTAATTTTTAAATGAAATTTAAACATAAATACATTATTGGATAATATAAAACAAGTTAATTAAATTATTTTGAAGGGCATTGGTAAAATATGAATTTTATATACATAGATTTTAGACCTCTAAAAATAAATTTAAAAACAAGTTTCAAATTATATATTTTTAATTCGATAAAAAGTTTGCATTTTTAATGTCCCGCCATTTTTACAGGTATCTTGTTCGGTTGTTTGCGTTCATATGTATTATGTATATGATTAACGGGAGGCGGAAACACCTTTCGGGCCTATTCCAATATAGAGGTACACGAAATTAACAACAAAATTTGTTATTCCACACATCGCGCGTTTTATAATGATGTTTATGGAGAATAAATTTGTGAAATCGTTATTTAAGAGGACGTCACACCTGCATGTGCAGTCTTCGTTTTGCATACGCGTACAAGCAACGTGTACTGCAACATAGAGGATTTGCATTCATGATCAGAACCAACTTTGTTTTTTTATATAGCTATATATAATATTGAAGTGAAGAAATAGTATTGAATTGATCTGAAGCATGCAAATAGAACAATTTCTGTGTTTGACGGGAGTGTATTTTAGGGAGGGGGGTTGAACGATCACCCTCTCGGATCAGTATTTTCTGTAAATAGTAATAACGCATGAAAAGCGTGATTCCTCCACTTATTAAAATATCATGGAAACGAATTAAACATTTTATGAAATACAAGCATTTGTGTTTTTTAATGCTCAAATATTCTGGAAAATTTTAACTCTGACCATCTTTTGGCAAGCGGTAAAGTGTAGGTAGAGAGAAATATTGAGTCACCCCTCAACTGGAAAAAAGACTAAATAATACGCCAATGGCATTTGAACGTCGGTTTTGTACGATATTTTTATATTTAAGTGAGTATTATATATACATTTTTCAATCGTAATCATAGCTGGCTTAAAAATTAAAATATCTTATACTTAAAATAGGTACCCATGCAGAGCCGTGTTAAGCCATTCGTCGCCCAGGAGCATCGATTTTTAATCTCCACTCTCTTATGAGGTATTACTTAGAAAGTATTTGGAGGGTTAACCTCCACCAAATTTGTTTTTTTCTTCAATTTATTAAATTCGTGTTAAAATATCAACATTTTTCCTCCACCAAATAAGATTTTTCCTTGCTCCTAAATTTTTTTCTGTTTAAACATACATTTCTACATTACTAGGTTGTATTCTAACGCTCTTAGAATTACGAAACTATATAATACTATAAACGTACTATATACTATAGTAATTATAGATATAATAACAATCATAATTCATTTTATTTTGAGTTTTATATATTGAGCCGGGCGCCCCAGGAAAAATTCCCCCATTGCCCCCCCCCCTTCACAAACACGGCCCCGTACATACCTACAAGTACAAAAGTACATACCCCAACACAAATAATGTCGTTATACCTTTAAAATGAAAGTAACCTTAAACCTTTAAGTTAGATAATAATTAATAGGGTACAGGTAATAATACCAATAGGGACTAGGTAAATTGGGTCCACGAAAATGTGGGTACATTTTGAAAGCGGTAAGTTGAATCCCGGTTAAAAAATATTAGTAGTTAAGTTGGGTGCCGGCTATAAACCCACTTACCTACCGGCAACCTGTTCGGCCCGAGAGCATAATTATTATTATATAGCGGTCCACCGCCGCCCGGACACCAATTAATTCTACGCACCGATAGATGAACAAAATTTACAAACAAATAATAATGATTGTGATAGTGTGTGTCGTGTGTGTAGCCATCTATTCTTAACGCCGCAGATTCCAACGTTGTAACTTTGATTATAAGCCTGATGGCTAATACTATATTATAATAAACACATATATTTTAATTCATACCAATAAGATTTTTTTATTTATACAATTTACACCGAGAACATAATAAAACTTGACTTCTAATAGAGCTGATGATTAGATATTAAAAAAATTAAATGAACGTACTAACATTTTATTTTCGGGACTTGATTTACCTAGTACCTTTTTTTTACTCGACTCGACTTACACATTCACTTTTTTTTCCGGGACCCAATTTACCGAAATAAGGTCATTTGGGACCCAATTTACCAATCCCGTACCAATATAACGATCGCTGATATGAATCGCACGACACAAAGCTATGCCGGTGAACACAGCACATATTTGCTGCGTTGTAAGTTTCTAGGACGGAGACGAGACATGCGGATGTCCTTTCGAGCTAATCGATAACTTCAAGTGTATTATTATTGTCTGTTTCTGAGAATACCTACGTGCAGTTGTTGTAGGTAAATAAGTCGTTTTATATGTTACACGCGTTACGCCACACCGCCGACGAGTCCACAATAATACTATCTATACGCTGGTCACCAACCATTGAGTGCTCCTCAATAAAGTTTTTATATTAGAACGAATAATAATAATTATTATAATTGGTCTCGCGATTAGTAACGTCTATCGTTTCCAAAAGCTTAACTGTCTACTATAAACTGTCATGTGAATACCGCCCGCCCGTAAACACTTATCATTCGGCCGCCACATGTTCGTTTTGTTATTTCACTTAAACAACACCCAAAGCCAAGATCCATCACCGACACTCGACACACAAAAGTATTGTATTGTATATCGGTTCAGTGGTATACAATAACAATATTTTGTTAACACCTTTCACGTCTCGAAAGCTTGCTTTTGCGAATAATAAAAAAATCGGGTGAGTACGAGGTGGATTGTTTTTTAACAAATATTATTTAGGTGAATATATTATACTATAATTTAGGTGTTTTTCTTTTCATGAGACAGTGGGCAAGTGGTGATATCACTCTGTTGATATAAACTGATTATGTATCTACAAAAAACGATTCTGAGCGGAGAAGGCGTGTCCGCCTATGTCAAGTATTTTTCATGAAATGTTTTTTGATATCGCTAGTAACTTATTTTACTATTAGTTTTACGGAAGATTGATTTGATTTTTTTCTGAAAACATTGCATTTATTATATTAATTAATATTTAATTATCATAATAATAGTCTATATTAATTCTATTATATTTGATTGTTGTTATTCATTTATAATTAAATACTTGCACCTTACAGTTGAACAGTGTGAATAGGTTCATAGGTATAAACTATAAATATGAGAAGCTTAAAATTGATCTAAATATTTTGAAAACTTTGTTTGTATTTTTTATACATTTTGGTTACAGTATATGAATTACTTATCAGAAACCGTGTTTTAAATTGTCTATCCTAAGCTATTAATTGAACATGTTTACGTTTTTATTAACTACAAAATAATTTGCAAATTTTCGTGATTTTTGATTTTGTCAAAATTCTAATTCGAGAAAATCATAAGAAACTACAGTGAACTTTAGCTCAATTTTTTTAAAGTAACTTACAACAATAGTTCTTGTATTCAATTTTAAAGTTGTATTCTATATCTTGAACATTTTACGGTGTATAGACAATTCTAATGATATCATTCGGTGAAAATTTCGTTTATTTACAGTTGTTTTTTTTTTAGTTACACATCATCTCTACATCAATATGACAATATACTTACCGAACAGTTTTCCAGAAATCAAACCGTTCACAGCACGGCGGACTCGTTATTATTAACTGTTTAGTGTTTACTTGTCGTGCATAAGTGCATAACAGATATTATTTTATCTTGAATATTTAATCTCCGAACAGATTCACGACAGCCGCAACTTGTTCGTAAATTCCTAGAAACCGCGGTACTCATGCATACAAGTTATATGCATAGACGAGTGTTATATATTTCGTAGTTGCAGCAGTACAAAGCGACTCGATTCGAGGACGAAATGAGTTTGATAGTTCTTGGAACGATTATCATCATAGACCTATGAGCGCCCATAAAAGGTTAATAGCTTAAAAAACTATACAAGGGAGCCGGAGGACATTGGCACGACAACACCTGGTCAGCACTTTTTATCCACCTCCTATTATAATAGTTTCTCTATATGTATACCTCCTATTGTAAGCTAGGCCGAGACTCAGCAGCAGAAAAACCTACAAGTCTCAATGAGCCATCATGGCATTGGAATATTATAATAATATAGTCTACCATATATCCCACATTGCAGTAGAACACGTATGCGTACTCGTGAAGTCGGGGCCTCTCGACTTTGTGCAAAATATAATTGCAAATTCAATCCTCGAATTTGCAGTTAACGCCGCCCACCTCGGACGTTAAGTCAAAAATAAGTTTCGGGGGGCCAAGTTTACGTACAGAAATCTGTCTGGTCGCTTCCGGACGAATCGTAAATAACTGTAGAACTTTATAGTTAAATCGTCGCCCTAACATCGCCGCTTGTACCATAAACAAGTACATGTACCATGTACCATATATAAGTTCAGATCCGCACGCGGTATTAAATATGAGCTAATTTCTCGGGCAGTGCATATATGAATTTATTCCATCAAAGTATTAATATAATATAAACATGTAAAATAATTATTATATGTTATTCGAACAATAACTTACTGTTCTTCTACATATTTTGCTCTATACCTCAAATATTTTTAAAAACATACATAATAAATAATAAATTATATGACAACGGCGTAAATCCCTATACGCCACATATTATGTTCCAGAATGTTTTTTTACCTAAGCATAGGGAGGGATCACTGGTACAGTGTAGAAAGTAATAGGAGAACCACTTTGATATTCTTAATTTTCCTTGTCGTACTCAAGCCGTCGAAAGGAGTGTGAAACTTGTGACAGAAGCATCTGGGTCTGTACCTATTTGGACAAACTAGAAGGAACGGCGTTTTATAAGATCAATGATTGAATTTCGTATAGAATTATAATGCCTCGATTTCATAAAAAAAATGATTTACGATCATAACTAAAATAACTAATGTACGAAGTTAACTTTAAAGAAAATAGAAGGTAAAGAAATAGCCATTTTAAATGTATATACCTATTATAATCGATTCATAACCAGTGAAATAATAACTTTAATCGAATATTTGAAAACTCTTGGATGTAAAACATGTATTCCTGCAATCTAAATATTATTATCTAATATTTTTTAATAATATCTTTATTTTATCTCATATCTATAATTTTTTTATCGATTTATAATAATACAATTATTAATTACGACGATTTGTATTTGATTTGAATAGGTAAGTATTTAATTTTTACCTGCCAATCAAACGTGTGCGGTTTTGAATTATCGACCCTTCAAATTTCCATTTTTTAACAATAGACAAAATGTGTGTGGTATTGAACGGTGTAAAACGTGCGGTTATGAACGGTAAGTGTGCGGTTTTGAACGACGATCTTCGAACGAATTTTTACAACTATTTTTTTTCTAAGAACATGATAATATGTTTAATTTAATTTAATGACTGGAAATTATTCGAATACATTTTTATTTGAATAATCGTAAAGAACGCGTTCAAATACAATAGTATTTAGTATGATTATTTAGATAACATTTTATTCGAATAATGCCATCCAGGGTCTTCAACCTTTGTAGGCAGTGGGCCACCTATATAATATTATTTTTAAAAATTTAGCGGTCAGCATTCGTAATAAAAACGTGTAGTAAATAATTAAAAATATACTCAAAAAGTCAAAAATATATTATATTTGCTTAAAATGTGTTCGCTGGCCTCAAATAAAGACAAGGTGGGCCGCCGGGTTCAAGACCTACTCGAATAAATACTATACTGCTATGTCATATGCATATATTATTATTAGCCGATATAGGGAGGCAAACAAAAGTTCATCTAGTATACAACTAGGCGTCTAGGCATTAGCCATTTTATTAAAATTATAATCCCTGCAAAAACAGATACATTTCACGAAAAATATGTTTTTTTATTTATATCTACATAATGACTTTTTGCAAAATGACGTTTTGAGAAATTAAAAATTTGAAAATGAAACACAAAATTATTAATATAGGTTTCCATATTTATAATTCAAATAATCACTATAACAATATTATGGGTTTTTAAACTTCTTAAATTAAAATATAGTTATAAGATATTAAATTTGCAGTCTGTAAAATAGATATTATAGTGAGTATACCTATACATGAAAGTGATGTGTAGAATGATGAAATAATAATTGGAACGGGAAAAAAGTCGCTCATTTTCACCCATATACAAATGTTTGTTTGAAAGTTTTATCAATATTTAATTAATAATTTATTAATTTAGGAAGGATATATTTATTCTATAATATGTTTTATCTTGTGTGAAGCAAGCAAAATATTAAAAAATATACTCACAAAATGTGTCTGAACATAACAAATAGATAAATAGCAATAGTGGAAGTAGTGGATTAATAATTTATGTAAAATTCTTAAACCAATGTCAAATGAGATTATTTTCCAGTAAACTGAATTTTTAGATTTGAAAAGAGCTTAGGTATAATTGTCTTTAGTTCCGCGGAGTAGTTTCAAGTTTTTAAATACTTCGTCTCGAGTAATAAACAAAAATAATAAAAAATAATGAATAGGTTTAAATGTATGTACACCAACGACCGTTTTTATTTTTGGTCGTGGATACACTAATCGTCATTATAGTCTCGACAGAATAAAATAAACACAATTTATACGTCTGTGAAAATGGATCATTAATTATGTCATGATATACATTATAATTTATTATAATTTTACTAACTTTTTTAAATGGTCTGGATGTCTAAAGTGTCTAGTTTAATTTTCCTAAAATATACATTGGCATTATAATATTATATGCAACTATGCAAGTATAATAATACATTATTATATTATGCAACCAACGTCCAATATTACTGTTATGTTAATTTTGTATTTTGATTTTTGATTGTTTTATAAATTCGTTTTTCCACCTTAAATACATTCCTAATTGAAAACAAAATATTATAGATGATTAGATGAACTCAATAGTCAAGATGGCATATTAAAAACGATTAACTATAAGGTGCATACATCGCGGTAAAAACTAAACCATATTCCTACGGTCATAGTGGTTAACAAAAAAAAAAAACGACAATTATTTTGGTTTGTTTGGATTTCTAGTCAAATATAATAGGAATTGGATTAACGTGATGTCACCATTGTTATAATCTGTGACATTATACAATATATTTTAATAATAATTATTAAATCATTTTAACATTTTAATGCAACCATGTTGGGTTGAGTTAGTTTAGTACCTACCTACTTTTTAGCGATTCACCAAAGCGTATGTATAGATTTTAAATTGTAAAAATACAGTTGTACACTATTATAAAATATAATAACAATAATAATTGAAAGAGACACGATATTATTACGGGGTTCGTGATGACGATGAAAATAATAATAATATACTAATATAATATTGAACGGGTCGGTCGAATATTGGTCAATATAAATAACATAATAAATATTATATAATACGTTTATTATTATTATTATCATCATCGTAATATCATGATATCTGGGCCAAGTTTGCGATCGACCGACATGCGCAGGAAACCCCGCCGCCGCCCGTATTATACACGAACGCGACACGCATTATATTATTATTATTATTATTATTATTATTATTATTAGTAATAGTATTGTGTATTTTATTTAGGCATTGTGTTTATACTTTATTGGCAGCGGTAATTTTATAACTTTTTCTCAAACGCAATAATAATAATATATCGAATTGGGTCGTTTTGGACGAAAACGTGCGGGCATGGGGGCTCGTCGACAAAAAAAATAACAACGACAAATATTAAAGATCATCGTCATCGTCGTCATTACTCGGGGCGGCGGCACACGTCAGCCTGTGCTATATAATATAATATTGATATCGATTTTCCAGGGAAACCGTGTCCCCGCCGCGCTGCGTGCAAGTACAATAATGACGTGTACGCCGCACTTACATTCATATATATACGCGTCGGAGGGGGCTACGTCGCGCACTTTGGTAGGGCCGCCGCCGCCACCGCCGTCTCAGCGGACAGGGTGGTCGTCGCGGTGACCTGGTTTTCGGTATAACAGTGACCTAAATACCCGTCGTTTGTTTATGCATGTGGAAAACGATGCACGCGCAAAACGAAATTTCCCCACATAACAATAATAATAATAATAATAATATGAGTGTACCTGTAAACGCATATTATCGTAATGGACACATAATAATACCTATATGGGTAACTCACAACTACATACCTACTATAATACACTGTTATAATAATAATAATATAAGGTAGTAGCGGTACCTGGGTATATACATAATTATTTACGTCATATACCTTGGTATATGTAATATAGGTACCTGCAGTACGCAAATGCACAACTGTTGTACTATGCGAGACCGCGAATTATAAATCGACCTAGTGTAGTATACGCAACCGTTTGAAAATAAACGTACGCGCTGTTATAATAATATTATTATGTGTTATATTATGATGTGAACATAATATACATCATCAGATGATTATACCGTACGTCTCTGCGTATGTAAATTATTTAATTTCAAACAAATTTACGAGTTGCTTGTATACGATTATTACACCTAAATTACCATAATATAATAATAACATAGTATAATAATAAAATAATAACATAATCGACTGCCCCGAATTTTCGGAACGTATTAATTTTAAAATAAATACAATAGGGTAACGTGATAAATCTTTGTTCTAAGTCTGGAAAACATTACAAAAAAATATCTAATAGATTCTCCATGCAATACATATGTCTTAATGTCCCTATAGGTACCGTATAAAGAACGATATCGATTTTTTCGATTTAACTCTAAACAAAATGTCATTACAATTATACATTTATAACTGTTAAAGACTATTGTAGTGTTGTTCATTATAATTTTATTTATTTATATGTATATAGTTTAATATTATATTCTGATACTTAACTCATCGTTTGTCACTGCTGTCCATTATCACAAATTACAATGTAATAAAATATTTAATTTAATTTGAAATAAATTATTTTATGTGTTAAAAATCGAAGAAATCAAATAACAATATGAAACACCACTTAAACCTTGCGGAAAAATTGTAAATATATAGGTATGCCTTCTATTATAGAGGTTTTTTTTTGAAATTATGGATAAATGTGAGAGTGATTATTTTGTTTTTAGAATTTCTAGATTATAGTATCCGCGTCAATTATATATTTGAGGTAAAAATTAAAGATATTAATTATTATTATCGCGACAACATTTTTCTAGTGCTTACAGAATATTATATTTCGTCAAAATTAGAAAAATTATAATCATGTTATTTCACCAACAACCGTTGGACTGATTGTATACAACCAGATAGGGGAAAATTCCTTCCTTGCCACCCCTCCTCCCCCTTTGACACCACTGACTAAATAATTTTTGTTTGTTTTATATTTATCAAGTTTCAATAATCGTAGTAAACCAATAAGCAAGGGATTATAATCATATACGTCCTAATGGATAAGCTTTAGCCAACATAAATAAAGAATGCGGGCCTACAGTGGTTACCACTCTTGCTGTATATTAGGTGTCAAATGGGTAACTTGCCTAGTGTGTTAAATTTGAATTCTGTGAGATAAAATCTTTGTTTACGAAGACAGATTCAGAGCTGGTCTGTCAGCTTATATATTATGATAATATTATTGGTATTAAAGTAATTTTCAAGCCCCCCCCCCCCATTAAAAAATCCAGTGACGCCGCTGACTATAGGTATTACAATTTAATATATCTAATACTAGATAAATTAAAGGCAATTTTAAATATTATGCCTGTGTACTTTTTTATAGTAAACAATATTATAAAGAATTTCACTAATTTCTCGTAAATCGCAACATAATAATATTATTGTTTTTTTTCATCGTTTAGAGCAGTGGTTTTCAACCTTTTTAACAACGTAGCACACTTCTTCTCCTACAAAATTTTCGCGGCTCACCAATTCATATAATACGTGATATAATACCTAGCATATATTTATATATATAATATTTATACATATATAGGTACACTATTTATAATCTATACACGAATTTTCGCGGCACACTTTAAGAACGTTCGCGGCACACCGGTTGAAAACCACTGGTTTAGAGTGAACGAGTTAATTATTTATTGAATCGTATAAACGTATATTAATTTTTTTGTTTTTGTTAAATATTGTTTTCCAGTACAAATTCAAAATTGTATAAAAGAAAAATAAATACTAATATATTTTGTTGTATACAATTATATATTTATTTTATTTTACAACGGAAAGAAGATTCTTAAAACGTAATCAAGCAACACTTGAGCACTTGATACAGAATACTATGATCAACAGATATAATAAATCTTATTATTATTATTACTCATACAAAATATCTGTCAATACAATAAATGAAATACAATACAATTTGAGCTTTTTGAGATTATTTGACGGCATAATGGTTTACTAGAAACCTTTACACAAAAAAAAATTGATGAACGATGGCCTTATAAATTTATTAATCATGTCTAAAATATTTGCAGGGCCTTCTCAAATGATGGGGATATTATAAATATATACGTACCTATAAATTATAATGGATATTATTTTTTTCTATAATTAAATTGGACTATAGGGTCATCACTAGCTGGCATGCATATGTGTTTGTGTTATAATAGCTATAACATAATATAATTGACTGTGTAGTACATAAAATATAGTAACTACCTATAATTATATATTAATTTTGCAGTTCACTAAACCACAATATTTTTCTTCACTTTCAAACATACACGACGATAAATCAATTATAATTTTTACTGAAGTTTTTAAGTTATAACAATCGCCAAGCAATATGACAACCGACTAGATTTACTTTTATAAATGTTAATATGCGTAAAAAGATTATATTTTATAGTTGTTTTTCTAGTTTTTCGATACCAAATTCTATTCGGTATACACATAATAAATAACAGGTAAGTTATATAAACGTTGTAGGTCAACGGTATACAAATGATTTAAATACCAATAAAATGATCAATGTGTTTTTCAAAATATAAAATTGAGTAAGTATGTGTCTATAAGATAAAAATACAAGTTACAACTAATTTGTATAATAAAATAGAATAATAGTTAACTATTGTACGTATTATACAATGTTAAAAATACCATATTGTACCTAGTAAATATAATTTAATTTATCAAAATAATACTATCACTATTCTCTTTTTATGCACTGTAATAATATGGACATACTCACGAATTCAACTTGTGTCAAATGTATCGTTTATATTACACACATGCTTTAATTTGTAGAATATTAGGTTTTATCATATTATCGCTCAACTGTTAAATTGTAAATACAAATGTTTATACTTGTGAATAAAAATTTTAAAAATCATACGCTGTACCTCTATTGGAGGCCAAATTGATATTTAATTAGAATATTTAAAGATGCGACAACGATATTGTCTTTAACAACGCATAGTCTTTGATATAAAGCTATATAACCGCAGTCCGCATTGTTGTATAATGTGGAAAACTGCAGTTTGTATAATAGCTATACTAAGTGCAAAAATCAAAACCCACGTAAATAATAATAATAATTTTTCATTGTGGTTACGGAAAACATTTAAACGAGAATAAATGGCTTCTTTTGCAAATTGATTATGTGTATAATTTAACCACCTCGATTAAATTTTCTTACAATTTAAATAGAATAACAATGAAAATATAATTTTAGATTCCAAAAAAAAATCACACGATGGTATTATAATTTATTTACAATTATTATTCCCTAATGAAAGTAATATAATATCATATTATATAAAACCATCGACTCAATTCAAATAAATTCATTATAAACTTACAACACACATAACAGGCCAGTGACGTGGTAATCGGTTGTTCGACTGACGCAATTGCGCCAGCCCTATAAATCTACGGTTGTGGGTGGGTACACCAGGGGCATTGATACCTAACAAAAAACTTAGTTCTGATATTCACACACAACCGAACAAGCTGCAAAACGTTTCTCCATAAACCATTTTAGCTAACATTGAATCTCTGCAGGGTAGCTGGTAGGTGGTGGTTTTTTTCAAATAATTGCCCAATTTTGTTACCACGCCACTGGCATAGGCCACTTGTGTCCTGTTTCTATTATAGTTATATCGAGTTTACATCGTGTTGAAATCTATAACAAGGATCGGAATGTATGGAAAAATAAAAAAATGCCTAACTGTTAATGCGAATCGAGTTAAATAAAATAACAGACTCGACGTCAATAAACGAAGCCATCGTCACTGCCATTATGAGACTTGCGCGTACGATGCGTGCTTGGTAAAATACCTATACCTATATATCCTCCAAAACAATTAACGGTAAAATATTTGTCTGCACAATTTCGCCAATATTATTTATATACCTAGATTAGAATATTACACGCAAATATTGAAGTATGCAATGTATCATAGAAAACAGAAACGTGCTGGACGGGGGCAATACCCGGCGGCGGCGGCGGACGACCATCGTATTACGCAATAATACGAAATTCTCAGCCGCCGAGGTTCAACGTCGTACCAGAAAGACATTTCGCTCATTTCAGGCGCAATTATTGGTTTTTTATTTTATTTTGCACTCGGCATGTATGGTTAGGTCAAGTGGAGGAGCCCGTCGCGGTTACCTTTCCACCCCTACCACTATATATTATATTTATATATACTCCTCAAACCGAAATTTACTAATTATCAACAATATTTAAACGCGTGTAGGTTAATATGTGTGTGTGTGTGTGTGTGTGTGTGTGCGAGCGCGTAATTTATATACGTCGTCCGTATGAGATGGGTTTTTAAAATAATAAGATTCAACGGCCATTAGCGACGGACGGGTTGTCGAAAAAAAAAACAAGACGGACTATACGTGATGTAAATCTGAGGAATGTCGCTGCTGATCGTCATCGATAGATATACAATATATATTTATTTCATAAAAAAATAGCGGCACCGCGGCCATAAAATCATCGAGAGGAGGAGTAGAATGACAAGAAAATATAATAATATTATATATAGATCTCTATCTCGCTATAGTTTTCAATCGTATTAGGCGAACCCTTAAAGTCTCATATATTATTATTATACAGAGTGATTCGTTTAACGTAAATAATAGTAATAAAAATCGAATTACGGATGAGTTAAAAGATTTTTAACTTTCGATAAGCGGAATAGTGGAGTATAGAACATTTTGCGGGGTCACCGCGTACCACAACTACTACCACTCCACTCCTCTCGCGGTCAATATTTTAAATACTTATAGTTCATAAACTACTCGTCCGAAATTTGATTCTTAAGTAACGAAATAATCGAGAAAATAAACTTCTTTGAAATATCAAATTTAAGACTTTACGTTGTCGTTCAAAAAAGCAAAAAACTTAAAAACAAAAAAGTTGTTTTGTCACGCCCTGAAACCATGTAAAAAAAAAAGTTTGAAAAAATGCAATACTTTTATTGATATATCTATAATGTTAATGTTTTACGTTAGACGAATCACCCCGTATGATATACATGCGAGACTGACAACAAATTCGAATCAGTATAAGTACGCCTGCGATGTCCTGATAACAGTCCTGACAGTCATTGTATTTATACATATAAGAATCTGTTATATACGATTATTACGGCGGCTCGTCAACGTAAAATTATTATATAATATTATTATGTATGTGTTTTTATTTATTTGTTGTGATAAATGGGTAAAGTCCCTATTTGGTATACCGAATACCTACGCACATATAAATTATGTTTAACTATAATTACTATTTTTTTTAATGTATTCTTGTGAACAGGTGATACGCGCGCTTAACGCTATTTTCGAGACGTCTAAAAATGGTAAAATTAAATTCATCTATACAGCGGTTTATCTGTAAATGTCAATCGGGGTTTGCATCGATTTGCCATCGTCATCAATCGAGTTTGATTCGTACACGTCAAAACGTGAAATCCTATTAAGAAGAATATACGTCGTAGTTGCCCGACCGACCGGATTGTTTTACCATATTTACACGTCATGAAATACACTCATCACATATTTTCTTTCCGGTATAAGTACACTTACTTTTATTAGGTACAGCAAGTAGCAACGGTACACGTGGTTATTATTACATTTAAACGAGCAGAGAGCAATTAAAAATGGCGGTTTTACTAAGACTTATTTTACTAAAAAACCCATAAACGTTTTCATCAGTTTTCTACCGAAAAAAACAAATAAAACAGTGTTTACCCAAATATATTTAAAAAAATAAAATAAATATTCATTCGCAGTTTTACAATGTGATTATCACTTCTTTTTTGTATTATACATTCATAATGTATACAAAAATTATAGAGGCGTCATTTCACAATTTTTCATAAGATTCAAAAAAAATATTGAAAATCTAAAGCATAGGTTCTCAAACTTATTTCATTCACCACCCACTTTCAGAATCAAACATTTTCTAGCGCCCCCCAAAATATTTTAACTCACCATCTGTTATGCATTTGAAAAACAAATATTATAATTATTATATGTATATAAATATGCCATATCCTATTTCTGAGTTCTAAAATAAATTTTTAATGAACTTTTTGGATGACATCGATAAAAACGCGTACTCATTCATATATAAAAGTATTTTATTAAAACGATACATTTATTATTAAGCATTTTTTAAAATTATGCTGTGAAAAAAGTTGGGAATTCAAAATTTAAATTTACCTAATGTGAAGGATAAACTTGATGCGTATTAACGAGTTTGGTTACTTCAGGCTCAAATTTACTTTAAAGCTATTACCCCCTAAACTAGGGTGACCATACGTCCTGTTTTATACAGGATTGTCCTTTATTTCAGCTTTGTGTCCTGTTGTCCTGGCAAACTTCTCTCAGGACGCGTTTTGTCCCGTAATTTCAAGTCTGTCCCACATTAACCAGTTTTTTTGCCATACTTACTGTTAATTTATAATTTATGAAATTTATTTTATAAAAAAATGGTTTTTTTCTATATTTTTGTACGACATTATTGAATAGAATAATAATCTAAAAATCTATATTTTTCAGTTGTATTTTTGGATTTTTGTTTTTACCTATTGTTGCATTACATTGTTGTCGTCGACGTATACCGTACGATTAAAAATCAACAACAACAAAAATATATACCTAATAAATACTTATTAATTTAAAAATATTATGTATAATATTTTCGTCCTGTATTTTAATTTTAAATAAAAACGCTAAACCCAACTCAAAGCCCCCAAAATTTATTTGAGACTCTTACCGCCCCCTGAATGCCACCAACGCCCACAAGGGGGCACTATCGCCCACTTTGAGAATGACTGATCTAAAGCAATTCAAAAGCCACTCGCTTCGCTATATATATATATATATATTTTTTTTATTAGCTTTTTATAAATACAATTATAGCTCAACAATTAGAGAATAGCAATTATATTAGTATAATATATTATCACACATAAAACATACATCTTATAAGAAGTGTGGATTGAACTAAATGTGTATATATTTAGGTAAATATAAGGTAGGTACATTATTGGATAAAATCTATATAATTTGTATTATGGTATATATAAAAATATATGCTATAGTTAAACAAAATGTATGTATATTTTATGTGAGTTCATAACTTTTTTGTTTTCGTTAAAAACACGTTTACGTTTTCTAATTCGATCGCAATCTCTTCACACTACAATACGTAGGTACTATGTACAGTAAACGGCGGTAAATCCAAATGAACTGTATACACAAATACTATATTTTAATATATTGTCGTGGGATATTATTTTTTTGCTCCGATCTGTACCGATATATATTATAATAATATGCAAATACAGTAATTTGTTTCGACGAAAACAGGACAATACTCGTAAGTAGAAACCACTGAGAATAATATTATGATTATGAGGGCGGTATTGCAGTACACTGTACACATAATAGACGTCTGGTTTTCCTCTCCCAGTCACGGCCTCGGCGGTGGCGGCGTTTGGAACCTGTCCATCTTTCACAGGACGAATGCTGATTACGGAAGGATAGCAAAAACATCATTTGATAGCGATCACGAAGGTCCTTTTTTTTGTGCATATCGTAGGCACATTATAAAATTTTTTAATTTCTCGTGATTAATATCCCCTTCGACGCCAAGTGAATATTGTGTCTTTGTGCACAGGCCGCCAAATGAATTTGCGCAGTAAATATATATTGAGTGAGAGTGATGGTCAGTGTAATATTATAGTGTCTGTATACGTATATTTTTTCGTAATGGAACTTTCGATTCCGCTAAACAATGCATGATAACATATACCATATTATATTATAATATATAAGTACAATATTATGTTGTACATAATAATATGTTTTACAAACGCCGTACTATTATATAATATTTTAACAGTAAAAACGAATAAAAATCAAACAATAACCTTAATTAATAACAAACGTCTACCGAAATGGAATATTATTTTATATTATAATATGCGAGATATTGACAAAACTGCAGCTTTAGGTGCATTTTGTGTGACCTTATAATAGCAGAAGTAATATTTATATTTGTTCATTTTCACTCGAGAAAACAACTATTCGGAAAGGCGGAAAAAAATGCACTATCTAAGCTGATTAATATGAACACATAAAAACATTAAGGCTAATACCGTCGCAGATTAATCGGACAAATCCGAGGCAAAGGTATTATATGTAGCCTATATATTACTATTATGCCTAATCTGTCCTAATTTCTTTTGACTACTGCATTGTATATTTATACATTGTTCGGTTTTGTTTTGTTTGACACACATCCCATTAAATTCAAAGTTCTACATTATATGCGCACTGTAACTACACGTGTAGAGTTTAATATTATTATTTATTATACTAACTATATAATACTAATGTCGAATAAGTATAGGTATATCGTATATAATAACATTATAGTTTAAAATTTAAATACGGCTATGTACTACGACGGGAAAAACTACGCCGCAGTTATATACTGATATAGTCAAAGCCTCTCTGAAAACGATTTAATATCGTATGGAATTTTTTTGTTTCTATCAGCTATAATAACCTAACCTAACGGTATTACAAAGGATCGCTTGTTAATTTATGCTTATTAGTGTATTTAAGTTTAAAAGTCGTGTAATTAGCTATATACGTCTTCGGGAACACTTCCGGTGTGGCGTGCAACACAACACACACACACACACACACACACCAATAACACGCGTTGGTCGATAAACATAATATCTACAATATTATGTATATGTGTACTAACGACCCATTTAAAATCGAAACAATTCCTATTCAGGTGATTATTTTTTGTGATTTATTACTTCGGATATAGTCCAATATAGGTTTGCTCGGAGAGTGTCAAGTCATAATACTATATTATAATATATTAAAACTTACAGTAATTATTACCAAGGTTATCAACCCTCACAGTACCAACGTTACGCATATTATAGTGACTTTCATAGAAAATAGTAAGTAGGCATCTAGTTAAATACACATCTATACTCATTCGGTATCGTATCTAACTATTTTTTTTCAGCTTTTCAAGGTATAATTTCATATAAACGGTACTTGCGAAATAAGATTCTTCTCGTTAAAGTCAATAACACGCATTCGACATTAGTATATAAATACTCGCTTGTCTGCAGTCATTAAAATTAGATAAAATTACGCGTTATCAACATTTACAATATGGTATTTTGGACAGTTGGGACGTATTAATGAGAAGGGAATATGTATGTTAATGAGATATTACTCAGTCATATAAATTACTGAAGAGAGCGGAGAGGATTGCATATACGATATTGGGCGTAATACGTTTCCACCAAAAGTAAACCTTTCCTTTTTTTCACCAATACTCGTTTCCGCCAAATGAGATATTGATCATGTTTATACCAAAACAATTTCTATACTAAAAGCTGTAGTACAGTAAGTTTATTTAAAATAGGTACTACAAAATATTGAAAGCAGTACCAATATATTTTAGTATTCGACATTTTAATAGAATAATTTTTATACTTAGTAATAATAACTTATAAGTTATAACTCTGTACCGGTATACGAAATTCGCATGAGTTTGTCGAATACATATCTATCAATATATACAATACCTATACATTTATGTTGTATAATAATTATTGTTATATTTAAAAAAACAATTATTGAAAATAAGCTTTTGTACTAAAATTAAAAAAAAACGATTAAATTAAATACTTATTATTAAATATATTATAGATATTAAATAAACTTATTTAAAATACTACATATACATAGGTATTTTATTTTTATTTATGAAGAAAATTTCATGTTGTGTTATTATTAATGTTACATTTAAAAAAAAACTATTATTTACTATTAAAAACATTTTATTTTCTGTATTATTGTATGAATATGTTGTATTCGATCAACTCGCGACTTCAGTACCGGTACAGAGTTATTATTATCGCTTAATTATTTTTACGATAAAATCATTTTCAAACCTAACCAAATAAACGTATGAACTTAATACTTTCACTGCGTCGAAAAATATATGCTATAACATGTTCGACGCGCGTCATAAAATTGATGATAATTCGCAAATAGAATATAATAATTAGATACAAATACAGTGTTATGATGTTATTTTTAGTTAAAAGTTTTCAAAGAATGTCGATAAATTAATTTTTAGTATATCATTCTACTAAAAATAGTGTTCTATAATATTTTGTTATTTTATTTTAGCACTTATCGACATTAAGAACAATTTAAAGTATTTACAAAGATACACACATACAAGCTAATTTTTGTTCTATGATTAAATGCATTCTACTTTTTTTTTAGTTTATCTCTTACTAATAAAATATAATATATTATATTTTAGAATAAGATATAGTATGCAATGGGAATGTTCTTTTTTTATCACACGCGTTCGATCATGAAAATATATAAAGCAATTTGTTATAAATGGGTTTAGCTTAAAATTTAAACCCATCTTACGTAATTAAACAAATAATTAATAATTATTGTTGACATCATTATTATAATACCAAATTATAGATACTAACTGTTTGGATTTTTAAAATAATCATATCGCAACAGTTGTATCACACATTCACACATGAATATGGTTTGGAGACAAGAGACAAAAAATATATTTATGGAGACCCGTATATCAGCGTCGTCATATTTTGTTTCAAGCCAATTTGAAAATTTCACCACGTCGTTTTAAAATCAAAACAAGACATTTTCCCGTCTTGAAATTGTTTTCATAGTTTATTAGCCGTATCAACCAATGTAGATTTAAAAAAATAAAAACCAGACATAATTAATTTTAATGATGATACCTATACATAGTATATTTATAGTGACAGTGTAAAAAATATTTTATAAATAATATTTATACACGGATTCGTATAATATGATATGTGAAACATATGCATGTGTATTATACATAATATGCAGTAAATCATATACATTATAGGTTGGCATTTATTTCCTGCAGGTTTTTTTTTACAGTATTTTTAAAGGACTTTTGTCACCGCACGATCCGGACAAATCGAGCAGAGGTTTTGTCGGGGTTAAGCGGTTTGCCAAAACAGTTATATAACAATAAAGGTCGTGGAAATTAGAAAATTCGAATCATTATAATAATAAATAGAAAATACTTAACACTATATAGTTAGGTTAAGTTAGGTTTAGTTATACGTACGTGAGTATAAAATATTTTTTTGTAGCTGAAAGCTTAAAAAAAAATCCAATAAAAAGAAAAAATGCATTACAAATACGACATTTAAGTACTTATGATATAAAAATGAAATTATATTTGATCATAATTATATTTAAAAACCCCCAGCTGATATTTTGTCCATATTATCTAACGACGTGAACGAATTGGAAAACGGCGAAAATACATTAGAAAAGACTCTTTGATTAGGCCATAAGAATTTTTCCATAATTTGAGGTGGTATATTCATAGATAATAATATATGTATGGATAGGCATGCATTGTATTCTGCAAGTGTGTCGTGTGATCGAAGAGCATAGTAGTTACCAAAGTTACATGCAATCACAGTTGTTGTATTGTCACCTGCACTCACCACTGACAATATATTAATAGAAAATAAAAAATTTTAAATCTCAATACGACAAAATATATAGATAACCTATTTGCGTTTATATATTAAATCACCTATTTAGGTATGTAGTTTTTACAACGTTAATAAAAAAGATGAAATAATATCGAAATTAACCGAATTCAAAATTTGTCATATAGCGGATTAATAAAATGTTTTTCTTAGTTGTAACCCGGTACCCACAAGTGAGTATAACTTGATTATGGTAACCACGGTATATTATAGTATACTGTGATGGTAACTATAGTAGACTCTTCGATCACGGTATACCGTGGATCATCTGCCATTGTAAATGTATTACATATAACATACAATTATATAATGTTACCTGCAGAGTGATATTTAGCAAAATGGCTTGTCTAAAAGTGCTCACGGCTCAAATAAGGAGGGGGTAGGGGAAGCTCCTCGAACATTTCTTTATATTTTAAACGCACCAGTACTAATTGTTTTGATAAGATCGGTGGGACATTCTTTTTTACTAAATAGTTTTATAACAATAATATGTAGGTACCTACCAACATTATTTTGTAATTTTTAATCCTCAAAATTGTACTGTTAATGAGGTATACAAAATTCGATTTGATGAATTCTACAACTTATTATGATGCTGTAAAAGGTCAAACAGCTATTATGGAAAATAATATATTTCAATAGTGATTTTTATTTAAATTTATTTAGTTAAAACTTAAATGTAACAACATATACTAAATGTTTTTAAAAAAGTTGAATTAATATTAAAAAATATAAATTTATATAGGTACATTTAAATAATTCAAATTATGTTTACGATTTATGTGTATACTATCAAAATTAATTAAGCGATTTAATGGAACATTATTCAATTTTATTATTATTATAACAGCTCATGTACCTATATCTAAACCATTTCAAAGACTATTATTTTGGTAATTGTTTTGTTTTATATAGTTCAATATAAGTGTAATAAAAAAACACGTGGTTAAAGCTTATGAAGTTATGAATAATGTCGTATAGTTTGTACATTTCAACACCAACATGGATTATGTAATACCATATGTACATTTATTACACAATACTGAGCCCTCTGATAACTCTTTTCGTTAATCGTTTCCTATTAAAATTCTGTGAGAAATTTCAAAATCATTACTTCACTATATTCTGAATAGTAAAATTTCTTAGAACTAATACAATTTCTTAGAATATCCGTATAACTATTTTTGAAAAATAACATAAAATATCTGTGATTCAAATTTTAAACATTAAAAAAATATTATTATATGTACTTAGAGTACTTCTTTTATTTCAGGTGACTATCAATAAGTTTCAATAACATTGAATCACAAAATCTTTAAACTGAATAATGTACGATGTACCTACCGCTACTAAGATAAACCTGAATAAAAAAAAACCGGGAACTCGCTTCTGCTGTACTTATATATTCGATTTTGAGGGGTAACATATGGGTAAAATTAATATGGTAACATATATATGACATTATGACACATCCTTGGTACCTATAGGTAATTTAAAGTAATGCATGTGTTATATTTAAATTCAATGATAATCATAATATTATCAATTGTTATAAAAACAACTTATGAGGCGACTTGTATTAAATTGTTAAGCATTTATAAATCGAAAGAAAAAAAAAATAATTCAAATACTTCAAATGTCTATTAAAAGCTCAAAAAACCAAACAATTTTCTATTATACCATAATATTTATAAAACGATAATGTTGTTTGGTGAGCATTTTAGGACTACAATTATTCCTGATATTTCGTAAATATTCCCCTTTTCACACTGTAATATTGTTGCCTAGTTGCCTATTGCATTTAGAAAAGTATTTGGGATTTTCTACTGTGTATACCACAAAAATATCAAGTATATTAAATCTGCTTCCGGAAATCACCCTCGAATGATGAAGATCGGAGAAAAAAGCCCATAAAGTCTATCTGTGTCAATGGTGGATTGGGTGGCTATTTATGGTTATGTCCCGCGGAAAAAATGACTTCCTGATTACGGTTTGAGATTTTTTGTGGGGGTACATAGGTATTATACTAATTGCGGCTCAGGTTTTTTTAGCGTAGGTACATACGAATAAAAAATAAATAATATATAATTATGTCCCTATTATTGAATATATATTATTTGTTTTTTACCTACCTAGCAGCGGGTTGAGGATCTTAGGAGGATACGAGGATGTACGATTGTCATGAAAAATCAATTTTATTTTATAAATAAATCTATTCTTCTTTAATAGTATAGTACCTATACTATATATAGTGTATAGGTACATGAAAGTTCTACATCCCCTCCCATCGAAAAATCCTAAATCCACCACTGATAAGTGCATTCCAACCTATATACATAGGGGTGTTGCAGTCATCATATTACGTTATGCATTATACGTTATACGTTATAAGATTAAAAGATTAAATCGTAGGATTAATCTATATTATTTAACTTATAATATAACGCAGCAGTAATATACAACTAGAATTGTTTTTTTATGGGCCGCGCCTGCGGGTAGAAGGGGCATTTGTCCCTAATTGTATTTTATTAAGAACGGTCTGCCGTCGTATCAAAAAAGGTTGGAAAACTCCATAGGCACAACACTCCGTGTTCTCGGAACAGTAAAATATATGTATATTAGAACTCGTGTGTACTGCCATGTGTGAGAATATACAGTGTATAATCAGTAAGGACTACGCCACTGCATAATAATTATAGTGTCGATGGGCCCAGCTGCTGCAGCAGAGTCGGACAAATATCCGTAGATTCGGCTCGACGCGTTCGGTCGATAAAACGTAGAATATAATATGTCACGACGACACGACGACGACGATGACTCGTAACACATGACACCCCGGCACGATTACGCCGTCACGTTCTGTATACGAGGAGGCGCGACTTATCAATTTCCCGCGCCCGAAAGACGATAAACAGGGCCTGCTGCTGCTGGTGTTGCCGCTGATTGTTCAATCTGCAGTACCTACCTACACATAGTGTTATCATCCGAGCTTATATACAAAACATGTGCCGTTTAATATCACAATATTATCATTATCGTTATTATATTATATTCAAAACAGTCGCCGTACGACGACGGCGTGCGACCCAAACAGACTGGTACGGACGAGCCGCCTTCGGATCGGTGTTTGGCAGTGCACGGCGGCGGGCCGAACCGGAAACGCCAGACACCGCCGCCGCCACCGCGACTTGGCTTATCGGCGGAGGCGGCCACGTGACGACGCCCATCGTTGCCGCCGCCGAACACGGTCCGGTGAACTTTGCGTAGTAGAACATATAATAGTAATAATAATAATAATAATAATATTATATTGTATAGCTATTAACTATATTATAATACCGACCATATTATGTCGTACTCTATACTATTATTCTTGCGTCTATGATGATATTATGCAGTGACTATGTGCAGAGTAGCTGGCAGCATAATTATAATATTATATTATTACGCTGCGGTCTACGGCAAAAAAAAGTCCCGGAAAAATAGTTTAGAGACAACAATTTAACGAAATATTTATTTTTGTTCTTTGTATTTTATAATTTATAGAACTATGGTTAGGTTAGTATGTGTGTAATGTAAAATGCTTGTGCATGTGTATATTTGTGTATATATTATGTATACCATAACCCGTGTCTTTTGATCTTTTTGATTTTTTAACATCTGTAAGTCATAACATAAGAAAAAGGTGTGACTAAAATAATTGTAAATTGTATTACTATAATAATTATATTATATACTATTGTATTATTTTTTTTTTTTTGACTTAATTTTATTGATTTAATTAAAACTGATTTAAGAAATTTTTAATTAATTTACTTTTTCCTAGTGTAGAACCTTTTTTACCGGGACTTTTATTTTCAGCGATTCAAATTGCTACTAGCTGTATGACCAGTTGTTGCCCGGATTAGATTTCAACCCTCTATTTTAGCCCTTTAGGGGTTGAATTTTCGAAAATCCTTTTTAGCGGATTCCTACGTCATAATAGCTATATGTATGCCAAATATGACACGTCCTAAAGCAATCTGAGCTGCGCGTTGATAGATCTGCCGTCGCAGTCAGTCACGTTTTTCTTTTATATACATATAGATTACGACTCCAGCCTTCTATACCGATAATAAACATATTATAATAAGTATTGCTGTTGCTACCTAAATATTTTATTACTATACTTACATGTGTAGTGTACTAGCTATATGGTATACTGGATTCATTGTAAATAATTTATCACAAATAATTTATCGAGAGATATAGTTCATCGAAATAAAAACTTACTGAAACAATCATTTGTATCATACATTTTATCAGCAGCGTTCAGTAACTGCTATTTTAAGACTAATAGGTACAAAATGTATAGTTAATAAAAAAATAAAAAAATGATAATAAAAATTGATCATGAATATTGTTGCATATTAAAAAAAAAAAAAAATAATATAACATATTTTAACCTACCAACTTAAAATAATATCTGTATTTTATACTTATAACTTAAGCTATTTTGAACTCGCTATTTTGAAAATTCTTTGCAATGCTGCAGTATATACCTTAGTCCGGTGAATTGCGGCCCAATCCCTAAATCGAGTACGAGTTGCGGCCTTGGATTATGAGAAGGATGAAGTACGAATTGCAGCCAAACAATAAGGCTCTTCGTCGGCCTATTATCACGATACACCATGCGGGAGAGTGAGAGACTTCACGAAGAGATTGCAGGCCGACTCGTCTTCCGAAAATATGTTTTATTACCGTTTGATGTTTTTTTTTTTTATTATGAGTTTATAAAATTACGTTTTTACCGATGAGTGCGTAGTTTTTTATTTTAGATTACCTATATTGGTTTGGCAAAATAAAATAAAATATTCGTGAAAATATCACGTATAATATTATTATAATATATGAAATAATCTTATTTGTAACGTAATTTTGCGATTAAAGTGTCTATAGATAACGCCAGCGTTTTTATGTGGCTTATAATAACTTTGTAATAACTGTATACCATCGCTATAATCAGCGATAGTCACTCGGGCCACAATACTCACCTACAGCCAAAAGGTTATTGGGCCGGAATTCGACGGTCTCCGAGACGCTGTAAACAACACAAAACTCACCCACAGCCTCTCGTCATATAACCACATGGTCACATTAAAAAAATATGTTTTCCATGATAAACTATCGTGAGTATATTATATTACTTAATTAATCAATACGAACAACCAAATATATATATAGTGACTAATTATAATTCGGGAACATTCTATGATTGACCACCATTGACGATGACCGATAATAATTATTGTTCGATACGTCATATTCTTTGTCTTTGCGATCAATATTGTCGTTCGGTAATGAAATATGATTGCAATTGCTTTGTCGTGCGGTGAATTATTTACGATAAATGTACGTACATATAATATACAACCAAAGGTGCTGCTGTGTCGGTATTTGGGGTAGATGATCGATTTCATTCGTACGAAAAATAAAAAAAAATATACAATACGATTTGCCGACTTACCGAATGTCGCCCTGACTCGTTTTGCACCTGGAAGAAGTATTGTAAACAGGATTACACCGCATCCACATATGATATATACAATGAATTTCACCTGAAAACAGTGAAATTTTATTAACAATGTTTTGGGCATAATAATATATTATGTTAGCTCCGTCTTACAAACATAGCAAATCAACAGAACCAATTTTGTGCTGTTAGCTTTATAGTATTAGGGTTAGTATATTGACTTATTATCAAACTTAAATTTAAGAATATTATCTAGGGAAAATCGTAGACTATTGTATTGATATTTTAATTTTAAAACTAGGTACGTACAGGCATTTTAAAATATTGTAATATTTTATAAAGTTATAACTTGCTTTAAAATTAAAATGTCAATAAAATCCTAAGAGATGACCTAGATAATATTCATAGCTTTGAAGTTGATAATATAGATCAAAGGTTCTGCTTAACGCTAATTTACTTTGTCAGGCTGTTTGACGGACACCACACGGCTGCGGGTTCGGAGTCCTCTTAAGTTTGTACATTTTTCAAAAAATAGTTATGTTATGCAAATGGCATACAATTATTTTTTCACCAGTGGCTATACTATATAATATTATAGCTTACTAATGTACATTTTTAATATTATTTTAATGTGTTAAATGCAAATTATCAACACTTATTTAGCCGAGATTAATCTCTTTACATTAAAAATTCATAATTTATTGTAATGTATAGGTACAATTATATGTGACTGTTGAACGTAATTATAAAAGAAATAACACAATTATATAGTTTCGTAATTTTCGTTGCATTCGAAAAACAAACTTTATTTTGTTTAATTATTTCAATATACCTATCCGTCTTAATAATTTAATGTGTACCTATATATTTGCAGCGAATTCATATATTATATTATATAAGCAAATATTTATCATTCACAACAGAAGTAGTTACATCCGTTGTGTAACAGCATAACATTTTCCAAGGGCATATTTTGTGCTTTTAGAGGTCTTTTAGCACATTGAAATGATATCTGAAATAGTAAAATTATATTATTTGAAGGTCTAATTATTTGAAATTGAAACCTTTGCTCGAATACCCAAGTAAGCCATATAATAAAAACAAATGATTAAAATATATAAAACCCATTACAAAATATATATATTGTCCGCATTCACTTTTATTAATAGAGTTAACTTTGGCATTCCGTCTATAAAGGTAATGTTACATTGTATGTCATATGAATAAACAAAACTAAAAATCTGAGATTAGAAAAATTAAGTAAGTACCTATCCAATAAAAAAGAGATTTTACTAGATAACCAATCTTGGTGATATTCATAGTTTAAGTTTAAGTGTAAATTAAAAAACAAATAAATTAGTTTTTGTAGTTTTTTATTTGAATTTAGTCCTTTACGAGTTCAACGTTTTAGCGCCTAATTTAAAATAATCTGCAGGGAATTCTTTTGTTATATAGACGTTGGAAACGCTGCTTTGTTTGACCGTAATTGTGACTTGAAATAAAAATAAAAATCACTAAAATTATAATTATGATTATCTAAATTGGATATAGAACGCCACAATAATAGGTTTTAAATACGGTTCTGTTCTTGGAATAACATAAAGAATATAATGCGTTGTAAAGCATCTAAATAATGCATACTAAATCTGAATAATGCAGTGTTATATTATTTCGCAATTAACACAGAGGAATTAAAGGCATTGTTTTTTTTAAAAATATATTATTGTATTTATTATTATTTAGGTATCTGTACATTTATATATTTATTAATAATTGGTGTTCAAAATGTGGTGAACAGAACTATGTATTGGGATTTAGGGCCAACAATTAAAAAGTATATACAGGTACTATGACGTATATAAAGATACTTAATGATGAGTCATAAAAAAATGTAAATGTTCCATATTATTTTATATTCAGATAATTACTAGATATTTTGAACAGTTTTTTAAATACTGCCCCAATAGCCTTGCAGGGTTATTTCAATGAATAATAATATAATTAGTAAAAAAACATACTATGGTTTTATTAAAAATAACTTTTGGAGCTCTATATTATAAATATTCTTTTTTTATTTACAATTTTTAATTACATTTATTTTGATTTGATGTCTATCGATATGAAACGTATTTTATATTTTAATAGTAGGTATGTAGTTGTAGTTGACATGCGTTGAATACCTATGTGTTTATGAATGTACATTCAACATTGTAAAAGGTAGTGAAGGTACATTATTAACAATTACGGTTACCATACTTATTAGTTATTTGTACTAACACTGTAAAACGAGTTATATAGGTTTATAAAGTTACAACTATGTATTTCCAAGCAAAACTCATAAATTATTTTACGAACAGTATTATATAAATTCAAATAATATATTATTATGTTATGAATCGTGACTGCCAACAGAACAGTAAAATAGTTAACTTTGAGATAAAACAAAAAACTATTGTAAATAACGACGTCTTGATAAGAACGAACCTAAGTACTGAAAATTATGTTTATAAACGTATTAATAAATGAAATCCACCTATGACGGTTGTCGGTTGTCGCCGAGCCGTTATGGATGACTTTATTTTTTTGATATACAAATTTAAATGCACATCTATATTTTTGAGTAGCTTAATATCCAATGATATTTATTTTTTAATTTTAACAGACAGACATAATATGATACTAAGGCGGCTGAAAACTCGGATAGGTAATTTACAAGTCTATACATATTTAAATCTTTTTGATTTTCAGAACTGAGCGCGCATCATAAGGTTGTCGAGCCATCAATTCCATCTTGAATAATAGACACGTGTGAATATATTGAAAATCTCAACAGAATTTGGACGCGATTTTATATATTGATTTTTTGTATGCCTTGGATACATTTTAATAGTATAAATATCCACTCTATAATACTTGTTCTAACTTAGCACTTAGCAGGGCACCCCTATACAGCATACAAGTCTAAGTATTTAAAAATTCAAAAATTCAGAATATGAGTGAATACATTATTCAAGAGAAGGATGGAGGCGAGCACAGAGCTATTACACACCCGCTGTAAAAAATATAAAATAGTTTTAATAGTAATACAAAAAAATCAACACAACAAAAATATGTTGAAAACACTAAAACGGCGCCTTGTGAGAAAAAAAAACAGTGAATGGTTATATTGTGGAACTGCCTAGTGGGGAGGGATAAACATGTATAGAGAGAAGCGTACCAAACGTGAGACCCACCGAGAGTATACAGGGTGATTCATCACAATCATCATATTCACCCCCAATTTCACATTTAAAAATATGATTTTTGAAATTTTTAAATGTACTTAAAGCCCATTTTATAGATTCTTTAGAATTGTTTCCTACTAGGTCACTAGGAGTGTCATGTGATGATACAAACTTCTGTTTTTCAAATGAAAACCCCCTATTTTTACTATAAATTATTCAGTGTATAATTTTATTGACATTTTTGATGATGCATTTAATTCAAAATTTTAAAGAGTAGTTTTTCAGTTACCTATTAAAATGTTTGTACTAAGGATAATAGTCCTTAAAATGGTATTACAAAAATATAATATACTAGCTGTCCCGCTCAGCGTTGTATGGGCCAAATATTAAGTTAAGATTGACCTCAAGTGATATAGGATCTAATATTTATTATATAATTTTAAATTATAAATATTGATAGATTAATATTAATTACTAAAATGTTCAAATGTCCATAGCCCTATATCTTACAAATCCTTAATCGTGGACCTATGTTAAATAACTCAATAACTATTCGTTCGAATTTTGATTTGTTAAAAATTAATATAAATTACAGTCGAAAAGGGGAATTCTCATTTGAAAAACTGATGTACAGTGTATCTCTACTGGGCGGAGTAGTTCAAACAATTTCAAAAATTTGAAAATATATTATAGTCTCAGAGTATATTTGAAACTTCCTAAAATCAGAATTTGAAAAAATTGATTATTAAACGAAAAAACGGGGGTGAGAACGACGACGGTCGTTGAATCGCTCTGTATAATATTGTACAACTGCGCAGGTACCTCCTATATTGTATAGCGAGTCGGTACGAGTTTTTGTTCACGCGCCGCTTTGAAGAGCCACGCCGGACAGCCCGCCAAAATGAAAAAAAAAAATACCAAATTCCGGGGCCAAGCCGGTTTTCTCGAAAATATAATACGTATACGAAGACTGCTGCTGCAGCGGTGTCGCGGTGCGCGGTATAATATCATCACATTTCATCGTCGCCGCCGCCGCCGGGACGCCGTGTGGAGAACGCGGTATACAAATACGACGAGAAGCGGTTACCTCCCCCCCCCCGGGGTTGAGTATATTATTATTATTATAGTGCGCGGGAGAAGTACGCGACACGCGCGCGCAGGTGAATGAGCCGCCGCCGCCTCCGTGGGAATCGCCGGCACATTTTTCTCGTCTCCTCCGCCGCATATCATCATCATCATTATCGTAATATTATATTATATAGGTACGCACCTTTCCTCGCCACTGCTACAATTAATACTACACCACCACCACCACCAACACCACCACAACTACTACTACTATTACTACTTCTACTACTACTACTACTACTACTACTATTACTACTTCTACTACTACTACTACTACTACTAAGTACTACTATTACTACTACTACTACTACTACTACTACTACTACTACTACTACTACTAGATACAATAATAATAATATATTATAATATGCGTATACAGTATAGTTGTTGTTGTTGTTGTAGGTGTATAAAGTGTGTGCACGTGAGTTGTCGGCGGGCGGCCGTTCCACTCTTTCACTCTCTTTTTCTCACACACACACCGCCTTATTTTATTATTATTTACGGACTACAACTGACATGCGGCCATCGCCACCATGTCTTCGTCGTCGCGCCGGAGAGGCTTGCAATGCGTGCTCCTCGGCTCCCGCGTGCAACACACGTTTTCTCGTAGACGTGTCGTTTTCCCGCCAAGACGGCTATGGTACCGCGGTAATGACGCGATACTGGTTACTCACGACTGTGTGGTAATACGAAATCGTGGCCTCTTCCATTAAATTCCGTTTGGACTCCCGAGAACTAATGCTTAGCGCTTCTACGGCAGAAAATTACGATAACTAATATATATTAGTTACGATATATTATCATGACGGTTATAGATATATAAAAGTATAAGACAAAATATTATCAAAAACATTTGCAATTTTGACATTTGTTGTAATAGTTGTAAATTGTAATATAGATTACAGAATTTGTTTTTTGTTTATTATATAGGTACCTATATAATAAGCCTAGGGTACACTTGTAGACATATAGATATAATTCGTATAATCATAAATTATTTAAATTATTTTATTATCTATTAACCTGTAATGGCTGCTGTTGTGCAAATCACAAATGATTTTACAAAAAACTTTTACATCAAATCTAGACATGTCTATCCAGTCTGTAGCGCTTATTTGGTAAGCATTATAGTTTTTCTATTATTGAAGAGAGACTTCGTTCGATCACGGCACGTCCCACATCTGCATGACACTTGACACTTGACTTTTTTTTATATAAAGGTTCTTAATTTCTTAATAAGTGGTCACTGACTAATACTCATTAACACTTAACACGATAAAAGATCATTTTTTTTTTATTCGAGAAAAATCACCAAAAATTATCATCACAGCCATTGGAAGTTAAATGTGTTAAACATTAGCGTGAGTGACTTTTTTTCACAAAATACAATAATATTATTAACATATTATACCTATAATCGTAGAAAAAAGTTATTCATTATTAATTGTTGAATCTTATCTCGTGAATCGTGATAACTACGTAAGCTGTTTGAACTTTTTTTCCGCCGGAAGCGGTAAGTTTAATTCTACAGACCTTTTCACGGGTAATTGGGAACGGCCATTTATTTTCAACTAGTTATGTAACCACTAACCAGTATTTTATCTTTAATCGTAGCTGGTACACAATAATGTTCCCAATAATAATCATCGCCATAAGATATAATATATATTTATTATATATATATATGTTATATAATTATGTCATTTTATAGCAGGGGTGGGTGGCGAACCTTTTTCTGGTCACGTGCCGCAACGTTTTGAAATCGAAGTTATGAAAACATTGTACGTGCCCGTATAAACTTTAATTTTTGTCTCGGGAAATGGGGTTTTCAAAAATTTCACCAACATTTTTGAGTATCGAGTTTGTATTTTGTTGGTTTTACACGTTTTATGTTCAAACACGAGCAGATTTATAGCGCTTCACATCCATCGATGTATTATTATTCCCATGTTTTGATTTGATCAAATTCATTGGTTATGGCCAAAATAAACATTCACAACTACTGAATGTCGACGCAAATATTGAACGTATGAGGATTTTTTTGATTTTTCATCAAACTCAACTATACGAGATTGAATGAAGAAATAAAAAATATTTTCTGGTTACACATGGTTCCACATCGTAATATATGCTGTAAGACTCACGCGTCGGAAAGCACATTGCAGTACCAGGTGCGATGTACACTGTACCGTCACCATTCCAAGAAACCAATTTTGACAATTGGTACAGCCACTAATTTACGTGCTTTTCCAAATTCCAATGTGAGTACACAAAACACAGGCCTTCTTTTTTAATTTCCAATCGCCGTCTGTGACCGCACATACTGCGTGCGTTTTTCCGTCATAAATCTTTCCGCCATTGTTGATAACATAATATTATTATAAACCTACAACGGAAAAACACAAAAATACCGTAGCCAATTTTTTCACTTTATTCAAAACAGTTATTTTCCTAAGCCTAAGTACTCGGAAGACAATTTCTAGTCATATAATTTATGTTACGAGTTATTATATTATGTTATGTATAATAACTAATAAGGTATCCATAAAATCTTTACAATAATTCTACAAAATCGGAGTACGATCAGCCTTGCTCTGCCATTAATCATAATAATTCATGACACAATAAATAATTCTAACCATCGTTAAGTGAAATTCTAAGGTCAATTGTATATACGCTTTGGCTTAACCTCATCGTAAACATATTGCCAAACTGAAAAAATATGTTTGTATACGATTTTCAACTATTCTTCGAAACATCATTAAACAATTCCAAGCAAAAAAAGGTAAGGCACGATTTCCTCCTATTCTTGTAAACACGTTTACCGTTTTAAAGCACCACATGGGCATTGTACGCAGTACATAGGTAATACAAATGAAGCAATAGGTGCCATTAAATTCTAAACAGTCAATAAATATTATGGCGAGAAGGAAGTGCGCGGTGTGGCCATTATGGTTTAAACAAAATCCAAATTGGTAATTACAACGGTAAAATGTGATAAAATATATTGAATTTAGAATATACAATTCGTGTTTTTTGTTACAATTCGTAGAATGTTTTCAAAATCAATTCTACAAAATACTTTATGGTCGTGTTTTCAGAACAATATATGTAAAAGACATTATTCTCGGGGACCTGCACCTTGATGAATTTGTGCGATTTGTTGGCATGAATATTTTCACATTACAAGACTCTATAATTTGAATAATATGCCATCAAGTTATTATAAATACTTGTGGAGACGAATTCCATAGCCTCGTAGAAGAACGGTTAGGCGGAGTCGTTCACCCGTCGAATTGGAGTTATTTCATTAAAAAATGTATGAGTATTTGTATTTTATGCACGAGCCGGTTGTCTACCGAAATTTATGAGTTTCACTATATATATTATACTTTCATACAGGATGATTCTTTTGAACGTAAGACTAATTTTTCAAAAAGTTTTTAAGTATTTAGAAATTTTATTTTTAAGTTAATTTGACCTTAAGTAGCGATAGTTTAAAAATATTGTTTTAAGTACATTTAAAAAATTCCAAAAATCAGATTTAGTCGTAGCTTAACTGCATTTATTCAAAGAATATTATAGGGAAAATTATAATTGTATAAGTTATACATTTTTTATGTATTACCTATATATTACAAAATACTTTTAAGCATCACAAATTAGTTATCTTAAACACTTATTTAAAAGCGTGAATGCATGTTCAACAATTGTTTTAATATTTGATATTTTGATGTTATAATAATGTGTTGTAAGACAATTCTAAAACACAAAAATTCAATACAATTATTTGACATAAAAAATAATGTGTACTAAGCTAACTAATTTGTAAATATAATGAATAAACAATTTTATTTTTATTTTTCAAAGTGTATTAAATAATACTACCTATGTTTCCTTTTAATATATGTATATTACATTAAGCGAAGAGCGAAAGAGCGGTTTGTATTTGTTGTATATTTCATTATGGCAGTACGCACTTTGATAACAAGTACGATATCATTATAATATAAACACGGTTACAATATAATAGTATGAAGAGAGTAATTAAATTATTTGTATAATATTCAACTGTAACAAATCTGATGCACTTGTAAATAAAAATGTACATAATTTCACTACAGGAATATTGGTATTACAATTTAATTACGAGTTAAATGAAATACCATGTAACCATTGTAACTTTATGCAAGTACCTTCATTATTTAATATATAAGCATATCATGCTATACAAACATGTAAAATGCATTTGGAAAATATATTATCTATATAGTCCCATGACAACTGAAATTTGAAATAGACCAAGTGTACGCGTGCAAAACAAATAAATAATGAGCCAACACTATAATTTCTCTTTAGTTTGTATGGCAAATGTCCAATAAATACTATTCATATGTTTATTAAAATTAAAGTGCATTTTCGGATTTATACAGAATTTTCAAATAATCCTCTGCATCAACATCCAGTACTACTGTACTAGTTTATTGCATTGCATTTCTTTTTCGGTTGTAAGCTGTTATAACTTCTTGTTTAATACATTTCGATTTATAATACTGGTATTATACATATATTATGTGTAGTACCTTAAATATGATTTGTGAAATAATTTATGAAAATTATTTATATTAGTCAATTTGTGACATCCGTTAAGGCGTAAAGATTCACCCAATCAAAAGTAATAATATTGAAATAATGAATCTATATTATACAATGTAATAGAACTAACTAACTAAAATATTTCTCAGCAGCTTAAAATTGTATTAGGATTTGAGTAAGTATTCAATATATAGCAATAATAGTTATAGTTCATATAATTATGTTATTATTATAGGGCTTGTTTTTTTTTTTTTATAAAAGTTGTCCCTACGATATACTACATACGTTACACGTGTTGCGGTCGTTACCGCATCATACGGGTATCGCACCCGACGTGCGCTCTACTCGACCGGTCGCCGGTCCGTTAGTCCCGAGCGGAGGGGGCTACAGCAGACGGGCTCGCGTCTTTCTTCTTGCTTTAGCTCTCGTCAGTCGTCACAGCACGAATGCTTTACTGTTTTTCCGTACGAGATAACTTAACTATTAAATAAATACTACTATACTGAACTTGTGTTGTTGTTATATCACGTAAACCGATGTTCGGTTTATACTACGGTCACCTATCCATCCTCATCATACCATACAGCATCGCGTCACTGGCGCAGTCGGTAAACAGGATCATAAAGAACCACGAGGTCCGAATTGGTGAGTACAGTTTTTTTTCTCTTCACATTAAGACCTCCCATCTATAAGACACGGGAACACGGCCTTAATATCTTTTTAATTAAGAAAAACCTCAATATCTAATACATATAAATTAAAGAAGGGTAGGACTCCAAGTGTTAGCACACGATACCGTACGGTAAAAAACACTCTGCGAATGAACAATCGTGGGACTCAAGGGGGAACTCACCAAAAGGGGGTTAGGAAAGATTGACACAAAGCCAGTACTCTACCTAGCTCTCGAACAGCACATCCAAACAATGGAGGGGGGAAACCCACAAATAGATATCAAAATCTGGATAGAATCAAAAATCCCGCGACAACGATGGGTCAAGGCACTGGCTCCACAACTTAAAGGAGAGGCCGGAACACGGTGGGGAAGAATTAGAGCAATCAATCCCACATGGGAAGAATTCCACAAGGATTTTATCAACAAGTTCATTGGACCTCAAATAAGAGCAAAACTGCACACAGAACTGATAGGGTGGAAACAATTCTACGGACAATCAACGGGGGATTTTGTGTTACAAAAAATACGACTATTTCGAAGAATGAACACCGGACTGGACGAAAAAAAAACGCAGTAGAGACCATCATCGAACTAATGAGACTAGAACATCAAAACTTAATACGGGTACAAAAACTGAAAACGCTCATGGAGTTCAACGAAGTACACGGTGGGAAACCAACTTCAGAGAAAAGGGAAAACCCAGATACTGGTGGTTACGGATTGTTTTAGCAGATGGGTCATGGATGTGGAGGCCTATCCAATCGGGTCAGCAACCACAAGGATAATAGTCGACACAATTGAAAAAGAATTCTGTTCGCGCTTCGGATACTCTCGCGTCATACTACCCGACAATGGACCACAGTTCGTATCGAAACTAATGAAAGACAAACTTGCCAAATGGGGAAACCAATGCATGGACAACACCGATCTACCATCCACGGGAAGACCCAGTAGAACGGTGAAACCGAGAAATCAAAAAAAGACCACGAACACAGCTACTGGCAAAACCCCACAGAACATGGAACATAGTTTTACCAGTGATAATGTTCTCTATAAGAAACAGGAAAAACCAAAACACAGGTCACTCACACACCAAATTAGTCTTAGGGAAGGAACCAAAATCGCCGGGCGACTGGATTTTTCAAGGGGGGGGGAACTCAGTGAAAAAAATCCCGAACTGGAAAAACCTGAGGGAAAACCACTGACTGACCAACCCACCAACAATCACACCCATGTAGCTTCAAGCACAAAATAGGCGAATGGGTCTACTACCGGAACCACCCACTATCCAATAAAGACCAGGGTTTTCGCGCAGGGTTCGCTCCAAAATGTTTGGGACCAGCTAAACTAAAAAAATACCTGGGAGGCGGGGTGTTTACCACCAAAACCACACCAGAACACAAACTTCATAATTCATGCTTTAAGCACAGACCACTTATGGAAGAACCCCATAGTGATCAAATTACTATTATAGATAGCCGCCCAACGTCCACAGCGAGAACACCCATGAAGTCGGTTCAACCTGGTGAACTTAGACAGCCGACCCGGCCGATCCCTGGTGGCCGATATCATCCGGGAACTATTGGACGGAGCCGCAGCCAACCTGAGGATGGCTAAACGACTAGCAGATCCAGCCGGGGGAATCCCCACATGGGAAGATCTGACCCTAACTTGGCAGGAAAGAAACCACCGAGTAACCACACTGAGTGTGGAGACCCAAACCCCAGGGGGGAAGAGATAGGGAATGCAGTTACGTCACGGGGAACGCAGACGGGGTCGTCCCCAACACCTATACTATGGCAAGTGGTGAGGGGGGCCATGGCAGTCACACCCCAAGGGCTGCTAGCGCACGAGGCAGTACAAGTAGCGCTGGACCGAGGGGTGGTTACTTTTCCGATCAGAGCGATCAGAGCGTCCAAACCCAACAAGCTAAGCCCTTACACAACACAGTGGGCCAACGAGGTACCGAACAGAGTTCGATCCCCGAGGCGAATCCAACCACCAACAACATCATCAAACCACTCCGAAACCGCATCACCCACTATGTGAACTCCGGCCAACATCTTAGCGAGACTGCCTCCCTACGTTGGAATGGGATCCCATCAGAAGTGTGCAGACCAGGAGTGTGTAGACCAAGGCACAACTGAAGGCGGCATCCAATCCACCACCCAACTAACAAGAGCTAGAGGATGTGGAGGACGAGCCGATGCTACAGTTGAGTATCACCGACTCGGACCACCCGGACATCGACCTGCTGATTGGCGAAGTCATGAGTGACTAGACGCTGAGACTCGGGACTCTCGGCTCACAGACTGGTCTGGAGGGGGGGGTTGGAGCATGTCACGGTCGTTACCCATCATACAGGTATCGCACGCGACGTGCGCTCTACTCGACCGGTCACCAGTCCGTTGGTCCCGAGCGGAGAGGAAGCACGTCGTATAGAGGTTGAGGACACCAGCTACGGCTCGCGTCTTTTTTCTTGCTCCCAGTGTTGTCCAAGTCAGCCAGTTAATAGCTAATACTAGCATTATTTAAGGAGCTACTAGCCTCTGAAAATTACATCTAGCAAGTAGCCACAATTTTAGCAATATTTTTTAATTTCATTTTAAATATTACATTTTCTAGCACTTAAATTAATTTTATCAGATACGGACGTCGGACGTTGTATAATTTGTATACCGTTCAACGCCTGTGGAGTAAATTGATATAAATAACATTAGACACAATTCTAAAAAAAATATTGTTCTGATTACATTATTCCTGCCTCCTGGATCAGTGATAAAAAAAATTGGCACATTATTAACATATACATCAGCAATAGCTGGTATTATAGAAATTAACCCCACCAGTGAAAATAAAGAAGAAATTGATGTAGATGATCCACTTTATTTTTTTTAGTTTTTAGTTGATTACTAATTTTTATGATATTTATTATTTAAATATATTAATTTTTGTATACATGATAAAAATAATTAAATTATTTATGAAATATTATTGACATTTATTATATGATCTAGCCTTTTTTTTTATGCTTTTGACCATTTTTTTCTGACAAGTGCTGGCAACAATGCTTGCTCCAGCTATCGTCACAGCACGAGTTCGTCACTGTTGTTCCATACGAGATAAATTAATTATTAAATAAATACTACTATACTGAACTTGTGTGGTTGCTACATCACGTAAACCGACTTTCGGTTTCAACTACGGTCACCCATCCCATCCTCATTATCTCATACAGCATCGCGTCATACGTATGATTTATAGCTCAAACTAGCGGTTATCAATATTTAGGTGTTGGCGACCCAAGATGTTTACCCAATTTATCGGTAATATAATTAAAAAAGCCACGGACAAAAATGCCACGAAATAAACTATACAGAGTGTCTCTTCTAGAGACCGGATTTTGGGGTTTAATTTGAATATTTTATAAAAAATGTAATTGTTTATAAAAAAAATGCAATAATATTTTCATTATATCATATTTCCCGCGTTCGACGTGGCTATAGCACTTATCGTGTTTTGCACACTTCATTGTTCTATGCTTTTGCGCATGTACGTAGACCACGCTAACGTTTCTTTCTGTGATATACTGACATCACGGAATACAGATATCAAAAAATCTTTGGCAAATGCATTAATAATTTTAATTATTGTTAGGTGTACTAACTAATTGTGTACTAAGTGTCAAGTTTTGGCGAGAGTTTTGGTATATCGTGTATGTTTTGGTAAATTAAAATGCCGAAAATACCCTCTAGCTTTAAATGTTTATTGAATCAATGGATCGAACCATTTAATAAAGTTACGAATGTATTTACTACAGATAGTTCCATTATATTTTGTAAGGTTTGTACCAAACAAATACCTTGTAAAAAAAAACACATTATACAACTTACTTCTACATTTATTCATATTGAAAACATAAAACACAATGATTTAAAAACAAAACAAGCTCTCTTATCTGTTCCAAACAAACCAGAATGTTATTATTTTTTTTTTTTTGTTTGTTTTAATAAGGCTGCACTATTTAAGTTTGAGTTGTTTTAATACATACTGATTCGACTATTTGCAATTATTTTTTAACGTACATTTCACCAGCCCCCCCAAGTTAAAAAACCGTTGTTTTTTCTTCACCATTAATTAGTGTGGAATTTGTGTGAATTTGTGCGATAAAAAATTTAGGACAAATTCAAAAAAACTTTGGGGGGGGCTGGTGAAATGTTCGCTGGCCCCCCTAAGTGTAATTAATCGGCTTTTCTGGATTTTTTTTAACCAAAAATTAGTGCGCCATTAGTGTGAATTTGTGCGACAAAAATCGAAATTTTTCGAGCTACCCTTAACCCCCAAAATAACGTTTTACCGTTTTGGCCATTTCCCCAGCCCCCCCTCGAGGGCGAAAATCCGGCTTTTCTGGATTTTTTTTTAACCAAAAATTAGTGCGCCATTAGTGTGAATTTGTGCGACAAAAATCGAAATTTTTCGAGCTACCCTTAACCCCCAAAATAACGTTTTACCGTTTTGGCCATTTCCCCAGCCCCCCCTCGAGGGCGAAAATCCGGCTTTTCTGGATTTTTTTTTTACCAAAAATTAGTGCGCCATTAGTGTGAATTTGTGTGACAAAAATCGAAATTTTTCGAGCTACCCTTAACCCCCAAAATAACGTTTTACCGTTTTGGCCATTTCCCAAGCCCCACATCGAGGGCGAAAATCCGGCTTTTCTGGATTTTTTTTTTACCAAAAATTAGTGCGCCATTAGTGTGAATTTGTGTGACAAAAATCGAAATTTTTCGAGCTACCCTTAACCCCCAAAATAACGTTTTACCGTTTTGGCCATTTATTTTTTATTTAAAACATATTATTATAGTTTTCTTTAAATTTTTATGAAAAAGAATATTTTTTCATAAAAGAATATTTTTGCATATAAAAGATTATTTTTATGAAATTATAGAGCATAGAAACATCTTATTTTTAGGTTTTTAAGAGCATATAAATCCGGTTTCTAGCACTCTCTTAGAATGCGTTCTATACTTTCAACTTTTATTGTACAATATTTTTGTGTCAAACAATTTAATACAGTTTATTATTATTACGATTAGGTAGTACAATCATATGACACAAACAATTTCAATAATAATAATTTTAAAAAAAAAACAAATAAACCCACAAATAAATTAGTATATTATATTATATGCATACAATTATAGATATAATATATACTATTTTTTTGCTTTTATTAATTATTATTATCGGTGTAATTTGTTTAAAATAATATTGTTGTACTACATTTATGATTGTGTAATGTATCTTTGTGATTGATTTAATATTTCTATATTTAATATTTATCAACTCAAGACGTTATAATATTATATCATACAAAATATAAGGGTATAATAGTAGGGATGAGCTTTACCAAGGTATTTATTTTCTTGTCTTTGTCAATTGTATAATGTTATGAATATAATGTATCGAGATATAAAAATGTTATATTAAAATCTCAATTAAGGGGAAAAAAATAGTGGGTATGATATATACTAATTCGTTTGTTTTTTTTAATATTATTATTGTAATTTGTTGTATATGATGATTGATGGTACTACCTACTTATACTAATAATAAATTGTATAAATTGTTTTAACACAAAAATATTGTATAATGCGATGAGACACCCTGTATATAGTTAATTTCGTGTCTTTTTTTGTCCCGTGGCTTTTTTGTCTGTGTTTTTTTTATCCTAGATATCAATTTTTCAGGGGCCTTTTTTGAAAATAATGTTCAATGAGAGGTGACCCGCTTCCTTTTCCGCCACCTTAATTTTTTTCAATCACCATAACTTAAAGAAACTAATACTCTTCGTTTATACATTTATTTTTACTCATATCGCTTATATTATTAATAAGTCATAAAAACTACCTATTAATTACATTTTATTATATTTGTATTACACGTCAACGACGTTTTAATTTTTTGGCGACCCATTAAAAATTATTCGCGACCCTATTGGTTGAGAAACGGTGGCGTTAACGACTTGTGCGTTGTCTGTAATAATAGTGTTATTGCAAAAAGTAATGGGCGACACACAATGTTCGGATACATTTAATGTGCAAACTAAAATCCGAACAATTTCAATACACGAGATGAACAAAGCCGGTGGCGGCGGCGGATCAAGTACAAATGAAAGGGCGGGAAGAATAGAATAACACTCGGCCTTGGTGCACCTTGCTGCCGCGAGTATTTCGCAGAAAATGACGTTCGCGACAATAATAACCACTGAGTTACAAGAAGCTATATATTATGTGTTATGTTTTTGGCCGTGAATTATTCTAAACCCGACAAAGGACATTTTTCAACGCGAAACAATAGACCGAAAAAGGTACGTTGACCGCGCGTTCGAAAGCCGATTCATATCGCGTTTTATTGGTCATCGGTGAATCACTATAGGACTTAAATAACCAAACAATATACACATCCACCACATTATACGCACGTACCTCCATAAATATTTTCGGACGTTCTTATAGTTACTAAATGCACATATAGCACTATAAACTGCAGTGATTCAGCAGCAATCAACCAATTACGAGTTGTCATTGTGCGCATAACGTCAGTGTGGTCATTGCACGTAATAATATATAGATAGAGTGAAAAACGATCGATTCAATGTAAGTGTTCGAACAAATTAAAAACACCAATAACCGATTCTAAACCAAATAATACACAACTACGATCTACTGCAGGACTGCAGCTGTACCTTACGTGAGTAGAAGAATTATGTGTTCTTTATAATAGTATAATACTCATCAGGTTGCTGTACGTAACAACTTATAAGGAACCTATATCGTATTATATTATCTTAAGATTTTTAACACACAAATAAAAATATAATCAAACGCATAAATTGCAAAAATATTGAAAAAATACCATCATTTCTAAAGTAAAAATAGCTCAAAATAAGCCAAAATAACAGGTCTATAGAGTACGAATCTAGGATAAAAACCCACAAAAAAGACGCGGATAAAAAAGTCATGAACAAAAAAAGACCCGAAATAAACTATACAGGGTGTCTCTTCGCGTTGTACAATATTTTTGTGCAAAACAATTTAATACAATATTTACTGTTAATTCAAGTAGGTAGTACCATTACATTAGGTATATATAAGGTAAAATATAAATCAATCACGTAGATACATTACAATCTGGATCGGGTAGATGGTTATGTGGATTTTTTTCTACAGGATTATTGTGATGCAATTCAGTGTACATATTGTTCCTAAACATTTTAGAGAACTCGCTTTCATGTTATTTTATACATTGCTCAATATGCATAAAATGCTTAATGACGTACATATGACCATTGAAACAAATTGCAGTACCTCCTTTGTTGGTTTGACACTTTCCATCATAACAATTTAATTCACGAGTAAATATTTTAAAATGTATGGGCAGCAATATTCTAGGAGTATACTCAAACAGATTTTGCAAGCGACTGAATAGCATATTAAAAGATAATCGTTTAGTAATGTCCTAATATTATTTTCCCTTCAATCTCTAATAATATTCCATTATAGATTATAGACCCAATTGTTGTTAAATTTCGATTCAAACATTTATACGTTCCAAATGTCCACATGATAAACAACAAAAAGCAATATACTAAGATACGGCGTTAAGATAAGTCCAATTAGTGAAAATTAGTCAGACGATTTAGTTCACCACGGTCTACTAGTATTAGAGGATTTTAAAATGACGTGTAATACAGACAAATAACCTGTTACTAATTAAACTAATTATTACAATTCGTATAATATATGTATAGGTACTAATTTGGTTGTTTTTATTAATTATTATTATTATAATAGTAATTTTTTGTGTAATATGATTGTACTACCTACTCGTAATAATGAAAAAATTGTTTAAACACAAAAATATTGTATAAAAAAAAGTTGAAAGTAGAACGCACGCGACGAGACAAACATAGTTTGTTTCGTGTCTTTTTTTGTTCGTGGCTTTTTTATCCTATTATCCTAGAGTATGCTAGTATAAATATTTAGTGAAAATGTCAAGTCTCTATAGTCTATACTCTATACGGTAATTCAATTTTTAACTATACTACAAAATACAAGATATTTTCCCGATTTTTACGAAAAGTAGGTATGTTTTAAAGAGTAGGAATGTTTTACTTTCCCTCCACAAAATATCAACGATTGCCAAATCACTACAAAAAACCACCTTCGGTGTGGAAAATTGAAGCATTTGACTGATCCAAATGTTTACGTCAGACACCCGAAAAAAAAAACAACACATCATTGTAAATTTAATACATTCATCACTCCATTCAGAATCTTTAAAGCACGGATCGATCCAGGAGTGGCTTGAGGCCCAGTCTGTTGTACGATTTGTAGTAAATTCTTTACAACAAATGAATAGCATTTCGTTTCCACGTCAAAATGTTACAAGTTTATACGTATTTTCAATATCGTCCCATCTGCCCCCAACGTAATGATATGTCGTTGTACACCATTCAACTATTATTCAATATTATCGCAAGCACAAATGTGTCTATACATTATTCGTATTTTCGTTCCATTCATACCCCATATAAGCGGGAAGTTATAATTTAATAATACAGACGTGAAACATATTGTGTATATAAATCGGTATCGGGGATCACGGGAAACGTAGTGAAATAAGTCGTAGATAATATCGGCATTCTCGATTATATTTTACACCAGGTGGTACATATTATAGTTGCGCCTATCTCATATATATAGATCAGTGGGACAACTCAATAATATAAGCATAATACACCAAAAAAATGAATATCAACTGAAGTACCGAAACGTAAGAAACAACATAATATTAATATCATATACGTTATAACACTTATAATATTATAGCTGGTACACGTCTGTTTTGAAAATGTACCGTTTAAATTATTCGACCTATATAGAGGCATATAGTCGCTCTGCAGTAATATACGCCGCCACTCTGCTTTACGTCTTTTTGTTTTTTTGTTCTTATCAATTTCGATATGGCCACTTCAGTCTGCGGTGACAGCTAAATCCTAGTTACGCCCTTGTATTACGATGATTGACACGGAGATTATTTGCGACGAACCTGCGTCATAACATTCGATAATAATAATATATATGACTTTTATAAATTATAGTACCTATATCGACACCGTCACACAGCACAAAAGAATCTACAATAGAACTTTGTTGACGCACGTGTGTGCTGCGCAACACGCCGCACGGCGATAGTAAAAACAATAATAATAATAATAATAATAACGATATTATAATATTATTATTATGTATTGACGAGCGAGCGTAGGAAATTTCTCCTATCTATATGATATTAAACGGTTGCACGCGCAGCGGAGGAGGAACTCGCGTTTCAAAACATCGCGCGCGGCAGTTGGTCACCCGGTTGATTAGCTTTCGATCCATTCATTGAACTCTTTCTGCGCAGCGACTTCGGAAGACGACGACGGTCACGAAAACATCAACAATAACAAAGACGGCAGCGATGAGAAGGCGTGCGGTGAAAACGTCAACATTTCAATGCGATGTTGTGCGCACGACGACCCGTTACCCGGTATAATATTATATACGTGCCGGGGCAACGGTCGCGGTTATCTCCGCCGCCACCGCCGAATCAAAACGTCGTGTTTACTATATAATATAATAATAATAATATGTAATATAATATAACATAATAATATTATTATTATTGTTGTTGTTGTTGTTGCGTTTTTTTGTAGTAGGTGCGTGTGTACCCATTTAACGACTAAGCTGTACCATCGGCCGGTTCATCGACATCGACGACGGTGGCATGCGCGACGGTCATTTCGACGACGGCGGCGGCGGAATCTGCCGCGCAGTAGATGCGCACCTGTACCAGTCTTCATCGTGCGTGCTGTACTTTGCACCGGGCACGTGATTACGTTTACCCGTATCGTGCCCGAGAAATTCCAGAGAGGGTATAATATATACACTGCACATATAGGTACTGCAGTCTTCTGTACACGCGTCGGCCAGCGGGGAGGAGAGCCCTCCCCCCCACAGAGACCCGATGCAGCGCGAGTTATTTTTCCGCGGTATTCGCCACAACAATAATAATACGTACGAGATACGCACAACTACGCTATCAAAACAGTGAAATATAATAATATATTATGCGCGCGGCGCGACGCGTCACGTGCCGTCGAACGACCGCGATAGACATCCTCAAGGCCGTTCTTGTAGGTATGGTCAACGATCGACCACCACGCCCACCGCGCCGTGGTCACTGAGCTGCTGCCGAAGTGGCAGCCAACGAACCCGCCGCCGCCTCGCGATAAGCGTTACCGCGCGGCATTCGGAGATCTGCGAGTTTTCCGCTGAAAAATAATAATTATTGACCTCCGACTATGGTAAAGAAAAACCATAAAGTTATATTTTAATGCGCCGCACACTCGTCACACTCATGGGCTCGACTATATACCCAAAGTTTGAGGGGTGTTAAAATTATATGTTTACCTATTTCAATAACCCACGTCGATTTTGTTCTTATGATATATGCAACATGCCTTTCTATATATATATATATGGTCCGTATAACCGTATGTAAACCGATGCTTAACTACATGTCTACATATACTTGCAGTACTCAACCGATTTTTAATTGGCACCGCCGCATGTTTGTTTATGGATTTGCAAAGTTTATATGGGGGCCGTAGCCAAATTCGAAAATGCCTTAGCAAGTTGTTGATGCCATATACGTAGGCCTGGCATAATGTGCCAGTGCCTACTTGACGAACATGTCGAAAGTCTGTATATAAGACGCGTTTTGAAAACTCGGCCGCCGCGCCAACCGTAGTGGGTCCGGGCGTCGAGGAGCGTGTTATGAGTACACGTATATTATACAGGTGTACACTGTACTTATAATACTTAAGTTGCACTTAAAATACTTTAGTTAGGTAGGAACTTTACTTAGTTGTCTTATATTGTTACCGACGACCATGCAGCTTGGCGAAGATGAAACTATGGCCAAGGTAGGAAGCAGATATTTAGTTTTTTCTTTTTTACGTGTTTTCATCTGTAGCCCTGCTGGGAGAACAAGACAAATTTGTCTATGGGTAACAGTCATGTATACTATATTAGTATAATATATAAATAGTACAGATATAATATGCAATGTACAATATGTAATAATTTAACGCTCTACAGCAGTTATGAACCGAGCTGTCAAGTAAAGTCGGTTTTGTTCTATTTTACATTTTCTCAAGCACGTTTAATATAAATAATTATAATATAAATGATTATAGATTCAATTATGTATTCGGAAACATTTCCTCTTACTAAAATTTGCATATAATATATTATCATGTGTATTACACACTGCAGCTAATAATATAATAACTAAATCAAAAACATTTATAATTTGTATATATAGTTGTAGGAAGTATAATATAATAATGTAGTAAAGAGAACATATTCAAAATAATATGTACAATGCACTATTGTAATACTACAGAGCAATATACCAAGGAAAATAAGTCGCATATTACAATATATTTTACTTGTAGTTTTTTCGAATGATTAAAAACATAATTAAACTTTCTATTATTGAATCATGACTGTCAACAATAAAACACTATAATATGAATTTAATTTACATACAATTCATTCAATTGACGTCATATTCTAGGAACTGGAACGATACACTGACGTTAAGTTTATTTTAGAAAATAATTACGTTTGCTGCAGTGACTTTCCTAAAGTGTTGGACAATATTACGCAGAATAATGTTTTATTATTTAGAATACATGGATGTCTATAAATAAACTGTACAAGAATATTAAAAACTGAATATTATTATATTCAATATTTTATTTTTATAAAATGTTATTATTGTGTTGACACAATCTTTGAAAAAGGTCAATCATATATTATAAATGTATAATCCTTACGAACGGGAAGCATATATTATTATTACGTTATTATTAAAAATAAACGGTCCTATTTCAAGGGGTCAATAATATTGCAATTTATATTCACGTTAATATTAATAACATTTAAAAAAAATTCACATGGCGATAACCCAACGAAATTTTCTGAAATAATATTTTATAGTGCGAGAGTGGCGAGACCATGGAGAAAAATAGGTGTTCACAATATATTATAATTTATGCAATCTATACCGGAAGTGTCCAGGCCAAATTGGGACGAATGGCAGCTCTATAATAGATATTTATATTATGTACAATAATAACAATAACAATCCAATTATAATTATAATAGGTAATCTCAAAAAAAAAACCATCAAGGTCGTATAAACCATGTTCACCCACATACTAATGTTATTCCTATCAATATAAGCACTAAGCATAAGCCTAAGCTAGCCTAAACGCTATTTCAAATTAAACCTTTCCCCTTTCAGATCGTTTGCTCAAATATAGTCAGTACAAATACTTATCACACAACACTCCTTCTCCTGCCGATTTTGACCGCCTGTTTCCCCAAGACCTTCGACCTTTTTTGATGAATTTAAATCCTCGACCCATTAGTTTTTCTTCTTACCACTGTCATTGAAAAAATTCTTAATTTCCAGCAATGGTTATATACTTAGATATATCAATATAAAAATCACCGCCTAAACATTTAAAAATGTACTAATAAAAAAAAACCTAACCCAAACAAGCTGAAGTACTTAATGCCCCCTTTGATCAGATCATCCAGACATCCTGTAGTCATTGTATTCCCACACACCGATTTATACTCGGTTTTTCTTTATTACCTAACTATTATACATTTTCTTTTTAGTCATGCAATCGAAAAAAATCAAATTTGTTTACATAAAGGAAATTGTGATACCCAAGTATTATTGAAGAGGAATAGTAATAATATATTAATTATAAGTAAAATGTTAATTTGATTGCGATATATTTTATTATAATTTATAACTTATAAGTTATTACCCGTGAGACTTCCCAGCGGGACAGACAGATGTTTCTAGGAAAAAGGAAGGACCGATCGAAAATTAGGTACGAGTCAGAGGTTGCAGATGACTCACCACTCATAAAAAGGGTTGGTGCTCAAACGAAAAAACCGAAATATTATAGATAGACGGTTATGATCGCGGTCGCAATTGGGAATTTGCGGTAATTAGATAGCTGGTAAGCTATAATATTTTAAATTATAATTAGATACAGATAATAACTTGCAGTATTGAAAAAGCGGTTTAAACGCTGCTGATCAATATTTACATAAAAGTAGCCAAGAAATTGTTATAAAAAGGTGTCTGAGTTAATATTACCGTCATTTTGTACCGTTTCGTTTATAGTACCTATTTTCTTATCAAAAATTCCTAGGACATTTGAAAATTGACAAATTCTGTTGGTCTTATAATCTATAAATTGTTATTATATATTGACCGGCCCAGCTGGATTAGACCGTATCCGGACATTTCCCCCCGGCTGTTTTCGGTGTAGTAGGACATTTTCCCCTGATAAATTTTTGGATGCGGACATTTTCCCCCCGTTTTTTTTTGTTTTTTTTTTCTATTATTTACCTTCGAATATAAAATTATTATCTTTAACACATATTTTTTAGCTTTTGTTCATATTTATTTTTTTTATTTTTGTAAAAACTGTACGTTAACTAAAAAGTCTCTAATCTTAATTTCAATAAAAAAATAATGAATAATATTTAAAACAAGTTAAGTAAAAATATAATTTTGAATAGAGTGTCTAAATAATATAATATAGTACAATACTGACCAAACTGGCCAAAAAATCCGACATAAAAATAAAAAAAGATTGTATAAACAATATATAATTAGTAACTAAAAATCCGACATAAAAATAAAAAAGATTGTATAAACAAAATATAATTAATAACTAAAAATGTCGACATAAAAATGATACAGTTTGTAAAAAAATCTTTATTTCTGATTCATTGGTTATTCCTAAACACATATTTTTTAGTCTTTTTTCATATTTATTCTTTTTTTTTGTAAAAACTGTACCCGTTTGAATATTTAATAATTTAATATTTGCAAGTGAATTTGATCTCTGAAGTACTTCAATGAACATCCAAATATTTGGATGCTGAGTTCTTATCAAACTTTTAAATTTATTATTGAAACCTTCACTTAAATTATTTGTTTTACCTGTATTTTTCTTTGTAGCATTATGTACATTCCATAAATAAGGTGGAAATATCAGTGAGTCTTTTTTTTGACTGGGGTCAATGACTTTGGACACAATTTTAGATTTCAATGTTAAATATCTAATTCAATATTAATATACTACTATTTTACTTTTATTTAAAATTATATTTTTACTTAACTTGTTTTAAATATTATTTATTTAGTATTTTTTTTTATTGAAATTAAGATTAAAAAATAAAAAAATACGGGGGGAAAATGTCCGCATCCAAAAATTTATCGGGGGAAAATGTCCTACTACGCCGAAAACAGCCGGGGGGAAATGTCCGGGGGGAAAATGTCCGCCATTCGGATTAGACATCATATTTTTTACAGGTCTCGCAAGAAGAGTTTCCCGTTAAAAAAACACGCTTTTTGTGGTATCGATATAGGTATTTATAGACGTTCGGTTATAGATGGTAAATAAACTAACTACAATATCAATATGATCTATTGTCGCTGTCGGTTATTAAATATTGTTATTATTAACGTTATCGTCGTCATCGGCCGCAAACGCGCGTTGGCGACTCTCGGAGATTGGGCGCCGGTCCGGAGAGAACTGCGACGGTGTAATTCTATTGTATTGTATTTTTTTTTTATCAAAACGGCGTTTTCGTTAATCGATTGTCGAGAGGAAAAGCGGAAAAAAATGCGCTTCCGGCAAAAGCGTCGGTCGCCACCGTTGTATAGTTGTTGTCCGCCGCTGCTGTAGTCTGCGGTCTCGAACCCGCCGCCGCCGGTCGTAACAACAAAAAAATGTGTAATAATAATATTATAATGTTTCTGTTTTTCTTGCGTGGTATGATGTACAAAAATAATAATAATTATATCGTAATGTGTGTGCGTTTTAAACGGAGCCTCGTGGCCGCGCGAGGGCGACGGCCTGCCGTGGCGGGAAATGCGTGAGCGCGTATACTACTACTATAATACTACGCCACTACGGATGCGCGCGCACCACCCGACACCGCCACTCGGGGTCATTGTACCCGAAGAGAGACCGACGCCGCCGTCGCCGCCATCTCGCAACCCCACCGCGCACGACGATGCCGCCACCGCCGCCGCCGCTGCCGCCGCCGTGTTACTATTATTGTTATACGACTTCGGCGGCGGCGGCTGTGCAACGGTCTCGCATGGTACGCGGAAAACGGAACGGTGGCGGTGCAGGTGGTGGTGGAGGTAGTGGTCACGGGCGGGCGCGCAATCAATGAAGCGGCATCGTCGTCGTCGTCGTCGTCGTCGTCTCTAGTCTCAACTATAAAAAAAAACAACAAAAAACAGGGTCACAGGAATGTTACATCGTTTTTTTTTTTTTATTATGTATTATATCATTATACGAGATCGGTTTTCTATGATTATTGTTTTAAAATATATCGCGCCAGTATACAACTGCTACGACGACGGACAGCAGCGTCCGTTATGACGTGTTTCCATTACGACACGCGATGGGAAACGCACGCGTTTTTCACGTGTCTCTCCGGGTGGCGTGAGGGTGCTCGCGCGCTCCGGGTCCGGCGGCGGCAGCGTACGTTTACCGCCATCTGCCGGCCCGAGTGCGTGCCGGGGTTTTTTTTTTCCGTTTCCGTCTCTGACTCCTCGAACGGGCCCCACCCCTCCACCGGGGATCGCGACGAAATCAGACCAACACCGTTTTGTAACCGGAAACGAGTTTGTCGTCGTCCTGGTCGTTGTTATTATTATTATTTTCCTCTCTTCTCGTATTGTTATATTTACGAAATATTATCGTTTCGACGTCCCTCTCGTCGGCCACGCGCGACGTCCTTCCCGCGTGGAACCGCTCGTCGTGTCTCTCGTCTCTGCCTTCCGTCCGCCTCTGCGCGTCAATATCTGAACAAAAAACAGGCACCGTACACGGACATGTTATCATTATAATAATAATTGTAACCGTCAACCGCGATGACGATATCATATTATAATAATATAAATACTTCGCGGGGTTCATCGTTGCCCCGGTTCCAGGCATGTCCCATATAAATATTACCGCGGTTTTTCAATACAAACACACGACGTATTGGTACCACGCGAGTCTCCGATACCCCCGTGCACCCCTTATTAGTGTATTATAACGTAATAATAATATGAGATTGAAGTCGGACGCAATCGCCACACCGCCCCAAAGTGCGCAACGTCTTAATGTGCAATATAATTTATTATAATATTATGCACTAAAGCACACAATACACACAATACACACAATACACGCGGCGTTATCCCGACTGCAACAATAATAACACGTTTGCGGACTAATATATCGTTTATACATAATAAATTATATAATATAATAATATTGTTTAGTGGATTTCGGGGAACGGAATAACGACCGCCGCCGATACTCGGAAATCAACCCTCGGAACTCGTCGTCGGGCGGCGGAGCGTCGTAAAACGCGAAGATTATCGTTTTCGAAACCGGAGGATTTTTTATAGGCCCATAAAACCCACATCCCGGATATCGGCCTAGCGCTGTGTGTAATCGACCCTGACCACTTCAGCTGTCGTCTGCGCAGTGCAACGCCCTTGTTATATTATTGTTGTTCACCGGTTGTTGGCGGTCAGAAGACGCTTGGCGGCCGCCGATTGTAATATTATTATTGGGTATATATTATTGTATTATATATTATTGTTATTATACCATGCTGTTCGCGGCACACGTCGTTTGTATTGTTTTGCAATAATCGACGTCTCGGGTAACGCGTGACTCGGCCAACGTAGTCCGTCGACTGTAGACAATATTTTAAACGTATAAAAAAGGTAAAACATAATAATAATAATATTATATAATACTCGGCCGTCAAAGTGTTAATTTTTTTCCTATCGTATAGGCGCACGAAAACAAAACCAGGAATGTCGCTTTACTGCTGCAGTGCATATAGTGGGTGTCGAGTGTTGTCGTCGTCGTGTAAGTCACTGCGCTGTGTAAGATAATATAATGGATGTAATGTATGTGATAGATTCGAGTTCAACGATAAAGCGCATTGTACACACGAAAACCGATTCCGAGCGAAGCGGTCTGTCATCGTATTTTATAATATATTTTTCGCTTAAGGGTTTATATTATTTTATTATTGTACAATGTGTATACATATTGCAGCTATTGGTAATTTATTTTTCTTTTACCGATCGGTATTATATAGGTTGAACTAATTGTCGACAAATCGCACAATGTGTATATAATATGTAAAATAATGACGTATTATATACATTTAAATATTACTATAGCCGTTAGTAAGGTTCTGTCAGCGAAGTATACGCACCTAAGTAAATAGGTTTACTGAAGTACCGTATTGAACGGTTTAATATTAGGTTAGTGGTTTATTAAATAGCTATAACAATCTAAATATTTTATAAATGTAATATTGTTGTGTAGAGAATATTATAATTTAAGTAATAGTCGGAGGTTCTTACGATTAATATTTTTCGAACAATAACAAAAACCGTTATTATACAATATATCGTATACCGTAGGTATACGTCTAAATAATATCCATTGTCGTCAAAAAGTTCAATCATTAAAAATGTATGGTGAAAACTTCAAGTCACTTCAGTTCGGTTTTTCTTAAAAATTGTAGTAGTTTTTTTTCTAATTTTTTACTTTTTCCCCCCAAAGTTGATACAATTTTCTATCAAAAACTACCCTTAAAGTTGAAAATTGAAGCGTTTTTAGTGATCTCAAATGTGACGTCATACACACTTCATCGTAAAACCAATACATTCATCGTTCCACTCTGCTGACAACAGCTGAGAAGTGTTGTATTTATTCATAATCTTCTGAGAATAAGGTACATATATTTAATATTACCATAGCTTCATCATTTTCTATCATCATTAAGTATTAAAGTTTGAGTGGCCATATAATATATTTACGTAATTACGTAGTTTCTTTAATATGAATTCGTGTATTATAGTATATAATATACGTACCTATATACGTATGCATGTAAGCATTTGAGGTTTGTAGAATTTATTCAAGTAACAACATCAGAGTATAATGAAGTTTAATTCAAATTATGATATTAAGACTATATGATAGAAATAAATATGATATTATAATACATTTTTTCAATTAACTAAAAAATATCCAAAATACGAAAAAAAAAAATGTTTAATTTACATGTAAATATACACATTTTATCATAATTTGATCAAGGTTATACAACTTAGAACATTTGTAATGGATGCCTATGTAATTAAATTTTCATAAACTTAAAAATGTATTTTTTAATCGTTTCTCAGTTGTAAATTTGATCTTGATGAATATTGTTCTCATAGGAATAGCTGCAGAGAAACTTTCTCCCCTCTATTTTATTGACCGGATGTCTAAATAACTTGACCATACTTGGGTACACGCATACTTCCGGATCCCCGCAAACGGAAATTGCGCAGCGATCTAGAGATCTATAAAATAGCATGTGATAATTATCATTATTGTCACGAATATGGTTCTCCTAAAATTATTTTAGGCACACATTGTGTGCTTGTTAAATAAAAAAATTGAAACTGCAAAAAAAAAAAAAGAATAGGTAATAAAAAAATGCACTCATGAATATAATCGTATAATCATTTTCGAATGACCTAGTGGGCTCGGTTAGAGCCCATTCATTTTATTTTCATTTTTTATTCATAGAGTTCAACTATAAATTGTACTATCTAGGTGTGTGTGTTATTGCCTTTTTTTATGAATGGCTTGTGAGTGTGCCATCAAACGTACACACTACACACTACACACACAAACGCACACAGGAAGTTGCATGCCACGCAGATTAGAAAACTAGACAGACGGTTTTTGCGTGGGAAGGGGAAGTAATGGTGCACACCGGAAGGAGGAATATAATGGCCAAAGAGTAGATTGATGTTAATAATTGAAATCTATGGAATCAATCTAATTCTTTTTTTTTTTTAATATGTATACGTCCAACTAATAAGTAGGCAATTGTACTACTGTTTAATATGTATAGGTAATTATACCGGTTTAAACAATAAGAATAAATGTCATAAATTTAAATAAACGTATCGATATGAATACTGTTTACTTTATGGGAAAATAATTATTTATACAATATATACACATCAATTTAGAGACTAACTTATACGTAATAAATGCACGCCTCTATTAGAAAAAAATCAAGACATTGCTAACAATTTATTAGTGTAATTCATTAATAATAATACAACGATTAATAAATTATACACTTATAATATATCATATAATCGAATGATTTAAACATACATTTGAGATGACTAACAATTATTTTACAGCAATTACATAAGATATAATCATTAAAATAGACAATTTAACAGATGCCATAGTGTCACATAATAGCCATAAAAACAATATTACACAGAAATGTAAATATTTAAAAACCAAAAGTATCAATAAATATTTTGTTTGAGATTTTTTTATCATCCCAAACAGAAATTTGTATTATATAGATTGTTATGAGCCATATTCTCGGAACTACTTTTATTACATTTTTAATGGAAATTTCAGTTTTACGTTCATACGTCAGAGTTATTGACGTTTATTAATAAGCTTTTAAACGTAAAAACATAAAAAAAAAACCGGTAAGAAATCTAAGATTATTATTAGTAATACATCACAAGTGGTTCAAACTTCAAGTGAGAAATTAAAATATATACGATTGTAGCTTATTATAATTTATTTATATATATATATAATTATAATATATACTATATAGCCATATAGAACATAGGTATACATACACAATGATTATAATTTATAATATATGAAAATAATAATTATATACACAGTTATCTAGAATATAATTTATCATTTGTCGATTATACTATTTAATTTGAATAAATTAAATTCATTCATCATTTACGTTTATAAGAATGAATGAATCAGATAGAATAAAACCGAACATCACATAGAAACATTACGAAATAGTAAGATGTAAATAATTGTTTTACAGTAAACGGTCAGATAATAATTATTATAAAGGATTTATTTTTTATCTGCAAGAGTAAATTGTAGATACAAACTGAAAAAAATTAAAAATACAATCTTAATTTTTGAAAATTTTTTTAAACGTCGAACTAAAAATTATTTTTTAAACAATCATAAAATTACTTATATTACATTAAAACGTAACTCGTAGAGTTTTTTAAACAAAATAAAAACGTGAATAACCATTAAAAAAAAAAAATTATGAATAAAATATTAAGTAAGCTAGTACAGGAGGGTTGTTGTATGTATTATAGTGTAAGTAGGTGTGATACAATTTAAATGGAATATATTATGAAATTAATGCAATATTGAATATACGCAAGGTGATTTTAGTAAAGGTAAACAAACAATTTCTTGAAGACTAAAAACGTTTTTTGAAATTTTTTTTTCACATAATTTAAAGATATTATAAATCTACATTCTATACTATTTTTCATTGTTATAATTGTTTAAGATTTTTTACATTTTTGAATGACAATATTGACAGCATACTTTTTTAATTTTATATTCCGAAGTAGAATATTTTTCTGAGAATTCTAGAGCATAAAAATTAAATTTCGAACGAGTATTTGATTAGTTATGTTTATTTAAAGTTTCGAAATCGGAGTTGTATAGGTACAAATACTTTGGCATTTTAACGTTTTGCAAGGTATACCTCATATACCTCCACGAGAGATCTCCCTTTTTCTATATTCTGCCGAATAAATAACCTAAAAAATATAGAATAGATATTTTATGTCGTATATGTCATTAAAAATAAACACTTTTTAATCATTTTCAATTATACGATAGGTTTAATTCTAATGCATTCTCACGTTTGATTTAAATATAAACAATGTTAATTAAATAAAAATAAAACTAAGTTTAAAATGATTACAACATTTATAAATGGTTTTAAATTTTTAATATTATTATAATACATTTGGTTGAAAAGAATTTCAATGACGCAAGTGTGCCATTCAATAATATCAAATGTGGAGCAGGTTGGTCAACCCTAATTTAAAATTTAGATGAGAGATGTAGGGAGGGAACGCGCTTTATGTTAATCCATCACTCAGCACTTATCGCTTTTAAATACTTTTAACCTAATATTATCAACTTGTTCAAAATTCGGTTTTTATATATGGAAATTCTCAACAAAGTATTCGGATTTAAAATATGAAATTAAAATGGTACCTATGCTGTCATTTAAAACAGTAAAAATCTTGATCAATATAACGATAAAAAATCAATTTTTTTCAAAAATATTGTTTTTTAAGTTAATTTTTAACTCATGTAAGAAAAGATATTTCCAAAAAATTAATTCTTTTCGATAAAATTAATGTTGAACCTTTAAAATCACATTGATTATTACACTAATCATTTTAATTGTGTAAGCGTTGTATGAATAAAACTTGATTGTTTACTTGACATTTTTTAACGCATAATTTTTGTCAATTACAATTGTAAATAATTACGTATTAGTTATTTCTAGTTATTACTTAATAATGAGTACACTTAATTTAATTGACTAATAAATCACTACTAAATGTATACAATAAATTGTTTATGCTATTACTTATAGAAATTCCAATAAAATGACAAAATAGTTCAATTACCAAAAATCTACCAAAATGTAGTACTGTTAAGTATTATATTACTTCAAATTAAAATATTTACATAGTAAAATATGATCAATAATAGTTTGTATTAAGTATCATATTTATCAGTTTCAATTGAAATAGAAAAATATTATACAATAATATGATGGCATCAAGTTAGTCATTTTCTCCTAAATTAAATAACTACTCAATATTAATTACCTACATTTTAATTTTATTGAAGAGTGTTTCCTACGAAATTCCTATGTGAAATTCCTATTCTTATACTTATTATATTTAGACAGTCGGAAACACGTTTGAGCATTATTATTATAATATATGTATGTGTTAAATTAAAATATTTGTATAGCCCATTATATATTTAAATTTGTTTCTATTGACCAAGACAATATCCGATTTAAGTTATAACTAAATAAGTATATATTTATGATAATCACAAATATGCACAATATATTGCATCAGTTCTAAAAAAAATTTCATGTTTGCAATATTTTAATATGATAACGGTATTCGAATGTAGTAATATATGCACGGAGTAATATTGCAGTACGCAATAACATATAGCTAGTTGTACATTACGATTTAGAGACGTGTTTTAAAACGCATCCTGAATAAGGTAAATAGGAGCACGCAACCGGATGCACCGGATCTAGCTGAATGTTTAAACTTTAAATTGCCTTGACAAAAGAGCTGATAAATAGATACAAATTGTGTTTGTAAAATTTCTCCTGTTATGGCATATATATTACACTTGAAGGCTGATCGCCGAGGGCTGTGTTGTATATTTGAGGGTTAACCAGTAACAACAGAAAAATTGTCGTCGCCGAGAGTTTATATTATATAATATAATTTATTATAACATTTATACGACACGTTAATAATTTAGGGAAATTGGCGTGAAAAGTGACAAAGATACACTACATAGTATATAGTCGCCACAACCACTGCAGTCTGATGAAACAAATTAAATTCTAACTTATAATATATAAAATATTTTTACATTAAGAGAATTGATCAAAAATATCTAATATTATTAAATGAATATAATTTAATTACACTCGGTAATACCACCAACTAAACTTAACGATTTTGTTCACAACTCCCTTTTTACAAACCTTGTTATCAAATACCTATCAATTTATTATAAATTAATCATAGTAAATCATTTTTTTAAATATAAACAATTTTTATTTTATTTTTTATGTTCGACCGTGCTAAGTGACCTAGAACCTTTAAATCGGGCTTGATCGTGGATTATGGTAAACTGGTAAACTATACTAAAGTAGTACATTAAAATAATACGACAGACGACACTTCGACAGTCACAAGTATATTATTAAGTTTTAAAATACATTCTTTCGAGTAACAATATTGCGTCATGCTACTTCACACCTATAATTACACTATGATTATAGTATTATAACATTCACTGCTATGAGATTATCCTAAATAATATATATTATTATGTATACGTTCGATTTTGACGGCGATTTAACTACGTGTACTCTGCACAATAATCAATAATTGTGAGAACACGGAATAAAAAAAAGAACAGATTGAACACGCCGCCTGTGAATGCAATTTCAAGTTTTACGTGTAAAAGTTGTTTGCTGTTTGCATAAAAATTAAACACTTGGTGAAGTCGTTATAAGCCTAAACTCAAACAGTCGTCAATATTATTGTGCTAAAAAATACCTATAATAAATACAATACAATAATATTATAATACATTATAACATACGCATACTGCATTTACTATATTGAGGAATTCCTAATTAATTTATAGGTGTTCAATAATCAATATATTGCAATATGCATAAGTATAATATAATGTACTTTAAAGAATATATTGTTAAAATGTACTCAGTTCGATATCCTCAATTATAATTTACCCAAGGGCAAAAATTTAAAAAAAAAACCATTTCAATTGCTTTTTTGAACTATGGAATAAAACAACATGTTTACTTTTACAATAATCATGCATTGCTTTAAAAATAAATAATTGATAGAAAAATTAAAGTTAAAAATTATATCAAATATCTATTGATCATAATATTATTATGATCAAACAGTATTACTAATACATTAAACATATGAATAAGGTACAGACGATGGAAAACTGTGGTCGAACAGAAATTATAATAAATGGCGGTAGGTAGAAAATTCTAAAGACGTCGTATCCAAAATGTTGATACCGCATTTTGAAGTTAATCGGATAAAGTGTCAGTGCAACTATAGATAATATAATGCATTAGTATCTAATACTTATAGTGACACTTATTGACATGTGTCAATAACACAGAGAATCGGAGACATTATATAATATCAGGAACGCCATAATATGGTCAGTGGTGATATTATAGTCACTTATCCTGAATTTTAAATCGTATACACTATACATGACATAATATAATATATTTTCGTTAAGTGTTTGATATAAAATTAAATGACATTGATAAGATAATATTATATTTAACATAAAACCATTATAAGGTAATATTTCTAAGAATTAAAAGAATAAAAAATAAAGATACCAAAGTTCCCATTTTGATCGCCTGACCTTGTTTTGGTTTTGTGATATCGATATATTATTCCTTCTTTTTTTATAATATTTTGAATAGAATATCGAAGGAACTGGTAACAATGGTGACCATTAACTAAACTAGCCAATAGGCATTTTCACCAATATTTTTAAAATTGATTATATGTTAGGTACCTAGTCGATCATATTTAATAATATTAAATTATGTAATACCTACATATATAGTGTATATTTCTAATAATTGTAAAAATATAATTAGCAAATCACCATATTCAAAAAATATATTCTTTGTTTCAGAAGTACGGTTTATTTGTATTATACAAATTGTATATAGATACGATATGAGGTTTAAGGTGTCTTGTTAATTACGTATTATTATTAACATTCCGTATTACCATGTTTTAAAAATTCAGTTCAAAAATGGTTTTTTTTTTGGTTCACAAACAAATGATTATTGCAAATAGATGTATGTAAACAAAAGACTCATTCAAGCATGTTCCAGACACAGTATTTTTAAGCGAGAAATCAACGTAGTCAATGGTTGTAATTACCTATGTATGAAATGTACCATATTCGTAAAATATAATGAGATTACAAAAATGAATGATAATACACGTTTTTAACTACAACAATTAAACACTGTTGATTTTTGCAAGCAGGAACTGTGAAGTGCATAAATTAAAAAAATTAAAAATTACTACGTTTTAAAAAATGTTTTAACTCTTTTTTAAAAATAATTATCACAGGTATGAGTAAAATACTAAAATGACAAACGTTTTGAAAAAAATCTTAAAAAATAAATTGGCAATAACTTTTAAAGTTCACCACATAACAGATATACCTAATAATTTTGAGTAGATATTAAGTACCTATATTTCAATAACTTCCTAAAATTACATAATTTTTTTTCTAAGTTTGGGATTTTTTTTATGGATAAATAGAGATAATTTTTTTATGAAAATATTTATTCTACAGTTAAGTTTTAACACATCCATTACAGTGATGAGGTACACATGAAACGTACTATACAGCAAAGCTTCTTTGGTTTTTATCTCCGATTTTTATTCAAATCGTAGTACCTACGTCATAGAATAGATAAACAAAAAAAAATCTTTGTTTTGGATTACGTCTTACTTATTTCAAGGTCCATTAGAAGAGCGATATTAGTGTAAGGGGAGATGAGTGAGATGATTTAAAATGTTGTAAATGTAAATGGTTGTGTGAAATAGAAATCTCTGTAATTTATGTGACAGGCAAGATTTTGCTCACATTTTGTTTCAGGTCCAAAAAATATGTCATCATTGACGGATTGTTGAATAAATCAAAGTCTATGACTATTGACTATGCACCGAGACAGCGGCAACGATTAACGCGGGTGCATTAACTAGCGCAAAAGAAAAAGGGTTGTCCAGGAAAACTTTGCCGCTACCGTGACAGCGGAAAGTGGTAATGGGAATTTGGGACAGCTGTTATTCGCACTGCAGTTCCCCTCGTACACATATAATATTATTATGTGGTCGTACACTCGTAAGAATAATAAATAAATGAATAAGAAATGTTTGGGTTTATCATACGAGCATTTAAGTAGACCACTTATATGATTAATACTATACGTAATCAACAAAAAAGAGAAAGACGTAGACAATCTCTTTAATAGTTGAATTGACCCCGCCTATCGTTTACCACCCTTTATACGTTATACCACGGTCTCGTATCCATAAACGATGTTCTAAAACGCATATTTCTCTTTCGTCGGCGTAAAATCAACGACCACCACACACGTGTCCGACTTGGATCTGGCCACCTATGCCCCCCCCCCTCGGAGTAGCTATATGTATTTATTTTATCGTAAAACAGATTGACTGCTTTTATTAATTGTTCCTAGTGGATTAGGTTTCTCACATTGACCTTATACAGATTATTGTCCACGTGAGTTTATGCGACTTACCGTCAATGTAGGAAATGCATATATTACTCAATGGCGTAACCATGACAAACGGTATACGTTTCGGGGTCGGCAGCGAAATTTCTACATGATTTTGATGAGCGGTGACGACAATAATTTTAGCTGACAACCTATCTACACGAACAGCCGATGTACGCATTATACACGTCTGCGAATAATGTGCGCAGAGATGGCGCAATAAACCGTGCAACCATGACGTCATCGATTGCCTGACACGTTATCGGACACGTCCGGGTATGGTAACGGGGCCAAGGTCGCGGAGAGGGTGACGAGGACGACGACGACCTCGATTGGGGATCTCGGAGGAGAGTGATGGGGTGGAGAGGGGGGGGGTGGTCGGGTGGATAGATTTTTGGTGGAGCTGAGACGAAACGAACAACACAATACACCGTCTGCAGATAACAATGACAAATAAACACCTACCTACAATAGCGTTGAAACTTAACGTGTTTGTCGAATGCACATAATATTTTATTTTTTGTACTCACACGATTCAATGACGGTGCAGGAGGCTGTTCGGGTCCACTGCGGCGCGGAGAAGATGCTGCGGGCGGACACGGGAGCGGCGATTCGGGCGACGGCGTCGTAGTTCGCGGGTCATCTTGTCGCCCGGGTGTATAACGGGGTCGAAGTCCAGTTCTGCCGGGAAACGTCGTCTTACGAGAGGAAAAATGCGAATAAAATCGAAACAAAATAATATTCGGTCAAGGACAAAAACACCGGTTTTTTACCCCTGTTTGATGTTGTCGCCCCGTCCGCAATTGTTATTATTGTTCGGTTTTGCACGCGGTCGTGTATTGTATTATAGTTGAACGCGAAGGACTTTCGGCGAGAGAAATCCGTTATCAGTCATATGGATTTACACGAGCAAGTTGCTGTTACGACAGTCCGTGATAACGAGAAATCGTTTTCGTTCCCGACTCTCACGTGCGCACAATATCATAATAATATTATAATTTATAATATATCGCTAACTACGCCATATCTAACACATGGCTGGACCGAGTTTTTAGTGCACCGGCAGATCGCGCCGTGTCCCAGTAACCTTCGAAATCGTTTTGCTTAAATCCACGGTGGTTGATACTTCATAGCACCCCGCCCATTCGGAAATATTTCTCGAAATAATGCAATTCCGCGGTTTTGCAGACACCACACCGCGACCCCCGGATGGCGCCTCATGAAATGTTTGGCCAAGATTTTATCGGTTTTTTGTCAGTCAACAAATTTCAATTTAAATGCACTTTGTTATCGTAATAAGTAATAACTAATAGGATTTGTATAAAATCAAAATTAAATTTATTAGAAACTACCACGAAAATTTTAGTTACGGTTTAATTGTTTACACTCGAAAATGAAACGATTAATAATGACAAAATCCCTTGACGAGTTTTTGACGAAATTCAGACCTAACCTAACCATTTTGGTGAGAAACAAGTGTAATAAATATTTGTGTGGCGGTTCGTGACCACCAGAGTGCGCTAGTGCACCGGCATGCATCGATGCAGGGTCCGCCTGCAGTGGCACATTAAGTAGACACTATATAGACAATACTACAGACTATAGTAGTAGTTACTACTCAGGTACAGCGGCTGTTCAACAGTAGATTTTTACAAATATTTTGCATTTGAGTGCAGTGGCGTAGCCAACACGACTACACGAGTTTACCACGTGACAGCAACCTATGATGCGGATCGGCCCCACCAGCTTAAAATTGTCTCCGACCTGAGTTTACGACCCGCTAGACTATAACATTATTTACAGTATTTACTATTTACCTATACGTCATAACGTGCATAGTTGATAGTATTCATCTAGTACATCTAGTCTTGCCTACCACCCCCAGCTCGCTGATCTTTTCTAAGAATACTATAACAAAAAAAAAGATTTCAACAAACATAAAAATATTATTAGGTATCTACATTCAAATTTGTAAAAAAAGTATTTTAATTAAATATTCTAAAATCAAATTATTTGTGCTTATTCTAACGGGGTAGGCCGTAGGCGTTGTCTCTTTTGTCTTCTATGACTATATAGACTATAGACTATAGAGCCATAGAGGGTTGGTACATGCAATCTTTATAATAGTAAGTACTTTATGCCATTATACACCTTGTCTGTTAAACTTTATGGGGATAATATTATTGTTATTTGGGAGGCTTTTTATGACGGATTGCTGTAGGGACATACATTTTTTCCCATTGAAGTAGCTATAAGAGTATCGAATTTAAATTTCTTTCATCAACATTCAACATAATAACATATTTTACAGTATTTTTGCTGGTAGACGCATTCAGAAGTTTTACCCATTCCTCTTCTTATACCAACATGGCTACAGGTTTAAATATTCATTTTTGATATTCAAAATAAGCTCTATAAATGGTACACTGGTATATTATTACACAGGGAAAACAAATCTAACAAGATTAACAATAAATCACTTACTTACTAAGTTTCAAGGAGCAATACTGAATACATAATTTAGAAAGTTTATGTTTTAGAAGTTATTAAATATAAATCTGTCCAATGCTACAATGTTCAATGTATACCTATTTGGCTGCATATGAAGTGAAATCAATTTCCAATGATTAGTAAATAAGCTTTGATGATAATTCACAATAAAAAGGTGAAATATTAATTTTATATTATACTCATGTAAATATTTATAATAATTGATCATAAATTAGATACAATAATTATAAACGCAAATAGTATGATGTTAATATAATAATATCTAAAAGTGCCATCATCCTTTAATACACGTCTCTGTGATTTGCTCTTATTCAGTGGCTATCGATATTAAAATAAACCTATGAAATAGTATTTCCGATTGAAAAAAATTATCTAATGAACAACATAATATATTTTATAGTAAGCACCTTGTTCGTGCTCAGGATTGGACTGAAACAGTACCACCGCACTTATATATGTGTATTGTAATTTATTGTATTACTATACTGTGTATATAATATTATACATTGTGATAATTATTACATATATTCCATTCACGTTCTAATATTGATTACACGTGTTCCATTTTGTATTCACCTATATAATAATTATCTCTATATTATTAGGTATAAAATATAATATGTAGATTTAATCTAAAACTATATTACTTAATATTTTTTGTAAATAATATATAAAAACCAACTATGTAAATATTAAATCCATATAGGTACTGGCAGCTGCGGATGATTTAGATTAATAATAAATAACCTATTATAATATATAGGTATAGGTACAACGCAGCTCACCTAGCTAATTGGTATATTGTTCTTAAAAAAATAATCAGTTTCAAGACACCAAACTATAAATACATACAATTAATATGGGTGTTTCCCGTTTCCGCCAAAATAATATTGTCAGTTTCCGCGCCACAGCTCTTTTCCTCCAAAAACAAAAAAAACAAGTCCCATTTCCACCAAAAAAAATTTGGAAACCAATAATCTTAATTTTTAAGCAATGTATGTAGTGGTGGATATAACATAATATAGTAATGAACATGTAATATAGCAATGCCATTTGTAAATAATTGTGAAAACCATAATATAACAATATAAATTATATATCATTTATAAATCATCAATAATCGACATTTTGAAATATATAAATATAATGGACATGTGCAGCTTTTAAAAACTATTATTTAATTTTATATTATTTAACTTCGGTATTATTATTACTTGTAGGTACCTATTTTTGTGAAATCTTGAAATATTTAAATTTAATTATGGATATGTGATTTACTGATATACAATTATATAATGATAAGACATTTCATTATTTTAGTGTAGGTACACACTAAGTTGTTACATATGTAGATGGTTCCCAAGTAGGTAATATTTGTCGTAAATGTTTTACACATTTTGGCGGGAAACGTATATTTTTTATTTTTTGACGGATTTATGCCTATGCCTAACCTTATATTTGATATCATATTTTTAAAAAAATTTTTAAACGATTATTATTTTATCATCGTTGTGCAGCCATGCTCAGGAGTCAGGAATAACTGCGACTTGCGGGGATTCGATACCGATTAATTTTTAAGGAGTGGAATATAGGCAATTTTAATATATAATAAAAATATATGCGTATATAACAATGAAAACTGGTGATTTTGGAAATGATTATTTTCATATAATCATGTGTATCACATGCAATTTATGAATCTGCTTGGTACTTTCGTAAATTATCTACTACACATAACACATCTAGTGCATTTTATTGGAGAATAATACCTAGAATACCGTCTTATTCTAAAATGATACACCAGCAAAAAATCAAAATAATGTACGCCCTGGTAGGTTTAAATTTTATTTTATATGTTATATCTACAATCGCTTCGAATTGTAATATAATCGTCTCAAAATCATCTACACAAAGTTATTGTGTAAGTATACAAGTTACGAAATTTATCTGGCATGTCTGACATGGACTGGTACACTAAATAGTGAGTTAAGGCCAATCAGTATAAATAAACACATACCATCACTTTCACTATTCGATAAACCACCTGTCCAGCTGTCATCATCTGTCCTCATATTATGTTATTTTTAACATTCCTGAATCCTCTCTCTATGTCTCATTTATTGGCGGAGCTAGGGCCTAGGGGGTGATTAGGAGGGGGGCTAAGGCGTCCAAAATATGAAATTAACTGTCTGAGAAACTCACACTATACCTATTTACTTATAATGTAAGTAATGCCTGTATTCACTTGTAATTTGTTTATAAAATGTATTAATTAATTAATTTATTAAATGTTCATAAAATATATTAATTTATAATCAAACCTATAACCTATATCAGGTGATTAAAAAACATAGTCTATACTTTATTTCAGTCTTAAGTAATGCATTTATTTGAATTCTAATTTTTGGAATGTTTAAGTATGTATATCTACACTAATAAAGATCATATTTCCAAATTCTTAGATTTTTGATATCATATAATAAATATTAGGTAGGCTAGTTATTTTATGGCAGCTGGATATATATACATCTTTATTTTCTAGGGTAACAGCCATTTTGACTATAAATTGTTAATAAGATGATATATTTGAAAATGTTGACGCATCTAAATTCTAAATCAAAATTGGAACGAGCAGTTTCAGAGTTATTAAGCTTTAAGCCTTTAAGTATAAAGTTACTAATTAATGATATAGTTTTACATAAAATATAAGAAAATTTAAAATTATGTAAAGCAATAAATATTTAGTCAATCACTTATATTTATAATCGGAATATTGTTACTAACTATAACATTTTAATACATTTATATTAATTACATGGATTCATGAATTAATTATCTTAGCCCTAATCTTCTGAGTGTATATCATGGGCTGTAACATCCTTAGTCCTTAACTCGGAAACTCAACTCGTTTGGATTACAATTTATAAATACCAATATTTTTGAAAAATCATCTCTCTTGACAATTTACATTTGAAAAATTCGAAAATCTAATTAAAGAAATTAGCAAATCCAAAAATTGAACAAAATGATTTATTATTAAAGGAAAAAAGGAGGTGAGCAATCTTGGTGAAATATCCGAAAAAATAAGTTAAGGCCAATTAATTTTATTTTTTGGATATCAGTTACAAATTACAATTTATCATATTAAATATGATAAGCTTAAGAAATAATAGATCCCGCGGACTTCGGCTCCTCCACATATTATGCTCTGCTTAAGCCTATATAGGACGTAATTTATACACTTGGGATTCTTATATTAAAAATATAATTTCTACTTAATAGAAAACAAGTTGCGTATTGTTAAAACACTTCTCATCTACAAATCTGAGATTGGAAAACTTTCGGTTTAAGAGAACTGTAATAATAAAAACCGTGCGGTCATGCATCACCCATACACCTAATAAAACATTTAATTACGCGTGATGTGACATTGACACTCATTCGACTGCGCTCCGAGTTAATATGATAATATTATAAATTTTACGTTATTATTGAGCGTCGTAAATCGTATTCGATTGATATTAATGTGACAAAATTAAAAACAAGCTTGAAAAAAAAATTAAATTATAAATCTATTACGACTGACGTATAATAATATGCCGACGCGTTAATCCGAATATCAGTGTTGGCGACATCCATATAATATATACATATGTTTATAGTATAATATTATTATAATTATACTATAATTTAAAGTACTGACGATCACAACTCGTATATAATATAAGTGTGTGTATATATGATATACGAGCGTCATTCGATAACAATGAGTTTCCGAGGGTTCATTGACTAGTGCGCGTCGTGTATCAATCAATGGATTTTTCTACGCGTATATAGGAGACGGCAAGGCTATGTATTATAATATTATGTGTGTGCGTATATATTATATTGTGCGTGTGAACTGTGAGGATATTGTTATTTGTTATTGTAATTATACATACTGAGGATTTAGGTGTTATATAATATTATCAATCGCGAAGGAAACGAATAATATCTGATGAAGAATAATTTGGAATGGAGAAAAATATTAATATTCTATATGTTGCTATATGAATTTTCTAGTGTGACAACCATATAAATTAGAGGTATTTTACAGGCGAGAGCTAAAAATTTGGCTTTGATTTTATAAATTTAAACAGTTCGAAGACATTCTGCATCATAATATGAGCAATGTATAGGTAAATATTATAGTATAGGTGCATAGTTTTTATTTTTATATAATATAGGTTAGCCACGGCAAAAACAATAATAATAATAATAATAGGTATAGTATATGTATATGTATATGATATAGGTGCCTCACCGGGAAACTTGACACAATAATTTATAATATATTGTATCAACCGGGAGAACCGTTGTTATATAGAGATCAACGTTCGCCTATTATATAGTATATAGGTACCCGCTATTTTTATAAAACAACAATACCGGTTACGAATTTTTTTTTCGAACTACGTCTTAATTAAAATGGAAGAATAATAACACTTCTGCGTCGCAAGAATATATCCTACGCAGCTACTCGTCAGCGTGACCAAAATGTAGATTATATACACAAATACACATACCGTATAGTCCATATATATAGGTACCTGCAGATGATCCATTTAACGTAAGACACTCATTATTTCAAAAAGTTTCAACGGTTTTTGAAAAAAAATTGTTACATGGTTTCTATAGTCGTTACAAAACAAAATTTAAAAAATACTATATTTTTTATTCTTATAATTTTTTAAGATTTTTACTTTTTTAATGACAATGTACCGTTAGAATTTAATATTCGAAAACAGGATATTTGTCATCTTATAGTATTTCGATACATAAAAATCGAATTAAGGACAAGTAGTATATGAGTTATAACTTATAAGTATTTAAAGTTTATAGATGAGTGGACCAACATTTTGTGAAGTAACCATCACTATTATAACTCATAAACTACTCGTCCGAAATTCGATTTTTGTGTATCGGAATATTCAGAAAAATATTTCGATTTGGAGTATGAAATTAAAACTGTAAGTTGTCATTCAAAAAAGTTAAAAACCTAGAAAATTATAAAGATAAAAAATATAATTTTTTTTTAAAATTGTATTTTGTAACGACTAGAAATTATGAACATTTTTTTTAAAAATGTTGATACTTTTTGAAATAATGAGCGTGTCTTACGTTAAATGGATCACCCAGTCTATTTAGGTACATAATCCATAGTATTTGTTTATACCTGCAATTATAGGTAGGTACACAATGATTGATAGTTTTACACAATTTTGATTTGATATAAAATATATATTACATCATATGAGTTATTGGTTTATATATTTTATTTCTCCCTGCACTTATGTCGAAATAGTAGGTCAATGCGAGTCGGAATAATCGCTAATAGGATATGTTTTGATGCGGCTCTAAAGTTTGATGTTTGGAACTATAATTTTTATTTACTTTTTTATTTATCTCGCGCCCGCCACCGTGCCAAGATGGGACTGATGGAATTGTTTTCATTGACTAGAACATTATAATATTATGACGTTCGTCATATCATGGATTTACAGATTTACGTAGAGACTGCAGAGGATCACGTACCAAAAATAGGTTTTAAGTAGGTAAATGTTTTTTTTTTGCTTTAGACGAGCCAAAAGTATTAAAATTGTGTACAATTATATATATATATATATTTGAATTTTGAATAGATTTGATAACTACCAAGTACTAATGTTGAATTTAACGACAATACAAATAATTCATCGCTGTATGAATGAGTATAATAATAGTAAAAGTTTTTTTTTGGAAAATGTTTTAAATTTTGGCAATCCAAAATATTATATTAATGACATTTTATTTCTATTAGCTATTTTTACGATAACTTTTAAAATGTCACAACGTCATGGTGACACGCCACTGGTACTCCAATAGTCCAATAATACTATAAAACAACACGTATCACGGAAAAAATAGATGGTTACAACTTTTATAGTTTTATAATATTTATTTCAAAATATTTTCATTCAAATACATAATATTATAATATATAAGTTGTCGTTTGGAGCGTTTGCTTATTGGAACAGAAATTATTCAGAACAATAATTATTAACTACCTATAGGAATAAAAACAATTTTAAATATCGATTAACCTAGATAATTTAAAGTCCGGGAGCAGGGATCTATACCTAATCCCGATCATAACAAAACCCTTTCAGCTTGGGTTACAGTGGCAAGACGTATAGATATTCAATTTCATATTTCCGTATAAAAGTCCATTAAAACGTAAATATTTTTAAATAGGCTCTATGACTTGTGTTTGACATTAAAGTTTAGTAACTAAAGTCATGTTTAACGAATTGTCCTTCTATTAATGGCTAATCATTTTTTTTGTTTACTGTAATTTTTAGAATCGTTAATCGTATCCGACCAATTACGACTATTGCATGGTATTTACCATAGATGTTAGATATTATAGTATTATGTTATTTTATAGAATTTTTTCAACATAATATTATATGAATATATGATATTATGTTTTTAGACTGGGTAGTGGGTATAGATATTTTGATTTTCTGACAGACTGGGTTAGATTTTTATGTACTAGTGGCGCTATCTGTCCAGTAAAAATAAAATTTAAGCTTTATTTGTCTTTATTTTTTGTTTATTTCTAATAAATTAAAATTTTTAACTTACAACTTAGCACGCAACTCAATATTGTTTAAATTAGTGAAAAAGCTCAAAACATATATATATGGTTCATACATATTCTTTGAAGTGGAAAATATCGAGTAGGTAGCGTGCAGCGTTTTTTATAATAATATCACATCATTTTTAATAACTAAATAAATAAAAACTATTTTATACTCATGTAATCTGTTTTTTACGGTTTGTCGCATACTCGCATTACTAGTGTAATCATACAAACTAGTCCACTCAAGATCGGAAAGCAAAATCTGCAATATTTCATCCTGCAATAAATGTAGACGACTACAATATACGAGTACCTATATAATAATATACCTAATTTATTCAATATTAAAAAAAAAAAAACGTATTATTGAATGCGTTACAGCGTATTGTGTTTATACATTATTATTCATAATTATTAGAACATTTATTATTTACTAGTAGTTCAATATATGCGATTTGCGAACTATATAGGTTAGTAGACCTAAACGCCAAACTTATTTGTGTGGGTTACGGAATTTTAGAAGACGGAAAATGTCGGTTTCGAATAAAACGAATACAAAAATAATAATAATTTAAAGACGTTAGTGTGTGTGTGCGTGCGTGTACTTTGTTTAAGTTTAACATTATTAATTATTATAATATATAAAAATAATTATTGTTATCATTATTCTTTGATGAGCGGTGCGCCTAAAAGGAAACGTGATGACGTCGCTCTGGATGTTTTGGGCTTGTTTTTTAAATTTAAGATTTCATACGAAGACTTTAAAGTTGATAATGGGTAATTTAATTGAAATCTCATTGATTTGCGAAACAGCTAATATATAACAAATCAAATATATTATATAAAGCAATGCCGATGCATGATTGGTTGTAAACGTATATAGGTAACTACTGTATAAGTCAATCACCGCTGACAGCGCCGACATAGTATGTATGTGTGTACAATACAAATGTGAACTTTGAAATAAATGTTATGTATATAATTTATTATTTTAATAGCATAATTAAATTTTTTTGACAACATACCTAGTCCAATAGTGCATATTTAAGCATTTGTTTAAAGCATATAATATGTACTCATAATTTATGAGGCTTTTAGCACTGTTAAACTGCTTATATAACTACCTAGGTACTTGATTAGTTATGTTTTATTTGCACATTACATATACTTATATATTGCAAACATATAATATGATTACAAAATCTTCATTATAGTAAAATAGTTTTGTATAAATTGTAATTTTTAAATAATGATCATTGATCAGTGGTTATGGGTAAGTACCTATACTTTGTGTCTTTGTACAATAAATTGTACTTATTTACATACACTTCTACTATACAGAATCTTTCATATTAGATCGATGTTGATTCCCTGTGTGGATATGTATTATCATTGATTATAGAATATACTAATAGTATATAGTACTAATATAGTATATTCTATAATTAATGGTACCTATTATAAAAGTTTTTTTTTCTGTTCATTCAGCATCATGTTTTCATCCCTATAGAGAAACTGATACAGGTTTTTTTTTGGGAAAACATTTTTTTTAAAACATTTTTTTAAACAAATTTTCAACTTTTTCCAAAAACTATTATTTTCTGCAAATTTTACCAATTTTTCAGAGAAAAACGTGGGGTTTTCGGGTTTTTTTCTGAAATGTTGATCCTTATTTATTTATGTTAACATTTTATACATTATTTAGCATGACAAAATAGAATCTATTTTGTCATGTTATTATTACTTATTACTTATTAGTACATATAACATATTATAGATGTTACTATGTTTGGTAAAATACGACGATACACTTGTATCGATACTATCGACTAAATGTTTTTATTAAAAACTAGTGTTTGGATTAAAGTGCAAAAAAAGACGCAAATTAAATGTTAACACCGAATGTGAAACACAAAAATAGTCATATTAATTTATTAATATTATAAATTATAATATTCAATAGTTTTACTGTGTTTATATGCTCGCGTGATAATGTAATCCATGGTCGTGGGCACGTCCGGTAAATACGTTCATTATCGCGGATAAAACCCAAAACCATTACTGATACACTCATCATTAAAATAATTTAAATAAACAATTAATATAATCATAATAGATATTTTAAAAATCACCAAAAAGATTGCGACAAAATAATGATAATTCTAACCTCACATTTTTAGCGCACTATCGTAACAAATTAAATCAAATTTGTCATGCGCATTATAGTATTTTGCTGTATGCCTGTATAAGGCGTAATGGAGCGACGCTACGTCAATCGCTACAAATAAAGTAGCGTGCTACGCAGTACGCTGTAGCGTCGCTACAATTAGAGCGCTACTCCCGACCACTGACTACCTGGTAATGGATACAGTCGACAAAGAAATCTTAAAAATTATTTTACTGGAAGAAGAAGAAGACGATGAGATTTTGCTCTGGTACTTGCCGGAAGAGAAAAGAAAGCAGCATGAATTGCTTGATCCATTATTTACAGAGAGGAGTACCGAAGGTCTTGTAAGTAAAATATAATGACAAATCACATTGTATTATTTGTATTTGCGCGATCTCATTTATTTAAAAATTGTAGACAATTTTATATAAGTAAAGCCAGGCGCGTACACAAAATAATATTTTTTATGGTGGGGGGGGGGGGTTAAGGTTGTACACTTTTATAATTGTATAATAAGAAGTTAATACAATTTCTATGGTATTATTTATTTCTTATAAAAAACTTTCAATTGTATGTAGGATATATATTTAATATTTTATCTATGAATACAATTTCTAAAAAAAAAATTACTTAAAAAACAAAAAAGCATATTATTTATAAATCAATAAAATTAATATTTTTACAACACAAAATCCATTTTTTGTGGTAGTCTCGCAAACCTATTAATAACTTCGTCAACATCAATATCATAACTTCGATAAATATTTATGAGGGCTAATCCAGTTAGTCGGTCTTTTCCTATATTATTTCTTAAATAAGTTTTAAGTCTCCGTAATGTTGAAAAAGTCAAAAAGATCGCTCAGCAGTCAGCAGTAACAGTCGTCATAGGAAGAGTAGCTAATATCGTTAAAAGGCATTTTATATTTGGATAAAAATCACTAGATATTTGACTTAAGGTACATTTTCCCATTGTGTTTGCCAGATTTTAATTTCAGCGTCAAATGTATCAAAATTTGGTAATAAAGGTTTGTAAAATAGTGCACATTCCTTAATTATTTTTAAATATGTAATATCTTGAGTAATATACTTAGGAATTAATAATTGCAAAGTAGACATTATACTATGATGTTTAGAAAACCTTTCATCTAATTGATTAATAAAATGATACAACAACGGCAAAAATATAGTACGTTTGTAGTATTGTTCTGGTGAGTTATCTGGCTTGTTTTGAACTGGAGATATCCTTACCTACAGTTCTAGGCACCATAATTTCGCTTTCAATCATTGCTTTTTTGTATTCAGAAAAAATTATTTCAAAACTTTCTTCAAACCTTTTTACAATTAAAATTGTTCGTACGTTCTTTATTCGTTCATAACAATAAGACAAATCAATAATGACTTTTTGCAATGCTATACATAGAGGTAAAGTTAGAACAAATATGTTTTCAATTACATATAAAGAAACTAAAAAATTCGATGCACTAATGGCACTAGATAATTGAAATTCAGTTTTTGATGTTTCAATATTCGAACTACTTTGTAATTGTTCTAAAGCGTTGCAAATGGCTAAATATAACTCTTTGAAGCGGGTTATACATTCGTGGCTCTCAATCCAACGAGTTTCGCACATTTTTATTAAAATTAACTGTCGACTTTCGGGAATATATTTTTTAATATTTTCAATTGAAATGCATGTTTTTTTTGTGAAGAAGCTCGAAGAAATGTAGCGACTGAGGAAACCGTACCGATGCAATTTCTTATAGACACAACTTGGCATGAGATACTTATTTCCAAGTTCAGCGAGTGCGCTGCGCAATGAACATATTATAATGCATAGCCGCAAAGGGTACTTCACCTGTAATATATTTTTGAACACCTTTGAACTGCCCACTTATGGCCGCGGCTCCGTCGTATCCTTGTCCAACGAGATATTGTTTTTCTAAGCCAAGTTTTTCAATTTGCTGCATTATTGTTTTAGATAAGCCCTCACCAGTCAAATTATCTGCTACTACAAACTCGAGAAAGTCTTCATTGATACATTTAATTTATCTTTCTTATTGAAACATACCACTTAAGTTTTGATAATCTTTAAAAACATTTAAAATTTTTCCTAAAATTTGAGGGGGGGGGTGAACCCCTAAACCCCCCCCCTTGTATACGCTCCGGAGTAAAGCTAAAGGAAAGCAATAAGTATAGCTAAATATACTTAAATAATATACTAAGAAGCTCTAATATTGCACTGAATTACTAGTGTTTTTTGTGACGTTCAGATTTGTATATTGATCTACGTTTAGGTAAAAAGTCTAAATATAGTTGATATTTGTTTCAAAACTTATTTTTTCCGTTTGCAATAGGTATTTTAAATTATATCAAACACATTGATCTTGTTTCCATAAAAAAAATTCAATAACTACTCGTTCCAAAAAATATGGCCTCCAGTAATCACTTTTTCCACAAAACATTTAGTTCCACTGGTCATTTGTTCCAAAAAAACATGTGTTTTCTGGAACAACCGGCACAACAAACCCTCCAGTTCGTATCGACCACGTCCATACAAAATTCGTGACGTCGGACCTATCATATTAAAGGTTTTTGTTTATACTGGATTATGTTATAATATATTGTATTGCATCATTCTGTGTACAGTCGTGTGCGTTGGTGTTTCGACGATAAGCAAACGAATTAAACAGACGAGTTTCAGACTATAACAGTTCGACTATAACAACTGACAAGACTTAACAAGTGACGGCCGAGTACCCATTGTTTTTATAAATATCAAATAATACATAATCGGTAAGTAGCTGTCGTTACTTTTGATTATTTTGATATTTCCATTTGTACAAGAACGAACCGTCGTTAACAGCTAGCAACCCTAACAAAATGGATTTTGAAGGCCAGTTTCTGAAGACCTATAGAATTTTGAAATGGGACGAGTTCACGTACGTAATAAGCATAGTGCGCTGTTATATTCTGCACAACCACAATAAGTCATGCCTGACCAAACCTTGTTTTGTTTATAGTGTGCTGAACAATGACCGTGCATTGTTGAGTGAAAAAGTCGCTAACAAGGTGGTCACGAAGAACGAGTTGCTGACGCAGTTTAAAGTAGAGTTGAAGTTGCTCAATGCGTGTAAAGAAAAAATCAAAGTAATTTAAATTTTTACAATGACAACAATGTTTTGAATACAGTGTACAGTGTTAACATTTTTATTTTTTAATAGGAAGTCGTGGACAATCATGGCGTTATTGATGTTCAAGTAGTCACCATCTTAAGCAAGCGCATTATTGACTTGTTTGATCAAATTCATGTATTGTTTTCCATGGACGAAGGACTGTTATCTTATTATATCAACTTTTGTATGGATAATGTAAGTGAACATTTTAACTATTTTACATTTTTTTATAATTTTTAAGTTATTTTATTAATCTTATTGTATATTCCTATAATTGGTTTATTAAACTCTAATGAAACACATTTGAGTCAAGGTATTTAGTTATTTATTTATAATAATTGTTTATTTATAAGATAATTTAATTTCCGCTTAACATTATACACCTAACACCTATACCTAATATTGTTAACTTAAGTGATAATTTGAATAAAATGCAAGTGTGCTTATTTCTGAAGATAGTGTTCTGATTAGGGTAATATTAAAAATTAACAATAAAATACTATAAAATAATAAAGTGATTATAGTGTACCAGTGTATAATGTTAACACCATGGTTTACCACACACTAAAAATAAATTGAATTACTTTTTATAAATTATTTAAAGCTATTTTAAGAAGCTTTAGTTTAAATATAATACTGTTTCAATATTGATATCATAATGGTAGATCATTATAATAGAATGTTTTTTAAGTATTTTAATTTTAAATATTGTATTTGTTGTACTTTTTTACATAAATATGTATTACTATAGGTATACCTATTAGGTATTCATAAAATATTGTTTCTTTAAATTCTGTTTAAAAACTGCTATTGAATACATTATTTATTTTCTAATGAATAAAAAAGAATCTATTATTTATTTAACATTGAACAAGTTTCACAGTGTTTTTTTTTTTTTTTATTATTAAATGTATGCATAGTAATAATAATAACCAATAAGTCATATAATTAAATTATTTTTTTAGGTAGGCAGCTTAAATGCAGAACAGTTAAATGTTTTGTTAGACGCTGTTTTGTGTACAGTAGATAATAAAAGTATTTGGATACAACTATTAAAGCTCCATACAAAATTAGACAGTGTAGATAAGCTGATAAATGTTTTTCAAGAAGGTGTTCGTTCATTAAAAAAAGATTCACTACCTTTATGGCTGATGATGATACGACATTTGAAAAGTCGCCGCCCTGATATGGTATGATACATTCATAATATAATATTAATTATTACTGAAAGTGGTTCATGTCCTGATATTTCATTATTATTTGTTAATTTATTTTTTAAACATAATGTCTTCTTAGAGTTTAAATAATATAAATATTTTTTATTTTCTTGTTTAGTTTTATTATGATGTAAAACAACTTCTACATCTTATTTTTTTTTTAAATTTATATCAAATAAACAATACAAAAATCATTATATGGATACTTTTTATGAAGTGCAGTATATGACCAATTCATAAATAAGTTAATAACACTTTAAGTGCATCATTATGTAAACTTATTATATTAGTTAATATTTTTATAGCTTCAAGATTTATTTGATGAAGGTTCAAATATATCCTTTGAAACTATTAATATGGAAATGAAACCCAAATATTTAATTTGGTGTATGGAGTACAAGAACATAGACGAGACTCGTAAATTATTCAATGAATTAAAAGAATTAAATCCACCTTGTTGTAAGTTATACCAACTCATGATATATATTGAATCCGAGGAACCAGATACCAATTTAGATACTGTCAAAGAACTGCATGAAGATGTATGCAACTTGTTTGGTAGACAAAACGCAGGTAAGGAATAATCAATACATTTCTAAATTAAAATTAATTAATTGTAAATTTAAGGTTCCTTAAAAAAAAAAAATTTACAAAAAATACAAAAAATACAAGTAGTCCAATCAAAAATCACCATTCATAACTAGGGTTAGGATGTGTATGACCTTAATACTCTTCAAAATGTATTTTAATATGTGCAAAAATATCAAAGTTGCTCTGTGAAAAAAAAATTTGATTTTATAGGGGGTGAAAAAATTTGTATTATTCATTATTCATTCAAAATAAATTATATATTTTTAATCGATTATTAATAGATACTACACCTGGAGTTGTGACAATAATAAGTATTTAAAAGACATGCTTGTGTAGCGCTAAGTATATGGTTGCCAGATTTTAAAATCACCAAACCGGGACATCATATTGATAACCTTTTTTTTTTTTTTAGTTTAGTTTAGTTAATAAATGGAAATAATAAATAGCCGCATTTTATTTGAAAATAAATAAACCAATATATTTTTTTTATATTTTACAATTTACATAAACTAATATTGATATTTTTCCGCAGAATGAACTTTTTTCAATAAAGTTGTATTATTCTTAATTTTTTCATAAAATTCATTACAAGTTAAACCAAAATTCATTTTACATACCATTAGACCTCGTATAGTTTCTGATTCTACATAACACGTTATTCTCACCGACCCATTATTTTATTAATGCAATATTCAATATATTTTCTCTCGGCTTCCATTAACTGGGACAAAATGAATGACCGGCCGGGACACCGGGACATGCTGTTAAAACCAGGACTGTCCCGGTCAAACCGGGACGAATGGCAAGCCTAGCTAAGTAGCATCTATAGGTAACAAATCTAGTATAAAATATTTGAAATTTAAAATTATTTATTACATTTTTAACTACAAAATACTTTGAAAAATCTTCATGATTTTGATGAGTTTTGTCAAAATTTGAACTTTAAGTGTGTATAAAAAAAGATCATGCCTTATGTATCTTTAATATTTTTTAACTGCTTTTATAACAACTTATGAAAAACATCATATTAATTTTTCAAGCTTTTTGACCCAACAAAAATGTTTAAAAATAAAAAATATCTATAAATAGCTCAAAACAAGACAAAATATTTTGAAAATTATAAAATAAACATTTAGTGAAAGTTTCAAGTATCTACAGTTATTTGTTTTTGAATTATAACAAAATAAGAAAATCATTAGTTGAAAAGTGAACATCCAATGTCTAACTTCAGTCATAAAAAAATATTGTGATTTTGTACTTAACTTTTTTTTATTTCCTCTAACTACTTATGAGAAACCTTGCATTAAATTTTCAAGTTTTTTGACTCGGCAAAAACATTTTTATCAACAATAATCAAAAGAAAACTAATAAAAAACAAAATGTTCTTACCTTTGCGTATGAATAGCAAAAAGAGTTAAAATGTTTTGATAATCTTAAAGTGTATAGTAAATGCTAATATAAACATTTGGTAAAAATGGTATGTAACTACTGGTTTTGAGTAAAAATCTCTGTTTTCTTTATTTTTTTTTTTGTTTTTCTGGACGCTTTTAAAAATGACTTGGAAGTTTTACTTTTAACCCCCAAAGTACCAACTAGACACACAAAAGAAAAAGAACATTTCATTGTAAAATCAATATACTAAAAATCGCTCAGAATCTAAAAAAAAAAATTGTTAAATAAAAGTCCATTTATAGCTTAACATGCAAAACTATGCAAAATAAAATGTAATGTAGCTGCTTCTTTTGGCATGCCCAATGAATTTATTATTTGGCCTGCAATGTGCACAGCTAAATGAAAAAATATGTAAATGTCATAAACATCCCAACCTTACTCATAAGTTATGACTAGGGAACGGATTTGAATGCAAATTGCATTTTTTTCTGAATGTCCGAAAACATTGGTTTCCAAGCAAAAAGTTCATTTCATACATCAAGGAATTAAAAAATGTAACTTTTATTTTGCATTTTTTTGCATTTTAAGACTTTATTACATTTTTAGAGCATTTTTTGACATTTTTATGGTTTTTAAGTTATTTTTCGATATTTTTTCAACATTTATTCTAAAAAAATAAAAATACCTAAATATTTATCATGTTACAAATTTACGAAATTATTATTGACACGTGTAGACACAAAATACATACACACAAGTTACAACAGATTATTACCCACATTAAGATAAAGATAAGATAAGCTATTTATCTAAATTGTAATTTTGTATTGCACTGTTGAGTTGAGTCGATTGTGTTTTTATTGAATATAAACACATTTTTAATGTTTTTTAGGGCATTTTTTTGATGTTAAAGCATTTTTTTAAGGCATTAAATCTTATTTTTTTAAGGCATTTTTCTTGTTTTTTAGAGCATTTAAATCCGTTCCCTAGTTCTTTCATATGTTTCAAATCATGCCCTCTATACTGATCATTACATTCCCAAAGTCACATTTTTTCCAATTCAGAAGCCACCTTCAAAATCATAGTAACCCTTATATTCAAATCTACTACCTATCTCTATCCCCAAAAATATCTATCATGTGGCAATTCCCCTAATGATTAGGGCCTAGTCTTATCTTTTAATTAATTTAACACATAAAACACATTGCATAGCCCCTTATTCATTTTATGCTAAAAATTTGTCACTGGATGGTTCTTCCCCAATGCCAACAAGCCCTGTAATATAATATGCTTACTGTGTTACACATGTACAGAAAGTATAATTGTCTACATTAAAAAAAATTCATAAAGTTAATATACGTTATAATGTTATATTTTTAGAAGTTTGGATTGATTATACTCGTTTTGAACATGCTTATGGCACCCGAAAAGGTGTGTCAAATATTTTTAATAGAGCAATAATGCGTTTGGAAGCAAATTTAAAGAACATTTTCTTGGATGAATATAATAAGTTTCACCGTGAACTTATGTTAGTATTATAAATATTGCATATTATTTTACAGTTACATGGAACTTTTATTCTTACTTCATTTTTTATTTTATTTTAGGAGAGAATTAGGTAAAGAAGTTATAGTCATTGATGATTGAAATATATACATATGTACAAAAGAAAAAGAAACAGCAAATTTATTTAGAGTTATCCATTTTAAATTAATACTGTAAGTGAGGCACTTAATAATTTTTGAATGTTTGTATGGAGATTGGTTTGTTTGGTTTGTATATAGCAGTTTATTACCTAAAGCAAGTAGTGTAATACTGTGAAACTTTTTAAGACTTAAATAATATATTTAATTTAAATAATAAATATCAATGATATGTAATATATCATCACCTCTGTAAAGATGTAATTTTTTCTGGTTCCTATTATAATAATAATAGTAATCGTAATACAGAAGTCTCACTGTAGCATATAAATAACCTAGTCAATGACAGAATAGTACATTTATTGTTAAAAAGTTAATAATATTGGTTTTCTATTAATATGTATATAATTTAACAATTGTTACTTATTTTAACATTATTCCTATTTAGTTTTATTTTCATTAGAATAATTTATTACTACTGTAATTTTTACAGTATTCAAATTAGCAATGTGATTTAAATGAACTGTAATGTTAAATTTCTATTCCTATTTCCTAATAATCAGTGTCCACATAACCCTCAACAGAAGTATCCGCATCTAGATTGTATTTGTTGTCTTCTTCGTTGAATGTGTCTGAACAGGCATAACAGACTCCAACATCTTTCCAACACTGTTCGCAGTGTATGTAAACACACCCAATGGTGTTGCAACCATACTGTTTACCAGCAATCGTTTCTGGTTCGCCACAAATCAGACATTTTCGACGGCCGCACGAAAACCATACCAGCCAGCCGAAAAGTGACGGGAACTTAAGTCTCAACATCAGAAAAATGTCGAGGTCTTCCTGAAGAAGAAGAAGAAGAAGTATGGAAATGAAAGATAACGCTCATAATGCTGTCCATTTCAGCTACGTTGACAACGCAATTCGATGGTTGTATTTGGTTCTTGACACCCCTTTTTACCACCCCTAAACTAATTCACCAAACGTCTAAACATTATTGTGTGATTTGGTTAAATCTTATAATACGCTGGAAATTGTTTATGCATTGTAAATTCTTTTCCCTTTGAAGTTGTCCTTCGAATTGCGTCTACAGTGGATAACTTTGTTTTCTAGTCAGTGAGGTTTTTATTCTACTGATGTACACGGGATGTATAGATATTAGATACCCACCGATAATTTGTTTTCGCGTGCCAATTTCGATACCTTTTGCTTCATGTACCTGAAGAATGCCGTTCGCTTCCTCAATGTCTCGTTGTAAAGGTACAGCACTCGCCGCTTTTCCCTCTTCCGGAAGAATACCGCGCAGATCAGTCGTTTTAGACGGCCCGAGTACCCGGCGAGTACGGTCATGACCAACACCAGCATTAGAGTGCCGTATATTTTGTGCAGGTAATACGCTTCCAACTTGTGCGGATTCGGAAGACACACTGGAAGTACGCGTAAATAATTTTATTTTCATTTTCACGATTATAATATTATAATCGAGATAACTAGGACTAGGGACATCATGCTCTAAAAACCTTCAAATATGCTTGCATTTATGCCTAAAAAAATCACTAAATATGCTTAAAATATGTATTAAAAAAAAACCTAACCTATTTACGCGGTGATCGTCATTTTATGATTGAATTGTATTACTTTCTTAGAGTGTAACTTGAAAAAAATATTGTATTTTGCATCTTTTTAAATTTAGATACTATAATTTTCTAGATTTAATTGTAAAATCATGGTAATAACTATGATATTATGTATGTACTAAATTATATAAAATAAAGTTAGTGTTGTGCAAAATTAAATAATACAGTAAGGTAGGTATAGTAAACATGAGAGGTCCGTCATCCTGGCACCCCGAATTCAAAATTTCGAAGTCAAACCAAACTAGAATATTAGTAACCAGTTTGTAAGGGGTTCTAAATTGAACTGTTGTTGACGATTGTTCTACATACATAATATAGTTTAACTTTGAATTAATTTAATACATGCAAAATACTATGTATCCATACTACTTATAATATGTAGTAAGGTTCAAAGTATTGTTTCAAACTGTGTTGTCATTCTATTGTAACAAAAATAAATATAATATTAACCTGTACCTAGTCATGTGATATAGTTAGTTAAATTGTTACGTATTGTCTTTTAGTGTATGTTCTAAATCTAAAGAAACTTTCAATATAAAATCTTGTAATAATTGTATTTCACAACTTGATTGACACAAATTAACATAGCATCAAAACTTATTTTTAAAAAAACCAAGGATATTATTTATTTTAAAAATTATAAACGTTTTTTTTTTTTTTTACAGATTTTATGGAGTATATTAAAATACATAATTTATAAATTATATTTTTTTAATTTTGTTCTTTATTATGTTTATTGTTTAAACCGTTATGTATACTTTGTTTTTTCAAATCACAATCAATGTATAAAATTTTTTTTTATTTATTTGTATGTTTTAATAATATTTTTTATTAATTTTACCGTTTTGGCGTAAATTGCATTCTGTGATGTTATAGATTCTAAGCGGAGTCATGGCTACCAGCTGAGTCATGTATTGATTTAACAATGTTGTTTTTTTTTTTATCAACACGTTTTAGTGCAGTAAAAATGATTCAGTTTTCAACATCAGCATCATTTAAGGAAAAATTTCCCAATAGTTTTTGAACGTGCCGGGAAAAAACAAATAAAAATTAAGGAAATACATGAATATTTTTCCAAAGCAAATTTTTGACAAAATGTATTTTTATTTTTATTGCAACAAAAGAAATAATAACTGTAAATACATGAATTTATCACCAAATGTATATATAATTTTTCTATACACCATACAATTTTTAATATATTTTGACCTTTGACCTAAGCTATTTATAGGCATAAAAATATTCAGGTTTTTTCAATTTTTTTTCTTTAAATATCGATAAAAACAATTTTGTTGGGTCAAATTTTTTGAAAATTTAATTCAAGATTTCTCATAAATTGTTAAAATAGCAGATCATAAATAATAAAAAATTTTTTGTATATACATTTAAAACTTAAAATTTTGTCCGAAATTCATTGATTGAAAATTTAAAAGTAGATTGTTCGTAAGTTATTCTAATAATTGCAGTTTTAAAAAAAACTATATAACTAAATATATTTACATGGTTGACTTTTTAAGACATTTCAAGTTAAAATTTGGACGAAATTAGATATTTAAATGAAAATGTTAGTTATTTCGTTTTAATTAAAAATTTTTTTTTATGGGTGCTCAAAACTTTAATTATATTATTGTATTTTATACATTCAATTACATTTTGCAAATGTATTGTTTTCCGCAAGAATTAATTCATTCTATCAATATAAGTGTTATAATATGCTTAATAATATTGTTTTTTTTTGCATTTAATGAAATGTAAATTTTTTTTTATTTTTAGTCTATAAATTTGAATGACAGTTGCCTCACATATTCAATTTCAGTTAATTTTTTAGTTTCCAATTTCATTTTTTTTTTCAATACCTATAATATTGTTTTTTCTATTGTGTGTTTGTTTATGGTGCCCTAACTCCAAAAGTCTATATACAGTGGTAGACTAGCCCTGGTGGAGAGTGGGAGAAATCCACCGAGGCTGCTGCCGTGAGACGTCTCTTGACTCTTCGTTATAGTCTACTTTTCATAAAAAAATATTATATTAGAATTTTATTTTCGATTATGCAAATTGCTAAATTAACCATTATAAACAATAACCCACATTCATAGGGCACGAATATTTCAACATTATATTATGTACTAAATACTAATAGTAACTAACGTAGATGAACCTACGGCAAATATACCTACCTAGTAAATAAAGTAATCCATCTTTATTTAAATATAATATCATATTTTGCTTGTATTGTGTTTACAGTTTGATATGCAACTTAAATTTTCATGTTTACTATGTGAAGCATATGCATTTTTAACTTTATCAGTTACAAAAGTTATCTGTGAATGAACCTTTTACCTTAAGTAAGCTGAAACTCAAGGCTGGGCATTAATGAGTTAAAAAGTTAAGTTACCTTTAACTAAGTTATGTAAGGTACATAACAAGTTAAATTTTTTCCATGTTATGCAGTAACTTATGAGTTACATTTCATTGTCACATTAAGTTTTTTTTTCTTCTAAAAACCGCATATTTGAAATAGGTTTATTTTATTTTGTAAAAATTAATTGTATAAAAATATTATAAGAGCCTCATCGTCACACTGTGGTATTTTTGACGTCAGCTTCGAACCGTTTTTTACCCATAGACATAATATAAAGTAATGTATTATATATTATAATATTATGTCTATGGTTTTACCGCCGCGGCTTACCTATACGTTCACGAAAAACAAACATGTTTAAATTTAGCGCGCCATACACGGCGGTTTAATATAAAATAATATTTAAAAATAGAATATTTACTAAATAATAATTTATAAAATATGATGTATTTCTATAATATATTCTATAAGATCTGTAAAAAAAACGTTGATAATTTTCAAAATAAACTATTTCCTGGGATTTTTTTGAAAATTGAGTTTTGATGCTATGTTAATTTGGGTCAATGTAGTTGTGAAATACAATTACAAGATTTTATACTGAAACGTTTCTTTAGATTTAGAACATACACTAAAAGACAATACGTAACAATTTAACAAACTATATCACATGACTAGGTACAGGGTAATATTATATTTATTTTTACTACAATAGTATGACAACATAGTTTGAACCTTAGTACATAATTTACATAGTACATATGTACATATTATATTATATATAGTATGAACACATAGTATTACGCATGTAGAATACAATATGTTTGAATACAAAGTTATACTATATTATGTATGTTGTATGTAAAACAATCGTCAACAGTTCAATTTTCTCCCCTTACTAATTAGTTACTAATTTCCTAGTTTGGTTTGACTTTGAAATTTTAAATTCGGAGTGCCAGGCTGTCTATACAATATTATATATTATATAGTACGCTACTACTACATGTTAATATTGACAACGCTATATAACGCTATACAATATACAGTATATGGCTATACTTTAATACTTAAATGAGCACTCAACACAAAAAATGTTTTCTTCAAATTATTATTAAAAAATAATTTGCTGTAGTTAGAACCATGCAGTGCTCCAATTGGAACAAAAATCGAGGACGGACGCTGGTTTTAGTTCAGAAAGCACCGTTCCATATACCAGATAAATTGGTGGGTAACCCGTTGTGGACTTCATCCCCCATCACAATTATCAGTTATCACACGTGCGATGAGAATGTAGATGACAGATAAGTAAGACGGTAGTGAATAAAACATTGAAACCACCATTAGTAATCATTCGGCCTACCATGAAAAACATAATAGCCACCGTAGCTGATATCAGTCTCGACTCTCGATAGTTGATTGTCATCAACAATAGCCGTTTCCTGGGAAAAAATAACCATTTCTTTGTAGTTTGCTATATAAAATAGAAATAAACGAAAAAAAATCTAAATACACCGTTCAAAAGTAAACATCCATAGGGGGACGCGTTTTTAGCGTTCCTCGCTTAATTAAATAAAAGGGGACGCTGAAATCTATGAAAAAATGTAACCACCTCCCCCCCAAAAAAAAATTCGAGCACTGGAAGCATGATATAAATGATATATTTATTATTATTTTGTATTACCTACCTATATATAATTATATCATGGTTAGAACTATTAAAAATAATTTGGTCAAAAATCAATGTAAAAAAAATATTTAAAGAGATAGGTATAATATAGTATTTAGAATGATGGCACGGAACTACGTAAGGACGATTTTAAATATTTCAAATAAAATGGGTGACAAATGGATGGTGTCTCCCAGTCTCCCCAAGACGGATTAAGACATTCAGGGGCCCAGGGGCCAATACACGGTTGTTGGCCCCCATCAATAAAAACAAATCTTTAAAATTATAAAAGTAGGTATACAATAAAACAAATTTAAACCTTTTTATTTAAATATAATAATAATAATAATAAATAATAATAGGTATATGATAATTAATGAGAATAAAAATATTAAAAACATAATTTTTTTAAAAATATATTTACAAATAAAATTAAGTATTGTTTAAGTAAAATTTTTTTTGTAATACCATTCTTAGAACCAGCTGAAGAATTAACACAAAAAAATGTATCGATTTTTGGTAACTTTTGTATTTTGTCTTGATTTTTTTTTCTCAATTTTCTTTTTTGGCTACCACTTAAATATTTTGTATTTACAGCTGACATAATGTAAAAACAATATATGTAAAATGCCAATTACGTAAAAATAAAAATAATTCAAAACGAACTATAAAACATAATAAGCAATAAGCATATTATTTTACTTCTTCTAAATTCATTGATGAAAATTATTTAAAATTAGGAGATTAATGAAATTAAAATGTTGAAACGTCGATTCTTCAATTTTTTTAAGAATAATGAATTAAAAAAATATATTTTTTAATTTTTTTACCAAAACATAAAAAAAAATTAAAACATGATTTATTTGTAGTGCTTGTCCCGGTGAGTCTTAATGAAAAATCAAAATTATGATATCTTCATTATTTCAGGAGATATCGCAATGAATAAATCCTCACGGGGCACTGTATTATGGGAAGTAGCCGCATCGGCTCCCTCCTTTCATTTGAAGGTGCCGTATCGGCTCCGACCCGATGCCAGTGGTATGGACGTATCGGCTCCCAATCCCAATCATTCCCATTTACAGGCTGAGGACTGGCTACGGTGAGAAGACATTCTCTGTAATCATAGTTAAAAATGTTGTTGGCGTTAAAAATAAAAAATTGTGTTGTCTTAAATATTGTTTTGGAGTTTTAAAAATAATGTAAAATTAAAAAGTAGGAAATTAAAAAACTTGTGGTTTGAACTTGAAGGAAACTTTTTTCACTTATTCCGCTCTGGTAATTTTTGATTCTTTAAATGCACGCACTACACTACGCAATTTTTATAATAATTGTAATATTTTTATAATTTTATATAACTGACAATAGTATGCTTAGACGCACTACACTTCGCAATAAAACGAGAACTAACAGCAGATAATATTTTGTAATTTCATATAACTGTATATATGCGATTAACTAGCTATCAAAAAAATCGTTATAGAAACCGGACGTAATACGGCCATTCAACGGACGGCAAGGAATAACGACCCGGAGCCGATACGGACTCATTAACGTCCAGCGGGAGCCGATACGGTATCATCCGTATTATGTTATACCTTATTATACCTATGCCACACATATAATATGTGGAATATTAAATAGGTATATCTAATGTACATGATTTAATTACGACCGTGTGTAGGTCGGTACTTAAAACTAAGCAGTGTTAAACAGTCTTCTATAAAAATATATACACACACGACGTATACTTAGGTATAAAAATAATTAAGTACCTACTAAATATTTGTCATCGAATGATGTCGGATAATTGATCCAATTTATACACACGGTATATTATAATAGTAGGTAGGTCGTAGATACTAGTTAGGTAGGTATATCTACCGCGAGTTGGTATCCATAAGATGCAATATAACGACTCCGTTGGATTTAACGACGACCATTAAAAGTTAACGATGACGACAAATTAAATTAGACACTAATTTATAGTTACTAAAACTGAAATATTATGTAGATAATAGATGTAGACCACGCTATAGTCATGGGTATTTGTTTTTCCCGTCTACGTATAATAGTAATATTATAATTTCTCAGTATTATTTAAATTAACTATTCAGCATTCAATTCGTGCAGGTGTGACGGTGTGCGAATAATACTTATATATTATACATTTAAAATACAAATAATAATAATTCATAAGTAATATTTGTATGATATTAATATTATGTTGGCTATGTAATATGTTTAAAATAAGCACCTAGGTATACGTACCTAAATAATACACAATATTACATTAAATAGATATTATATCCTGTTAACTGTATAAATCATTACAGCACAATGAGAAAAAGGTCGGCAAGTGTGAAGTGGGTACCGCTCTGCTGTATAGTGGGTGTCGAGTGGGGTCACGATAAAGGATGTGTATAATTTGAATTCAATAATATAAAATCATTGTATACGAAAAACGATTCTGAGCGAAGACAGTCTCTATAAATACAATGACGTTTTTTATTGCAAAGTTTTTGGAAAAAATTAATTCAATCTACTGTATTATTAATAGTGAAATTAATTACTTTGATATCAATATCATAAAATATACTTAGTAATGTAGACCGACGGTCTTAGACCGTCTTCGCTCCGAATCGTTTATCGTATACAATGATTTTTTATCATTGAATTCAAATTTAACACACCCATTACAGTGACCCACTCGACACCTACTGTATAGCAAATATATATACACGATTATATTTTGCCGGCCAGTCACCGTGTTCCTCCAAGTACGGTATGCCAGAGCTGGCGCGCGCCCGGCGTACTGGGTGAACTTACAGAGTTCTGAAAGAAACACAAGAAGAGACCTACACAAAAATAAGATCCACATCTAAAGGGCGTTTCAATAAAATGGCCTTAGCTTACAAACAACGGTTAGACCACACAATTAACAAATATGACAAATATTTGATTCATACAAATATAATAAAATATTTGTCAAGTATTTGTAACAAATACCAAGGTATTAAATTATAATTATTTTTTACATTTTTACAATTTTACAATTTTTTTATATTTTAAGCAAATTGACAGTAATTATTAAATGGCAACATAGCACAGACAATCGTACGTAATCGTGTTGTTTTTGGGGTATTTTTGACAATCTATTGTTATTTGGTTGATCAAAATCGTACGGAATCGTGCTTTACCGATAGCAAAGTGATACCCACTTACCGACCTTTTTGTTGTTGTATTGCTTCTATTAAATTAGTATTAAACATTAATAATTGTTTTATATGATTGTTTAATGAAACAACGGCCGTACATATATTTTTCTTTAATCAATATTAATTTTTTTGATCTACTAATTACTATGGTTAATTAAAGTAGCAATTGGAAATATTGTTATCATTATATTCTATATTCGTATTTACATTAAAACTAAAAAAAAGGCGAAACAAGATGGAAGTTGATCACTTGTCTCTTTTCTGCTCACAGCACATAATTGTTATATTACGATTTTTAATTTTAAAGTTTTAATATAGTATTGATACATACATACGCTTGACAAGTTTAATATAACATTGAAGACGTTTTTAAAATATGGAATATATGTGCAACTTAAAAGTAAATATTTTTAAAATGTATTGAATATATAGTTATTAATTTCTTCATTTAATTTTCATTTATTAAAATAACTATCTTTTCCTGTATTTGAATTCAAAGTTTTAAAAGTTTTAAAAGTATTTAAATCTAAAATTACAAATCGTGTTAACTATAAAACCTAAGCTGTGTCTATAATGTAAGTAGGTACCTAGTAGTAAAATATAATATTTAAGTTAAGTTTAGGATACATTTAATTGCAAATGTATGTGGAACTTATTTATAAACTAGACAATCCTTGATTTTCAAAATAGTCCAGAATATTTTTGTGTCATCAGCAAAATGAAGAACCTTACAAAGAGAAATAACATTGATAATATTCAGAATAATTGTTTTTATAAATATTTTGAATAAAGTAGTGGTAAAAATTACTACCCCAAGAAATATCACATGTCGTCAAAAAGGATTTTATCCAAGATAGAAAGTGGTTCACTGGCACTAAGCGATCTAAAACATATATTATCAAGGAACCGTGATTGATCGTATAAAAAGCCTCTGGAAATTCAGTTTTGACCATAAAGACTTGCAACTAGGATTTATAATTGTATGCACAAAAGTAGTAAAATCAATCACACTAGTCCCAGTAGAATGGCATGTGAAAAACTCGTCCTGACCGACTGATAGAGTCCCTAGCACGGTTCGCTCAATTTGATTTAGCACAATTGATTTAAATAGCTTTCCCATAAAATTTAAACCTGATATCGGACGATAGTCTGTAGATGTGACATAAGAATATAAGATGAATTATTATTTGATTTTGAAACTGGAATTACCTTCCTAACTTTCCAAACATAGGGGGAAAAAACTTTTCTAGAGAGACATATTAAAAATACACATGACAGAAAAGTCAGTTAATGTTTACTAATTTACCATGTAGATAAAATTTCATTATAATAACATGATAATAATATAAAAAATAACTTAAAAATAGGAATTTCATTTGAATAACCTAAAAGATTTCTAATTTTGAATTTTATGAATTTTGTTCACGTTTTAGATCTATTTGATACACCTAAGTTCAAAAAATATGCACACGCGTTATTTCTAAACATTGTGCAAAAATAGCTACTATTAGTAAGTTCTTTTTGCTCTGCATTTATGGTTTGTGACGATAATATATTAATATACCCACCACCCCTTGTAGCCCGTAGAGTAAGGTTTTGTACTAACTTTCGTTGCTAAGGTTGACGGTGATATTTTTCCTGAAATTGAACCTATCCACGACGGACCTGAGCAGGTTAGCGATCATACCGGTGCCCTTGACCTTGATGTACAGGTTGTGATGACCGGTCTGGAAGTAATCGATTTTTGCGTGTCTCCTGATTACGTCCAACGCCTCGTAAAACACAATGTCCAATAAAACCAACGACGAGGCAGCGATAATTTCAAACACTAATTTTACCAATGACTTGAACTGAAACAGTAATAGGTATAAGGGTTTAACACAGTATTACCAATTACCATGAAAAGGTATATTTTATATAAATTATTTATATCAATATCATGTATTATTGTTAAAAGATTTTGAGTCGACACCGACTTACCGTCGTACGGTGTGTATACCTCGTGGTATAAAAAGGTAATAATTTAAAATTAATCAAAATGTTTTGAAATTGGCATTTTGTATAAAAAATATATTATATACATGAAAGTACACGAATAATAATTTAAATTTTCAACAAAGTAGCTAAAATTGTGATTCTTCATTCAAATATCCAATTCCCTTAAAATTTGAACTTCAAATGTCTATAAAAAAAACTGTTGCACATAAATATTTTTCTAAACCTCATCTATAAAAATTTAACGCAATATAACTAAACCATAGAAAAGATAATAAACTAAAATCAAAAATATTGTCGATATTAAAAATATTAAAAATTGTAAGATTCATTATATTATTGACAACAATTTTAATATACATTTCAATAAATACGTCTTTTTCGGTCATAAATTTATTGTACCCCCTTCCCGTCCCAGTAAAGAAAAGTAAAAAATAGTTGGGGTATGCAAAAATACGATTTATTGGTAAATTGTATTATAGTTAATGGTTAGTTATTACGCCATGTATTTCCAATTTGCATAGGTACATAAAACTAAAAGAAAATTATAAAAAAAAACAACATTACTAATTTTTTCAACCTTTTAACTTCATTCGTAGGTACTTTGAAAATTGCTTCTGTCGTTATAGATAATAATGTTAGTTGTATTATTTTATAGTATTTTAATAGGCATGCTTTGATCAAAATAGCAGGAGTGCAGGACGGAACGAAAACGCTTCAGATCTCTATCTAAAAGCTTAGGCACGGCACATTATATAAATTATTCCAAGTTTGGGTTCGTGTTAACGTCGTCGTATGGTTGTCGTTACTCATTACATTTCGGGTTTTGTTAATTGAACGTGGATGCTTTTGGTATGATGTCACAATAATAATTATATTATACTCTCGTGCGGTCTTGTTTGATTCGTCACACAAAACCCCCCCCCCCCAGAGTCGTATATGAAATACGATTATAGTATTACATAAACGAGAGACTCGCATGATGAGGTTTAGGATAGGTTTAATCCGTGGTGAATCGCAGTTCAACGTCAAAATGTATTACAGTGTTACTTACGAAAATTGGACTTAAGCGGAGTCGTCGCTGCATAATATATGTATGGGTAGTAGGTACCAATGATAATATCAACACTCGTGATTTCGATTCAAACCAGCCGATTTTTGATGAAACCTCCGCTGTCCTTCTACGATGGACACATCATGAGTCATGACGTTTAGCCTCACGGTAGGTCAAGTCATTCGCAATCGCGTCAATATTTTGGTAATATTATGATATAGTTTTAATGCTACCGCGGCTGTCCGCTATTTTTTTTTTATACAGGATTAGGTTTGTAACAGCGGGCGGCACCGTTTTCGGCCAAAATGAACCTTTCCCTTTTCGGCCATTCTGAAATGACCGTTTTCGGCCAGTACACTATTTTGATCACCAATGAAATATTCTTTTCACGTTTTATTTTTGTTAAACTACCAAAAAACTACTTTTTTGAATGGACTGTATAAAATAATAGTAACAATTGTCAATTATTAATTTATAATATATTGAATTAAGTTAAAAAGTATAAAAAATAAAAGTTTTATTATAATACTATTAATTTACACAATAAACATAAAATTATGTGGTTAAAATAAGTATCCCTATAATTTTATATAAAATATTGTGTAAATTGATGATATAATGTAACTTTTATTTTTCATATTTTTTACTTAATTTATTATATAAATTGGTAGTTTGACAGAAAAAAATGCGAAAAGAATATTTCATTGGTGTCATTGGTGACCAAAATAGTGTACTGGCCGAAAACGGTTATTCCGGAATGGCCGAAAAGGGGTTTATGAGCATATTTGAACGTAACCTGTGCCTATATAACACCATCCATATCCCATAAATTTACCGAAATAGTTTATGAAACTCTAATAAAACTCTAAAACAAATAAATGTATAAGGGTTAAATTTACATTTCTATGATTTATGTTTGAACTATTTGATTTAATAGTTATTTTATTTATACAAATATTATTTTTTAGCCTAAATCACATTTATAAGTACAGTATATACCTCCACCAAAGTTTATCGTTTTTAAAATCAAAAAAAAAAATGTTGTTGTCAAAAATTAGAAATAAATATTCATATTATTTTATCAGGTAATAAAAACTCATTTTCATAAAATACTTATGAAAATTTTCACAATTCATAAGTATTTAAATCGCAGTGCTCTACTGTATTAACTTTTACACGTGTAAGGTAGGCAATTTTACGGAGCCCGGGCCAACGACGTCACCAAGTCATTATAAAATAAATATACCATAATATATCTTCAAATAATTTTTTTTTCATTGCATTTTGGTCAAATCGTTTTAAATAGTTCTGACTACAATAATTTTAATATTTAATAATAATTTGAAAAAAAAATGTTTATGTTGTGTTGCTAATTTATTGGATTTAATTTTTTCAGATTTTTGTCTTTACGTTACACTGACAAATTTCACTTTTCTAGGTACCTATATGGGAAGTGCTTTATAATTTTGAGTATGAGTGAATCAGTCGGAATAATAATAAATATGAACTTTAAAATTCTTCGTTGTTGAAATGGCTTAATATTATGAGCTCAATTTTTTACATTGTTCTAAGCTACAGTAGCTAAATAAATGTTTTAAATTCCAAAAGCCATGGTAGCTAGGAAGCAGAGGTATGAGGTTGAGAAAAACCGGGTAAATCGGTCCATGTAAAGATACACAGTATATTATGTTGCTTGAATTTGGTATGGCGCACTGCGGTGTGCTCAAATATACACGTCGCGATGAGTGATGACTGATGACCTATTAAACAACTCTAAAATAATATTTCTGTGGAAATGTCACGTTTGAATTTTGGTTAGGTTAGCATAGAGTGGGTTAACCTCTGTTCGAGAGGATCTTTGAATTCCATGAGAGGTTCAATGTACATTGTTGCTTAGTGCTTATAAGTGTCTTTCGATGACTCGTGTGCATCATCTATATCATACGTCCGGTTTTCTAAAGCTCAAAATAATAATGGAACTTACATAATAAGAATAATATATCAAGAAGGAAGCCATATTTGAATTCGTAAAGCGAACGAAAATTTTTTTTTATTATTTTATTGCGTATTATACTTAACTCTGGATTTTCCGCATAATATTTTTGCATCCAGTTATTTGTCGTGATTGGGAGATGTTTAAAAATAAAATTCAATAAATCAATTCGTTGTTATTGTTGCCGTAATAATTATAATAATAACATTAAAAAAAAAATAAACCTTCATAACAAAACAACAAAAGAATAACGAAACATTATGAAAAAACATAATAAAAATATTATACTCGTTTTCACGACGGTGCTGTCGGAAAATTACGTAAAGAGTGACTGTATGCTAAAAAATTTGGTGAACGCTATTTTTAGACTGTATTACGTCGGCTCCGAGCAAAAACTCATTAAGGACAAAATTTCGATTTTTTTCTTATTACTCCATCTTGTTTATATAAATTTGAAGTCGATAATTTGTGCAGGGGCACTAAATATCAAATTATTATAGATAAAATCTGTTTTTTTTTGTTTTTTCAAAATTTACTAACGGCGTTAAATACAATTTTTAAAGCTAAAAATGCATTTACCAAATATTGCTGTTTGGCCGTTAGTGAGTTTTTGCTTTAAGACGACGATTCATATATTATTACAGAAGCGTTTACGATTTACACCTACAAACAGATTTGGCGGAGCGTAGTTCGAATTACGCGAGTGAGGTAAAAATATAGACTGTTCTGACAGTGGTTTTCGAGCTTACCTACCGCTAAACAGCTTTGTTTAATAAGATAGCCTCGCCGAAAACTACGAAAAGACACAAAAGCGGAAGTGAGGTAATAATAAAATATACCCACCAGGTAGTCACACTCGCGGTTAATCAGCTTGTAGCTTCTCAAGTCGATCGCTTTGCCCCTTTCAATCTTCTTGAGGGGCAGCAACGTGTGCTTGCCAGTCTTTTTGCGCCGGGCGTCGATCTTCCGGTAATACCGGGTCACGTACGCGTTATCGTGTTCGATGTCCGTCAGGTATTTGTGCATGTAACTCTGACTGCTGCGAACAATATACCGACGAAGAAAATAATAATCATAAATCATCGCGGTTTCGTGGGCGATGTAGACGAGCTCACTCCAACAGTATTTTGAGGAACGAAAAGGCCAGCAGACGGCGTATGCATATGAACACAAACTCGGCCGCTCTCCTTTTCTCCCGGAAATCCATCATCATGTCCCTGGTCACGTCGTAAGCGTCCCGAAATTGATCGGGCTGTGTATCGTGACGAGGGCACGGGCAAAAACACGAGATCGGGTACTTTAATCTTTATGTTTTAGTACTACAATATATATATTATATATATAGGTATTCACTTATCTAGAGGAAAACGCGCTTCCGTGTAAATCCTCTTATCTCATTAGTCATTACGCATAATAAGATGATAATATCAAGTCACATACACACACACACACACACACACACACACACACAGAGTAGCGTAATTATGGGGATAGATTCCCTCCAGAGCTTTTTTTATGTTTTAATATAAATTATAATGCATCAAGCTGCGTGATGAGAACTAACTGATGAACTATTAAAAATAACTCAAAAATTAGGTATTGTTTTATATATTATAGTTTTTATCGCTTATTGCTTATTAATAAGAATTAATTGTGTTACAAAAATGTATTGTTAAATAATTAGTTTAAAATATTCATATAAATTATTTTGCTGTGTACCTATATTGTATAGTGGTGTATTAAAAAAATACATAGAGCTGTATGGTAGGTGTGTTGGGAGGTTGGGACTTGGAGGGCTTATACATACATACATTCATACATACACATACAAACGAAAAACGTACTTGTACATTTGAATTATATATCGGCAGTTAATATTACGGGTATGACGACCTAAAAATGTCTAACACGGTTTTCGATGACGCGTCCGTGGGATTTGCTCAGTTAAGCCGCAATCCCGAAATGATATATTTAGTGCGAAAATATCGCGATACCGAAACCGCTTAATCCCTAAAACCCTGAACCCGTTAAACATTTTCAACCTACATTAGAGGTGAAATATAAATATATATATATATATATTAAATATGTGCTAATTATACCAGGCTGCAGCAATACATTGAGCGTACCTACACATTTTTGGTAATGTTAAGGTTTTTGTTTGTACATAAGCGGTTCGCGCTTAACATAATCATTAATTGAAATAAATAAATAATCAACCGTAATGAAATTAGCCCACCAATATGTAAATAGCGCAGTAGTTTTTTTTATCGGAGAATTGTGCACTCTAGAAGATAAGCGACCGGAAAACAACGATGACCTCTGACCGCCGACTGTGATATTTTGAAAGCAAAATAACACTATACCTTGTCTAACCTACAGAAGGATTCGCTTTCACGTTGCTCGGGAAAATTACTATCTCGATAATATTATGTAATTATAAATACGAAAAACTACTATGCAGAGCTATGTGTATATTTTATTATCATCATAACTCGGACGTTCTATATTTTTGAATTTAATATTTTTTTGCCAGTTGCTTTTCAAGCTTAGAAGTCAAATCAATAAAATTTAAATATTATTTTTAAAACATATTATAATATTATATAGAGCAGTAAAATTTTAATAACGTGATGAAAAGATAAAAATATATTACTAGCACATATTTTATTCGAGTGTACGCGAGTGTTTTGTATGTGTTTGGTAATATATGTATTGTAAAAAAATATAAATGTTTAGAGACTTGATAATAACGTGTATTCATTTTTAGCGTTTATATTTTATACTCTTTGGTAACAGCTGGTGATTATTTATAGAGAATATTATTATAGGTACTTCTTTGTATGATATGTGGTGGACATGGAAACGAAAACAAAATATAATTCATATTATTATAGTACGTTTTTCATAATAATTATTCCCACGTTTAAATGAATAAAATATCTTAACACGGAAACATCCGTAATGTAGTAGTTTCCATAACGAAAATAAAAATCGGTATTTGATCGAACCTGATGATCGTTTCGACGTCCAAAACATCGACTAGCCTTAATTTTATTATAATTATTATTATGGTGGAGACTCGTTTGCGCACAAAATAGTAAACAATGAAAACCAGTTTGTAAGTACAGTTTGGGTGTATTGAGTGTATTAGACAGGACCTTATAGTTTTAGAGCATAACGATTATTTTCATTCTTGGTTTCCAATCAGTTTATATCTATCAGTAACATCAGTAATAACGCTCGCCAAGTACACAAATCGTGTGAGACAAGTATGGATTTTCAGAATATGTATTAAAAAATTATATTGATTTTTATGTTGATTTTGGGCCTGAATTATGGGATAGCTCAAGAACTAGGAACGGAGATGGAAACTTTCAGATGCACTCCAATAGTCAATTTTATACCTTCCACCCTCACATTCGTCAAATTATTCAAATACTAATGGAAATTCAAGTCGATACCGATTTAAAAATAAATTTACAAAAAAAAAATAATAAAAAACAAAATTATATGAAAAAAATATATTCTGATTACAAATCCAAAAAATTATCTTTTACCATTTTTAATGCAAACACGTACCAATAAATATTAAATATGCACTTAACCGTAAAAATGATTGTACCTAATTATAATATATGTGATTTTTAATTTGATAAAATTGTGAATAATGGCTTGCTACCTATAAGGAAGCTGTGCTAGAATAAATAACTAAAACACTATTTTTAAGCCCGTCAGCCTATGACATCAGAATATGATGAGACAGAAAGTCTTAAGCCTTATAAAGGGTGAAGGAAAATTTTGTTTGAGTATAATAATTTTCTATTTTCAGTTATGACTAATTCGAAAATTCGGAGGTACTCAGATTATACCTAACCTATACGTGGTTAAATTTTTTTGAAAATGTTTTTCTATTGATTGTAAATTGTGCGCAAATGATTTGTAGCCTATTATTATCATTTCGTGCCGGACGCGTTTCGGCCTCAGTCCCACCGTGGTTACATCCAAAATTGGAGATATAAATAATTCAGCTACGGAAACGGTTTTTTTGAGTTATTGGCGTGTTCGGAATTTCCAGAATAAGAGCGGATCGACATTTTAAATAAATAAACGCGTTTTTCGAATTTCGTAGAAAAAGAGTCTCCATTCACTTTGCACACTTTGCTATTCATTATTTATATTTATGTATATGGTACAATACTATAACACGCGTTGCTATACCTTATGCACATTGCAGTCGTAAATTCGTCTGTGAATTGCAAACGACACAAATGTTTTTTTTCTCCGGCCGACGGGACGTCGTTATACGCGGCGGAGGCGGCGGCTACATTATGCGAATCGGTGTCTCCGGCTTCGCTTCCCACACCCCAACCATTTTATTGTATATCCATACCGAACGTCCTAAGCGTCGTTATTTATTCGGATTCGATTTAGACAAAATGTTAGTGTCCCTCTACATATTGTGTTACTTGTCGTAAACGGTTTGTGTATTTATTGTTTCTTATTGATTCCGTTTTCAGAGTCCTTGGCGCTTAACGCGGTTAAAACACGGCGACGCTTACGTCAAATTGAGATGCAGATGCATATATTATACAATAGGTGATTCATTTAACGTAAAACACACATCATTTCGAAAAGTATTGACATTTTTTTCACATTGTTTCAAGTCATTACAAAACACCATTTTTTTTTTAAACAAAATAATATTTTTTCTATTTTTTTAATTTATAATTTTTAAAATTTTTACTTTTTCGAATGACAACATACAGTTTTAATTTCAAAACAGAATATTTTCCAATTATTAAAAATCATTATAAAATTTTTTATAACATTTTTACCAAAATGTTGGTCCAGTACTCAGCTCATCAACATTTTAAATACTTATAGCTTATAAATTATTCGTTAGAAATTTGATTTTTATGTATCGAAATAATTGGAAAAATATTCTGCTTTGGAACATGAAATTAAAACTGTACGTTGTAATTCAAAAAAGTAAAAAACTTAAAACATTTTAAGGATAAAAAATATGAAAAAATATTATTAATTAAAAAAAATGATGCTTTGTAACAATTTGAAACCATGTAAAAAAAAAACCCTTTGAAACGGTTAATACTTTCGAAATAATGAATGTTTTATGTTAAATGAATTACCTCGTATAATACTTAATAATAGTATATGCCAGGGGTCGGCAATTAATTTATATGGCGGTCCAGATATTTAAAAAAAAAAATTTCGAGGGCCAAAAAAATCTTAAACTTTATTTTATCATTAATGTATTTATTTTTTAAGCCGTGACTGTGGCACGTTCAACAACAACACAGATAATCATAAACCGTTATTATTGTCTCAGCGCCTAATGAAATCGATTTCAATAATATTTAATTTTTGTTATGAAGGGAGGGGAAGTGATACATAGAATATATCGGAAAATTAAGAACATTTTTAGCGGTCCATTTATTTCCCTTCCGAGGGCCGGACATGGCCCGCGGGCCGCCTATTGCCGACCCCTGGTATATGCATTCAATAACCGAGATCACGACTCGAGCAACTGTTCCGGCGGCTTGGAATAGTTTATTATTATTGTTCCCGATGGACGGCGACTGGTCGTTTGGGCAAACGTGAGTATTGTTTATTTGTTTTATCCAAAAACTTGTTGATTGTTTGACCGGGAACGCTACGTAGCTTTGGGTATTCGAAAATGCCTCAGACTAGGACGTTTAGTTTTCGTATCCGTATCCGTAAGATAAAACTATCACATTTTCTTTCATTTACTGTGCATGTGACTTAACAGGCTTGATTTTTCATAGCAAGTCGGCGCGTGCTTATTTTATTTATTACTAATCTACTCCGAGCAAGAAAGTGAACAGGTCTTAAGCGCTGACAGTATTGACACACTGGTAAAAGGGCAAGGGAAATGTCGCACAAAAATTACATTACATAGTATATTATTATAAACGTCAATCGAACGGTATAATATACCCTTGGTGAAATACCACGCAGACTATCTAAGGCGCACAAATCTACTCAAAATTCGCCACTCCCAGCCATATCCATATGGGATCTGCTTGTAAAATCGAATCTGGTCGTATCTTAATTTAAGTATTTATAAATGGACGATTTATTTATTTATATGTTGCAGTTGAAAAAATGAATAATATAGGTACGCGTATAACTCTTGCTGAACCGGCTGTGGCGTGAATCAAGAGGCGTGTGTTGTACGAGAGAAAGCGATTAAAAATTAAATTTGTCTACATCTATAAATAACCAGAACACACATGAACGCGCCTCCTGCCGATGACAGCGCGTACATAACAGACGAGCTGTGTAAGGTAATCTGACCTATATAGAATTATAGGGTCTAACCAAATGCGTGGACATTACCATTATTTTCACTTTGTTCAACTTGTAATTGACTTTTACGTGCAGGAATTCACGTTTTAATTCGTCCTTGGACTTTGTCAGGTACACGTATCCCTTGCCGAAACCGGAATTTACCGATTTCCCGGAATTGCACACGTCTCCGCCACCAAACACTGCATCACGATAGCACATATTAATGTCTGGTCTGGTGTAAGTATATAATGATCACGCGGGTCTTAAATTCAGAATGTACACACTCGCATCCGCACCCCCACGAGATTTCAAATCTAGGAACAAAAGCCTGGAGAAAAAGCCCCGTCATAGGTAAAAAACCTAACCTAAACTTTTAATTTGATAATCGGTTCACTCCAATTATAAAAATTAACAGAGTAAAATGGATTATTCTGAATGTAGAATATATGCTATAATATGTAATGCGTAAAAAATACGAAGACAACACAAGTGGTTAAAATGTTCTCTTAACACATTTTTAATGTATTCAAAATTGTAATACTATAATATGCCATAGTAGCTATAGTTCTTAGCATATATAATCAGACACTTGTGTTGTGTAATAGATACTTTTAACAATTATTACTTTAGTAAGTAAGTACTCAATTATTTAAAAGAAACATTATTGATCAAATATTCTATATACCTAGAAACTAAATAAGTTGGTATTTATTACATATAGGAACAACTGTAATAGATAAACGAACTTATAAACTATTAAAAACTTAGTTTTGTGAAAAGTAACCACCTATTCAACGTACCTACATCATACAACTACACATATTTATATTTTAGAGACCGAAGAATTTTCAATTGTTATGTACACATTAAAAAACGCACAGAACTCCCAGTTTTGATTGTAAGAAATTATGATAAACTTTGGAAACTGCCCATATTATTATGTTCCATGAAATTTTTAATGACCAATTTTTCCCTAATTTTGGCATGCGTAAAATGCGGAGTGATAAAACCAAAGCAATACAAATTAGAAACTAGCCTGTAAAAAACATGATAACACAATATCAGTTATATGACGAAAAAAGTCAGTGGCCTATCGGCCCAGCGAGGGGATATGCAGGTTTCCATATATAAGTTAGCAATACATACATAAAAAAAATCAGATGTACCATAATAGAGTCATTGAGCTCCGAGAACCTTCAGCTTAAACAGTGCGTCGTTATATAAACAATAGGTAGGTAGGTACAATGACAGACGTGGCGTAATTATTATTATTTCTCTACAGCTAACTCGGTTTTTTGTTTCTTATTAATCATGATGTACGACTGTTTGACGCAATAACCGGCAGGGAAGTTCATCCAAAGCTTTACTCACGCGGTGCAAGGTTGCAGACAAAAGTGACTTGCATGGGCCAGCACAGGGCCCAGTTCACTGACCAGTGTATAGAGTTCTTGCAATTGTCGTAGCTGTTCTGAAACGCAGCTTTGCACTTGTCGTCCGCCCGGTTGATAATGCCTGCAAACGGTATTAAAAAAAAACAATAACCACAACTACGTGCACAGATAACTTAAAAATTATCTAGATAAAATAACAGATGATACGTTGAAAATTTATCTAGATAAGGTAACAGATAAAAAAAAAAGCGGGTTCTATTTAGTGGGTGTTAGGTGTTACTTTGGGGCCTCAGAGACGGTCTGATCTTAAGCCTACCTGAATTATAAGACAAAAATATATGGACCCGATAATTTATTTTTCAACAAGCCACGGGGTCTTTTAATGCACGAGGCCCCTTTCCACTGCATAGCTCGAACCGGCTTCAAGCCGGTCCTGCCAGTATTAGTTGCAAAAAATCGAATTACGGCGCCTAACCTAACCTCTCGGGCACGTCGCGGTCGTCGTGAATGTACAACAACTCGATATGAGTATTTTATAGTGTTGTTATTGTATTTTTTTCCAATGGTTTTCAACTACACTAAAAATTTACTTGTGCAGGCGGATTGGTTGTATATTTCGCTAAAAAATTATGTTATGTAAATAATTTTCGTTTGTTTTTTACACACTCGTAGATGCTGATGTTGTGTATATTGTGTTCGTTTTGTTTCAATGAAAATTTAAATAAAGTCATGATTTAAACTTTAGAATATAAGTACTTTTCCCGAGCCGCGGCCGTTATGTTATATAGAACATGACAATTTTTTTATCGACTCGACGTGACGGTTTATTAATTATTATTTTTCGTTTTCAGTTGAACGTCTTAAAATTTGTACTACTATTCGTTGTTTTTATTGCTACCTACTACGCTTTTTAAACTGCTATTAGGACGACAGTATATATTACATAGTCAGAAATCCTCGCTGTAACTCGAATAAAAAAGTAATCAAAGTACAATTATTATTATATTCAGATCTCGAATATTGTTATTCCTACGGCTATTACGTATAAATTATAATAAAATATTGAACCCGTTTTTGTTATTAAATTGTGCATACTCTTCGAAATATACGCAGACTCTAATAATTATTATGGTGTGCTCCACGAGTCGATATAGTTTATAATCGTCACACCACCGCACAATAGTAGTTCATCTGTGTAATAATAATAATAATAATAATATGTTTACTAACCTTTGCACTTTCTGCGCAATTTATCTCTGTACTTTGTTTCCACTTCGCTCGGCTCCGGGATCTTGTACATATTTTTCGTGTGCTCCGACGATTTTGCACTGTACATTTTCGTCGGTCTCTAAAACAACAACACGACATTATGGGCTGCAGACTTGAGTCATACGACGCAGTGTACCGTTTAATTAAGTTTCGCTTGGAAACGATTAGATCGCATTGAAATCGGTTTGTGTGATATATGTATTGGATTAATGCGATGAATGCGCAAGTGTATTCATAGTATATAATAGATTATAGATTGGAGACCAAGCTCGTGTTAGAATAATACTGCATATTATAATGCATGTAGAATGTGCGAATTGCCAAAGATTACAAAGAACGTTTTTAAATTTTTGTTTTTCCACTAACGCAAACAAAACACTATATACCTACATAATATTATAATAATAATTGGTGGGATCTACCGAAACGCAGAAAAAATAATAGGTAACGTCGTAACGATATGTTATAAAGTATTATATTATTAGCTCCGACTTGTATTTATTGTCACTCGTCGTTGTGGCTCGCGATGCCTTTATTTTTGGAAACCACGTTATAGCGAGGTAAGCAAAGACCATTGTGTAACGTTGATCGATGAGAGAACGCCGAGTCGAAGCTCGGTGTTATCTAACAATTTAATAAACGCCAAAAGTCTAGGGAATATGGTTAAATGATAATTTCTATATATATCAGAAGCAGAAGGGTCATCTAAGTTAATTTTAATCAAAATTGAGGTTATGAAGTTTTCCTACGTACGAGTATAATTCTACATCAATAATTGTTCAAGCATTAAATATTTTTTGAAAAATTAGATTAAAACATAATGATCCAAGTTTGAAATGGTCTTCACTTTTCATTACGATGGACTAGGATCCAAGTGTAAATGGTTTAGTTTTAGATACTTTATCAATAACGGTGTGTCGATGTACATAATATGAACTTAGAATATATTTTAAACTCAAAAACTCTGTAAAAAAATATTGGATTCGAGTACAAAAGCATCAATTTCCTCTAGAGCAAAAATATCCATGTACTTTCTATCATAATAATAATGTTATTTACGTAATATCGCAATACCGTGAAACCACTCCTAACGGAAACTTCTAAATAGCTGACGCCTATTAAAAGTGGATGTTTTTTGGCAACAAACTTCAAACATTCTACAAACTGAACTCTTTGAATAAGTATTGAACATCTCCAAATAGCGGACAAAATTGCAGAGACTGAGAGTGTCCGGAATTTCAAGGTTTCACTAAATATTGTATAACATAGGTTAAATATTTTGGTAAAGAAAAATTTAATACCATATTATGTATACCTAGTTTTATTTAATACCTAAGTAATTGTAATAGGTGCATAACAAATTTACGTAAATAATGAAATTAGCAAAAAAATTTAAAAGTAATGGATATAGAGATTTCAGTTTTTTTTTATTTTTATTTAGCTTTAAGTAACAACTAATATAGCTCGACAATTATATAAGAGATTTCAGTTATTTGGTTCTCCCGAAAAGTTAAATTATGGACCACCTAACCTTTCTGTTTTTCAGGTACAGAATTCATATATAATAGTTATATTATGTACAGTGTACACAGCTCGCTAAATATGGAACGTTAACGTGACGTCAGTGACAAAAAGTTGTCGGCGTTTGTGCCAGTCGGATTTTGAATAATGGAATTTCGCTTTACAATATTAATAATATGCTGTAACGCTGTTATGTAATAAAATAAAATACGCCAACACGATGCTACATATATATATTTAGAAATTAACTTTTTTTAATTTTAATTTTAAATAGAGCAGAAAAATGTGAGAATTTTTTGTTTGGAATTCGTTACCTTTTGTAAATAAAATATTTAATTAAAAATAAAAAGTACCGCTGTACACGTTATTGTCACGAGTTTGCTTTAATCACATACAAAATGAGAACACGATTCGTAGACCTGGATATCTCGCTATAGCTATAATATATAACTAAACAAATTATATTATTATATATGAATACAATATACCTATATACATAATTTACGTATACATTATACCTACATAGTAAATACATTAAATACGATCGGCATACAGTACATAATAATATTATGCAATGATCGATAAATTACTCTTTTTGTATTAAAATTTGATAAAATCGGTTAAACTAATACTCGGATGTGAAAACTGAAAACACAAACAACAGCTGTTCAATGTCGCGGCTGAAAACCGAAATCCGTGAACGGTTCAAATGTGATTTTTATTAGTGTTTACTGTACACAATACGCACAGAGACAAAATAAATATTCTATTGTATGACACTTGATTGCTTTAAAAAAAAAAAAAGGTTTATCGCTTCAATGGCGGCGTAATACGAACTTTCAAAATCCGGACGCAACTAATAAAGAACGCTTTTAAATCCGTCTGAAATGTTATTATCTGCATAAGGAGAATATTATTTTAAAATCACTTTTTTACCCGCATACTAAAAACAATGCGTTTGGGCGAGTGCCTTATATTATTATTGTATTTGAGCGAGTATGATATACAATTTAAAATATAGAAGACACAATATTGTAAAGATTATACGATAAAAGTGTATTATTTTGTTTACGTGTATTGAACGTCTGAACGTTTAAAACATCTCTGTGACTTTGAAAACATTTTTAGCAATGGAACGTTTATAGCTATGCTCCTAATAATTTTTATCAATTATAAACATATTTCCAAACATAATATTATCACACGCCGGTCGTATATTCATTTTTGACATACAAATCTGAAGATCAATATTATACTTCTATTATAGTTCTATGTGGTTGGAAATCAAACAATTGTATGTTAATTTAATAGGAACAATTTTAAATGTGGGAAATTTTCATTAGAGTTTTGAAAAATCAGCTCGTGACGCAGCTCTTAATTATAGTTACCGGGTTGTAAATATCGACGTGTTGTCAGTTTCATTTAGCGCAATGTTATGGCTTGGGCAAATGTAAAAAAATAAAAGGTCTCCCAAGCACATTACACTTTTTTAAAATCACTCGCCCAAACGCATTATGCATAAAACATGCCCCCCCCCACACACATTGCAATTTTTACGAATTCATCCAAACGCAAACCGCTTTTTTATGTTTTATTTATTTATGTTTGTTTTGTTACGAACCATTTGCAGATCGTCCAAGTAGTCGTTTCTCTCGTGCAGTACGATATCGTCGTTGTCAAATTCGAATTCCTGTCGAATAGGATCTATCACGTCGTTGATAGAATTTATGGTATCTTTTATCTCGTTCGTTTCAGCCTGAAAATATTTACACAAACGCGATGACAATTTATGTCTTGTGTCGGTATTGGTTTACGACCACATATAACATTATTAAGACATCATAGCGATGAAAAAACGCCGTCTTGTCTTAATAATACACATTAATAACACATTTTGTGACGACGATTAAAGAACGGTTTCGAGTTGTTTTGCGATGTTTATTTTTAAACGGATCCGAATCACACAATAATTGAATATTATTTTCGGTGACCATCGTAAGTATAGATACATAATATTATAAAAAGTAAATAAGTACGAAAAATAGAATATATTAATATGCGAATATTAACTATCATAAAAAGTACGCCGATGTTATAGCATCAGCTATAGGTTTATTATTATTTTAAATTTTAATTAGGTACGATTTTTAATTATTTTACAACTATGCGGTGACAAAGAAAAATTCACATATTATGATTAAATTTTATCAGTAATTTATTTAACACTCTTTAAGGACTAAACATTTTCAAGTAGGTGGGTATAATACTATGAAAATCAATATTTTTTTACATTATATGACGAAAGTGTGTGGGAAACAATATCATATTGATGCATTGAGTAAATAAATTATAAATCACATACATCGCTAATAGTAATAATTATGTTTTTAAATTAACAAATATTAAACAACTTCACAACTTCACTAACAAAATCATTTAATCTAAAAACGTTATAGGTTTTATTATAATCATTAATAGTTTATCATTAACTTACGATTCAATTATCTTTTTCTTGAAGAAAATTTTACTTTGATTATGATTTATAATAGAATATGTTGTGGTTTGAAGGAAATTAATTTATAATATTAAATATTTTCCAGCGTATAAATATAATTTAATATCCGTATTTTGATGAAAAAAACATATTATGTGGGCCGTGGGGTGGATGTGAAATAAAAATTTGAATCGCGTTCGACGACAGACAATTACGTTTTCTTGGGATCCTTATATTAAACGATATTATAGCCCGCGCGTCATTCGAATTTCGTGAAAATCAACAAATATAGTAATATTGTATATCGTTTATTGTTTTTTTCTGTTTTTAATATTCACTATTTATTAATTTTTTTTGAAACAGAATTAAAAAATAAATTACAATTATTATTAAAAATCACAGCGTTTATAATCACACGTGAGACTATAGGTATTAGGATGCGTCCTAAAACGACCGAGTCGTCAAAAATAGCAATGGAAAAGATGTCCAGGTAAAATGTCGTCCTCAATGTACATTATGTCCTTTAACCTTAATGTATATTAGATACAGAATTATGTCAATGTTCCAAAATTGTGAGAGAATATTATGCCCTTTTACAAAAAAAGTAAAGAGAAAAACAAAACTAGTGAACAACAATTTAGTGTAATATTTACTATTTAGTATAAGTCTTGATATGAACTTATATGTCTTTCACCGTTATTATAGGTACCTAGGGGTACGCACTATTTCACTATCATCATGTTTCGGGTAGACCCAGGGTTTTAAATTTAAAATATTTCAAAATTGAAAATTTCACCCCCCCCTAAAATATTTTAAAGAAATATTGAAAAATATTTTTTTTTACATATGCAGTGGGACGTAGATGATATTACTATTTTAGTATTTATTAATTATTATTTATTATTATTACTCATATCTTATTTTGTAAACGAAACCTAAAGAACTGGTAGCATGATAAAGTAGGTTGAATATTTTCAACTATTTGCGGTATACCGATTATAGCAACATGTTCACCACACGTGGTTTACACGGAACTATCGGTGAATAGTTAAGTATAATATCCATTTGCAGTGGCCTAAATTGTTAGAGTTGCAATCAGTTTCCAGGTTAGACAGACTTGTGGGGGGCTTAGTCCTCCACACCCCCCTAAAAAGTTTTATTTTATTTTAAATATAACATTATAAGTAGTAAGTACACAATCTTACTTTCGACTTGGATATTTTTACAAGAAATTAGTCCATTTTAGCAAGCTGTCGAAACACTTTTATTTCTGAATCGTTCACGGATTAGAAATAAATACAAGTGTCCAAAAATTAATGAATATGTAAAAAACAAATAATAATTTTAAGCTATGAACATACAACAATGAAATACGTTTTTACTATTAGCATTCAGCTGCCATTGAGACTCGAGTCGGCCGATCACAATAAATACATATTGGTATATTAATAGAAAATGGTTCATAACAAAAATATAAATTAGTTAATTAATTAAATAATTATTGATATTTTCATTTTTTTGAACACTGTAATCGTGATTTTTGGGGTCGCAAAAAGATACTCTTGCAACTCTATGATTTTTTCAGGGGTCGCAAGTGCGACCCCGTGCGACCCCCAGTTTACGCCACTGTCCATTTGTATGAAAATTAGTAATTATCTATTAGTCATTTTTTACTTGAATTTTAAGGTAAAAGTATTTTATAAATTCTCGCAGGTTCAAGTAAATTAATTAAAAAGCTATTCACTGATATGCAAATCCCATTATTCTGTGTAGTAGAATATTATATTGAAATATCACCGAAATCTGATTAATGATGTTAGTAAATTACAAGTTTTTTTTTACACAGGTACTTGATGTATATCGCTGACTAAAGTAAACAACAAAATACACAAAAGTCAACAAAAAGATAAAAAAAAAACACTCATTTACACACCGCAGATCAAAGGAGCCGTTTGGGTTAATAATTAACTGACAGAAACAGAAATCGTATTTTGTGTTTTTCGGCAGAATTTTTTTGTGCGTCGGGATAACGTCTCGTTCATGTAATATTATATGCTCTGATATTATATGCTCCGACTTTGGTCTTGTGAAATGTGCATTGGATTGTGCATACGATGTTTATCCGATGGCTGCCGTCTTTGTCGACAAACAGACATTTTTCAATAACGAATATCATATTATATATTTTATTAAATATGGCTAAGAGGCCAAAAGTTGTATGTCCAAGTTTTCTCGAAATTATTTTATAAATCCACTGGGTTAAGTTGGGTCGTTTTCTTCATTTGGCCAAACATTAGGAGTCAATATCATAATTAAAACATGTTTTTTTAGCGCTTTAATTGTTGTGTATTTAGCGCAAGATAGGTTTTTTAGTGCACAGTAATTAATAATACAAGTCCTAAATTAATGAGACTTACAATAAATATTTTATCGTGATTTAAATATTAAGTGAAAAATTATACTAAAAAGTCCCGACTCTTTACTTTTATCTAAAATTCTGAAACAACTCAGTCAATTAATTTGATTTTTAAATAATTATTAAATTAACAATTTTTAATATGTCCATCGTAGAAATATATTATAATGTTGCCATTTAAAACAAGTCCTATTTAAGTTAAAAAGAGACATTATAATTACGTTGAAAAAAATTCTAAGACCTAAAAGTAGTCATATGTATTGGAATGTACTATATTGAATAATTTCCAAATAAATCAGTCATATATATAACACTGAAAAACAAAAAAACTACAACACAAATTATTTGGTTTAAAATAATTGATAATTCTAAGACGGCTCTCCTGTAAAATCGAGTGTTTGTGACGTTCACATTTTGGCTTCCTTAGCGATCGAGTTAAGTACCTACTAATAAATATGTCGTATACGTCTCGGGCACACACTTTGGCCGGGGTCGGAGATCGTAAACGACCAGAGGCTTTGCACATTTCCCCACAATTTTTGAGACGCGTTCGTCTCGAACGTCGCTTCCTCTGAGTATTATTAATAAAGGCGTATAAAATATCAAACGGAATAATAATGTATTATTATGTACTACGACAGTCGCGGTAATGGCGGCGTATATCGAAGGGATAAAAAGCCATTATTCACTAAAGAAACGCATCCGGGCCGAGAGGCAACCCGGAATATTTAACATCCGCCGTACTTGGACGAACTTATACTTTTTGTTGTATTTTTTTTATATTTTATTAAGTTCCCAGAAAAACTGCAGAGATGTTGCAAGAATCGTCGTCGTCGTATACGCACGTAAACGTGAATATTGTATGCGCCACGTGAATTTATTATATTGGATAGTATATATTATTATTATATCGCAAGTCGTATACAACGGAGTCTTTGAAGTTTTCACTTACATTATAATATTGTATTATAATAATATACTGTTTAATATATTGTATACATTAGATCGACGTAGGTACACTCTTAGGTCAAAAGTTTTTTGAAAGTAAACACACAAAAGCTATAAGATTGTGACTTATTTTTCGTTACGTTTTGGCGGTGCTGTGTAATGAAATTTACATTTGAGCTCTATGAGATTCTGTAATTTTTGAGAAAAACTTTTACCAAAAATGAACATTATTTATAGTATTATATTTAATTGCATAGTCATTTCGATGTCTCAAAAATACACAATCTTAAAAACAAAATTCGTTTTACTCGGAAAATATGTACTACTCTACATTTTGGTCAAATAACAAATGTATAAAAGTGGTATGTTATAGTTACACAGTGGTTTTATAATTTTATTTGAAATAAATTAGGGTTCTAAAATTTTATGAAATCTAACCATGTAAAAAAAATTATGTTTCAATATTTCAAGATGGGTGAAATTTCTGAGTTTGAAATATTTCAAAGTGGAAATTTCATGTGAAATATTTCATATACAAAATCCTATAGACCAGTCATTCTTAAAGTGGGTCATAGCGCCCCCTTGTGGGCGTTGGTAGTCTTCAGGGGGGCGGTAGGATGCCCAAAGGAATTTTGGGGGCGATACAATTTTTTTTATATATTATTACTTTTAAGTATGAAATACTATGAAAAGTATGCGTTGTAATTGCTTGTAAAAGCTAATTTAAAATTTATGTTAGCACTCAGAAATAAGATATAGCATATTTATATATTATAAATTGTAATATCTGTTTTTAAAATACATAACAGACGGTAATTTAAGTAATTGGAGCGATTCGTTTTTGAAAACCGATTTTGAAAATAAAATTATTTTTTATCACTGTGGTGGTTAGGTATTTGCGTTTACAAAAGTACGGACAAGTACAAAGCACACGCGTGAGGTGCATATTATATTAGAGATTTTTTTACAAGCTTCGGTTGCATTTAAGTTATACCATGTTTACAAGACGTAGTGATTTGAGTACAGCTGATTTAATACTAATGTACAAGAAATATTTAATTAACTGCAAATAATCGAATTGCCTGTAACTACTCTCACAGAGGTTTTGCGGAAGGAAAAACACGGTCCGGACGAAAGATCAATCAATGTCTCGCACACACGAGACAGCCAATGGCAGCAGACACGATTCGAGTTTTAAACTTTGATCGAGCAGGTGGGTTAAATTTATTTCCTCTGTAGCTCGGTTCGGTCGGTTCGATAAGTGAATTATTTAAGTTTGTGTGTACGTTTACCGAAGAATTTTAGCTATCGCGTAAATGATTAACGCGCTTTATTTTCCAATATATGCGAATAATTATCTGCTATAAGCTACCCAGCACAATATTGCATCTTCGAGAGATTAAAAAATATGTTAAATTTACTGACGATCGATTGCTAATGTTTATTAAAGAGTTTCCCCCAATCACATCATGATACTCAAACCCAAATTTAACTCGTTAAACGACCCAGTTCTGGGAGTTTCAACAAGTATGAAAATATCAACTTCAAGACGCATTGATTTGGTTATAATATACGTATAATAAACAATTTATTGTACTTTATTACTGCTGTTATTATATTAATAGATAGTAGTTGTTTATTGTTTTATTTTTATTACGTAATAGTTGTTATATTTTATTGTTTTAAAGTATAAATATGGGAAAGATATTAATTATGTTGTTTGCACGATAATATCTGTATAGAGTTTTAAATTCAATATTATAACAACCGACGGACGCGTATACGTGACTTGCGTCAGAAATCACAGGTACAAAAGAAAAAAAATTATGGGATTCAAAAAAAGGTTATTCATTAATTGCGACGGACGATATTATCGAAGTACCTAATACCAAAAATGTTATAATTTAATTAAGCATAAAAGTTAAAAATAAACAATATTTTTTGAATTTTTGAAACTTCTACAAGTACAAACATACTAATAAGTAATAATAATAATATAATACCCATATTGAAACGAATAGTTTTCGAAAATAACATACACTATATAGAAAATATTGAAACAAAAGTCAAACGTTGAAGATATTAAGAAATAAAATAGGTTTATAAAAACAGCACTAACAATATGTTCCAATTTGTGAAATCAGTATATAACTTACCATTACAAATAATGAAACAATTTAATAATGAACCATGAACGTATTTATCTCAAGATATATTTTAGATTCATTTTTTTCAATAATAGCTCATTTATTTCAACCAAGAAAATTTAGAAATTGTACACTTAAACATGAAATTGTATTGAACAATTTTCAAAATTAATTTTATTTGTATTTTTTCTATACGATTTAATTTGACTAACTTTTAACAAAAAGAGATTTTGTATACAAAAATATTATAGTTAATTAAAGTGAACGTTTTCGTTTTACCGATGTATAGGTATAACCCGCTGTGTATACGGCTGCTGCTGAAATCGATTATCGGGTGTGTGAAATTTGGCCTCAAAACTCGATAATAGTATCAAAGGTGTACATATAAACCTAAATTCGGGTATTTTTTTTTTATATATATTATTATAAATCATATTATTAATTACTTTAATACTATTTTATATACCTTGAGGTTGAACAGCGCTTCCTGGAACGGTTTGAACATGAGTTCATATCGGACCTTGGTCAAATTATACACTAGCGCACTGGAACAGGTGAACACTCTGATCACTTCGGACCCGTTTCTCATTATGTTGTTCAGAGGGCCGGCCATAACGTACGCAAACACCATGGTCACCAGCACGCGTTGGCCGGACTTGTCACAGAACGTCGGCATCGCTAAAAGTCCCAGACACCGAACCTGTTGTACAAAGTGTTATAAGTAATTAAAAAAAGTTTTAGCAGTAGTTTGAATTTTTTTTTTTAAATTTACATTTCAATAAAACTATTTCTAGAACACACGAACTACAACGCTTTCAATGTATTTTCAATTTTTATTTTTTTTTTATTACTACCTATTTATAGAAGTCAGCAGGTGGCAAACAGCAGTTGCTGTTACTTTTTTTCACAATGTTAGTTTATTCGAACACCGACGTGTATAATTAATGCGAAATGAATATTTACTTAGTCGTGAAAAATTAAATTGATACTAAAAATATACGCATATTATATAATATATTATATATATATATATCAGTTTTTGAGAGTGCTGAGCTCCTCTAAACCCAAAATAAGCACTGCACTTGCAATTTGTTTGTATACAAAATATATTAAATAGTATTCAAAAGCTGTAACTTAATTGAAATAATTAAATTATAGGAAAAACGTTGAAGTTAAAAAGTATTGCGTGGTAAAATGAACGCATTGAAATTCAGAAGTAAGTGTAATAACTAAGGCTGAGATTTCGATGCACATTTCATTTTTTTACAAATCTTTTTGGTCGTTTTATAACATATTCGTTTCATGTATTTTCAAATAAAAAACTTTTTATTTTGAATATTATGACAATTTAAAATTTTTAGGTAATTTTTTATTGAAGTTTTTAAGGTATATCACCTTTAAATCAGTTTTTTTAAAATTGAATTTTCAGATTTTTACTTAAAAGCAAAATTTTAATAGCTAACAAGGTTTTTATCCGATCGAATATTATTAATCGTAGTTTTTCGAACGGACCCGTACGACGTTAACATTTTTTTTACAAGTGGTGACGGAAAATTAAATGAGAATAATTCTTTTTTTCAGATGAAAAGTTCATGTAGAAGACTTGAAACTGTGCACGTTCTGGAACTTTTTATTTAAAATTTATTTTTTGCTTTAAGATTTGTGTAAAATAAAAAAATTAAGTGCAATTATTTTTAGGTGCATTATTTTGAATTTTTAGGGCATAATATCATTTTTTCAGCACTTTTTTTGGGTATTTGTAGGGCATTACATTTCCAGCCCTAAAAATAACTTAAAAACTTATAAAATAACATGGTACCTAGGTACCTATTGTACTATGAAACTCAATAATTACGAATCTGTTCTTTGTGGTTCATATTAGTATTATAAATACAGTAAGATTAAACATAGTAAATTAATTATTATGTATTAAAGTTTAAACAATGAGTATTTAATCATGTTTAAAAACAATTTTAAAGTAATTTAAACTATTTTTAAATAGTTAAGAAATAAGAATAATTATGATTGGTGATAACTTATAACGAATGCAATATTTATAAAGTTGTATTCAAACTATTTTTTTTTTATTGTTATTTATTAATATTTTATAATTATATAAAAAGTTAATTTAGCATACTGTTCTAGTTTTTAGTGCCTATTAATCATAGTCATGCATATTTCAGTGTACAGTGGTTTTTTCTACTATAAAGTATGAGGCACAGTAATATTATTTTAATATTACACCAACGTATAGTAAATATTTGCCACTGTAGTGTCGCGAAAAAATGTATATTTATGTTATTTAGTAGGTACCTACATTAAAAGTTATTATTTGGTACTATTATACTATGAGATACAAACATTTTATAACATTTTATACATAAATAAAAAATGCATTTGGTTCTATACGAAAGTTTAATTTTCTATTACTTAGGTAAGTATAAATACATTAGTCATTATTTGAATAAATTAAAAAAATGTTGAATCAAATAAATATAATATGTAGGTATAATATAATACAATTTATTATTTTATTATTATTTTATACTAACCAGGAAGGAACACATTTAATAATAGTAAGGTATTTTGATCTATAATCATTGTAGTCAACGGCACCGAACAATATATTTTTTTTTATTGTGGTTAGGGAAATAGCTTTCCCCTGTCAATATACTTAGTGTAAGCTCATGTAAGGGTAGGGGCATGTAACTCATTAGGTTTTCCCCAAATGTGACTAAAAGAAGTGTGTCATTGTGCGATAGGGCTGCACAAGAAGCCGGTGGACGAGTGTGAGCGTGTATGTGTGTGTGTGCACGAGCGGCGACCTACACGCAACCCGTCGGTGTGTTTGACTGTCTCTGATTTATGTAACCTGTAACCTTCAGGGAGAGTGGACTGTATATTAGATAAACTGTTGATTCAAATACGACGAATTATTGTGGTACCTAAGATGATGAGTGTAAGGTGACCAGAAACAAACAACGCTTTTCATTTAAGTAAACAGTGTACAGAACAATATATATTTTAAGCGTGCTCTGCAGAATAATGATCTTACGTACTAGTGTTAGTAAATACATGAGCGCGATCACAGACCGATCGGCTAAAAACAATAAATGACAAACAAATTATTAACACGTCGGAGACGTTGACAAAAAAATAATAATAATACACTGAGGTGATAACGGGTGTACGACCTGATACCGGATGGTCTGTGTTGATAACACGACGATGGTGCTGCAGTTGCACTGGACGACGACGGGGGGCTGGAACGTACCACTTGCACTACTGTCGAATCCGACGAAATGGTCGACAGGAACAACGTGTGCGTGCGCACGGTAGTCAACGGTTATGTTGAGATGGTCCAAAACTGGACGGCACGGGCGTTGATCGAGATGATCGAAACGCGATACTTGCCGGTCGCGGGATTTTGGACATGCAAATACTAGCAACGCGTGCACGTTCGTTGTCGCGGAGTGGGACGCGGTTCAAACGACAACAAAACTAACGGACAGCGGTTCGCACTGCGTAAAAACGGGCGGGCGGAACACGCGGTCGCGCGAATGAGCGGGGATTCGGCACAGGCGGCCGTAAACTCGAATCGTGGACACAGGGACGTGCACGACGAGTCGGTGAGCACGAGGGCTCAGTTGCACGGGGGCAACAAAAAAAACAACGGAACGTTCAAACGGCGACGACGCACCGGTTCGCGATAAAGCATACGGCTTTTGCTATGCTTGCCTAGACGGCTGGTAAACGACAAGACGAATGCACGGCGGCGCGTGCCGGTTCGCGATAAAGCATACGGCTTTTGCTATGCTTGCCTAGACGGCTGGTAAACGACAAGACGAATGCACGGCGGCGCGTGCCGGTTCGCGATAAAGCATACGGCTTTTGCTATGCTTGCCTAGACGGCTGGTAAACGACAAGACGAATGCACGGCGGCGCGTGCCGGTTCGCTCGAGGCGAGACCGTTCCCTCTCCGGGGGTACAAAGGTTAAAAGTTGGTCGCCGCTGACCAGGGTGGCCAACTGGTGACACGGAACGTGACGGTCACGACGCGCTAAAAGTGCCGTACTGAATTTGGTATCCAACATTTCCTCCCCACGTTGAAAGACCCAGGTGTCTTTCAAGAAAACACAAGACTTGAAGTTGTAATTGGCAATATTGACCAGGTCGTACACTTACAAAGGTCGCGAAAAACATAACATAAAATAACATATTGGAATAATACATGAGAATAAATAAATCATAGATATAGGGGACCTAACACTCATCACCTCTACTAACATTAACAGAAAAAGAATATGTGGCTATAGCACAAGAAAATATATGTACATGTGGTAACTAAAAGGAACAGGTTCAGGGTTCGATCGGAAGACTGACAAGTTTGACGACGGGGCGCTTGTAAACGCCGTCCTGAGTGCGTACGGAAACAACGCGCACAACGTCATCAGACCCCGGGTGCACTTCGGTAACGCGACCGAGCCGCCAATCAGTTGGTTGCCGATTCGGTGCTTCGACGACGACCATATCGCCGACCTTCAGATTTGGGGAAGACTTGTGCCATTTCGATCGAGTCTGCAACGACGTCAGATACTCGCGAGACCATCTCTTCCAATAAGATTGGTGGCATTGACGTATTAGTTGCCATCGATTCAGCCTATTAATCTTGATGTCGGTAGTGTCGGGTTCTGGTAGTGCGTGGATAGGTTCCCCGATCAAGAAGTGCCCCGGAGTCAAAGCGCTTAAATCGTGCGGGTCGGATGACGCTGGCGTGATTGGTCGAGAATTGAGGATGCCCTCGATCCGGGTAATCAGAGTATGAAATTCTTCGAAGGTGAGGATCTGTTGGCCAATGACGTGTTTGAGATGGACCTTGGTACTCTTAATGCCAGCCTCCCAAATTCCGCCAAAATGCGGTGCGGCAGGAGGGTTAAAATGCCAAGTACAACTTAGGTGCGACGTAAGGTAATTCTGAGTTTCGGCATCGCGGAACAATGTTTTCAATTGACGAGCGGCGCCAACATAATTTGTACCGCAATCGGAATATAAATTAGTTGGGATACCACGTCGTGCGACGAAGCGGTCCAACGCCGCGAGGAACGCGTCGGCGCTCAAATCCGACACGATTTCCAGATGAACTGCCTTTACAGACATGCATACGAATAATGCTAAGTAAATTTTAACGGTCTTTGCGTTTCGGCGCCGATGCTCCTTCACGAAAAACGGTCCTCCGTAATCCGTTCCAACATGGGAAAACGGACGATAGGATTGTACACGGTACGATGGCAAGTCGGCCATGATTGGCTGAGGACGTACAGCCCTATGACGTGTACACGTGACGCATGAGTAAATAACACGTCTAACCGCTGCTCGGCCCGACATGATCCAAAACCTTTGACCCAACATCGATAGCACTAACTTGGACCCACCGTGCAAAAATGATAAATGGTAATGGCGAATGATCAAGTCTGTGAGATGTGACGAACGTGGCAGAAGCATAGGGTGTTTAGCATCAGGACTAATGTTGGCAAATCGCAAGCGGCCCCCGACTCGTACAATATGATTATCATCGATGTAAGGCGCGAGTTGTGCCAGTGACGGCGGTGTGACTGAAGATTGTCTTTTCGACATTTGAATCAAATCCGCAAAGTAATGAGATTGAGTACGTTGTACAGCAACTGCTAATGACTGTTCTCGTTCAGCGTACGTAATCGGACCAACCCGGATTGGCTGTCGTCGTAAACGATGACGTAAATAACGGAGGACATAGGACCATACCCGCAACATTTTCCCTAGCGACGAATATTGGCCTATAAACTGTAGTGACAACGGCTGAACATGGACAGCTAACGTCGAGAGGACATTACTTCGAGTCTCCGGCAGTTGATCAGGACGTAGCGGTGTGAACTTTGACTCTGGCCAAAGCTCTTCTGGTTGTCGCAAAAACTCTGGGCCATTCCAATAGATATCCGTAGATGTTGCAGCCCGGGGTAGGAGTCCGCGGGAAGCAGGGTCCGCGGGATTCTGGGCGGTTGACACATGAACCCACTTGCAGTCAGGAAGAAGCTGGTGGATTTTTGCGACCCGGTTGGTGATAAAGATCTTGAAGTATTTTTGGTCCGACGTCAACCATGACAGGACGATGGATGAATCGGTCCAGGCGCGAAGACTAGTTATGGAGATCTCGGACGACAGAACGTGATGGACATGGTGCATCGTCTGTGCCAGCAATAACGCCCCACACAGTTCCAAACGCGGTATAGATAGGGAATCATCAGCAACGGCACTCTTGAGAGGGGCAACTTTAGTTTTACACGTAATGAATTTAACTGATATGTCTCCTGCAGCGTCAACACTGCGCAAATAAATAGTGGCCGCGTAGCCTTTGATGGACGCATCCGCGAAGCCCAACAACTGAATATATCGCTGACGCACAACCGGAATGTAACGAGGGATAGACAAATCAAATACATCGGTTAACTCTAAACAAAATTGACGCCATGAGCGCAATAATTCGTCGGGCAGAGGGTCATCCCACCCAAGTTGGCTGCACCACAACGACTGCATAAAACATTTGGCCCACAGTAACAACGGGCCCAGCGCGCCTATAGGATCGAACAGACGTGCTATGACTGAGAGAACTTGGCGTTTTGTCGAGGAAATTTGTTGGGTTCGGGTATGGTAAGCGAAGGTGTCCGAATTCGTATTCCAATGGAGACCTAGGACCTTGACCGACTGTTCGTCCTGCGGGTCAAATGATACGGAATCTATTCGGTCGTCAGGGTGGAGAGATTCGAGCACGAGGGCACTATTGCTCGTCCATTTGCTCAACTCACACGCTCCCTCTTGAAGCAGGCCGACAATATCGCACTTACGACGCAATAATTGCTCTTCGGTGTCGGAACCGATAACAATATCGTCAACATAAGCAGCCTGAGTGAGGACACCCTTGGCCAACGGGAAACGGTGACCTTCTTGCGCATCGAGTTCATGTAAACACCGAATCGCAAGGTACGGTGCACAGTTAAGGCCATACGTGACGGTGCATAACTGAAATTCTTGAAGGTCGTCAGTGGGGGAGTCGCGCCAGAATACGTGTTGAAAAACGCGATCTTCTGGGCAGATTAGAATCTGCCGATACATCTTGACAATATCAGCTGTCAAAATATATTTGTGCAATCGGCAGCGAAGTAAAATGTCCCGCAGATCGATTTGCAATTTGGGACCGGTGCATAGAACATCGTTCAGAGAACGACCAGACGAGGAAGTTGAAGAAGCGTCGAAGACTACTCGTATTTTTTCCATGTCTCCGTCGGCCTTCAGCACTGCATGGTGCGGAATAAAATATTTTCCCGGCTCAGGAGCCAGCACCATGTGACCTAACGTTCGGTATGTCGACATGAATTTCCGATAGGCGGTGTAGAGCACAGAATCCTTGACTAAACGTCTCTCAAGGTTGTAAAAACGTTTCAATGCAATCGACCGAGAATCACCGAGATTGTGGTTTGGCGATGCATGATCATCGACTGTACGAAAGAACAAATCGCGAAATGGTAACGCGACGCAGAAGCGACCTGAAGCATCCCTAGAAGTAGATTTCTGGAAATATTGTTCACACCACTGGTCCTCCGTGGTCGGCGACGGTGGTGCGGCGGGTTCTTCGACAGCCCAGAAACTTTGTATTAAATCCCCGATTGACGGAGATACGGCGATGGTCAACGTAGTTACAGGTGGCGGCTTCAATGTAGCGAATGACCCGAAAACGATCCAACCGAGTTGGGTGTCTAAGGCCGAAGGGAGGCCGGGGTGATGCTCGACGCCGGCGTGCGGGCGGACTAGACTCGGTAAAATATCGGCGCCGAATAGTGCGTCGACGCGAGACGGAATGTCAAAATTGTTGTCAGCGAGGCGAAGGTGCTGGTACTTGGAGCGCACGCTCGCTGGTAACCGAACTGAAGGCATGGCAGATGTGATCTGTTTTAGAATAACTAGTTCAACTGACGGAAATAAATAATCTGAATTAAATCGTGAAGAGAATTGACAGCTTGTTACACCTTGGACTTGTGATATTGGACTTTGTGCGAAACCTACGATGTCGGACTTGTATCCACGTTTCGAGAGTCCAAGCCGCGCTGCACATTCACTAGTCATGGCCGAAATCTGCGAACCACTATCGAGCAGCACGCGTACGCAACGCACTTGGTCCCAAACGTCTTTAACATGAACAATCACGGTACCCAATACGACAGTGGAATTGGTGCAGGCGGCACCGACGAATGCACTGGAACTGCCACTCGACGTGGTTGGTTGCGAAATTGGATTAATATTCTGAATATTGTTGTCATCTTGTTCGCGATGTAGCAAGGTGTTATGACGCTTACTTTTGCACGACGAACAGACCTTCGTTGATGGACAAGCGTTGACCATATGAGTCGGACTTAAACACGCAAAGCACAATTTACGAGCTAATACAACCTCTCGTCGTTTATCAATAGTCATTCCGGCGAACTTCGGACATTGATATATTCTGTGATCGGCCTTATCACAACATAAACAATTCCTAGACTTAGATTTAGTCGAAGTAGACATAGTAGCGGCGAACACTGATTTAGTCGATTTGGTTTGTTTTCCGCGAACATCCGGTTTATCGAACGGTTTATCGTTGCGGCCGTCTTTCTTGGAATTTTTAAGATTTTCTAAAATCTTACATCGATGCTGCACAAACTTTAATAATTCATCAAAATTCGGAATGGTTGATTGCGACGCACTGGCTTCGAATAGTTGTAACGTCGTCGAGTCAAGAACGCGAGATCCCATATGAAATAACAAAAAACTGGAAAGGTCGTTGACACCGAGCGATTTGATTATTGATACATTTTCATTAAATACATTTACGAACTCGATTAACGCCGGCAATGATTCATGAGCGATTGGTTTAAATGCGAATAGTTTGTCTAGATGAGCAGAAGCTAGCAAACGTTTATTGTCGAACCGCTCAGATAGCGCGTTCCACGCGATCGTGTAATTATTCGCGGACAACGGTATAGATTTGATAGTAGCCAACGCCGGACCAGATAAACATGACAGTAGATAATGAAAGCGCTCCGCGTCGCCTATGCTGGTATTATCATGTACGAGTGATATATATACATCACGGAACGACCGCCACGAAAGTAAACTACCGTCGAACATAGGTAATTGAATTTTAGGTAACGGAACAAACTGTTGCGGAACAGTTAACGTGGACGTCGAAGATGACGATTTGCAACTCGAAGTGTCAGTCGCGACTATTGTTTTTATTTCGAATCGCAAGGTTTCCATCCGCGTAGTAACGAGGCGATCGACCTGATCAAACTCGGTTACACGATCGAGGTCAATTAACGCATTAATAATGATATCTTGTTGTTGAACAAACTGCCGAACGAAATTTTCGAGATCCTCAGCGCGAATACTTAACGATGGTAGTTTGCTGGCATCGAGTCGAACATCCATCGCTGTCGCGTGAATACCTTCGATCGATTTCAACGCGCAATCACGTTTGACGCGCGCTCGCGTTAGGACAACATTGGGAGATTCGACCTTTGGAGGCATGACGAACCGAAATATAAAAACAACGACAATCAAACGAAAACAAAACTAATCCGGTTCGAAGGACCAAACAATGTGCGATAGGGCTGCACAAGAAGCCGGTGGACGAGTGTGAGCGTGTATGTGTGTGTGTGCACGAGCGGCGACCTACACGCAACCCGTCGGTGTGTTTGACTGTCTCTGATTTATGTAACCTGTAACCTTCAGGGAGAGTGGACTGTATATTAGATAAACTGTTGATTCAAATACGACGAATTATTGTGGTACCTAAGATGATGAGTGTAAGGTGACCAGAAACAAACAACGCTTTTCATTTAAGTAAACAGTGTACAGAACAATATATATTTTAAGCGTGCTCTGCAGAATAATGATCTTACGTACTAGTGTTAGTAAATACATGAGCGCGATCACAGACCGATCGGCTAAAAACAATAAATGACAAACAAATTATTAACACGTCGGAGACGTTGACAAAAAAATAATAATAATACACTGAGGTGATAACGGGTGTACGACCTGATACCGGATGGTCTGTGTTGATAACACGACGATGGTGCTGCAGTTGCACTGGACGACGACGGGGGGCTGGAACGTACCACTTGCACTACTGTCGAATCCGACGAAATGGTCGACAGGAACAACGTGTGCGTGCGCACGGTAGTCAACGGTTATGTTGAGATGGTCCAAAACTGGACGGCACGGGCGTTGATCGAGATGATCGAAACGCGATACTTGCCGGTCGCGGGATTTTGGACATGCAAATACTAGCAACGCGTGCACGTTCGTTGTCGCGGAGTGGGACGCGGTTCAAACGACAACAAAACTAACGGACAGCGGTTCGCACTGCGTAAAAACGGGCGGGCGGAACACGCGGTCGCGCGAATGAGCGGGGATTCGGCACAGGCGGCCGTAAACTCGAATCGTGGACACAGGGACGTGCACGACGAGTCGGTGAGCACGAGGGCTCAGTTGCACGGGGGCAACAAAAAAAACAACGGAACGTTCAAACGGCGACGACGCACCGGTTCGCGATAAAGCATACGGCTTTTGCTATGCTTGCCTAGACGGCTGGTAAACGACAAGACGAATGCACGGCGGCGCGTGCCGGTTCGCGATAAAGCATACGGCTTTTGCTATGCTTGCCTAGACGGCTGGTAAACGACAAGACGAATGCACGGCGGCGCGTGCCGGTTCGCGATAAAGCATACGGCTTTTGCTATGCTTGCCTAGACGGCTGGTAAACGACAAGACGAATGCACGGCGGCGCGTGCCGGTTCGCTCGAGGCGAGACCGTTCCCTCTCCGGGGGTACAAAGGTTAAAAGTTGGTCGCCGCTGACCAGGGTGGCCAACTGGTGACACGGAACGTGACGGTCACGACGCGCTAAAAGTGCCGTACTGAATTTGGTATCCAACAGTCATACTTTGGTTTAGCGATCCCGATTAAAGTCTTATACACCAAAAATCTTGGTGGAAACATAATTATTTTCAAGATGTAACGTAAGCATCAAAATTACTTGCAACCATATATTTTAAAGTACTTTAATGTCATATTTATTTACTCGTTTTTTCACATTACGTACAAGACGTTTTTTTAAATTTAGACATCAATAAACAGATATATAGTAGATAAGACGAGAAAACAATCAATAAAAAGAATTTATAAAACAAGAAAAAGTAACAAAATAGACAAAAATATTATTTTTGCACTTGGCGAGTTGCGAGAAAGTCGCTCAAGCTAAAATAGCTTCGAAGTAATCGATATACTGATTAGGTAATGTCAGTTAAGTTCGAGACCTAAATTCAACATTTTTAATTCCAGTTTTTTAAATAATTAGTAAGTGATTTATTTGTGAGTATTTTTAAACATAAATTAGTAATTTGTAAGTTTAGCCTTTTTCACTTATCCACAAAAGTTTATATTGTGGCTAACTTAATCGAAACTGTGTTAGTCATCCTTCAAAATTAAGTCAGTTGTGCTCCATACGCTTTTCCAGTAGCAGTCACCGTGGAACAAATAATCTCTTTGTACGCACAACAATTACGACGTATATTCTTACAGTAAATGAAAGTATTAAAATAAAAATAAATCATGGACTGCAAATGGACACCCTCGCATCCCATAAATCAGAATAGTCACATTAATACAACCTACTTAGTAGTATTTGACGCTTTTAGATGTTTTTAATTTTTTTTTTAATTAAAACGATATGTTCGAAACAGAACAAAACTATTTTCAATGAAAATAACTTTTCATGTATTCAAATGAAAAAATATATCAATTCTGAATTTGAAGTGCTCTCTCTATGACGTATTTTGCGATTATAATATTGCGCATTACAATAATAATATTATAATCTTTATTGTTGCTGCGTATGATGGTTATAAGTTATAACGTTCCACAAAAGGGATGTTTTCTTTGAGATGATTTTATTTATTTGGTTTTTTGTTACAAGTGGATCGTTTTTTTAACGACTGTTATTATTTGGACGTTATCGAGTAGGTACTTATACTATGATTATTAAAATTCGTGACAGAACGTCGACGTGTCAGCACAGAAATATAAGTTGTGTTTCTCAACAATGTTTATATTTTGATTTGATAAAGCTTGTATTTCTTGAACGTCTACATCATACTTGTAAGAAAAAATTCGTTTTGGATTATTTATTTATACGACACGTGTCACGTTATTAAATCAATGTACAAACTATCGATCAGTATAGAATATAATATTCCAACTACAATATTTTATTATGTAGGTTGTAAGTACATCGTGTGTAGAAGACAGACATTTCGGTTCGGTGCCTGTCCGGACGGATCGTTACACCACGAAGATATTCCTCTGATCCCCTGGATTCATTTAAAGTCATAGTTTTTTTTGTGCATATTAAATGAGAATTCACTGGGTTTAAAAATAATGTACCGTTTTATTTTATATCGTGCCCCCGACCACGGATTTGCCATATTATATAACCATCATCGGTTTAAAAAGCCGTTAAATTATGTTGTTGAAACAATATTACCTAGGTCATAGGTTCTTAACCTTTTCTGGGACATGGGCCCCTTCCATTTATAAAGTATAATCACGGGCATATATCCGGAATAACATTTTTATTTTTATAAATTTTTAATGACAATATTCTTTGAGTTAATACATTATTAAATTATTGTGAATAATCACTTATTTTATAGTTTGAATATTTTATAAATACAAGTTTCAATGTGATATTTGCTATGTTTAGACTGCATTATTGCTTTAAAACTACTCCAGTGGACCATCAGAACCGCGAACCTACGACCTAGGAACTATAATTATTATGTACGTCGACAAAACAAGGGTAACTCATAATTATATTATACTATTATGGGTACGAATCTATATACATTTGAATAAAATCAAATTTTTAGTAAACTACTTAGTCTTCAATTAGATCTAGACTACAACCAACAGACAGTTAGATTTGGACAGCTTATTCGTAACTCAATATATTCAGAATAAAAAAGCAATATTAATTAACATGAATATGTTTTTGGGATGGATAAAACTTTTTTTTTTCTGACTGTAACCGAGTTCGGGTAACGCTTTGTTTATAAATGGTTGCCATTGGTTACATAATATATTTTGGCTATTTTTTTGTACTACGACTAGTGTTACATTTATAATAAAATAAATGTAGATACGATGACTAAAAGTAAAGTAAATTATATTATATTATAGTTTATTAAGATAAAATAATTATTAAGACTAAAAATGAAGAATGTATAGTTTGTTTTGGAAATGATTTGCTTAAACCTAGGTATACTTTAGAAATTATGATTTCTAACGCTAAACGCCAGAGGGCTTTCAAAGAACGAAAACGTGGATGATGTCTAGTTCCTTGTTATTCCCCAAAAACACATATTTTATGATTCATAGATTTTCCCCAAAGAGGAAAAATATCAAGTAGCGTGCTACGCTTTTTTTTCTACGCAAAATAAATTTTTAAACAGATTTTGTGCTTTTGAAAAAACGCAATTTTTTATATGTCAATATATATATTTTACGATCAGACTTAAATTTTTTTTTGTCAAGTGCTCGCTGCATTTGATATTTGGTGTCATAACATAATGTTATATGTAATATATACTTGTATATAATAATATGTAATATTAAACTATTGGGTTAATATTTGTAAGACTTTGAAATTTAGACGTGAGGAGTTCATCACCATTTTTTGAGGTTATAATTTGTGTGTGTTATTCCTCCATTTATCTTTAAAATATAATTGCATATAAGCAATCAAATATTAGTTCAATATTTCATATTAATTTTTATATTTTTATTCCAATATGCAATTAAATAGATTGCTTATTTTCTGTACCTATGACAATATAAAAATAGCCATAATACTATAAAGCATTGAAAAATCTTGATTTTTTTGTTGTAGTTACAGTTTAGTGCACATTGTTAATAGTTATTAAAATGATTAAATTCATAAAATAAAAGTATAAAAATGTTATTTAAAATGCAAAAACCTTAGAAAAATTATACTACCCAAGTATACTAAGTCTTAGTATACACTGTTAATAATAGCCCCGTTAAAATGTTATGATAATAATATTATAGTTGATACAATTTATCATTAAATACTTTAGAAATATAAAATAATATTTTTTTTTAATCAAAAAACGCGCAATATTTTTTTGTAACTTTTGAGTAACGCACCAACGGTTACCGCACAGCAAACGTATAACATAAGAGGTATAAGAGGTCTATTATTATTATTAATTATATTATATCATCGAGAGTGCAGGCATTATAAAATATATCAATCTATATTAAATGTTAAACGTCGACGCGTCGTCCACAAACGGTGGATTACAAACAATTACCTATCTAGATTTGATGTGTATCGATTTACCTGTTGTGAAATGGCGTGGCCGATGCTCAAAAATAGACTGATTACGATGCCCATTAGGTGAGTGGTCTGGTCGGTAAATTCTAAATCGACAATCACGAAATGGTAGAGAACTGAAAAAGAAATGACGTGAAAAAGGACTCGTTAAATTAAAAGTCAGCTTTATACTTACGCAGGCTCAGGAAAAGTCCGTAGAAGAAACCCAGAATCGTCTTGGACTTTTTGAACTTTTTACTGCGGCGGTCAGCTGTTTGGAAAACGACACAGAATTCATTGCTTATAATATTTTCTTAACAATTAAAATAATAATAATACGTCGTCATCGGAAGAGTGTGAAAAGTTAAATTTAATTTTGAAATACCTACTGCAGGGATGCTTTACAACAACTACAGAACTATACAACACTGAACGACTGATCTGAGTAAAAGCACATTGGTTAGTGATTGGTGGGATGGTGGTTGTGAAAATAAAGTGTCAAAAAAAAAAAAATTAACAACTCGGAAGACAATACAAACCTTTCATTATTGTTATAATTACAGTTTCAACACACCGTGATCACAATAGTAAAGATATAAATTCTTAATAAATAAAATAAATAATTATAATTTGATCGTACGATTTTGCCAGTGATATCGTCAAACGCAGAATGAAATTTCTTACATTGTTTTAATCATGGCTATAGTCTACATAGGTAATAAAATAATATAGTATTTATACCAGTGATATTTATTGATTATTTGGTTAATAAACGGTTAAAAATAATAGTTGGAAAAAGTTGAATTCCTCGCAATAATTTGTGGTGAATTACAATTTTTAAATTGCCCCCCCCCCCTACTCAATGAGTTCCAGCTACGCTACTGGTTAAAAGCAATATGAAGTAAATACGCAGGTTGCAATATATTTATTGAATATTTTTTCAACATCCCAAAATTCCCAACCACACTTCTTTTTATTTTAAATTTAAAAACTGTCACATTTTACCCTTATCAATATTGTAGTTACTTTCACTAAGGCTTGGATTTATATAATTACATGTAATAGAAAACCCAAAATATGTACATATATATGTAATTAAACGGGCCCAAATATGTAGTAAAAAATAAAAAATATGCCCCTAAGTAAACGTGTTGAATTAAAATGCAATTCTAAATAATTTTTGAATTATACAATTCACTGTTTTTAATTTGTTATCAATTCAAAGAAAAACAATGGCATACCAATGTGTTTTAAATTTTCAAAATTGAAACTACGACAATTTGGTCTTAACACTGACTGTCACTTGACTGTGTCAAGTTTTTAATATTTAAGTGATACTTTCAAGTTTCATGCTATACCTGTAGTCTATGCGCACTTGCAATTTTTACAACTTTTAGGACCGTGTGGTTAGGTTTTTACTACTACAAAACCCCCGGATGGTCACCCATCCGGGAACTAGTAGTAGCGGACGTTGCTTACTGTTAGTCACAGAACGCGACTGGTAGCAGCTTACTCGTTGCGTCAAGCCACACAAGTACTATTATCGAAGTATAAATGTATTATAGTACTACTAAACCACTAATTTTAATGGTGTAAATTGACATATTATAAATTATGTATAAATTGTTTTACAATTTAGTATTATGAATGAAATTTACGAAATGCGTAAAAAAACCGGATATTTTACAAATAAAGTAAAAATATGTGTAATTATGACGAAATATGTAAAACAAAATATGTTTTATTCTTATCACGTGAAACGAATTTATCATTTGCCATAATTAATTGATCATGTTTTTAGTATATATATTATGTATTTACATATGAATCCTGGTCCAATACTTAATAATCAATAAATTCCATTAGGTACCTATTTAGGTAGGTAGGTATCATATCCATTTTAAATTTAGAAACTTTCGAAACGTCGTCGTATTAGAACTTTGCCGGGACTTGACATTATTAGACTATATCTTGAAAATAGTTTTTGTCTGTCGTTATTAGTTCATTTAAACCAATTATTGCTTCTGAAACTATTTATTAAAAATATCGTGGCTTTTTGAAGGGAAGATTGGTAGTTTGGGACCCGATTTTCCGGAAAATACAATTGAAATATTATATCATTATTGACTCTCGACAACGACGGTTACGTTCCTATAAATAATTTATAATATTGTGAACTATTATATGAAGTTCTTCGAGACAGGAAAAAGTTTCACGGGAATCCGATAATTTAATGTAACCAACAACTTCTTCAATGCATTCATCGTCAATACGCTGCGGGAGTTTCTAATAATTAGAAATATAGTCTATCTACAAATGGGTGAACGAAACTGAAGGGTGCTCAGTGCACGGCTATAATATTATGTTATTTAATAATATCCGGTTTATTAAAAACCTTTTTTTCCCATCTTTTTTAGTGGAATCATTCTTACGAATATTCAACGCACTCGAGAGACCTGATTCGGGTTGAAAAAATTAAATTGAAACATTTGTAACCGCGGTAGTGCATAGAGAGATAACACGAGAGATGCACATATTATATAATATATTATCATGTAATAACAAAAATATCTTATGACATATTATATATCTTTATTTTGCTCTTATTTTTCATTCTTTTTCATCCCAATGGTTGTACAATATAGTATGATAAATCCTAGTCACATAATATATTGAACAATAATTGTATTATTCGTATACGAAATAATAATATACTTAATGGGTTCCGTCCATTTTATCGTTTATCTAGCAATCGAAAAGTTGACATATTGTTTTTCAATAAACTGAATATAAATATTATAGGTGTACCGTCTGTACCTTACACGTCGTGACGTATACTAGCTGATATTATTATTTTATTTTTGACAGGAGGTGGGGAAATATTTTTTCCATATAACTCGCGTTCAGACTTTCAGAGTATGACGTAGTTAATAATAATAATAATAATAATAAAATTTATTGCAACAATGAAAATTTTATACATTTTAAAAATACTTAAGTTTATATACATTGCGCTTCCCCCTATAAGCCTAGCTTGTGCTGGGGGAGCGGTCTTTATCTTAATTCTTAATAAAAATGAGATTTAAAATATTACATTAAGTAAAATTTCTTATAAAATAAACTGTAACTAAATAAAATTAGAGTAAAAATAAAAATAAACAATGATAGTTATTATGTTAACAAGAAGGTATGGATAAAAGAAAAAAGGAAAAAAAAAAAAACTATAAATATAGTAGTTAGGTATATAATATATGCTTACAATGGCTTACAATTACAACGCGCATGCAATTTGTGCGAATAAAATCATTTGTATTCCACGTTTTCATAGTAAAATAATGTGTCATTCGTTTAAGGTTTGAACCTAATTATCGGAAGACGGATATTTGGTGGGTGAAACCAAATGATGAAAAAAATTCGGCAGTCCTTATATTTTATAGATTGATATAGAATATAGATCAATTCGGACGAATCTCTCGCTCTCTCAGTTATTGACGGATATAACCGTACACAATAATATTGATATACGTCTTTCTCTACCTATACTAATATATATATATATTATATAATATGATGTATAACATTATTATTCTTTTGTTCAGCTTAGGCACCTACCTACATTTATCAGTGGTGTACCTGTCTGTAATTAAGAGGAATTAGAAGGAGCACTTAGACCATAATATGCTTGTTGGGGGATAAGGTGTACACATAATTAAAAAAAAGTAGAAATTGATTTCAAATTTTGAAACACTCCATCGACATATATTATGTACTCGTAGTTTTAATGATGATATACGTTACTATACTAACAAATCATTATCGCCTGCCGGATAGTCGCAGAACGCTTCGTGAAATATAATAAACCAATAAGAAATATGTTTGTTGTCTATATACCTATGTGGACATATATTATAAGTTATAACTATTTTTGCGCGCCATACACCTCTCAATAGATATAGTATTACGTTAATATAGAGAGGCGTCCGCTGACAGTTTTGGTCCTGCAAAATTTAAATTGACACCACTCAACCACTGCGCATTTTCACTCGTATTTGCCAACAGAAAACGTAAAGAAAACAATGACGTGTGTCAACAATTTATATTATCAATCATTATACGTCTTGCGTTTCCCACTTCGGCTTACAAACCGTGAAAAATACACATAATATGTCATTCGGTCTAGTGTCAATCGTAATCGCACGAGGGACATTGTTGTATTATTGTCGATACGATGTACGTTTTATATTATTATCATAATATGCACCACCGAAGTGCGTTTTAAATTCGCAGCAGTGACGGAACGAGAAGATATGTGTGTGTGTGTGTGTGTGTGTGTGTGTGTGTGAGAGAGAGAGAGAGAGAGAGCTACAAACAGACAGAGCAATGTATTGTTTTAATTACGTTTACCGAAAGACTCGAGTAATTATTCAACGTGGTTGTCTTAAGAATGCACGACGCGCGCCATCAGTTGAAATTAATATTTATAATATCTCGTTTTAAAATATTACGATACGTGTGCGTGGTTCGAACAATTTCGTCGCGCATAATATCCGTCGGAACTACTACAACAACAACAACAACAAAAACAACAACAGCAACTACGGCGATTGAGCTGCACAAAAGGAAAATACGACGATAATAATATTTATTATATGACTACCATTATTATTCGGGCCTGCGAATATATACGCGTCATTTCGACGGGAGCGATTCTCTCCCGTCGAGCCTTTGCAGGTCCGCCATTAAAATACGTCATATTAATATAATATTATTAAAGTCATCGATGGATACTCATCGCCGCCGCCGCCGCCGCCACGGTTACCTATCGTACGTTTCGACGTGCTTGCTCCAAATCCCTACAGGCTACAACACACACACGCGATACAGTCACAAAATATTACGTCTTATGCGGTGCCTCTGCACGAGGAGTAGAATGGCGCGCGACACGGCGAACTTTAATAATATAGTAAATATTATAACCTTATTTCAGTGTTATGATAATATAGTACGTCGACTTATGCGATGTTTGGCCGCAAATCAAAATACGCGTCAAATCTTCTGCCACCGCCGTTGTGACGTAGTCGGAAGCACATTGCGGAGGAGAGGACATCGCGGAAACGTGCAGCGGGCGCGTACAATAATTATTACGATAAATCATCGTCGGGAATTCGATGTATATTGGTACTACGTGAGTAGGTAATAATATCATTACGGACGGTAACGATGATATTATCATCATTACTTTAAAAATATAATAATATTCTATCACGCGATAATAAAGGAATAAAATAAGACATTCGTTTGGATGCCCGGAGAAATATTATATTATAGAAGACAAAGCTTACTATATTATGATAAAATACATATTTTGATATCTTCATCTGTGTCGAATGGAATCTATCAAATTTTTTAGGGATGAGGATCTGGAGGATTAATGTTGCACAAACGACATATACTTCGAGGCGAACAAGTCCGCGTAAGGTATTATAATATTGTGATTATAATAATATACTAATTGGGTATTGACTGCTGCGGGTATAGGTAAAGTGTCGGCGTAATCCAATGATATATACATGTGTATATTATAGCAGTATTACCACCGTAGTGTCACCCTGATATGGGCTAATATATCATATTCGCAGCAAACCGAATATACATATTATAACAATTCAGTGGCGTGGCGAAACGGATAATCGAGAGGCGACCGCCTCTTATGATTGGGGTGGTGGGTGAGTAAAATAGGTAATGATTTAGTATCGACTATTATAGTATTTTAGTATAATGAATACGATAGGTAGTTCCAAATATCACAGCCAGTGGCGCCAAAAAGGTCACAATGGCGTACCGGGAGGGGGGGGTACAGTAATTGTCCACCCCTCCCGTCACGTGGAAAAAAATATGAAGCGGCCCCATTTTAAATTATCAAAAGATATCCGGTCAAGGCCCGAATTTAACATAGGTACATAGTGTTCAGCGGCACTGATGAGAGCAGTGAATGATATGCCTTTATCGGGTTATTGGCTTTGCCGGGTGCAGGGCGGAATATTAGTAGACCAGTCTATATGAAAAATTTCGAGTTCGCCATGCCATCATATCGTATAAAGATATATAAGCTCAGAATCCGCACGGACCTTGCGGAACTGTGCTGCAGGGTATAATGTAATTGTACGGAATTTTTCGTAGCATCGAGTAGTGTAGTGATTTCGTGTAGGTGTAACAATATAAAATAATAGGTGTGCAATGTGCATCGTATATCAGTTTACTTGCCCAGTAAATCTCTGACGAACTCGCGGAAAAGTCCACCGTCAGACGCCCTCCACTTGGTGGCTATTTTCTTGTACTTCATGATGATGGCGATCCTCCGAACGCGTCCGCGATGTTGGCAGTATATGTGGATTGGACGAGTGATGATGGAAGGGAAAAAAATTATATAAGACGTCCCTCTTATTCCGTCGCACAATAATGATATAAGTATAACAATAATAACAATATTGTCGTATTATAATAGGTATACTCCATATCACATGAATTTGTCGGTCGGATGTGCCGTTGAAAAAAAAATACGATCGGACGTGTCGTGGCAACCGACACAGAGTCGATTGTGGTTTTTTTTTTAACGCCTTTGCCTATATTTTAGTATCACGCAATAGATAATATACAAACACGGATAAGACATCAAAAATAATTATTGAAGCCTCTATATTATTTTTGTGGTCGTAAACCGATAACTATTTGAGACCGTTTGTTTACATTTTTTTTTTTTTATAATATGATAAAATATTATGTGTATTGTATAATATATGAATTTGATAGTTGGTGATTGATTTATTTAGTCGAGATTCTAGAATTCAGCTGTTATAAAACCTACTACAGAATCAAAACTATAATATTAGGTTGTTATAGGTAGGCAATACAAAATTCCAAATATAGTATTATCTTGTCGTGTTTATCACGAACGGGCCAGTTATAATCCATGCAATGTAATATTTAACAAGTAACCTAAATTAACTATTTTTGAATTTTGTCAAACTACCTAAAACTTTTTTTATCTTTACAAAATTTTTTTTTATAAAATACTAGATTCCCAAATAGTCTATACTAGAATGATTATTGAAATGGAAAGTAATAATTTTGAAACATTTAAAAAGTTTTAAATTTTAAATTTTGTTTGCTGCTATTGCGTCTTATCAAACGTCACTCATCACTTTGTTAGTCAATTTAGGACTCAATCGGAATCACTCGATCACCGCAGCTGATAAGACGCCGGCGTTATTATGTCCTATATCCATGTTTTTATTATCTATGTGGTTATTGCAAACACTTTGCCTTTGCCGTGATTTACACTTTAATATCGCGCACGTCACTATAATATTATCATACACACACCGTCGAGGAGCTGCCATTAACGTACAATAATAATAATAAATATTTTATTATAATATTCTTATCGTCCGACGCCGACGACGACGGGTGGCGGTGGTTCGACAATTCGCCGCTGGCCGCGCCGGCAGCACCGTCGCCGACGCCGCCGCCCGGCGTAACGAAGACCCATAAGCACGTCGTTCCCACAGCAACCGTCGGCAGAACGCTACTTAAAGTTCAGCTCTCCGGTGCGTGCTTTTCGCCGAGTCCGTACCCAACTGCTGCTGTGCCACAGACACGCTTTCCAAGTTCACGACGTTCGAGACGCTCGGCGGCCGTTACTGCAGAGCAGGTAACTGATAAGCATTCCAATATAATATAATATAGGTATCGTACCTATATAAAATGGTATTTATTTTATTATTTTTATTATTTTTATTAGCTGGTATTATAATATCATTGTGTTACATCTTTCGGAACAGCCATTTGACTTGTATTGTAATATATTAAACTCGCTTTCATTTAGTAAGACGCGTCTCAATCGCTCTCGTCCGATTTTTCGTTTTCGTTTTTAAAACGCACCGCTATGATTGTGTCTGCCGACGATATATTATTATTATAACGATAGAAACTGACTCGACTGGGTTAATGTACAAATCTCGTAATGCTCTTTATCCGTAACCCACTATACGCACCAGACCTGAAATATATAATTACAATATAATATAATATACTATATTATACATAGGTACTTTAATATACTATGTAATTATATAGTTTCATCGGTGCACGTATGGTACTGAAAAAAAAAATTACCCACGAAACAATATTGTATTGTATACACAGATACTTACGTAATAAAATCATGATAAATAACCCCCTCCAACCGTTCGCCTTGCAGTTCAACAATCCTCGTCGGGGGACCTTTGAGTAACGCCGTTAACGTGTTTCGAATATTTCGACTGTAATATTATGGGTATATGGTATTATATAATAAGTGTGTCGTCGAAACGCCACTGTATGTAAAGCCCAGGAAAGAGTATTATTGTGCACGTGTTTTTCGGCTTGTGCGCATAACGATCGAGTATAATATAATAGGTATATATGTATAATATTATGCCTGTGTTTTATTTAATTTATTCGATCCGGGAAGAACAGCGCGATGTCGTTATATGTCTTTTCGCCCGACGAATCGTCGTACGATGTAGGTAATGTTTATTTGGAGTTTGAACGATAAAACGACGAATATATTATTATTATTATATATGTATTGTATATTATATTATCGTAGCGTTGTAGCACGGATTTTACCGGAGAATTTGTTCGACAATGAGTATTTTTCACGACAACTCTTGCGCGTACTTATATATATTACCTATGATATGTTAATTTTCAAACAATCGTCTCGGAGCGACTGAATCAATTTTTACAGGACGGCTAGCACTATTTCTCTAGGTCGGACTTTCCGCACTCGGTATTACGTTTTCGACCATCGTCGAGGGCTTTTTATTTTCTTTGTACAACTCATTTAATTATCTAGTAGGTACCTATTATTGTAAACGTCAAATACGTTATCTATGAGTAATTCAAAAACGAATTTTCTTCACGATATCATCAAATACAATTAACAATATTTATTATCTTCAGAATATAACTACATTCATTATTATTCAATTTTCAGATCTTGTAAAGTTATTTGAAAAAAAATATCTTCTGTTTGCAAACATTAAGCGTCAAGTATATTACAAAGTTAAGGTATAATTATGTCATTAAATTGTGTAATACCTATTAATATCTACTCTACAATCAATTTATCAAAACTCAAAGTATAATTTTTTTAAACTTATTTATATAATGTTTTAAGAAATAAAAACTAGGTGATACGATTAAATTGTTTTTTAAAATAATATGTATTTATCGTTTATTGGACTTTGGTTCAATAGTCAAAAAGTAAAACGAGGATAATAATAATAAACAAATAATAACACGTGAAATTGAATAAATATTTATAATTTTATGTTCTTAACGTTTGATATTTCTTCGACACTATAAATGCAATTGTATACACATCTGAAAAGCTTAAATGCAATGCGTTTGATCAGCTTCTGGATATTTAATCAAAAAACGATATTCCAGCACCACTTTTTTCAATAGTTCGTCGAAATTTAACTCATATAATTTATTTCAAATGATGTTGTATACAATTTGTTATACAGATCTACCATACTTTTATATAAATTGTATTGATTTTATTTACCTATTCATCTTTTTCTAAATTCATTATACAATGTTTGCTTATATATTTATAGAACATAATTTGTAGGTAATCTTAATTTGCATTAGCAGATGTGCATGTGCTCTATATAAGACACCATCGGGTCTTTCATTCATAAACAGATCATAATATGCATTGTCAATAGCTTTTTGAACTAGAGCAACCGAGTTGAATTCAGGATACTCAATGTTGAATACTTGCACGCATATTATACTCGAAACGAAAATTAAATTATTCGGGTTTCGATCAAGTGTTGAAGCCATTTATTTATTCGGTCTAAACTAACACTTAGTTGACATTATATGTACCTCGTGAATTGTGTGTTATATAATATTATGTGGTACTACGTAAAACAAACTTTTATTTCTAGTCTGATGTTTTAATACGTCCTATAATAATATGAAATGATCGCTTATTCGGGTTTTTTAAACTTAATTCATTTTTATTAATATGTCGAACACAAACAAATATTAAAAACGACATTAATTATTTACCAGTATAATATATTAGCTTTCATTTAATTATTGATTGTAATTGATGAAGAATGTTGTATTTAAAATAACAAAATATAATTTAAATAGTTTATTTTAATGCAAAAAGTTATATAAACATATTATTCTAAATCATACTTTTGATAGGAATTTATAGAATAAATAACCTACATAAAATATTACAGATTGTACAGTACATTTTGCGAATAAAAATATATTTAACATTAAATTAAATTACTAATCAATATAAAATAATCAATTTTCATAATTTTGTCACGATTATTTTCAAGTACTAGAATTTGAATATTCATGCATTATTGTATTTAAGTTATTTGTGTTTTGTACTTTATTCGCTTACTTTCCAAAAGTATTCAGTTAGATAAATATTTATTAGTTAATACGCGGGTGAGTTATACAAATTGATTTAATGTAATATTATTGTACTTTCAGCAATGACAAATAATATATAATATAATATGCTTACAACAATAAAGTGTTACTTATATTATAATATTTGTTACTTTAGTTTTTGTTTAAGTAGGTATTAAAATAATATGTGTGATTATTTTTTTTAAATAATCAAAGAAATAATCTGAAATTCTAAATAAGAATTAAAGATATGAATCGCGAATAAAAATAATTACATTTATTTTAAACAATAATAAAATATTGTCTCCTATTTTTCGTTTTTCAAATTGCAATTACCAGCTAGTGGCCAGAGGGTATATTATAATATATATATCGTCAGTATAAAATATTCTATTGTGAAGAACTAATTGGAAACTGTGATGATATAAAAATGTTTATGTTTTTTGAATAAAATTAAAAACAATTTTCCACTGCAGGTACCTACTTCCGAAAAATTTATATACTGCAATGTTGATAATTTTTTTCTAGTACTAAACAAATAAAAAAATATGTAAACGAAACGCGATGGTAATCATTATACATTTTATTTAAAAAAAACGTATTCAATTTTAATTTAATGCAATGACAAATATAAATTAAAATTGTTTGGAAAAACCATAAACTTTAAATTGTTATTATATTGTTTCCTACAATATTTCTCGTTAAATAGTTTCCTATATTATCTATAGTACAGATTAATACAGCACTAAAAAATCTGTCACATTCAATTTGATTTTGGTGTAAACTTGTCATGTGTTTTTGATAATTCATAGTTTTTCTTAAAATCATTGGTTTTCTTATAATTATTGCTTAATGTTAAACGAAAATTGCTTCAAAATGTCTGTACAAATTGTTATACATTAATTATTTATGTTTACAACACTAATTTTGCCAATATTAAACAATTAATGCAGTGTAAACAAAAATTTTTACGCGCATAGCCCATAGAGAAATCATTATTAAGACGCATTGATGGCAAATATGTTATAGCAACAAAATAGTCTATTAAAATTAAACCGTTTTAGATGATATTCTTCTGAGTACTGCAATTTTTTTCACTCTCTGCGTTTTAATGTTTGATAAATATTATAATTTATTATTCAACACTATATTTTAACAATAATTGGCACGGACTTTTAACTTCCAAAAATAATTAATAAACGATTTTCACTTATAAAATCCATAGTTTGTTCTAACTAGTTTGTTCATTAGAATCTAACGCATACGAATACGTGAAGTGTGTACTTTCAAAAAATAAATGTCCACCATACACATAAATTCGAATCAGTATCGTTCAAGTGATTTAAGTTTATTAAATTTTAACAGAATATCTTAAATGACTGTACAAAACTATAGAACCATACAACTACATACCTACTCGTTTCATATTTTGATAACACAAATTCAAGTTTTTCATCTCTCTCGTACTTTTAAGATATTGGTAATAGTGCAATATACTCCACCGTTGTGTTAATACCCATAAATTAAAATCATACAAATGATTTTGAGAAAAGTTGTTTGAAAAATAAAATGGTTAATTTAGGTCGTTAAGTGGTTTTGTTTTGATTATAATATAAAGACTACCACATTGAGTTAAATTATTATTAGGTACATGAAATAATGTCGATCGTTATTAATTAAATACATTTGAGAAATGGTATACAACATGCATTTATAAGCACGCTCACCCTTGTTATATTAAAATTCTGATTTTTGGCGTTTTTAAATACACCCAAAGATCATAATATTTTCGAATAATTGCGATTTTTCGTACCAATTATGATGATCCTGTGACAATACAAACTTATTGTTTTTCAAACTGGATTCCACCATCACTTTTAAAATTGTTCAGCAGATATTTTTTTCGAGAATTCCGATGTATCCGAGTAACTTTTGTAGCAGTCCACAATGATAAATTACTGTTGAAAATCGAGAATCGTTCGTATGCCGTAAAAAGTCTAACGAATATAGAATATTTCGTTGAAGCCGATTATGTTGTTTCGACGGGTTGTTTGCATTTTTTTTTCCAAATGGTCAGACTGAAAAATACACGAGACATATTATACTACACACACACACACTGCAGATATTTTCCACAGGCGATTCGGACGCCATATAGGATTTTCTGTACTTACATGATAATAATATATTATAAGTTATAACTATTATATTTTGTTTACCACCCGGCGACGTGCTCGTCCGAGAAATATTGGTGAAGGGTTTGTTTTTTTTTGTGCGTACTCAAGGACGTCATTAGAAACGCACCAGTGTGTCTAATGTCAACATTTATCACCAAATAGACTCTCCAATATTGCAGTGCGGACGAAACTGCACGTTCGCAACATATATAACGCCGCCTTTGCCGCGGTAATAGGAATAAAAGTGTCTGCGAAATAAAAGAAAAAAAAACATCATCGCGTAAAATATGGCCACTCGTTTGAATGAAAAATAACTTTTGGATAATGGGATTTTCGTCAGGGTCTTGATGGTTTGTATCATTTATTTATTTTTTATATATTTTTATATATATATTGTATAATATTATTGCGAAGCGTTCTCCAATTAGGAAAATAGTTTTTTTTTTCGAGCACCAGTCGATTCCAGTAAGGAATAAATTAGGCTTAATTTTTTGTGCCCATAAGACTTGCGCTCGTTTTTGTCAGATTCAAACAGATTTCCGAGGCTGTTGAACAAACAAATAAATCAAACAGAAAGTTGTAAATCAAAGAAGGATAAGACGCAGGAAAAATAATCTAAAAAAGCAATTCATATTGTTTTTTTTTACACTTCTTATTTTATTATTTCTTCAATAATGTAAATAACATTAGATTTACGGACAAAATTAATGCATTTCTTTCAATACCCACGCAAACGATTTGATATTTGATACATTTTAATTTATAAAATTGATCAGCGTATGATCCCTGAAAGCAGTATTAATATTGGTATTTTCTACCAAACTGATTTTCGTAATTTTCTATTTCTTTTGATATTGAAATTAATAATATTTATAGAAAGGTAAAAATATCATATCTTCTCTAATAAGAATTGAGTTTTCATAAGATATTCTATCTACAATCTACATACTTAAGATATTTCATTATGTTTGAATTAAATAGATGTTTTGATACCATTCAAGTCGTAAAACAGATGCGATGTATTCGTTCATAACACAGTAACTGTGTACATTTTCAGTAGGTTCTATCATTTGCATTCACCAAGTGTAAATATGACTATTCGAAAAGACTATGAATATTTAGTTATGCTTATTTTGTTAGATTATATTATTTGAATAGTAATTTTTTTTTAAATACCTGTACCACATAATACCTATATATATGTATTATAATACCAGCAAAACAACGAATTTCAGTTAATATACTTACATTTACTTTAAGCTAGACTGAATATAATAATGTATAATGTTATATATTTTATTATTTTACGGACAGTCGGAAAACTGTTAAAAATACACCATAATAGAATGGACTGAAAATCAATAAAACATTCAAAAATTAAAAATAATTAAGCAGTATTAAATATTGAACTATTTGAACTTGTGTTAATATTTTAAATTACAACTAATCAAATTTTAGGGTTTTTGTTAAAAATGTAATTCATTTGGGCTACAATTTAGGATAGTTATACTATTATTTTCTTGATTTACAACTAAACCGTTTTAAAATAATTCTAAATACTATTGATGAGATTAGTTTTGGTTCAATATTCTCAACGATTTCCATATACTACTAAAATTGTAGATTTGCTCTTTGTTTGCTACGCCTATAATGAAATTATCAGGAATATATAAGAAATTACATTTTAATGAAACAATATTAATATCCAAATTGTAAATAATGTTCGTTAATATTCCGAATGATAAGGTGTGTACCGTACCTAGTACCCACCTATATTGTATATTTGTATTGGATTTATATTATATTAGTATTGCGTTCTTATTTAGTTTATTTTATACGTAAACATTTTTTTACATATATATTATTATATTCCTGTTTACGCATTTTTCGGGTAAATATATTATTTCGTTTTAGTGTTTTACACATAATTGGTTATCGTATTTAAGGTCGATCACGTTCACTTGCAGTGACATGACAACCTCGTAGGATTAAATTAGTTTATCTTGTATTTTGCCACACTCGTTTTAGATGGAACATAATATAAAGCTGTTGTTTTTTCTCAGATATTTTACAAATAGTATCTATATAGTCTAGCTGATGTTTTTTTCCGAGTTGAACGTCTTTTCCAAACTAAACGTTTTGATATTATTTAAGAAATATATACCTCCGGGACTTGATCTTATCATTAATAAATGTTGTGGCTGTTCTAATTTGTTAATATGTTATTAATGGAAACAATCTTATGATATATATTCTTTATACGCCAATAAATGTCACTATATTTCACCATACTTAATTTTTCGTTATCTTTCTAAATCCTCCCAATCAACTGGTCAAAAAGTGTACAACATGCACACGGAAAACCTACAAATCCTACTCGAATTCATTACAGCATTTATTCAGCTTTTAAAGGTAAAATAACCACTCGCGTGGATAATTTTATTTTCAATTTAATTAATACATTCAAAGCTATTTGTATATTTTATACGTGTAGGTATTTACTAATAATTTTAATTAAACATGAAATGAATACGCTATGTAAGTAGGTACTTAAAATATATATATATATTTTGAGTTTAATAAAATATATTGGATTTTATACAATTCAAACAATATAAATGCTGTTTTTTTAATTAATACATCAAGTATAATATTGTAATGACTTAATTTCATTCATTTCGAGTCAACGAGAAACATTGTATGAACAAAAAAAAATGTATAGAATAAACATATTTTAAATATTTTAATAATAAATAAATACTTTTAAATCATATAATATATCACAATGATACACAATTGATATTGCTGCATTGATTAAAGTTAAACTTTATAGTATTATACCTATACCTAATAAACTGTTGCTTGTTAGTATCTGGGTTATCAATTATCGTCAAAATCATTAAATCAACCAATTTTATCTCTTCAAATATTTCATTTTTATTTGTTTTCATTAAAAAATAGAATTATGATTTAAATTTTAAATTAAATGCAAGTAGTTGAAGTTATACGCTTTAACATGAAAGTAAATTTATTAATGTAATGGTGAACAGATTTCAAACAATACTATACTTATTTATTAAAGTTATGAAAGGATGAACTTACCTAATGGTATAGGAAATAAGCGTAGAGATAAACAAATATAGTTTCTCTAACAAACTAAAGCAAACTCAATAGATTTAAAACGACAGATGTAATTGGTAGGTCGCATGCAGTGTTTCCGGTATTCCTTATAACTTTGTCTGTAAGTCGTTATAATTTTTTTTTTATTTAACTATGTTGACATATATTTTTATTTTTAAAAATCTTCTCCGTACAATTATAATATAGTGTTATATCACTTATATAGAACGATATCGTACGGATTAAATCAGAGTTGTATATTAATATTTGTTGTAGAATGGAACCGCGGAACATAATATAGGTAGAAAATGCAACATGTTAACATCGTTGTTATATAACACACGAGTACCTATATATAATATTTAGACGTATTGTATGTAATAGTATTTAAAAATGTTTAATTTTAATTAATTAGAGAGAGAGAGAGAGAGAGAGAGAGAGATAGCAACGGCGGGTTTGACATTAAAATGTAATTATAATAAATTAGTAGCAGTTATTGTATTGTTTACTATACATGATTATGTTTGTACAGTACGCGAGCAGAACCGTATAATTAATGTATTTTAATCGTCCTGTGCTGCAATCAGAATTTTGAAGCCTCGGGCAAAAATTTTTTAGAGGCTCTCCGCGAGCTTTCGGGTTTTACACCACGTCCTATTATTATATTATGATGGATAGGTGACGAGCAGTCCAATATTGCCGATGATTCCTCTATTATATATTTGAAAATCGTATTTGGTATAAACAAAACTCGAAAACGACAATAATTGTTACGATAATTATTACCGCCATGTCCGTCGTATTATATGTACGAAGAAAACAGGCGGTCGTCTCGATCAGAACAGTTTCACGGAGAATATAATTTATAATAGTTGTTATGCAGTGCGATCACATCCCAACAAAACGCTGGTCCGTAAAGTTTTACACGTATATAATATTATTATTATTTTGAGAGCCTCGTCACTTCCGGTCGGCGGCGTCACCTGTTCCCAGAGGACTTGGACAGGGAGGCGCCGCCGTTGCGTCAAGGTCATAGTCGTATCAGTCACCTATGATGTACATTATTCACAAGTTCCTCGTACCAGGACGCTTACTCCATCGTAAGGCCGAGGTAAATATTTTATAATTTATTGTAGTTGCGTATATATTATTACAACGTGGTGGGTTTGTAAAATCCAAATTAAAACTTTGATAAATATAATATATATATGTGAAGGCCGTGTTTGAAACGATGAACGAAAATATGATATCGTCTGACTTAATCGGTTATATTCGTATATTTCACATTTATCCGGGGCTCGCATTTGAAATTAAAATTTCGTTTTACGTAATTTACTACGATCTAAACGTTACACAATTTATGAGTTTATCGTTGTTTAGAAGTAAAATGTTATACAACTTTTCCGTTCATCATTAATAGATCAAAATACGAGAGAAATGCCGAGAACGGCTCGGATATGGAATTTAATAAACTCTTGATTGCTAAGATTGATTGCTAAATAGCGTGGAATAAAAATATATACCTACAAAATCAATGTTATAACTTTTAAGTCAACGGATTTTAAATTATTACGTTTTGCGCTGTGTTTTGTTTAATGAAATATTATGATATATTTCGTTAATCATCATGTTTTGTTTTGTGGTATTTTTATAATTTTTGTTCACAGTTTTAATAATTACGTTTACAAATTTTAATCGTTTTTTTGTCATATACATAACGTTACTATACCGTTTGCAAGCCGTATGAAATTATCTTCATCCACGACCCCCGAGTTGAACAGTGTTTTACGATAACTTTGATCTTCGTCGTGAAATCGGAAATGAACACAACACTTTAAATTATAGTAATATACGTAACTGTTTATATTAATATAATATAGTAAAGTTATTATATTTACTATCTTTTTTCCATGTTTGAACACCGCAACACGTGAGGGGGGGACTACATTAGCATTAATTCCTCCCATTCAACTTACTATATTATAATATCTACTAGATAATGACCTATGTGGACCACTTTGTAGAATTTCGACCATGAAAATCAAAGTAATTGATCCACGCAAGTTTTTCCCAATCCTCTGATTTCCGTTAAAATTCATTATTAAAACAAACTTTTTTAACGTTATACATGTCCTTCAGTTTTCCGTGCAATTGTTTTTATGTTCTTAATGGACTGCACTTACGTTAAATGCGATTTCTGTTAGGTTTTATTTGATGACCTAACTGACCTTTGTATGATCGTAAGTTGGGAGATAAGAGGAAATGCTAAAATGAGGCACCTAAAAAAGTCAAGGTCGTAAGAGAATTGTTACACTTTGAATTTAATGAGTAATACGAGAAAAATAAAGTCATTTTTCTCAAATTACGTTTTCCGTCTGATGCATTTGAACGTATTCTTTGAATTGAATAATATTTTATGAACGGTAGTAAATAATTTATAAAAAAAAACGTTTTCAAGCTTTAGTTACAGAGTGTATAAGACAGTGGTTTTCAACCGGTGTGCCGCGAACGCCCTTAAAGTGTGCCGTGAAAATTCGCGTATAGATTATAAATAGTGTACCTATATATGTATAAATATTATATATACATAAATATATGCTAGGTATTATATCACGTATTATATGAATTGGTGTGCCGCGAAAATTTTGTAGGAGAAGAAGTGTGCTACGTTGTTAAAAAGGTTGAAAACCACTGGTATAAGGTATACAATTTATAGATAAGAATACACCTAATAATAATTAATTATAATGAAACAAATCAATCAAATTTTGTTTATCGAAAAAACTATAAAAGGTCCTTCATTCAGCAATAATTTTTTTTTATCATAGGTGATAATAATTACATAAAATTACTTTGGCTTATCATATATAATGATTAGGTAAATAAACATAATCATAATTCAATATATTTTCATACTTAAATAAAAATAAATGTTAGTAGTTGTACATTTCTTTCGTTGTGGTAAATATAATTAATTGTTGGTTTAAACCATATACGAGTATATTAGTTTTAAATATACATAATAATAATAATAATATACTATAGTATAGTATATAATAATTTTAACTTAAAACCCTTCTGGAATAAATTTGTTTTTTGATTCCGATAATCTTATACATTTAAACCAAATGAAAACACGCGAGAAGATGCAATTAAACATAAAATGTGTGAATATTTTTTTTTGTTTAAAAAATAAATGCTTTTATAGTTTATGAAAATATGTCGGATGATTAAAAAATATATACGTGTCTAAAAGCCGATTTATTTTTGTTCGACCCATATTTTTATAGTACTTTAAAGATAGATATTTTCTAAAATTAGGAACGTCTTGACATTGAACTCAATAATGAAATGCGCCCGGAATACCAGACAGAGAATAATAATATGTAAGACCTATTAATACGCGTTTGACTTCGCAAACGAAACAATTTTCTGCCGAACGGATAAAAAAATGTACCAAAAAGCACAGGCGGCCAGACTAATGCATATCTAACACAATTTTCGTCGTTATAATATTATTACCATATTATAATGTGTGCAGCGTTGTTTTATCGTGGTAATTATTATATTATATTAATATTATTCGTCTGCAGAAAACGTTCACCGCGCACACGTCGTTCACATAGGTAATAACAACGACACATTCACATATTATTTTATACGCGCTCAATATAATGTCGTCGTGTATGATATCATATAGGTAGGTGGTAGCAGGTAAACGTACAATTTCCATACTTAAACCGCGTCGTAGTTTTTCAAAAATGACCCCACGGGATGGGTTGTATATAATAAACGTGACGCACACGCGTGACGTATTGCTCGGACGACGAAAAAAAAATGTCACCCTCGTCGAGAGAGTCATTGCGGGACATATGTCAAAACCTCTCAAAAATTCAAAATGTTTTGTCCGGTTCTAGTCTTGAAATCCTCCAACGCGTCGACACTGAGCCAAACAAATTGGCCACATCCGTTACGGCGGCCATCGATCACACGACAATATCACTCTGCTGTAAAAGTATGTGGGTGCGAGTTGGAGCAGTATAATTATTCCGAGCTAGGATTTCACTTTCATCGCAGTAATTTTATAGTCACACTTCTACACTCAACACCGCGCAATAATAATATTATCGTTATGGCGTTATCGTTATGGCTGCTCACTGCATTGAGACAGCTGTTTTGTCCGTGGTCGTAGGTCACCCGTGTGGCGTTTTCTCCCCCCGCCCACCCTCATAATGGAAAAAAACAGATCCATCACCCCTTGCGCGCCGGGTCCATGTACTGCGGCGCATATACGAGAAAGGGATGATTGACTGCGGTGGTCTTGACGGACGCATATGCGGTGTACCCGTTTTACAAAGAGCATATTATTACCATACCTACGTCGGTTAGGTCGGCTAGGTCGGTCAAATGGGGGGGGGGGAGTGGGTAACGGCTAGGTCGTGGTATGCTACGTCGGTTGGACGGGGCGATTTTTCTATTTTATCTCGCCTACCTATAATATATTATGTCATGACGTCAATGCCGGCGCGGACCGAAACCCCTCCAAACCCCGCTAACCACCTTCGTATAACCTCCGAATCGAGGCATAGACCACGAGATTGTATAATATATTATTATTGTTATTATGATACCTATACGTTTACCGCCGTGTCGGGACGAGCTATGATATAACTGCAGCTATTTCTATTTTTCGACGTCGTCGACCAGCGGCTCGGTGAACATATTTTATAAAGCACGAGGAACAACATAAAATATTTCGGTACCTAGCCACCCACATCTTTCTCAAGCACACCATTCTCGATATTTTTTCAGAAACATAAATTGAAGAAAATTAAGCACTATTAAAAATCAAAGTAGCGATTAATACTTGATTAACTCAATCCTAGCTGATTAGCAAATTATAAGAGGCTTTTCCCTGTTAAAATGTTAAAATTCACTAGATTTGATTTACCCCAAATGACAATTATTTAAAACTATATATATGTACCTATTTATGAGTGAAAATACTTGAAAGATACCAATGTCCACCGTGACATCTAGACATTATTGAACCCCTTTCATCACGCCACTGAGTCATCGGTGACTACAACTCTCGGATCGATGGTTTACAAGATTATAATACATAATAATTCGAATCGATATTATTACCTACACCCGAAGAACAAAGTGTGTATTAAACATGATATACCTTGTACGTTCTGTATGTGGTTATAATAATATATTCTATCGAGACCTACCACGCTCGCCGACGATTTGCCGTTGCCGCCACTCGACGAACCTACAGGTGCGTCAAAAAACAACGGATTGATACGAAGCGATAGTAAACGATTACACATACAGTATAGTCACTCGAAAATTCTAAAACCTCCATAAATCAAACTTTAGTTCTCTGAGAAAACCACTATAATTGGAAGAAAATACATGTACTCCAGTCCCCTCGATAATTCGAAATGTCTGTCGGTGGGACACACTCTACAATTAGAATTTTTTTTTCCAGAACCTCTATTATTCAAATTTTCTTAAACGCGATTTTATGTGTGTCCATATGTATAATGATTATGTACAATCTATTTGACGTTTATTATCTGTTTTCAATGCTATTAGTAAGTTAGATAACGCTATGGACCAGTTGTGGCCAACAATTTATCACAAAAAAAAAAAATAACAGGTTTCTTTAATATGTCAAATATAATAATATGTATAATAAATAAATGTAAATTAATAAATGACAACATTTTATTTCCCTCGATTATTTGAACACTCGGTAAATCAAAACCCTCTATAAATCGAATTTTTATCTCAGTCCCCTGAATTTTGAATTATCGAGTGACTACTGTATTATTATTATTAAATCGTAGTATTGCACCGTTTCGTCTGTTATTTCATTAATTTTTCACTCATTCTCTTCTATATAATATATTATATTATCTCCAAATACCGGTATAATATTATGTTCTATCGAGATTTACAGCACTCGCAGACGATTCACTGTTGCCGCCACTCGACGTACCTACAGGTGCGTAAAATACGAACGGATTGATACGAAGCGATAGTAAATGTGCGATTACACATATCGTAGTACTAAAGCACCGTTTCGTCTGTTATTTCATTACATTTTCACTAGTACCCTTCTATATTTTATGTAAAACGGAGTTTTCGACGAATGTTCAGTGTAACGGATACGTGTGTTCGAGTGATTTACAAACAACCGCCGCCGGAACAAAACTATATTTTTGAAACTCTCGTCGACAACTAATTGGATGGCGAGCAGCACGCGTTAAAACAGTAGTTTTTTCGGGGAGGGTGTACATATAGAGAGATTTACGAGCTCCGCGATTTGTTTCCCGCGTAGACGTGTATATAGTGCAAGTCTGTGCGATAATGAACGATTATGTGGGTGGTGGGTGCAGGGTGTAGGGCAGGAGCTTCGTTAAAATACGTGATGACTACTGCCTCCACTTAACCTTTATACCGCCATGAATTTCATTACAAACTTTTGTCTAGAAGCACTTAGCATGTTTGTTAACTTTGTTGTCCGTAAATCAGCGTAGCATGTGTGAAAAAAAATTAACACCCAAAACTTTTGCACCAAACTGCATTCGCGTTATTCAGATTATCACTGTGATATATATATATTAAAAGGGACCGACTTTTTTTGTTGATAATTGTTATACATTTACGTTTTTATAAAATGAAACAGTTTTGAAATAATTGTCAAAAATGATCGATTAATTGTTTGCCGTAGATAGGTACTAACCAGGACAAACGCGGGACGTTAATGATCAGTTTAACACAACCCATTAATTATTGCACTAGGATAGCATTACTTCTCTAGGTTGATTTTAATTGAATCGGTGAAGTGAATTTTCAGATTTACCTCCATCAATTTAAACTGTGTTTTGTGCAGGCGAGGTATATTATGTTTTGGTCTGTGCCAAGAAAAACCACTGAGTATTATATAGTAATGTTGACATTAATATACTATATGTATAGATACTTGCCGAGACAAAAAGCCTTAACGTACAAAATAGACATTTTAATAAATGAATATAAGGTCAACGTACCTACATTATATTATATTGGGAATTCGGGAACAAATTCAAATCAGGAGCCAATCGTCCTATGAATATCCGCCTCAGACCATGATAGTTATGGGCACTGTATAGTTTATAATATATTATAATGCCTCATGACAGATAAACAAAAACTAGTTAATATTGCACGTTGAGGACGGGAATATATTAGACTATCATCTTACGCGTATTTACATCGTTTATTTTTGTAATGATATTAATTTTTAGTTTTTCGAGTACCTATCGTATTTGAATCGCCGTTTAAGTTTTTAACTACAATGTTTAACAATGCTATAACTAATAATATTATTTGACAAGCTTATTTCGTGTTATAGTTCGTTTTATTAGTCTTCAGATATTACACCAGCTGGAATGAAAATACGTACCGGAATACGAAACGGATGGAATTTAACTGAGTTATATGATAGCAAATTGTACGCAAACAGTTCAATTATTTTATTCGTCGTATCGAATTGCATCGGAACGAGAAAAGTCGCGATACGGGCAATGGCTTGTTCTAATTTAGCGTTGTTTTGACATGCGAGTCGTCTGGAAACAATGACCCCCCGAGGTAACAATTGATTTAATTATCGTCTTATTACACGTTCTTACGACAAACGATGCAAACTGCAGTCGATGAATTTTAATATGCTATTATCTTAACAACTTGTAGGGGAAGCTCGCAGTACTCCGCGAGCCAACTGAATTCTAGGTTTCTAAACGTATTGAAATTCTACGCGATAGACTATAATTCCATAATACCTATATACAATATTTAAAAAGGATTTGGTAATCTTCGTGTTTCGGTAATGTCGGTTAGTATGAGAGTTTACTATATGAGCAGAACCGTTATGAAATCTTAATACAAACAATCGGAACTATATAATGCGTATTCCGCAGTACCTAACAGACGGACGGACGAACAGGCACAACGTGGATATAATAGGTGTTCTGAACTCGTTTGGTTTTAGAAACCTAAAACTCAAAAAGGCAGAAAATGTATAGTCTTTATTTGTGTACAATTAATATTAAAAGCCTAAAGTCACAGTTGTCATTGCTCAATGTTCCTCGAACGTTCGACGATCGGCTGTCGTGCTCACCGTACATCAATTCGTATATATATATAATACTATTTTATTACTGTGTGACACGCGAATATTGTGGTCGGTGGCGAACGAAAAAAACAATTGTTGAATCGACCACCGACTTCCTCCCGGCGGCTGACCGTTCTGCGGCGGAGGACGTCGACGACGACAATTGCCCGCCGCGACGATTAAACGCGTTCGTTTTCAACCGTTTACGTCCACGCAAAACTTAACGATCGGTCACGAATTTCGATGACGAAAGCAATAGCGAGCGAGTATAGCCCGAAAAGCAGCGCAGACACAATATATATTAATATTATAATATATACGCGCTACGCGGCAAACGTGTGCAATTATACAAACGGTCGTATTATAATTTAATTTTTATCGTCTCGCCGCCGCCGCTGCGCCGCCGCAGCGTTTAATAAGATTAAAAGGTTTCCGTCAAGCCGGATCCGCGGCTTGTACCACTCTGCTAAACGACAGTTACGATAACGCTGCTGCACGGCCTGAAGACAACACTGATGATATTATAATGTGCAGTCGAGCCCTCGTCGTCGTCATACGGGGAAATAAAACCGACGGAAAATCACTCGAACTCATCCCGATCGTCCGAGGGAAATGACTTTCCCGAGTGCAAATCGTGTTTCCCGGGCCGTGACGACGACCGCCTCGGATATCCCCACCGCTCGCTCTCTGCGCACACAGCCCCGTCCGGTCCACTTTGGAGTTTCATAATATAATACACAATCGTTCGATATAATATCGCGTTATCGTTGCCAATATGCCAGGACCATAATATAATATATTATTCTGTACTGCGATCGATCGAAACGCCCACGACTGGCTGCAAACACGACACAAATCGATACAATATCGTAATGGATTTGTGCGAATCGCATGATATATATATATATATATATATAATAAGCTTTGCGTAAGTGAATAAAAATAACAGGTCGGCTAAATAAAAACAAATTACCTCGTCTCTCACGGTTTCCTGCAACGCCACCTCCACTGCTGCTGCTCATACTGAAAAACGCAACACTCTCGGCAGCTTACGACCCTTACGCGAGGGTCGTATTTTTCCTCCCCCGGGCAAGCAATAATATTTTCTCATCGCTATTCGTCCGGCAAAGTAGATGACGTTTACGATTTACTGTTTACGCAGTCGAGTTCAAAACAAACATTAGATCGGTTTAAATTGTACATAATATAATATAATATAGGTCATTAATATTATAGTTATTATTTGATCGACATTATAAAAAAATATTGTTTGAGATCCGTTTGGTTTACCATCTAATCGACTTCGCGTCCAACAGATTATTTCGACCTCAGTCGGTTTGGCGCGTCTAATACTAAAAGCGGGGCGAGTACTGGAAAGTTATAATATAACTGCAGATGGACTCAAATCGGTTTAAGTTCAACGAGCAACGGGCATCTTGAGCGATAACATCGCATAACATCTACGAGCGGCCACTTACAAGTTTATAAACGAACGAAACATCATCACTTTACGATGGACTATACGCCGGGACATTTTAGTTGGAGATAAAAAAAATCATTGATTTTTACTACACCTTCGCGGTCTCTGTTGAGTTACTTTTATGTCAGATTAAATATATATAATATATTATATACCGCAGGTAAACTATTGTTTTCGTTACAACCTTTGAACGTGTTCGATTGTACTGCGAACACCGTGAAATGTTTATACTTAAAAATTTGATGGGCGAACCCACGCAAATAAAATATTATGTACCATGTCAGGCTCAAAATTGTTGATAATATTTAAATCAGGCGAATCCTTAGTATTTGGTGTAGTTCTTTTTTAACACCTGTATGTGTTTTGAAAGTTACACTTGTGTCTTATTTAATTTTTCACTAAGTATGGACCCGACAAAAATACCAATTCACAGCTACGCGTATCGTACGCCGAACGCTTGAAGTTATCACAATATCACGCACCCTCGTTGCGGTGGTTTGACACGTATAAACTTATACGATTTAATTAAAAAATACGCTCACGAATGTAGTATGTACGAATTTCGTATTTTATAACCAACATTTTTGTAGAAAATAAAAATTATTAATTCATTTGATTTCGTTATAAAATTATCCACATTAAAAAAATTTCAAGTGTGTATCTCACATATAATCGATTCCTTAAATACGGATTCAGGGAGGGGGGGTGATTGCCCCTTTGCCCCCTAAAATACGGCCCTGTTTATACCTCGATACCGTATATACCAGTTGTCAAACTTTTTTTGATTAACCGAGAATATATTATTATGTTTTGTCCAATGATACATTATATATTTTGTTACGAGAGTTCTGTTTTGTATTGTGATATTTAATTATTTTCGTTTTCCGTTTTAATCACGTACATAATTTTCAATCGTTTTTTTTTTTGCCATTTATAACGTTATACGAATCATAACGTCTGCAAGCCATGATTCTAACAAAGGGGAACTTTGAAATCGTCCATTCGTCCGCGTCGACCGTTTGGCCTCCCCTGCTGGTATATATAAATAACTTTTTTGCGGAAACGAAAGACTATTATGTAATCAGATCGTAATCCTCCCCTTACAATATCATCGGTATGTCCATCATAATTATTTTTTGTTACGACATCGCGGAGGTTCTTTCGGGAAGGTCCGAGCGAACAGGTCTCTCTACACGCGGAGAAGCACACGCATTTGATATTTTGGACTCGTCTTATATATTCTACGTTTATATATAATAATAATAATATCTTTATCGCCGACTGTAATATTCTCTGTCTGTCCGTATAAACATTCGACTCCGTACAATATATAATATATACGTATATAGGAACCTACACGGTTGCGAATCGATACGTCGGGACATTTGGCGGTGACGCATGTCTGTGGCTCGCATCTATATATGCGTCGTGAAAACGAAAATTCCGGTAAGCGCCGCCGATGGTTTTGGAACTGAGTGCCGACGACGGGTGTGTGGAAATCGTCCGGGAAAACTCGCGCGATCGTTTGCGGTGGCGAAAATTAGTTCGTCAAAAATTATATTTTCAAGATTCGAAGCCATTCGAGACGTGCGAGACAGTATATAATATATTGTATGACATCTCGTTAAAATTAAACATCAAACACCGCAGCGAACGACATATAATTATTATTATTTTCATCTTTATATCTTTGTTGACATTTTTTTTTTTGACTCCGTGAGTGCATTTTGTCTAGACCGATTGCTATATATAATATAGAATTATAATCGAATACAAAACAACTTCACCGTGGATTTTCCCCATTTCGTTGTTTAACCTTATAAAATCGACTCTGTGTATACTTATTACTTATACAGGGTTTTTGAAATTTTAATTTTTCCAAAAGATGATAATATAATATATTATTATACACGAGTTAAGTATATTATATTATTATATTTAATCAAGCTATATGTTATTGTCTTATGTAATAGCTCGTTTAAGGAATTTCAAAGACGAAATAACACGTCTTAGACTGTACGTCTGTACATCAGTTTATATTTTTATTTATATTCATGAAACGTTCTAAATAAACATGAATTTTTCGATTACGAAACATTAATCTCGTGGTATTAATATTCCATTAATATTGTTCTTTCGTACTATGCTAAAATATTATAATGTTAAATTAATTATTCAAATTTCATAACAAATAGCTATCAAGAGGCGCATCTTCGTAATGACTATTTTTTTTTTTTTAATTCGAAATATAAGTTATATTACTATTATTATTATCACGAGTTTTAGGCTAATTCGATTAAAATTAAAAACATAATAATATAGTATGATACATCGATACCAGTATTTAATGTGTATTTCAAACAGCGACAGCCTGTATAGTTCGGCAATTTTTTTTTAAACTTTGGAAACAACGCTTTGCCAAGAAATATGTTATTTCAATGTGTAACCATATACCGTCTATGACGTAGGACTTATTTAATTTATTATATTAAGCTGAAAGCGGCTAGACATTTTTCAAGGTCGCTTTCCATAAAATATGATTTATTTCTCGAACAGTTTTCTTATAACAAAATCAATTTGAATATTAAAAATTCAATTTAAAAACAATTATTATATTTGCTAAAAAAAACATGAAGTGACTTTATTCAAATTGTATTAGAACGAATAGAACAATATTTAACCTTATACCATAGTAAATATTTAAAATCTTGATACTCTTGAAAATAGCTTTTATTAAGTTAATGTTACTGAAAATATATTTTAATATAATAGGTGTACTCGTTTTATACTCTGATATTATATCAGGGTAAGTAATAGGTTATATTGATTTTGTCTTGCCGAGTATTTGGAAGTATTTCCTCTTGAGAGCAAAATTATTTTCAAACTATTTTTATCTAAAAGAAATATTTAGCTGTAAGATAAAAATATAGATTGATGGTTGTAACATACTATTATATTGTATTTAATATTTAATAACATCTTCAAAAACGAGAACTATATATACCTACTATATTGGATATTTACGAGTACATGGAATTTGTGTCATATTATAACACTATAATTTTTATTTCGAATATTATCCTCGCGATGTTTAGGTAGGTAAACATATTTTAGGTACCATTAGTAATTAAAAATGTTTTAATTAAGTAATTGATACTTTAATATTATGATGATATTAAACATAAAACCTTTTGATTCATATTGTGATAGACAAATCTCAATTATTCATCAACATTTTTACGAAATGTATAAAAATCGTATTAGGCGTAAAGAAGTAATTACTACCAACTAAATAATTACCTAATACAATTACTATTCATGTCGATGAGGTTTATTCAAATATTTCCTTTACATTTTTTTTCTTCAATAATAATACTGGCGATTTACTGTAATATGTAAATTTATTAGTTTGCAACTTCATATTGTTACATTTACTCGACGTAATATGCGTAATAACTAATTAAATAATTGAACAAAAATGTGTTCTTTGAAAACTTTGTTTCTCGTTCTTCTTCTGAAATCCGGGGTTTATAACCCCTGCAGCTTATCGCGGGTACCGACGAATTCTAAAAGTTAAATAAATGGGTAGATAAAAGTATGGAAACTGTCATACTGATCTGCCAACCCTCTTATAAATCATTGTTTTTCCGTTTGCCTCGCACGTGGAATATTGTCCTTATTATCCACTATAGTCAGTGTAGTAGTTCGGCTGTAGGTACCCAAACCTACGCGCGATTGTACATTATTATTATTATTTATTACACATCGGGATCTTTATGGGCTTAACGAACAAAGGTGTCTGCTTTTAGCTGACGTCTAAAACCGAAATGCCGTTATTACTATACGTAGGTGTATATATAATATATTTTGCACACGCGAAAAGTCTATTTTTTTTCATTGTAATCGTACAAAAGTACCACACAAGTATTTTGAAAATTTATTTCTCGGTATTATCGTGAGTATACCTATCGATTATTTATTTTTATCTCGTCACTGTGCATGTTATGGATGACGAGAAAACATATTAAAACGATAATACCATACTCGTTGTTAGTGCACACAGAATACATATTATAGTACAATTATTATTGTTTCATTTGAAGTATATTACTATGTTATAAACTGTTTTAAGTGAATAAGATGAGATCGTTATTTTTCAGGAAACGAAAAAAGTCATTTCTGTATTTGCTTTAAAGGCTTTTTCGTTTTTCATATAATACGATTAAATGAGGGGAAAATAGATATAACCGCTTCACTGAGGAGAGGTCTTATTTGTAATAATGAGTGTGTTAAATTTTAAATCAGTGATAAAATATCATTGCGCACGAAAAACGATTCTGAGACGGTCTGACAACCTGTAGATTACTAAATCATTTTTTCTTATACATGATAATATTATAAAAGTATGATTGCTATTAAAGTAATTTATTTTACGATTAGTTATACGGTAACCTTTATATTGTATGGTATGAATATAGTCAATACAGGTTTAAATTAATCTAAATATTTTGAACATTGCCTTGCGTCCGTATATTAAAATATAATAATATACCTACATATTATTAAACATTTCAAGTGTCCACTAATATTGTTGAATTGCAACTACTAAAACCGTTATTCTTTGTTTGAATATCTAATTTTGTCGAAATTTAAGTTTAAAAAGTCTATAAAAAAAGAAACGGTGAAATGTATTTTTAGATTTGATTTACACAACGCTCAGAATCCGTTACAAAAATAAAAAATTTTGAATACTAAGTAGAACATTCTACTTTAACAAAATAGCGTTATAATAAAAAATTATAAAAATTGATTCATTACTTGCATACAGTCGAATTCTAAGAATCTAATCTTTTAGAATCTAAAACACTTCCACAAAATTGTTTCATTACCCGTAGGGTGTATTTAGATTCACTCTCGTTGTTTATAATAGTTATAATGCTATTAAGTTTTTTTTTAAATAGTAGGCAATAGGAAAGAAAAACATAACTAATTAAATTACTGTAATTTTGTACTTTGCACTTAAAATATGTTAACCCAATTTTCAAACTTTCTATATATCTATTATATTGTAATTCATAGTATCGGTGTAATGGAATCAATCGGGTGAAAAATTATATTTGTCCATAAAAATAATATAATATATAGGAGACGTACGTATTGATAAAGTGCATGTGTAAATAAAAACGTTTATGCTTTAGTATTTTTACTCTAATAAAATTGTTCGAGATGGGACATCTGAAAGACTTAATTTACAACTTCGCATTTAAATTAATTTCACAAGCATTGCTCAGAAAACATAAATTAAAAAAAAAAAGAATAACAAACTATATGGTTTAGCAGTTTTTAAACTTTTCATGTTCCACTCGATTTAACTCAAATATATATAATAATAATAATAATAATAATAGTATAATAAACAAAAAGAAAAAATTATTTTTTTAATACAAACAATATAACAACTACCTACTATAAAATATGTAATTTAGAACATATCAGTTACAATATTATAGGATCAGAATGGTATAGCTAAAGCAGTACAAAATTACAAATCAGTTGGAAAGAATATCTATACTATATAAAACTATAGGTACCTGACGGTTTATTTATGAAAATAATTTCAGAATAATATTCTTTATTTTGGCGATACGTTTAATTATGTCTATAAAATATTTTCACCGTAAACGGCACCGTTTCGGGAGCAATCACAATTATTTATTATTGTAACTGTTGTTTTGAGGCAGAGCGTCAGCCGTTTGGAGCGGGCCATTTTCAGATTTTCGTCCCACTCTGAACGAGGTCAGGATTATACCGACGTCGAGATTCTTCAACATAATCGTAAATAATTTCGGCTATCTATTATCATGGATTTGGATTTCATTCTCACGCAGTCGTCGGAGTCGTGAGTGGTTGGTGGCTGAACCGGATAAATGACATTTATACGTCGCGATCGTGTCAAATAATGGCATTGCCATCGCAGAGCATCTGTACCGGAGCGAAGTGTCTTTGACTAAATTACAAATTATTTTCATGTCGATAAGCTATATACACATAATATAAAGGCACACAGCTACACTGGTTACACAGTCGGTAATAGGTCGATGCAAAAAAAGACAAATTCAAAAAAACAAACTAGGAGGAAAACGGCCGTTCGCTTCCCCGTTCGGCGGTGTGTTGTAGACGTATATAATCGATGTCGGCAGCACTCGGAAACAGATTAAAATTAAATTAATGTAATATTGATCTGACGTCTTATTGTGCTGTATACAGGGTGACCCGCCGAGTACGCTTATTTCCTAATTTTCCTTTAGTAAACCATTGTTTTTAGTTAAATTCTGATTTTGGCGATTTAAAATGACGTACCTACCTATATATTATACTTAAGGACTATATACTAGTTCAAAATGGTTACATTTTTTTAGTTACTATCGAGATGATGTATATTGAGGTGATTCAAATCGCCTTTTCGTTTCTAACGAGAATCTCTTATTTTTTTACGCATTTGAGTCCTTACCAAAAATCTGACGAGTAGATTTTGAGTCATTAAACTTAACTTACTAATAAAATAAATGATAATATATGTCATAATAGATTTTACACGAGATTCAAAATAATTCTCACATTTTTTTTTTAAACGTTAAAGATTCTATGCTTTACTACGCAGCAATTGGTTTTGTAAAACATAGACAACAATCATTTTGAGAAAACTTCATCTCAATATTTTTTTACGCCCGATAAAATCACCTTTTCTTCACTTCCTCCCGCGCTTAAACGTGTAACATTAACTGCCGCTCTTTAAATAATAATGTATTATAATAATTTGTATTGACTATCGAATTAAATACTGTCGCCTGCACACGTAGGGCTTATAGTTTTATGCTCGGACTTGGCGGCTCCCGTAATAAAATATCAACAGACTTATTGTGATTAAAATGATTGATCACCAGAGACGACCACACCGTAGGTTCGATATAATTATAAAATTATTTCATGAACAACTAAAGCGGTTTGCAGCCGTGTGCCCAGGGCCGGCCCTAGTGATTTTTTATACGTAGGCAACACTTAATTTTGCCGCCCCTTTTATCACAATGAAGTCAAAAAATGCCACCTCTGTAACACAAGTGTCCTTAATGTCGCCGTAGGCTTGTGACTACATCGCCTGCGCCTTAAGCCGCTCCTGCTTGTACCGATCACGTATACGCGGCAGTTCCTTTGGGCGTTTATTCGTCTATACTGTGTGTCGGGATAGTAATTTGTCGACATAGTTCGAATTAGACACGTCGAAAACTCGGTGAACCTGAGCGCTTTTGGGCTCGAAATTTCGTATGGATGACGCGTATAATATTATATGGTGCACAGCCCGAGTCGAATTTGACGACGATAAAAGCCAATATAGGTAGGTAAAATATTGTTATTCGGGGTTGTAAAGAATACTTTTAAAAAGTGCTTTATTTCGTGCTATTATAGAAATTGTTGACATTTTATATTTTTTTGTACGATTTATGAACGATAACATTTTCGTTTTTAATTAAAAAAAACAATAGGAAAATACAAGATTCTTCTTTTATTGTTCATACCCCGATTACAACATATTAAAAATACTTATGCAATATATTTTTTTCATAAGCGCTTCAATTTTTTGTTATTTTGTTTGAAGTTTCTATGAAAATAAAACCACGAAAATTTACAAATTATTTTGGAGTTATAAATCAAACAATTTTTAATATTAAAATTTACGAATTTAAAATTAAATACAAAGTTTGGCAAAAGTTTTCTACTGGGAATTAAAATAAAAATAATAACGTTTTTAAGAGATATTGAAGTTAAAATATTGACCTCATTGGATAATTAAACGCAGAGTAACGATTTTTGTTATTACCTATACAAAATAATATATAAATCGTAAAAACTTGAAACATTTCACGAATACTTAAAATTTTCAAAATATTTAGAGTAATTTTATGCTATTTACATAAATATTTGAAATTTTTTAGTTTTTTGTGTTGATAAAACTTTTAAGGCTTGGTCAATAAGCTTGACAACTAAAAACAATATCCCTCATTCGTTTTCCTTACAGCAAATTAAAAATATTATAAATATTTTGCACACAAGGATTTATCATTGAGTTCAAATTTAACTCATCCATTTCAATTTACAGTGACCTAATCAATGACGAGGTATACTCAATACCTCTGTATAGATTAGAGGAACTCTTTTTTTGGGTTTTGCTCAGAATATTTTAACACTTTAAATAATTGCTTATTTATTTTTATTTATAAGTTGGCAATCAATATTTAAATAAAAAAAAATTCAAATCGGTCATATAGTTAATTAACATTAATTAATTGACAACATTTGTATACATTTTCGATAAATACGTAGGAATGCATTGTAATTTTAAGTATTTTGTACATAAACATTAAACAGCTAAAATATAAAACATTCAACAATGAACTTTTGGTGATAGTTTAGTTGTGGGTAAATAATTATATGTGTATGAAATACGAAAATTTATTAATATTGTTATATATTTTGAAATTAAAATAATTAGTATTTCTTTTTTGTGAACAGTACTTTATTAGTTATTTAATTTGTTTAGTTGTTTGGTATCGTTTGGGTAAAGACAGGTTTAGGTATATTATTATGACTGACGTACGATGGAATACTACTTTAATGTAATGATTAGAATTTTTGAAGTTTATTTTTTTTTAAATGTAATTATTTTTGATTTAATTTGTCAGGCTTGGTGTGAAATACCATATTTTAATTTTAATAATACGTACGGACAAGACCTAAGGACAAGATATACATATTATTAAACGGTTAACAGTTAATAATTAATAACATTACATTACATTTAGGTGCATGACATCATAAACCATAAAAACTTTTCGGAAAACGAAGGGTTCATACAGGTTAATCATAATCGTCTCTTTTTTCGTTCTTAAGATAATTTGTATTGCATAATACGAGTATATGAGTGTAGAATCAGGAAACCCGTAAAAATGTATTAATCTGGAAAAAGAACTTTGTGGCCAACATTATCAAAAGCCTTCTCAAGGCCGTATAGTTTAAACCAACTTGTGAGCGTATTTAAAAAGCGTTGAAAATTGCATTTCAGATAGTTACATATTACAGGTTAGAGTGCAGCGGCAAGGAAATGAACGATGATGCTCTTCAATAATAACTCTATTCACGAATGGTTGAATACTATTTAGAACTAACAACTCAGACAGTTTGGAAATATGTTACTGAATTGGTCTTTAGTGTGATATTTCCAAAGAATCAATTTCCCGATTCATGTTTAATTGGTGCATTGTAAGTCATAAGTGAACGTCTAAAACTAATCTTTAGTGGATAGGAAATGACTGATTTGCAGCTATAGAAAGTCACGCAATATTATTATGTAAAGACAAATAAAGAATGCACTACTTAAAACGGATTGACCGTGATAAACATTAACAACGCTGAGATCCACTTTATTTTTTAGATCATCAGTTCTAATGTATATTTCACAAGCAATGAAAGGATCGGTCATCAGTGCTATTTTAATACATTTATGCGAAATAAGAGGACAATATATTAGCAGCAGCTCCCCGCTCGTACGACGAGACAATATTCAATTATAGGTGATTGGGAACGTTATTGTTTGATATTTGAATGACTCAGAAACTACCAAAAGTCGCGTGGGTTGTTCGATAAAGACATTTTGGTCACATATGTCCGGCGAAGTATTATAAATTTAAATCTGAATTACGTTCGATCGTAGGAGAGATACATTTTTACAATCATTAATATTAGATGTTGATTTGAATTTGACACGAGTTCTTTTCTTCATGGACGGGATATTTTATAAATCTGTTGAAACCCATGCGAGGGGATAAGTAGAATCCCAGAATTTACATTAAGGAACATAATGTAATATTGAGATACGCAAGGCTGAGGGCATCACAAAAAACCATTGAATACTGAATTAGGGTCTAAAGGCTTAAATGCAGATGGCCGAAATTAGAATGACGAAAAAAGAAACGAATACTCACATGATCAGATTTACGGAGATTAAAGAAAGAACGATTAAAACTTGATTATTAATTATGAAAAAAATCATTATAGTGACGGCTGTGACACTGCAGGGATTACTGGGCGCACGCATTAACCGAGGCTGACGTTCGACGACGATCGTCTCCTTGATCCTTTTTAATACGATTTTTTCTCTCGCATAGACACAAACATATCGTAGAGTATTGTATTGCCGAGTTTTGGCAATCAATCAAACTCGAAAACCGTATTTATCGCTCGCTCGCGATTAATATAATATATGTATAATACCAAGTGCTCGGTCTGCGAAAGCCATCTGCACCGAAATACGGCCACAATATATATATATATATATAAACATACCGTGTATATATTGTAAGGCCGTAAGGGTGATCAACGCTCGGAAGACGGCTGTCACTCTCTGCGGTGACGGATAAAAAGTTTCAATCGTTAGAGAGGAAAAACACAGAGAGAAAAAACCGATCGACGTCTCGAAGGTTTTTCTTTCGCACAGATATTTTGAAGGGTGGCGAAGAGGCGCGTTCGAGTAGTACCTACCTCTCTATATACGAGGCTCCTCTGGTCGGTATTATTATTTTTTATCGTCTTTGACCCTTTTCGCCCCTCCGCACGTACACGCCCTTAACTTTCGACGCACACACACACACACCCTCGTCACTGAGGAGCACGGGGAACAGGTGACAGCCCCCTGCAATAGTTATGCGCACATTAACAAACGGACGGAAAAGTCGGGTGTTTACACACGCTCACACGCACTCATCGTTTCCTGTCCGTGTGTTTGTTTTTCAAGGGCGTCCGCGGACCGTTTGTGAACGGTTTTGTGCTCGCGTGCGCGGTGCCAATGCGATCCGACGCGACACCACACCCTTAACGGCACGCTTCGACCGTGTGTTATTCACGTGGATTTGGCGTGCGGATATTATTATATACGACTAAATATAGTGACTACATCATAATAATATATGGGTAGCGGTCCTCCACCGATACATTCGAGTACCCGTGTACAATATTACGACGTTATCGCAGCGGTGCGAGGTGTTATCGCAGGGAGAACGGGCGAAACGAATTCGGTGGGCGAATTAAAAACGAATTTATTTCGGTCAATCAAATGCGGCGCAGAGGTTCCCAAACTGTGTTGCGAGCGCCTCCCGGGAGAGGTGCGAGCACTCATGCAGTGGAGCCTTGAAGTAAAATCGTGTATACATAGACAATTTTCTTAATAATATAGGTTTAGTGTTTTCACTTTTACGATTTACACTCCGAGACGATATCTTGAAGATCATCCGTGTCAACTAGTCAAATGAAAAAAAAATGTTTATATTACATTTTACATTGTTTTGTAGGTAGGTGCGGTATCATAATATATCGTTATATCATTAAATAAGTTACTGTTCCTTTTGTTTACAAACATATTTTAAATATAAAACCAATAAATAATTATTAAAAAATCAATTTTTTATAATACGCATATTGTCCTTTCGAATGATGGTGGGGGGATGAATTTGCTTTTATTAGGAGGAGGAGGCCTGAACGGAATAAAGTTTGTGAACCACTGCACAAGACGTGTATCCACTACAACTGCAGTAGGATATAGGTTCGATATGTGTGGTTAGTAGTTGTACACTTGAATTTGTTATAAGTCTTATAACTATGACACAATATAACGTACCTTCAGTAAATGTATTGTAATGGTTAGTGTTGGTGAAAGATAACTAAAATATCATCTGAATAAGATTAAATACAATTCATTCAACATTAACCATACAGGTAAAATAATGTATAACACCTATTTTTTTTATCTAGATGAAGATAAAAATAAATACAATTTTTAAATGGATAATTTTTTTAAAATTCAATAACAAACAATGTAATATATTAGTGATATTGGTATTTATTAATAAACTAGCTGTTCCTCCCGGCGTTGCTCTTGCCAAATATTTGTTTATTTTATAAACATATTTCCAGGTTAATATATTTCATGTGAAATATTTCAAAATTAAAAATTTCACTCCTCATGAAATATTTCAAAGTTAAAATGTTCACTCCTCGTGAAATATTTCAAAATTGAAAATTTCTTTCATGAAATAACGAAAAATATTTTTTTTACATATGCAGTAGGAACGTAGATGATATTACTATATTAGTATTTATTAATTATTATTTATTACTTTATTAGTTTTTAAACATATCTTATTTTTGTAAAAGAAACCTAAAGACCTAAATACTCGGTAGTAAATTAAGTATTATTTTATTATTTCATATCTGTATTAGTTTGGAGATGAATAATATTATTTTGAATGTTTTAAGTAAAAAAAAGAAAAATACATAAAAGAGAATCTGTATTGTAATGTGAATTAATATAATGATGGTAAATTATTAAATAATAATTCACAAATGTATTGGTAAGTATATGATTATTGATTAGTGATTAGGCCTAGCCGGTCGACGCCATCTTCAGAAAGCCCCATGGACACTATTGCACTAGTCACTATAATAAACAATTTGTGTATTCATACAATAAACATAAGTAATTTTAAATATGCTCTTCTCTCATCCTAATTATACGGGTATAACTTGAAAACAACTTTTGACATATTTTGTTTTTATAATTTTAAGCATATATTTATTATTCATGTAAATAAAATATTTCATGAAACTTTCATGAAGCTTTAAAATCCTAATCAGGAGTCACGAAAACGCACATGCAAAAATCCCCATTGTATAATATATCGAAAAACCGTTTTGGAATCAAGTCGATTAATTGCGATCAGTCAGACTTCACCATGATTAAACCGCGCGTGTTTTTTATACTTGATACTTGATACTTGTGTACTATGATCCAAATTCAAACGCATATAAAAAAAATCTTTATTTTTTGAGTCGAATCGAGTGTGAGTTTTTGTATTTATTCCCATTTCTTGAAAAGTGGATTTAATAAAAGAACGATTCAACTATAGGTACTATGGGTACCCCTGCTTGGTCCATGTCAAATAACGATAAAACCGAGTTCACAACTGCTTAAAATAAACGGGTGCAGGCAATTTCTTAAAATAGTTCTTTCCTCGAACATAATTTAATATTCTTAATAATTGATCACTTTACAAAGTTAGAAAATCTAGAACACCCACCCGAGGCCCCTAAAACAAACTCATTCTTGTAACTCCGGTGTATCGCACTCCCCGCATCCCCTCCAAATCCATCACTGTTCATTCTACGTACCTCAGCTTCTTTGGTCATAATAATAATAATGTAATAGCGAAATTACTGCAGTGCACTAAGGCTGACTATCTATATTCTATACTATAGGTTCTATAGTGTTCCAGACGATGAGTAACTCTGCGGCTGGTTAGGTACTAATTGTTGGAGGAAGTCGCGTTCTTTTAGACAAGTAGATGATTGACGGCCAAAGGCTTAAATATAATATCTTTTTTTAATTTTTGAGTGAAGCCGCAACAACATAGATTATTGGCTTATATGCCGTTTTAAAATATGTTTACATAGTGAAGGTGCTTAATATAGTGCTCTACAGTTTGTACACGAAGAAGGCAAGAGGGAACAGTATTATATTGTGATATTTCGAAACACATTATTATGAAGGTGATTAAATCAAACCGTATAAAATAGTTAGTTTTAGGAAACTTTTTTTTTTCAAAGTTGTCCAGATCGGGTTCTATAGTGCTTCAAGGAGACAGTAAACAATTTCGGGGTTGGTTCCAATGTCGCTGTATTTTCGGTAGAATTAGATGGTAATATTATGTTTAACCGCGGGTATTTCACCTCACGAGTGTCATAATTCGGGATCCGTGCTGGTCAATTAATCTCTATACATCATGCATTATAATATCCAAGGCGATTAGTCATAGACGATTGCCATTGTTAGGAAAAACATAGGTATATTTGGGCGGAAAAAAATCTCGAATATTTTGTTTTTTGATCTCTTCACTGCGAGCACGCACAGATCAAGACATCATACGTCCTATATAATATATACCGTATACATCCTCACGGCGGTATTTGTTGTAGAAATACCCTGTACATAATAATATAATATATTATAGAGAAATGACGTCAACAAGAACGGACAACTACACTAATAGTGCGCTCAACGAGAAATATTGTTATTGGACCAATGCCCGGCTGTATGACGCGACGCACTCTTATATAATAAATAATAACAATAATATACTCAAACTGAAAGTTGCGCAAGTCTCCGATATTCTTCGATATTATAAAAATATTATTGTATATTTTCATCGCGTCTATAATACGTATGAGTACTCGATGGGTTTTTAAATTTCACGAAATTTATATCCTTAAAATATTTCACGAATCCCGACAACAATATCCCCCCCGCCACAAAGGGGATTTCATCAGTTACACCACAGGTTGCCGTTAGTAGTAGTTAATAAACTTATCGGTTCTGCCGATTATTTGAATTCGTATTCGTTTGGGTTCTTAATCGATATCGAAAAAAATTTACAACTAGGTGCGGATCGTGTATAGGAAAGTATGATGGGGAAATGGATAAATCGGTAAGTATTTAAAGTCTAGTCAGTCGACTTCCCCACTCGTCTAGACTTTGAATGCTCATTATAACTCGTGAGTTATAATTAATTGACTGCCTAAAACCTATTGTATTTATATTATGTCTATGAATTATGTGATGTATCTCGATGTTGGCCATAAACCGCCTCCGTTGCACAGGTTCGATGTGGGTCGACGTGGCTAAGCGGATACCTACGTCAGTCTGCTGTCCATCCCACTCCCAGGGTGTCTGTTAAATCTGTTAATCTCGAACACCAGCCCTCTTGTCTGAGGGTCAAATAATTTTAACAGTCGTTTTTCATCTCGAAAATCCTGTACGCCGTTGAATAGTTACAAAAGAAAAAAAAATCGTAAAATACTTCTATATAAAGCGCTTTTTAAATAGCGTACAAAAACGCTTTGTTTCATAACCAGGGCTTGCATTTGAAAAAAATTCGCTTTACGTTACATACAATCTAAATGTTATACACACATTTGCGTTTATCGTTATTCAGAATTTAATCGTTGTACAACTTTTGAGTTTGTCATTATTTAGAATTAAAAAATTACCTACACAACTTTTGCGTTTATCGTTTTATCGTTAAAAATAATAATATATGATATATAACACGAGAAGTTGAACTAATGTATCTGGAACAGATTTTTGAAATTTATTTTTAAACCGATTTTATTAGCACTGAAAATTAGTAAAAAAATTTCGTTTTTAAAAAAAATGTAGACATCAAAAATTTGTTTCAAGATATTTTAGTTAAGCTTCTCGTGTTTATTTTGAATAGATTTTAAATTATTTCGTTTTGTGTTATGTTTTGTTTAATGATATAATATTATATAAAATTTGTTAATTGTTATTTGTTACGTTTTGTTTTGTGATATTTAATTTTTTTTGTCTACTGTTTTTCGTTTACAAATTTCAGTCGATTTTTGTCGTGTACAACGTTATAATCATAACGTTATTACCTATAACGCTTGCAAGCTCTGTTCGTAACGGTTATGATATTATTATTGTTATTATTATACATCCTCTCGAATTCAGATTTATAATAATAATAAATAGCGTATTCATATTGTTATTTCGGGGTGGAAACCGACCCGGCTTGGACAGTATACATGTCATATATATTATTATTATCATCATCATCATCGTTGTATGCGTAATACTCGATTCATACTGCAGGCTCCACGGTTTTTATGGTGATCGGTTTTATACGTATAGATTGTCTACATAAGATATAAAAAATATCTACCGCACTTTTAAACTTTGCTATTGGATTTGAATATTATATATATATATATGGACACCTTATACGTCGTTATAATATCCATCCCTGCTCAGCGATGACCTATACAGCGGTGTTGAATATCGAAATTGCTAATATTTAGATGTTTTTGATCGCGTGTGCATCTACCTATGCAGAAATGCTTTATTGTATAAGACGATCCGTTTGACATTAGGCGTTATCCACAGGTCTGTTATTAGTATAATATTATGGTCTAGTCCTCATCTGGTAACCTCGCCTGGTAACCTCATCTTACCACGTGGTAATAAATCTATATTTGTTTGTTTGTGGATATTTTTATGTAGGAACATTACGAGTTACGACCACGTTTGTATTTGCTGCAAATGTGATAAGAATAATATTTCAGTTTTCATTCGTTTTTCTGCGCGAAGGATTTCTTTTCCGATTGTTGGTCATATTTATCATCACGCGTTATCTATTTTTGCACGGAAATCTTCTATTACTATAGTTTTGCTTACAGCTCGGTAGACTATCGCATAGCGTTTTCAAAATCATCATAATATGTAACAGTCTTTATATCTAATCGTTTTTGTCTCCCATTAGTAATGCGTTACAATATTGATCATGATCACGTTGTACCATTTGCGTTTGAGTTTTATTTAATTGGTCGTTTAGTGGTTTAAATCTACTGTAATTGATATAATTGTATCGTTCACTACGAAGCCTATTCCCAGTTTATGTTCGCACCATCACCACTTTACAACATTGTCACCCCTCCCCCCAGCCCGAGATTTCATACTCCCCGAGTCTACCCATTGCACTTCTTGAAATTCCGACCCTGTAAAAAGATCGTACCATGTCCCAGTTTTTAAAACCACCGACTGCTCTAATGTCCAAAGGAATTGGTAGATGCTGTTTTTTGAAATGTTTTTATGAGGTAGAGTTGGTTTTGCAACACACTTTGTATGTTGGGCGATGTGTACCTTAACTTCGCCAACAAATCCAGAATCCAGAATTGGATTTATGATTGATAAAACACGATGAAACTTGGTAGATAAAGCTAAATAAAAATTAAACATTTGTCACTTCCGAATATTGCATTCGAGATGAATAAACATTATATATTTTACGTATACATAATAATAAATATGATAATTTTATCAGGTTTCCAAAATTTCCTCGATATAGCTGACGAAAAAGTCACGTTTCCTAATCGCTGGTATTTGAGGTAAAAATATTGTATATAATATTGCATTTTATAAATAAACACGTATCTATGTCCGCACTAGCATATTATTATAAAATATTAACATCGTTTTCCTTATGGTTTCGGTGGCCACATATTTACAGGGTGTATCTTATGTAATTGTTTGCATGATTTTTATTTAAAAATTACAGACCGATAATATGGAATTTAAAAAAAAAAACATGAAACAATATTTTATTTTAAACTAAAATATACTATTACAATTTTACAAATTTAAACACTCAATTGCACCAACAGACAAATTAACTGATTTTGGGATTCTGCAGATAGGTTTCTTTTTAAAAATTGTTATGGTTGAAACATTAATTTTGATTTTCCAAACTTTAAAAGTGCACTATAGAGTTTAGTAAGTTCATTAATAGTTTAACTACAATAGTTGACAATAGTTGGAAAAATAGGAACAAATATTTTTTTAATTTTTATATTATCGATCCATTATTATTAATTATTGTAGTATTTATTAATTTATTAATATTAAAACCACGCATACAACGACATATACATCCTGTATAATAATCTTTATTATAATATAATACAGGATTTAAGCATATTATACTATTATATTAACATTACAATATCGTTAATCAGAGTTTAAGTATTGCAGTGCAGTCGAGAACCCTTCGTCGCCGGTGTATAAAATTAAATTATTAGAAAAACGTCGTCGTGGTCATTTGAAAAAGGCGATGAATGAAAGGTGTGCACAAGTGGGTAAAATACAGTAAAAGTAATATTCTACACACACAAACACTACTCGAGAAGTATTCAAAAGAAACTTTAATATAATATATATATATATATGTATTAATTTTAAATGTATTCCGTTTTAAGTTCCACGGCCATTAGAGCGGAACATTATGCGGCGTAAAATAATGGTAAAGAATTTTCTTATTCACGCGGCTTAAAAAAAAAAATATATAATATTTTTAATTCACTCCGCCTCCGAGTGCGTCTGCGGGGAGAGCACTGTACTATGCTCGAGGAAAGGGTGCGATGGAAAATTTATACTTCGCAGCGTTTGAGTTTTCCATGCACGCCATTATAATATTATGTCTTGTCGGTACGGGAAAGTTCGCGCTTTGGTTTTTTAGATACGATTCGCGTAACGGTACGAAAATATTCTAATGAGTATACAAAACGTTTGTCCTCGGAGAAATCGCACTGCAGTTTATCCTACCAGACGACTAAAAAATAAATAAATAACGAATGCGTCTAGACGGTTAAAATTATTGCTGTTTATAAATACCCGAATCGATCGTTGCTCGTGCGACACAATATTTAAACGGAGAACGTAAAAGTTATTATCAGTTCCGGAGTGTTATCCTTATCACGCGACCGCGAGAAGAACGAAAGATCTCAACGATATCTCTCGTAGTTTTGTGTTAATACATTGTTTTTTTCTGCTTATTTACAATACCGTAAATGTATGATAAGCAGCTGACATCGACCGACCGCTGTTCCACCGTAATATTATGTGCGTTGATAAGTATATTATTATAGTACAATGCATTTACTTCGTTCCGAATATTTGGTCGTATTTCGTTTTTATCGAGATAGCCGCATAATCCACACTGCCATAAAGTTGTCTCCACGCTAAAGTTTAATAATATATTTATAGCGTCTGTCGCAGTGATGAAACATTTATTATTTATACGAATTCGTTTTGTATACGCTCAAAGAAGATATGACAAAAAGTACTTTCCGAACAAATCGAACGTTGAGCTGCAATAATGAACGGTTTGAAATTTCTAAACGGGCCACCTAGCAGGTGGTATGCGGGACACCGTCGACGCGCGATCACGGTACCCAAAACTTTTTAGTTATTATATTATAATAATAATAATAATAATATCATATCGTAATGTTATCAACTCGGTACCCGGTAAACATCGCTCGCCGCTCGGGCGTGATAGATCGTATAGGAGGAAGAGCACTCAGGAAAAGTGTTGACCTGAACTATACCGTTGGAGTTGTTAGATACATATATACGTGCCCCGGGAAAGTTTTTCAAGTTTAACATAATTGCGATAGTTTACGAGCGTGCTTCCGCAAGAGTCGTCTGTATATGGATATTATACACGATTTGTATATTGAATACAGGGTGACTAAAAATGTAGGATGTTACGGCCACTTAATTGATTCGAAATAGAGAAAAATGTATATTACGAATGTATTTTGATTTAGAAACATCTAAATATAATAGATCGCTGATGATAAAAATAATACATTTTTTATTTTTTTACGATAGTTTATGAGGTATTTGGGTGGTCAACTTGAGAAATTCGCCAAAACCTTAAATGTCTCTCAAGCATAGAGTTTTGCATTAACTAATGTCATTTAAGCACTAAAATATATTGAAAAATCTCTCCATAATATTATGGTTGTAAAAAAAGTATATAGGTTCCTATTTGTGTTTCTAAAGTTGATCCCCTAAAATCCCCCTAATATATTGTAAACAGATATAAAATGTACAAATCATTTTAGATGTTTCTAAATCAAAAAACTTTTGCACCATACATTTTTCTGCATTTTGAATGTTTATTTGATAAAATGGCTGTAACATAAATGTTGAATCACCCTGTACATGTATACATCATATCATAACCACTCGGTCTATGTCAATAAATGTGTGGATATTATGTATGGTCTATTACGAATTTAACAATATTTTGTATATAATATTAAAACATTCCGGCGAAGTAGGTCAATAGGTAAAACTGTTCGCCTATTTGCACGTAATATATATTATATTTATTATACGAGCGCACAGTCGAATTCACAGCACGACTTTTTAACTCCAAACAACATCAGTAATATTATGTGTAAAAGTCTAGGGCTCGGGTTTTTTAGCATTTGATAATTAGTATAAGACGATACAAATAAAAATAGCAAAATGAGCTACACATTTGTTTTGTGCACCTTCAAACTTGAAGTTTTGTATTGCTATAAAGTATTTTAGATTTTTAGTGCTATTTTTTGGGTATATAATACTGTTATTTTTCACTAATTTTGATAATTAAGCATAATATTATAATAATTTATTTTCTATTTTCATAAGCATCGTTTATATTGAATGAAAAATAGAAGAAATTATTTGTCATTTGTGCCCGAATCTATAAAAAAATACACACATTTTCGATTCATATTATAATATACTTTTAGGTAACCCACTGTATTGGTTCATCGAGCAGAATACAATATATTATGACTTCTAACCCTGGTTATACCAGACACAAATCAAGGTTAATTTTTTTCAAACGATTTACAATACTATTTTATTGAATTATTAGAAGAAAAAATTGTGTTTTTTTGTATTTTTAGGGCATATTATAGCGCTTGTATTACGGTTTTTTAGGTCATAGAATATCATATAGTTCAGTACTTTTAAGCGCCATAAAATCCGAACCCTGGACTCATAACTTTAATAACTAATAGCAATAATATTTTAATATGAATGCCAAGTACCCGTTACACATGTAGGTAATTATATTCTTCGGGTCATCGAAATGCGCATAATATAATATAGTGTGGGAAAACAATGTTTCCGTGCCGGTGAATTATTACGCCAGTGTTACTGACGTTGGTTTGTTTGTCATTGTCATTATTCGCACCTTATAAAATTCTGCGATTTAATAACACGCAACGAGTCGTGTATCGGTCGTTCGTAAGATTTTCACCTAGTAAACCCTGCTGTGGTTTGACCTATTTCCTATTGATTTGAATAGTTTGAGTGTCAATATCCAATTTAATGTTGTCATTCTGTCCCACCGTACTTAAATACAATAATATGTACCTACCGACCTACTATAACATTAATACTGTCCGTTTTAAGCACCATTTGAGCTTTAACTGGATTAAAAAATAATAAAGTCCACGCGCCGTGAAAATTATTTTTTAATATGCTGAAATACACATTTATTGCGTTCGTAACGCACCAAAAGTATTAATAAAAATAATAATGATTTTATATTTAATTACCGACTGTTTGTGTATGGATGCAGCAACTGTACATATTTAGGGTTTTAAATTTGAAATATTTCATATAGAATTTTACAAAATTGAAAATTTCACTAATCATGAAATATTGAAAATTTTTATTTTTTACATATGCAGTAGGAACGTAGATGATAATACTATATTAGTATTTATTAATTATTATTTATTAGTTATTACTCACATCTTATTTTGTAAAAGAAACCTAAAGACCTAAAGTACCAGGTAGTAAATTAAGTATTATTGTATTATTTTGTATCTGTATTTGTTTGAAGATGAATTATATTATTTTGAACGTTTTGGGAAAAAAAATAAAAATACATAATTGAGAAATTGTATTATAATATGAATTAATAAAATGATAAAAAAATGAATAAATAATAACTAGGTCTAGCCGGTCTAGGCATCTTCAGAAAGCCATGGACATATTGTACTAGTCACTATAATAAACAATTTGTGTATTCATACAATAGACATAGGTAATTTTCTTCTCTCATGTTCTTCTCTCACCCTAATTTTATTATATGGATGTAACTTGAAGAAAAACCTTTTTTTCTTATAATTTTTGGTATATTTTTATTTTTCATGTGAATGAAATATTTGAAGAACCTAAATTTCATGAAAGTTCAAAATCCTAATTATATTATATTGTATAGAAGCGAGCGAAGCTTACCTTTGTGCAATTCTATTAATATCACCTACTCGATATCGTACAAGATATTTTGGGAAATACATTGAAGTTTCTCACTATTTTCGAAATAATTAACTACCATTCATCCTATTTTCGGAAAATGTTTTTAAGTAAATAAAAACTTGTAGATATTTTATTATATATATTTTAAATCATGACATTTATTTTAAGCTCTGTGTTTTCGAATACTTAAACATAAAGACTTTGGTTTGAATTAAGAAATTAAATCCCAATTTTACAAAGATGAATATCATTGTCTGAATAAATTAAAGGTCATAGCGATTTAATTCTGTAGAATCTAATTTAAAGTTCTACACAATAATATAATTATATTACGAAATAATAATCTATTATTATATTATTATTATCCAGCAACCTCATTGGTTTCCACGAAATATGATCCGTCGTTTATGTATTATAATAATGTCTAAATTAAATGAATATTATTATATAACGCCGTTATAAATTATTTAACCAGTTGCCGCATAAACTTTCGTGTAGAGAAAACGAAGTCAACAAATCCAGTGTTATACTCTCGAACCTCGATAGATGATTTGGGAAAGTATAATAAATTTAGATTGCGATCGGTCTTTTTTTTTCTTTTTTTTTTGTTATGAATATTTGCAGATCATTTTTAAGGTCTGAAACGAGAAAAATGGTGTTTACAGAAATTTACATACATAGTGGATTTATAGATTTCGGTTTCCTCCGTAAAATATTACCACAATATATTATTTTGTTGTTGTCGCCGTCGTCGTGCAGACGCGCGATGAGTGTATGAGTTTATTTTCGCAAAAAACCGAATAAAATATCGTACACTCCGTAAAAAAACATATTTTTCTTTATTTAGCATATTAAGCTGTTATATATTTTATTTTATGAAAACCTATACGAGTGCTCGTTCAACAAGCGTTTTTATAAATATAATATACGGACAATATATTGAAATATTATTACGTTCCAAGAGCACGATTATATTACAACGTGAGTGTTGCAGGTACACGCGAGGGTGAAGTTTACGAAATGTCGAAATGTGCTCGGTCCTTAGAAAATTTGTTCACTTGTGTTCGCTCTTTACGTTCGCGGAATCGAGTCATAAAAATCACGTCACGTAATGACGACGAAATCAAAAATATAAATAAATACAAAATCTTTTTGCCTCCGTCTCGAGAAAACGATACCTTTCGAACGGTTTCGACATCGATTTTCGCCGATATTATATCAATTCGAGCGACCACGATATTATACTCTCGTCGATGCTCTGGCCCGCGAAAATCCAAAAACGGCGTTTGGAAAATATGATATAATCTCGAGCCAAGTCGCGCAGCGGTGACGGAAAAATCGGCCGCGCTCTCATAGAATGCTGCAAAAATCCCATCGTGTTCACACCGCCTAGACTGAATAGATGCTTCCGCCTAAACCGTGGACCGGAACAGGACGAATATTTTTTGGATATAATAATACAATATAGACGGACGTCGTCTAGATATTATTATTTTTTTACTGCATCGCCCGCCGTGAATATTATCGTCGACAAAAATAACAAGAATACGAATATTTTATATATATTTAAATAATATTAATTTATAATTCTAGGCGATAACCGCCCCCCGAATACCCACCCCCCGAACGCCGGGCAGGGAAGAGACGTGTACCCTCGGCGGAGGGACGGAGAATGTATATTATATACGCTCGAAGGACGGAAAATTCACTTAAATAATATAATATTATTATTACTACTACGCGACGTCGTCGTTTTGGACCGTCTCCCGGTAGCAACCTTGGGATAAAAACCTCCTCCCACAGATCGTCTCTCTTCATTCCCGGCACGTCCGCAGTCGTCCGCCGCCGTCACACCGCCGTTGCCCGGCCAATTTCATCGCGACGCGCGTACACAATGCCAACGCATTTAGGGCGGCAATCCGATTAAAATTATTTGGATGACAATAAGAAATCGGCCGCGCACACAGTCACTATAATAATAATAATAATAATATACTGCAGGTGTATGCGCGCGGTACCGAGCAGCTGTTATTGTTATTGTTGTTACCGCCGTTCGCCGCCCTGACTCAGAGTCAGAGTCGCACTACTTACTTATACCGTCGTCGTCGTCGTCGTCGTCTTCGTCGGTGGTGGTATTATATATATTTTGGCGAATAAAAATCTTGAGATTCGAAAAAAGAAACCAAAAACGAATCTACTGATAATATAGTATACGTATATATATATATAGACACTGCAGGTCAGTGCAGTAATTTGGAGGGGGGCGAGGTGGGCGTTTGCCCCTGTCTGATGAAATCGGTCCAATCGTTGGGCAGTGGAATGGGGTGGTGAAATAACGAGGATAGGAAATCATCACTGGATCATCAGAAATTATTTTTTGTTCGATTAAAAAAAAATAAATCAATAAAAAATTAAAATAATATATGGGTGGGGTTTGTTATTATATTGTTAAAATTGTTAAAATTCGTTAGGTTCATTATAAATAGTCATATTAATAGATAATAATAATATATTATAGGTAATAAGTTATTTTCTGGTATAAGTTATTTTCTTATATCAGCATAATATACAGTAATGCAAATTAATTACTAAAATATTACCAACCTACGTTAAGTCGTTGAAATCGATAATATCATACAACGATTCAAGCTATAAACGTTCGTCTTTTACACCAATAATTAATATACAACAGTGTTTGAAATAGGTATCGGCGTATTCAAGGTCACTTAGATGCTACATGTGAAATTTACTATACCAATTATTTGGAAATCGACAAATTCCGGACGCAATTTCCAATCGTCCGACACTTGTGTACCGATAAATAATTATTAAGCACTTAAAAACGTTAAACCATTACTTATGATTAGAAAAAAAAAGTGTTAACGTAAAATGTAGCATTCGAGTTAAGTCGATTGTGCTGTAGGTATTTTCGTATATTATATGAATGTAGTCGAGGATTTAATTTTTGACGTGCTCATAGTCCTCAATCTTGCATTTGTGCACACCCTATAACGACCGAGTCATAGTTTACCACATTACGTCTGGTAAACTCGGCGTATCGTATCTACAACTATATTTGGTTTATCGGTTTTATTTTTATTCGAGGACACCAAACGCTTACTTTTGAGGAGGTGGTGCGGAGGAAAAACGTCCAACCACATCCAAATCGGTCGCACAAACATAATATAGTAAAACCTCGATAAGACGGAATCGCATGGGACCATGACATTTTTCCGTACTAAGGGTTTCCGACTTGACGCGGCTCAAAAATATTAAATAGAATTAAATTAAAGATTAACTATTTATTTTAAACCAGTTTATACATAATACATACATACAATTTATATTTTTAACTTAATTTTATATTTATACTAGCCGATCCCGTGCACTTCGTGACACGAAGTGTCAGCTATAATAGCTGTCCTATCCTAGCTGTCCCTTCCAGCGTTGCCTGAATCATATGCCCATATATTATGTTAAGATTAACCTCAAGTGATTTACATACATCTAAGCCACCTAGGTAGGCAATCCACTGCATCGAAACGTGGATAATATATGCGAGCAGTAGTAAATTATCAGGTAGGCAATCCACCTGCGGTCGATTTAGCTGATCAAGTGCACTTCGTTGCCCATTAAAAAAATTAATAATGGTGTTACGTTGAGGGCAAAATACATACCAATCCCTATTTCAACCCCTTACAGCCTTTTTTAGTATTAAAAAGTAGCCTATATCCTTCCCAGTGTCTAAACTATCCATGTACCAAATTTCATTTAAATCGGTTCAGTAGTTTCGGAGCCTATTCAATACAAACAAACAATCAAATCTTTCCTCTTTATAATTTTAAGTATAGTATAGTATTTTAAGTTTTTTATAGCTCAAGATCCAACGAATCGATTTCGATAAAAATTTTAGGGTATATTAAGATTGATATGTAGATGATTTCTGTGAAGTTTGTACGCTGTGCGATATGTGGTTCCGGAGTTATGGCCTCTTAGTTAGTCAGAGTTAGTCTTAGTTAGTTAGTCGAAATCAATTGAAAGTATGGAAATATTTGTTTATAAATGGTTGCTATTGGTAACTGTGATTTCTATGTACTATTTATTTATAGGGTTGTCCCTGGTTACAAATAAACAAATACATAGCAACCATGGTTACCAATAGCAACCATTTATAAACAAATATTTCCATCGTAAATCTCAAAATAACTTAAACTCGCCATAACTCCTGAACCACTTATCGCACAGCATACAAATTTAGATAGTAGCCGATTCTCAGACCTACTGAATATGCTTATAAAATTTCATAAAAATCGGTCAAATCGTTTCGGAGGAGTATGGTAACTAACATTGTGACAAGAGAATTTTATATTGTAACAGTACACCCTTCACTAAAACAGTCCTTATCAGGACTACACAATCAGCCAATCAGAACACGCCATACAGGAAATGACGGCAGTCAGAGCTGTTTTACAAAATATAAGCTCTTCCAACTACGCTAACAACCTGACAAATACGGCCATGGATAGGGGAGATCAGGACAAATATAATGAGACCCTCCCCATGGCCGTAATCGAAAAACCTAACCAATAGCACACAGATCTGTACCGACGGGAAGCACAATCGTCACGGCGGCACACAGGATGGTTTACCAGTCGGTACGGCGCACGGGTTATATACCGGTCGTTGTCCGACCACACAATCACTTCTTATTCTTCAATCACACAATTTCTTCTGCAACATAGTTCCGACGAGTACAAGAAAAGATTAAAAGAAGAATACAGGAGCAACCCGACGACCAACCGCAGTCCGACGACCAGCTTCAGTTCGACGACCAGCTTCAGTTCAACGACCAGCCGCAGCTCGACGACCAGTCGCAGAACGACGACCATCCGCAACCCGACGACCAGAATAACCAATTCCTCGTACGGACCGTGAGCAACCCATACGGGCATCGCCACACACTTTCCGTACGGGTCGACACAGAAATCGGCAACCTTGACGAGACACCAGACAGAGTCCGCACACTTCGCACGGAGCACGAGCGAAATACCTGTAAAAACTCCAAAGTCACCCACGGCCGCTTTTGAGAGCTTGCCTTCCCGGGTCAGATTCACGCTAGCAGTCGCTTCATGGCTAGACACTATCCGTGGTCGGCCCCATATCCTGACTTGTATGATATCCGAGTATACAACCCTTAAATGTCGATAGGACAGCGTCCAGCTCGTCGTGAAAATACGCCTTATCCGACAGCCCGCTCTCAAGCCTGGCTGCCGCGTTAGCGTATCAGCCCCGTATTTTTGTATATATATATTTTGTAGATTTTTTATAATGAATAGAGAAAGTGATACCATTACCTAGTGTTATTCACTCTTACCAAACAAGCCAGAAGGCGACTGTTTCAATATATAAGATTTATTTATTTATAACATATTAATTTTTAGCCAGTATACATTAATAATACAAAATTATATTTTTTGAAAAAAATAGGTTATCGATTTCTGCTTTTTTATTTAAGGCGTCGCGTTCCACACGCTGCTTGGCTCTCGAAGTCGAATCCAAAAGCTCACTATTGGACTCTGTGAGAGAAAACTCAGATAATAATGTTGTATAGTGTATACACATCAATTTTATTAGTTTTTAATGTCGTCGTACGCGCTCGTATATCGATTATCTATGGGTATCGACAATACGAAAATAAAATTACTACACGAAAATCATGTTATATTTCCGTTTTAGCGAGGGTTTCATCAACTTTTATTACAAAAAAGGGGAAGTTTCCGGCTTGTCAAGGTTTCCGTCTCGGCGGGATAAAATTATATGTAATTTGAAACGGGACCAAAAAAATGTTCCGTAATACCGGGGTTTCCGTCTTAGCATGGTTTTACTGTATATTGATTCCAAAATTAAACGCGTAAAAAAAATTTATAAAAAAAATGAAGGATGGTAATTTTTTGTAAGTAGGTTGACAATATTACCAATGTAACCAGCTACTGTGTAGGTAGAAGCAATATCGTTTTAAAAGAGTTATAATATCAATAATATTGTTAACATTTCGAATGTTATTACGTATACGAAACAATCTGCGGGTACCAATTATTATTTTCGGAACCGTCGACCGACCAAGGTTCGTCCAATACGCGGCGGGTATTCGACAACACACACGACAGGACATTTCGACGTTGACGGGTGTCTTTGGAGCGCGCGACATTTCGTTATCGTTTTCGTTTTTTTTTTTATTACTGCTGCTCTGTATTGTGTCGTACTAAATTAACAGCTCGATTACGCAAACCCGCACACGACATAGACGAAGAACGAAAAAAAAACACACACACGCACACACACACACAAAAAACAACAACCATATTTTATGTTATTTCATGCATTTATATATACAGTGTGCGACCGTCGTGCCTCGCCGGGACTTTAAGAGCGCACAGGTACGATAACGATTTTGGCGTTACAAATGCATCGCCCTGTTTATATTATTTACCCGTGTCCCGTGCTCGAGTGGTCTATATATATGTATAATTTTAAACGCTTTCCCGCACCGTCTCCCGCACACGGCGGTAAAAAATACGGACTTTCGTTTATCCATAAAACAATAACAACGCCCCCCGCGGCGCCCACAGACCGATACAGCCGATCGCCAGGAATACGTAGGCGCCGGGGTAAACGAGGAAAGTTAAAAATAGAAATAAAAAAATATATTTTACGCGAGGCGGCGGCAGCGGCGTGTCCTTGACGTTAAATCCTAGTGTTGTTTTTTTTTTCTTGCGCGTAGGTAGATATGTGGTACTATATACACCGCGTGGCGTTTTCTGTATAATGTATAAGTTGTTATTTTCGTTATTATGTTTCAGAATAGTGTTTTAAACTTTTAACTACTTACCTATGTATATGAGCGCGTAATGCTAGAAGGCGCACACACGCTGCGTTTTCGTCGTAACGAAATATTATTATATGGAAATCGTAACGAAAGAAAACGCAGCGAAAGATCTTATACGTAACCGAGTTTGAGAATAGTAAAAAATATGTAGTGTAATGTGCCTATATTGATGTGAAATTTAAAAAAACACAACAATTTGCCGATTCGTTTGTACACGAACACCGCACCGGAATGCATAATTATTGCTTATTTGCAGTGTACAAAGCTCAAAAAACACAAATATTCATTACAATAATTAAAAGTTGAAAGTCAGTTGTCTCGATATACGTCAATGTCGTCAATCGACAAACACGTTTATAACACTATGTAGGGCTGGGAATGTGATGCCTTAATAAAAATGCTTATATCCTCTAAAAACATAAAATAACGCACATAAAAAATGCACTTAAATTTTTAATTTTAAACCAACAAATGTTTTTAATTTAAATTTAATTAAACGTTTCGCAGGACTGCACAATTTCTTATCTTCTGTGTGGACTTGCAATCTAAAAAAAAATAATTATTTTCATTTACCTTCCATCGCCACACGTAATCTCGATTTTTACGTCGTAGTCGGATCCGTTCGAAAAATTAATATTATTATTATTATTATTATTATTATTATATTCGTTTGTGTAAAATCCTCGTCGGCACGTTACAAAAATACATTAACAAAAATATTTAAATAAAATTAAAAATAATTTGGATTTAAGCGTTAAATGCCCTAAAACCCCTTAAATGGTTTTAAAAATTGACTAAAACAGCCTAAAAATTGAAAATTGTTTAAAAAAATGCAAAGTAAAAACTTCTTATTCTGATTCAAAAATACACAAAACGTATATACGTCATAAAACTGGCGTCTAGTTTTCGAAAATAATTCAAAAGTGTATCCACTTTCCAGCCCTATACTCGTGACATTATCGATAATCGATCTTATTCGTTTTATCGAATAGGCGGAACGGCGTCCATAAAGTGCTCACGGTAGACCGATAATATTATAGGCTCGTTTCCATCCTTTACCCTCGAGGTTTAAAGGGAGGTTTAAAAAAAATCACACGTCTGTCCCGTCGTTTTTTTGAACGTGACATAATATTTTCGTTAAACCTCCACGGCGCACCCTCGCCGTGATTCGGAATCTCCAAACATCGTCTCTTTCGGGCGTGAAAAACTCTCACGAAACGGTTGAATTTTTCGAACGCATTGGAAAAGATAAGAGAGAAATCAGACGCAGTGAAAGATGAAGTGCCTAGAATCTGTTTATCACAATGGCCGTGTCGATAAATCATATAACAGCTTTTGAACCGCGGTATGAATTCCGATTTGTGTTCTCTGAAGCCTGCGGATAACGAGCAGACTGCTCGTGTGAAAACATATTTATACATCATGTGGATAACATAAGTGTGAACTGGCAGAGACGAGGGAAATGTCGTCATCTGTTTCCATCGACTTTTCCGTGCAAAATGAGTTTTGTTGTATTATTGTAATGATATAATTGTTTTTACACTCGAAACTTTTTTTCCCCGAAATCCTTCTCACTATTACAAGCAATTTTTCACCTATAATTTTCAGTATAGAAGGCATCACGGTATTGCATATATATATTGCTAATAATATTATTGTTTGGAAGAGTTTCATTCGCATGTCTTTAATTTAACTTTGGCACAATTTTTTTTCTGATCATAAACTAACACCAGCAACACAGGCCGTTAGTTACATTGTAATTTTACATAACGATTGAGTATTCAATTAGATTACAACATTTTGTTTTAAATAAGATTATATAATTGTATTTGTTTGAGAAAATGAACTATGTGTAAGTTTTGTTCACGATTGGGTCCGAATGCGGTGTCAAGGTTGTGGTGTATCTAAATATTATCTTGTACTCATTACGGTCTTGATTATACTTTAAGCAGTCAGCGATTATGTGTTTAATGGATAAGTCAGTTCCAAGTGTGTGGCATGTGGGGAGGGGTGTCCTCTCTAGCCATAAGGATATAGTTAAGTAAACATATTTATATACATTATATAGAAAATCATATATAAGTTTCCGCTAGTGTCACTACGAAAATAAGAAAATGTAATTTTGTTTATTTCCCATTATGAATATCACTTACTTATATTATTAAATTATATAAATACACTACTTACTATATTATTTGTCGCGTATCAAGTGTTCATAAAACTTAAGCAATTATAAGCGCAATACTAATGTGATCAAGGAATACGTTTGGATGCATTTCAAACATTAAATAATTTAAGGAATAAATATTTTACTTTGTTTGTGAAGGCATGAGATTTTCGTTTCTTAATGGACAATTTGATGTATACGCTGTCATAAAACTTTTGCCGAAATTTGTTTGTCTCAATGCAATTTGTAACGTTAAAAACTCAAGTTTTCCTATCATAACCCATCATATTATATTTTCATGGTTGATTGTCTACTTATACGTGAATGAATATAATATAGGAAAGCGTGCAAATAATTTTGTTTACAAATTATCATTTAAAGCGAATAGCATCATTTCTTGACTTATTATTAAATTATTATATTAAACGTTATGTTACACAGCTTGTATCTGTAATGTGTTGTTCACGTCTGGCAAAATTGATTAATACGAAATTATATCTCAAAATGAATAATAATGCGCAAGGCGTGAAAAGTTTCGAGTTTCTCAGTCTTGAATTAAATTTAATACGATTTCGAGTTATGTTGTGTAATTTTGTGAAAGTAATTTCAGTGTCCATCGATATATTTATTTATTTCAATTTTTTCTTCAATACGATAATGGTCTCCACTCAATGTATATAATTTATTTTTAATTTTAGGAAAATTGTATTCCAATATTATATCCTCAACCGGCATTTGGACCAATGAACGTTGTATCATCGAAGTTTGAAAATGTTACGCAATGTAACTTGACAGTTGTTGTTGTTGTTGTTGACTGCAGCCAACAGTCTTGAGATTTTACCCTTTAAATAAAGCATGTACATTGTATACATTGCACTATACAACAGTGCACTGTGATACCATTATTTAAATTCAATTTCCTAAATGTAATACATACGAAGTTTTGATAAATTCTTTGACGTATCGTCTTTTGGATAGTTGTAGTAGAAAATCAATTCAAAAATAATAATAATATTATGTCTGATATCGTTATTATCATTGAATAGTAAAATCAACGTTTATAGTCTACATCAGGGGTCTTCAAACTTCAACCCGCGGCCCGCGGGCCACATGCGGCCCTCCAAGTCTTTATTTGCGGCCCGCGAACACATTTTAAGTATAGCGTGTATTTTTTTCTATGTATTAATGAGAATTTTTATTTTGTTTATTACCAAATAATTTAACTGTGTACGGCCCGCGAGATTTAAAAATAATAATATGTGGCCCGCCGCCTTAAAAGGTTGAAGACCCCTGGTCTACATCGTAGATTTTACGTAGATACGTAATTTATTGAAACCACGAAGAAACATTTAAAATACCCACAAACATTTGGAATACTTAAAAAAAATAAATACGTCATAAAATTGACATCACCGTGCATGGCATTTATGAAGAAAATGAATATCAATAATAAAATGATTACTACATGTTATTAATAATAATAATTATGAATACGAATTTGACAAAACTACAGTTGTAGTACAATATTACGTCATACAAAACGTAATGATATTAAAACTGTTATGACAAACTTAGTCAACTATGAAGTTAACGAAAACCGGAATACCCTCGATTGTTGCAGTACATTTGTCTCATATATACGATTTTGAAACAATCGCAAAGACACAATAAGTACATCATATTCATTATACTACGCACATTGTTTATGTGCTGTTCAACAAGGATATATTTTGAAGACTATAATTTATTAAGTTAAATATTCTTATAAAGAGATCAACTCGTTTGTATACACTATAAAAGATTTGAGCATTTAAAAACACTTCCCCGAGTTTGGTGGTGGTATGATAGTAATAATAATAATATGTCATTCATGTAATTACGCTATTATTGTAAGAGAGAAAAACGTTTCAATATAGCTACCGAACATTATAAATACAAATCAGTTAATCGTAAACTGTAGTTTTCCATCTTATATATTACACGGTTCAATATAAAAGACCGGAAAATATTATTTATTTTATATCATTTAATTTTGGATTCTTACATATTATAATATATATATATATATATACCAAAAATTATTTGTGAAGGCCCGGGGTGTATTATGTTATTATAATATAAAATTTTCTTTTTTAACTTAACATTTTTATTTAGGCCATGTGTTACATAAGCTGCACAATAAGCTTATTTGATAAAGTATATAATAAAACGAAAATAATAGAATGAAGTGGCCTCCCGCAGTAAAGGTATACTTCATTATAAAGTTACATAAATAAATATTAAAAACTTATAGTACCTATATTGAATTAGTAATATATTAAACTGAATATTATCTCTCTACATTAAATATAAATATTACCGAGTAAACATACAAAATAAGGACGGTATTAAAAATGAAGAAAGTTGTATGGAGAAAATATCATGATATTTTGACCCAATACTCATATTCACCAATTAAAAGGTAATTATGCATTTAAAAAAATATATTCGCTAAAGGAAGGTGAACAACATTTTTGGTAGGATAAATTTTATTGACTCTGGTGCAAGAAACTTATTTCGCTTACAATAGTGACCGTTATACATAAATAATGATAAAAAAAAAAACAAAAAAAAATTACAAAACAGGATGCACTCTTTTGGATCCATACAAGTCGAACGGCCTCTTCGTCAGCAGCGACCACAAATACAATACAAATCGTTTTTTATTGTGTTTTCAGTCGTAAAAATCAATTGTCACACCTATATAGGTAATATATAATAATATATTAAACTCGACGGGCGATTTGTTTTCCCGGTGAATTTACCGCCATTTCGACCGGCTCTACGTGCACGCGATGACGACGATTGCTGCAACGACGGTTATCCAAATTGGATCACGTCTGAGAGACGTCTCCAGACCACCGCACCCTTCTTCCTCCGGAGGCAGACGCTAGGGAAATCCGCACTCGTGTCGAGTAAATTTGGTGTCTTAACTGAGTATTTCTATTTTTTTTTCACGTCGAGTTTGTCCGCATTACGTTTAGATCGTTCTACGCACGTATATAATATAGATACCTTTATTGAGCCGCCGTTAAACAATTTATTCGACAACGCATCACGTGGGCACGCTCAGGATTTCTCGATGGAATAATTCGCAGTGAGACGTGGGCGTGGTGCGTCACTAAATACAATAACACATTTCGTTTTAACTTTTTCCAAAAGCTGCCCGTACATCAAACTATAATAATTTGATGATTTATACTTTAAAGATGGGCTTGCGCCCGAGTAAGAAGAGCACATATAATAACATAACATAATATACGGAATAATAATATAGAACAGTATTAAAACAACAATAGTTATGAGCTAATGGGAATTATATATATTAAAAGGAAACAGGAGTCTTCATTTACTGCCAGTAAGGCAGTACTGCTAGAGGAGCTTCTTTTGGAACTTGAAGACTGCTGATGACAAGAATCGGCACAATGAAGATCCAAAAACACAGAGCCGTATTCAAGAATCGGCCTGACGAGAGCACAATAAAAGGATTTACTGGCGAACTGGATAACTTAAAATATTCACCTTAAATTCTTCTAAATAATCCCGCAGTAATTTATAAGCAATGAATGAAATATTATTAGTATGTTAACGCGGAAATAGGGAAGGTACGAATGAGAAGTCTAAGTCACGTATACTAATGTCAACTAATATGGGTCCAATTTATAGTTTACTACGTAGGTGGTAGTTTTTGGAGATCGACCTCTGGCGAAGAAATTTTAACGTAATTTATCAATATTGAGAGTCAAGAAAACTGTTTTGCTCCACCTGACAAATCTATCAAGACAGTCTTGAAGAAGTGCACCGCGGTTTCACAAATAGTTAATTTGCATGAATATTTTCATGTTATCTGCAAAACATAGTTGTAGGCGACTGTGCCGGAGCACAGACTTCGCACAATTGAGAAAAAGATAAAAAAGCGAAGGCTATATGGCGCGTTGTAATGATTTTATGTCACCACTTTATTTTGTAGGTAATTCATATTTCTTATTTATTCGGTGGTTGTCACCAAAACAAAAAGCGGAGAAAAATATGTCGTATTATAGCAATATATTCTCATTATAACTACTTTTTTCTATAATTAATGACGTTAAACCACTGTGTTTTTCGGTACATAAAATATTATTATAACACACGATATCAAAACAAGATTATGACGTAGGTATTATTCTATCGTAATTTTATACATCGGAAAATAATAATATACTTTTCTACATTTTAATTTCCACGACGGTAAAAATCATATTTGTTTTCAAGCTGCATCATAATAGTATAATAGTGAACCGACGTTTGTATTGTGTACACGAACATGCTACAGACAATAGGGTAAAGTCGTCGTATATTCGATTCTCTCGGCACGCCGGAGAAACTCTGGGTCAGCCAAATAATTTCGTTTTTGAATAGAAATTTAATGATCTACTTAATCCCGTTCGCAAATATATACGTCCACACTAAGACGGGGCACTACACATCGCAATTGGTACTATTTCTACTCAAGTCGTCATTTTTTTTGCTCTCATTGTGTCAGTATTTTTCACGATTCCCTTCACCTTGAGCCTGTTAAACTTTTTTCTATTATATTTTCGTTCTTTTTCAGCCACATTGTTATAGACGTTTTTTTTCATTGTTAAATCTAATTATTATTATTATGATTAGGGTTTTAAAATTGTATGAAATTTATTTCCTTGGAAAATAAAAATATACCAAGAATTATAAAAAAAAAAAATTGGAAAAATCTTTTTTCAAGTTACACCCGTATAATATTAGGGTGAGATAAAAACATGTTTGAAATTGCCTATGTCTATTGTACGAATACACAAATTGTTTATTATAGTGACTAGTGCAATAGGTTCCATGGATTTTTGAAGATGGCCTAGGCCAGCTAGACCTAATCAGTAATCAATAATCATATACTGAATAATAAATTTGTGAACTAATATATTTTTGAATTATTATTTATTAATTTATTATCATTATATTAATTCACATTATATTACAATTTCTCTATTATGTATTTTTATTTTTTTTCCCAAAACGTTCAAAATAATATAATTCATCTCCAAACAAATACAGATATGAAATAATACAATCTACTACAATCTCAATACAACTACCAGGTACTTTAGGTCCTTAGGTTTCTTTTACAAAATAAGATATGAGTAATAACTAATAAATAATAATTAATGAATACGAATGTAGTAATATCATCTACGTTCCTACTGCATATTATGTAAAAAAATAATATTTTTAAATATTTCACATGAAACGTTTCAAATTTAAAACCCTAATTGTGACAGTGTCCATATATTATACGGTTGACCAAAAATTAAAGTCCGTAGAAAGATTGATTTTAGTGCATCATATTTTATGCTGATGTAGTCCAATGGCCTATATAGTCGATTCTAATATTTCATTTATTTTTATGTCCATGAAAAGTTCAATATTGGTATAATAAAATATATTAAAAATATTGAATATTTGTATATATATTTATTTTTTATATTTTATAATTGGAAATTTTTTTTTAGTACTATAGATTCTGCAGACATTGTTCTTATTATTGAGGTTTTCGACAATATTACAAAACGTTCGATTTGCTTTATAAAATTTTTTTTTTTTAATTATAACTATCATTTCTTTTTAATACAGAAATAAAACTACTAGATTAATGTGCAAAATTGACTGATAAAGTTTTTTAGTATGTGGGTATTACATTTGATTAATTAATGAAAATTATTACATACCTAGTATGATCACATTTTTGTACTTAATTTAATTCTGTTGAGAATAGTATTATTTTTTTTTAAAGTTTTAATTAAATATTTTCCTTTAATAATTCATTTGATGTGTGTGTTTTAATTAACTATGCTTACGCAGTTAAGAATGTAATATTATATTTACTTAATTTGTTTCTCAACTAAAAAAAATTAATTTAATAACTATTAATACGAAAAGTTAATTTTTATTATAATAAGGTTTTATGTGCCCAATACGGGCGTGTGTTAAAATCAAATAACTCGATTCGACATAACGGCATATTTATTTTTCTTATAAAAAAATATGAAAATGGATACAATTGTGTTAACAAAAAACTATAAGTTCTAATGATCGCGTCGCGTGGTTCAAACCTTTCAGTATTCACACAGAGTTATTTGCTATATTTAATTTGATGTTGAAATTAAAAAACAAATCGTTCACCACTTACAACAGTCGTCGTTACAACGATTAACGATTCATTGTCACAATCGGTTATTGCTGACTAAAGTTTAAAGAGACGATTAAAGGGACGGATATTATTATAAAACCTGTAACCCGGTAACCGGGTTGGAAATCTGTGCGGGTTGCCCCGTCGTTATATTCATAATATATGAGTGCAGTGTTCATTAAAATCTACTATATAAAGTAACGCGGAACACTCGTAATAATATAGTAGTACCAGTAGTTTATCCTAACCCAGATGATTTTATAATACTGTGTACACGAAATAATAAATATGGATTTCGGTCGTTAAAACGTCGACACTTATCTCGTACGGACCAATTAAATATTGTAAGCTCATAATGATATTATCATAGGAATAACATTGAAAAGTGTATCATAATACTAGAATGGTCAATATTTATCGATTACGAAAATATGGGATCTAAATTAGGTCAATATAGCCATTGCTCTATATTATTCATCTCGGGCAATAACTATATATCTACTTAAAACTGGGCATATAATATGTGTATAAGTACTATACATAATATTATATATAAACACGTTTAACTTGAATATCGCTCCATTCGACTACTCGATTTTATCACCAATTTTATTAGACACTGTATACAGCGGGCGTATTATATTATACACGCTGGTCTAGAACTTCAATAGAACTTTGCCGAGGCCAAGGCGATACGTTTCAATAGTGCCTACACTATTATATTGCAGTCGTTTTCGTTTTATCGGATTTGAAATGTCTTCGACTAACTCTCAATTAATTATTTAATTCGTTCGACTTCGTGGGAAAATACAACTACCTATTATTGAATTTCTGGCTCTTTTGTATTCACAATAGGTATTACACGCTTTTGCCGTTTTCGGAATCCAACTATAGGGACTCATCATTACAGCCGCTAAGGTCACGTTGCACCGACGAGTATATACATTAAATTGTTATTTCTATATACTTTCCGAAAATAAACGCATATTAAGGGCCCTGCTCGTGTGTCTTTATTGAGGGGCAATTAGCTGATTTAGGCGATACACAATTTTGTGGCCGCCGCTCTTGGAATTTGTGTTGGACATCAATGACGATGATTAGTGTGAGTGTGGTTGATACCTGGTTATCATGCACGTGCTCACGTGTCAACGGAACCGCCGACCAAAAATTAAACACGTCACTTTTTGTTCAAAACACGTGGTTTACAGGAAAAACTCTCACACATCGGAGAGTGGTCTGATTTGATTCGATTTTCTCCAAGGTGTATTGGACTTCCATACAAAAAAAAAAAAAAACAAAATCTTGGGAAAATTGGTCATATAATTCAAAATCTTATTATATGGTTTTCAAATGGAATTTTGAAAACCCAAATCCAATGCGCTCTGTAAGAAGTGTTTCTCTTTCAACGAGAAATAAAAAATATCGAAATATGAAAATTCTGCGAGGCGTTCTAGTTTTTCCTGTAAGGCACAAGCAAAAAAAAACACGTACAAGTCACTTAAAAGGAATCTCTGGTGTTACCAGCTGTAAAATGGATCGAAGGCGGCGACGAGTATTTGTATATCGCAATTTGTACCGCGGCTTCGACGGTGTTTGAACGTGTTTATTTTTTTACGCATTTAAAATATATTTTTTACTTTTTACGACTTGCGAGTAAATCCCAATAAATGTGTAATGCATCGACGCGAAACAACCCGACGATGTATTATAATATATGAGCATTTTTTAATGTTGAGATGATCGTGTGCGTTTGGTTTTTACGTCGCAATTAAATTATGTAAAAAAAAAAACAAAAGAAAGAAAGAAAAAACCTAGCTGTACTTTGTTACCTCCACAATACACTTGGCCTATATAATTATTTTACATCAGAATAATGCGATGAACCGTGATGATGCTTGAATATCGATCGTCGAAAGAAAACTGTCTCGTTTGACGGCACGTGTACCAAATATTGTTACACGCGTTTTCATTCCCCGTGACGGAAAATTGAAGAAAACAAAAAATTAAAATTAAATAAACGCAACGCACGTTATTGTCAGCAAGCGTACCTGTTAATTTATTATCATGCTAATACAATATTGTCTCAAACGTTGATAAAATAAAGTAAATTATTGTGTTTTAGTCTCATCTACCAGTAGGTACCTATTTTAGACTTATGACTTGTTTATCCTTTGAAATCATATCGTTATTAAATTTTTCGCAAACATTCTCGAAGCACTACTTGGAAAAATAAATTGTAATTCTATATCGTATATTATTTTTGTACGGTATTCTTTGCGAACAAATACGTTTTGATGTAGATAGAACTCTATAAACGACTTAACGTGACGTATAATAAATAATAATGCAATAATAAAAAAGTTGAAATGAAATGTTTTTTTAGATACAACATTTCACAAGACGAATATTTTCAATTTAAATTCTAGAGATTTTGAAATAATAATAAAAAAATATCTACGAATATTAATAATATTATAATATTTTTTTTTCATAAACGTCCGATTGGGGTCAAGGTATTTTGTTTCGGAGAGGTATTTTTTTGGCCGTCGTCACAAAAAACATGTAAAAAGAATTAATAAACAATGGACGAAAAATGTACGATCAAACTGAAATTCAGCTCACATTTATACGCGTAACAGGTATTTGAAGACTAGTTCTTGACTGAACTGGGCATCTGTTTTTCATTTTCCACGTAATATTATTAGGTTCATTACTCGATATTGTATTATACTCGAGTGGGCGTTTTGCGAAAAATTCAGTCTCGTTCGCCACTGTTCATCGACGGTTTTTTAAAAACCAGTCGTCAGCAACAACATGGTTTTTCGGTTGTCATTCGATGATAATAATTTTACCATAATAATAATATTAGACGCGTTAGACCGGTCTGACCATTTGCATACAGCCAAAAGTCTGTCTCACGCGATTAGTAAAACATTGTAAGAGTGAGGTTTAGCCAGAGATGACGCGATCGGCCCATAAAACAGACATGATTTAATAATACTAATGGTAAACTTCCAACACGGTGTTATCAACGTAAAAAAACGGTTTATTATATTTACACAACTTCTGGCTATTAAACTTCACGATATCTACGTAATAATTATTTGACATTAATATTGAAACCCAGGTTATCATCATAATGAGTATTCGGTTTGTAGTCGGATAACGTACTAGTTCGAGTGACTTTGGAAATAGTTTATGTGTCTATAAACCTGGCGTATCCATCACATCCAAGAACGGATCTTTATGAAAACTAACTAACATAATATGTCTACATATCCTCCGCTCACTACGTATCATTATGTCAATTTAAAATCAACATTTTAAAATAATACCCCCTTGACCATACGGTATTCAAATTTGGAGTCGAGCTAAGCCCTCTAATATAAAACGTATACAAGCTTTCCAGACTATTAATTATTTTAGACAAATAACTAGAGCCCTGTGGTATTCGATCAAAATTAAAGTACAGAATTTGCAACTCAAAACTACAAAAAGTTATATTTTAAATTCCAGCTAAAATCCCCATGTATATTATTGTATGTCATCCCTTAAAATCCACCGAGGAGATTTAAAAGAAAATGGCCACGACACACCCTTTGAATAATAATGCAAAACAAAACATATTAAAAAAAATAATAAGATGTGCCAAGGATGCGACCGGTTTTCCCACTCACTCGCACCGGCTATATTTTCTTTATCCATTGTTATCACGTTTACTCATTTTCCTCCTCGTATAGATTATAAATAGAGTTTTATTTAATAAAAAAAAAAAAATAAAGAAAGAAAAACTAGAATCTGACAACAAAGGGTTGGCTGTAGGAGTAGAGCGAGATAACCGTTTTTCTACATCACCGTCGAAACACGCACGCGCACGTACGTACACACACATGTAAAGCCCATTCGTTCTCATTGGCGAGTTTCCGGAATTTATGGCCTGCAAACTGACAGAGTTCGTCGAACTCTCGTCCCTTCCCACCGCTTTACGTGGCGGCCTCTTGCTCCACTAGATATATATTATATTTTATAATAATATATAGTTCTGACTTGGAGAGATGACAGTCAGTACATCGGCGGAGTTTAGTCGGTGCAGCCGGAAAGTATTTGATCGCAGGACGACGAGGAATGCGTTAAGTACTACAATTATATAATAAAAATAATGGCAATAATAATCGCCATCATATTTGCCATGGTTTGGTGGCTAAGTGTGGGCGCGGCAGGGGAGCCTTCCACGCAATCGAACGCACAATCGATCGATTGGCACGCGAACTGACGTCACCGTCGATATCCACCGGTGTTACATTATATGGAATTAGCTACATATCTCATATTATTTAAGTGCAGTTTCGGAGTACACGATTTTGTAGTATCAGCTATGACGTAATGCGTGACAGTTCCAAAAAAAAAAAAACTCTCATGAATCACAATATACATTTTTAATTCCATATTCCGTAGTGGAATAATAATATGTTTCTGAGAGTTTTAATATATTATAAAAGTGAAATGTTGAACGAGAGTAGTTATCATCACATCTAAACGAATTTAATTTTGGACGAACGATGTAGTGAACCGACGCACATTTTGCAGGGTACTCCTATGCCCCTTATTCACTCTGCTCGTGTACTTAATACGCGTACGACTTACTACTAACATTGGCCTTAGCGTCGATTGTTCGAGAAAACAGTAATTTGCAGTAATGTCGGATTAATGTTTATGTAATTTGATCGCTTCAAGTTAGTAATATCGCGTAACAGCAGTATGTAATGTTTTTTCAAATTTGTCCGAACGTATTCGTATTCTGTACGGGAAACAAAGCTATTGTAATAATATTATGTATCTTCGCCTCGTCTGCTGCTAATAATATTGTAGATTTTATTTGTTTGGTAATCCAGAATGATTGTGTGTGAATCAAAGTCATCCAATGTACATTACATGCTGCACCGACGTATCATTTGAGTAGAAAATATTCAAATACTCAAGTCTTCCCCGAAGTAGCAGTGGCGTAATTAGGAATAATTCCTAGAATTAAGAATTAATTATATTTTGTGCCCTGGGGGTGGGGGAATAGACATTTTTTTTACACACAAAATACTACGTTTACACTATATTTTCAAGTATAGTGTTAGCCGGGAAAACTATTTTATAATATATCATAGGTTCTGGAGAGGGAGGGAGTGATCCATCCTTCTCGACCCTCCTATTATAATTACACCCTTACCACACAACAATAATTATTCGTATTACCTATAAATTATAACCATAAGGTTATAGTGTTATACGTGTGTGAATGGAAACAATTTTTCCTTAATTATTCTAAGAAGTCTATAATTAGGAAACGATATCAAATGTCGGTTGTTTCCGTTCACACAAACAAAATTAATTATAAGTTACTCACAAAAATGTAATACAAATTGAATCGTCACAATACGCATATATTTCTGATTTATTAAAATATATATGTTTATGTTTATTCAAATAATAATTCAAATACTAATAAACGCTATTAATTTAATACACAATATGCCAATATGAATGATAATAATATGAATTACAATTTTTTTGAAAACTGAAATAAAACCTTTTATTTAAGTTAAAACTTGAAAGTCTACAAGTTTTTAAGCACATATAAAGCCACATATTATAGAATATCACTATCATTCATACTTCTATCCAAGAATATTTCTCTTAATATTAGAGATTTATTTAAAAACTTTGACCATTATCCAGCTAGGTATATACTTATATACTTGTATTGAGCATGATTGATGTTGACTAAAATTCTTAGACCTCATATATTAATCCTTTATCCTACCTTTACAATCTCCATTGTATTTCAGCCATTATTTTATGTTTATCTTTTTTTTCTTAAAAGACCCGCAATCATCGTTCATATTATTTTCTTGTTGCTATATTTATTACTTTTCTCGTCAATGATTCATCTCTAAAGGTTCGTTGTTTTTGCACTAAGAATATAAAACACATTTATACGCCGCTCCCTTACAACTATTTTTTTTTAAGTAAATATTTCGTTTAGGTTGAGCAAGGTGTCCTAAGAATTTTAATTGACCAAAAGGTAGTATATACTAATATAAGTAATATTATGATTGATAGCGACGAATTACCAATGCGTCCTATACATAATATTGTCAACGAATTATTTAACGTTTGCTACGATCATCTTACGCGAAAACTGCAGCAGAATGAAACATATTATATTATTGTTATGGCACAGATCTACAATTCATTTCAAATTTACTGTCAAGTATAGGTACCCGTTGATCGCTTTTAGATATAACGACTCGGCGAAAGCATCATTTGGATTTTGGAGCGAGAATACTTGGCCATTATCTTGCCGTTCGTCACCGCGATCAGAAACAGATTTAAAACTCGGTCTAAAGTCTGAACACAAGATACGATATAATATATTTTTCTCGTTGGAAAAAAAATCGTAAACCGATCATCGTCGCATGCGTACCGAAGTTTTTCGATCGCACACACACACACACACACACACACACACACACACACATACACATACATATTATATATATATCAGGGTCGGCAAACATTATAATTTACAATAACTATTTAATATTTATACACTACAAGAAACGATTGAAATTTGTAAACTTAATTATAACGGAAAACGGTATTCAAAAATAATTAAATATCACAATAACGATTAACAAAATATATAATATAATATTATGGAATATCATTTAACGTTAAATAATACAAAACAAATTAACTTAAAATCGGTTTACTTATAAGTCATAATATTGCAGATTTCGTAGACATATAATTTAGTCCACGCAATTAATTTTATCGTAGCAATCAATCAAAGAATTCGTTATATCCTGTATCCGGGCCATTTCGGGCATTAGATTTTTTGTTTTACATGATTGACGCGATATAAAGTTGTAGGACGTCTAAATTCTGAATACGATAAACGCAAAAATTGTAAAACGAAATTTTGTTTTCAAACGCGAGTCCCGATAATTTTAATATACGCAATAATATATACTTACATAATATTGTTTTGCAGTATTAACCTTTTTGAGCTTGTATAGCTAGTGTTATCGCACACGTGTGTCTCGGACGACTATAATAATAATAATATGTATAGTGCAGCCGTAAAGGGAGATCGTTTCCAAGAGGACATTATAAAACGAATTATGCGAGTTGAATTGAATTCACGATTACCGCAGCCACCGCCTCAGGTTTAAAGGTCGCGCGTATCAGTGGGACGGGTGGCAGTTTTTGAGATTTTGGCAGAAAGGCATTAAGGACGGCCGCCGCAGCCCCGTGATCAAAGGAAGAAGACCGCGTGGGACACGGTGATGGTGGAGGTGGTGGAGGTGTGGAGGTCTCGGCACGACATATTAAAATATATTATACTGGAAACACGCGTACGGCGTGAGCGGCGAATATCAATTATTATTATTATTATTATTATCACCGGTATTGTTTCGCCGATGCTGTGACGTCAGCGCGCAGTCGCATAATGGCCGCACGACATGACGGAAGCCGACCGGAAGTAAGGGGTAAGGATTTCAGTGAAAACGCTGATGGTTGGGGTGGGGGAGGGGTGGTTCTGGTGCAGTTATTTGGATTCTCTCTCGCCGACAACCCTTTTTACCTTTACCTCATCCTCCTCCCCAACCCAACCCATCACAAACAGTATGCTCGACATCCATTGTGCACGGCGTATTGTGCATGATAATAATATACTGTATGATTATGATAAGCTGAATTACCTATTATTTTTTTCCCCGTGATTATTACACGTATATTTTTTTCAGCTTTCGAATAAACTTTTTTTTTTGCGTTAATTCCGTTTTAAATACAAGAGTACTTTTGCTCGTAACCGCGCACTACATTATACATTTACACACACATTAAATAAGAATAATCTGAATAATATTTATTCAATATTATTTGTGTTAACACAGTTAACTTTACTTATGAATAACTACATAATAATATGATTTATCTCACTTAATACTTAATCATTTGTTTTTAGATCTAATCGTTACTATTTTATGGTGCTCTAGTACAATAATATTTGTCCATGGTTTAAATCCGCAAGATTGAGAAAAATCTTTCAATGTTTTTAGCCGCATTTGCTAGGCTTATTCAGGATAGACTGTACAAAATACAAACTATATAAACTTCAGTTAAACCTTTACAAACCTTTAAACCTCAAAAGTGTATTTTATTTATTATATATTTTCTATTGTATATTTTATGATTATATGAACACTACACGCGCACATACTGAGAACGGTACTATTCCTATTATATAATATTATTATCCTACTATAAAAACTAAAAGTCTTTTGGCAAACGTTTTGATATCACCACAAATAATCTTAGAATGCTGTGTTAAATCTATACTAATGAGCTCAGATGTTTAATAAAATGTGAATTGGTGAATTCTAAATACTAGAAAACCGATACTTGTAAGTATCAATACAGTTGAAAGTATTGTAGAAAAGGTATTACACTTTTTTTTTCTCTGAAACATTTAATTGGTGTTACAGTCTTGTTAACATTTTATATTGAAGTCTTCTTGTTTTTCTTGATTCTGTCATAAGTGTTTGTGCTTTTTTTTTAATGATGTGCTTATTTTATTAATGTTTGTTTTTTTTTTTTTTATTAAAACTAGAAAATTATTATTTATTTCAATATTTTAATCACCTAAAACCGCATTCAGCAGAAATGAAATTTGCAATAAAATCTACTCCTTGAACCACCGAGTAACCATTTATGTAACCTCTAGAGGTTTACGGACACTAGTCAAGAGCCCTAGGCTATGCAATATAGTTAATTGATTCTTCTGACTTGGTGTACGCGCATAAATCGTAATTCGATGTATTTTAATCTTTAATTAATCAAAATAATTAATAGTACTTCACACTCGAATGCGTTGTATGTCTTTTATAAAATACATACCATAAGAAATTTCACTTTAGCAGAACAATATTATTGTGTAGTTAGAGTTAATATTTTGAATAATTTACTTATTACTATAACATTTAAAGGTAAGTTCATTATCCGTGTTTGTACTTTGGTAAGTCATTTTAATATTCGAGCAAGTTATGTGTATGTAACATATTAGAAATTAAACATGCTAATAACTTGTAAGTACAAATTAAAATATCTGAATAACCGACGTACAAACATAGATACTATTCTTAAATATTTAGCTTAATGATCAGTCGACTAATTTTAATGTTAAAACTAAAACAGAAATTTGATCCTAATGAACTGAAAATATTGCTAAGTTGTACGTCTGTAAGACGGAGACCACACACACTCGGGTATTGCGTCCTCTTAAGAGTTACGAGACAGTAAACCTGATGCGGTGACAGTGGTGTAGCAAGATTGCCTATCTAAGACGCCGTGATATAAAAGTTTTATTAAAAAAAAGACACGAGTAGTAATGAAAAAGTCGAAACCGTATTTTGTTTATGTCAAAGAGAGTATTATAGTCATAGAATCGATAACATTTATGATTTAATAATAAAATAAAATAAATTATTTTTCATTTTAAAAGTTTTAGTTCTCACCATTTTTTAATCTATCTTTTTAAAATGTTCGAAACTTTTTTAAATATTTTTATTTGACAACTATGATGGTTATTATAATATATTTAAAGATATTTTAAGTAGAATATTTTTGGATCAAGTATAAAACCATAATACATTATATTTGACTCACAGGCGTAACATACGAATTGATTTTTACTCGTCGCGATTAATTAAATAATAAAAACATATAAATTGTTTATCGTTGTTATAAATAATGTATACTTTTACATCTGTGAATAATTAAAATTATCAGAAAACATTATAAGGGAGCCAATAGCCCTGACGGGTGGGTATCATTGAAGTAATATTATATAGTTAAGCAATATTAAGTATTAAAGCTGTTGAAAGCGACCCTTTACAAGGGGTTGGATTCGGGAGATATTTTATATCCTTCGGGAATACCTAATTTGTTTAGTGACTGATAATTGGTGTGCGTAAGTTGACCAAACTATAGTACCTATAGTTCCCGGCTAACAGCTAAGATTCTTGGAAATCCGTAGCGTACCTAAGCGCAGTTACTTAATTGTGCGATTGAAAAAGTTTCAACTCCTGTGCGGCTACGAAAGTCCCGAAAAGCGAAAGAGAAATTCAGCCATACCAAAAGCCCGTTTTCAATTATAAAATCGAAATAAGGAACTGCATTCAACAGCCTTAGATACTACAGGGACTGTCTTTGTTACTTACCAAAGGGGCGAGGCTAATTGAGGCTAATTAAGGTTAAAGAATTGAGCTAGTTGTATTTTAAATCCATACAAAGTTTTAATTCACAGAATATGTTTATGAGTCACTCATGAGTCATAAGTAAATCATTTTTTTAAAATGTATTTGTTTCACAATATTGACATGTTTTAAATAGTTGTATAGATTATATAGTTTTTTTACGATCTCCATCGGCATTGCTCATGATCGGAAAATACGTAAACAGGTCTTTACTCGGTTATTCGTTCTTAAGAAAATCAGGGTACCTATTTTTGTACTATTGAAACTCAATTTTTGCAATAAAGAAAACCAATACAGTATATACATAATATTATATTATATCATTATTACTTACACATTATAATATACTATTATTATGGATTATTCGAAATGTGCTCCACGTACTGCGGTCTACGTTCGCTATGTGAACGATGTAGATGAAACTCGTATATCTAAATACGTGCGATCAACTGGTGCGCGTGTACTATCCACCTCAACAGTTAGTCGTTGAACGAAAAAAGCAATCCAAAAATGTTTTATAATAATATTAGTGAAATTATATCATAATACTTGCGCCTTAGAAAAATAGCTTAGTCTCAAGAGGAGGGAGGGGTTACTGCCACCTTAGCCACCCCCTTAAACCCGCCACTGAGAAACTAGTGAAACCTAATATCTTTTATACACAAACCTGTTGTACGCAATTATGTGCATAATATATAATATGTATATAAGATAATATGACACCACGTGCATTTTTAAAGTCTATATAATAATTAAAATATTACATTATGTTGTCTCTTTAGCGGCCATTTGCGCACCAGTACCTAATCGCCGTTGGACTTCTGTCCGCTGTGCGGTGGACGCAGATGCATGCGGGAGAATGAAGGGTCCGACGTCGCGGCGTTGAACGGCGACAAGATGACGCAAATCACGCTGTCGGTGGTCGAGGAATGGCTCGACAGTCACCCGGACCACTGTCAGGACTACTTCCTCAGGAAAATCGAACTGGACCTGATCAACAAATGGCTCGTCTCTCACGGATTCCTCAACATCAACGATTACATCTCGTCGGCCACGTCCACGTCGTCTTCGGGCAACGTGAGTCCGGCCAACGGGCTGGCGGTGCAACAGGTGTCGCCGGCCGTGTCCCCGACCGCGCCCAGCATTCAGGTCAACGGCAACAACTCGCTGGTCGTGTCGTCCCAGATTTATCGGTCCAACTCGAAGAGATGCCGGCGCCACGACTTTGCCCGGGCCAAGACCCGGAGCGTATTGCGCACGCAGGAGATCGGCAAGGACGTGCCGATTTGCTCCAGCAGGAGATCGTCGCTAAAGGACATGAGAAAGTGAGTCTTATGCACAGATATAATATTATGTACAATACAATTGATAGGCGACTGCCAATTGCCATATCCTACTAATGTGTTAGGTGACAGCAGCCATTTCGTCTGAGGCCACAGATATGTACAGTATCTCGTATATATACAAAAATAAAATAATTATCAAACAAAATCGAGTAACAATAATTAATGCTAAATAATAAATATAAAACGTTAGAAAGTATTTTGTTTTACTTTTGAAATGAGTTAAATATAATATTATAAAATATAACAACATTTGAAGAAAGTACCTATAATATATATAAAAAACACATCATAATAGTATATAGGTACCATGTGATTAATTTTATGTGATTTTCTTATTTTTTTTGAACTGAGTAACATAGAAAAAACGGGGACAGTCGAAAAAGTTTAACACATTTATTCTATATTTTACTATATAGTATTCTAATTTCCACCGTGATATTAATGATTTGTTGACAATAAAGTTGTTCAGGCGATGTGGTGTCCAATTAAAAGTTTTTAAACACGTAATTACATTTTGTTCATTTGATTTTACGTAATATTGTAGACCATTACAACAAAAGCCATTTGTTTTGGTATCATAAAGTATGTTCCGTCGAAAATTGGTTTGGCATTAGTGGCTTTGTATAGAAAGGAAACACGAAATACTTTGGAGAATTTGTTTGGGGCAATTTATTAAAATGTAATAAGAGAGAAAAATATAACGCTTTTCATTTTACGAGTGACCTATAAAAAATATTATCAAACATACATATAATACGTTAACGTTTTATTTTTGAAAACTTTTAATTTTAGAGTACAATAATGTTCAAAAGAATTTTTTTTAAATATTGAAACGCAAAGAATATTACAAGATGACATTTTATATTACATTATTATCAACAAATAACCATATAGATGATGTTGGTCTCAAATGTAAAAATCATTATTATAATTAATATAATATTAAATAATAATTATTATTACGAGAAAGACCACAACAATAATATTTGTTGCAGATAAAATTACATTTCAAATAAAATTATTGACTCTATTTATTATTAATATTATTATTATTATATCACAAGATATCATACAATATTTTAAAAATAAATATAATAAAAAAAAATTAATTTTTCCAATACTTGAAACGGTTATTTTAATATTTTTGCCATAATAAAATATTAAAATAACTTTTGTTCGCTGATATACGTCATATAATATTATGCTACCTACTTGACTTTTAATGAAATTACGTTTATTCCATAATATTATTATTTTGTTATTATAAAAAACTGTTATAGTAAATAGTTTTTTAGTAATTAAAACGTGTGTATATAATATCAAGACACGCTTTTGTAAATAATTTGCAAACTATAATTAAATCGAAAATGAAAAATAATTAAATAAGGTATGACGTATATGATGCGTCTTTCGTATAGTAATAGTGTTTTCATATTTTCAATTTAATCAAACCAGTAACTCGGCAACTAATTACTACATAATTATTAATTATATAATGCAAACGTCAAGAGGTACCTACAGAACGATGGCAGTATAATAGGTACCCTCTTCAGACTTTGTGCACTCGAATTGGTCGTAATCAAAAATTGATATTATAATTATTGAACGTGTAACTAATCAGGCACGTAGTTAGTAAATGTATATTAGGGTGGGGGGGGGGATTATTTTCGATAATTTGTTTGCAATTAAATAAACTTTGAGCGGGGTCCTTCTCTTCTCCCTCACACTACCCCTAAATCGGTAGTACCCGCATGATTAGAAAAACAAAATAAAGTAAACTACATATTCATTTTAGGTATACCTAAATTGTTCATGCTGTGTAAGAAGAAAATGTTAATAATACAATATTAAAAAATATAAATGTTAAACAGTTTTATACCAGCTATAAAATAATTTTCCTGTTTTTTATGATATCTAGAAATTAACAGCATAAAAATATGCTCATTGAATTCAAATTGACCGAACGATCATTTGTAATTCAATTCCTGATAAGTGATAATTGATGTTTTACTTCATCTTTGTTAAATTATATAATGTAGATAAGATAACGACTCAAACGCTGAACACAAAATACAGTATCGGGGTACCAGGTGGCCTCTTGCTAGGCTATAGGGCCTAGAGAGCACTAGATTAAAATGTAATCCTATAATAATAATAAATGTATTGGTACCTAATAGTATTCATAATAGATTTATTTCGACGTGCCCTTTGTGCATGTTTTTGATACTTGGTAAAAATAATTACATTTTTAAATTTGTTTTGTGGTTGGAGGGGGGGGGGGGGTTGCAGAGTTTATTTGAAGGAGTCTACCCTTTGGCTACGTTTCTGCAACTATAATAGATTAAGTCTCGGACAACCGTGGAAAGTTATATAATTTTCGTTTTCGAGATATAAACAGTTAAAAAAACGAATACCTCTCCTGTAGTTCTCGTACTGACCGCATGCAGTTATGTACGACAGATAAACGTACAATCATTCCGTTCGTATTCGTTTCCGGTTCGTTACAATAGTAATAATAATAGTAATGATGGTGTGTTATAATAATTGTCCCTTTACAGGTATTTCGTGACAACAGTGACAGTATTATCACCATTATTATTATATTATTGTGAACTCTGCGAATCGAAAACACCACTGTACAAACCGTGTTCGGCGTACTGTGTGTATGTCTGTTAGTCGTTAATAACGGCATGGAGGTGGTGCGGAGAGATCGTTTAATTAATTTTACTCTCTCGACCCTGCGCGAGATCCCACGACCTTGGACTTAAACGAGAGCACGGTGACATTATACCACCATGAGCACACATTTTATTATCATATTATTTTGTAATATTATTATAAACGTTTTGCGAACACGTGTATATATAATACCTTATTTATTTCAGTACGTGTTGAATTCACGTTTTCCGTGGTTATTCTATAACCAGCACGAAGAAAAAATATATATATACAAGCTCACTTGAATTCCACGTTTTGAGGAGTGTCAGTAGTCTGCAAAATTTATCGTATTACGATGACGCAATATGACATGTTACTTTATAATAGTGTTCTTATTGTGCTCAAATATACGGTGGATTCGTTCAACACTCATTTTATGGAACATAATTGACAGTTTTCAAACAATTTTTTTTTAAGGAATAATATTTTTTCATATTTTTTATCGTAATAATTTTTAATTTCTTTGAACAACAACTTTCAGTTTTTATATTTTAAAGGAGAATATTTTTCATATTATTTCGATACAATAAAATCAAATTTTGGACGAGTAGTTTATAAGTTATAAGTGTTTAAAGTATAGATGAACTGAGTGTAGTAGTACGCGGTTACCCCGCGAAAATGTTGGTTCATCACTCCGCTAATCGTTACCTAATTTAAATACTTAATTAAAACTCATAAACTACTTGTTCAAAATCACAATTTTTATGTATCGAAATACTACGAAAAATTGTCTGCTTTGGAATATGAAATCAAAACTGTATGTTGTCATTCAAAAAAGTAAATGAATTAAAGAATTATAATAATGTATAAAAGACATGAAAAAAATATTATTTCATTAAAACAATTGTTGATTTTAGATTTGTAACGTCTCGGAAATACGGTTTTGTGATAAGAAAAAAAATTGAAAAAAGTCTATACTCTTCGATATAATGTGTGTGTTCTTAATTAAACGAATCACCTTAATATGTTTAGTCTGAATGCAGTAATTTTAATTTCTGCACAGCCCTTAAAATAATATTATGCTCTGTACGAGTGTGCGCATTTTGGCAGTCGATGTACATACCACTGGCAACAAGTATTTGCTGTTGAACACATTTACGGGATTAACGACTTTTATTCTCAATTTTGAGGGTAACAAAAATTCGATAGTCCACAGCCACAGTGTAATTCATTCGAGGTTTGTATGACGTGATGGTGGTTATTTCATTTCATCATGTGAAACTGGTTGTGATTAATACGATTATCGCTTATAATAACGACCGATCTAATGAAATTTTACGCCTTCACTCGTGTATTGAACTTATTTTTTTTTCAAATTTGTCCTGTCTCGTGGATTGAATTAAAAAGATTGTCTAAAACATGATTTTAATTTATATTATCAATACTATTTATCTGTTTTTAGATTTCTAATGTCTGCTCCACCACAATTTTCATAATGTCGTTGATAATGTTATTTTATAGTTGTTAAAAATGAATTCAGTGACAACGATAATTTTTTATCTAATGTACCAATAGCTTCTACGTAAAAATTGTATAATTTTTAATGAAAGTCTAAAACTTATAATAAGCATACCGTTTATAATATACGTATATAATTGGCTAAAAATCTCTATAAATACGTTTTTATTTGTAAACTATGTACAGTTTATAAACAAGAATAAAAATGTATTTTATCAGCTGTCACGAAAGTTGACAGAAAACATAATTCAATTATTTCTTTCTCGAACATTTTAAATATATTTACACTACTATAATCAAACGTTTTTAATAAAATCATCGCTCCGAGTCAAAAATCTTTTCATTTGTGCTCATTACATTTATAATAAATAGAGCGTGCAACCTTTTATACGCAAAACCCATTTTCGAAATATGACGAATAAGTAAAACCTTCATTGTAGCATCATATCGTTATATTATATTTATATATACCACTGTAATGCCGCGTGCAAATAATAATCTCATTTATTTTTTTTTCTACTTCGCGCTACAGAAATAAATAAAATAGCACTTATATATATTATTGAATTGAGTTTGCGTTATTACCGACCCGCCGTCGACGGCGTCGCGCAACTTACACTTTATGATTTCGACGATCTGAAAAAAAAAATTGAATGCAAACGACATCTCGTGAAACGAAACGACGACGACGAATAATAATAATATTTGACGGACCTCCAGAAAACGGTTCGGCGGGCCTCGTCCAATATTCGACTATTGTGTCGGTGTCACTACGACACGGCGCGGTGGTATGAAGAAGTTCATTTTTCGTAAATTGAACAGGACGAGAATGTAAAACCCTTCGGCCTGTCTGCTCACGAAACTGCAGTCCAATACTCGGGACGCGTGTATATAGTTATTGTTATATACTTCTGAGGATTCCGGGTTTTGATTAAATTCGTTCGTTTAGTGTTTCCGATCACGTTTATATTACAGCCAATACTATCTATATACATATATAGACGAATACTTCCAGCCAATGCGTTACGCAGAAATGCCGAGTTGACTGGGTACACACACACACGCACATCCAGAAATTGGACGGATAGCACTACACTACTGCAGTTTGCGGGGGTCGATTTTTATTTTTTCAAATTCTCTCCGGAGGCGTTTGAAAGACCTAAAAATATATTTTAAAACGATTCGCGTCCCCGTGAAACGTTTCTTCGCTCGTCGTCGAAAACGATCCACACGATATACCGATGACGCTTGTAGCGTTTAATAGTCGCCGCCAGCCGAGTCCGCCCGTTGCGTAAACGCTCTACGGAATAAATATTTGTATGTATTATTATTTTATTATTATTATTATTATTATACACTTCCACACACGATATTTTCCGTATCAGAAAATGTGCGCACAGTGGCGACGGGTCCAAAACGACTTTGTTGAAATTTAATTTCGTTCTCTCACTCGCCCTTTCCAACCAGAAACAGAGAGATATATAGAGATAAAGACAGAGAGAGACAGCGAGACAGAAAGATAGTGTGTAGGGCGAGTGGCAACAAACATTCTTTTTACAGTGTCCGATTACGAAGTTTTTGAGGCATAATTATAACGACGACCGTTAGAAAAGTGAATTTCGTTAATTGCTATTTTCATTTTGCGTTCACGTGTTCGTCGCTGGTATAGCTTTTCGATTAATTCTCTGATAATTGACTCCCTACCGACACACACACATACACACACACGCTAGCGGATACGAATAACGGAGAGAATGTATATACAACAGCCATCAGCTCCAGAGACATGGTCCGTCACACATAACTCCGACAGTATAAAATAGCCATGTGTGATTTTAACACGCACTCGACCCGTGTGTTGTACCTAAGAGTCCGCCTCGCAGCAATCACGTGTCTTGTTAATATAATAATATTATATTAAATCGATGTACTTTATTACATCACCCCAAGAGCGGTACTTCTAAGTATGTATCTACTAATATATTTTCAAATATGTCTCTAATTCTATTGTGTCTAGATGAAAACATTGATGAATCTAAAATATTACTAGCTGATCCCGTGCACTTCGTTGCCCATTAAAAAAAATTAATAATGCCAAATCTATATGAATAATATATTTTATTTTATAATATAACGGTTAAAATATACTAAGTAATATCGTTACAACAATATTCAATTTATTTTGGGTCATTATGTATTTTTATTCGTTTTATTTAGAAAATTCTGATCCGTTTCATTCTGTCCCGCCCAGCGTTGCCTGGGGCAAATATTAAGTTAATAGATTAACCTCAAGCGATTTACATGCATCCAAACCACCAAGGTAATCCACTGAATTGGATCGCGAAAATATGTGAGCAGTAAATCCCGACGAAGTGTCAGCTATATTAGCTGTCCTATCCTAGCTGTCCCTTCCAACGTTGCCTGAATCATATGCCCATATATTATGTTAAGATTAACCTCAAGGGATTTACATACATCTAAGCCACCTAGGTAAGCAATCCACTGCATCGGGTCGTGGATAATATATGCAAGCAGTAGTACATTATCAGGTAGGCAATCCACCTGCCGTGGATTGCGGACCCCATGACAAGGCCGTATCTGGGGGGGGGGTTTCGAGGGTTCAACCCCCCCCCCCCGAAATTTTAAAATAGTTAGTAAACAGAACTTTGAAATAATCGGCAATAATAAGTAATAAATAACGTACGGATCACCACAATCGGAACCTAACCGGATATTTACCGTGCATTTATAATCTGTATATTTGACGGCTGATAAGGACCGCGCGCAATCGTATTGCAGCCATATATTTATATCGTTTCGAAAATTATATTATATTATTTTATAATCCGGTAATCGTGCGAATACGAACCGTATATGAATTTATATACAATATACATATATACGCACAAGCGATTGAATGTAAACGATTAATTGACAATGGAGTATGTTGATACTGTATTACACGAAATAAAAGATATGCGGGGTAATATGAATAATACATTTTCCAAAATATTTAAAAAGCAGATGCTCTCATAAAATCAATTGATGCCGAAGAAGTTATAAAAATACCTAGAATTGTTGGACGTCAAAAAAATAGAAGTAACATTGTTATGGATTCACCTGAAGAATATTACAGGGTTACAATAGCTATTCCTTTTTTTGACGACTTAATAGAACAACTTCAAACAAGGTTCAATAATCATAAAAATATAATTTTTTCACTGCACAAGTTATTACCAAAAATGTGCAATAAATTTGAGATCGATTTAAATGATTTTGAAATATACTCAGCATTTGTGGATTTGGAAGTATTGCCACAGGAAATTAATCTGTGGAAAAGAAAATGGACTGAAAAAGTAGATAAAGATCTTCCAAATTCGGCTATTGAAGCATATGTCAAATGTAACTATGAATATTTTCCAAATATATCTTTTCTATTAAAAATATTAGCAACATTACCAGTATCGACTGCTACGCCAGAGCGCTCATTCTCTACCTTAAAAAGGTTAAAAAACTTTTTAAGAAATTCCTCAGGTCAAGAACGACTTACAGGTCTAGCACTTCTGAGTGTGCATAGACATATTAAAATAAATATAGATGAAGTGATTGACCGTTTTGCGAAAGAAAAAAAAAGACAAACAGACCTTGTGCTATAAAAATGTATTAAAAATTTAAGCTGAAAAGAAACGGAAAACATTTTGTATTATGTATTGTATTATATTATTACTCTGTATTATATCATAATTTAGTATTTTAACTTCAGTATATTGTAATAATTAAATTTTGTAAAATTATGACAGGTCATTATTATAATGTATCTATGTAATAATATTAAATAATATCATAAAATATCTTTTTTTTTTAACTAGATATTTAAATACACATGGTAATTTGGTTTTAAACCCCCCCCCCCCCCCCCCGAAAATTTGTTCCAGCTACGGCCTTGCCCCATGAGATGCGTAAGTAACTGAAATCAGAATTAGGTACATTAAAAAAAAAAAAAGAACAACCGAGTTAGTAGGTTGTAACCAATGGCAACCATTTATAAACAAATATTTCCATCGTAAATCTCAAAATAACTTAAACTCGCCATAACTCCTGAACCACTTATCGCACCACATACAAACTTAGATAGTAGCCGATTCTCAGATCTACTGAATATGAATATAAAATTTCATAAAAATCGGTCAAACCGTTTCGGAGGAGTATGATAACTAACATTATGACACGAGAATTGTATATATAAGATATTGTATAAATATTTTGTTTCAATAGTAACTTGCCCATTTCGGTCAATAATATAATAACTAGGGTTTTGTTTTAAAATATAATATGGTTTATTTTCGTGAAACGTATAATTTAAAGATTAAAAAAATTGTTCTAATATTTAGTTATAATATATATTGCTTGCTGATCCCGTGCACTTCGTTGGCCATTAAAATAAATAATAATGCCAGATCTATACGAATAATATGTTTTATTTTATAATATAACGGTTAAAAAATACTAAGACGTAATATCGTTACAACAACAATATTCAATATAGTCCCACCCGGCGCGGGCGTCGCCCGAGCCGAAGACTAAGTTAAGAATAACCTCAAGTGATTTACAGACAACTAAGCTATAGCTAGGTAGGAAATTTGACTGCGTCGGTTTGCGGAAAATATGCGAGCAGTCTATTATCAGGTAGACAATCTACCTGTGGTGGATTAAGGACCCCACGAGGAACCTTCATTAAGTGAAATCTGAATATTAGGCACACGAAAAACATCACAACGGTGGCCTATGCCAAAGATTTGTTTTTTTGTATAAATTTATTTGCGAAAATGTGTATACACCATATTCTTACTAATAATAATTATAATAGTTATAAAATATTTAACCATTGACAACCATATTAATAAACAGAGCTTAAACGCATACCATAACGACCATGGTTACCGATAGCAACCATTTATAAACAATTAATATTTCCAACGTAAATCTCAAAACCCTTGTTTGAGCAGCTCCCGGGGTTGGACTTCTCCCTTTTTAAATTAGCCTATCTTCTTCCCAGTTGTCTAATCTATCTCTGTCCCAAATTTAATCGCAATCGGTTGAACGGTTTCAGAATGTATAAAGAACAGACAGACGGACAGATATTCATTTATATATAATATGTATATAGATATAGGTACTAGAGCGATATATTGTAACGTTCAAAAGTATGTTTACTGTATGGAATATTATAAGGATTAACAGCTAATATACACTGTAGGAATTGCTTTATACATTTTTATAAAACAATTAAAAGATAACGCATAATAACGCACCTCGTAAAGTCATAATATTATGTTAAGTCACTATAACTCAAAACATCATTACTCATTCTAAAAGTAAAATACTAGGCCTTCAGGCCTACTTCCGGACAATAAGCGCCAAACGAAAAAAAAAAAAGTAAAATAAAATATTATATTCTAAAGCTTTATATTTATTTATTAGCATTAATTATTGCTACTTGATTTTGTTTGAAGGTTATTTTAAACTATTTTATATTTATATAATTTTAATAGCGGGTAAGTTATTAGCAAAAATCATAATACGAAAATACTCAATACTGCAGCGTATTTATGCGAATTAAAAAGTGTAATGCTATCTTTTAATTTACAAAAAGCGTAAGGAATAATAAAAACCCAATTATTGATAAGTGATAACTATTAAAGTTACAACTATAACTAAGTATTTACTGAACCACGGCTATCAACCATGTATTGTTTATTTTTACTATGTGTAGTTATAATTCAATCAAAATCATCTATATCATTAAACGTATTTTTTGTTTAAATAAATTCTTCAAGAAGATAATGGGTATAAAAAAAAAGGAATAATATTTTTCATTATTACATTGAAATATTTCTAAAATGTTTCGATATAAAAAAAAAGACAATAATAATTTTTGGCAACAATCAATTCAAAATATTACGTTTTTACGAGTACATGCTTGTCATTCACTATTATAGTGACAGTCGATATTCCCCAACTTCTGTAGTATGATATTATAATATATGAACACACACATATCATATGATACACGGTACAGTATATTATATACTTGTTTAAAAGCTTATACGAATCAAACTCTATAGTTTATGAAAAATTATTATGAGATTGTTCTACCTGTAATAGACCAATCGCGAATAAAAAATAATAGTCACAAAATTACTTCATAGTGCTGTGATGGTACGTGACTTACACTTTGCACGTTCGACTCACCTGGAACTGCTAACCTATATATTATGAATATATGATAGCGAGTGAGAGATTTACTTTGAAGTTAACTTATATAAACCATAGTTCAAAGTTTATATTGAAAGTCTCATAATAATTAGAAAGTAATTTGGAACTAGTAGGCTCCAAATGGCAGTTTGTAAATTCAGCCGTTTTCACTTATCCACAAAAGTTTTTATCACATGATGCGAGATGCATTCAACAATTCATTACAAATGTCACTCTTCGGAGTTCCGGAAAAGTTGTACTTGTGCGAGCGTGATTTTAGAACGAGAAAAAGTCGCTGAACAATACAGCGTTACGGTGCTAATAAAACATATATGTACTTGTGCTATTAGGGACGCACAAAATAAACAAGCTCGTTACTTATATTCATAAAATAATGACTTACAATTTGTCCGATTGAGAACAGCAGACTGTATTGTACTTAGATAGAATCATATTTAATTAGTCTATCTGTGTTTAAAAAAAAAAAAATATATATAATTTATAACGATTATACCTATATGTATACAGAAGAATACGTGACAGTTGCATTGTTTTTTTTTTTAAATTTGATTACACCTAAGACCTAACCTTTGTAGCATAGTATAGCTTGATTTTGAATCCAAACGTTTCTCTAGTTGTGAAAAAAAAAATAATAACACTAGCATAATATTATATTATCATGAATTGAATTTTCAGGCAGAAAACACGTGTAAGTATTAAAGTATTATTAGTTAGCAAGAACATTTTTTTTATTTCATTCATTGTTTAGAAAAAATGTCAAGTTCACTCATTTATAAATGTTAAAACCTTTACGATGGATAAAATGTAGAACGGCTTTAATTAGGGTGACATTGTTAGAGAAAACACCTTCAATATAAGAGGATTTTAATCGAGGTGAGGAGAAAGGAGAGAGAAAAACTATTTTTTTTTTAATTGGGTCTTACAGCAGAAAGAACAGAACAATTAATTAATATCCAGTGAAAGTCACATTAAGCACCACCGCCGTCGGAGAGGATACAGTATTGACTATTTTGTGAGCCCCAGTGAATAAGTTTTGAGGTAGAAAATAATTATTATGGCCAGTACGTAGTCAGAGTATTATTGTTATATTTAGTGTTATTAGCTTATTACGCTTTGTATATTATTGTATAAATGGTGTTACAAATATAATTGACTGTAACAGAAATACAAAATAATTTAAGACATCGGGATAAAAATAAAAAAATATTATTTAGAAACTACTTTTTAGACTATCACATTATATTCACGGTAATTTGTTTGCTGGGCTATAAAAATATACTGTTGTTATCTTGAGACTACGGTAACCGTGCGCCTTACAATGATCAAGTAAAAAGTCATCGCTATCGAAATAGACGTCGTCGTCGTTTTAATTAACAGTTTATTATATTTTTCACTTATAAAACATTCTTAATTTAATATGAATTTACATTATGACATATACCTCATTAGAAAATGAAATATGTTATACATAAACATTAAAATAATTTCTTAAAAAAAAGTCGAGGTATAAAATTAAATTTATTATTAAACGATCAAAATATCTTACAAAACAAAATTATTAAATTATCGTTATTAATTTATTACATTTTCATCGGGTTATCAATGTGTGTTAGATTGTTTTTTAATAGATTATTAATGTTTTATATTTTATAATTAGATTGATTTTTAATAGATTTTTAATGTTTTTTTTTTATAATATGATAATATAATAATGAACCTTTATTTGTTTATTAGTACTCACCGTGGTAAATCATGTTTGTTAAATGTAATATTTGTAAATAAATAAAAAAAACAATTCAAATTCTATAATAAAAATATAGTACGTGTTCAAAAATCGTATAAAATCACAAAGTTAGAGAATTCATGATATATAATATATTTTAGTATTAAGTAAAACTAAATACACGTATAGGTTAGGTTAGGTTTTATCACCGCAAGTGAACTAACTTTATCTGGCCCGTGGACAAGACATTTTTTTTTAAAACATATATATATATATGGTAACTTTTTAGACTTATTGGTTATGGTTTTTAATAATTTTTCTTCTATTTTTTATTTTGCCTTTAGATAAACAATAAACGTGTACATCGCATTTTGATGGACTCCGAAAAATTTCTGATTTCCTAAAGTAGCCTTTAAAAATTTAAAATATTAGTTAGTGATCTCTGCGATGCATGAGGTCCCACCCGATACATCTTTTTTGATAAGACATTATTACATTAATCTTCTCTTGTGTAATTCCTGACATAATTTTTTTTATTATTTAAATAACTACTACGTCCTCATTCTTAAAGTATATTACGACAGAGTTTTTGTGGTATGAACGTGGTTCGATGTTTGAACTTCAACAAACCGTTAAATGATAAAATAGTATCAACTCTCCTGGAAAATCAAATACACGTAAAATCTTATAGTAATTGTTAACCAACTCATTATTCAGTGAAATAAATGATTTAATATACCTACCTTACACAGTTTGTTGCTTTATAATGGGCAATGTAAATAAACGTTAGCAAAAACTGCATTTTTGATTTGAAGTATTCGTATTAAGCGCGTATTATTAAACTTTTCGTTATTTTATCATACGCAGATCTGTTGTCACGTCATGTCAAGTGCTAACGTATTTTAAATTTTGTACATGTTTTAGTATCACAATGAACTGATTGAAGTACAGTTCGAGTTTAATAAATAATTTCGGTTTCAAAACGTCTGGTTACATAAGTTAACTCTGAGAAAATTGAACTAAACCAATTAGATTTAGACCCCTTGTAGAACGTCTTAAATCATAACTATTATTATTATTCTTAACAAAAAAAAAACATCAATGAGTTTTAACTTATACACAAGACTTGTCGGTTAATAATATTTTTCAAAACCTAGTAATAATTCGTCAATATTGCTTTTTAATTTACGAATTTCGGAAAAACAGAAAAACTGAAGTGTACAGTTAATTTCAACCGTTAGCATATAACAAAAAAAAAATTAAATTATAAACGAATATAATACGAATATGTCACGAGTGTATCATTATTTTTGTAACACGGCGTTCTGGTTAGGCAATTGTGGTACATCGATCCCGGAAGAGTGTCCTTAGCTCGCGAATTAATCGAATTAATTTCCATCCTAATAATAATTATAAGAACAATTTGGTACGTTTCTTATCTCTCACACTCAGTTGGTCCTTCAATCTTAAGACTCCATAGAAGCCACCGATTACGTGCTCAGAATAGTAGTAATAATAAGTAAGACTCGTAGCATCTGCCTTAAACACTTGACACACACACCAAATAATGAATTATTATAGTTAATTATAAATTATATTCAAAATTATAAATAGAACAACAATGACGTGCAACAGTTGTCGTATTTTTTATTTAATTTCTACTCATTTATTTTAATAGTAAGACAAACAACACCACATAGTTGCACATTGTGTTTGTATGTTGTAATAAGTATTCTATTAATATTGTATTAAGCATAGAAATTGTTTGAGTTGTTTCACTCATATTTAGTTAAAAAAAAAAAAAAAATTGTGTCAGATGTCAAAAATCATTACATTAGCTTTACGTTGCAAATTTAATCAATGGAAATTTTTTATATTTATCAAAAATGACATAAACAAATTACAGTTCAATTCACTTTACTAGTAATTATTTGTTGTTTTTTTTTATGTATTATATTTCTTACTATTATTAATTTTAAAATGTATTTTCATTTTCAATTTAATAATTTCTCCACAAAAAATAGAAACACGAAAATTCGTCCAATATTGTAAAGTGTGTTTAAATTATGTCAAATTATTCGATTAACAAAAATCATATCATAATAAAGTATATTATTGTTAATTTTGTTGAACATTTGAAACTTGGTGACAGTATAATAATAATATGAACCAATATATTAATCAAAATTGCGTTTAATTATTTTAATCACATAATAATTTATATTTGCCTTGCCTTTATTATTTATTTTTTAATAAGTTTTCTTTTCTCCAGGAAATGCATCATGGTTTATGAAATATTATGCAAGTCACAAAAATATGTATATAAATCTATTTTTTTTTTTGTTTTGACTGATTGCGAAGAATGAATTAGTTTATTGATATTTGTTTTAACGATATACTCGCATTATTTATTTATCATGAATACTTTAAACCTTATTCGACTATAGTAATAAGAACGATTTAAAATACGTTCGATGAAATAAAAATACAGTAAAATGGCAATTAAAATTTCCCAATGCAGACTTAATATAAATTACGATGTTGTAAGAATACATGGCGTATTTTCATCATTATTTTCTCAAATGTTCCATAATATTGTATTCATAAACCCCGAGCTTATAAGATGCTAATGGCTTTTCGTCGTCGTAACTTATCCTCGAGATAAAATAACCTAACCCTTCGATAATATATAGAATTACCTACCACTAATTTTAAGGGCTCTGCGCCCGTGTGTCTTTATTGCGGGACTATATTTAGACAATATTCAATTTTCGCGGCACCACTCATGGTATTTGTGTTAATTGTTAATGATGACTGTAGGGTTTGTATATAAATGCTATAAAAAAATGGTAAAATATGCATTTGATTTATTATAAAAAATATTATATGCAAAAATATGCAAGAAAATAAAAAAACTACGCTTTTAAACCCTAAAATATTAATAAATGTTATTTTAAACTATTATAATATAATGTTATTCAAAAGTATTTTATGAAATGATGATGTGGTGTTTTAAATTTTCAATAATTAAAGATCTTTTCTGTTAGATTTCACAGTATGTTTTTATAAACTTACTGAAACATTCTGTTCAAAATCACATGACGTGTGTTTTTAAATTTTTACGATTTTCCCAGGTGTCAGATTGTAATAAAAAACTTCCTCTAGATCACTTTCCATTTTAAGTTATTTCAAATACATGAAAAGCATAATATACTATATAATACCTACTTTACAACTGATTTATAAGCTTATGTGTTTACGTTCTTCTGATGTACAGACGTCCGTCGTACAATACAAATTTTTTCGATTTCCACGATTAAAACAACGTTTTTAAATACCTTTATTGATTTCTGTTGTTAGGTATATATTCTTACTAACTTTTTAAATAATAATTTCTTCAGCCCTCGTGACACTGAAACTATAAACAAAAAACGTTTTTCCTCTCTTTTGACCCGAATCGATCGATCGTTTTTTCAAGTAAATTTAATTTCAACGTAAAATGTTCAAATCAAATTACAGCGTCTGTGTGTTGAATCCTTCGGGCGAGCTAATTTTTCCCCGAACAAGCGCATGGATTCCAACTATTTAATCTGTTTCTGGCACCTTAACTTTTCAAAGGCAGGTTTTCTAGTACGTAGTGCATAATGCTAAAATAGAGTTTTTCTATCAGAGAAGACTCTGTCGTGTATTACATCTACGCAGTACGTAAAATACGAACAAATTTCAAAAGATCCGAGTGAACCGTTTACAATTATAGAATACAACATTTTTTTTTCGATAAATTGTTCAGTCGACGAATAGGTTGTTTATAAAATGTCAATACCGTTAATGAGCGAAGCAATTCAAAAACCACTTTTGTCAAACATCCCCGGTACTAGGTATACTGCTGCAGATAAGCTTATTGCGCACACTTTATTATTATCTAAAATATAACGTCTAACACGAATCTAAAATACCCATCAGCTTTTCGAAAACGTAAGAAAAAAATTTTTTTATTGAGGAGGTATCTGACATTATATGTTTCCGTCGTTTGCCGTCGTCCTACACGCGTCGAATAAACGCTGAATGTAATCTTTTTAAAGCAAAGTGTAAATACTATACAAATCTGCCTTTATACCTTCCTATACCGGAAACGCGAATGAACTGGCGATATCATATTGTGTCGTATACATCTAAACATATAATATTATATGCCATTATATCGTGGCTAGACGTATATAAAAGGATAAAACGACCCGCAGATAATAATAATAATAATAATATAATATTATAGTGGGTATTTATTATCTATTCATTCCGATGCGACAAAGCGTATAATAATTACATTCACTATTACGATACGACACAGGACAGTAAAGTCAGCTGGCTGTGTTTAATCGAAATAAAACGATGACGAGATAAGTCGAAGTGACGATGACACTCGCTAATATATCGAAATTATATAATATTATATTATGGTACGGGCGAGAAATGGAAATTCTATTCGAGCATTGAAATCTGTTAAGTTTGTCACGACCCTTTCTCTTTTGAAGTGATGAAACTTATTCTGCACAGAGGGTACAACAATTAATAATAAAGTTCGCGGTGTTGAGGGTTCGATTCTGGTCGGGGAAATCAACTTTTTGTGTGTGTGTCTTCGCAGACGGCCGTCACGTGCGATAATATTTTTTTTGAAAACGTTAATTATTATGCTACTGTATTTTTGAAAACACACTTCGTCGCTATCTTATCTACAGTCGTCGAATACGTTAATGAATTTTATTATTTTATTATTTATGTTATTTATTATTTATTGATTTATAATATGTACAACACTTTGAGTGAACGCAGGAACGCTTATATATATATATGAACACGACATTTCAATTCACACTTTAAAAAAATGTCAATTGAAGATTCTATTTTATTCAAATACAAACTTAATATTCTAGAAGGTGAATGACTCTGAAAGAAGTTACACTTTATCCGCGAGTACTTGTAACACGCACTTTTTTTATAACTACTACACAAATACGATATATATATGTATAAAAACCATATTAATTTATGATCAACCGATGATGGCATAATTTTTGAAAATACACTGAGTAACTCCTTCTTTAAATGATCGATGAAAATAGTTTTTTGACTTCGGGACGAATCCAAAAATTTGTTGATACCTTGTCCGGTACAGTTTCACAGTGCCGTACATTTAAATTACCTAATAAAACCGATCGGTACATATTTGTATACAACTAAAAATAATTCATGTGTAACCAATTTCCACGGATAAAATGTACACAAATAGTTGTAGTTAATCAAATAACTGTTTTGTGCTATTGTTACGTATAAAATACATACATTTATTTTTATTTTTATAAATTTAATAAATTATAGATGTATATATTTTTGATTAATACTTGAATAACTGAGAATTGAAACAATAAGAATTACAATTTCAATAATTTAAAAAAATAAGATTATAATATATTATGAAAGATAAAATATTGTCTAAATAAAATAAAATAAATAATTAATAAAAATGGCTAAAAATATTGACTTAAAAAAACCAATAATACCGTCATATTGTCATCTCCTCCGTCATAATATATGTACAAATTGAATAGTTTTACTCAGATATAAAAATATTTCAATCTAAATACAAATCAATTGTAATAATCATAGTATCATAGAACGTTTCATTTATACGTTTGCTCAAATTTGTACTGACCTCTTTAGGAGATGGCATGCAATTCGGACTTTATTATTTTTTTTTTTTCATGCACTTCGGGTGCAGCCGTATCCGGTATAATATTTTGACGGGCGAGGTTCAAGGTCGTCGTTAGCCATGTAGTTACGATATCTCTTATCTGTATACGGTCACAAAGATATTAAGATAATAAACTGGACTCGATTCAGACACATAAAGTAACACTTTAAAATTTCAATATGTCATCCTCATACATACTAACTTTTTTTTCGGTATCTAATTAACCGAGAAAAGGTTGTCAGTCGGGACACAATTTACTAATCCCGTGTAATAGGACTCAATAATATAATATTGTATTATGTACAGTTATTATAATCATATTGTGAAAGTGTTGCGCGACAGCTGTTTTGTTGTTCATTTCGAGTGCGCCGCGGTTAACGCCGTTCAAGAATTGTTCGTCTTATTATCCACCGCGGTACACTGTATGTAAACGCCAAATAAATTGGATATATTATTACTATTATTGTGTTAGATCGAGCTTTATACGACAACGACGACGATTACGCCGGAGTCGATGGGACATTTCACGTTTATGACGCGTTAAAAATATAAAAATAAAAAATAATCATAAAAACCGAAATTGCCGGGTATTATACTGCACACACACACACACACACACACACAATATTATATTATTATATACAGTCCGTTTTTGTGGCTGCGTCATCGCTGGTTCTCTCGTCCACAGAGATATTATTGCGCGGGATGCCGCCGTCGTCGTAATAATATAATAAAAGTGCTCGGCGGTGAAATTACATTCGGAGACCGTCCAAACGTATTTTTTCCGTCCTTTCTTTCGTTTTTGCGATTTTATGCAAGTCGGGTTGTAATGTCAGCCGTCTCTTTTTGCTGCACCGCAGAGAGTCGTCCCGCGTTCTGCACGCGCATAACATTTTTTCAGCGACGTATTATTATTGTTATTATTTTATTATATTATATTGACGTTTTTGTCTCTCCGCAACACACCGTTTCCGGTTTTTCTCGGTGCGAAATATATATTTTTTTTTACTTTACTTTACCGTGTACTCTGGCGGTCTCGACAGCTTAGTTTCGGCGAATAAGAAACGCGCCGCCACCGTATCGCGTCCGGCCACGACGACGTGCCAGTCGGAAATAAATGCAGTGGTAGGTACTACGATTTGTTTTGAATAAAAAATATTCCATAGGTATATTATGTCTGCTGTAACATTATTGTCATTCGAAATGTAAAACTACAGTAAATCCTTAGTTCGTGTCCTCGAATTTTGGTGCGTGACCTATCTTGCTGTCCCCTACACCCCTTTATTAAGTTATATTTAACACACCGGCACGTTTCGGTATTTATTTATTTTTATGAGACAGTATTAATTGCCAATCACTTGTGGTATAAAATGCAGGTCGTAATTTTTTATTGCGACAAATACAAAAAAACTCTACTCATATAATGTAAAATTGTAATATAAAAATTATAATGTCAGGTGAAATGTTAGTTTTTAACTAAATTAGGTTATTTATATCGAATATAATACCTACGATTAGTTTGATATGGGTATAATTTTTTTTATTTTTATGAACGAAAACCTTAACCTTGGTTCACAGATAGTGCAATTTTTTCAGTGTTTTTGGTGTAAGCTCGTTGGCGACGATATGAAATTATATAATACATGGGGGCACAGAAAACAGAGTCGTGATCAGAAAATACGACTTCTACAAACAAATATCCGATTTACTAGAGTCGGGTCTGAGGATATTTTTCTACATTTCATGAAGACACAGTCTTTGAACGAACGAGTAAACAAGTAAACAAATGTGCAGTGTTTGATTTTCGACTAATGGCATATGTTTCTCCCTTAAAATAATATTATATTTACAACCAAAGGGATTTGCTTTGTCTCTATTGGCTTCCTCGAAACAACAACACAATCTAATCCACAATGTATCGCAGTCTCGTAACGCAGTTTCGTAATATGCCAACACGACATAACAACAACAGTTTTAACTTTACGACAGAGTTCGTTTTTGAATTTTTTTATATGCAACGATTCGATCATTTTAATATACGCTCTACTTGATTATTAATTGCACGTAGTGTTGTATGAATATGGAGGTGTGGAAAAATGGCAATATTTGAATAATTCCATAACTGTTGGATAAACAATAATCGTAATAATTTTAAATATTGATCCATATCTACAGGCATATAAAACTCTGGAAGGTTATCCCACCATTCGAGCTTCCATAGTTCTCCTGTATGCGGCGTCAGAGAAATATTTTACTACGTTCTCGTGATTCTTATACTCTGTCATATTAATTGTCAAACCAAGTAGGTACTAACCTAAAACAGTGGCACGTATCAACTTAAAAGTATCCCTAGTCAACCCCAATGGTTTCGATCCTTAAAGATTAGTCGCGCTGCCATTATCAAATACGCCAGATTACGCACTGGCCACAGGCTAATTCCACATACCATTCCTTTAAATTGGGTCTCAAAAATTGCACTTTCGCCCCTTACTCGACTGCGGCGGGGACTACTGTAATTTCCAACATCTGTTTCTAAATTGTCCTTATATTATGTCTCTCCAAAAAGCCAAGTTATAATGTCTCTTTTTTCCACTCTGATCATAGACGATTTTCCCTCGTCGACGTTCTCGCAGCTACTAACGCAAATATAATAATTCATATTCTTAATTTTATATTCCAAACTGGCCTCCAAATTTGATAGTGTGAGCTTTATCAATCTACAATTTTAATGTTCATGATGTATGACAATAATTGACGAGATTAAGCCATTGTTAAAATCGCAATAAAAAAAAAAAAAAAACGAAAAAAAATAAAATTTACAGTAACGCACAGTGGCGACATTTTGGTGGTAGCAGGAGTGAAAAATATAATCTGCCTTAAATTTGACACACTTGAGCAATAAACTGATATTATTATTTACTACGATGCTCTTGCGTACCAAATATTTATGATATTTGTATGTTCATAATCTCGAGTTAATAATATTGCACATTATTGGTATACTTTATTGCAATCAACATACATTACGAGTATATAATATGCATAAAATAACGTACAGTACAGCACACGTTAACGCATATTTTATAAACGTCAATACTAACTGCAATTTTGTTTTTAATCATTCAGTAACATTTACCGTGGCCTATCTATATGTTTACTGAAAGAGTAAATAATCGTTATGTATAGCTAGTATTTATTTATTAGTGTTAATACGACGCGTTAACGAATGAAACAAAAATAAAAAACGGAGACTTCAATAGCAACATTTGAAATCTATAATATTTAAATATAATATAATATTGTGTACTAGTGCTGACAATTTATTAATATCACGTCCTATTCGTGTGTTTATATATTTTATAACATAAGCTTTTTCTTCTCCAATATAAGTATAAATAAATCTCAAAAGTAAGAATTAAATGTAGATAGCTTAAAAGTTAAAAGCCGTGTTATAAATCGTAGTACAGTTTGTGAATTGATGAGTCCTTATAAATCTTGGTTTGGAAAAATAGTCTCCGGAAATTGGTTCAAATGTGCATTTTATATTACATATTACATTGACTTTGCGTGGACGAAAAACTATTCCCAATAGTATAAATAATAAAAGTTTTGTCGATGTATATCTCAATAAATATTAAAATAGTAACGAATAGTAAAGCGTTCGGCGGAAAAAACCAAAACAACCTAACCATTAAATCCAGTGGTTTTGACATAATAATAGGTACCTATACGAAATAGGTTAGACATTTAAATATCAATAGGTACTAGATATAATAATATAATAATAATGTACACTTAAAATATACAATATACTTCATAAAAAACTATAATAAAATATACATACAGACTTTTGACGGTTTGGTATAGATTTAAAATAAAACATTAATCAATATAATGTCTGTTCACAAGTTTTTTTAGATTGCAATAAGAGGAGCCATGAATGTACGGTTTTCCAATGATATGTGTTTTATTTTTTATTTCTGTGTCTGTCATCGCCTTAAGAGTAGTAAAAAAATGCTTCAATTTGCATTGTTATATTATTATTTCAAAGTTGTATTATTTAGTTTTATCATTTATCTTAGTAAAATCCTAAACTCGCCCACAAAGAACAGAGTAATCGGATACAAAACAATAATTTAGTAAATTTTTAGTATATAATATTATTGATTAACCATAACGATTGAATTGGTTTTCTATTAAAAAAATTAGTAATATTATCATTGTTATAGTTATTATAATTAATGTTTTTCATTTCAAACTCAATTATCCTAAAGTATTTTGTAAACGTCCAAGTCGACAATGTGTAATCCGGACGGCATATGAATCAATTTGTTCGTAAATATGTAGTTTTTTTGGAATTTCCGGAACCCAATATTAATCTATACAATATTGTTATCGAAAATTTTTTTTTTTGTAATTCATTATGTTAAAGTTAATTATTATTTTTGTAATTTAAAGTATGAGTATTTAAGGTCAAGGTGGTAAAATAAAAATAAAAATCTTAGTCAAATGAGTATGCGGTAATCTTGAAAAACCTCCGATAATCCGGACGATTCTCGGTCTGAATTCGTCCGGACTTCGTCAGGCTATACTGTATTTATCTTGTTATATGTAGGACATGATAAAACATTATATTGATGTTATTATTGTGTAGTATTTTGCAGCACTTTACCGACACTTCCAATCTTCACGTTTCCAAATCATAACGCGTGTCAATTAAATAATGGCGGTTTAGAAACAGTCATAATATTGTGCGTGATTTTCTTATATTTTTTAAATAGATCAGTTTATTCAACATCAACATTAGTAAGTACGAACAATGACTTAAGACGGTACAAATAATGATACTTTTTTAGGTAACAAACAAATAATCGATAGCATGATGTTTTGATAAGGTTTTGTTGTATTTGTTGTTTAAGTCTAAGAAGCTGGTAGATTTTTAAACCGAAATCTGAACGAAGAGCTCGCATCATTAGGTTTGGTTCAACCGAGGATATATTTAAATCGTCTTTAAATCCGGTGGAGTCAAAAATAATCATAATTTATACCTTTCACATATTATTATTGTCATCGATTACATTGCTCCGACGCGCGATGTCAGACCAAAATATAGCGTTTCACGATTAGTCACGATTCGCGTTTAATATCGTAACAAATGTCTCGGTAAAAAATATATAAAACTAAGGAAATGCACTTTTTGGTGTCGTTCGTGAGACGTGTTTACGACAAAAATACGGTTTGCTCAGACTTCCGGTTTGAACACCACACCTAACGTTATAATCACACATACAATATAACGCATTGTATTATTATCTTTCACGTCACATTCACAATATTTAAGTACCGTATTTTGCCGCATGTTTACTGTTTCGAAACGTTTTTTAAAACAAGGTCACGAGCTGCTGTTTAATAAATCCCGTGGAAGAATTTCTTCAAATCCAAAGTACAAATTTTAGCGGTAAACGACGCTCCGCGTTGACCTGGAAATGCTCTGTACGAAATCGGAGCTCCGACACTGCGATGTCAACAACAACTGTTTTGTTTATTTTCTGGACGTAGACATATACAATAACGACGCAGTGGGACTTAACACGATATTATATAAATGAATAAATAAACGATAAAATTACAAAATTCCGACTGTGCGGCAAAGTCCGCAAGCACCGTTCGTACAACGCAAAATTGTACGTGCATTGTGCGTATGTATATGAGAACAAACTTAATTATGAAAACTGTCTTTTTTTAATGGGTTTCCGTTTTTTTTTTTGTCGGCACGTCTGGTCGACTTTAGTTCGCTGGCCGGAAACCAAACTTTGATTTTAAGCTCAACGTTTATTTTTTTCCCGACCGAAATATTGTGTATTTATTATTTTATTTTCAAACATGCATTTTTAATTGGTGACTTGCCAAAACGTACACCATAATCGCGTCTTGCGACCCTGCGACGTTGTGTTTCGAGAAATTGCTCAGGAAATTTTAGAAAAGTTTTTCTTTGGAACTTTGCCGTATTTTTTGCAGTAACAGATTATATTATATAATGCTATTATTGTTTAGAATCCAATAGAAAATGTTTAGACTTTTAGAGTGGCATTTACACAATAAACATAGCGGCATCTATAGATGCAATAAAAAATATTCCGGTTATAATATTATTCGTGTAAATTGCATTTGTTTTCATTATGAACTGCAATAGTTTTATAGCGTTGTTATATCGTTTACTAAATTATTATGGTTACGATAAAAATAATAATAAAAAATTTAAAATTTCAATACACGATAATCATACAAAATGTTGATCTACTTTCAGTTTCAGATTATTTTATGTATACATTCATGGTTTAGTTTGGTCGAGTTTTTTTATGTAGTCTTAGCAAAACAAATCGTTTAAGTTTTGATCGTTTCATATAAAATCTGAATAGTATATAAATAGAGCTAATATTATAACGCGCAGTAGTCTTATAACGATCCATTTTGTACTTTGTTTTGGTTAAGGTTTTGTTGTACAATCAGTTGCAATGTGTCACGCTGCACTTTTTTAGATATTAATTTGAACACAGATTTCACTTCTCATCGTGCTTGCATTTCCAATAATTTGGATGTTTTGGAATAGATTATAGCGGAAAAATGGTACCAATCAAAAGTAGGCAGGTATACTGTTCAGCTCATAATTGTTTCAAACATAATACCAGCACGACAGTTTTTTAATAGAAATATTGGGCACCTAATAAAATACAATCAATTATGATATTGGTACATGTTAAATAATTCGCAGATCGTATTTATAAATAATAATATTGTGTGTCAGTATTTTAATATACGTTTGACTTATAGTGTAGAAATTATAAGACTATAGACGAACGCGTACAGTCGGTGTAAGTATTCGGTAAAGGTCTAAAAATAAAATTTCATAATACGTGTTATGCGACGTAGGTATGCTGTCCGAGAATCTCTGTAAGTACCTTTACCTACCGATTTGTTACTCAAGTCAATCGTATTATTATCGTAACAATCGTACCTTACATTACCTATTATGATTGTCGACCGCCGCTTCCATTATCGTTTATGCGACGTAAATTCCACTGACGGTAAATAAAAAGTCAAATATTACTATATTATACTATGCAATCGCGATCAATGACTGCTTTATTGTATCTACTATACGGTTATTAATTTTATTTTATTAATGTACGCTATTATACACGATATTAATATAATATTATGACGCGTATAATATCTCTTAACGACTATCGGAGTTGTCGGAAGACGTTAGCGAATGGTCAATAATAATAATATTACAATAATGTGTATCATTACTTTTATTATTATTTTTTATTTATTACATAAAAATATATATATTATCGTACGGTCGACGGCCATTAGGTACTATATAATAATAATAATAATAATAATATAGGTACACAATATATTATAATATCACTTTTGTTATTCTCGCGTTACGCGTTCGGACCCATTACCCATTTATAATATTCCTCGGCGTCCTATAACACTGTGTATGATAATATATTATACGCAAAAGTAAATAATATTATATTTTACTATTATCATATCGCTGATGTCTCGTGGAAAGAGTTAGGGGGGGGGGGAGGCGTGAGAATGTCAGCAAAATTTCGGAACTTGCGAAGAACATCAAATAAACAGTATTTTTTAGACGTACCTATTATTCTTGTTTTTGATATGCGAAATGTTAATCTGTCAAATGATAATTGAATACGTGTACTAGACAAAACTACTATCGTTTTTGTATTTAGATTTGGTTTGTCGATTCCATATACAATAGATATAGTGAAACATGCAAAAGTGAGCACGTTAATGAAAATAATTAACTCAAGTTAAGTTAAATTAAGAAAACACAAGGTCGATAAGTTTAGAAGTTGACAAATCATAGATAAGTTAAAAGTTAATATGGACAAATATATTAACTTAACTCAGTACCTTCATTATATTACTTATATAGTTAAATTATTATAAATTCACGAATCAAAGAACCCATTAAAAAGTTGCAGTTTGTAATATTATTTCATAATGGATCTGGAAAAAAGTTTATAACTTATTAAAATAGATTTAACATTTTTTTTTTTTTAATAAAAAGAAGATAGTTTTTAATTTGAATTCACAATAAATTGAGTAAAGTTTTATTCAAAAAAATATATAATGCATATTTTTATGTTATATAATTACTTATATAATTGATTATATAAAAAAAAATTACACTATAATAATAAAAATGTATAATCTATTCCAAAAAAATACATTTTTATCATTACCGAAGTAGCCTAATCCTTAATCAGTACGAAGATGTCAAAATCATTTAATCTCAGAACTTTTTACCGACATGGTTCGTTTTATTATATACGATTATTATTTAGAATGCGATTTCTATATTTATAACAATTGTTTTCATTAATTATTATTGTTCTTGTTGTATATCGTGATTATCATCATTTATACATCAGTAATTTTATTGATGTCTATACCTATGTATAAATGTATAAACTAAAGAGTATTATATTCCTTAAAGTTATACAAACTCGTAAATAGTATTTTTTTCAATTACACCGACTAGACGTTATTTATGGGATATCAAGTCATGATTTTGAGTCAATAGTTTGATATAGTTCTGCACAAGTAATAATTCCGAGACAATATAATAACACGATGATTGTTGACCTTTAAATGTAGGTAAATTATCGTTAAGCAAAAGACAAAACGGTGTAATTTTCAGGTCCATGTCGCTGGCACCTCCCTTTTTGAATTTCGGTTCAAAACCCGGGGCGATCGTTTGTGTTTCGTTAGTGCACGTTAGTGCTTTTCATCCCATCGTTAGTGCTTTATCCCTTTCAAAGTTATTCGCATTTCTTACAGGGGGGTGCCAGAGACATGCCAGCACCCCCCATTTCGAATTTTGGTTTAAAACCCGGGGCGATCGTTTGTGCTTCGTTAGTGCACGTTAGTGCTTTTTATCCCATCGTTAGTGCTTTATCCCCTTCCAAAGTTATTCGCATTTCTTACAGGGGAGTGCCAGAGACATGCCAGCACCCCCCATTTCGATTTTCGGGTCTAAATTGGTTTCATTCGTTTGTGCTTCGTTAGTGCACGTTAGTGCTCTTAATCCCGACGTTAGTGCTTCATCCCTTCCGAAGTTATTCGCATTTCGCATTGGGGGGGGTGCTAGGAATGTACTAAACTGAGTTCATCCCTTAGAGTTTTAGGTAAAAAAAAATGTCTAAACATAATTCGATTTCTGCAGATAAATTGGAGCGGTTGACTCTGGACATATTTTGAACTATTTTTTTACTTATAAGTATAAGTAGATAGTTGTAAATTCAGTTTCAAAGTTGTATTTATTGTAACTCCTATAAGACTTTCTTTTTATCATACGCCACCACCAGTGAAGAAATATTTTTACAATACAAAAAACTATATAATTTTTTATTTGTGCATTTATACAATTAAGTCAAAATAAGTATGTCCATATTTCTATTAAAATGGAAAAAAATTACATATTAATATTATATTATTATTAATGAATATTGTTTGTAATATAATATATAGTTTTTTTGTTATTATTATTGAAATTGTTGCACCTTCTTCTGATCACCAAAGGAATGTTCAACATTTTGATGGCACTTTAATTTTATCGACAATTCCTCAAAAAATGTATATAATAAATGAAACATATACCCTGCGAGGAGCTGTGAGCTTTTTAGCTCCAATGTCTACATTAAAAAATGCCATTGGACACTATGTTGGATATTGTTGGAGAGAGTCAATAGGAAAATGGGAAAGATACGATAACTTGCAAAGATCAGTAAAAACTATTAGATCATCATCAAGCTGTTCTTGAAATACTTGACTTCTTGAGCGTGATGGGCGTGATGAGCGTCTTTTCGTAAACGTTTTTTTATTCTAAATTTTTCAAATATAATGAATATCAAAATTGGTCATTAATTTAAATTTTTCAGAAAAATATTGGATTTGAAGCTGTTCTTGAGATACTTGACTTCTTGAACGTGATAAGCGTTTTTTTATAAGCCTCTTTTTTTCATTTGGCATTACATATATATTGACGAATATACTCATGAGCGTCTTTTAGTAAAGTTTTTTTATTAGCGTCTTTTCTTCGCTCGGCAATACATATTTATTCACGAATAAACTCACGAGCGTCTTTTAATGAGCGTCTTTTTATAAGCGCTTTTCTATAAGCGTCTTTTTTTTGCTCAGCACTACGTATATATTGACGAATATACTCATGAGCGTCTTTTAATGAGCGTCTTTTTTTTGCTCGGCATTACATATATATTGAAGAATATACTCACGAGCGCCTTTTTATAAGCGTTTTTTTATTCAAATTTTCAATTATAATGAATATCAAAATTGGTCTTTAAATTGGATTTCTCACAAAAATATTGGATTTTAAGTTGTTTTTAAGGTACATATAAAAGTTGAAATTGAATTTAAGAATGTTCTATTTACCCGATTTTTCTGTAGTTCATAATACAGAGACCACCGGGATGGGGTAGTTCGGCCCCGTGATAAGAAATAGCTGATAAGCGTAATCATGAGTTCGAACTCTAACCTCAATAAAATTCGTTCGGTGGCGTATCACCTAGATCCCCGTCCTACACATAGACCTTATACTAAGGTTAGTGTATCAACTTAGTATAAGGTCTATGGTCCTACATAATAAATACATAATCACATATTATCACTCAGATAAGTTGTATTGTTTATTCCACGATAAGACTCGAAATGGCAGCCTACTGGGGTGGGACATGTTTGTAGACCCAATGCGTGTTCCATATAGTACCTATTCAGTTCAGTGGAGAGGAGTGCGCAGAAAAATCGGGCGGCACCGTTTTCGGCCAAAATGAACCTTTCCCTTTTCGGCCAGTTCACTTTTCGGCCATTCTGAAATGACCGTTTTCGGCCAGTACACTATTTTGATCACTAGGGCTAGGATTTATATGCAATAAAAAATGGTAAAATATGCATTTGATTTATTAAAAATATGCAAAAATATGCAACAAAGAAAATAATTATATGTGATTAAATATGACACAAAATACAAAAACTAAATTTTTTATTTCTAAAATATTACTATAAACTATTAATGTTATTTAGAAGTATTACACAAAACAATAATGTGATGTTTAAAATTTTTAAAAAAAAAAAACCATCTTTCAGATCTTATAGTATGTTTTTAGGCTACTTGCTAAAACTACGTTCTACATCACATGAAGTAATTTTTGCGTTTTCAATTTCCCCATGGAGTTCGACTGTAATGAAAATCTTCATCCAAGTTACTTCCATTTTTACACTTTACATACCTACTATACCTGTATAAATACTTGAGTATTTTTTTTTTTCATTTAATATTCTATTTTTGTTTATTTACCAACTACCGCGGCTAAAATATACCATAAAACATGCATTTTAGGTGTTTATTGTTAAAATATGCAATAATATGCATTTTATTCAAAATATGCAAAAATATGCAAAATAAAATAACCACCATTTACTTCATCATGACGTAATTCGTGGACATTTCAAACAAAAGTAGTAACCAGACGTTTCAAAAAAAATATGCCAATGCATATAAATCCTAGCCCTATTGATCACCAATGAATTATTCTTTTCACGTTTTATTTTTGTTAAACTACCAAAAAACTAATTTTTTGAATGAACTGTATAAAATAATAATAACAATTGTCAATTATTAATTATACATTTTTTTTATAGTTAAAACACATACGTTTAATAAATTCTATTCGTGTTATTTCTCCTCTCTCATAGTTCGTAATATTGATTTATAATAATAATAATAATAACATCTTTATTGCAACAATAACATCTTTACATATTAAGACAATATAATAAATATAGTAGGTATATATACGTTAAAAATATAAACTAATAAAATAATAAAATAAAAATTTTATGAAAATTTAACAATGTTGCAGCACTCCCAAAACGCAAGCTTGTGCTGGGAGAGCCAGTTCTCAAAAGAATTTATATAAGATATAAGTACACTAATAGTAAATGATAATGAAAATATAGATTACATAAAACAGTAAAAGTAGACTTAATTAGACTTAAAACAAATATATAAAGATCGTGAAATAGAGTAAAACAATATAATAAAGAGGTAATAATAAAAATTTAAATATAAACTAAATCTAATTTTTTATACATTTTTTAAAAGAAGTAAGATTCTTAAAATTATTTAAATTAATATTAAATAAAACACATAACTGTAAACTAATATAAAATGTACTTTTTTGACCAAAAACAAGTCTTCAGCCCATTGTAGTCTGAAATTTATTGGACCGGGATTGGTAACCAGACAGTAGAAATCGATTATTACCAGTTCATGGTTAAGACCACTGTCACAATTCAAGGATATTAAACACTTTGTGAGCCAGGTTAAATAGTCTTAAAATGATTTATTATATTATTTATCTAAATCATTAATAAATAACGAGACGATGAGCTAATTATTTTTAAACAATAATCATTTAATTTTAATTAAGTTATTCGAACAATTTTAAGCACGCGACAAGCAGACAATTAATTAATACCTAAATATATTGATACTATATCATTAACTATACATAAAGTATATATATTTAAATGTATATAGTACCTATTGAAATACCTAATATACTTAGAAAATTTACTGAATTCTTCAATTTTTTATACAAACATTTGGTATATAGTCTAAAATTAACCTATATATTGGATTTCTACGTGATATGATATAATTACCCAATGTCAATTGTTTGGCGCTATTTTTGATTTTAAATTTTAAATCTTCATTTAATAATACTATTAATATTAAACTATATATTATATGGCCGATAAAAATTAGTCTATAACACGAGTCTAGTTGCTACGGAAAATTAATATTTTTTTGTATAGAATAAAACTTACATCATTTTGAGCCCACTTAACAGTTAGCATTCAGAGAGTAAGGACGTGCATATAATAATATTGTCTTATTATCTCGTAAAACAATTATTTTCATTTTACAAATGGAAGGTCTATATACTTTGGCTACAAGACGCGAGGCTTCGATGAAAGAATTATTGGAATTCAAAGACGCGTACGAAAAGCGGTCGGCCGTGGTTGGTCAGGTCACTCGGGATAAGGTCCAGCCAATCAGACGCTGGAGTTCTGCGCCGAACATAATGGTGTCGGACGCTCCGGAATGTGTCTTGGCTGAATCGCAGGTGACCGCGGACGACGAATTAACAGAAGTGTCCGGGATGGAAAACAAATATTGTCTAGTCGTCGGCCCACATACAATTAAACTGCCGAATTACGCGGGTCCACAGTTTAAGTATTATTTATCACTTATTTGGGTAGAAAACCCGTCCTATTCCGAGCCATCCCAGACGAAGGCCGAACCTGCGGACATATCCCGAAAGAGCGCGTCGATGCCCAACATCTTCGTGCGTTTCGGTGACTTGGAGGAAAGCGGAGAATCGTCGCGTACCGACGAGCACTTGGGTTTGTGCGATCTGCAGACCGCTGAACCTCAAATCAGCGAACAGGCTGCCAAGGAGTTCCAGGGCGATGGGTCAGAAGAGACCACCCGTCCAAAAAAAAAGAGGACGCTGTGGCAAAGAACCAAGATGTTTTTCCGGCGAATGATCGTGTGCGGAGCATAATGCGTCCAGTAGACACCAGTTTTGTTCAAAACAATTAATTTATTGTACTTATTATTATAAGCTATTGCAGGCGAAAATCGCCACTTTGTAAGAATATATTTTATCCTCGTGGACGTCTTGTAGCCATATTCTAATAATTTATCATAGGCGTTAATCGTCATTTTTTTTTATACATTATTGCAGGTGCGATTCGCCATTTTGAAGCATATAGCCTTGGGCGTTTATAGCCAATTTAAATTATATTGTATAGGCACTTGTCGCCACCCTGTTGGCGCTTATCGCCCCTCCTTTAAAAAATCATTGTTTGCGCTTAACGCCCCATTTTTTTGCACCACTGTTGTGGGCAAATTTCCAAATTGTAAACAATAAAAAAAATGAATTTAAAATCAATGAAAACACATAATAAGAGATTTATTTGTTTAAAACTTCAACTGTAAATGATACTATGGCTAAATAACTTAGTTATTTAGCTATACATGATTCGGAGTAGGTTCCAAATTTAATCTCTGCGTATCTACAACCATAGACCGATAAACTTAATTTATAGGTTTATGACTTCAACTAAACACATACAACACATTAGTAGGATCATAGATAATAGAATAATTCTACTAAATACATAATTTAATATATATTATACATATAATCGTCCTTAAAACATAATTATGATGGGTGATTATAATTTTCCGAAAAATCAGCGACGCCCTATTTCTTTATTGGATTCTCTCCTTGTTTATTGAACGAACGAAAGATCTTCCTTACAAGTAAAATAACACATTGGGATCTATTTGGGAGAACAATCACTCTTGCAGCGAAGCGCTAAAAACGTCAACAGACATTGACGTGGTAGTGCAAAAATTAACTAATGACATCGCTGAAGCGCCGAAAAAGGTAACACCCATAATTCCTGAAAGAAATAATAGATGAAAGAAAGGGACAAGATAAAAACATTATAAAAATACATGTGGGTTTCGAGTCCCTGTGAAAATGGATTCATTAATCAGAGTCTAACGAAAGAGCCAGAGTTGTTAAGACGGCAAAAATCCGGCGAGCTGGACGCCGACGTAAACGAATAACCATATAACATTTCTCATCGTCAAGTCCGCCTGTTTCGCGCGAAAAGCTCCGAAAAGATTACTATTACACGTCGGCCGGACCCGTATAGTTTGTATGTGACATATATCTTATATATAAAATTATAGTGTCACAATGTTAGTTACCATACTCCTCCGAAATGGTTTGACCGATGTTTATGCAATTTTATATGCATATTCGGTAGGTCTGAGAATCGGCTACTATCTAAGCTGTTTGTATGCTGTGCAATAAGTGATTCCGGAGTTATGGCCTTAAGCGCACAATATTAATCACACAGTAGTGTGTCGTGCGAGTGGTGTGACAAAATAACAACTCTGTAATGTTTTCACCTACCTAATTCTGTTTTCATTCAATTTCTTACCTCATGGGGTCCGCAATCCACCGCAGGTGGATTGCCTACTTGATAATATACTACTCGCATATTGTCCGTGATATAATACAGTGGATTGCCCACCTAGGTGGTTTAGATGCATGTAAATCATTTGAAGTGAATCTTAACTTAATATTTGGCTCAGGCAAAGCTGGGCGGGACAGCTAGTTATATTATATACAAGTATTGCATACGTGTAGGTAAACTCGTGGCCACCCGTCCGTGTTCTCGATGATTTTTCCGCGGCGTGTCGGTATTTATTGTATTATTTTCCTTTTCGCGTGTCACGTCATTATCGCCAAAGCACTTGTCCTCATAAGGCTAGACGATATATTATGTACCTCATCATACAATTGCTTGTCGTTAGAGAGTAAACAATTATAATGCGAAAATACATAATGCTGCAACGACGACGCGTAAATCGTGTATAAATATGTTTTGAGAGACGAGAGAGAGAGAGAGAGAGAGATAGAGAGATAGAGAGGGAGTTTGATTTGCAAACGAATCTTTATTTCCGTATCCGTGTTTGCAGTAGTCTTGTAGCTGGAGAGGCTTCGTTTCGACTGTTTGTTTTGTCAAACGTAGTATATAATAATAAAGCAGAGGTCGATATGACCATATATATAATATGTACACGATAATATATCATATATATACATGATGTTATATCATATATGTACATGAAGATATAACATATATGTACATGATGCAATTCCTGCATATGAGCATTTTTATTCTTGTACAGCGGACTAACGAGTTACAACGTCTAGAGATTTATTTATTTTTATTATGTTCCTTATATGAATTTTGCTTATGTGACACAAATGCAAATTTTATCGAAAGTCGTGACACTATCGTGTTGGAAAAATATAAAGGCTCGATTATACCGTTCTAGCCCCGATAGTAGTTTACGCTTTACGCGTTTAATTTATTATATTATATAAGGTTATCATTATATCGCAACAGTAAGTTATTATAGTACATGGAAAAATTATATATCGTGAGTGTTAGTATTATGATATTGTCCAATTGTCAGGCTCACTAAAAAAATATTATGAAATCATTAATTTGACGGGTTTTTTTTTTACATGATCTGATTAATATAAACGGTTAACGGGTATATGATGTAATTATGTATCTATAAGACATAACATCTCTATAGTGTTTTGTTTCTTTGAAGTTTTCCAAATTATATCATACGTCGAAATCAATACTAGTAATATTTGTTTCAAAATAAAATAAGTTTAATATTTATCGAATAAAATTTTAATCGAAAATGCAAGACGTGTTAAATTTACCATGACGTCATAATAAAAAGTTCAAATCAAATATTAAAAGGCATAATATTCCATACTATTTAAATGAAAATTATATCAAAAGTATTATAATAATATTATGTAATACACATAAATTGGAGAATATCGTTTTTCGCTCAATGTACAAGCAACACGAATAAAATCAAGTCAAATTGGTTTTTAAGCAATATTTTAATTTAAGGCGTATGCATTTAGTATTTTAGTACAATCGTACTTTTCACGGAGTGACGTACATCCGACCTATCTAGTATTATAATATGATAACACCTAAATAGACGACCATATAATATTGACGAGCAATTTTTGGGAAAGTTATCGTTAGGAACAATTAAATTCAGGAAAATACTTCTAAGTGAAATAAAATCTGGAAAAGTTTATTTTAGGAATGTATTTTAAAGGAAAATTAATCTCAGGAATTGCCAATTTAAGAGATTAAAAGTCTGGAAAATAATCCATAGGAAAATACTTCTCAGGAACTTAAAATAAGGTAGTACTAGGAACATATTTACACAAGAAAGAAATAATCAGGAATTTTAGTATACCTATAAAATGATATTCCTGAATATTACTATCCCGTGTAGAATATTGTCATGTTTTTAAAATTCCAGTGTATTATTTCCCGGTATAAATATTTTCCTGATTCTTAAAATTCATATAAATTATTTACCGCTCTTTATTTTCCTGGGTCTTAAATTCCAACGATCTATTTTCTTAAATTTCATTTTTCTAGACGTTAATTCCCGGTAAAGTTTTCCCTCGTAATATTTCATCAGTCGTTATATTTTCCTACGAATTATTGTCCCTGTTATTTATTTCCGTACACATAGTAATAATATATTTTCTTGATTTTTACTTTCCTACAAAATATTATTGGTCTTGCGTTTTAGTTCTTATATTTTACTTTCCCGTTTCATCCGTTCTTCTGAATATTTTTCCTGGACCGTATAGCCCCTCCACCATCGTTATTATAACCATCAAGGACACGTTGTTTACACAATTTCCTGCAGGATCGTAAAAAATAACTATTATTATTAAAAATACGACGAATTTCTCGGTTTTTTTTTTTTTTTTGTCATAAATGTACTATTGTATTTCAGGTTCACGTCGCTGCCGCCGAGCCCTATCAGCATGCTGTCGCTGCTCATCGACTCCAAGGTCCGGCTGCCCAGGTGGCCGGTGGCCGCGCACAACGTGGACACCAAGCGGGACCTGCGGCACGCGCAGGGCGAACGGGACTTCTTCCTGACGGTGGTCAGGGACATCGCCACTGACCTGGACCTAAAGTCGCTGTCGCAGAAGATCGTTGACGACCTGACCGTGTTGCTGGACTGCGACGCCGGTTCGCTGTTCCTGGTCGACGGGCCGCCGCGGGGAGCCCGGCGCAGGTGTCTCGTGTCCAAGGTGTTCGACGTGCACAGCGGCGCCCGCGGCCAATTCCTGTTGCCGGACGGCGTGCAGTGCGAAGTGGCCGGCGGCCCGGCCACGACCACCGACAACGAGGTGCGCATCCCGTGGGGCGTGGGCATACTCGGCCACGTCGCGTCCACCGGCGAGACGGTCAACCTGGACGTGGCCTGCGAGGTGAGTCGTCGCTAACTATAATAATAATATAACTCTTCAGCAAACCAAAAGCGCAAAAAAATAAAAATGTCGGCCTTTTCAGAAACTCGTATTATTGTTATTATTATTATTATAATTACGTGCAAACGACAAACTGCAGTTACCTGTAATGGTTGTTTAGTAATTTGATTCGAACGATTAGTTTCAAAACAGTAATAACGACAACGAAAAAAGTATAATAGTCCCAAATGAATATTTATTTTAATAGTGTATATTATCGAGACCGTATTTTACGTTCGAGCAATTATTTTTATAGCTAGACAATATTTAACGTGTATTTTTGTATTTAATACAATCATTAAAATAATATATTAGTTAAAGAATAAAAAACAGTCACCCGCTTGTTTTAAAAACATATTAAATGAAATAAAATCAAGAATACCAACGTATTGTAATTATTGCTTTATAATAGTGTATAATGTTATGTTTGTACATAGTATATATTCACTATACTCTTATTGAACCAATTGTAATTTCAAATAATAGTTTAATAATAAATGTCTCAATTAATTGCGTTTTGAGTAGCTAAACATGAAATGTGTAATTGTGTAATTAAAAGCTGAAAGCTAGTCATTAGTATAATGCATTTTATAGATCATAATCGACAACAATTCAATAATAATAAATCAATTATGCGAGTTGATTGCCTACCTATAATATAATTATAATAAATTGTGTTTTTTTATTTAACAGGAAAAAAAAAATATCTATAACTAATAATAATTATAGATTTGTTTTTATAAACGATTTAACATATTAAGCATGCTGGCATAAGTATTTAAATAATAATGCATACCTAGATAAATATAAAAAAAAAATGTATAATAAATATACAATTAATGCCGAATTATCTGTACAATATTTGACTCTATTTAATGGGAAAATAAAATAATTGTTATTTTATCCAGAAGTATTAAGATTTGTATTGTGTGCAAGGTGCAGCTTTCAAACGTACAGCGAGACAGGTTTCGGCAACGATTAGGTTCATGCAAGAAAAATAATGGGCACAAATTTGAGAAATTAATGAGCTGAGGGTCTTATATTTTTTATGTACACAATTTTTCCGAGTTTTATAAATGTTTTCGCTAACGAGTATCGCTAACGAGCAATTACACAAAAAAAAGGTAAATTATTCTAATTTGTTCTCGTGTATTGAGATATTATGTATATGTAATGTTGTTTGCTTTACACAATTTCACTAAAACGTTTAGTTAATTCTCATAAATTTAGGTAATATACTTTATTCTACCTACTTACACACAATTATTTCAAGGTCTATCGTAAATGGACCAGTCAATTTTTAAACTCTAATTCGCTCAATTTTGAAATGATACTAAAAACGTACAAGTCAATAAATTGGTTAAAAAGTGTATACCTTGTTATATTATTATTGTTATGTTATTAGTGTTAAAAAATGTAAATTATATTTTCTTAAACTCTATTTTAATTGAAGGTCATCCGGAAAAAAATTTCATGTTATTTCCTAACTTTGGACATTTTATATAATTTAGGCACAATACTGTCCCTACATTTTTCTTATCATAAAATATTTAGTTTTCTCAAGGTCTTTTATAAAAATAAAAAAAAACAATGCTTAGGTTTGGTTTCGTACTTGAAAATGCAATTTATTTCTCAGCGGCTTTTATTTCCATAATATTTCTGAATAGCAAAAGATAATAAAGAAAATTCAAGAAATTAATATATTTCCCATTTAGCTTTTAAGAAATGTTTAAATGGTACATTATGTATTTTCAATTTGGCCAAACAATGCATTTAATAAAAGATTATTTTTTTTCATTCTCATAGAACTTAATAATACTATAAAAAGTATACCAGGAAATAATATAGTCGACGACTTAAATAAGTGCAGCTTGGAATAGGATAATTTCATTTATTTTTAATTGTAAATAAATTACAAAAGACAACTATTGTATTTAATGCAGAACTGTAAAACGTAAAAGGATCCTACAAGCGAAACATATAATACACGAAATTACTTTTTTTTTTAGTGTCCATTAAATGTTGTTCTAAAACAAATAACAATTAATCTTCAGAAAATGTGTAACTAATATAATATGTAAAGGAACTATTACACTTATTTTTTCCTTTTATAAATTTATAATTTATTTATTTTTTATAATAATACTATCATACATTTAACGGTAATGTCTCAAAACCTGATTACGTTGAACGCAGATTGCTGCATTGTAATTATATCGTTTTTTATATTGTTTTTGTTAAAAAAAAAAAAAAAATGTTAACATCATTACCTAGTAAACTATTATCGAAATGAACGGTTATGAACTTATGACATAATATTTAAATTCAATCTGACTTTTATCAACCGTGTGTGGACTGTGACGGTGAAATTGATTTACCGGTAGTGCTCGTCAACAACGACGAAAAGACTTTACAACAATTTAATACTATTATTGCTTTTTTATCGTAAAAATGACTTTATACGCGTACGACCAAACAATCTCTAAGAGATTACTCGTCTTAGGTATTTAATAATGTGTAACGACTAAGCGATCTATTGTATCCACGGTTCGGTTAACGACGTTCTTTTTAAACGTATTATTATATTTTATTTATATTTTATTCTTTTGCGGCAAGTTTGCGTTCAAATTTTTCCTGAAAAACAACAGTTACCTATTGTATAATAGTGTTTCGTCGCCTCGTTCTCGTCCTCGATGTTTATTTTTAACTTTAGATTCTGAGCGGAGCAAAGAGTACATTGATTTTAGAATGTCGTAGTTTTTTTTTGTGTCTGTCATCGCGTTTTGGGGCAGTAAAAATGCTCCGATTTTCTTCATCATCATTTTTTGTGGAAGGAAAGTGAATCTAGTTAATACTTTAGGCGGGGGGTAGGTGGTGGTCAAATGTAAACAATTTCCAATAATTTTCAAAAGCATCGAGAAAAACAACAAATTCAATTTAGGAAAAATAAAACTTTTTACGAAAAGCCAATTTTTTGGTTTTTGTGTAACACAAAAAATATAACTGTAGATACATGCGATTTTAATCAAATGATTATATTAGCATTTTCTATACATCATAATATTAAACTAAATATAAAACTATTTTGATTCTTTTTGAGCTGTATAAATTGTTTAAAGTTATTTATTTTTTTGTCGACAAAACTGTTTTTGCTCGGCCAAAAGCTCGACAATTTAAATGTTAAAAATAAGTTGTTATAATAGCAGTTGAAAATGATTAATTATTATACATAGCCACACTGTTTTTATATAATCATTTCAAGTTCAAACTTTGACAAAATGCATTAAAATATTGAATATTTGCAAATTATTTTGAAGTTCAAAATGTATAAAATATTTAATTTTTATAGCTAAGAATTAGAAATCTAAAAAATGATTTCTCATAAGTAGTTTATAGTGTATCCAAAAAATCTAAAAAATCTATTTACACGGTTGTTTTTCATAGATATTTTAAGTTAAAATTTGCAGGAAATTAATGATTAAAACGTAGAATAGAAAACGATGTTAGTTATTTAGTTGTAATTTAAAAATATTATTCGTGAGAACTTGAAACATTTAAAGTACCTTTTATACACACGATGATATTTTCAAACTCAAGATTTTCGGTAAAAATTAATTCAACCTACTGTATTATTAATAGTATAAAATGCATTACTTTAACAGCTATAATATTATCATAAAATACACCGAGTAATGTAGGCAGACAAATGTGACAGACGTGTCTTCACTCAGATTCGTTTTTCGTAAACAATGATGAATAAAAATACATTGCATTCAAATTTAACACATAATCCATTACAGTAACCCCACTTCGAACAGAGCCGACCTTTTTGTAATTTTTAATTCATGTAAATGTTTCAAAAGTTGAACACTACTTTACGTTCGTTCGGTAGGCATTTAAATATTTCATATTATTATGTTCGTGTTAAAATTTAGAATGGAAGTGGACTTAGGCTCACAATTTTACGAGGACGAATACGCGAGGGGAAGATTCACCCCCTGTATAATACATACCATTAATATATTGTATGTGTCGTTTCGGACTATCGTAAATAATTGTCCAGATATTATTTATATATATAGTTATATATTTATTATTATATATATTATTTATATATATAGTTATATAGTTATATTTATATATATATAGTATCATGTAATAAAAATCGGTCGGATGCACAGTGTGTCTTATACGCATTTTCATCATGTCGGTGGTATATTATTATATTAATATACAATATCCCAAAAGCTCGGAAAGATTTTTGGCATTTTCACGCTCGTTATTCGTACGTTATTCATACGTTGTTATTATTATTATTATCATTATCGGAGTTATTATTTATTGTACTTATTTTTTTTTTTTACAGCGTCTCTCCTCCTCTCAGACGTTTGTAGAAATTTACTACCCAGCAGCTATAAAATAATAATATACTGCTGGAGGCCGTACAATCGACGTTATTGATACGTTTCGTATTTTGTGTGTGTGCGTTTGAAAAATAAAACTGGGTCATCCACGCCACTCTGCGGCTATACATTTATATATACACATCACGCACACACACACACACACACACACACGACCAAACATGGTGGACGTGGGCTAATGAAATTCCAGTTGTGCAGTATATGTATATATACGCACAGTGGATCATCTTCGACAACCTCCCCCTCCCCCTCCCCTACACCGCCCGATTATTGTGTCATCTGTGCGAGCGCAACACGCGAACCTATTTTCCCGGTTGGGGAATACGAATTTTCGTAGATATAAATAATAATAATATAAAGGTACGTCCCAGTTTGTTTCCGATATAAGTTTCCGAGTGAAAATTCGTGTAGAGACCGCAGTGACATGCGTTGGTGTATAATACTATCGTCGTAAAAGAATTGTAAAATGTGGACAAAAAAACAATTAAACATTTTCATGTTTTTTTAATCGCTCTTTATTTAATTGTAATAATTCACAACGACCGGAGTCCGAAATACGCGGTATCTAAGTGTAGAAATGAATATTATTTTAATATGTGGATTCGATTTCCCAGCCGTTGCCGCAGCGCGAAAGGCGAAATACCGTTTAATTAATATTAGCGTGATGATTCGGTTAGCAGGTAGAGCTACTCTATTTTGATTTGATCACAATAAATATTATTGTTGTTTGAATATTATCATAGTTATTAGTGTCATATTTTGTCAGTCGGTGGCCATTCGTAATATTCTAATAATTACCTGCTAATTATCGAATACGATATTAACGTTCCGCCGGATGATGGACATCGTTTTATCTCTCGAGAGATTAATATTAAGAGAAATCTATCGTGATTTGGCTGTTTGTTTTTTACAATAGGTCCGATGAAGTGAATAGATAAACCATATATTTTATTGTATGTCATCTATTACTATTGGAAATCAAGTTTTCTAATTTTTCAGATACTATGAAATTATTAACGACATAAGTCGTAATCGTAGAGAATAATTATATTATTATTTTGTATTCGGTTTGTTAATCGATTGCAAATATTAATCACTCACAGTAAAACGTATTTACAGTATAATATCTGAATCAGTGTATTATGCAAACGCGTTTCTTTCTTAGAAGATAATTTGCGAGTGGAATGAACCGTAAAATATGTAAATTATATTCATTCAGAACGAATACAAGACTTTTAAATATGTCTGTCCGAAAATAAAATTAATAATTTATCAACTTTTTTGTTTAAAAGAAATAATATTATGTACGTGCTACTAATTTTGATATCGGTTCATTTATTTTTGTAGTCATTGCAGGCGACTATATTATTTTTTTCCGTGCTCTGTGTGCCTTTGCAAGTTATACGTTTATACATATTATATATATTATATATGTATACATAAAGAATAATATATCGAGTCCATCTTGTGGTTTTCAAGTCGTTTGAAGAGCGAATATTCCTACAGTGGAATTATTATTCACCACCCACGATGATAGGTGGTGACGATATAACTGTAACAATTGTTATAAATTATTCCTCCTAATTTAATCTGCTACGCTGGGAAACCCCGTCGATTTCAATGAATCACCCCCCAACCCTTCCCACGGTCGTGAAATACCCAAAACTCATAACATATATAGACAGTACGAATGGCTGCTGCAATTTCATCATAAAATATCGAATTTCAGGACCCGAGATTCGACGACGAGGTGGACCGCATAATGGGATACTACACTTCGTCGTTGCTGTGCATGCCGGTGAAGAATTCGTACGAAGAGATCATAGCCGTGGCGCAGGTCAACAACAAGAACCCGGACAAGGACGGCGGAAGTTTCACCAGCATGGACGAGAAGGTAAATATTTTGGAACAGGGGTTTGATTTAATTTTAAGGGTGGTTTTGGAGTTGCTCGGAGGGACGATATATCACTATATACTGCAACTGTTCGAAAATCCGAGAGCAGTGGTGCAGCGGTCGGGTATTTTTCGTCTATAACCTATTAGGTAGGTATATACCTGATATTATACTCAGGTTCCCCCAGTATTACGAACTTGACAAGCCACTTTTTCTGATTCTGAACAATTTCAATAAAACCCGGAAATCTTAGATAATATATATTGTTTACGCGCGGGTGTGTTTGCGTGTGCAACTTAAATCGTTAATATTCTATTGGCGAGTTAATGACCTAGACGCCGCCATTGTTCGTTTTCTGATCGGAAAACGTTATTTTAATGACATTACACTAACGTCGTTTTCGTTGTCGATATACACAGGGTGATTCGCCAAGCATGCACACTCCTCCATGTTTCATTTAATAATCAGGTTTTTTCAAATTATGATTTTTCAAGTTTTAAATATACTTGTAGACTATATTTTTCTTAATTCTTGAGATTTTTTGTACTACTTCGACGTATCAAAATCAAAATTTGAAAGAATAGTTTTTGAGATATTTAACTTTGTGTACTAAGGATAATAGGTACATGATAATGAGAGTGGTGGATATGGAGGCTGTGGAAACTTAAAAATTGTAGTTAATTATAATTATCTATCAATATTCATGATTTATAAAATTGGTCTAAGAATATAAAATAAACACTAGATCTAATATAAAAATTATCTTTACAATATAAACATTTTAATAACTGAAAAACTACTCGTTTGGTTTTTGAATTAAGTTCATCAACAATTTCAAAAATTATGCACTGAATAATTTATAGTAAAAAAGGGAAAGAGTTTCCATTTGCAAAATAGCAGGACAATAATTAAGTAGTACAAAAAATCTCAAGAATCTGAAAATATGGTTATAAATATATTAAAAAATTCCGAAAATCAGAATTTGAATAAATTCATGATGAAATGAAAAAATAGGGGTGAGCAATCTCCTGTATACAATAATATTACGACGATTAGGATATGACCTACTACGACGTATCGGCAAATGATACATAATCTGCGACTCCGCGTTATGATGGCAGGCGATTAGCATATTATTTAATTATTATTTTTCGTCAACGTCGCTCCTCGGTATCGACCCTGCTATATTAATCGCAAGACGTGTCTTTTACTGTTCGTAGGTACACGGCGTATTAACATCAACTGTGCAATCTCAATAATATAAGATAACTACTTAGTTTTCGGATATTTATTTTCTTTTATCATCGCCTAAACATTTGTGCGTTAGAATAATTGAGTTATTTGCATAGTTATTATTCAAAAACGGTTCAGACGTATACGAACTATAATATGCACATTATCCTGCGGACTAATAGAGTTTTGTCGGTATAATAATATTATGTTAGATATGCATTTTTAATGGCAAGTTTATAAGCTTTAGATAGCTCGTTTATATTCATCGACGTTCGATTCTAGGCGAGTTTAAACTATATTCTATGCACATGTCGTATGTCAAGAACTTGAATTTGAATAGCATAGTGTTTTTTACAAAAGAAAGTTTTCGGTAGATTTTGAATGGGTCCCTAAGCCGAGTTAATCAATCATCCAAGAACAGGTATCAGATGCGTGCACTAAGTAAAACATCTCATTCGAACAGTTTAAAAGAATATTTTTAAAACTGAAAATTTGATTGGAGAAACGCGTTTTTTTAACCAAAAACTTAATAACGATATTATTATAATTCTTATTTTAAAATGTAGTGATTTTTAATCAATTTTAGTGATCAAAGTGTTCAAAATATTAGGAGGTATTCATTTGACTATGAGGCTCGTAACTAGTCTCGAAAATCGCCAATGGAACGAGCTGTCAAAACCTATTTGTAATCTAGGACCGAAATTAATCCCGCGTTGTTCCTATATAGTTTGCCAAATCCATAATAGTGCTAATCCATACATTTTGCCGTCGAGTATAGTTATTTCAAAAACGATATAATGCAATCGAACTTTATGTGATTCTAGCTTTTCGAGACGTACTTACAGTTTGTCGGCATAGCCATCACAAACGCACAAATCGTCGAGGACTCCCGCGCCGAGTACGATCGAAACAGGGTAGGTGAACTCACGGCGAAAGTCGCAAGTCTTATCGGAATATTGTTCGAGAATAAAAAAATTAACCGGCGTCGTATTGCAGAATTTGTTGGAAGTGGTGCACGATCTGTTCGAAGAGCAAACGTCCATCGACAACGTGATCATGAAGATAATGCAGAGGGCTCAGAGGCTGTTGAAGTGCGAAAGAGCGGCCGTGTTGCTCGTAGACGAGTCGTGCGACAGTACCAGATTCTCGAAGCTGTTCGATTTGAACTCGCCCAAGCACAATATGAAAAATAACGTTAAAAAGTAAGGTTCAACGCTGCGGAACAAAATGTACATTAATATAATAAAATGTATTATGCCCTCCTTGACATCCCGTGTAACTCAATATAATTTCATATTTAAATGCGGGTTTTGCTTAACAGCCTAATCTATAAAATGTAATTATAATATAATAGAATGCTTTAAAAATCAAAAAAATGGTGCGATTGAGTTTTCAAAATAACTATTTTTTAAAAATTGTGTTTACTTCAACCGAGTAAAAACTGTCCAAGTAAGAACAAGTTATATTTTTGATATTTGTGAGAATAAAATCTAGTACACTAAAGTTATCCTGAAAATAAAAACGATCTAATTTGTTGGAAAAAACTTTGATTGTAGTGCGAATTTTTTTATGATAAACTTGAAAACATTGTAAACTATTAGTGAAGCTTAAAGTGCAATTTAAGATTAGTTTGTTTTTTTTTGGAAACATTTTGTACACGTTTTCAAGTCATTTCAAAACAACCATTTTTTAAAATATTTTTTATCATAATATTTTTTTTTAATTTTACTTTTTTGAATGAGAACATATCATTTTAATTTTATACTCCAGCAGAATATTTTTCCTATTATTTCGGCAATTGAAAATCAAATTTCTGACGAATGGGGTGTATGTATAATTATAAAAGTATTTAAAACATGGATGAGTGGAGTGGAGTAGTACGGCGTGGTCACCCCGCAAATTATCCACTACTTCGCTCATATAAACTTTTAATACTTATAACTCATCATAAACTACTAATTCGATTTTTATGTATCAAAATACTGAGAAAGATATTCTGCTTTTGGAATGTGGAATTAAAATTGTTGTCATTCAAAAAAATAAAAACGTATGGGCACTTTCGTAAACGTTTACCTCGATTCAATAGTACGTGTTTACGAAATAGTTCCAGGCAGAAGGTGGAAGGCGAGAACGAATCTCGTTACCTGGAGAGCCTTGCCGAGAGGGTGGCTTGTTCGGGAGAGGTGCTGAACATCAACGAGCACGAGTGCAGCGAGGGAATCGTAGATTCGGGCATCAACTCGCTGTTGGCAATGCCCATCAGGAACAAAAACGACCAAATAATCGGTAAGCACAGTTCAAATTATACTTCAAACGCACTGCTTATTGTTAAGTCATACACGTCGATTTGAATAGCTATAGCTGGTGCTATGGAACAGTGGTTTTCAAACTGTTATTTCGTATATGTACTTACTCCCATAACCAGTTGTAGTGTACAGGCGTCGTTATGACAGAATTATAATGATATATCAAAACGATAAAGCAGTAAACAATTACAACCCCTTTTGGGAGTACCTAGGTATTTTTTTAAATGAAAATTTGTTTTTACAACAATATTAATTGTCTTAACATCACTATAATAAATGAATACTTAATTTAATATTTTTCATAAGTCTAAAAATGCAATGTGCATGATAGTGTATCATCTTCAAATATATTGAGGAAAAGTCAGTTTTAGTCATTCTTTTTGTTGAGCATATACATATGGGTAAATTCAGTCTGAATATTATTATTTTACAATCACCTACCTAAGAGTTTAGACGCATTTTCGTTTAACCTAAAAATTTAGTTACAGTAACAAGTTTTACTATTTTTCTATTCGAGGGAAAGTAAATTTGTGATGTATGATGCAGTGTTAGCTACGTATATCATACCCTGAGAGACCCTCCAGTGGTATGTTTAGGAGCGTACAGTACGCTTCTACCCATTCGCCCGATGCTACTGAGATAGGATTCATCAATAAAATGCCAAGAGATATCCATACGCCATAAGGAAATAAATCTACCAATTTCATACATCATAAATAAACTGAAGAACTGACTGTGTTGATTTTTTTACAAGTTGGTAACAGTGTACTTAAGTGTTTTAGCTTTCGTTGTAAAGTTCTACTGCATTTCTGTCGTTACTAACTTCTTCCATGATAGAACCATGTACAATTTTACAACATACCATGAAGTGTTTAGAAGAAGGCAGTTTTTTCGGAAGAAACAATTTTATCGCCACTTTTGGCAAGATATGAGGCCACGGTATTAAGGTCTTATCAGTCTAGTATTATTCAACGAACTGACAGACATTTTTTTAATTCAATTATGTATTTCAAATGAATATCAGCACGAGGAAAATATAAAATGTTTGGTTTTTAAATCTAGCCCCGTAGGAATCCTTTCGTGTTGTGAATTATTTCTCCCGGACATACAATCGTAGTCTAAGAGATACATCTAAAAGGTACGCGCGAATTCGATAACTCCCATGGTATTATATTATTATGATAATCAAATGTGTAACGATATCACGTACGGCCCACGTCTTTGTTGCCCGTGGGTTCGACGTTCGGAAATCGTGTGGAAGTACATCATTGTTATTATTATTATTGTCTGGTCATAACTATTATCACGTTATATTCAATTTCCGAAAGTATTAAACATAACACTTTATTGCGATAATCAATTTTTCGGATGGTCGGACGTGAATTGACGTGGTACATCTGCAAGGGATATAACCCCAATTCCCAGTCGGAGAAAATCGCGGTCGACGTGAGCTCCTTTAAACAATAACACTATCAAGATTTTCGAGGAGGGAATTGAAGCCTATCGATGCGTATCGATTCAATATTGAGTGTTCGAGTACACGTACGGTATACCAGCAGTACGTACCGATCCGTATCGGACTCATACTTCGATACGAGCCGGTACGTGACTATTCCGTATCGATACGTATCGAATAATTCTTCTTGAAAATCTTGATTCATTCTATTAGTTTTTACGCGCATTTTGTGGGATCGTATTTCGCTAAACTATAACGAGAATAATATTTCACAGGTGTCGCCAGTATAATCAACAAATTGAATTCGTCGCCATTCGACGACTACGACGAACAATTGTTCGAGGTGAGATAATACTATGATATTATGTATAAGAAAAACACGCGATGTCGCAGATCTATTTTATACCTATGGTGTTTATTTAAAACTATTTATACGACTACGTTTCGTTTGTCTCAGGCTTTTACAATATTTTGTGGACTGGGAATACACAACACGCTCATGTATAGTGAAGTGGAAAAAGCGATGGCCAGACAAAAAGTCTCCATTGAAGTAAGATCAGCACGCCCGTGCGCGAAAACGAATAATAATATATACACTATATGCCGTCAGAAAGTTATACAAATGTTCGTTTGTTTGTGTTAATTTATTTTAGGTTCTATCTTATCACGCGACAGCTTCTAACAAAGACGTGGAACGTATCCTGGTAAGCTCTATAATCTTGTAAATTTATTTTTTAATATTCCTATATGCTTTTAAAACTTTTTTGGCTTCGATTTCAAACAGACACTCTGCCATAGTCCCGGATAAACATAGTCTATACATTTGCGTGTACTGTGAAAATAATGAAAAAACTTTTACTTGCCAGTCGTTGAACTCTAGACCGTTTTTTCGATAGTTGAATGCCCCCGAAAATTTGAACGGATTGAAACGTGTATATTGCTGCGATTTTGATTCTGTCTCGTCGCGTGTGATGTAGTTGTGTATCTACCTATAATGACGATGACGGCTTGTAAAAAGAGAATACACTTTTTCGCATGAGGCAAAATGTCAAATGTCTTCAAATATAAACACATTGACAATCACAAAACGAAAATAATTCGAATTGTCAATATTTCATAATATAGTCACAAAAAACTTCAATCGTACGGGAAATAAAATATGTATTTTTTCTTAGGGCATGCCGGTTCCTGGTGCTGATTCGTTGAATTTGTATTCTCTTGCGTTCGACGATTTTTCACTTAACGATGACGAAATGCTGATGGCGGCCGTGAGCATGTTTTTGGAACTCGGACTTGTTAAAACTTTCAACATCGAAAGAGAAGTGAGTGCATAATATCTATTATAATGAGTAAAATATGTGTTCGAAAAAACACGTGTATGGATTTTGTACGTCGTATGTATAAATGATTGCTTGAAGCATACACACATATTTGATATTTGATATCCGACCAACGTTCACTGCAATAGTGGAGTTTTTTGAATTTGTATATTTCTGTTTAATTCATCTAGTAGGTAAGTCATAAACAAAAAGTTTTATGCATAATAGGTGTGTTGTAATCGGTTCAACGCAATACCGTTGGGAGAAAAGTTTGCTAATGGAATGTTTCCAAACAACAAAAATGTTTTGATATTATAAATTATGCTAGCGAAACGTATATCAGTAATATAACCAACACTTTATCGTTTGAATCACTGATTAAATAAACTACTTTAAACGAGGAAAAAAACCCATCTTAGTTTTGTATTTATGTGTTTACCAATAAAAGCTATTCGTTTCAATTGTAAATTTGTTTACGTAGATTAAATTTATAAGCTATATGATGTTTTAAAACCTTAAAATAATAAAATTGATTTACATTAAAAACTGAAGTAAATATAATATATTTTTCTGATAGTTTCAAACCAGAAAACAGAAGACAGCATCCTTTACATTTCTCGTAGTTAAAATAATAAATATCTTGCTAAGTGTTTTGTAAGCTTTGAAATATTTGCATGAACAAATAACGGTTCGTGGCGATGGAAAGGAAGTGAGAAATAGCCAGAAATAGGAATATAAGAGAAGTGGAAACGAAATAGGTCTTACAATAATTTGAATAATGAACATTCTAAAACTGGTCTGGAAAAGTACTCGAAAATAACATACTTTGAAGAGAATGAAGACTTAAAGAATATGTTTTAAGTCACTCGTTCGGTTTAATTTAATATTTATATTTACCTGTCAAAATTCAGGTACATTTTATTTTTCAATATAACAATACATACTTAAAACTGATGACAAAAAACAGTACAATACAATGTTTTAAATTAAATATGCATTCATTACTCACATTTACCCACACAAGCTTTTAATTAATTATTTATATTATGTTTGTGTAAGGTATTTCGTCTTATTCATTATAGTACAACTCAAAAATTGTGTTACAGTTATTTTGTAGGACTAGAAAAATATCTATTTTATTACAGTGGAAAGTTGAAGTTTTCTGCTTATTTTTAATTGGTTAAAATGGTGTCAACGATGAAACAAGATAATAATATTATACTGTTTATCCAGACAGTTTAAAAAAAATTGCAGGTATAAACAAATACTAAGAGTACACGGACTGTGTAAAATAATTTATCAAAATACGCGACACTTGATTTATCTATCTATTTTTGTTCAGAACAATTTTATTTTGTTTTCGCATGGACTATAATGGAATATTTATTGTAATGCATTGCTGTGCGTAGAACACAAATCCATGTTAATATAAAACAATAAGTATTTTTTTTTTTTAACAAAATGTGGTATGTTTTATTGTTGAAACCTAATAATTTTTACTTTTTTATACCGTTTTCAAAGATAACAATAATAGTTTGAAAATAAGATAGTTTATCATAGTTCATTTTTTCATCGTTGATTACCTACTATATTCTCATTATAATGTTCAAATGCTATATTAAATCGTATTTATGTTAAAAACGTAATGATTTGTATTCCGACCAATATTGGCGGTTTTAATCTCGAATAATCATAAATCAGTCGAATTCGTCCAATTATAATACCGATATGTCGTTTATATTGCAGACACTATATCGGTTCCTTATCACGGTGAAGCGCAACTACAGGGACGTGCCTTATCACAACTGGAGACACGCTTTCAACGTTGCCCAAGTCATGTTCGCTATTATGATGGTAACTGCATTGAGAAAACGAAAATATAATTTAACCACACAGTGTATAATATAAATATTGATCTGTTTGAAGGGATGTGACATGAAGAATACGTTCTCCGATCTCGAAGTGTTGGGAATGTTTGTCGGCTGTCTGTGCCACGATCTTGATCACCGGGGCACGAACAATTCATTCCAAGAGAAGTATGCCATATATAATTTCAATAAAACCAATGTAACCGTAGCATTTCAAACTCTTCGAATGTTTATTTTTTGAGCCCAGGCCGAGTATAAAGAATATTACAACTATGAAAAGTAAATGCGGTCATAGATATTGCACATTTTCAAATTTGTACGATTTTTTCTTGGCCCGGTCTAATGACTTTGAAATGACAGAGTGATAATAATTATTATTATATTAGTGGTCAACTTTTGAAATTCGAACTCGACCTATACGGTTTAGCAATATTATGTTTATAACGAACGTGGTGAAAAATTAAACGACCTACAAATCGCATTACAGAACAATAATCCTTATTATCTATTATTGGTCTTAATTTGTTTTTGATTGTGTTTTAGAGCCAGATCGGCATTGGTTTTGTTGTACGGCACTACCAATACAATGGAACACCATCATTTCAATCACGCAGTGATGATACTCAGCAGCGAGGTAAGTCGAGTAACATAATTTTGTATCCCGTAGAGTACTACATTTTTACACATTTCATATTTTCTAGAATCTCAATATATTCTCGAGTCTATCGGCGGAAAGTTTTTCGACTGTGATGAAAGTATTAAAACACAGTATACTGGCCACCGATCTTTGCATGTACTTCCAGTGAGTAAACTCGCACGTTTTAAACGCGCTGAAATAATAATAAATTCAAATTATTAAGAAAACTATTTGCAAAGCGTTGTGAAAAATAATGTAATCACATTGAATAATAATTATATAGTGATATGCACCACGAGTAAAATATTTACAGAAAAGTTATAAACTTTAATGTATCCATATAATATTTAGTATCTGTTATGCTTACTAAAATTAGGTACTTATACTGTTATTGATGTGATGATATCTTATTAGTATTATAGTTGTTAAACAGTTGTTGTTTCACATTTATTTCCACATAACTGTACGTTGATAGACCATAGTCAACACACTACAATATTAATATTTATTATACAGAAACGAAAAATAATTAAAATGCTCATGCAACCGGTTTTTATTTTTTTAATATTATTTTTTGAAAGAAAAAAATATTATTAATATTATATTATTTAATATTTTTAAATTTTTTTAGTCTGAACATACCTAATATAACTCATGTGTGTAAACGCATTTGACGGGATAAATTTCTATGATTATTAAACAATTTTAATACGTAACATTATTACTACTTAGCTATAAACAATAATAATTTGTCTCACATGCTTAATGACTTTTGGCTTATTAAAATAATTTTTTGACGCCTTCTCGGTGATTTTTTTTTTTTTATTATTATATTTAAATGTTTAGCGATTCATTTTTTTTTTGTATTGCGCCTCATATTAGGTTTGTTTTTATCTTGTTAGACTGAGAAACAAGTTCTTCCGGTTGATCGAGTCTGAGGAATACAGTTGGGACGAAGACTCGCAACGGTACTTGCTGATGGCGATGTTGATGACGTCGTCGGACTTGGCGGCGTCCACGAAGCAGTGGCACGTGCAAAAGCGAGCCGCCAGACTGGTGACGGACGAGTTCATCGAGCAAGGCGACAAGGAAAGATTCGAGTTGAAAATCCAGCCCCAAGCCCTGATGGACAGAGAGAGGCAGCACGAACTGCCGCAGTTGCAGATCAGGTGGATCGCAGATATATGTCTGCCGCTGTACCAGGTTAGCGGATTTTTTAGACTCGGCGGAAACGATATGAGAACTTTTTATCATTAAAATTTTTTTTATTCACAGGCGTTGGGTCAAATGAATCCAAAACTGAACGTCATGAAGGAAGGAGCGATGAATAACATGCACCAGTGGAGCAAATTGGTCGACGAAAACTACAAGAACGCGAACGGGGAGCAAAAATAACTGAACAGATTGCGAATGATATAATATTATGCAGCAGAAAACAGGGAATGAGAGATTCAGTATTTTTTTTCCTCAATAAACTTTTAGTAGACTGATCGACAACTAGAATCGTATTATATATTTTACAATATTATGAAGCTAATAAGAATGGATGGGAATTTTTACGATAAATGACGAGTAATGACATAATATTATTACCTATATAATTATGTTTGATTTATTGTTTGTTATTATAATACTATATTAATATTATATATTTTTTTTTTACCTTTTACACACCAATAGTATATTATTATTATACAACATTATGAAAGTTTATAGTTATGCACGTGGCAAATCAAAATTAAAATAATATTACGTAGTTGTACAATGTACATATAAATACATGTATGTAAGACGGTATTTTTGTTCCGTATAGAATACTGTGTACCGCACGAGTAATCGATATTATTTTTTATTACAAATTATTATTACACACGTTATCTCAGAGCTAGAAAAAAAATATTATATATTATTAAATTAAAAACACTGTTGTTGGCACATTATTTTCTTATACTATATGTCGGTAGCTCGCAGCAGTTCACTTATCAGCTATAGACCTGCCAGAAAACTAGTGAACTGGTCGCGGCGATCGGCCTTCTCGATCCTCTTGTCCAAATTCAACAGGTGCAACTCCACTTCACCGTCTGCAAACGCCAATCCCTAAGAACAACAGCAATCAATAATATGAGTAATTACAAATAATGAAAAATGTTCACGTGTGATCTATCCCCCCTCACCACTCGTTTGACCATCACTGTAATCACGTTCGATGAAGTACGAAAAAGTTAGAAAATATTTTAATGGCAATGATATGAATGACAATAACCGAACGAGCTTCGAAAACCATTCACGATTCGTTCAAATTGTAACTTACTACATCTCGACATTTAAAAAAAAACTGTGCAAAAATTGCAATGTTTGTATAAACATACGAATTTTATGGAATATCATAATTAAACACTATAAGGTGAAACCTGTTATTTGAAACACACTTGAGTTTTAGTAAAATCAGTATATTATACTGATACCAGAAGGTATGCAATTTTAGTGATGGTGTCGAACGTATAGTTTTTTTTATAGAATTGACTGTCGTGATGGTTTACCGACTAAAAGGCTGTACTATACGAAAAATTAGAGCACCAGTGACTATTAGAATGTATACGGTAGCTTAGACTTGTCTCCATAACTTGTGTTCGTTTTTTTTTGTCTTTAAACTACTATTAAAATTCATTTTTCACTTGTTCTGTAAGTACGGAGTTCTAATATTGGATTAATAGTATTTTTAAAACGATATACTTTCAAAGAAAATCAGTATTTTAATACATAAATTTTGTATGTAGCCTACGAGTGACTTTTCTTGACAGACATTAATTTATCAGTAAAAACAAACAGTACTATAAAAGTAAACATACAAAAAGTATAAATATTTTATTTATGTACGTTTTACAACGAATTTAGTTTTAAATTATTAAATTTTAATTGATTTGTTGCGTTTGAAGATGAAAATAAATACAAAAATACAATTTTAAAAAAACCGGGAAAGTAGCTTTTTTATATTCAGTGTACTTTGTCATTGAATAGGTCACTGTTTAATGGATGTATTAAATTTTAATTCAATGATGAAGCACATCGCATACCGACGAAAAAGGATTATTTGGAGAAACTGTGTGTGGTAACACCTAACTGGTATAGCCTCTATTTCAAACGATATTTTATAAGTTATTTTGAACATAACTATTATAAATTAATTATTAATATATAGTAATTATATGGTATATTGAAAATATTTATTCCAAAACCATTGTATATATTAAAATTACATACATTATTATTGTTATTAACTTATCTGCAACGTACTGTAAAACGATATGATTGTGTGAATATCTAAATTTGCGGTGAGATTAAATGGCTTTAAATTAGTTTAAATATTTAAAAAATAGTAATATAGAATATATTATAAAATAATAATATACATAATGACGAAATGAGTTACGTGTTCCTATTATTAATACTTAATTAAATATTACAACATAGTAACTAAAATCGTTATTTTTTGTTTACATATCCAATTTTGTCGTAGTTAGTACATAGAATTTCTATAGATGAAAATGTTGGCAATTTATTATCGACGTTTTCAGAATGATGTATGCCCATTTGATAAAGAAAATTGTATTACATTGTTTAGCCTTTTTACTCACAAACATAATATTATGTATCATACATAAGATAAAGTCAAAATTTCAACAACAAAAAAGAACTAACACATATTTTGAAAATCACGATTTCTAGAAAATAAATTAATATAATAATTACATTTTAAGTCTCTACAAATAATAGTTTTTAAATTAAAACACAAAAAACCAAAATCAATTTTGTCATAAACCGGTTTCGTCATAAATATTTCAGTTTTTCCATAATTTCTTTTTACTGCCGATGCTCGTATGCACTAACCAGATCCGATTCGCTACCAGATTTAAAATCGAAATAAATCAAAGAGCCCAAAGGTGACAAATCATCAACGAGACTGGTATTTTTCATATTTTTAGGGAATATATTATAGAGCTTATTATTGGTACTTTTAAGTGCTATAAAGTCCGAGCCCTGGGGACGACAGTCACAAAAAACACACACACACTTTATCGTAAAACTAATACGTCCGTCGAGGGCAGAATCGGTGGAATCTAAAAAAGGTTAACGAAATTACGGAACTGTGACGTCAGTGCGGCGCTCTAATGTTATTTGAATAGGTAGAGAGTTTATAACGCCCATCACTTGTCCCAGGAGCCAATTAGCATATTATTCTGACCCTCCTAATTACACAGTAAAATGTTGTGAGTTCGTTATGCGGATCACGAAGAAAAAAAATTAACCTGACCGTCGTCGTCGTCGAGAGGTAAAATGTTTAATAGCCTTTTGGACCATAGTGGTGTTTTATACGATTGGCTCTTCTAGTATTGGCTCTCGACGCGATGTATAATATTATAAAACATTTATAATATCGTCCGACGATATTTATTAAATATCGTTTTGTTGTTGCGTACAAGAGGACAAATAAAAAAATCGTGTTCAAACTGACCAAGTAGGTGTTTCGGTTTTTCGGCGTTGACGTCAACGACATGGCCGTCACGGCCTTTCCTCGGAACGGTACGGACGTCACGGGCGTGGCGACGTCTTCGCAAAGGTCCCACAAGTGTACGCTGCAAACGACAAAATGTCATATACTAATTATTTCACAAACGTGCAAAATTGATGTAAAACAAGATGTGTGTATATCGACTCGGCTGGAGGGCGGTCTAGATCACCTGGACGATGAATCCAACCCGAACACGATTCCTGGATATCCGGTACACCATCGAGCCTTTACCATACTCGCCCGAGCACTCAGTCCGTCCTTTGGCGATGCGAACAACCGTCTGAGGACTTCTCGACGACTGTTGCGGTACAGCCTGACTTCGTTGCTCGAACAGGCGGCCTGCAAAGGTGTCTTAAATTTTTATTCAAACTTAAACTCGATGCCTTACTATATATGTTTACAGTGGGTTAGTTCGTAACCAGAGGGCGAATATTGAAAAAATAAATAAATTCTAACAATCGTGATGTACTAATAAATATTTGATTTGTTCGAATAATTCACACACTCATGTTCACTACTTTACAAGAATCAAAAGTAACAACAATTAATAATTTAATTAAACGTTGAAACTATGTATTTTATTTTAAAATGTATGTCTTAAACATTTTTTTTAGTTTAAATTTAAATCTCAATAAAATACAGTTAGTAGAACTGTATACCTCTCCACTATATAATAAAGTCTTGTTGTAGATACTATAGTATTAGTAGTTAGTAATCACTAGTTAACATTTTTGAATTTTAGTTACGTCAATTTGTTTGTTTTTTAATGAAAACCACCATTGACTGTGTTTTTTGTGTTGTTATTTCGGAACTTAATAATAATCGTTTGTTTTATGAAGAAACCACGATGATTACTGTTTATAAAACATAGTTCCACCAATCTTCCTTCTCAATAATAACAATTATTATTGATAATGGTTTCAAACTTTTAATGAGCTTTGGTAGATCGTATATCAATTTGTTGTCTCAAAACCAATTTCATAGTCTGTTATTTATAATGAAGTTTACAAGGATTTTATTATTGATTTTTAAAATTTAATTCTTAATTATATTATGTTTTTTTAAGCAAAAGGCACTGGATTATAATATTATCATTACACATCAAATTTGTAATGCTATTAGTTTTTCCACATTGACAAGTTGTTAATAATTTATACTATTCTCATGTACTTTTAATAATTTATCTCGAACGATTAAAAACTTGCTATCTGACAAATTATATGTAAGCAGTTATATTACACACATAAAATGTTCAATACTTACTAAAAGAAAGTAACAATATAGTAATGTACCACAGAGATTTAAAAACATAATAATTTTTAATTTAATGTATCTTCACGTTAGCATTGTTTAACTTGTACAACTGAAAAATATTTATTTTTTATTCAATTTCAAATTAATCAATACTATTTCGTTTTGGATCCAATCTTTTTATTTTTTTGTAGCGTTACAAAATTAGTATTTATAGATTAGACATTGCGTAACAGCAAATGCCAATAACTTACTGTTTAAAACAAATTATTTCTATTTTATTTTATTGTTGTTTAATATTCGCAGCTACTACCGATTCAAACAATTATATGCGACGATGGTTTAATATTATCGCACAACTTGATAATATTTAAGCACCATTTCCTTTTAAAAGCACAGGTAGGTCGACACGCTTAAAAAACCTAATACAACCAGTATGACACCTGTTGTCGCTTCGTCTCGTCCAAAGCGATTAATCATACTTTCCGAGTTTAATTATAATATATGCAACTCCGTTTATATATTTTTTACGGGTGGTTAAAGACTCAGTTTATTTTTTCCTTAATTAATTCCTTACGATTAAAACACTATATAGATAATAATGTCTCAGACGTTATAGAAAATTTCTTATTGTTCCGTTCTTTTGTTTTTTATAAGCTTGAGTGAAATAATTTACATAATTTAGTAGTTGCAGAACACGTTTTTAGTTGTTAAGCGCCGGCGGTATGTACTGTAACCTATTTAATATATATATATATATAACGCAGAAACGAAATAATTATAAAACACCGCAGACATCGTCTCCTGTTTACAAATTGTCTTTAAATGTGCAATCTACTGTCCTTTTGTTTGCGGTGGGTATATATACTATTGCCTTATACTATACCATACCCACCTTACCTACCTACCCACAATAAGGTCAGTACGCGGCGGCGGCGGCGGTAGATATAATATACGAGTGTTGTAATGTTATTTTTATTAATTCGGGGCCAGCAAAGTGGGCATATATTTGCTGTCCGTTCTGGTTACGATACGCCATTAGTTAATTAAGCACAAACACGGCGAACCGGGCAGAGCACGACGTGCACGAGGGAAACATTATATTACGACCCACGTGGATTAAAACATCGTTTCGGATAAGCTACTCCGGCGGGCGCGTGTGTGGTGCATCGTCGTCCGGTTTGTGTTAAACGAAAATATAATATTAGTGCAGAAGACGATTTTGGACGACGAAATACGCGGAGAAAAAAAAATCACTCGAAAACCGCAGTCATAATATAATAGTTATATTATTAGGTAGAGGTATATAGTAGCCCACGAAAATGCGCACGATTTCGTAATAACTACATATTTTAATAAACAAGTCGACAGACCGCGTTTTAGCTTTTAAATATGATGATGTCTGCATGAAAGTATTATATATTTCAATCGCTCTAAACTCCGAGAAACTAAAATTATTTAACCGTTTAGCTGTTTTTACGATCTTTACGGAATCGCCATAATTATTATTATGATATTATTTATTATTTCTCTCACATGACGTTAGCTGCTGCTCGTTTACCACGAGTTTTTGTGCACAAATTATTACACAAAATGTACAGCTGCAAGTAGCTACCTCCAATTATTGTTATTGCGTTTGAATGAAGTTTTTTTCGAGAGAAGTTCAATTTACTTGATTGTTTTAAAACAACAAAAATACTTTTTCATTCATAATATGATGTTTACGATATAGATGTTTGAAGTACGATATGAATTGAAAAACACTGATTACAATTGTGTAAGTCTTTATCGTTCTGCGACGTATAATAATATATAACGTCTAAAATAATTGCGAAAACGTAAACAATACAATACTGTTCATTAAAAAATTGTTTCTACCATGATGGGCATACGATATAAGTACCTATATAAAAATATACAGGACAATATAATAATTATTGTTGGAATCGTTATGTTAAAATGCATAAATTATTTAAGTACGTAATCGTGTCTAGATAATATTAATACGTCAAAAATTAAACTAAACATCGTGGTGAATACCATATAAAAATCATTATTTATAATATAATATTATGTATAATACACACGGATGGGGACAGCTACAGGTCTTCACATCCACATCCATAACTTTTTTTTTCTTGAATTGAAATTAACCGACACGCAAATTTGCACGTTGAGTTTTGAAGTTCTCACGACCCTCCGCTTAAACCTTCAAACTCGTATAATATACACGGATTTATTTTGTACAGAAACAAGACATAATAATAATTGTCCCCTTCCAATAAGAAATCAACTTTTTCGGAATTTTTTTTCGCGAATATTTAGTTTACCATTCCAGTTATAAACTTCCGATATCAGTCTACCCACACAAAATCAAACGCCCATTAAATTATTATATTTTATTCGCGGTTAAAACGCCGCCGTAGTGGTAGAGTTGTACAACATTTTCCTTTACATACGCAGTTTAAAGTGTTTAGATCTTTATTGAACTGTAATTTATATTCCGGTCAGCGTTCTATAGTGAATTATTAATAAGGAACCCGCACAGTTGCACGCTTCGGAGTGTGCGCGATAAATATAGAGTTTAAATGGACATTCCTGTGTATTCGATTAAGGTTGGACCGAACTTGCTCGGACCGCGTGTGCTAGATAAAAAGTTAAATTATTGGACATTGAAGAAATTAACTACTGATGAGAGTTTAATAATTCTACAGCCTTAAGGACTTTGACAGAGTTTAGTATTTTTAAGTCAGTCGTCGTCTGAAGAATTATTCGTTTTGTACATTTTACTTTTAAACGCAATATATATTTTTATATATTGTAATAATAATATTACAATATTATTTTATATTGTAGTTACCTAATAATTTTTATATTTTTTTTTTATCATGTCTTTGGGCTGGAATTTGGGCTTTTTCTGACCGTTTTAGCTTGACAATTATTATAGAATAACAAAGACGAAAATCCGTAATAGTTTTGTGCTAATGGCTAATAAAAAAAAAAAAAAACAAAGACGAAATGTATTTATGACATATATTTATAATTTAGCTTTATAGTACCTGTATTGCCCTTATGAAGCAACTGATGAATGATATAACTAAGTTACTATAGCAACCAAAAAAAAAAACCGATTCGCCAAATCTGGATACATTTTTTTGTTTTAAGTTTTTTCGTAAAGTTGCCTCTAGCAACTGATGAATAATATAATTACGTTATCATAGAAACCTCTTTGATACATTTTTATAATATATTGTTTATAATTGTTTAATTTTTTCGTGCCGTTCAAAATATCAAGTGTCACGCTACGTTTTTATTAAGATTTGAAATATGTTATAGGTGAACTGGTATTTTTTATATTCTTTTTCCTAAACTTTTAGGTAATATAATAAAAATTGTGTTACGTATAAGAAAAAAAAAGTTTTACACGCGAAACATTTCTTGCTATAAAATACTGAACTTTTTAAATTTGTATTGATTAAATTGTAATTATAATAATATTATATTTTTCGAAAATTGTGAATAGCATATACTACAGGCCAGTTAAATAATTAATTTAGAGGCCTTGTCATTATAATTGTACATGTAGGTTGACATTACTGTTATGACTAAGTGACTCGGTTTGGTAGGCCAGTATTTTAGGACCACCATATTATAACTGTTATGTATCCCAGAGTCGTCACGACTGTTAAATAAAAAGCTAATTACAGCAGGCCCACGTTCCAATACAATCTGTGTCCACGTGTTTTCTACTCGGCACAACGTTTAATACGAGTTAAATACATCAATCAAGTATACATCGACAATTTTTAAAAAGACGATGTATAAGTATTAAAACTACTTTTTTTTTTTTTTTGGACTACGAATGACTAAAAAGACTTGAAAACTTATAATACGATCGTCCAAACTATATGAGTCATGGAACATCAAATTGGTATAGTTCGTAAATTAAATATGTACCTGGTTGTAAATTAAGCAAACATTAGGGTACGTATAAAATAATATTTTTACGAATAATACCTATTGATTTAGTAATACTTAATATTATTAAGAGAACAGTATATTGTGTTATATTTATGTGTGTGTGTGTTGATATTTACAGACTCGACAATATAAAAACAAAAACTATATTTGCTTTTGTATTTAAATACTTTAAAGTTTAGTTTAAACACAATATACTTTATCACATTTTTAATTTTACTACATTTTTACCATATTATACTCGAATAGTTTTTTTAGTAAAACTATTTTGGTAACTGTGTGATATAATATAATTTGAAAAAACTCACAATCACAGATCCTTGAAATTATTTATGAGATGTGAAAAAAAACGTAAAAAATATTTGACAGTAAATTATTTTATATGTGCTACTAAAAATATAATACGTCCTTTGAAGTCGTAATTTATGTAATAATAAAATAAGCCGACCGCTGCTGCAGCTATCCGTCACCGACAATGTTTTTGTGTCTCTACGGTGTTACACGGCGCTTCGTATAGGCATTATAGGTACTTCCGTATGTAGATGCAAGATAGACATTGAAAAAATAATTAATAAACCAACGATTATTGATTTTTGGTTCTGATAACTTAGAGATTTAAGCCAGGTAAATTAACTTAGTAGAAATTTACTGGTAAGGTTTTAATCGACTTTTTACCAACAATTTGTGTAAAATAAGATGTGAACTCTCAAATTATACATCTTCACAAGGCTAATATTTATAACATAGGTAACAATAGATGTAATGGCTTATAATATAAAACATGACATTTTTACTAAATATAATAATATTATAAACTTATGTCAACTATGTATTTACAAATAGTTATATTTTGTACTTTGTGATTTTAATACTATTAAATTTACAATATTTATCATCAATATCAATTATTCCTAACCCTTTTACAGTCAAACCTATTTTCACACTGAAAAATGTCTATGAAACATATTAATATATCGATTTGACTTTTATTACCTATTACGTTTTGATATTTACTTATAGTAATTTCTAGAAAGAAATATCAAACCAACCTACAGAGTTAAAAAACATTCTAAAATCATAATGTATTTAGTTTTTCAAGTAATTATTTTTTTTATATAATATGCTATGGTTTTTAAAATACATTATTTGCATATCAGCGTAGTTATACATTTCTGAAAGGAGATGTAAACCTGACCTGAATGTGTCCTCAAGGCTAAATGTTTCATATTATCTATAGAACGATTATCAAATGTTTCGATATTTTTATAGTAATAAAAAAAGTAGTGCAACTTGTAAGTTGTAGACCATCTGTGTGAAATCTGTCAGACAGTCAATTAACAACAGACCATCGTGAATCCGTCGTGAAAAACAATTGGTTGTTACATTTAATTTGTTCTATGGTATTATTTAAAATCATTAATCAATTATAATGCATGATTTAAATATTTGAATCTGCGTGGCAACGTTTTTCGTAATATATTAACTAGGTATATTAGTTTCAATACGCAAGTGTAAAACTTGTTTTCGATCAAATGATACTTTTAAACAAAAACTTTTAATGAAAATGTAAATATTGTCAAAACGAAATAAAATAAATAATGGAAACTATAAATACTTACCAAAAAAAAATGCAAGTCAAATGGGCAGATATCCAATGAATTAACCGAAAAATGTTCGCCTAAAACATATATACATTTTTTTTTGATTATCGAACTTTCTTTTCATTTTTTAGTATACTATGTAGTACATAGTTAGTTTACTAGATATTTTATGAATACATATGGAAACAGTTATTTATTTAATGGCAAAAACCCATCATATTATATACAATTATTATTGTAAAAAATTGACAGAGTTTCTAATTTAGCTCATAAGAATATTAACAAAATTATTCTTATAAATTAAAACAATTAAATAAAAAAAAAACAATTAGTCGTGTCCTGAAAATACGAGATTTTTCGTAAGTGAATTGTTATTTGTTTTTTTTTTTTTTTTAGCTTTTAGTATATAACTATAATAGCTCAACAATTATTTAGTAAAACAAGTAAATAAATATGACAAAAATATAGTAAAACATATAAGGTAGTTAAAAAGAAAGAAGTAACAAATTATAATATCTAATTAAATAATATTATGCGTAGATGCCACCTTAAATTACAAAGCTAGCTTCCAAACACTGATTGTTATAGTGGTTTCATCGCAGAGAGGATTTAGAAAATCAAGATGAATCTTAATTGTAGTTAACAGAGAAACAAAATAATTGAAAAATCGTTTAATCGATCGAATAGAGAGCACCTCGTCATTCAAGATATGGAAAAATTGCACATCAACAATTCACAGTTGTATAGCTCCAGCTCAGCTCAGCACAATAGTCAAAATTGAATTTATTATAAAGAAGAAGAATTGTATGCACATAATATTGTTATGTGGTTAAAAATTATTTAAAAAAACATGAAATTCTAATGCGAAGTAAAACGATATTCTCAATAATTAACGAAAAAAACACGGAATCGGAATTCGTCGTAATTTATTGCAATTTCATTAATTCAGTTGAATCATACTGTATGGTTACACTATAATAGTAACCATTTCATGCTAGTTTTTTTTAAAAACTGTTTCATGTTACCTGTATTCTCGTAGGTAAAGTACGAAGGCCATACTTTGTGTCCTCCCAAATTGCACCGAAAAACCAATCCACTATTAGTGCCAATAAATGCGTCTTGATTGTTATTCAAACACAAGCATGTGGCCGTGACACCGCCAGACAGACATCTGAAATTGTTGACGAGTTTACGCGATAAACTATATATTTTATCGTATGACGAATAAAGTAATAAACAGTTTTTTTTCATACCTAGGGACATTTTTGTTGGCACTGAAAGTTTGCATCTTAACCAGTCTCACGGAACTCCAAGGCGCAGTGCCGGCACTTTTGTGTTCTGAAATTTCGGAAACGTCTGCCCAACTATCCACTACCGTCCATACGGTCAACACGAAGTCTTCGTCTAAGCTACAAAGCTGCAAGCGCGACAATCATCAACTATATTATATTTGTTGTTTTTTTCTTTTCAAATCGATTCGAGTAGATACCGGTGAGAAAGTCACACTACAATATTCGACGGCAGTGTAAAAAGTAAAAAATGCACCGATTGTGTTGTTTTTTTAGTTTGATTTAAGCGGCTGACCGTAGAGATTAAGATAAATCAAGATAAAAACTCGGACAAAATCAAAATATTACATTATGAAAAGTATGCATGAAATAGTAAAATAATAATATTATGCTGGTTTAGAAATACCTATACTCACCTCGTCTGGTAATTCTTCGTCGGTGACGTTGCTGTACGTTACCGTACTCAAGCCAACGATTTTCGACCTATGACCTGCTTGGTCGGTCGACAAAGCTAAACAAATTCAGATGGCGTAAATTATTCGTATGGAGTGGTCGTTTTGCTTAAGATTTTCTAACGTGTATGACTGTATTATCATACCAGTGTTGTAGGACGGCGAACGTAGTGGACAAGGGAGACCGTCGATTTGCAGGTGATGCAATTTGGCTTCTCTTAAATCCCACACGCATATGCTCCTGCAAGAACCGAAAACAGTGTTGTTTTTTTTTTTTTTTTTTACTATACATTCCGCTGCTTAGATAATGTCTTATATATTTTAATTAATAAAAATTAATTAAATTGTTCATATAATATTACGGCGTAAACGGTACGTGCGTGTTTCAGTCGACAACCTAGTCGCAATTTAAATATGTGTAATGATGAGAATAGGACAGGTATAATATGAGTTCAATAAGTGTAATTTTAATATCAGTGGTTTATTATATTCTATACATTTTGAAATTAACCTAAAGAGATGTTGTCGTAAATGAATAGTCCTGGTATTTATAGCATACAATGTCATATAGTATTGAATATTTCAACTAAAATAAGGTTATGTAAAATGTTGTTTTCATAAAAAAAAAATTTACAGATATTCTAGTTAATTATTATTCTTTTAGTATGAGTTAATCGTTTGTCACGGTATCAGGTGACTGTAGGCTAGCAAGAATATGTATAAGTAGAGCTTTGAATTCATAATAGTAATTCTTAAATTATCTTAACACTAATTATTGCAGTATCCAAAAAACAGGTATTGTAATTATTTAGTCTTACGATCCTATTTGACAACAATTTAAAATGATTCGTAAATCATCGGTTGTTTTTAAAAAGCACAAGTACATCGAAGTTTAAAAAAGGAAAGGTTAAACGATTAAGAATAATAGGTCATGTAACTTTATCATACTCATTTTTGAATTATTATGATTATGGTTAATATATTGTTATAATAACCACTGACTTTATATTGTAATTGTTGCTTTTTTGGACTTTATTTAAACTAATCAACAATTTACGAATCATCAACAAATTCATTATTAATTATTTATCATTATACTTCATTGTAAAAGCTTAGTTTTTATTGAAATTTAAATCAAAAATAATATTTTTCAAAACAATTTATAATCAAAAACAGACATAATATTATTATTGAAATCACCTTGTTATTCTATAGTTAAAAATAAAAATTATTTAATGCATTTTAAATGCTTAGTGTTGTGTAAGTCAAAACCTAGATCGCGCCACATAGCTCATAGTACATTTACTTCTCTCCAAAATATTATTAACTATTATTATTATTTCATGGTTACTGTATTTAATGAACTTTAAAATAGATTAATGAAAATTGTTTTTATTTTTCCAATTAAATATCATTTTTAATGAATATATATAATAAATGTATCAACTTAAAATATAACCATTCATCAATCGTCTTCAACAATATAAATGACTTGCAAACAACTTCGTAAATATTAATATTGTACCATCTATACATTATATTACGTCTTAATACTTTCATAGTTTCATTAAACATTCTCCATATTTTTTTTATAGTCATTTTTCTAAATTTACTTAAATTTAAAGTAGTGTTTTTAATGTGTGATCTGTTAATTATTATTTTATCAATTAATTTAAAATTTAATTTCAAATGTACCAAAATGAAGATTGCAAACATTTTATGGAGTAATTAATTAATTAGGAATATCCATTTTACCCATCTACGTGTGCAGCGGTGAAAAATCCTATGGTCGACTTGAAAATGATGCAAAATGATGTAACTTGGTTAGGACACTTGAGAACATACTCTGGATGTTCTGTAGTTGATACACTCCAGATACATATAACATATTGATAAAACAAATCCATCACCTGGAAATAAAAAAAAAACAATGTACACGTCTTATCATCTAAAATATGGTTATTAATTAAAATTAAACATATTCCGATTAGGTTTGAAATAAAATTCAAACATGAACTGAATAGTAGGAAAACAATAATTTTCTACAAAGAATTAATATTACATAATAATATGTCAAAACTAGAAGGCATGTTAAGTTTGGTTTTAAGTTGTTTGATCCATTATACTATAACTGAGATAACTTAATATAACGCAATAATGCACTCAATAGAGTATTAATTATAATTATATTATATCAATTATGGCTATTAAATCAATACCGGAACTTTGGTGTTAAGATTAATACCGCTATTATTCAGAAAAATTTTGGGGTTTTTTGGTATTTTTTTGTTGTTACAAATAAAGGTTTTGGCAGTTAATTATTTTAACGGGGGCTGGAGGAGAAGTACTGGCACCATAGTTCCTCCTCCAGTCCTCGATACCACAATAAAAAAAAAAAAAGTTAATTATTTTAACTCAAATGTAATATAATGTGATATATTATAGTATGTACTTCGTGCGTTGTAACAAGTGACTCGACAGTGGAACTGACTCTCGAAAATTCTATGGACGTGACAGGACGTTTTGCGAGAAATTTTAGGGAGGAGACTGCTGGGCTTAGATGGCCATTGCTGAAGCCCAAGTCAAGGTCATTAGCCACTAGTCTGTGTTCAGCTCGATCCATCGACTGCTGTTCCAACATCGAAAGCATCATTCGGGCGACTTCTATCACTCTGTCAGGGTCTACCATGACGATGCGTGTTCGACGATGGTCATCATCAGGTGGTTCGGTACCTCCGACGCCCAGCTTCGCCTAAAAATAAAAATAATCGAGTTTAAAAGATCCATATTTTTTTACTAATAGACAAGCATGTGTACTTAACAATAAATATCCCTAACTATAGTATGCACAAGCGAATGAGTTATAACCAGTGTTGAGACGTATCAAGTTAACTATTTAGTTATCATTTATCTTATCCAGATCAATAGTTGCAAGTTATGTAATTAATTACCTTAAATAAAATGTTCAACTATCTAGATAAATTAGTCTAAAAAAATGAATAATAATTTAATATTATAAATTCATTTTATATAAAAATTATATTAATAATATCTAACATCAAAGAGAGTGTTGTTTTATTTATTATTATAATATTACTAGCCGACCCGTCACAGCTTCGCCCGTGATTGGTTGTTTATTTTGCATTCGGACGATGATATGTAGAATTTTTTATACAAATTTTATCGTTTGATGTGATCAGCAAGTAAATATATACAAAAAACGGTTAATGAAAACGTATTGAAATGTTTTTTTTAGCGGTATTAATGATAAATATATTTTTATTAAAAATTAATACAGATACAAAATAAATGCTAATTAATCTGTTGACAAAAAAAAAATTAAGAATCGGGTGATATTGTGACATTCAAGAAAGTATTTGGTAAAACTCTGTGAAAAAAATTGTAAAAAAGTTCAATAGCGTCGTCAGAAAATTGGAATATTTAAATACAATACACCCCCTCCAGACAAATAAAAATTAAAAATCGCGCATTGTGATGATACTTTGTTTAATCCCAACACTGGTTATAATACAAAAGTAAATTAAAATAAGGTTCTAGAACATATTCAATTTCTTTCATATTCTTCACCCGTATTTTTTACAACCGATAAAAATAAACTATAGGCATCGATCAAATCAAAAATTAAAATGGATTGGATATTTTTAAAATTAGAAAGATGTCGAATACTACTAAAGGGAGAAAAATTAAACATTATTTTAAAACCCAAAAATACCTACGGATATCATATAAACGTAGGAACACAATATTACCTAGTACGATATATAATTTTTAAAAAAATTATAATGAATGTATATTTATTTTTAAATAAATTCAGTTAAACTTACAAAACGGTAAGATTATAATATATAATGTAAAGTTGTAAACTTTCCGATATGAATAACATGATAAATGTGGTTTTGTTTCAACGGTAAAATCGGTTATTGAATCACGTTATAATAATATACGATACACTATTAACGATTCAACAAAGAGCATAAAGTTATACGTAACAATATATTACTTATTATTATAGTCCATTCCAAAATATTTTTGGTAATATACCATATAGTCACGGAACTAACGTATTTCAATTTGTCACGAAAGTCTTCCCGCTAAAACAAAATCTATAATCGCTATACTGATACAAAAATCCATAAAATAATAAATACATAATATTTTTATTTTGTTTACATGCATATTGTAATTTTACATTTGTAATATAAAAGTATATTGATGCGTAATAATATAATATTATGATAGTTTTGTCTTACGTAATTCTGTAAATTTCTATTTCTATCATACAATAAGAGACTATACTGATCAGATGCAATACAGCTGTAATTGTATATTATATGAATATGATTTTTTGTCACGGGTATTGATTCTGTAATTTCATATCCAATAATAATTATCAAACCGGTTTTCTTAGCTCATAAAATAAGCTTCGGAGCAGGTTTTAAGCATAGTTTCAATTAAGTGAATTCTGGCCCAGGAAAATTACCGATGAAATAGAAATACAGCCGGTCGCGGTGGCACCATCTGTCCGATTTTTAAAGAAACTATTTTTTACATAATATTATATTATTATATTAAAATATAAAAGCGTTAAAACGTAGGACTGAGTTAACCACACGACTACGAGCACAAAAAAATACTCATTTGCTGCGTTTAAAAGAGTCTCAACACTGATACAACATGTTATGAGAAAACTACACGTTACATTTTGTTTTACACTACGCTTTTGAAAAATACTGAGCGTTTATAACTCCTTACCCCTCAAAAAGCGTACTAAATTCTTTTTCTTACCAGAAAAGATGCTGAAGTAAAAAAATGAAGCAATTTTACTGCCTTAAAAGATAATGCAGGCACAACAATTTTTTTTTTTTTTTTTAAACACACACCGAGGTAAAATCAATACACTATTATGCCTCCGTTTAATATATTTAAAACTAGGTAAAACATGAATAAAGTCAAGGAAATCACTTAGTATTATTATATTAATTATTATAATACTAAAGTATTGAACGTTAAAGTTATTGATGAAAGATTTACACTTTTAAAAATTTATTCGTTTTTAAGTGATGCGGGTATTATCGAGTTTTTTTTTTATTTACCCTCAAATATTCAACTGACGAACAGTCCATAGCATTTGTCAAGACTATGGGATGTTGAGTCCATTTTTCGACCAAGTCACTTTCATTAGTTTGAACTTCCTTCTCCGCGTTTTCGTCATTAGTTTGTGTTTGAACCTGAAATATCATATTATTTAAACATTTTAAACCTTTGAAGACTCTTCTCTAATAATATTATTGTAATAATTTGTTACTCATTACCATATTATTTAACTATTTTCGAAGAGTAAAGAACAAAAACTACACTATACAATGTACATAGAAATATTTTAGTACTTGCGAAGGTATTAAAGACATTTGATTTTACCTGCGTCATGTTTGAACGTCCGTACATTTTTATATACTGTTCGTATGGTATTGCCGGCAAATCTAACAGTGAAAAGCTCACAGTGTCTAGCTTGATCATTTCCATCAAAACGTTTCCCCGACTTTGGATCTTGTCCTTTACCTATATTATTTAAATTAAACGTTTTAATATTAATTCCGGTCGTCGTGACGCAGGGCAGGGCATCGGTCATATACTTCTTGTTCTCGCTTCCTCTTTCCGGCGGTTTTAAAGTTGTTCAAGCCCATTTCAACGGTCCGTTCCAACGAGTTGATTTCAAACTTCTCTTCCAAGAACGGTTCCAGTTTTTCTTCCACGCACACGGGAAGCGCAAACTTAACACTTACAGTGTCATTGGAGATTGATTGACTCACCGCCACGGTTGGTCTTAACGGCGGAGGCTGTCCGTCAACCGACTCGTCGACTGAGGTATCAGATTCAAAGTCTGATTCGTAATCCTTAAAATATTTCAGTCACGTGGTTAAATAAAAAATATATAAAGTTTATATTTTTTATCATTTTTTTTTTTTTTTTACTTCAAAGTCGTCTTCATATTCTTGGTTATCTGATACGTCTGATGAATCGATGTGAGTAGTAGTTCTATTGTCGACTTTGTCAATTGCTTTTTCTTCTTTGTGTACGGTTTTATTTTCATTTTGTTTGACACTAACTGTTACGTGTTTATTTTTAACATCGACCGAGGGTTTTTTTGTAATAACATTCCGCTGCTGTTTTTCCACTTTCGCAAATGGGTGGGTTTTATGTTGATCTTCTAAATATTTCAAACAAAATTTACATTATAATAATATTTTCTTCTTGTGACATTTTTGAATATTTTAAACATTATAGTGTAAGCCTAGAATTTTCTTATACCGCATAATAATAATAATATGAATAAATTATAATCTATATATTATAATAATATAGCTACGTTTATATTTTGAATATCAACATGCAATTCGAATTAGTATTTTAAACTCGTTGGACAATTTAACGATGTGAATTATACATAGGTACTATTTACATTATGAAAAATGTAATAAATATAATTATTTTCAACGGGTTAATAATTTTAGATCATTAATAGAATATTATATAATATTATTCCAATAAAACTTACATAATATTACATAAAAATATCAAACTTTAAAAGAAAAAAATGTCTTATATTTCATGACAATAAATGTCCAATTATATAATATTGCTTTAGAGAAAATGTTATCCTAGTTTATGCTGTACCGTTTGCCATCCAGATACGTAGAATAATAACGAGAAAAGTATATTGTTATTCCAGTTACATATTATTATTATGTTTAGTCAGCAAGAGTGAAAACGATCATTAGGCAACAACAAAAGCCAATACAAAGTGGTTTCTTGTGTTTGTTCTGCGCGGAAAATCCACGACAAGAATTATGGTTCTGTTTACAATTATTAAGCAACAACAAAAAAAAGAAAAAGAACTACGAGACGGTCTAATAAAAGCTTGAACCAATGGCCCAAGAAAGCGATATTAAATCGTGCTTATAAATATAAACAGATAAGAGCAATCGCAGTCCGAGGGAGAACGAGCAGTAGTTGAAACAATCCAAAAGTAAACCTAGTCCGGAAAACAATCGAGTTGCGTACGGATCGAAAAGCTTGCAAAATATCTAGTTCAGATTGCTCGTTCTGATCACTACGAGTTTTACCTCCGACCAACAATTGTTTTTATTCATTTAATGACGATTACTTGAACATCTGCGTCCGTGTCTTTGGCATATTATTATAGCGAATTACACAGATTTAAATAATAAAAATAAATTATATGTTTGTGTGATAGTACGTAACATATTTAAACCTTGTTCCACAAAATCCATCCACTAAACGATTATAGGTAATACAAACACGTCTTGGTAACGCATTATTCAGATATTGATAAATAAGTGTATTGTTTTTCGTACCTAAGACTGCACATATACGGCCTGCATATTATAGAATAATTCCTATGCATATTTTGTCAAACTTAATTCAATAGCCAAGCAATTCACATTTTTATTTCGTATCCGATTTATCGGAAAACAATATTGTTCTGCGTTGGATTTGTCCATTATTTGAAAAAAAGAAAATGTGGACCAGAACTCGCTGCAGGGGGTACAATTAATACACGATACACTCACTGCGTTTGCACGCATTTTACTGACAAATAAAATGATAAATGTATTAGCTCTGCAGTATATTATTACAGCGATGAAAAGTGCACGGGAACCTTGTACAAAAAATACAAATAATAACCATAATAGGACTTGATTATCTACCGAAAAAAATGAGGAGTTTGGGTTACGGTAATGATGTAATTTGTAATAAAAAATGAAATATTATTACGCTGATCGCAAAATATTTTGGGGTTCTGACTTTTGCATTAAGTACGAGTCTTCAAAACACAGATCGTTATATATTATATTAAAATATCAAAGCACTTATAAAATATAAGTAAAAAAAAAATGCAATGAAAACATGAAAATGATTGGATGTACGAAAAGTAGGATGGATGTAGTAGGATAAACGATGAAAATATCTTACCGCAATAATAACTAACTTAAAATGTAAATAATAATAATATAATATATTACTCAACGGCAAATACCATTGAACAAGAATCACGTCCGAAAATATTACTGCCTAATTTATGAGATAATAATTAATAAATTATATTATTAATGTTACTACCTATCTATTATATTATAATATTGGTAGGTATAACACTTATAAACTATAATATTTTATTATTGAATAATATTATGTTTATTTTAAGTACGTGTAGATTTTTTTTTTAAGATTCTAACTTAATTTTTGGAGTGTAATACACCATTGTTAGTTATGAAAAAAAAATCATATAATTGTACGGTATTAATATTTATAATTTATAAAACACGGTTATAATTTGATAAAAAAACAAAACAAGTCGTATTGCATAATATACCTTGTTGTTTTTTTTATTATTTATAATATAAATTATATTTAAATGAATTGGTAGTCAGAATTAATCCGTCATGTTGTTTGAATGTGTTCTTTGTCCAGAGCTTAAAATTATTTTTGTTCGTAAATGTTTTTTTTTTCGTTACAATAATTTTTCTTTGTTTTTCTTTTCAATCCTTTATTTACCAACCTTTCTTTATTTATTTAAATTTAAATTTATACTTCGTAAAAGTCATAATTTTATATCACGAGTAAATTATTATTAACAAAGAGAGCATAAACACTAACTGGAATATTATGATTAAATATAATTTGATGTTAAAAATATATTTTGTTTTTATTTTTTATGATTCATTCTAGGGTACAATAATGGTAGGTACATTATAAACTATATAAGACTCTTCAAGAATATTTCGAATCTAAAATACATTTTCATTTCAAGTGTATTTTTCGTTTTTCTCTTATTAATATAATAAATTTACAATAATAATATGTGATATCATAAAAACTTAAGCACCGTCAATTGAATAGCGTATATATATGAAGAAATAATACAAACACGCTGAAGCACGTGTATTTTACATAATATTTTGAACTGTTTAGGAGCAAACGTACTCGGGATATTTTTTTCGAGCGTGGATTCAATACAAATTTATCGTGAGATCCGACGAATGATTCAAACTACCCCAAAATATTATAATAATTTTTAGTTTGTACCGATTGAACGTGTCAGTGTTAATGATTTTGGCGATGGAGCGGGCAAGTATTACCCCGTGACCACTAGCCACCCCTTCCCACCCACCAAACAATTCCAAAAACGTTAGAAAACAAATAATATAACGTCGACGACGGCGGCCGTGACCGTGCGATCGTCATACGTAATATATCTAAATACTACTACTTATAATTAGGGCCCAGATTTAGATACATTTGTATGTTTTTTCTGAATAGTCAAAAAAGTAGCTAGATAAGTTTAAATAGTATTATAGTCTATAAATCAATCCGGAATACAAAGTATTATTTTGCATGTTTTGATGCATATTTGTGTATTTTAAGAAAGTTTCATACCCATTTGTTTTACTATTATTCGTTGGTTTTATACCCACATATACCTACAGTGTTGTGCGCTATCTATGTAAGTCATCTAGATAAAAATGTTGATCTTCTTATCGTATCTATATAAATAAAACAGTTGTCTAGTTATCTACAGATAATTAGATAACTGTTTTATTAATTTCAATTGATTTTTTACAATGAATTGTGTCTATCAAACAATAAAATGAAGCGTCCAGATACGTCCCAACTACTACTACTACTAATAATAATAATAATAATAATAATAATATTATATTGGTTGACATTATAATATTATTAAATAATTATCGGGATCGGACTGAAAGACGCGGTACCAACCGTCTCATTGGCAATACTGACTGTTTCTGATCGGTGGCGCGGTCGGCGGCGCCGCGCCGGTAGTCTTCGCCGCCGGCACCGGTACGTTCTTTTTGCCGGTCGCCGTTACCGCTGGCCTGGCTCGGCTGGGCGCTGCTGCTGCTGCTGCTGCTGCGGGTTGTGCGGTGGACTTCTTCTTCGCCGGCGGACGAGCCTGAAACCAGAAAAGCGCAGAAACAACTGTAGCACAATATTATAATATCGTTAGGTATTATTATATGTATCTCACCGGCGCCGCCACGAATCCGTTGAAATTTTCGACAGTCCTCCGTGCCATTTTTCAGGACAAAATCGACCAGCGCGCCGTGGAATAACGATTTTACGACGATATTGTGGTGCGACGTGGTGGAAAAAAAAGTTTAACCTAGACCGGCAGCAGCTGTCCTCGGGCGCCAGCAATCCCACCGATACAATATTATTATTATTATACCGTGGTATGTGTACATGGCAACCGTTTGTTGTGTGGCCCGGTGGTAACGGCGATACCTGGCAGCGGCGGCGGCGGCGGCGGCGGAGGTGGCGTCAAGAGGTTGTATAATAATAATAATAGTATAATGTTTTATCGGCAGGTTAGGTTAGACGGGTACCCGGTATTTTGTTGTGAGTAGAGCAATAATGTCACTCATCCGTCAATATCAAATAATATATTTTTGTAATGCTATTTTGGACGTTGCGTGCGAGCAGACGTTTCACAGTTTTAATCCAATCGTATGCCCGTATAGATAATGGGTAAAAAAAAGAACGATGGTTACACGATTAGAGCAGAGGACTTGCTGGATATTGTTTAGCGCAATCGTAAAAAAGGCCAACGAGATCATACAAATCCGTGTATCATGTCACGACAAGTCCAAATATGTAATTTTATGTTGCATATTTTTGCATATTTAGATGTTTTTGGTTTTCGAGATACTACATTTATTGTGAATTTATGAGTCATATTTCTTTATTTTTGCACAAATAGTATGGCATTTTCTTAAAATTATTATATTACACCATATAAAAGAACAATGAGTGCTACTTTGAAAAATTGAACAATATTCGAAATTGAGTTCTAGAATGATTGAAGAAAATGTATACTGTGACGTAACATATACGCACCAGAAAATGTACACAGACGATCTTACACTACTTAACAACTATGAATTACGAAAGTGCTTATTTTTTTCTGGAAAATGGCCAACTTGTATAGAGCAGCATGAACCCAACTTGAATATTTATTGTTCTTAGATAATTATAAAAAATAAAAGCTACATATTTTTTTATGTAACATTCTGTTATGTTACAAGTAACCACGAGAAAAGAAGATTATATAATATGAAAGATCGAAAATGTATTACTCTGAGCAAAAAGGATTCAACAGCCATATTTTATGTATATCGTATTGTGAATTTGATGTTTAGATGTGTTTTTTTTTGTCTTGTCTGTTATTTTTTTCTAACAAAATCATTGATTCAAAAGTTTATTAGTTTATATTAGTAAATGATACTATGTAACATCATATCAATCGATATATTGAATAGAATTTTTTTCTAGTTTGCACTATAGAAGTTATTTTTTGATAATTCCATTCTATTAGCGTAAGAAAATACTACTGAAAAATCACAAAAGAAATGGCGAAATTTACAGCATTCTAGTATATGCTAGTTATGTTATAATAAAATTCAATTAATTAGCCAGAAATCCTCATTAATTATTTATTTAAGTCTATTACAGACGATTAATAAAAGTCAAAATCAATGAAACTATTTTTAGGTTATAATGTTATATTATGTAGAAAAAGTATCGCTTTATAAATTATAATGATGATAACTTTCCACATTTTTCTCAGCATTTTAAATCTCAAATAGTTAATCAACACCTTTTTTTTTAAAATTAACAATATGTAGATGAGAAATGTAAAAATTAAATTAAATATTTTCACAAATAAAAACCAACTAAAACTTATTTTTTATTATTATATTTTGATTATTAAATTTAAGTTTTGACATTTTAATAAGTGGAATAATTAAATAAAAGTTGTTAAATCGTTAGTAAAATCATTTTTTTTTTACAGATTTATAATACAATTTTGTTGTGTTTGAATAAATACGTGAATTTTGTAAATTATAGGATGGTTTGAATATTGTATTTTAATCGCTATAGAAATGTAATTAAATCAAATGTTTAATCTTATGTATTGTATAAGATTAAAGTTAGACATTCCGATTCAAGGTTTTTCATAATATTATATAATACTAGCTGATCCCGTGCACTTCGTAACACGAAGTGTCAGCTATATTAGCTGTCCTATCCTAGCTGTAACTTCCAGCGTTGCCTGAATCATATGCCCATATATTATGTTAAGATTAACCTCAAGTGATTTACATACATTTAAGCCACCTGGATAAGCAATCCACTGCATCGGATCGTGGATAATATAGCAGTAGTACATTATCAGGTAGGCAATCCACCTGCGGTGGATTGCGGAGCCCATGAGATGCGTAAGTAACAGAAATCAGAATTAGGTATATTAAAAAAAAAAAAACAACAATCGAGTTAGTAGATTGTAACCAATGGCAACCACTTATAAACAAATATTTCCATCTTAAATCTTAAAATAACTTAAACTCGCCATAACTCCTGAACCACTTATCGCACTGCATACAAACTCTAGATAGTAGCCAATTCTCAGACCTACTGAATATGCATATAAAATTTCATAAAAATCGGTCAAACCGTTTCGGAGGAGTATGATAACTAACATTGTGACACGAGAATTTTATATATAAGATTATCCTTTACTGAATTTAATAAAAATGTTAGTAATCTTTTTATATGATTTTTTTTTATAACTGTCACTTAAAATGTTCAAATGGTTCTACATGCACGATATTATTGGTAGTGTTTCAAGTGTTATATTATTATACCGGAATCGGTTCAGAATCGATTTTTCTATCTCGAATTCGATGATGCCCATCATAGGTGCAACACGGTTAATAAAATTTGACTGCGGACGAATTGAAAACAAAAAAACATGTTATAAATACAATCGAAGGTACTGTTTTATCGTCAGCCCATCACGCTCATTGTGCTCATATAATATTATTATTATCCTCTTCGACGACAACGACGATGACGACAGGACGAGCGCGTCCGCCGAATAGGTTTCACCGGGACTCGCGTCGTTGTAATATTATATTATATTATATTATATTATATTATATTATATTATAATCGTCGTCGCCTCCGTATATCGACGAAAATTAAGTCGGCCGCCGCCGCCGCCGGGATAACACAATAAAAAACGGGGTTACGGAAATCGGTTCGACAGGATGTATAATATATATTATATATTTTGTAGGTACTCGGCTCGCACGCAGATACGTCAGACCGATAAAAAACACGACGCCGTATACAACGCGCATAATATAGGTAGGTTAGGTACACACGATATATAGTAATAATAATAATATAATTTACGTGCACCGTTGGCATTGACCGGCCACCACCACCGCCGCCGACGATCACTCAGGTGTGAATCCTGCGCCGTATGTGTGTACTGTGTACGTATATAATATTATTATAATGTGCGTAATACCTGCGCCGCCGTTGCCGGGAATTACATATTGTTTTATTTTTTTTTCGGTCTGCGGGTGCACCTATGTATATTTTACCTATATAATATATTATGCGTATACAGTCCGCGTACGAGCTAATTCCATTGTGCCACTCATTGTATTAATATATATATATATACCGCGATAAAACATTATGTTGGATATTGTGCGCTCAAGTGCTCAGCGGACACATGTGCGCGACGACATTATCGTTGTAAATTATAATAATATATAATACAGAATACAGGTATTATTTTATTGTATAAAACGGGGTGCAAATAATATCCGGTTAATCTCCTATCATCGGTTTCAGATCGGTGAACGATCGTTTCGGCTGGACTGTCACTACAATATGTTATTATTATTATTATTATACATATGTACATGTGCAGTTGCAGCGCCGCCGCCACGAATTATTCGTCGTTACCATTAGACGTATTATTATTATTATTATTATTACGACCGTCGCATCACCGTCCGTGATCATATATTGACGTCGGGTGTGCCGACCAGGAAGTAATAGAAAACTGTTTTTTTTTATTTAAAAATACCCAAACGGAATTAGTCGAAAAATAATAAACTGACTAAAACTTCAACGTAATATAGGTACACCACAACCGCCGCCGCCGCCGCCGCCCTTGACGGAAACGATGTTTGAATGCGCTCGTCACGATATTATTGTGTTATATTTTAGAATACTGCAACGGTAATGATAATACGCCGTTATGATTCGTTGAAAATTTGAGGATTATCGTCCGAAAACGACAAATCTGTCATTATAATATATTTTTATTATTTATTAAGAACTATACGGTTATTGGCCGTCACATTTAATTGCGTATTCGCTGTAAGAACAACGTATTATATGCCGAGCCTCGTCATTAAATTGTCAGGCTTTTACTTACAAACAAACATTTTATCACACATAAATCAAATAAAAACTAAGGAAAGTCGAATATTTCAAATAGGTTATTAATAGTATCAGCTACTGTCTATCTACTTATTTCTAAATTACAACAAAATATTAACAAAACCGACCAGAATCAAAAAAAAAACAGAACTTTAATTATAGGTATAAACGTATTATGTTATACCTACATTCAGGTATCTATTTTAAAAATGGAAGTCAGCAAACGACGTAAGCCGTTCACGGAATATTATAATATTATGTAAAACAAAAACAGTTGAATTTGTGCCGGTTTGACTTTATGACCGACTAATTCTCCCGCATAGGTACGCGTTATCAGAAAACCATTTTATAGTCGCCCTATTTCAAATATCATGTATTTATACTTTCTTTATGTTTAGGTACAGTAATATATTATAGTACGTTTGTCGCCATGATGCAACAATAGTGTATTAAGGTACAGTGTCATGGCAAAATTGAAATTTTTCACAGGCTAGCTATAGTCCGATATCTCACTTACTCTACAGTCTACAGAGCCAAATAACCCGCTATAAAGGTGCATTCACTGTCATAATCGTAAATATGATCTGTTGTAGTCATCACCAAAACACTATGGTTAATACTAAATAATATTATTACCTATTGGCACCCATTACCCATACCCATCACCACCCCTCTTTAGAAATTCAGAGGCAGCCGCCTCTCGATTACCCCCATTTGCTACGCGCTAGGGTTTTAAATTTGAAATATTGCAAAATTGAAAATTTCACTCCTTATGAAATATTGAAAAATATTTTTTTTTTACATATGCATCAGGAACGTAGATGATATAACTATATTATTATTATTTATTACTTATATAACTCATTACTCATATCTTATATTTTGTTGAAGAAACCAAAGACCTAAAGTACCGGGTGGTAAATTAAATATTATTGTATTATTTCATATCTCTATTTTTTTGGAGATAAATAATATTATTTTGAACGTTTTGAGAAAAAAAAGTTTTCTTCTAGTTATTACGTCTCAAAAACTTTTCCTCATTACCGCAGCATAATAATATGTAGACAGCAGAATATTTAGTGTACTTTCCAGTATACGTATATATAATATGAACCCCACACCCGATATTTTCATTTGTATCTCGCCGGTTTTCGATTGTATGATGTATGCACATCGATATAGTATATAGAGCTCGTCGTCGTCATCTATTCCTATTTCTTATTATAATAACTGTTTGCGGCATTATTTGAGTCTCGGATAACATCATGTGCGTCTAACACACCGCGGATATTATAATATAGTTGTGCAACAAAATTAATTTTATGAACGACCGGCAGCAGTTGTATATATAGACAGTATCACACCACAATATTCTCTTGTCTAGCGCGCATTGTTCGAACGCACCGCACAATCGGACGGGAAAATTACTGCATAAGTATAGGTACCTATAGGTACAGAGTATTTTACTATTATTATTGTAATACGCGTACTTTATTGTATAGGTACCTTTGTGCTTCTTATCCGGAGCGTTATCGGAACATTAACATTTTGCGCTAAAGCCGGCGCGCGCGGCACATAATAATACAATATAATAATATTGTCGGGTTTACGCGTGTAAACGGGGCCGTCTTCAATTTTTACGATACTTTTGTGCGTTTGTGTGTATGTGTGTATGTGTGTGTGTGTCTGTGTCTGTGCGCGCGCTCGAAAACATACGATTTCGGCCACTTGGACGAGAAGCGAAATAATGATTACCGCGGTACAATAACCATTAAATCCCGATGGTTCGAAAACGACCAGACACGACAGTATAAAATATACCCATCATCACCCACCCACTAACACACACACACGTACACACTCGATACACACACGACACGCGAGTGTGCTACGCGTGTAGGTACGCATCGTTATCGCTATAATAATAATAATAATGTGTAGGTAGGTATATATAATATTATTTTCTGGATATCTGCGGCAGCAGCAGGAGACCGCGGATTCTCCGCGTACGAGAATACGATCATTAATAGACGACCGCGACGTTATGTTTAATCGAGGAGAATTTAAAATGTCCGCACGATCGTTATTCGGACTCGGGATAGGACCTGAGACCTATGACTAGCCGCAAGGTATAGCCGCGATGCACGAGGTCCGACACGCATACAACCGCCCAGAACTAGAATTATTGGATTTCGCTTACCAGTGCGTACCGCTGGTTACATTGGCCGGTACGAATTCCAAATTTTTTTTCTTTTACAAACGAGTCACGAAAAAGTGTGACAGGTCCGAAATATTGACCGTATCTCGTTTCGGCCGTAAATTCATAAATATATATATAATAATGTAATAATATAACTGTAGGACGTATATGCATATGACCTAATACCTATATACGACTGCGATTATAACGATGTACGGAATTGACAAGACGGACGTTGCGTATATCGAATATACATAATAATTGTATAATATACGAAGCTGTATTGTCTTTGAAATAGATTGCAATTTTTTTTCGACAATACATTTCGTGCCAAAATCGAATGATTTTATATACAGCGATTTAAACAGCAATTTATTTAAAATGTTTATTGTTGAGGGTATTTTTTTTCTGTTAATCTACCAAGGCATATGGCCGATAAACACATTTAAAGAGGAATATATGTGTTGTGTATCTCCATACTGTGTTAGATATATATAATATTTATTATCAATCGCCGGTCGGCAGTTTATAATATATAATTGCGCCGTAGCAGAATCAACCATAAATCGTGTGAGTCTCGATGATCGTTGGAGCGTCAGAAGAAAATTCTCGTTCCAATACAGATATTTAGTTATTTAAAAGCTCATTCTGGGTAATAATAAAAAAAAAACAATAATTCGTCTAAAAAATAAACGCACAGCCCTTACGAACGGGTTTTTTCCGTCATTCGTTTGGTCCGGAGTCGTTCGCAGAGCGCATGTAGACTGCAGTATAAGTCTGCATTATACTATATAAACGAACACCAAGCCAGCAGAGAGCTTATATATATATCGTTCCGTAACAACTTTGCTCAATAATTGATGTTATATCAAACACGTCGACCTTAAAGGTTTTCGTTTTACGCGTCTGGCCGAAAATCGCCCTGTTTTCCGTTTTCCTGCTTTTCAAAACTCCTGCTCCGTCTACAGAGCGTGTAACCTTATCCTCGTCAGAGCGTGCACGTCCCACCAGCGTAGGTAAAATAATAATTATATTACGTCGAGGACAGAGCGCCCGAGATCGCATTACAAATGCTTCCCTCCACGTGTTAAACACACAAGTTTCGTACACGTTGGATGGGCGGACGGGGGTGGTGCACGAGACTCCGAACTCGTTTTTAAGGTTTTTCAGGACAGAGGGGAATGATACGCGCCAAATTCTGCGACCAATGTCGCTTGGCCACAGTACACATAATATTATTGTTACAATACACAATATTGCACAGGCGTAGGTATTGTACATCTCTGCCAAAGTGAAAAGCGCAATAACTGAACATTTTTCAAAAACATATATTTTACATAGTTCCTACTATACAGAGTTAGTTTATATAATATCATAGGTATTATCACAACATGGTTGCTACTATTGAATTTTAACCTAGTAATGAGTCTGTAAAACAGCCGCCCAACTTACCAAAAATCCTTCAATAATAATATAGAATTCTTGAAAAACTCACAGCCTTTCGCTTTCGCATTCATAACATAATATTCGTTTTAGACTTGCCACCGACGCCTCTCTGATTATACCCAAACAACGCATTTTCAATAATTCACGTCCTGCGTATATAGCGGCGGCAATCGTAGCGGCGGGTGTGTGCCCTACCCCGATGCCTCGATTAACAGACCGGAACTACGGCCGAGCCCGAATAATTCTCTATCCGCTTGTTTACACACACACTAAGTTTGTGTTGCTCGGAATCACAATTGATTATAATAATATATTATTGTTATTGCGGACTGCTACGACTGTGTGTTATACTATATACGTGTGGCAAACAATTTTCACATTCACGAAAAAAAAAAAAAAATCGATTGCTTGTACGATATAATATAATATAATTAACACCCGGGCTCGCAAACGCATTAGTAAGCGCACAGTAACGTTATTTAATATATAGTATGACAAAAATACGATTGAAATATTGGCAAACGAAATTAAAACGGAAAACAGTAAACAAAAATAATTAAATACTACAAAACAAAATATAACGATTAACAAAATATATTATATTGATATAGCTTTAGACAAAACGCAATAATATCACATAGAACATCCATTAAACGAAAAATAATGCAAAACGAAATAATTTAATATCAGTTTACTTAAAAGTTATAGTATCGGTTAAGTAGAAATATTTATTCTACTGCTATCTAGCAATCAATCTTAGCGATTAATCCAAGATTTTTTTATATTCCGTATCCGGACCATTCCCCACATTAAATATGATTTTTAACGATAAAAGCCAACATTTGAAAACTTTCAAGTTGTAAATAACGAGTAGAGCGAATTTTTTTTTTACAAATGCAAGCCCTGAATTTAAAACCATATTATATGTGAGGTACTATTGTAGAACGAGAGCGACGTTTTCGACGTTTTTGTTAGGTACCTAATGACTGAAAGGTTCAACATTATAATTTCAGTGATATTGTTATATAATATGCACATTGCACACAAATACACACCTCTTGCCCGCAGGAGTGTTTTTTTTGTGTACCTACAATATTTTATTATATTTATTACACACATTCGCATTGTTGGCCGAGGGTGAGCAATATTTGTATAAGACACAACTACTACAACTACTACTATCGTGAACGAACGTCATTTTTTTCATATTATATAGGTGAATCGAAAAGTACACGAATAAAATATTCACGCATTCCATCGACTTTTCATGGACATTTCGTTTCGTTCATTTGTCAATATTTTCGCTAGTTTCGTTTTCAGTCCGACCTGCGGCTTACAGACTTATTGCTAAAATATATCAACATACCTAATATAATATATTATGCAGTACACTGCGTGCAAATAAATGTCACGAGCAGAGTGCCAGCGAAAGTGCAAAACTCGCATAGGTTTTGAATTCTAAATGACAATTATTAATGTAATTCTGTAATCTGCAGTCGCAATTATTCGCGATGATTCATACGAACACTGAAGAAATCACATTGTTTTAATGTTTAGTGATTTGAACTTTTTTTTATTTTAGACAAAAAATGTTTGATTATAAAATAATCTACATTGTATTATCAGTCATCTATGAAACAGTACTTTACGACTTATTCTTTTAGTCTAGATCGGAATAGACAATAATATCATAATCGCCTATATTAATAATATTATATGCGTGTGTCACACTATATATTGTTACACTAACCAAGCTTTATTAAAAACAAAAGAACTTAATTATAGTTCCTTCAATACTTTAGTCCTAAGTTTCAGTATAGATCAGTAATACCTGAGAACAAATAATTAGGATCGGTCATACTAGCCATACAGTATACTATATCATTTTTAAAATAATATAATTATTCAGAATTCATCACTGGAAAACTGAACTTTATTCTCGTTATTACCGTTCTGACGAAAATATAAAACTATTCTCGATACCGCTATAGTCAACAATACAAACTGCAATATTCACTGTTACAATATTTTTCTACTTTTAAAAAATGTCGGACTCGATTGTACACGATAAAAGTCTATAAGTACACATACATTTAGATTTCTAGATTTCTGCAGGTAGACAGGTGATGACTGCATTATAAACGCATTTCGATGGTGCAAATTATCATCGAGTTTAGTGGATTTATTAATACGGTCAAAAGTCGCGCTGAAATCGTAAATTTACGATCGCATAATAAAATCTGTACATATAATAATAATATCGTATGATATACATATATATATATATATTGTTTAAAGTATGAGTAACAGTAAATAAATTATAAACGCAATCGAATTGCTGAAGTATATAATTACCCGCACAGGATTATCGATAGAGTGACTTGAAAGCTTTGAGGTCGCGTGGCCGCACAGTTATTGTGTTTAAAACTTTATCGAGATATCACAGCGTATTGTTTGTATTGTAATATGTCAATCTCGATATTATTCGGTGTTACAATAATATTCGAAACCATGTAACGTGGGTTCTGTTTTTGAATATTAGTTCAATAAGAAAACGCGTCTACGTCACGCGATGCCGTCGGTGGTGACGCACTGCTCTCGTTATATTAATTATTACCGATTTTCCGTACGATAATAATAATAATAATGTTATACAGCAGGACGGACCGAGTGTTTCCCGGCGTTTTCCCGTACAAATCAACGTGGCAGAAGGAAATGGAAAATCGAGCTAGCCCACCCATATATTTTGACGAAAATGTGTAATTTGAGTTATTAATGAACAATAGCCCTGCAGTATCGAACCGATGAATAATTTACACGTGTCGTGTCACGATAGAATTTGTAGTTTTGTGCGTTATTTCAACAATAATAATTGATGGTCGGAATAAGAAGACAGTGAAAGACTACACGTAAAATCGTAGAAAAAAAAAGAAAGTTTCGTGCATAAAATAATCAATAAACAAATACATAAAGGGCACATAAATAATATCATATACACACGCGCAAACATGCTTTAATATTATTACACTAAAGTCAACGAAACATTAATATTTAGTTATCGAAATAATTATATTATATTTACGTTAAACACATTAGCCGAAATCCTATAGATTTATTAAATAATAAATAGATACCTAGCGTTATTATAATAAGATGTATTTGTAGGTGGCTTAAAAATTTGTTTTTTCTTGAAAATATTCTTTAAAAATACCTCTCTTTTTAATTTCTCGTTTTCAGAATAATATAATACCTACTTATATTATATTATATAGGTAGGTGATGCTGTTGTAGTTTTAATTTCGAACCCTTAAAGCTTCGTGTAGATTGCGTATGATGTATACGTTGCATCATGATGTTGCGATTTACATAATATTGTATTCACTTAAACGGCCAAAAGCAATATGGTACTGGTTGATTGGTACTTTTATTATTTCAATCAAAGAGAAAAACTATTTAACTGAATATCGGTTCTTCGCGATAATAAATTCGCGTGTCGAATAAAAACACGACAACCTAACAATTACCATAAATAATGAGCTACAATACAAGACATGGACACTGATGAAACGTAACATAATATATAACGATTTAACACGGAAAGTGTTATTCGTATTATATATAAGTAGCAATAATATGTCATGAGTTCTTTAAATATGAAACCGGAGAAGACCGGGCTCGAGATAAAAACTTGAATTTTTTATAATAATTCGAATATTTATGGCCAAAACTGATAACTAGACAATAATATTACACGATTCATACTCTGCAGATTCAGAACTGCGCATATGACCATCGTATTATTATTCTTATAGTGGACTATTATTTTAATTTAAAGTTGTATTTTATGACGTCCACGTGAATTATTTCACGATGCACACATCAATACAATTGTAATATATTTTACGACCTGTAAAACGATCATTTTAAATTATTATATTGTGTTATATAACACGTCGCCATATTTTACTAATTAGTAATTACCTATTCTGAAATCTCAAAACTATACGTAATCACTGAAAATTAGAATAACATATTATTATTAAATACGTCAATATTATTATTGTACTTTGACAATAATTCTTTTAAATCTTTATAGAAAATAACTATAAAATGTCTGTATAGTGGTGTAAGATCTATGCCAAACCAAACAAGCGTGGGTATTATTATCAGTGACAGTTGTCATTTTATCAATTATACAATCATTTAATGTTTTCAACGAACATCATCATTAACTATCTAAAATCGTCTATATATGTAAAAGACAAAATATCTCGGACGCCGTAAACTACACGCATCAAAATTAATGTAATGTGGAGTTCAATATAATTATCTTTTTCATGCCACATAGGTACGTCAGCTGTTATGTGCAAGTATAATGTATAAAACATATGTTTTTTATTTGCTGCTATAGTGCATAATAATATTACTAATTATTGTGAAACCTCAAAACTACGTGTAGTCGCTGAAAATTAAAATAACATATTATTATTAAATACGTCAATATTATTATATTATACTTGACAATAATATTCTTTTAAATCTATATTATATAAAATAACTTTAAAATGTGTATAGTGGTGTAAGATTCATGGAAAGCCGGCATTATTATCAGTGACAGTTATCAATAGTATACAATCATTTATCGTTTTCAATGAACATCATTAACTATCTAAAATCGCCTATGAAAAAGACAAAATATCTCGGAGGCTGTAAACGAAACGCATTAAAATGTATGTAATGTGGAGTTCAATTATCTTTTTCAAGCCACATAGGTACAGTGTCAGCTGTTGTGTGCAAGTATATAAAAAACATATGTTTTTTTTGCTATAATGCATAATAATACGCTCAGCTGTGTTTTGTTTCAAAAACTAGTTATTATTTTTTTTTCGCTTCAAAAAATATCAAATACTACCCTCTCCGACACAAAGGATATTTTTTTCTCTTTTTTTTTCCATTATTCTGCTTGAGATATAAAACATTATATTTTCACAACATCACTGCTATTATATTATTAATTGTATTGATACTTTTTCACATGAATTATGTTTGAAAAATGAAAAGCTATAGGTAATAGTTTTTCAAAATAAAACCAATCGTTGTTGTTTTATTTGCATTTTTTTCGAATAAACAACAAAATTATAAACAAAAATCGTATACCTAGTGCGTAATATACAGTATAATAAATATAAGAATATAAATATATAAATACTGGATTTGGCGTTTGATAAAAACCTGAAAAATAAACGGATTTAAATTTTTTTTTGTATTTTATTATTAAAATGTATGTAACAGCAGCAGTAAACGAGATCAACTCTAGTGAACGGTGAGATTGAAACGATACGACGGTAGTAATTTTTTACGCTGTACAGTACAAGCGGACTCGGATAAGATTCAAATATTTTCCTGGTAATATAAACTGGGACAGAAAAGAACAGCTGAATAACTAAAAAAAAGAAAAATTATTATGAAAACAAACGTTGTCTCAAAACAAACGTATAATAATGACAATGACTGAAGACTATCTCAAAGGACATTTCATTGAAAATTCTCATCCAAGTCGGCTATAATTAATACAAAATTTAAAATATTGAGATTTTGCTATAGAAAAAGGTTATTTTAGTATCAGAAGTGAAGTATATCTTGGCATTATAATATTTCATTGTTACAATTTTCCGCGTGAGATGCTAAGTAGGTATAACGAGGGAAAAAAATGAGTTATACATTAAATAGAAAACTTAACTCAGCTGTATAAAATATAGGTAACTGCAACTCTCAATCTCTGTTACACCGCAGTAGTTCAAGAAATACGAAAATCGTATTTATCTATTAGTTATGTCATGTTACAGAACATAAAATTGACAAAATTACAAATCCTTGTTCAAAAATGTATAGAGCAAAAGTTTTTTACTTTTATATAAAAATGTAACACAACTAATACTTAAAAGAAATCAAATTTGTAAACACATAAAAATACTAAAACTGGACTAATCTTACGGTGAAATATATTTTAATAGTAAATTATAGACAATTAGGTATATAATAGATTACAGTTAATAAAAACGTATAATTAGTTATAAATGTTATTAGTTCAAAATCACTTTTTAATACTTATTAGCCGTTTATTTTAGTTTGAAACATTAAATAAATCATATAACTATAGGTAACTAGGACAATAGACGTTCTATAAACGTTCAATATATTTCAAAATTATCTTCACATAATATAAAATAATTCATTTTAGGACCTTTCCACTAATGTCCAAAATTTTTTGATGAACAATTTTGGATTGTTTAAAGATAAGTTTAGTGTGTTGGAGGTATTTTTTCCGATGTTTGTGTAATAGGTATTAACAAAGTTTCAACAACGATATTGGTCCTATCGAACAATGCTCAACTGACCGTAATCAACATAATTGGATGGTTTTTAAAGTGATTGTCTATATGTTGGCCATTATGGTGTGACTTAGTGGCTCATCAGGGAAGTTGCAAATAGCTTTTGAAGGAGCTTCCAATAATTAATTGTAAAATCATTCCAATAACTCCCTGAAAGGATCATCAAAATTGTTGGATATGTCTATATTAATGTCGTTACACGTTTGACGCCAAATTCTTGAATATCTCTAAATGCCTAAAAAAGCGTTTATTGTAATTTTAAATTTCTGTAAGAATACCTAACTTATGAGTTATGGGGAACCTTGTCTTGAAAACTTTTTGGCTAAAAAACGTTGTTGACATTTATAGAAAATGTAAAACCAAAAAAGTCTAAAAATTTAAAACAGTCTCTAAATAACATAAGGTCTGGTAAATATTTGTAAATATTCTATCTTTTCGACTTTTTTTTTTTTTTAGATGATCTTTCTGTCATTTATAGAAAAGTATTGGTAATTTTTTACGTTTTACTTTCCAGAGCACTGCACAGGCTAGATGGGTACTTGATATACCATTTCCTACCAGCGACTACAACCACCGTAATGATTGAAGATTGAAACATAATTTTACCGCTCAAAAAGGTGCAGACAGACACAGAAATAAAAAACACACATCATAGTAAAACCGATGCACACAATATTATTATACATTTATTGGAATCTAAGACGTGCGACGGAGAAATAAAGCGCTATTACTCACCACTCCACGTCCTTGTACAATATTATCGTAATTTATTTATTTTTTAATAATAGGTACGTAAACAAACCGCTTTGTATTGAGTAACTCACCACCGGCTGTATTAAAAATGATACTCGACTATGTACCTACGGCCTACAGCGCCTACGTATGTTTTGCTAAACGTCAAACGTTTTTTATTTTATTTTTTACAATCGATTTATTATAATAAATTAACGTCTCTAGCCGTAGTAATAAAATATAAATTAACACTTTCGATTGTGTAAAACCGAACGACGGACCGGTCCGAACCGGACGACGGCGTTCGGTGCCGATTTTGTTGACGACCGTATTACATATTGTGCATGGGTAGGCCTAATACCTATAATATTATTATAATAATAATTGCTATTATTATTATTATTATAGTTTGTATAATATGTTATACAGACCTAACGCGCGAAACGGCTGCGCCCGAAATAATATTGCTGTGACGCAATCGAAAAACAAACGTGACTATATGTTATTTTTGTCTCGTGTGTTTTCGAGAAGAATCCTCGTGCGATTTCTCCCGTTCCAGTAAAGAGCTTCTTTATTTTATTATTATAGCTTATGATTATTGCGTTCGGCCGGAGAATTTTTCCGCCAGACCGTGACGATTAAAACAAAATAAACACTTATCGCGTGTCGGGATCACAATGGCCGAGCACATGGTTATTCGAGAAGACTCGGACGAGACGAGACGGTTTTTTTTTTCCACGGGGAAAAACGGGGATAAGGCACGTTTGTAACACGTATATATATATATAATATATATATTATATACCTCCAACGCATATTGTATATTTGTACATAACGCCCAAACCTCTTATTCTCAACAATATCCCGAATCGTCTCAAAAACGTACTAATATCAATATCATATTATTTTAGTATCTTCGTCGTATATCAGCTACGCGTTTGTGTGTGTGTCCGAGGGGGTGTTTTTGGGGGCTATGACACCAACTTTGAGCCGTATCATTTGAAATCATTACACGAACTAAACTTTAAAGAGATATTTATTTTATTTTATAATTTACCTGAACCATACGTCATGACCATTAGATATTTATATCGATCATCATAACAGACAGTGTCGTAGCAAGGACTTATTTTCGGAGGGGGGGGGGCTTAATTTTTGATGGCCAATAAGGACAACAAATTAAGTTTGCACTGTGTTGCTGACAATATAATTCATATAGTTATACATATTATCAAATCAAGATCATATAATTAATACATATTACATTATTACAACATAAAGTCCAAGCGTCTTCCTTTTTTGAGGCGAACATATTAATAATTAATATGGTTTCAGGGTCAATAATTATTTCCCGTTGAATATTCATAAGTGCTTCGTTTTTCATCTTCGTCTCACTTGTTGAGTTAGTTAAATAGGATTTTATTCTTTTTAGTGTAGAGAAACTTCTTTCAACTGATGCTGTCAAGACTGGTCAAATCGCTAGTATTTTCAGCAAAACATAAATATTTGGAAATACTTCTTTAGGACATTTTTGTAGAACGTCTAAAGAGCTGTTTGAAACCATTTTTGGTTCCACATTGGACTATTTTTATTGTCACAATACAAATTCATTTTCCAGTTATACCATATAGAAATTAACATTAGTGTTGTGAGTTTCCAAATCTTCTTTGTAAAAATCAATTGCTGGCTTTAAATCATTAAATGAAGAATTGCGTACTTATATTATTTGGCAATACACAAGATAGTGAAATGATAATTTTTGAGTTAAATTTAAATCTTTCATGAAATGATGCCAGCATATCATCTAAATATGGGAAAAAAATTGTTGGCCTAAAATAAGAAATGCAGTCATTATTGTGTATTTCATAATTTGAACTGTGCCTTTGAGTACCCGCTTTGGTGTAGTCAGAAATACGCCTACTTTTTCTACTTCCTACTTTGTAGTTTTTGCACAGTTAATTCGACTGATTCCATAGCTGTTATTAAATCTAAATTTTCCGTTTGAAGAAATCTGGAGATAGAGTGTGTTATTCCAAGAATGTTGTCCATTATACATACAGTTATTATAAAAGAAAAACTACACAAAGATATATATGCAAAAAATGAGCTACTTTGTTCTTTATTTCCATAAGTTCTTCTAATGCACTTACATTAAACATAACGCATAATGAAATACGTAGAGTATAGTATTGAACGAAATAATTTAAAACGCATTTTGTCGGATATCTATGACATATGTTATCGGCGTAATGACCCGTCGAAATCTTTATCGGCGTCTAGAATGTTCGATACCTCCGCCCAGCCTGTTCTATATCTGTCTCTGCCTGCCGTCTCACCGCAAACGTGTTTTTCGGTGAAGTTCGACAGTGTGTAAGTCGCCGTTGCAAGGTCGCGACGCATCACCCGTCTCTGTGCCGTGTCACCTTTGTCCGGATTTCTGAGCATATATATGCAATTCGGAAATTATTATTTGTAAGTTGCGTCGTAGTGTGCGACGTGATTTTGTCCGACTGTGTTTGTGGTAGCCGTTAGTTACCCGTCGGGTTTCGTCGGGTGTAATATCGACAACGTTTTTGTGCCCCATTGGAGAGATCGCCGAATTACACCCAAATTGCAGCCGCGATAGCAGCAGAGACCAGTGAATACAAAAATCATTAATTAATATTATTATCTCTGTATTATGTTATTTAGTATATTATTATATTAGATGTTGTATTTCTGTACAAGTGTTGTGGGCGCCCATTAGTGTATAATTTGACATTTTGTCACACAATAATATTATCTTATTATTTTGTACCATAATACTTGTGTTCATTGATTTATTTACCCACCAGATAAGTTCTCTAAGGTGTCACCATTCTCCATTCATCTGTGTTGGAGTGCCCATCGTGACAATATTAGGGAGCCTAGGGAAAATTATTTATTTAATTGAGGTGTAGCCGGATCGGTCGACGACCTCTGGGTCGGCAGTAAGGGTTCGTGCCACACATTTACTTAAAAGATATAATAATATTTGTTTCGTAGAGATATTTATTTCATCTGATTTAATTTTATCTTAGCAACCAATCCAATAATTTGTTATATTCCGAGCCATTCCCCGCATTAGATATTATTTACAACGATAAAACGATAAACGCAAAAGTGGTAAAACGTTTAAATTCTGAAAAATGATAAACGCAAAAATTGTAAATTACGTTACACGATTTTTTTTTTTTTAATGCAAGCCCTGCTTTAATTAGACATAATGTTTTAACATATATTTGTGTTCGTTAAGTTCAAAGTTATAGTTTGTTGTATCATCATGCAACTCTTTTACAATATTTACACAATTTTCATTTTATAAAAATCATAATTCTGCCATTGGTGTGTGTGTGTGTGTGTGTGTGTGTGTGTGTGTGTGTGTGTGTGTCTAAAACGAATTAAATGCAAAAAAATGCAGATAATCGGAGATGTGGACTACAAATTGTATAAATTCTCTGCATTACTTGTATGTAAATGTGCAAACAAACATGCACTGTATTATTATGGTATTGCAACACTTCTACGTCATTATAAACGTAAAGACGAGTATCAAAATATAATATATAATATACTGTTAAAACGTGAACGATAATTATAATAATTATTTATTGTAAGAAATCTGACAAAGTGATGATCGGTATGACTCGTGTTTATCCGTTTTTATATTTTGTTAACCGAAATGAGAGTGACTGCCGGTGGAATGCATTTTGTCGAAACATCAATGTGAATAAGTCCGCCAGTTTAGGGTGTCACCAAAATTATATTCAACCCATTTGTATAGATATTTCTAGTGATGAAGAATTTTATAAAAATCATTTTTTGTGAACATTTTGAATACTTTATAATTTTCCATATAAATTTCTTATCAAATACCTAAATCTCTTGATTTTACAATATCTTAATTGTATTTTTAACCCTACATTATTATATTTAAAACTGTTTATCGTTTGCCCATATTAATATGGTTTTAATTTACTATTGAGCATAATAAAGGAAATACGTAAACAATATTATTTGTTTAGTTGTTTATACGCATCAAGTACTATGATGTGTGAAAGTGTTTTGCATCTATTGTATGATGAGGATAGTTTGTCTCTGGAGTCCTTCGTTTGGAGGCATTCAGTTAGTATGTGTTTAACCGAAATTGTGATGTTGCATATAAAAATAATTATCTTGGTAATAAATGTGCTTTTTATCTATTATAATTGATTTTAGTATGAATTTTGAATGTATAAACGTTTTTCTACATTTAATGATTTTACTACTTTATTGTTTAAGTTATTTCCACAATACATACACTATAACTACTTTTTATGAGTAGTTATAACAAATTGCATTGTACTACGTTAAGACAAGAGCACAAGTCATAACTATTTATAATTGAAAAATAATATATTTTATAAATTAACATGTTAATAAATATTTTAATTTTGGTTCATATTCACAGACGTTTTATTCTTAATTAAATAATACAAATTTAACTTTATAATAAATTAAAAATAATAATTATAACAAGATTATTGTTATAATTTTTTTTAATCTAAGTGTTTTGTTTGACACTTTGACGTTATGCTTGTTACAATGTAAACAAAAATATAATTTTTCTTATAACATGTATACAACTCGAAAGTTAATTACTGCTAACGAAAATACATTAAAATAAAAACTATTTGGAAATTTCATTGAAAATAATTTTTTTCAAGCTTATATATCTCTAGGTATTTTACTTAAAATATTTAATAAATTATAACATAATATTTCTACCAAATGTATGTCAATTCTATTGAATATAAATTAAAGGTTTTACAATTTTATTATTATTATATTTTTGGTTGTAAAAATCGTTTTGGATCAAAGGATAATCAAAGGGGATATTTTGTCAAAATTATATTAGCGAGTGGTGATATTGAATAGCTATCGTTAATTCGAGGACGATCCCAATGTGTGCTGTACGAACATTTTCAATTATTTGTCCAAAAGGGGATGTATAGTTACGTAGTCTCTCCGGGTTTTTTGTTCAATGGGATATGTAAAAAAGAAATTGGTTATTACATCATCAAAACTCAAAGGGGTTGTTTTGAAATATCTTTTGAACTGAATATTATGACGAAATCCGAGTATTTTTAATACCCATAGTAATATATGTGTATACATAATATACAGATGCCGTAACCTTATATTATGCGACACACACTATGCGTACGCCGGTACCTCTCTTTTATACCTGTCAATAAAAAAATTAATATAAAACTTGTTGCGTAAATATGTTTGTATTATATACATATAATATATTATATTTATACGCAGGTATACGATTCCAAGTTGTACGAAATACAAATTGTATTTAAATTATTATTATGATTTCCTTCAAGAACAGATTGTAATTCGATGTATAATGCGCATGTGTGATTAGCAAAACGTAATTATGTTAGCTCTTCAAAGAATAAAAATAATATATATTATAATGCGTAGGTAACCAATTATTTATAATAATATATAATATTATATCATATCGAATACCATTTTAATTTCGTATACAATAATTGGTAAGCGATGCACTATAGATCAAGTAAAATTTGGGACATAAAGTCAAATATTAAAATATAATATCCGATTTCAGAGAGTTAATCACTCGTGAAAATTCTTTGGACAAAACGATCATCGGAACACGCGTACATTTCAATTACCTAAATAATCCAAAGTCTCCGCACGGTAAAGAAACAAATAATTTCGATATGGTTTCCGTCATTGTGACATTATACAGTTGTAGGTACTGTAGGTAGGTATATGTTGTATAAACACTAAATACTATTCACACTCAAACTAATCATCTACTATACTGTCAGATTATAATATTGATCGCCGTTGTAAATGAACCCCCCCTGCAATAAAATAAAACATTACGTTTTTACTAGGTACCTACCTATATATTATATAATATAGAAATGATCGATTTGATTAAAGAAAAAACCGTACAACTATTTTGGGGTTGATGCGTATCATATTTTTGTTGTTGTTTAACATGCCGGAAAACCGTCCCCACGAATAAAAAAAAATCCCCCCACGCGCCCTTGGTTTAATTATCCCTCCGAAAGACGAGTAATAGTATAATATGGACGAATATCATAATAATATAATATAATATCATATACCTAATATCAGCGCGCGTGTACAGGTGCAGTTTTTGACCTAACAAAAAAAAATTATAATAACAAACATTAATAATATCGCATTGTATATTATTATAACGATATTATTACAATATAATATACATCTACCCCGTCGGCTGTTATTGTATTGTAACCACGGAGTAGCTGCCGATACGGTGATGTTTTAACTTTTCATGCGAATCGACGACGGCCGACGATGATTAAGTGTGTAATTATATTGTGATAACTATAGAGCACTGGGAAATTAAATGCCCTAAAAAAAAATTATTTTATGCCCTATAAAAGTACTAAATAATGCAATAAAACTTTTTTTTTATTCATAATGATTTTGGTGTAAATGACAGTTGATAAATTATTGAATGACCTTTAAAGGACTGTAAAGAGTTAGATGGATACAACTGATCATTTTAGACTTCTTTCATCTGAAAAAAACTACTTCCATACAGTTTAAAATTATTTTTAATAATTTGTAATACCAGAACCTACTCTATAGTTTGTTAAATTTATTTAAAAACCGTGTAAAAATCTTAAGATACAATTCAAATTTTGGATTTAAAAAATTTTAAAATGCCCAACAAAATGAAAAAATTACCTTAAAGTTTAAATTTGTCTAAAAATTCAGAATAAAAACTTATTATTTTGATTCAAAAATACCTGAAATGTATTTTATGCTGTAAAACGAGTATCGCGTAGAAATAGCTTCGGAAAACAATGCATAGTGCATCGAAATCCCAGCCCTAATAAAAACAATATATTATAATATTTTATATTATATCGTGACCCGCGGGTACAATAGTGTAAAAATCAATTGAATAAATAATAATAAATATTCGTCTCAGCGGTATAAACAGACATCCCTAAAACTGGTTACATACACAGCAGTAGACCCTTCGAGGGGTTGATTGGTCGAGAAAACGCACTTCACGCTGCAGATCTAACAACCCCTATATTATCCTATTGTCGACGAATCGGTGTTTTATAAAATAATATATAGAAAGTAGGTGCACCTATGCTTTTTATTGTTGGACTTGAGCATTTCATTTTATGATGTTATATTGTTCGTTTCGTATCGTGGCAACTATTATTGAGGGGTGGCTGGTGAAAAACATAACCCGTTTGTTTTTGCGTCATCGGCGTATATAATTAGGGTTTTAAATTTGAATTATTGAAAAATATTTTTTTTTACATATTATGCAGTAGAAACGTAGATGATTTCACTACATTAGTATTTATTAGTTATTACTCATATCTTACTTTGTAAAAGAAACCTAAAGACCTAAAGTACCTGGTAGTAAATCAAGTATTATTGAATTATTTCATAAATGTATTTGTTTGGAGATGAATAATATTGTTTTGAACGTTTTGAGAAAAAAAAAAGAAAAATACATAATAGAGAAATTGTATTGTAATGTGAATTAATTTAATTATAATAAATCAATAAATAATAATTCACAAAATAATGTATTGGTAAGTATAATAATAATATGATTATTAATTAGTGGTTACTGATTAGGTCTAGCCGGTCTAGATCATCTCTAGAAAGCCGTGGACACAATTGTACTAGTCACTTTAATAACCAATTCGTGTATTCATACATTGGACATAGGTCATTTTACACAATATGTTCTTCTCTTACCCTAATTATACTGGTGTAACTTGAAAAAAAACTTTTGACATCTTTTTTGAAATGTTTCAAGAAAATAAATTTCTTAACATTTTAAAACCATATATATATTATTATGTCATTTACATTTACATATTATACATGTGACGTTATAAAGACCTAACACACATTTTGTTTACAAACCTGTCGTAGCGTGACTTCGACGACAACGGTGATTATACGGCACATCATCTACACACGGGAAGCGGAAAGACAATGTGCGACGGGTGCGGGGGAAGTCGCGTGAAGCAAGCACGGTGGAGGGTATCGATGTCTTCAGTGACTTCGGCCGGTCTTGGCGAGCCATATCCTCCGCGAGTCCTCTCGCACGTGATGACGTCATGCGACTTACATATAAGTCGATATACCTGACAAATCGCTTTTGTAGTACGACGGACATAATATCGCAATAATCCAATATCATATTATACTTATATAATTTATATACACCCGTATAAGCTGTCAGGCTATACTGCCCCTTGTTTTTGAAATGTTTAAATAGTATTCGTAGCATCGATAAAAAAAAAAATGAAAAAATAACCGTAATTACGTATTATTGGTCAGCAAAAATCTTTGGAACAATAACGTTTTCCTGTAAAAACTATCCGCAACACAATAGTACCATACGATCGAGCCTTATACCTCATTTTTTACAATTATATGAATAAAGTATGTTGTACATTACGTCGTGTGAGAGAATTGAACATCAGAAAATTATCAACATTTCAATTCAATTTGTACATGTATATAGAAAGCTTCATATAAAAAATGTGTTGTTTTGAAAATATTTAATTAAAATAAAATAATTTTTCCTTATAATATTTATATTTTTGAAATATATTTAAATTGAAAAAAAAATGTTTAAGTATACTTAATTATATTTTTACGATTGATATTAGAAGAGACATTTATAGTTGATTTAAAAAAAATAATAATATTTATAGTATAACGTAGAATTAATATAGAATACCTAATATTATTTGTAGTGAATGGTCGGATTCGCACGGCGATTAAAACAGAACGAAAGAGTCTAACTACAATTATAAATACTTTCACGATTTAGCGAAAATAAAAACATTTTAAAATATATACCTATTATATAAAAAGGAAAATCCTACAGTTTCCTCGCGAAAGAAAAAGTTCAAGTTAAACAGTGTACACAATAATAATAAGTTAAAATAATTTTTCAAAGTTTATATTTTTAAGTACGTATTAAATTAAAAACTTAAATTTATAATTATTTTTGTTCTCAATCTGCAAACGACGTTAACAGATTGCTATTTAAACATTGAATGTAGCAAATACATTTTCCCAGGTGCTACAAAATCTGTAGATTAATTTGTGTCTATGAAGACTTTCGAATATTTTGTGGATAGTAAGTAATAATTGTAAATCAATTTGGAGTCAGAGAAGAAAATGTACTTAATTACTTAATAAAACTACAATCTTGAGTATTACTAAAAAAGAAAATAAGAAAATAATTAAGATAACAGCGGCTAGCTGTTGGCGAAAAGGGTATGTTGGGAATTGAAGGTAACACTAAAGGAAGTAAGTAAAGACACATTCAATTTGACGGACTAGAACTATAAAGTAATATAATTATAACTAAAGTTATAAATATCAAAACTAACTTGTAGGATTATCGATTTTAGAACTAATTTTTTTTATGAAAATGTTTTTATACTGAGAAATTTTTTTTCTTTGAAACAATACTCATTTATTATAGTTTTCAACACGCGTGCTGCGCCATATTTCACAACTCGACGGCTGAATAGAATATTATTAAACCGAAACCCGTCTGACGTAATGATAACAAGATAGTCTGGAAAATCTGGATTTATTGTCACAATTATTCGTACCGTACACGAAACAGCTGACGAGGGATCCAAAGACACCTGCAAAGTTCAGTCTTCTGCTGTGTTTCGCAATATATGATCGTCTACGACGTGCAATTTTATTATTATTATTAGGTGAGTGCTAATTCAAAGGAGAAAAGCTAGGTATAAGTAGGTTTTCCTTATTCAATATTTCATGGATATTAGAGTTTTTTAATGTTATATTATTATTAATATATTATAACAATCGCCGGCAAATCGAATTTAAAAAAAAATAATAATATTATGCTCCGGCTCAAAAGTATTTCGTTGGTTAGTATTAGGCACGCAGAATGTTTATTAATTATAAGTATCACAAACAATATTGATTGAACGGAAATTAACTCGTTCGTCATTTAATCGTAGGTATAGGTTACCTATATTGTCGTCCGCAGCCCAACAGTCACTGCAGGTGTACACTATCGTTAGTTGGGAAATGAAAGGGCAAAACTCACGTGAATTATTACTATAAGTATACTACTTAGTACTTATATACCTATATTGCACAATACAGTTTCATAAGTCGTATTGCATTACTGTCCATGGCAGTGCCTCAATATTACTATTTCGAAGACTCCAGTGCAAACATCTTATTTTGAGACCCTTTTGCCACGTAGGCATGAATGGAGTATGTAGCTTAAAATCCACGATTAATGAAAATTGGCCTTCTAAGAAGTGTGAGGACCAGATGACAAAAGAATCATCTGGATAAAGACAAAGATAACAACACCATTTCTTTTTTATCTAAGAACCAGATAATCGAATTAAATCCATCTTACTAAAAGAAAAAAATATAAAATATTGTATCCAAATAAATTACAGATAATTATAAATTATATTAGGTATTAAAATTAAAAATTAATGTTTAAAACAAAACGTTGCTTCATTGTGCCTGTTTAACACGGTTGTTTTTTTCTGAATTTATTACATGTCTGTCTATAACCAAACATTAACTTCGAAAAACTATGAAATTAAGAACGACCGAGGGAATAACAAATAGGTATAAATAAAAAATTGATATTTAGGTATTAAAAAGAAAAATAACAATAATAATAATATAAAGAAATACGTGGTCTCTCTTTACAGTGTGTCATTGTAAGTTGCGTAGTCGTAGTGCATGATATAGTGTGTGTAATTTATTATTATAAATAAATTATATAAGATTATAAAATAGGACTTGAGTGGCTTTTTATTTGGACATAACTGAGTTTATAATGTTTATATGAAAAATGTTTTACTCTTGAAAACTTTATTTTTATTCATTTCGTTATTACATACCCATATAGGTACTAACGAATCGTATTGTATCGCGATGGACGGAAATGCACATGTCCTGTGCGTTGTGACTTGTGATCATGGTTTTTTTTTTACCGAAATTATTCATTAAGTATGGCAGAGGGACACACAGTTGTGTATATGGCACAGACTTGCAAAAATTCTGTTTACGTCTCAATAATAATAATTTATTCATCTGAACAAAACATACAGAACCCTAATTTCTAATAACTGATGAAAATAATATACTTAAATTAAATCTAACAAGTCAATAAACAAAACAAAATAGATATAAAAGACAAATATACAATATGCATAGTAGGTAGGTATGTGAAAAATAAAACAACACTAAATTATTTGTAATTATAAATACAAGTGATAGAAGACAATATTACAACGGTAAGACGGTACAAATAATAATATAGTGTGTCAACAATTTAATTTACGCTTAGTCGTGATATTTTAGTGATCAGAAATGGACATTTAAGTCAGGATTATTATGATATAGCTTTAGATAAGGGTGATTTTTCTGCGAAACTAGAATTATGAGTTGGGACGTAGAAAAATGAGAGAGATCTATGACAACGAAAAGAGACTTTAAGCTGCATAGTATTATCATGATCTTAAAAATACGGAGACTTAATGTGGCCATCGTGAGCCAAAATGTTTAAAATTAAAAAAAAAAAAAATCCATAATAATAAGTAAACTTTGGTTTTTGTTAATAAGACTCGAGTTGCAGGTCACTCCTTGTATATGATATAGGAATGGTAATATATTCTTCGCTTAGCGACGATTGACTAAGGTGAGAAAGTCCATTCGTCGTTAAGTTAATTCCATTTAGTTATAAGTATATAATATTTTATAGGGTCGAAATTAAAAAACTTAATGAAATATTCTTATTATTACCTCAATAACCGTCGACCAAGTGACTGTAAGAAAAAAAATGCGTAAGTACTGAAATTTGTACTAGAACCTACAAGGAAATAATATACGTGTTGTTTTGAGATTGAAGTACCTATTATAAGCTATATTCGAGGCTTACCGTACGCTCAGACGGCTGGTGCAGCATTGTTCGAAATCAACGTCTATAAGTTGTACTTATAAGAAGCAAAGAATCAGGTTTTGTAAGACGCCCGGTGTTAAGAATTCTTGTTTTAAATACTGTTTTTAATTTATTTATAAACATTTTTACCGTACGATATTTTTTATAGTAATTATAAGTACAGCTACGGATTTCAACATCGACGCATCGTTAAAAATGATCGGTATCACACTTCTCAGCATATAAGTGAACCGACAGACATAATTATTACACTGCGTTCAACGTATTCAATTTTGCGTTAAGACTTTTATTTATATTTTTTCTTTACTAATAATTTGAATTTTACCCGTCTCTTAAAAATAACTGCATCAAAAAAATCCATACAATTTGATAGTTTTAATATTTCAAAAACCCTGAATCAACAAACAAATTAGCCATTATCGTCATCATCATAACTATTATTACTATAAACATCGCATATAGGTACATACTTACAACATTATAACTATTATTACTATCTATCAATGTTATAAATACTTCTTATATCATTATTACCATTATCACCATTATTACTATTATCATTAACAAAATGTGAAAAATAAATTGTTATTGTAGTAGCACCAAACGTGCTAAAACATTTTTCTGAAAAAAAAAAATATATATATTATATATATTTCAAAGGAAATATTAACTATAAATTTGGTATTTTAATATTTTAAAGAAAAAATTAACTATAAATTTATTATTTTATTTATACTAAAGTGTAAATTTATGATTTATTATAAAAATGTATTATTTTATTTATACTAAAATGTAAAATGTGCAGTAGGTGCTAAAATCAATGACCATTTAACTTTTATCAAATTTATTGGGTTATTTAGAAAATAATAATGTTTTACTTGGTTTTAATAAGCTGTTATTGATTTTAAGTATGAAACATATATGTTTATAATATGTTGGTATTCAGGTTTGATATCTATCCACAAAAAAGTTGCCATGGTTACTTAATCAAATGTTGCCTTTTTTTTAACAAACATATTACTATTATGTCTTTCTACAACTTGGTTGTTGTGGTTACCTTATATAAAATATTGGGTTTTACACGATTGACGGGTACAATTTATAATAAATTACCAAAATGGTTAAAATGTTTAAACTATTTATTCAAACACATAGGAAAAATAATTATTTTTATGAACTAAAAATCACAATATTATTATGGAAATTGACAAATCGTATTAAAAAAATTATATTAATTTCCCCATAAAAATTACGGGGAATCTATCACGCTCAAGAGTATGAATAGTTGTTTTTTCTTTGTATTTACTTACAATACATAATATACTAAAGTTATGATGAAACTACATAAATTAAATATAACATATTTTAAACATGGTTAAGACATGATTACACGACACACATAATAATATGTATTACATTAGTTATTCATCGTAATATATTATTTTATAAACGATATAATAGTACACTAAGTATAGAAACCTGCAGTATAGGCACAATAGTTAGGTATCTACGCCGTACTTCCAAAACAACATTAATGATGAAAGTAAATTCCAAACTTCATCACTCATAATATATTACAGATTGTTCTTGTTGATAAATATGATAAAACTTTTTGTTTGAGAAGTAAGACACAATTTGTTTGTACTCCACATATCAAAACATAATACAAAGTTTTTAAGGAAGTATTGGAATCGAAATATACCTGACTATCTATCATTGTTTTCTCTGTGTTCTAAAAGTACGTTGTATTTTGTACAAAACACAATATTATATAGAGTAAAACATAAACGAAAATTATTTAAAATGTATATTTTACATGCATAAAATGACCTCTAGCGCGCTATAATATTAATCACTATAGCCTATGGTATACAACTTGGGACTTTTATTGATGCCCTAAAATAATAATTCCATAATAAAAAAAAATCGACTTTGTAGAATATACGACAGCTTGTCTGTTAATAATATTATTCCACACCTCAAAACATGTAATATTGTTGATAAGTCTCAGAATTGATATAATAATCAAATAATCTCGTTTTTTAAACAAAATTTATTCCAATAAGAGTTTTAAAAGTCGACTTTTATTTTTAAGTTTGACATTGAAACCCAGATGAATAAACCATCAAACTGACCTGAATTAAGACCCTCGTAATCGAAAAACCTGTCGTTTATTTTAACTCGTGTAAATACAATCAGATTCAGTGCGTGACACATAGAAAAATATAGGTTAAACCTTTTTTAGGGTAGGTATAGTTGTAACTGTGTTAAAATAGAACCACTAAGGTATTTTTTTTTTTGTCGTTTAATTTGGTGTTTTATATTTTATATCGTTTTTTATTATTTATGGTGTGTGAATAACAAGGCGGCGACGAGTCATTTTAATATATTAATATTGTAATGCTGCAGTACATTTTTTTCCCTCACTATTCTTCCTTCCCCTCTTTGTTCATTTACAATACAAATCAGTATTGTTTTGCACTTGAACGTCGTCGTCGTCGTCGATATTTGTTACTCGAACTATATATCCGTAATATCCGAAGTATAACAATACCTAACGGTATACCACTCGGGCACTGGTATACAGACCTTGTTCGGGCCGGTGCTAAGTCTTCGGGCCGACCGACAGACCGTAAACAGAGTAAAATAAAACAACAATACGGTACTGTATGTTATATAAACTCAGCGAAGAACGACGAAAATTAATCCCGAAATGAAAACATCCGTTAAAATCAAAAATACACTTGAATATAACTCGTGTTCACTGCCAAGGTATCAGGTATCCGGTTTGATTTAAATGTAGTTGTATAGATACGCGTTGTCAACAACAACAACGGTCTGTAGTTGTAGTAGAATATTAAAAGTAGAAGAAGTAATAGAAGTAGTAGAACTTGGCAGTGGCGTCATTTGAAGGGATACACGGCGCATGCCCGATTGTAAAAGCAGTTTAATTGTTGGTAAAATAATATAACTATAATTTTTATAACATTGTGTGAGCACTAGAAAACTATTGTCTCGATAATAGTTAATATCTATAGTTTTCTAGTTCAAATATATAGACGCTGATATAGCTATTATAAAAACATATAATATTGTCAGACGGTATTTGTATCGAGATAGTTGTTGGATAGTTGCGGGAGAACTGGAAGGCATCAGTTGTAAACTTGTAAGGCAGTATACGATACAAATAATGGACATCAGGAAAAAGAAGAAATGGCAGGGCCGAAGGAACCGCACCTAGGTCAACCATAAGATTATATTGTATAGGTACGTACACCAAAGAGGAAAATGACCATAAGCCGTGAATAATTAATAATTTTAATATTATTATTTACTATTATAGTTGTAAACCAAAAACTGTAGGCACCTAAACTAAACTCACTGTTATTGTAAATATTGCAAAATTGTCATAATATGTAAATAAACGATGGCGGCCGGTGGTAAAGAAATAGGCAGTCCTCCCCGGGTCGAGGATAGCAAAAAAATGTACTTAGTAGTGGCAATACTTAAAGTAGACTGGAGTAGTAGTAGTAGGTAAAATAAGAGTGTATTTTGTTTGCCAAAAATAATTATATTTCAAAACTAAAAACGTTTTACCACCGTCGATCAACCTTCATTTTCGATTATAACGTTTTGGCCGTGGTAAATCGGCGAGGAGCGAATACATTAACTAAACGGCTTTTACGCCATAACGTATTTTTGACAGCGGTTCGAAGACGTGTCAAAATTGAGTTCGTCTTTAGTAAAACCACGTTCGCTTAAATATTTAATGTCCAACATAACACGGCGGCATCAACTGAGGGCGAAGAAAAATCATTAAATATGTATAATAATAATAATAGTACATTTAATATTACGATCCTGCGCACAATAATTATTGTAATAATATAAGCAATAACACTATACTGCGACGAATAATAATAATAATAATAATTGTTATTGTTATGTTACTATTTAACTAGTCATCACCCCGTATTATAGGGGTGACTGGTTGAGAGCGTGAGAGTAAAACGTTGAATCGTTGAACGTTGCAAATTACAACAATGATATTATAATATACAATTTTATTGGTCGTAAGCACGCACATAACTTCTCGAACATTATATATTTATGTAATATGAAGATCGAAATGAAATATTCTCGACGAATCGTCATAGTATATCAGGAGTGGACAATTTGCGAATCTCGTTTTATTATAACAAAAAAAATGTACTTATTATTATTATGAATTTAATTTTTTTTTTTAATTATAAAATGTATTTACAAGCATTTTGGCTCTTAAAATATCATCGCATTTATTCATGTGCCTCACCAACATATTCATGTTGGCCACCTATGTAATATATTATTATTGTTATTATGTTATAAAATTTCGTGTATAATATCATATCCTCTGTAAATAAAATAACAGCCATCTCAGGACCTTTGGAAAAGACACAAATACCTAGGACCTGGTTAAACAAACACTGGCTGGGTATTATAAAAAATATTATTACAAGTATTTTAACGGATGTCCATTAACTAATAAACTATAATATTAAATCGTATGTTCAATGTTTTTGATTTTTCTCATTGCGGGCCCAAACACTCATCGCGTCATCGATGGCCAATGCCTCCAACGATTGATTGTAGAAAGCGAAATTAAACTATAATTCAGGGAAAACAATTACAATTTTTAAACGTAATTAAAACAAAAAACGGTAAAAAAAAAAAAAAAACAAAAAATAACGATTAAAAAATATATATCATATATCATTAAACAAAACGAAACGCTTAAAGTTACATCAAGCAAAAAATAACACAAACCGAAATAATTTTAAATTCATTTACTTAAAAGTTTTATTTACTTAAAAGTTATAATATTGGTTTCGTAAAAATATTTTTATTCCACTCGATTTATTTCATCTTAGCAACCGCAATCCAAGAATTTGTTAAATTCCGCATCCGAGCCATTCCCCGCATTTGATATTATTAACGGTATAACGATAAACTAATACAAAATGTGTATAACGTTTCAATTTTAAATAACGATAAACGCAAAAGTTGTGAAACGTTTTAATTCTGAACAACGATAAACGCACAATAATTTCTATAAGTTGTATTTCTAAATTTTGGAAAGATTGTGTAACTACGTTTAATAATTATTATTATATAACGAAAAACGAAAATTTTTTTTCAAACGCAAGCTCTGTTAAAATAATTTCGACAACCACCCATGTCACGTTTGCATGTCACGTTTGCGTAAAATGAATTGCAGGGTGATTGTAAATTGCGCCCACGGTAAATTGAAACCGGCATTTTTTGGTTTCTAAAATACTGTTGATATATTATAATATTATTATTATGTATTTGTGGAAGAAATAAACATAAATATTAAATATTTTTTTATTATTACTAAGAAAATATTGGGGAGGGGGGTCGGTGCTCGCAATATAGAGGGTGCAGGCTGTGCCAGTGGTGATTTCACATTTTCACAACATGCAGGGAATTATACGCCGAATATAATACGCGTGATGCACCGCAGTTTTGCCATCATCCCCCTAGCCGGCGTACGATGAAATAGTAATACTAATAATAGTATATTATTAAACCTAAGACAGTTAACTCTTGACTCCGCCTCTTAAAACCACTCTTGAAGTCCAAATTATCTCCATCCAATAAACTCGCCATCATAATAATATACAAATCGAAAATTCGACCAGTATGGACATAATATATAATATAATATCATATGGTATACTGAAGTTATGCGGTTCTGCAAAACCGTCTAACCCTGAAACGCTTCAGGCATTTCAATCTATTCGCTTACGACCATTAATAACACTCTCTCCTTGGTATTTCACAAACGAAAATCTTCCCAAAGACCTAAATATGCCTACCATTAATCAATTAGCAAAGTCCAATATTACTCTTAGTTTCATACCAATTTTTAAGCTCTCATATTATAGTAATCCTTTAATTAAACACAATTATTATCCTCCATCTCACTTCCCGGTAACGTATACAGAGAAGACTTGGAAAACGGTGGCCTGGACATCTACAAAAAAACAAATAAAGAAAAAATGAATACCTAGAAAGTACCAGGTCGCGGGTGGAATTGCTGAGTGGCTGCCCATAAAATATGCTAATCTTCATCGTTATCTACCGCGGTATTATATTATTATATATTATGTTACCATCTAATTTACTCATTGTACATCGTAACTGTATGGATCGTAAATATATTTTAAACAAATCTTTAAAAAATAATCTTTCAAAATAAATCTTATACCTACCCCCTCGAGGTCCACGATAATATACAATATCGAAACGGTAAGACGCTCGTCAATAATCTCGTTACCTGCTGCACGCGCGCACCGACGAAACGATTCCGAATATTATGTTACCGGACGTGCGGTATGCCCGGTATACGATATGACGTACTATACCAGTAAATATAATACATAATATAATAACAAAGCGCCGTTTTCGGTTTCGGAGCTAACAAAAATATCAAATATAATATTACCGTGCTGGTCTCGGTGTCTTGACGATACTATTATATCGGTAGCGTATATATTGTGTGACAGACGCAAATATTGACAACAAACCGATCGTTTATAGTATAATATATAGTTAAGAGCATCCAATAATAATAATTACTATAATAGTATATAGTAAATAGTGTCCATCCGAAATACAGTGTATTATTTTATTATAGTCAGTATTTATTTTTATTTTTATTTTATTTTTTATTAAAGTGTTGTTAATATCAAATATTAATAAATATTGTTATGTTAGTGAGTAGTCATTGCTTGATCGGGTGAATCAGTGTAACGATATTATTATCAGAGCTTCTGGCGAAAACATCAAAAGTCAAAATATTTACGTATTTTTATTCTCGAATTTAAATCCACAGACGTAATACAATTATTATAATGTTATATTTTACGCCGGGTACGACGATGAAATCGAACAGTGATTTAATCTGAATTCGCCTACCTACCTATATATTTATATATGTATATAAAAACACGGGTACATAATAATATATTATACGAATGCGATATTTTATCGTGTATATATTTGCCCTCGAGAGTGCACTGCTGCGGCCATAACACTGTAAAATTGCATGTTTCCATATCATTGCTGTAATATTATGCAAAACGTATAAAATACGACGTATGGTTATATTATACATGTAGGTACATTGTAATTTTACGGTTAAAAATGACTCATTTTGAATAAATGTTATTTTTTATTTATGTATATACATAATATTATAATAGTCACACTGGCGAGTTTCACAGTGTTAGAAGAACTACTCGAGTGCTGCTGTTCCATATAGTATAAAATATTATATTAGTATATTATACATTTCCACAAAAACAAGTATTTAATTCATTTCATTATTTCGCGCATGAGTCATACCACAATGATTAAAGGTGTTTTTCTTTTTACTCGTATTATGTATTATTTTTTATTTTCTATAACCTATAGTTAATATTATGTAACTATTATTTTAGATTCTGAGCGGAGCCGGAGCAAAGATTTTATTGATTTTACATTGACGTGTGCTTTTATTTTCTGTTTGATTTTCACCATTATTATCTTTTCTGACGGAAAAGTGAATGTAGTTGTTACTTTTTAAACGGCATTTCTGAAAATGTTCAATCGTTTTTAAAAGCGTCGGAAAGAAACAAAAAAAATTAAGGAAACACATGACATTTTCACCAAATGTTTATAAAAACATTTTCTATACACAATACAATTTTCAAAATATTTTGACTCTTTTTAAGCTATTTATAGGCACAAGAAATGTTCGGTTTTTTTTTTTATAATCTTCGATTGGTCAAAAAGCTTGAATACAAGGTTCCTTTGAGACGTTATAGTAGCAGTTCAAAAATATTACAAATACACAAACACACCTTTTTATAAGAATTTAAAGTTCAAATTTGACAAAAAAATTAATCAAAATATCCTACATTTTAATAGCAATAGTATCATAAAATGCGCTTATAGTTATGTAGGCTGACAGCGATTATCTTTGCTAAGAATCGTATTTCGAGTACAACGATTTTATACCATTGAAATTAAAATTTAACACATCCATTTCAGTGACCCCACTCGACACCCACTGAATACAGCAGAGCGGTACCCACTTGCCGACCTTTTTTTATTTATTATTGTATAATATAGGTAGTAGAGGCGACAATACTACCGCGATGAAAAAAAAAATCATTGTTGACGAAGATTTGTTTTAAAACAAAGTGTCAAATGTATATTACAATAAAGTACATTACCTACATAATAATATAAACGTACTATATATGACGTATTTCGGGTCGGCGTTCTGTGCCAATTTATTTAAATGGACCGGAAAACGATTTAAACAATTGAAACAAAAATAACCACCTACCAAATCCAGGTTATCTAGTCGGTTGTTCAAAGAAGGGTAATTTAAATATACAAATAATTCAAATTCTGGTTACAATTCTATCAGAGCGTGTGAGGGCCGTTTGCACGATAAAGAGTTTAAGTATATTATTCGCAATAATTAACCACTCGGCGCTCAGCGTAGTGCGAATGCTAAAAAGTTATCAACTGCAGACACGACCGCGACGGTGCAAGTCGTAACAGGTTTATATTAATAAATTAATAAACTTCACGATAATCATATCATAATAATGATATTATTATATTCTCCACTTTTCCGAGCAACCAGAGCACAAGTGCTTACCTATAATATATAACTAAGTCGCTGCATATTTTATATTTTTATCATTAGATATTATTATATTATATATATACGACGATAATACGGCGGTGGCGGAGAGACTAAAAACAAAACGCGGAGACTTAAACGTTTTTGTGAAGGCTCGCCGAAAAGGAATAAAACGCAAAACTATAAAAAAAAATTAATAATAATAATAATAAGTATCATGCGAACGGGAGATAGTATAGGTAGGTAATATAACACTGCAAACAATTTCATCGAAGCTTCGGCGACGTCTGCTCGTAATCGATACTCTCGATAATATAAGCGGAGATTCGCGAAAACCGCGTGTTCGCTTCGCAAGGCTTAAGCGCACGCAGGTGAAAACAATAATAATAATAATAAATATAATATAATATCGTCGCGGTCACGGGGCGGAGGGCTGGGAAGTTGTGCAATATTATTCACATGTAATTTACAGGGCGATTCGCCAAGTATGCTCACCACATTCGTATTTTTAAATTCAAAGTCTGATTTTTTAGAATTTTCAAATATACTCAAAGACAGTGTTTTTAAATTATTGATATTTTTTGTACTATAGTTACTCAAGGAGTGTCCTGTATGGAGGAACAAACTTCTGTTTTTCGAACCTGGCCCTTTTACACTGTAAATTGTTTAGCGGACAATTGTTCCGAACATTTTGATGTATACCTAATTTAAAATTCAAAGGAGTAAGTTCTTTAACTTTGTGTATTAAAAATATTAGGTCCACGATGATTGTTTTGGAAGATTTGTGAGCAATGGCGATATTTGGACAACTAATAATTTTTAAAAATCACAATCTGAATAAACGTATTATTAAAACTAAAAATGGTCGTGAGCATGCTCGGTGAATCACCCCGTATACCTAACCTAACCTAACCTAACCTACTTGCTATATTATGCCTTACACGAAAAGAGTTACACGCTCGGACCGGGCTCTCTCTTACCCGTACCATGGTACCCAGAGTATTATTATACCTTGGTATTGGTCGTCGGCTGTCGTTCACGCACCGTTTGGTGCACAGACACATATAGGTGTGTGTGTGCGTGTGCGAATGAAATACACGATGTGATATCGTCGATATCCATCACAGCGTATTATATCATTATATATATATATCATACCTACTGCAATTATTTTACCGCATAGGCGTTCGATTGTAATAGGTATGTATACATGTACCTATATATTATATAATAATGTTATAGGTATATGAGAGTATTGTGAATAATATTATAATAATATCATGTCGTCCGGTCAGGCGATCATCAGTGGCCATATTATAATAATACCATATTTTTACAGCAAAAATAATAGCAATAAAATTATATTATCTTGCGTGCGTGCGTGCGAGAGTGTGCAAACTAGGAAAACGCATATTATTATTATTATTATTATTTATTGTGACCCAATTCGCGGTCGAAATAATAATAACAGTGGTCGAGTACGCGCGCGGTCTCACAAGTACCACCTTCGTATATTCGCGCGACGTTTGCGCATCCTTGACCGTCCGAAATGGTTTCCATATTACTATTATACAATACCGACGACGGTTTATAATTATTATTATAATAAAACGCGTAATATTAATATATGTTTATGATATCGTGTACGACACGAAAAAAGAATAAACAAACGTTTACAGAGTGTACGAAAATGCGCGATATTGATAATTAATCGGGATGTATGACGCGTCGTATACCAGCAGGGGTCGCCGACCTTTTTGACGTCAAGGGCCAAAAAATAAATATACATTTTTCACGGGCCACGATTTATAATATATACCCGAAATAAAAATGTACAGTCGTAGGTATACATAAAATACCCATTGTATTTAAGTTCATAACTGCAGTTATGTACCTATATATTAATTCGACAACGTATATAGGTATCAAACAATACGTTTTAATCCTCAGTTTCCAGTGCATATACCATATATCTATTGGTTCATGGTTTTTGTACACAATAATGTCTATTTTTGTATACAAATTATAAATTGCATTCGCGGGCCACATAAAATTGCTACGAGTTGCACCAATCCCCCGTGTATGGTATTAAGAGAGTGACAGCGTGGTTACCTCCAAGGGGAGGGTTGCACTGCAAGGGCTATATTTACGGCACAGATGGGCTTTTTTTTGTTTACGTACAACCGACCGAATAGATTTGGATTCGACGGATAAAATAAATTTGGAATTCGCACAATCGCACCGCATCCCAAGAGTATACAGAATAATATAGAATTTAGATTATTATATTATAATTTTATTGAATATAGCAATATGTTATATTAAAAATAATAAGTTTTCCATCCATAATAACATAATATTATATAGGGATATACACTAATCACTTGATAGTAGTAATTAAATAGTAAGTAATTTTTGATTCATTCCCTTCATTTGTAAGTTCAAAGTTTTCAAGTTATCGCTGGACATGTTTTGGGCGGCAACCCCTCCATGTCAACCAAATCGCTCAGAATGAATTGATAGTTGTTCCTCTTAATTCGTAAGTAATTTAAAGTTAATTCCCGGAATTTGTAAGCTCAAAGTTTCAAAGTTATCGCTGGACATGTTATGGGCGGCAGCCCCTCCATGTCAACCAAATCGCTCCGAATAAATTGTAAGTTGTCCCTCTTAATTTGTAAGTAATACATAAAGGTAGTGTTTCCTGAAAGGCACTACAGTAAAATAATATTGATTGCGAGATTACGAGTTTGTATAGTTCTTTATCATTAAATATTAGTATCATCAATATATCTAATTGTTACATTTATGTTAACACAAGTAAATTAAGTACCTAGTATTAATTATTTTAAAATCAATCTATATTTTGCATAGGTCAAATGTATTTAATAAATTTAGAATCATTAAAATCTGTGTCTTTTTATGCTTTGGTGTGCCTTCTACCTATTAGTCATACTATTATGAATTTGTTGTAGTGTAATTAATAATAAGTAATAACCGTGTGAGGATGACTCTGTACCCATAAATTATTTTACTATCAAAAAATGTCAAGTGTCCAGCCCCCCCCCTCCACAATTTAAATAATTAGTAAGTTATGCATAGGCATGCCTTTTCATTGTTAATATTTTTGACTTTTCAAGTACCTACATATTGTAGTATATTATAATTACACGCTTTTACTTTAATAATTGTAATAATTAAAATTAAAAACGTTACCAGTTTGAAGCACCTTCTATTCATTTAAATCTAATGTGTAGATGATAATAATAATTTAACACTATGTATATTATAGTTTTTAATATAATTTTGCCATATTTTATTAAATTTGTTTGCAGTTATTTTTAAGAAAATATATTTGTATGTGATTTGGCTTAATGTTTTTTTTTTTCGATTTTGACCTAAGATATTAATTTAATCTTTGGATATTTTATTTTTAAAGGTAGATACTATTTTGGTTACTTTCGGGATTTTGTCTGTATTTTAGTATTATATTATTACATGCAACTTTTCGATATAATGTTATGTTCAAATCCCGATTCTTTGTGGAATCGGTTAAAGTAATTTTGACAACTTAAAAAATCGAAAGTTCTGCTAAGGAGAATTGAAAAGTAAATATTTAACTAAATGTGTTCTTGACAGGTGTCCAATCTACAACAGGCTAAAGTTCGGCTCATCGATACAATATGATATTATACATATTATAAACTATTGGACAAACACAAGTATAAAAGAAAAAAAAGTTCATTAATATTTTATTACGACCACATAATGGATAACACGAATTTTCTACTATCCAGTTTGAAGGACTAAACCAACATTTGCAAATGCGTAGTTATGTATTATAATTTCGAATGGTGAATAATTAATATTTAATACGTTCAGAAATGTTGTATGGTCTGTTTACAAAAAAAAAAAATAATAATAATAAAAATAATTCAAAACCAAAATATTATTTCTGTGTGACACGATCGTTAGCGTTTCCACGTCGTCTGTTTACTCGTTTACGCTTTCACGCAATAACGATAAAATAATAATATTGAAAAAACAAAAACGTATATGACTTCAGTCTTACATTACATAGCTGTAGCGAAGCAATTTGTCAATAAACCTGGTATTAAAAATAATGGACTGCGATCGGGGTCGGCACGAGAAAAATCTGATGGAGTGGTGTCATACCAAAACCGACGACTCCAAACACCATATTATATTTATCGACGAGAAAAAAATTAATGACCAGAGCAATATGTGTATAATATGTTATAAATATATAATAAGTAATAATAATAAGTCATGATTAGAGAAACAATATAAAAAAGTTCGGCTCATCTGGGTACCGCTCTTTTGTACAATAAATGTCGAATGTTGTAATGGGTCACTGTTGTAATAGATGTATTCAATTTGAATTTAATGATATCAAATCGTTGTTTACGAAAAACGATCCTGAGCGAAGCCCAGGTCTGTAAGCTTATATTGCTCAGTATATTTTATGATAATTTTATTGATTTTAAAGTAATTAATTTTACTATTAGTGGATTGAATTTTTTTTTTTATTTATTTAAACATTATCTAATTTTGTCAAACTTAAAATGTCTATAAAACAATTAATGTTAATATTATATTCCTTTGGTTTTTTAGTTACACTGCTGTTAATTACTTAAATTCAATAAACTCGCAGTAGTATGTCTTACGAATGGTACAGTACATTATATTTAAGTGAATAACGATAGGTTTGTTAAATAATATTATTAATAGATAACTATCGTTATTCACGAAGTACTATTTCTACAAGTTATAACTACGCTGTAAACATATATAAATAATATAATATAATATATACTAGTGTTTATTTATTATTTATTTACATTAAAGTTTTCAATGTGGCAATAAATTTTGCCCGATCGGCACAAGGTCGTTTACGATTTAAATTTTGTTATTATTAGTTATTACTATCAATAATATTTACAACGGATTAGTGAACGGCTACCTCAATTATACGCGTGTGTATCATGCATATGCAATGTATACATGTTATGTTTACTAATATAATTTAATATTATGTATATTATATAGAACACGGAAATATAAAAAAATGCATTGGTGGCCGTCGATGTGGTGCAGAATCTCGCGATGCCTCACCAAAGACTACAATATAATATATTGTATAATTAACATGCTCGAAAGGAGAAAAACGAGTTGGGGGTTTGTTAACCGATACAACTTAATATACAGAATAATTTTTTAACCGTGTTCATCCCCCTCCCCCCATTTTTCTATTCAATAGCTAATTATTTATTCAAATTCTGATTTGTAGAATTTTTAAGTATCTATAGGTATAAATACATATTAAGACCATATTTTCAGATTCCTGATTTTTTAGTACCATTAAAAAAGAGGGACCTGTAGTGATACAAACTTTTATTTTTCAAACGAGAACCCTAATTTTTTACTGTAAATTATTTTGTGGATGATTTTCTTGAAAAATTGAATGGTGTTAATTTCAGGTGAGTAAACCTAACCTAACCTATAACCCTGGTTTTACAAAAATATCAACTTTTTGTAATATTATATGTTGTACTTTGACTATTTTAAGTTATTGATGTTTATAGATCAATAGTAAATATTATTAACATTTTCATCTGAGCTCCATATTTTCTTAACCTATTAACATAGATGTATTGTCCTGAGTATACAGAGTTATATAACACAAAAGCTACTCGTTATAACTATTGTGATCTAGATACATCAGAATTCTCTCTCAAAAAAATATCTGTTCAATATTTTAAAGTGAACTAAGAGAGGTTTCTATTTGAAAAGCAGAAGTTTGTATTGTCACAGGATCATATTTAAGTATAATGGCACAAAAAATGTAGAGAATTCAAAAATATGGTCTTCAAGTGTAATTAAAAAAAAAAAACGTAATTTTAATGTACGCATAATTTAAGCATACAAATAGGGTGCTTAAATATCTCCTTGTACCTATCTCATCCTATAGGTACACGCTGGAGTATATTTTTCTGTTCGGCGATTTGAATAACCCTTAAAGTAAGTTACAATCACTGCCGGGTTCAGAGTATCTATATATAGGTGCCCCCATATTTCAAAATATCAATCTTTATTAGAATTTTAAATTTATTTTTGCTTTAATTCATGTCAATATCCAGCCGTTTGCAATGCCCAACTGACTAGTTAAAAAGTTCAATTTTTTTAACTTTTTAACTTAACTAGTTTAATTGGCAGTTAAAATAGTTTAGCTCTTCACAGTTAATTTAAAAATGATGTATCAAATTAAACAGTTTTGAAGTTTTTCGTTAACACGTAAATATAAATAAAAAAATAAAAACAATCCGAATAATAATGATAAGAATTGTAACTATAAAGATAAATGAATATGATAGTGAGTGGTCCCTCGATGTACAATGTCATAGTATTTTTGAAACACTTCGGCGCCACTGCTGTACATTATGATAAAAAATTCAATAAAACGTATTATTATAATTTAGGAAACTAGATATTTCTCAAGAATGCAGTCCCTCTTTGTGTGATCTACATACTAATATTAAAAAAGAGTAGATTAACTATTTTCAAACTGAGTTAAGTTAATATTCTTTCCCTAATTAACTTTTAACTTATCGAGTGAAATTAATGATTATTATTAACTGTTAACTTTTAACTTATCGATCTATAGTGTTCTCTTAACTCGAGTAAATTATTTTCATTGATGCCATTTTCAACCTTTGGCCGTTGGTATAATCTCATACTGTGGAATCCACGATATTGTTTTAGATATAATATAATTGAAAATATAGGTGCCCAAAATAGTACATTATATTATGCTCGTAATGGTAAGCTCGCTTATCCGTGACTTTAATGTTATTGACATGGCTATACAACACGGAGAGAACGAACAAACGTAATACGACCGACCGTGCCACTCGTCGAGGGTAGAGAGCATCTGGCCGAGTAGTCCTATGTGAAACTCAGTCATATCGTTACTACGACTTCGAAGCGAAGCCATTCGCGACGAAAAAAAAACCGTTCTGGCGCAAAACCGACACAAAATATAGTATGACCGATGACGGACGTCGATTTCTGGTCGGACTTCGTTTTTTTTTTTTTTATCAACGAGATTATAACAAGAACCAAAAAAATGTAGGTACATCTCGACCAATAATATTCTTATAAAATATAATCTTATATTTATATAGATCTATTTAGATATGATTATATCTTTTATTTTATATACAAAGTGATTTTTTTTACCATGCTCACCCTATTTGTATGCTTTAATTGTGCATATAATATATTCAAATCCTAATTTTTTTAAATTTTTGAACACATCACTTGAAGACATGAAGATCATTCGAATTCTCGAGATTTCTTGTGCCATATATTTTATGGAGTGTCCCGTGGTGATACGGACTTCTGTTTTTCATAATATCAGAAACCCCTTTTTCCTACAAATTTATTATCAAGCGGATAATTTTTCAGAAAACTTTGAAGTCTCAAAATCGAAATTCGAACTAATAGTTTTTGAGTTATTGAAATTTGTGCGCTAAGGATAATAATGGATTTATAAAATATGGGGAGGCTATGATAATTCTGAAGTTTCGAAGGTTAACCTCCTAAAACCCCAATAATATATTGTAAAATGTACAAATCATTTTAGATGTTTCTAAATCAAGAAACATTTGCATTTTACAATTCTCTGTATTTTGAATATTATATTTATGTGACCAAATAGATGTAACATACATTTTAAATTGACCTGTATATATATATATATATATATATATTAGAACACGGTTAAATTAATTTTAATAGCATTACGCCTCGAAAGTTGTTTAACTACAAAGTACTTAAAGGGACAGAGTAATAATAAAGACATTTTTTTTAGAGGGATCCTCTTCGCCAATATGACGTTTATTATAATTATGGACTTTGGACATTCTTTATTGTTGCCACCGTGGACAGTGACTGGTCTTATACTGACAAGCCCTTGACCACTCAAAAAGAGAGCAGCTGTTATAGTTTATTTCGGTTATAGGACTTGGCTGTGACGTTCCACTTCCACACCCACTTCTACGCCTACCGATATCTACAAAGTCCAGGAGTCCAGACTCCCTCCTGGCCTCCTCCCTAATTTTTAAAAAGAAATAGAAATTTTAGCTGTGAATATTGTATATGCACTTTATTATTATACTATAAATCATTTTATGTTTTCGTTAAAGCAATAATCACAAGAATAAAGAATTTTAGACTTAAAGATGTTAAATGTCCGGTGTCTACATATATTTTTTTAAAAATATAGACCCCCCCTGCCCAAATTTTTTTTTCTAGTTACTGCCTTGGATCGAACTTAATATTATTCATCACTATGGATGATGATAATATTATTAGATATTCCAGACAGCGCATGCGTATTCGTGAAATAGGTAATCGCTTTTTATTTATTTTTTTTTTTTTTAGTAGTTTTAAAAAAGACAAACCGAACCGACAATTCATTATTTGATTTGTATTGTTCCCGCTGAGCTTTATACTGTAAACGTAATTATTATTTTGTTGTTTTGTGTATATGTGTATTGTACATGCAGGTAGCAGCAGCAGGTACCTATATAAACATTACATTTTACATAATGACTGTGGACATGCCTAATTTCCCCTCGATCCGTAGATGTATATATACAAAAATAATATTAATGGCGTCATAGCTATGGCGGCATACCCGTGCAAACATATATAGTATATATTATGTTTATAGTGTATATATTATATACGATTTAAAGTGTATACACAGTTTTCGTGGTTTGACGTATATATAAAAATAAATCGTGTGCCTCAATGGTATAATATACGATTTACGTCTGTAATATAATAATACGGTTATAACGGAACATTTATAATTTCATAAATTGATTAAGCAAAAAACTTCTGTTATCGCGGTTACGCCGGGCATATTAATCATTGATATTCCCGGGCTCGGTGGATGGAATTAATCATGTCATTATATACTATTTTATCACGAGTGAATAGCTACACTCAGCGGTTTGTTATTTAGGTAATATATGGGTACTGAAATATTATAATACTGTGTACGAGTTTTTCACAAAACGATTTCACATGTAGTCCTAATTCGACCGAAATCGTTTAAAAACTAAAATAATAAGTCTCCAAATCCCAATATTAAAGTCGCTATTTCTAATTAAATTCCGTGGGTGTAGATGATTATGGTGAAACGAATTAATCCACGCACGACCAAAAAATATTTCTTTGACCTTCATATTTTGTTAAAATAATTAATTTATAGTCATATTTTTTAATCGACATTTCAGCACTAACATTTTTCGAAAAACCAAAACAACACTGAATAATGTCCTGAAACATAAGTCTTAAAAGTTTATTTCATGCTCATTATTGCACATTTGTACAGACACGCGACATAATTAATATTACAATAATAATTCGTTGAAACAATCTTAAAATATTTTCCTGTTACAGTCAAGTAATAAAGTCATTTAAAAATTTTAAAAAATATATTACAATTTATGATATATCATTATCTTCGAATCACCTATATTATAAAAATGCATTATTGTTAGTTACTAATTATTATATTTTTAGATTCTTTGTGGGACGATGAATGCATTTATTTTACAATAAAAACTACTTTTGAGAGGTCGAAATTAAAAATTCCAAATACTTTTCTTATTAATTGGGGATAACATAAAACAAAAATTAGGGAAAACTGCAATTTTTACTCAAAACTGGTTTTGTAGATAATAAATTATCGTAGATTCATGAAATTGTCATGATATTATTATAATAGCATCAAAATGTTTTGACTATGTTTGTGCTATTTATATAGGCATGAGAAATTTTCTCATTTTTTTTTTTCAATAATTGCCGATAAAAATGTTTTTGCTTTGTCGACAAGCTTGATAATTTAATACAAGGTACCTTATAAGTTGTTATTACTGAAAACAAATTTGAGCTTAAATCCATAATAGTATAGTATACGAGCGCTTGAAGTTATAATTTCAACGAAAATCGTGAAAATTTGCGAATTATTTTGTTGTTAAAAATGTATAAAGTGTTAATTTTTAATATCTAAAGTTTAGAATTTTAATAAGCTAAGTCATGACATTTTTATAAAAGGCGAGATAAGTTGTTCATACTGGAACCAAATAATTAAATATTAATATTTTAATACATACAATGTTTTTTTGGCTAACATTTTATCAATCTATTGACTAACAGTAAAACAAATTACTTATGACAAAATGAGTATTGAGTAGTGAGTAGTGAGTATTCTATATTGGTTGACTATAATATTATAAAGTATGCTTTTTAACATTTTTTCTGACGGGCTGTCTTCGCTCATAATCGTTTTTTGTATACAATGGTATACATCGTTGAATTTAAATTTAAGTGATTTAACACATCCTTTACAGTGGCCCACTCGAAATCTACCGAACAGCAGAACGGTACCCACTTATCCATCCTTATTTCACTCAAATATAATGTATTTTTGAGTTAAACGTTCATAGAAGATATTATACAGGTATAACGTCTTCACATTTAATAAAAAAACGTTCCGAAATCGACAAAACGAACGATAATATAAAATAATATTGTTAGTAAAAAATATAGAAAACTTAAAAAATAAAATAAAATATTAAGAAGTAAATTAACTTTCTGTAGGTACCTATATTTGTGGTTATATTAAACGGTTTCTTCAATATAATATTATATAATTATTAATAAGTAATAACAGGATACGTACTAGCTGCAACAATTTTTGGACTGTCAGACAACAATTATTATATTGTATGCGTGAAAAATTTGGTTTTTTCGTTCTTAAAAAGTTTGTAAGTCCCGCGTATTAGGTATATGACGTATTTTGTTCTCGCACATAACATTGATTATTTTTTACCTGACATATAAACTATCAAAAATGTGTCCATTATTATTTCAAGGCTGGAAAAGGCGTATATATAGAGGTACAATGGTTTTTATGCATAGAGACCATTTCGCGTGTCAGAGACGGTTTAGATGATCTATTAAAATAACTATTGTTTGACTTCAATATAATTTACTGCCATCGTTACCTCGTGGAACGCGATACGTGTCTGAAATACAAATCGGGTTTTGCATTTTCTACTATCATAGTATATCGTAGTGTTTTAAAATAAAAAATTCTATTTGTCTCACGACCGCGCTCCTATATAGGAGGTACGTGGTTGAATGGGTCTGCTGATTTACCCGGTTACGGTTTTAGTCAACAATCAATCAGATAAGTCAACAAGACACACGATGTTTCCGACCGTTTCCAGCAAACACCCCGTATACCTATATAATATTATATAATACTCAGACGTATTATTATTATTGGGCACTTAATTATAATGCGTGTTGTGTTAACCTACAATTACAGTTGAGTGTATACCTATCGTTTCTGTAAATTTTCGTCGCATACGACCTATGCGCGATTGTCGTCCATCATATGTTGGAAATTCGATCGGAACACCACGATTCGGGTCCGAGTCGAACAACAACAACAACTGTATAGTCGTTTAGTTTTGAACAGTTGAGTTGTTTGAGTATAGCGTATAGCGGATACTAGATACCATCGCGAAAGCAGTGTCAAGACTTATCCGGATAAATATTTAGTTGTCTTTTATCTTCTCCATAGGTATAGATAAGTAGTTGCGAGTTAATGCTAACTAATTGTCTAAGATAAAAAATGTGTCAATACAAATAATCATATTTTAATATTATAAATTCGTATAACATGTATACATTACAATATGATATAATAATATTTAACTTCACGAAGATTGTGTTCTTTGTCATTTAAATGAACACATTACATTTTTTTTAAATTTAACATAAATATTGTGTTTGAATCATATTCAAGCAGTACCTAAGGTGTACCTCGTTAAAAGTTAGATTTAAATATTATTTTAAAATAAACCTTATCTTTTTTATATCTAGATAAAAAAGTATTCATATTTTATATCTTTATCTAGATAAAAAGAAACTCATCTAATCCCAATATCGCGTGAAAGTCAACGCGATCGCCATGCCGCATATCGATGGAAATAATATTGTTTGCCTCTATATTAATAATTATTGGTTTCGTTTTCATTTTGCAATTTGTATTTTTCCACATTTTTTTTTTTTCGTTTCCGCGGTGTAGAAAGCGTCGAACCGGCGGATGCGGGTAAAACAAATCATTTCGCAATGATTGTTTTACGCGAGGTAATTAATTTCGAGTCATCGACTTTATAGTTTTTTTTGGTTTTTAGACCGATTTACATAATATTTCATACCCGCCGTCAATCGGTCACGAGCGGGTTTAACACATTATATTGTTTAGGTAGGTACCTACCTCTTATATACCACTTGTAATTTAATTAAAAATTATTGTTTGGCGAGATGTAATTTTCCGTTATTACGGAATTTCGGGAACGAAACGTTAATTTTTAAACAAAGCTCGCTCGCAAAATATAATTATTCGAGGCAATATAAGAATACCTACACGCGCGTTTGCGACGACCGTCTCGTTAAATTATGTAATGCCTACGTGAGCTCGCACGCACGCGCTCTCGTCGTATCGTAAAAACATAGGAAAAACGCTTTTAGTGACTATATTATAATATAATAGTGCCGACTTGGTTATAATAATATAACTTATACACATTTTTATTATAAGCGTTGTTATGAGTATTATTATCATAGCAGTACACACGCGTTGTCCCGGGCGATTTTTCGTTCGAAATTCAAACACAAATCAATAACAGCAGCAGGCGTCGTCGTTTGTGCCGTGCGCGCGTATTCGTTCTCTGCGGTGTACTACAATAGGTATATACGAGTAGATGATTTATTACAAAAAAAAATATTCTGATAATAATACTATTAAAAACTTTGCAGAGGACGAGTAACATAATAACATAGTACTTAATATAATATACTATAACGTGTTGTGTTTTTAATTGCACTCTGCAGCGATATGTATAGTATAGTTCAAACGAATGTTATAATATATTATAATATAATATCGTAATGTTATTAAATTACATTGTTCTTCATAATATAATATTATTATGAACAGTAGAACTTTGATTATCCGCGAAAGTCACGGCTTTTCGTCAAATGAAAATTGATAATTTCGTCAAAAAAATACCACAAATATATGTCAAATAATATACATATTATGTTCCTATCTAGGAATTTTTTTTTTTTTTTATTACATCAAAAATATTTGCACAAATGTATATTATATTGAACATTAAGTCGATTTATCTATATCCTGTAAGCTTATGCTTGTGTTGGAGATGGATCGAGTTATGCAGTGAGAAATTCGAATTAAAATTTTTAATATTAATAATATAAAAACATATAATTTCAGCGTAGAAAGAAGAAAAATAAGATATAAAATAAAGTAGATTGCCTTAGACAAAACGTAAATAAAAACAAAAGATAACAACTAGGTATAACATAATCATAAGAAAACATTACCATTTATAATATTTTGATTTTTACGTCTTATAATAAATATTAGCAACTCTAGTGTTTTAAAGTCTGTCCATATTTTTTTTTTTTTTTTTAATTAATAAACGTTCCCAAATAATTAAGGAGAATAAATTCTTAATGATGTAATTTAAATACATATTATAGTAATAAAACGTGAATGTTTTTTTTTTTGAGAGAGATAATATGTAGGATTATAATAATATATGAATTAAATATATATCGAGATTTGCATATTATATATACGACATATATACATACAACTTTATATTATTTTATTAAAACGATCTCTGATATCCGAACTTTCGCGTAGGCATCCGAACTATAGGTGCGGTCCCGATTAGTTCGGATAATCGAGGTTCTACCGTATATAATATTATTATATTATTTTGTTTCGGTTTTATTTGGAGTGAAACGGGTTGTGTATATTATACTGTGCGGAATACGCAGACAACCATCGCCATAGCTGTGAACATATTATTATTATAGTCGGTTAAGTGAGACAAAACAAAATATTATATTCCGAAGATCATAAAACCGTATCGCTATTTTTACGTGTAGGTACGTCTTTGTTATTGCTCTAAAAAACAACTATTATTATTTTACAGACTCGTTCGATTTTAAAAAAAAATACAGTTTCGCTATTACATAAGGTATATTGTTATTATATATATATGACTGCCGTTGTTGGTATGCAATGTTAATTAATTTGTCGTCGTGTCCAAATAAAACGTGTACGATCAAATTAAATAATAATTTATCGTTTGGCGATATTTCTTTAACCATTACAACGGTTCGCATTATCATAAAAAGGGAAATTTATTATTTTTACGGTTATACGAAAACAACAGTTTTTCGTCGATGCAATTAACTCAAATAATGGATATTAATCATTTTATTAGTCATTATTTTATACATAATATATTATAATAAAGATCGTAGACACGGTGCTTGTGATTGCTGCGAGAGAAACCATTTATTTTAAGTGACAAATAATACTGCAAACGCAATAATGTTAATAATTTTAATGAAACGGTACAAAACGAAAACACCAAAGTTTTTAGTTTGAATAACTATATATTATATAATTATATTATTATTATAAAAAAGAAGTATAGTGAAAAAAGATCGATTCCCGAGTCACGTATTGTGAACTGCAATTTGATTTATGGAGGAAATAATAATTAACGAGCACTATATATATATATAATATCTCCAATCTACTATATTATATATAATATTATTATAATAATTGCACATCCGTGAGATAGCTATCGCGTTTAATTACGCTAATAGTTGAAAAAAAAAAAGGTTGAATGAATTGAAACGAACGCTGCCAAGTAAAATGATTATTATTATTATTATTATTAATAATATTTTATCGTAGGTACCAGCTACACTGTACAAATACGCGATAAAACGTTAACGAGTGTGCCGCGTAGTGCGTACGCGCGTGAATTTTTTTTATTTTTTTATTGCGATTTCGGACGGGATTACGTTCGACTTATATTATATAATAATATATTGTACCTATGTATATAGACCTCTTATACTATATTATTTATATATGGTTGTGAGTGTATGTCTTATACCTCTTCGCGTACGTCACGTTTCTGTCTCACCAGTGTGTGTGGGATAACATGTAGGTTCGTATCATGTGTCGCGGAACAATAATAATATTGTTATATATTATTATACACGTGATAGGCCGAAAATGTGACGGGCCGACTGACTGATCTATCAGCGCGTAGCTCAAACCACTGGACGGGTCGGGTTGAAATTTAGCATACAGATAGCTATTATGACGTAGGCTTTCACTGAGAAAGAATCGGGTTTATTAACACGGGTTAAAAAAAAAATGGGTGTTGGCGAGTGGAGCGATAAAGCTCCGCCTAGTAGGTACAAAAACAGTTAGATTCTATCGATCTATCGGTGTTTTTTTATGATAGTAATATTAGTCTGATAGAACGTAGCTGGTAGTTAAAACCCTGCCATACTTTTAAACATCGTCTTTCCTGGTCCCAAAAGCTCGGTCCAGATTTATTTCAACAGTGCTTATAGAATAGCGCAGTATATGTGATAGACGCGGCACTCGGCCATCTTCGTCATCGGCAAATATGTCCGAGGCGGGAATAGTCGACGGCGACACCTGTCTGCTGCAAGGAGGGTCTGAGGATTCATATCGATAGTATAATTATTGTATAGCTGGTGATGTAACCTAACCGTATGTCAATATACGATGCAATATATATATCGTAACAATAATAATATGTAATCGTACCTATCATATTATATCTAAACTAATGGACGTCGTCGTCGTCGAGTGATGACTCTCGTTCGGTTCCGATATAGATAATAATAATAATATTTTGACAAGACCGCCGCCGTCGACACCGTGTAAGGATAATAATAATATTATTATATTATTATTGTTATACGATTTATTTTCCGGAAAACTCGCGGTGGCGCATAGGTGTCATAGGTGTATATAGGCGAACCTGCACCTGGTCGTGTCGGACTTCATCATCAATCACTCGATCGACCCCAGAGGCCGTGAACATGTTTAATATATTATTATTATTATTATAGTATAGGATTACCCGCTTCGTTTTGTGTAACTATATCGTCTGCAGGCCGACGGGATTTGTCAACTTCTGACTCAGAAAGAGTCGAGTCTTCGTCACCGTCAATCATATATAATAATATAATAACGATAATTATTACTATTGATATGCATAATAAATAATTATATAACAATAATAATATACGACCGCACACGTAAAGTTTTCATATAATATATATATACACAATTCTGTCTTATTACAAATCTTTTACACGCGATATAAACATATTTTTGCACAGTGTGAGTGTATTGCTATTACTGCATGCTTCGTAAGTATTATACTTACACTCCTCATTAATCCTTTAAGTTATAATATTGTTTATAGACACAGGGTGTATGGATGTATGGGACTTATTGTAGGTACGTGATGTTATTTTAATTGTTGTGGAACAATAAATGAAAAAAAAACACGTGTTTACAGTATATAAACGCCACGGTTCGTGAAATGCGTACACGTGATCGGTTTTTTTTTCAAATTAATCCTTTTTTAATTTCAAAACTCTCAATAATGAACATTGTTTTAATCATATTAATATAAAACGTTTTTACTCAATCGCGTCCTCGTCAACATTTGCATAATATAAAGTTGATATACTATTATATGTTCCTATGTATTGCATACAAGGTGATTCGTTTACCGTAAAACACTATCGAAATATATAGACTTTTTTCAAACATTTTTTAAAGAAATTATAATACATTTTTTTTTATATATTTTATCAATTTGATTGTTTGAGCTTATACTTTTTTTAATGACAGCCTGCAGTATTACTTTTATGTTTCTAAGGATAATATTTTTCTTAGTATATTGATGTATAAAAATCGAAATTTAGAAGAGTAGTTTATAAGTTATAATTATTTATAGTTTTGATAAGCGCGTAGTAGCAGTAGGCCGACATTTTGCGGTTAAGAGCGTACCACTCCACTCCGCTCATCAATACTTTAAATACTTATAAAATGATAAGTTATAACTCATAGACTACTATTCGGAAACTTGATTTGTAAGTATGAAAATAATCGGAAAAATATTCTGCTTTGAAATAAGATATTAAAACTGTATGTTGTCAACCAAAAAAGTAAAAAAAACTTTTAAAAAAATATGAAAAATATTGTTGTACATTGACTTGAAAACATGTAAAAAATGTTTTTGAAAAAAAGTACAATACTTTTCTCTGTAATGAGTGTTTTCCGTTGAACGAATCATCTTGTATAGCAGTCCGATTCGTACAACCATCTTTGTAGAAAAAATAATGTCAAGTACCTAGTGTCAAAATTGATTTGGCTTTTTGTTGGCGACCGACAATAGTCGCGATCTATCATTCATATATTGTGACTACCGAACGAATAAATCCATGTGTACCGGAACAGCGTTTAATTAAAAACAGTTAAAATGTTCCTATGCTCAAAATTCGGACACAGCTTTAATTACCTATATATTAGGTACCTATATAGAGAGATATTATATTTTAAAGCGGGCTTGCGATAAATGGAAACAATTAACCGTTTTCTATCGGTAAATACTTTTGGAGGGCACTCCATGCTTGATATTACGAGGAAAAATAAAAACGTCTCGAGCATTCCGCCAGAGCTTCAGTGAAGTACGAATGTTGCGGTGCCGTGTTATATTATTAAACGATCTGCAAAATAATAACGCGAACAACCAAAAATATACTACTTTCCGTTTAGCTTTCTGGCATGAAAACATATTACATTGTAAAAAATATAGAGACAGATTTTGTATGATGTTACTAAATCTTTAAACATTAATAGAACATCAACTCGTAGTTGAAGTTTAGATCATATTTTATCGGCTATTCGCACGAAACGCGTTCGAGGAGTCAAATGTATAGACACCTGTATAGGCAGTAGATACTATATAGGAAGCTATACATTAAATGGTTTGCGAAACGAATCCTCTAGCTACCTAAATCGCCGTCAAAAGTCACAAAAATGTCGATTTCCGATATTCATATAATATGTAACTCATGTAAAATATGTATGTTCATCAACTGCCCCGAACTGAAACCCGCAAGATCCTCAACAAGAATTAATGCGTATACGATAAGTACGATACGAGCGTATATTAAACTTAATGTTTTTTTTTTGTGCTGGTTTTTAGAAAAACTAAAACTTAATTTACGGTTTCAAAATTTAAAATGTATCTGTTTCGATTAGGTAGTACTTATGTCAATTTTAACCATTTCCAATGTAATCTGTATACATGCGGCCACATCAAAGAATAATTCAAAACCATATCAAAGCCATTAACACGGGAAAAAGCCTTTGTATATAGTACTATCAATATTATAATATTATGAAAGTATATTGGTTCCAATTTCTAAACAATTTAAATATGCGGCTGCTCGGGGTTTTCTAGTCTCAATATTTTCACGAGTTTCCAATTTTTTTCCGGTGAGGTTTGGTCCTTGGTATGCAGCTGGTGTGCCACCATCTCGATTATGACGAATAACGAATTAGGAAGGGGATTGTTCGCGCATTATTATTGTTAATATAATATGTATAGGAAGTGACCGAGAAGAAATATTATGCGATTCAGCGATCCCGCTTGATGTAGCGCATACAATCGCCGTCGTGTAATTCCAATTTTTTACGTAAAGAGCATTATAATAATAAACACAGCAAGATTTCGCGTCCGTCGATTATCACGACGTATCAGTATTATTATTATCAAAAGCGGCGTGTTTGACCAGGCGGTGTTCGAGTAACAATATAATATTGTTTAGACGTCACACATGACAATAATATTGCGTGTTCGATAATATAGTGGCATCTCTTAAGGCCCACCGTAATCACAACCGTTCGCATCAGTCCCGCTTCACGAATTAGAATTTCTGTAATAATAAATAATAATACTATGATATTATGCGAAACTCGCGCACAGTGGTTCAAAAATGAAAACAGTTGACCGAAATTCGATATTTTGAATTTGAAAGTAGGTACTCAAATAAAGTCAGTAAAAATGTTTTCTATACCTACTATTATTAAGGAGTGTAAATATTGTTTAACTTTGGGCAAATATTATTAGGTATATCTATAAAATAATAATTGAAGTAGACAAGACATAGTGTTTTTCACTACAATATTCTGTTAACAATCGACATAATATAATTTAATTGTCTATATACAACAAATAAAATAAAATGAAATTATGAGGTGTTTATGAATTTATCTATGTCGGATAAGATACAGAGATAGTATTTTTAATGACCCAATAATTATGGATTTACGATTTTTATTAACCCGTATGACGCGGTTTCTGAAATGTACAATGTTACAAATAATACGATTGTACGTACCTACTCGTACACGCTTTTATAATCGTACAAATTTAATTTTTTTTTTTCAACGCGTTACGCGACGATATCGACACAATCACATAAACCACGACCATCTACGAGATTACGAAAATATCATCATCAGTCGCTCATATTATTATTTGCTCGTTTCTTTGTAGTGAGCACTCGAAGTCTAAAAGTCTAACCTATCCATGTTTCGAGATATTATTTTTGCTTGCAGTTAAAAGTGAATCTGATCCTGATAATAGTGCAGCGTCGTAATGGAAATGGGCAAGATTAATATTGCTTACCTAAGTATGTATATAAACTTGAATATTACAAATATTATAATAATAAATATCAAAATATAAATTGTGCTACATCGGCCTATATTTATATTCGAATTCGTCTAATTATTATATAAGTCAGCGGTTCTCAACCTGGGGTACGTGGCATGATCTCAAGGGGTACGCGAAAAAAAATTGAGTAATGGCGGAAAAAGTGAAATTTAATGTAACTGAAATAGTTTGCTATTAACAAAATATTTAAATAAATATTTCCAAATTTTCCTTAAAAATTATTATTATTATTATTTTCCATTATTTATATTCAAAATTGATATTTAGGGTACGTGAAATAGTGGTGAGTGGTAAAGGGGTACTTGAATAAAAAAACGTTGAGAACCACTGATATAAGTAATAAAAAATGATTTCTGTTCGGTGAAAATAAGAATTTTGGCTAACTGTTTTAATTTTTGAATCGCTATGCGTCATGTCCGTTATTAATATACAATGTTATAACTTATATCAATCAAACACATCGTATTATACACAATTCAATACGTTTCGACACACTTAAAATAGGTATAGGTATAAGCGCACCTGAGACCCTATCGCAGCTCTCGACGCTCATATATTATTAACAGCTGCGAGAAAATAGTTCCTACGTCCGTTCCGGCCATAATAATATTATTCTATATATTTCTATCGGAATTGCTATATTATAGTTTTGTTTTTGTTTGGTTTTTTATTTTCGTCCATCGCTGCCGATCCAAAAACTGTCTCTCCGCGTGGCGTACACTCGCCCGAGACCTCGAGGAGAATCCTTAATTTAAATTACACGGGTCGTTTGTGTGATTGAAATATTCCTGGTGCGGTTTGCCCACATCCAAAAATAATGCGAATAGGGTGTTTTCCGCCGTGGTTGCGAGTTCTCGACATCATCCATTTATAATATTTTATAACAATAAATCGGACGTAGGTTCGTTAATAATAAATTGCGAATAACCAAGTGCGGCATGGGGTTGATTGTTTTGAAAGGAAAAAGTATAATAATATACGGATTACGAGTATGAGTAGAAAATTTAAAAATGCTACGATCATATATTTTGTTGTCATCGTAAAACAACAGTTTGAAAAGAAAATTGTTTTGAATTTTCTATATCGTTATCGTTTTTCAAGTATTTCACTTTTTTTTGAATGACAATATACATTTTAATTTCATATTCCGAACTGGAATATTTTTTGGAGTAACCTACTTTGTTGCATAAAAATCATCGAGTTTTAAACGAGTTTTTAATTAGTTAGGTAACCTACCTTTATACGCATTTAAAGTTTTGATGTACCCCATGTGTCAATCAACTCTGCTAATCTAAACTTTAAACACTTAAAACTGATAAACTTTTCGTTTGAAGTTTCACTTATTTGTATCGAAATGAAAAACTGTTCAGTTTTGGATGAAATGTGGTTGTTCATAATGTTGTATAAATGTATAATATATGACATAATTAGAGTTTTAAAATTTCATGAAATTTAAGTGAATTAATAAAAACATTAATTATTTATTTTATCTAAAAGTTTATAGTCATAAACATACATCAATTGAATGATAGAACATTGTTAAAAGTTGCGGTTTATTGTATCGAATAATTAATATACAGCCAATATAGAGACCCAATTGATAAGTGATAAACGCGATAATGTATAATACTATTATTTTATACTATTAATTTATAAGTTTATAACCTGAATTAGCATAGAAGTATTCTTAAACCATGGCTTATAACGTTATAAGTTATTAATTGTTGATATGTGTAATCAATATAGGTAATATATAGTCATTTCTGATCATCTACAACCGAATATACGTTTAAAAGGAAAAAAATACATGTTTTATAGTTTCATTGAAATATTTCGGGAAGAGGGTAATTTTCAATTTTTAAATATTCCAAATTCAGAACCCTACTCATAATAACCCACATTATCGGCTACTGAAGCATGACATTTACCGTCTTACCGAGCAATGCCCTGCAAGCAACAACTTCACGTTTATACAAACAGATTTTCAGTTTAGAATAAAATTTATTATGCGGCTAAATATATATGGCGTACAAGACGTAATATATCATAATATTCACTTTTACAACAACAGGTATCTTACGCCGGATAGTCGGACGACCACTATATAATATTTCCGAGTATATCTAAAAATATAATATAGTAATATTCCAATGTTTTTTTTGTATACTCGAGGAATCTTCTATTCGAATTTTTTTTTCTGACGTCGTTACGGCGAATTCAATAATCCAAACTATACGCGTGATAGAAATAATAATGATACTAGGTATATAATATGTTTATTTCGTTTGTTTTCATGACCTTTAAAGTATTTCGTAACACATTTAAACACTGTGCATTTTCGTCGTCGTCGACATAATAATATACTTACCTTATACATCTCAGCTAGGGACTAAAGCTCTCGCGAGTACGACCATACGGAATTATGTATATATATATATGACATTGCCGAGCATTTTAATAACACACGCGTAGGTATATGTTATATGGTTTGTATTAATTAATTATGTACCGATAATAATTATTATGGCGTTGCGTATACGTCGTGCGAGCTGTATGTATATGCGAATATAAGAACTTATTAATAGTCTATGCGCATTTGCCGTCAGTTCGCTACTAATGAATGAGCTACATACAGGGTGATTCGCCGAGCACGATCGTCCAATTTTCTTTGTTTATCAATAACGCAGTTATTCAAAATCTGATTTTGGAATTTTTAAAAATAATATACTTAAAGACCATTTTTTAACCCAAACTCGTGGGTTTTATGTATAGGTACTATTTAAAAATAGTGTCATCTGTGGATACAAACTTCTGTTTTTCAAACGAACGAGAACCCCCCCCCCCTCCCTATCACTATTGATCGGAATCGAAAATTCGTACTAGTAGGTTTTGATTCATTTCATTGTGTGCACCGAGGAAAGATTTAGTGGGTTTTTTAGGGCTATAGACATTTGAAAATGATAGTGATTAATATATAAATCTATCATCAATATTGAAAAAATTGTGAAAGTTGCCCAGGTATATAATTAATACTAGATCCGATGTAACATCTATTTTATATTTTTTACCCTCAGTGCAGACATTCCAACAACTGAGTGTCTATAGGTACTCAATCGAATTTTTAATTCAGTGCAGCATTAACATTTTCAAACCAATTTTCCGCTAAAAAATTCTCAGTAGAAAAAGGGGGTTATCGTTTGAAAAAAAAGAATTATCACCACAGAACACCCCTCGAGTATAGAACGAAAAAAATTCAAGAAAACAAAACAACGGTCTTTGAGTACCTATATTAAAAAAATTCCAAAATCAGAATTTAAATCCATTCATTATATACTAAAGTAAGAAATGGGGTGAGCACGCTCGGTGAATCACCCTGTATTATACATATTATTATCATCATACCCTTATATTATTACACTGCAATTAGGCGCGTATGGTAAACGGCGAAGTTAATATTATAATTACAATTCGGTTAGATTTACACGATAACAGCACGTAATTTTTTTTTTATTGATCAATTTATTTTTTCGAACATAATACTATTATCATTGTCGATTCGTTTTACGGAGCCACTCGACGAAAACGACTCAAAACAAAAAATATATAAACAAAGGAAAACGTCTCGCGTAAAAGTCATTATTGCAATATGTTCTCGTTTGAAATATTATATTAATTATAATATTATCGTTATGAGTTTGAAATGTTTGAATCTCGTGTTGTAAATCAAATGCAAACACGAGTATTTTTACGAGTTTCTGGTTATGAACGCGAATAATAATGTTATCAAAACAAACAGCGGCGTTCATAATGTATTATTATTATTATTCGTTCGTTATTGTTTACAATAATATTATATGCTATATTATTTTATCGAATATTGATATATTGATATAATATCTATTATACCTATCATAATTAATATTGTGTTAATAATTATTAACGATTTACCGTGAAATATTTTCGACATCATAATTAATTTTTATTGTGAGATTGCTAGCCGTTATCTATATATATTAAATTGTAATTAATAAAAAATTATCTGCGTTATCATTATACGACGCTGGAAACCACATACCTCGTTTGGCATTATCTATTATACTTACCCATATTTCGGCGTTTGTATGATTGGTTGACTATATGTATATATATATTATAATAGATAATTTAACTTGTTACCGCGGTACCTATAAGTACGCATTTCAGCATTTGTATAAAGAAAATACATCAAAGTTTGATTAGATTAAATTCCCAATTATTATTTGACAGTCTACGGTTATACAATAATACATGATGTTATATGTACGGTTTATAATTTTATCACCAAACCCCTACGAGCTTTATATAATATTGTTTCGTCGCTGGTAATCTTATATATTAATTTTGATATAATAATAATAATACTTCAAAGACTTAAGAACTTTACTGTCCCTCTTGATGGTAAAAATAATATTATGTACGCTAATGCGATGTGCTCGATTGATTTTCCGACGAACGGGTCGGAACGGAAGTATTTTAAAAACACGTTTTGACATTACATTCTCTAAGACAATATGTCAGGATTAATAATATAGCTTCGAGAGAATGTTTTTTTTTTCTTTAATACAATTTATTTTATAGAACAAAGTGATAATCATAGAAAATGACAACCCGAGACAGTAATAATATTATTATATGTACATACATATACACTCGCTGTACTCGTAGGCGTTATCGTGGGGAGGGGGGGGGTGAGCCGGTAGAGCCGGCAAAAACATTGCGAACAATAACCATGGTTAGGTTAATATTTATTGTAAATTATTGTCTTATACATTTAAATTTATGTAATAAGAATTTAATGAATTTAAAATTTAATTTCGTGTGTTTACAATTACAGCACATTAATGTTGTGTATAATATGTACTGAAGAAATGTGAATACATTAAACTTGATTCTATGTACATACAAATATAATGCAATTTTTTTGATTTTCAATTCTAGAATGTACTTAAATGTTTTTAAAAAAATGTAAAGGCACAATTTTTTCCGGAAATTTTAAGTCTGCGCACGCCTATGGCTGTGTACTTATATACCTACTTCTATATTATACATAGCTACTGGCTAGGTACACATATAAAAGTTGTAATGGTTTGAGAAACGACAATAATAGAAAGTTATAATATTATAGTATGACGAAACGCTGTCATTATCGATATTTTCAAATTAACCCATCGGTAACAATAATAATTAATAACGGTTTTGCATCCGATTCACTCGTCATCGTTATTATTATAACTACTATTACCATGAAATCGAAAGTACCTAAATGTTCATAATATTCAAACGATTCTTGTGTGCACGCGCTCGAATCACTATATATATAAGCGCGCGATCCATTGATAACTAGTAGTTACCTAATAAGATTTCAACACACATAACATTATATTATATCTATTATTATTATTATGCTGTTAAAGATTTTTCGCTTTATTTCTGTGACAGATAATAATTTATTTAAATATTACATTCGAATTCCCGTAAAAAACATTGTTCCACATTGATGGAGCAGCCTTATCATTCTGTTCGAGAAAAAAAAAGAATGTATTATTATTATATTGTTATGATGTACAAATAACATAATATTATACCGAGTTCGAGTTTTCTATAGACTGCCTACCTTTATATTATTATAAAAGCGTCGAGTATATTTTTAAGTGAAGAATATTTCAATAAATTACTGATTACGTCAACCTATAGTACGTTACGCGCTAGAATAATTTTTCTAAATTGATAATTTTAGCTTTTTTCTATACATATTCTGACACACGTTTTTATAAATAAAACATACGAACCGTCTGCTCGAAATACACAAACTTGAACACAAGTTCATATTGATTCATAAAGTTTTCTCGGAACACTAAAAAAAATGTTCATACAAAATCGGTTTGGAAGTTATTTATAGGTTCACCAGCAATCGGATTTCCTCTCCGCAAGATAATAATTTGAAATATTGTAATATAATTATAGTTACTTTTAAATAACATCATCTATGAAATTATCATAATAATTTTTTAAAAAACGAGCTAAGTTCTGCATTTCAGAATAAAAATTATTATTTATTAACGGTTAGCTAATATTTTTTTTACAAACGTTAAACTCTTACTTATGCAAAAATGTGAAATACCTATAGCACACTGTCTTAAAGTGTCCTAATTAAAATAGAACATTATCATAGTTTTACATTTGTTGTTTCAATAATTTCGTTTTATTACAACTGACTCGTCGTACATAATATTTCATTGTTTGTCTAGTCCAAATGAATGTTTTTTTTTTTGGTGGGGGAGAGAGTTTCTACGAGGCTTTCTCGATTTATAAAAACGACCTCACCAAAGTGCAATATGTATTCAAGTTTTTCGATCAAAGGGCGAGGCTACAATGAAGCTTTTGACGGATTTCACCTTCACAAAAAACGAATGTATTTCTCGTACAAACAATAAAACGCGCCGATGACAAACCGTCCTCCCCTTTGACGTTATAGAATAATAGAGCCCGTTAAATATGATTAACATTTTATCATTATAATTAAAATTATGCTATAAATGTTTAGCATCCAAAATATATTATATTATTAGTGGACATACATATTATTATAATATTATGTAGGTACCTGCTACCTGAAGTATTGCCGAGATAGTTATATATATCATTATTCGTTTGCTGTAGTTGCCTACAACTGAGGTACTGTATTTCAGTAATGAATAATAAAAACGTTTTGCGGAGCGCATGCCCACGACGGTTTGATAATAATTTATGTAGAGTTTGTTACTTCAAACTTTATTTTGGAGACTGCTGCAGTGTACATATATATAAACAGCGATGCTTTAAACCACCACGAGTACATAATTTTCAAAAAATAATACCTCGGGAGACAGCAGGTATAAGCTCAGTGTGAATATACACTGCAACTTTTACGCAGAGAACATAATAATATTATCGTTTTAATGCACACGCGAACAGTGGTGGTGGTGGTGGTGGTCTGTGTAACGTGACGAAAAAACTCGGGTCTTATCAACTATCTGCCGCTATAATATTATTATTATTATTATTATTGTGTTGTATCAACATCGCGGCAGGTGTCTCGTATAGATATATAATGTCTACACGTCTATTGTTCGTATGCCGACTTGGAATTTGGATAACAGGTTCCGCGCTAAGTGCCACATGTCGTACAGGTGAAATTCGTCTCACATTTTGAGCGCAAGGTGGTAATTGATAATAATAAAAGTTCGGACCGGTGTTGTTTTTTTACTTATCTGAGATTAAAAATCGTGTCGAGCATCGTAGGCGTTTAGACTATACTTTAACAGCCACGCGGTAAAACGTTTCGATCTGAAAGTGTATTTTTGAAAGAAAAAAGAATCTTCGCCGATATCAATCCTATGGTTAGATAGGTTGTTTTTTTTTTTGAAGGGGGGGAGGAATTCGCTCAACTCTCAAAACGACCCACAGGGGCTGGTTTTAAAATGTCACGTCATATTGTGTCGAATGACTTTTGTTTTGCTCGAGCCTCATTCTTCGTGAACTAGATAATAATTGATTGAAAACGTCATTATTATTTAAGTGAATTATAGTCAGCTACTATTATAATGAGTATTTAGTAGCCAGTTAGGTCAATAACGGGTGACTATACGGGACAAAAAATAAAGTATAAATATTAGAATAATTCATTTTCCCCGGATTTATTGATATTCACTTTTTGGATGAATAATATTATATTATTACCTAGTAATATATCTAGATACCTAGTATAATATTACAGTTCTTATTTACAGTTGTCGTATTTCTTACAAGATTAAATCATGCGTTTATCGTCTTTTATGTTTTATTGATAAAATTCTGCCAACGATTGAACAATTTATTCGAGTATTTATTTACTTTTAATTTTTAAACGTCGAGATACTAAACTAAAATATATAATATTATATACAGTTTGTTTAGTTCTTATGTAACTCGTGACTGCATTCAAATTACATTAGAATATTATTTTCATCAAAGCATATAAATTAATTTGGAAGCTTTTTTTTTAAACATAATTCTTTATTAAGCAATCTGTTAAATAGTTAAACAATAAGCTTATTTGATGAATATAATATAGTATACACATGAAACACAGAGTGAAGAGACCTCACAGTGAAGGTACTTCGACAATTTGGAAGCTTATTATTCAAAATTTGCTTATAAATTGTCGAAATGTAGGTTTATGTTACTGAGTTAATTCGTTATTGTTGTATATTATTTTTTTCCCCTAATAAATTATACGAACTAGTCGATTGATGATCACTGTATACTTCATTCATATATTCTACAACATATTATGTTATATTGATTTTCAGATGACGATAAACAAAAGATATTAGCAACAAACCGATCGATATGACTTATAGTTTTTAAGACAACGCAAAGTGATATGGTCCACGTAAAAGCTTATTTTATCGGGATTCTTAGCTGTGCGCGTTTAAAAGTTTTGTGCTCTAAACTTTACCGCGGTTCATCTAATAATATTTTACACCATATCATTAAGCGCCCCTGGACTGTAATTAGTCTATTTAAATTTCCGAGATGTTGGCCGACTTGATATCAGTAGTGTTATAGGCCTAAAAATAGGTTCTTAGGTTGGTTCAATAAACGACCCTGTGTAATATATATAATATCTCAAAATGATATTATTTTAACTTTGAATAGTTTGTATAAACTCGTAGACCTCGGCATATATAATGCCAAATACCAATATACATATAATTTGTGTGACAAGTTGTTTAATTATTAATGTTGAATACTTAACGACGTTGATATCGTACAGTTTAGTAACGAATAACCTTGCTTGCCATCGATTTTACTGCTAACAAAGTCGTCTAAAAGTTGTATATATTGTTATTCTTCGGTGGGAAATAATAATAGTCTGTATACAATAATAGTCGCTTCATAAAATTTGTTTTTAATCCTATTATTGCATTTAATCAAAAATATTATATTCAATTCAATTGATACATAATTATATGAATATACCGAAGATATTATAGTATCTTGTAAGTTTTGCCCAAGATTTTATTATTTTGATTTACTTTAGGTATGTACTCAACAATTAAAAACGGACAAAAGATCACCAAATATACTAATATACGTTATTAAATGTGTTTATTTTTGTAATAATTTACTCGAATATCAATAAGTAATTTATAATTCACTAAGAATAAATAATTAATAAAGGTGATTTTGGTTTGATTTCATACAAAATATATAATCCTAACACTTGCATTAAAAACATCTATATAAAATGTTCTTCAAATCGTATGTTGATTAATTCAATAATGTTCATTTCATAAACATTGGTGTTCGTTTCCTAATAAAATATTTGATATTTGAATCTATAAAAAGATTCTTAGTATAATATAGACAACTAGTTATACTTGTTTTGGTAAAAGTTCAGTACCATAATATGATAATATTATGTAATGAATTATACAATTTTTGCATTTTTGAAGTAGATGTAATTTTTACTTTATAGTATTATTAAATGTACCTATGCAACAAAATCGAATTTTTGTATTATTTATTTTTGAATGACAACTATTGAATCTATTTTGAGGCAAAATATTTTCTTTACATTTGTATGTATGAACATTGAACATCGTTCAATATATTATTATACCGAACTAATAAATTCTTGTGTGCCACTAAAGTTAAACAAATATTATTGAAGTCAAAATATTCTACCGAATTCTGAGTATCTTAGAAATAATATAATAATTGGTTCAATATTTGAAAACCATTTTATAAAAATTAATTTGAAGGTTAAGACATGTGTTCCTATTTAAAAATAAAATATACTTCCCAACATTTTTATTTACATTAGGTAAGTAGGTACTGTGATACATAATAATGTAAGACATTATTTTTTTTTTCATACAAAAATTCATTGTGGCAATTTTCCTAGATTGCCTTGATTTTAAATATCAATACACAGTGTTAATGTTTATTTAATTTATTATTTTATATTATTTTTGAAAATAAAAATTATGTACATATAAACTGTTTAGTTGTATATTTAATCGTGGAATAACGATGTGGTTTTTTCTGATAGTATTATTTTTAATAATTCGTTCTGTTCGGAAAAAAAATGTGTTTTACTTGTTATTACGATTAAAAAACGAATACACGCGCGCTCACATAAATATTTTTATACATAGTTGATATTATACACTCACAATAGAACATCTATGTTTATTTAAAATATTATGATTTATAATTAATATATTACCTGATATCTGGGAGTACAGTAAAACGCGTCGTCCCAAATCGAGGTTAGCCCACTGAATCAATATCGTAATATTTATAGACAGGATCACATCACGTATCACAATACATTTTTCCGGACTTTAAGCGAATTTATAACATATTTTTAGATATTTTACGAATGCATACATATTATACTGCAGGGGATACGCGAGAATAGTTTAAATTCTATTCGAAATGTTATCGCAACTCAAATAATTAGTAAATATTCAATGTCGTCATGCCAACCCGATTGCGTCTTACGCGTGAGATATCGATAGGTAATAGACATTTTTTAATCTACAATAATTTGTTTTTTTTTTATATTATTTGAAGTAAATAATATTATTACAGTTCCAAGATGTTTTTTATAAATATATGCACGATGAAAATATTTTTTTAGAAATGGGATGATTGGAAAATATCGAAACCAAACATTCATTAAAATATATTATATATAGGTGTATATGAGTAAAATTCGAACACGTTGTAATATTCTAAATATTGAAATCGAATACATTTTCTGAAATGTATTCACACGGTTATACTACATAGCTTAAGACACCGTCAGAGTGATTGGCGATAGGAACTCGTACTATAATAATTATATAACATCCAATCTTAAGTTTGATTGCATACGACTTCTTTTTTAAAGGACGACGATGCATTGCTCAACGCAGTTTGCAATTCTATATTTAATAACGTACCTAGATGTATATTATATTACCTACATTTATTCGTGTTTGTAATTTTATCAGCTCGCAGAAGAGTGGTTTGCCTTTTTGTATCACATTTCCTGAGATATATTCAATTTTTACACAATGCAACCGCACTAATATCATAATAATAACTGCAATATTAATGTCAAACAAAACAATAATTATAATATGAATACGTCGTGTATATACACATTAAAATATAATATATTTTAAACATGGGCACACCTGTTATTTGGCAACTCACCGTAAATCGAGTGCTTACGCTTTTGCCTTCATTTATTGGATGCGTTTGATTTAGAGGTGAAAACGTCAATTAATTTTTTAGTCGAGAAATACGTATATATAGGTACCTAAAAAATAGATATATCGGATCGTCAAAGGCAAACCGACTATAAAAACGAATGCATTTACAGTGTGTGTGCTCAGCGTATTTCGGTATGAAAACAAAATTAATCCCACTGCAGCGTCTTGCGGCCGGACATTATAATGTATTATGTATGGGGGCGGCGGCGAGAATATGTTTTTAGGTCGGCGGACTACTTGAACTTTGGGGTGCGTTTTGAAATCGATAAGTATATACGACGAGGAGCCAAAAAATAATTCAGTGCAGTGCTCGAGTAAAATTTGAGTGAGTCGGGTCATTAAATCGAATCGGTATTACCTACCTATACACACAATTTACACTGCACGAAACATACGAGAAAATATAATACATTCGTTTCGAGTATTACAAAATATACAATACACACGACACTATATAATATTATTATCAAATATGTATAGGCCGTTGCCTCTGGTTACATTGTTGTTCGGCGTTTGATCGTTACGTCACACGAACATATACGTAGGTATAGGGGTGAATCGGTTAAATTATTATTGGCATAAATTGACGTCGCGTCGACGAGGGGACGCTAATGCAATCGTTTTAATATAATGACTATAGATATTCAGACCGATATAAATATACTATAATGTTATATATATGTATTATTGTACACGACCAATTAAACAGGAGCACTTTAGTTTTGTTTATAAAGGTATAATAATAATAATATTATATTTTATTGTAATTTTTCTTCAAAAACGCTACGCGCAAAGTCCTTGGACTATATTTTCAGACAGGATTACTACCCATATATTATTTATTATTATTATGTATATTTTTTTTTCGAGTAAAGCGATCATTATTTGTTTGTGGATAACATTTTAATATTTTATGTTCAGTTTTTTTTTTTTTTTACTTCCACGAAAATACCCGCTACTTCGGAGACTTAAAATAAGATAAATATGTCGCTCGTCTGCAATATATAGTTTTATTTACCGTTCGGATCAAACGGCTTAACCCCTCGTCCAGTAACATTTTTTAAGGCCGCTTATCATATACCATCTTTAGGGTGAGGCGTGAAGAAATAGGCGTTTTGTTGTAAATATATCGCATTTGTTTCACAAGTGAGTATACCGCGATACAGTGTGAAATCCATAAAAATAATTATATGTCGTCTACAACTGCGAAATAGAATCTAAATGATTTCATTTATTGTATAAACAGAGTTTAAATACTCGTTTATTTCGAGAGCTATTCACTCGAACACTTATTTAGCTTAATTTTATCGTTTTCAAATCCTGTGCAAGACAAACGTAATTCGTTTGTAAATATTATAATACATTGCACGTCAACGTCGAGATAACAATGTATTCCATGTGATTTTCACAAAATAGTTTTTGTTCTTCATACCAATGAAAGCAGTTTATTGGAAAAAAATTCCACTCTAAAATTAAAAATTACTTTTCTTTCATTTTTTTTTATTTTTTGCACTTGAGACAATCTATTGAATTAGAAAACTGAAATTCAATTTAATTTTTATGTTCATACGAAATTGTATGTTCTTGATTCATTGAATTTATATAATACAAAACATACTACCTATACATTATTTATACAGTATTTTAGACACTTGCTCTACTATATATAGGTACACTGCGTATAACATTTTAACGTATTCTATTCGCGTATATATTACCTACAGATCTCCAAAATGTAATTTTAGCAGGAAACTACTTACAAAGTCGAAGAAGTGAGATTAAAATGTCAAAAACTAATAAAAATGGTATATATACCTATAATACAAGACATACAGCAGTCGTAGGTATAACCTGTGTTTAATATCGTGAGAGGTTGCAATTCCGTTTGAAAAACTAAAATCGAATAAAAACATAATATACCTAAAACAGGTATATATAATATAGAAGATTCGTCTTTTATGCTGTTATGTCTTACCTATAAAATATGTAAATTGTAAACGATATTGAATATAATATAAGCGAAATATAATAAGTTTTCCACGTTGCAAACATGGTTATTCACTAAGCATGCTCACCTCCATTTTTAGCTTTAACAATACATAACTTATTCAAATACTGACTTTTGGAATTTTCAAATATATTTTTTCAAATTCTTGTATTTTTTCGTACTACTGAGTGTTCTTTAGCGATACAAACTTTTGATTTTCAAATGAGAATCCCTCATTTTTTTAAAAAAATTTTTAGAGGATAATTTTTTTGAAAAAGTTGATTAGTATCTAATTCAAAATTTGAATGAATAGTTTCTTGGTTATTAAAATGTTTATTCTTAGTATAATAGTCCTTAGAAATGGCTTACAAAAATATAAAATATAATATTATGTAACTATTTGGATATATAGTATATTTTATTACACTTGGACCATTAAATAACTCGTGCGGATTTTGATTCCGATACATATATACGTCAAAATTTGCAGAAAATATATTTACCAAATAAATTTACAGCAGAAATGGGGGGCGGGAGTTCTCATTTGAAAAACAAAAGTTTGTATCTTCACAAGACACTCCTTAAGTAGTACGAATAATTTCACGAGTTTGAAAATAATATGATCTTGAAGTAGGTATAATAAATATATGATTAAAAATCAGATTATGAATAAATTCATTATTGAAGAAAAATAGAGGACGAGCATGCTTGGTGAATCGTCCTGTGTACATATCTGTGTTCATATCGCCAATGCGAGGAAAAACGCGAAATCTGATATTATATAATATATTATAATATGAATAAGATAGTAATTATATTTTATATTATTATCTTATTCGTTGTTCGATTTACAAGCATCATTATATTAATATTATTCTCTCACTAACAGTTGTTAGTTAGTACCTACTTATATACGAGATCAGTATGCAGACCATTTATACAAAACGTACTGTGTACCTATGGCTACTTGTATACGTTATATATTATATAGATACCTACCCGTGTTTTCTAACATAAAGTAGGTTACTGTATTGCTTTACGAAAAACGTCAGAGGGCTTTTAGTAAAGGGTTGTAAAAAGGGCTTTCTATATAGTTTTGAATTTGAACTCATAAAGAAAGTACTCCAACCGTAGATGATTTCTTTTTTGAAATTGACTGAAACAAAAAAGTTGACCCGACTTTGGCACACTCGTTACATACCCCTATACGTCCCTCGTATATGAGGGTGATTTTTACAGAATTTTACGTTTGTAAAGCCGCGTGTATACAATATTATATAGGCATTATGTATACTGTACCGCTTTCCCATCTGTCTACAAGTTGGAAAACGTAATATTTTATTCATAAACATATTATATTATAATATTATGTTTATTTTTGCCACCGCGTTTTTATTTTTCATCGCTGTATTTATAATCACGTGTTTGAACACCACATTTCAGGAGCACAAGCAGGGCACTGCGCGCACACACACGGAAAAGTCGTTTTCCCTTTTTCCAACATTTTTTTTTTTTTTATGGTCAGAACACGCTTAATAGCACATTCTACCGACGCCACCTGTTCCGTCCGTCGGGAGCAAAAACATTTTATGGAAATTGTACGAAAAAATTAAGAAAAAAAAACCGCTCGAGTTATAGGTAGGTACACGTGATATGGCACAGTCGTGAACTAATAAAATGTTCTTCGTAGAAATTCAAACGGCTTTTGTTTTACGATCGTTTGAACGCAACTACATCAAAATACATAAATTATTATTATGATTACATTAAATATATTATGTTCGAAATAGGTACCACGCGTAAGAATATTATATTATATTCTCAAGTGTGTTCGGGTTTCAGTGTTTTCCTCATTTTTTGAATATTAAATTTAATACTTACTGCATTTTTGTGTGTTTTTTTATATCTTTTAGGTTTAATAAAAAAAAAGTACATACCTGCTACACTCAATACTATTGTATTTCAATTTTAAATACGTTTTTCGTTTACACAACTCAGTCAAAATCGCTGACTTCAGAGCTAGAGTCGAAGAAAAAATGACCAACTGTCATTTTGATTCTAATTGACAGCTGGTTTGGTTGTCTCTATAAAACATGTTTTATTTTTATTTTTATAATAACCCTTTATTAGTATAAATTTCCAAGTTTAATAAAAAATAAAACATATTATCAAACAAATCATATTGAAAAAAAATTACAATAAATTAATGAAACTGTAATCATTAGTAGATTGTCCTTGAACGTCACACAATTTATTTTCCATCTAAAATGACATACCCAATGATTATGTTGTATTATTTTGATTATAATCAGCTCTAATTTTGACTATTTAAAGCCATAAAAAGAATGCATTAAAGGGTTCATAAAAGTAATTAAATTATCCAGTCTACAGTGATTTTAAAATTAGGTCAATATAGCATTACAAAAATATATATGATTTGGTTTTCGGATTTTTATTTCGTTGTTTATTAGTTTCAAAGCATTCAAAGTTTAATGTTTAGATGAGCTGAATTGAGTGGTGGTAACAGGGGTATCACGCAAAATGTTGTCCACTTCTCCGCTAATCTAAAATCTTAATAGTTATAAATTATAAATAATTATAACTTATAATAATATACTAATGTCCGAAATTTGAGTTTTATAGATTGAAATAATCCGAATAATATTCTGCATCGGAATATGAAATAAAAAAATGTATGTTGCCATTAAGAAAAATAAAAACTTTAAAAATGATAACGATAAAAAAAAATAGAATTTTTTTCAGAAATGTTGTTTTGCAATAACATCGAATTATATAAAAAGGATTTTGATAAAATTAAGACTTTTTGAAAATAATGAGTGTAGACACTCAAATGGATCACCTGCAGGTATATTTATTATATGCTCCCGATTCTAAATTCCATTTATAATTATTTTATACGAAATTATATTGTGTTCGTGTACAAAGCTTTACATTTTATTACTCGGTTGCGTTTTAAGTATAAAAATATAATCATTGTTGACTTCGTGGTTGAATTACATAATATACCGAAAAAATTATACTCGAATAATCATATAATACCTATATATTATATTATATGTTATTAATACGCACGTTTATATTATAATCCATGTAAAGTTATTTAAAAAATGACCAAAGTTTTAAAAGACATTCTAAAAGCGTATATTGGTCAGAGTCATGACACTATTATTATTGGTGTAGGTTGCCAAGCACCGTGTATATTTCCATCTGATAATATTATCTGGTTTTATTTTGTGTATAAAAAAAATTGACCATTTTACATTTTTCACAATATAATAACTATTAAAACATAAGAAAATAATTGCTTTTTACCTAATAGCCCGATATATGTTTTACTCACAGCGAGATTATCAAAAAAATTAACGTATCAGCTGCTAACTGCAGTATATCGCATGTTATAAATTTAATTATTCTAAAGAGTTAAAACAAAAATAGTTTTTATCGTCGTGAATAATATTTATATACATTTATAATTGAATGTACCTGCTTATACGCGTTTGTACGGGGCTTAAAAACTTGAAAACTACTAATCTACTATAACTTATATATATATGTGTAGTATGTTTACAGATAAATTAACGTACTCTATGTGCTTCGCTATATGTAGTTTATTTACTCAAAAACCACTCGACTGATTTTGACGAAAATTTCAAACCGTTTTTAGTGATTCCAGGAAAGTTTAGGGAGTGGTCTGAATCGCGTTCGAAAATATACCAAGTGCTACCCATAATATAATATGTAGGTATTACCAACGAGGCGGATTGTCCGTCTTGGTCGAATTTGTTCACAAAGCGATTGGTACTGCATCGATGTCGATTTTTCAGTGAATGAAATGATTTACACTAAAACCACCGAACACCAGTGCAGTCGTTTACATCATATTTTGTTCATTCTTTCACCGTCAAAGTCACGGGTTATACAGCTAGTTTATTTGTAGTATGAAAACAAAAAAAACTTCACATTATTATCACGAATAACCTCCTTGGTCGCGATCGTGATGTTACAAAATCAGTAAATCGTGGACACATTAGTTTGTGAAGTACTTATATATTATTATCATTTTGGTTTAGATATCTGTGAGTTGCGCAGCGTACAGCATGAGTGAGGTGTCTTCGTGAAAAATGTGTCGTTGCAGTAATCGCTATCGCCGAAACGGGTTCCAAATTAAATATAATAATATTCCAAAAGTCCGAGTTTTGTGGAATCCGCTCGATAAATATAATATTATATCGATGGTTAAGAGACCAAAAGTTATATGTAAATTTTTAAACACTTAATCTTACAGGAGAGCAGTTTTAATATTTTCAATTATTTTAAACCAAATAATTTGTATTGTAGTTTTTTATTTTTCAGTGTTACGACTGATTTATTAGTAAAATGTTCGGTAGATTACATAAATGACTACTTTTAGGTCTTAACGTTTTTTCAACGTTGTTATATAATATGTCTTTTAAATTTAAACGGGAATTATTATAAAAGGTTATTATAATATTATTTTTTTACAGTTGTCATACAACGTTTTGATGGACATATTACAATTTGTCCATTTAATAAAAGTTCAAATTAATTGACTGAGTTGTTTTAGAGTCTAGACAAAAGTTACAAGTCCGCGGGCTATTAAGATTTAGATCACACTAAAATATTTATTGAAGTCTCGTTCACTTATTAATATTATAATAATTGTGCACGAAAAAAACCTATCTTATTGCTCTAAAAACACAAAAATTCAAGTATCAAAAAAACATGTTTTAATTGTAATGTTTATCCAAATAAAAAATAACCCAATGGACTTATATAATACAATTTGGAGAAAAATTGGACACATAACTTTTGCATCTTTTGCATCTCTTAGCCATCGATATGGGTATAATACGTGTAGTTATTACATTGTTATTAATGTCCGCGTGTTATTGTAGATGGGTATACGTGACAGTCGCCCTACACCCCGACTCACAAAAAAAAAACACGCGTAAGTCAGTAGTCCGACGAAAAAACGATTGAATATTATTGTATGTACCTACGGTTTTGACATTAAAAAAAAACGAAAACGTCGGTACGCACGCCCCACGTACTAAATATAATAATAATAATAATAATAATAATAATAATAAAAATAAAATTGCGTAAAGGCCGCGGCATCCGATCGGGGCAAGGACGATTGTCTGGTGATGTGTATTTATGCGTAAAAAATAATAACATATTACTATATTCGTATACGGCGAGCGGGGGAGTAAGTATAATATCCGTGGTCGATCACACACACGCACGAACGGGTTATTATTATTATTATTTTAACGGTCCATCAGCTGTGCGCAACACTGCCGTCGGCACAGCATCACCGTAATTGTCAGATAGACCATCGGAGAACGCGATTTTTAAAAAAAAAAAAAAAATTGTTCTACTCTCGCACACGCCATATGGAAAACAATGCAATCGTCGTCGTCGTCGTCGTCGTCGTCGTCGTCGGTGGCGGCGATGTAGGAGGAAGGGGTTATACGGCCGCCGCCGCCGCCACCACCGCCACCGCCCGCCGAGCTTCCTGTTCCGGTCGGTTCGGCGCCGGTCGTGTTCGGTCGCCGTCGCAGTCGCAGCCGCCGCCGCCGCGCCGCCGCTACCACAGCTCGGCCCTCGGCGTTCCCGTCAGACGCAATTCCGACACGGCGACAGTCGTACGTTCCGCGATCACACGCACACACCGCGACATTTTTACCTTTTACACACTGAACACACCACCTTAACCACCACTACCATCACCACCACCTTCACCACCTCAGTCATCACACGTACCCAAACCGTTACAGACACACCACACACACCGTTCCAAGTCCCTTTTTTGTTTTTTACGATTGTTATCATTTTTGCGCGTTGTACACCGATTAATATAAAAAAATTAATTTAAACATCGATCGATTGTGTCAATCTGAGACTCAATTTTTATTTTTCTCTCCGACCGTCGCGTGTGTGCACACCCACCCCACAAAGAAAATATATATTATAATATTATTTATCACAAATCGAAATATACCGCCGAAACGACGGTCGACCGACCCCGCAGTAGTGACCTGCTGTCGCCACCGAGTCTACTACAACCACCGTTGTCTTCTCTGTCGCCGCCCGGAACCGAAAACACGATACCGCCGATCAGCTGCTCCAGGAAACCGTGCCGGTCCGCGGTAGTGACCACATGTTGGCGCTGGTAGTGGTCGTCACGCAGCATTACACCCACCCGGTTGAATCGTGGAGGCCGTCGCCGTTGGAGGGTTGAAGAGGGCCCGAGGTGGTGCGTACAACGGACCAGAGGCCGCCGCCGCCACCCTCAAGAAGCTCAGACTGGACGCCGCCACAGCCGCCGCAGCCGCAGCCGCAGCCGCAGCGATGAACATGTCGCCAACAGGTCACACGCCACCACTGCAAGTCCAACAGCAGCAAGGTTCAGGCAGCGTATCGGTTGACGGCCAGCAGTCCGTCGTCACTGGCATGTGCAACAGCATCGATTCCGTCGGGCCCGGCGAGGAAGAGGTAAACATAACACGATACCATATTATTATTATCAATTATTTATAAATTAACTCTTTTTCCGATCGATTTGCGTCGAGATAATACAGTCATCGATATTTAAATATACAATATAATATATAATAGGTATAATAGGGGATATTCGCGTTTACAAATCGATGTAATATATATTATTATGAATGAGTTGGTCGGGTTGATTTATACTTTATAGGCAAGTAATCAAAGCGACACGTATTTAGTCGCAGATACGATATGATGGGCACCTAGCTATACGACAATACATAGCTGTAGCGCTATTTTATAGTATCATTATCGTATAATAACGACGATTCGGTGGACGTACGGGCCGAGGGCGTCTCCCTGTGTCCACCGTGAGAACGTTTTCTAATAATAATAATAATAATAATATTGTATTTTTCGACGGATGTACGTCGTATAATCCTTTACTCGGCCGTCCCGTCATGTATCCCCCGCCGCCCATCCACCCGTAAGCCTATAACATTTTATTATAATATATAGGTGCACTGTGTATATTATGTACCTATATATACGCGACACGCTCGTTATTTGTGAGTAAAACTTGCACACACACGACACTGTATGCGTACGTTACATAAAATATACACTAGCGCACACAAAAAAACAATATGTTTGTTAGGGCTTGGCTCGCCGTTGTCGTCGTCGTCGAATGTGATAATTGCTCCGAACGAGGACACGAACGACTACAGCAGCAGCAGCACGGTGGTTTGTACATTATGTCGCGTGTTATATTATATACATATATATATATATATGTTTAATATGTATGCCAAGTGCACTGCACCCTCCTCTACTCGGTTCCACCGATGCCACCGTCAACCCTGTATCAATAATTACTAATTCTTATCAGCGCGGCTCTGGTATCGAAATATCATCATTTTCTCCGAAGATCGATGACAACGCTCATGATGTAATATATATGATCGAGAATCGCGGATGTAGAAAAGTATTGTCGCTTACACGTGCGTGCTCAGATTCAACTCGACTTACCAGCGTTTTTGGTACAACTCGGAATAAATAAATTTTTCAAATACATAATATATATATATATATTGTGATTTGTGTATAAGAGTGACACGAAGATTGCAAACTGCGAGAGACGAAAAATTCACGTCTGCAACGACGAACCCATTGAGGTCTTTGAAGTTTTTTTGACGTCACGCGACGCATTATTGTACGACATTTCGTCAGTACCATATAATATTATATGATCGCACGAACACCGGTAAACTCTCCGATGAACTGCATTTTTTGGTATACTGGTATTACGATAACGTATACGCTCTGATTTACGACCGAACACACCTAATGTCGCGATGACTATAAGTTCTTATATCATTCAGTAGTTGTATCGTATAATATGGTTTTTTTGACAAAATACTACCGGGCCGCAAAAGTTGAATAAATTCTAAAACGTCGTCCGTGGGAATTATTATTTTAATTGTTTTCCAAAGGGAATAATAATGTAATTTAATTGTTTTCAAAACGCTTTTAATTATATTTATAAACCGTGCTGAGAGTGTGCGATCACAGGCGGCGATGACGGTTGGGTATTGCGTGAGATTTTCGCGCAGGTGTGCCACTCGTTTCTCCCAAGTTTCGGGTGAAAACGATTCCACATATTATGCAAATAATATCTACTATCGGTCGGGCCTATGTTTTTTTTTTTAGGTTATATAGATTTCAGGTGTGGGTGTCGCGCGCACATAACGTCATCATCGTATCGTTCGTCGTTTTGTAGTCGTCGTCGGCGTCGGCACTACCGTGTACACAACATTACAACAATACTTGCAGGCTGCAGCCAACACGCGCGCGATCCCACCTCGACGCTAATTACCAGTCGTTCACGGTCCGCCAGATACGCTGTTCAAATATATATACACACGCCCAGTGGTTGCCAAACGCGAAGCGTAAAACGAAACGACCGAGCGCGCGACAAAGCTTATGACGACGACGGAAATAACGCTCGCGCGTACCTACCTACCTATATATGCGTCATATTAAACTCTGCCGCCGCTGCGAAACGGTCGTAAAATTACGTTTTTATACATTATATTATGTTGACGGTAGGCAGGCTGCCGAGGTACACCTCTATATTATAATATTATTATCGTGTGCCACCGAAGTTTCGTAAGACGCGCACACACGGGGAGCGCGGCAACATGTGTTCACCTGAGGGGCAGCTGCTGCTGCTGCTGCTGCTGCTGCTCCCCGCGAGAACAGCTGATCGCCGTCGGGGTGGTTGCCGGGGTGAGCGCGTATCGTCTGTGACGGGATATCTCGACGCGCGAGTGCGTGCGTGCGCTCGCGCTAACAAGACTCCCTCCAAAAACAACAAAAAAAACGCGTCCCGTCAAAAATATAGCGTTTCCGGCGACGACGCGATCTCAAAACGATCAGGCAGGCAGGCATAGGCGCAATTAGAGTAAAAATATTGGGGGGGCTTCAGCCCCTCACATAAATTTTTCAATCTCTGCCTCTCAGAAGCTTTTTTCTACCCTTAAACCTAACCCTCTATAAAAATGTGCTCATTGGATGGCAAGTAAAATTTAAAAAATAAAAAATAAAACAATAATTCACTTTTAACTTTTAAGTATAGGTAACAGATTTAATTAGTTTTTAACATTTTATAATCTTATTTTTCTATTTTTATTAGCAAATGTATTTAAAATAATTTCGGTGTCAACAATTATATCTCTCTCAATATTAAGTATTGCCAATTTTGAGAACCGTTCTTGTGACATCGTAGACCTAAGATAATTATTTATTCTTCTCATTGCCGAAAATGACCGTTCGCAAGTAGCCGAACTGACTGGAAGAGTGATAGCTACTTGGATCATTTTAAAAAGATTTGGAAAAGTATCTTTAGATAATTTTTCTTTTATGGTTAAATAGCTAGGAACTCCTTTAATCATATTTTTCAAAACAGTCATCTCACATTGCAAATCATTAGGGATGACTTCAAACAAATTCTGTAAAGTAAAATACAAATATACAGTTTTTAAATGAAATAGGTACTTGATAAACATAAATTATATATATAAAAAAAAAACCTTATATTGATTTATAAGTAATGATGATCCCTTAAAGTCTAATTTTAACAAGTTATCTACACAAGTCGCAATTTGAATGCTCTCTTCAGAAAATCTCTCTTTCATTTGACATATTATTGTATCTATTACTGGATAAAAAGCATGAATCTTCCAATATTCTTTTGGTTCTAATGTAGTGGTACTTGTATTATCACTTTGGTGATTATTTTCAGCTGAAGTTGATGACATAACAACATAATTTTTTAGATTAGTGGACTCCCTTCTCTGCCTTTTAGAGCCACCTAAGATCAATATAAAAAAAAATATATTATCATATTGAATTTAAAATATTTAATTAATTAACAGTATCATATAATGTAAAAATTTACTCTAGGTACCTTGAAAAGGAACATTAATTTCAATTCCATTGTCTTTTGAAAATACAACCATTTTTTCCCACAGTTCACTGTAGTGAATAGAAGAACGATAACTTTCTAATGTATCAATTACTCCTTTTATCAAATTTGCAGAATTTCCAAGTGTTGCTGATTTTGACTGAAGTTGAATACTTAATATATTAACAACTTTTAGAATATCATGCAGAATGAATAAATATGCTACAAATTTAAAATTTGATATTGTAGAAACAATACCTAAAATAAAAAGCACAATAAAATCAGTTGCATTATATGAAACCAATGGTTATTTAATATTTTTCATAACATACCAATTGCTTGGGCAACACATTTACTTTGTTGATCATCAATTTCATCATTTAAAACTTGAGCTATGGCATTAAAATTTTTTATCACTGCGTCACAGCTTTTAAAGCGGCAAATCCAACGAGTGTCACTTAACTGAGAAAGTGTTGTCTTTTTCATATTCAATTTAAGTTGTAAATCAGTAAGCTTCAAGTTTCTTGTGTGTTGAGAGAAATGAACATAGAGTGCCTCCAAGGCGTTAAATAAGTTTCTAGCATCCTTAAAAAAATATATATAATTACAAATCAGAATAATAGGTAATAAAATATTAATTATGAATTTTACCTTTAAGTGCTTGCACATATCAATAACTACTAAATTAATCTTATGCGCCATACAATGTACATATACTGCACATTTGGCTGGAGGGTGAACTATTTTCAATTTTGCTTGAACACCTCCTATGTGACCTGACATGACATTTGCTCCATCATATGACTGTCCTATGATGGGAATTTTATCTAATTTAGATGCATTTAAAAATTCAACCAATTTTAAAATCAAAGCATCTGCAGTTTGCTTTTCTGATACGTCAACAAATCCTAAGAATCGTTCACAGATGTCCATTCCATGGGGATATCTTACACAAATACTTAATTGCTCTTGTTTGTGAGACCTAGTAAGAATAGAAAACTTATTAAATATACAAAAACATAGTATTAAAAATTCAATTTTTACTTCCAAGATTGTATTTATTATTTACCGAGCCTCATCGCACGAGATACTGAACATTCCACAATCTATAATTTCTTGTATAATGGTAGATTTAACATTTTCAGCACACGTCTCTATCAGTTCATTTTGTATACTCCAACTTGTATGGTTCAATAAGGTATTTTTATATACATTGCAAAACTCTGGATTATGTTTTGATAAAAATTCACACATTTCTTTAAAATTACCTAGAACAAAAATAAAACAAACAAATTTTAACAATGAAATTCAATTAAATAATTTTAAGGTACATTTTAAATAATATAATAAGTACCCTTATTAACTGATGTCTCATCTTCACGGTGTCCTCTAAACGCTATTCCTTGTCTGCCAAGATATAAAACAATATCAATTAAACATTTAATGTACATTCTATTTGTTTGTATTTCTTTTTGAAGAGCAGTAGACATCTTTGAAATAACATCACCATTTTTCACTGAGTTTTTATAAGCTGACCATCTTAAATTGGCAGTCAAGTGGTGGTCAGAAATTTCATGCAATTTTAATTTTGTTTTTCCTGTTTTTGCATCTCTAGTTCCACTCAACTTTAATAATAGAAATAGGTACATATTATTAATAATACATTTTAAAGATAATATTAAACAATTATGATCTATTAATGTAATTTGTAAATCAGTGTATTTAAAATGGTTAAGCTTGCCTTTTTCCAATTATTAAAACCTGTTGTTACGAAAACATCTTCTACATGACCAGAACTTGTTGAAAACATTCTGCAAGGAAAGCAAAAAATAGCATCTTTCTCTATGCTATATTCAAGCCAGTTATACTCCTTGAAATATTTGGAACCAAAAGATCTATTTTGTGATCCAAATGCTGTTTTAGGATAAACCTATATACAATAAATTTATTATTTTACATTTGTTATTAAATATTGAAGAAGAAAAAATATTATTATAGATTAATATTATTATTATATTATAGAGAGAGGAGTGGTATTGGGTACAAAAAAAACAGAAAGGGGCCAAAAAATGATGGCCCCTTAAAGAAAAATGTCTGGCTATGTGCCTGAGCTAGTACTCTTAAAATTAATATAGCTTACCTTTAAAATAGGTTGCACAGGGCCAGAATCTAAGTTACCTAGATCGACAATATCCAACTTATTTCCTTCTTTAGGACTTAATAATGTCGATTGACTTGTCTCATATTCAACTAAAGAATTATTCACATCAGGAGACATAGAAACATCATTATTAGAAGTTGAAATAGTTGTTTCTGAATGACTTGAATTATTTTTTCCTTCATTGATTAGTATACAATCTGATTTTTTTTTTTTTAAATTAAATATCGAAAACATTTTTAGTTTACTAACTTTGAATTTTTTTTTTAAAAAAAGAAGAAAATTAGGTACCTAATAATGATAGGTAGGTAATAACTTTTTTGTTCACTAAATAGCAAATGCCAAAATATTATCACAATCACAAAGCACGATGCACGAATGAACGGAATGAACAAATAATGTGAGTACGTCTGTATTAGGAATGCAATCGTAATTGAATGGTCAATCTCAATATATGGTGGTATATAATTGTAATGCTTGTCTGCTAAGGACGGTTTGGTCGTTTGGTATGATCAAATGTTTAATAGCATCAATACAGTTTTGTACTTTCCGTAAATGAGCTATTTATAAACCTACATAATAATATGACGTGACTGTATATTCACACTGGGCGAATGTTCGCGCGTGTTTCCCGTGAAACGAACCCACACGCATGCGTGTCCCGCACGCGAACTATTCGCCTAGTGTACCTTATGGTTATGGCTTATCGTAATTGTCATTAATTGTCAATTGCGGCCACTCGCAAAACGTCCGAGAATGGAAGCTATAAATATAGTCGGGGATAATATTTTGGTTATTGATAATGATATACAGCGGTGCGCTATAATAAGCACGGTCTAGACTATAGGACTATAGAAATAATAGATTTATTATTTAAGACCACGATTATAATATTGTTACTAAAAAAAAATAAAAAAAATTTATTTTATTCATTTTTTCAGTAGTAATCAAATATTTTTTTATTTATCAATATAATAATATAAAGTTCTGTATGGTTTTTGGGGGGGCTTTGAATGTTTTTGAGGGGGCTTAGCCCCTCCAGCCCCCCCCTAATTGCGCCTATGCAGGCAGGCAAAGGGAACAAAATACAAATCTTCTCCGGCGAAAACACTTCGGCAATTCATCACGAAATTCATCGTCATCGTCGAATAAAAATTCGGGTGCCTCGTTCACGGCACGCGTCGTGTGGCCAATAACGCGTACTATAACGATGTAATAATAATATATGTTATAATAATAATATGCAATGCACAATCATTATATATTATGTCATTTATTCGTGCACAATTTATACTGTTGATGATATTGCAGTATTATGCAGCAGAGAATATTTCACCGAATCGCGTAGTCGTTTCCGTTGCACGTGCGAAATATCGAAATATTACACTCAGCTTTAAAAAAATCACATCGACTCGCCGGTGCGGCCGCATCGGGGGGAAGACGCGGTCATCGCGCCGCGGTATACTATATGCGCAGAACTGGTTCCCGTGGTAACCCTTTCGACCGGAATATTCCGAAATACCGGCACAGAGGTCCCGCCGTTCTATATTATATAACACGTCCCATCCCGTCTAAATTACAATATTTGAATATTATATATTATATTATTATGCGAGCGAGTATACGTGTGACTATATATCGCGGAGACCTCGCGAGCCGCCACAGCCGTCGTCGTCGTTATACACGCTTACCTATATATTATATTATATCAATGCGCACCCTCAGACGCGACCGACTGCATTATTAGAAATCGGAGTCTTCCACAAAACATTTCACGGAGGAAAAAAAAATACTAAACGCGTCGGCGCGCGGAGACGACGCTCGTTTTATTATATTTATATATACGTAATACTATATATATATATATATATATATTACTATATAGTCAGCTGCAGCAGCTGCTGCTGTTATATTATGGTTGTTCCTTGCGAGACAGAACTCTCTATATACATCACGCGTACACCCATATATACGCTTGTTTTGCCCGTTTTGGGTGACGCGCTCTGTATGTATGTACTATGTATATAGTACCTACGCAAGTCGTGTGCCTATACATTATGCTCCACCCTGTATATAATAATATCATGCTCCGACGACGGCCACGTGGGGTTGTGATCTACAGCAGGTTTTGAAATGGAATCTTTTTATTGCTATTTTTCTCACATTTTAGCGATTTTCACACTATACCGCGGGCGTTGAAAACATCATATCGTTTGATGCATATATTATATCGCGCCGTGCAGGGATGATCGTCTTTGAAACGACCGTGCGGGAATCTGACGACGATAATATGCCTGGTATAACAGCATAATATTATTACAACGATACACACGACCGTGTGTGGTGATAATAATAATAATATTGTTATATAGCACGTAAAGCTAGCCGCAGCAGCAGCGGTGTTCGTGCGTAGTTTGTCGAAATATTTCGTGTAGTGTCGCGTCTTACGAGTATAAATTATATGATATTATTATATTATATGTTGTATATAGAAGATTATGATATAAAAACTTTAACTGCGTCGGCGGGCGCCAGTCGGCGCATAATTCAACGTTCTCTCAACGACCAGCTCGGCCGCCGCCGACGCCGCTCTCAAGCCACTCGAGACGCCACGTCTATATACCCACACGCACACATCGGGTCTCGCCCCTCGTTATGCGATGGCCTGCAAGAGCTGTGTGCACGGTTTTTATCACAACACGCGGGCGACCTGAACCCCACCCTTGGTCGCTGACGACGACAACGACGACTTGTACCGAGGTATACGCACGTCATTATATATTATTGTCGAGGAACGCTAGAGATCTCATCCCCTTTCTGCAGTCGAAGCTAATCAAGCCGGGTGCACGCACTGTCGGCGAAATAATATATTTTGCTCATCATTTGCGCCGCAGAAACACGTCATAATAATATTATACTCGTGATATTTTTATATGCAAACTGCAAAATACGCGTACGTCTTCGGAAATCTTACTTAACGAATAAAACAATACGTCCGCAAAACTCGTATAGAAACTCTTCCACGCGTGCAGTCGTCGACAGCCGCGTAAGTCCCTCGGAAGCGTAGCGGCGGCGGCGGGCATATGGCAAGCGGGGCTCGTGTGCTGGCGGTCGCCGTATGCCGTTTCCGTCCGGAGGGATGGTAGTCGTAGTAATTTAGTCTCGACGACGACGCTGTCGCAGACGTTTTTCCGGCGAACTCGATCTCGTAATATTTTAGTGATCGTAATAATATATAATATACGTCCTCCGAGACGGTAATAACGTCATAATAATATTATAATGTATTACTATAGTATTAAAAAATACGCCAACGGAGACTACGACGACGACAAATTTGTTACAACAATATAATATTATTATTACAGACGTCATCATAATATTATTATATATTATTAATTCCGATAAAAAACAAATACGCATACGAATAATAATTATAAATATCACCATAATAATATAACGGTACCTATATGTGCGATGTACTACAACAGACAGTGCTGCACATAATAATATTATACATGCACGATTCTATACTTATATACGATAATCATATTATTTTATGTACCGCCGACCGACCGTATCTGGTCAAGCTCTGAAAACCAGTTTAAGCACGAGCCGAAACGCCGATTGAACGAAGTCGTCATCATCGCCGTCGTACGCCGTCTATGACTATACGATAATGACGATAATGATGCGATGACGATGACGAGATGGCGATGATGGTGAAGATGATGAGCAACGTGTTCACGCCGCGAAGTTCCTGTGTGCACTGTGCAGTCGCTCGGCCGCCGCCGCCGACTTAATATATTATTATTATGTCCGATAGCATATTACGTAATATTATTATTATTATTATTATTATTATTATTATTATTATACAAATCTTGCGCTTCCGGTGCATCGCGATCGCACTGCGCAGCAGCAGTTGGTTCTTTTGTGCGACCTGTTTTTAGGTTATAGGCATATATTATTATAATATTATATATTAATTGTATCATAATATGCCGAGTATAATAATAATAATAATATATATGGGTACAACACGGCGTTTAATATTTTCTGCTGATATATAGTATAGAAATAATAATTAAAACATAAAATATTATATTTTATGGCATATCATTAAAGTTTAGGTATCTGCAAAATAGTCGGCGGGGTCTATACTCGGTACCAGCTATATATCATACCGAAAAACGGCGTAAAAACTCGGGAATAAATCGATATGCGTTTCAACGCTGCTCGTTGTAGGTATATTTTGAAAATATTTTTTGTCGCCGCAGCGTAGATACGCAATATAGATCAACTATATTTTTCAATTAATCCAATATAGCTGTTCGGTTGTGTAGACTATTACGACGTTCGATTTACGCGATGTCCGTTGTGCGTGTCGGTTTACAAATCATTCGAACCTAATACGGATACGTACGATATAATATTATATTATAGTATAATAGATTTGCATTCGCCTGAAATATCGGTTATTATATTATACACGTTCAATTAACGCTATAGTGCTATACCTATTCAAATGCAATAAGGTTCTATAAAAAAAAAGAACGGATCTTAACGGCACGCATCGGGGTTCTTGGAACACATTTTTTTTTCTCGTTTTGTGTGACCGTGTACAATAATACGTAATAATATATGTGCAGTGTTTTCGCGATTGTTCGTGTAAATTAATAGTACCTCGCATTTCTATATGCATAATATTATACTTTACGATTTTCACGAATATTATACGCGCGCTGTTAAGCGGCTTATAATGAGAAGCATGGTAAAATAGTATATATTATAACATAATAATTATAATATAGCAATTAATATTCTCCGCAGAACGTTTTTTGAGAACACCGTTTTTATTTTTGTCGGAAAACTACGAGTATTACATCGATTTTTGGTATTTAATTTTAGTCAAGCACTAACGACACTTTTGTTGGCGCCATAATGTTTTTAATGTTTTAAAAAAAAGATTCATAAATCACGAAACTTTCAAAATATTTCCATCCCGAAACCCTGTTATCTATCCCGATAATGGTTTTCATCGGTACGTGTCGTAACAAGTCATCTCGTACATTTACTAAAATTTGTATGATTTAACAATATTATACAATCCGTGTAATAATTTATTATTATTATATATCAGATATCACTAATATCGTAATTGTATTATAATATTAGCTGTATGTATTAAAAAGATTACATGGGGCAAAATAAAACGTGTGACGGTATAGCACACTCATGTATTATCTTTCAACGGAAAATCGAAAAAAAAAATAAAAACGCTTACATTGATTAAACCAACGGAGTGATTAAGTTACACTGCACAGCTATAGTGGATAAGGGATTTTAATCTAATACAATAAATGTTGAACACTATAACAGATTCGAAAACAAATTAAAATAACGTGACACAATCAACTAGTGATATTTTTAGCTACTTATACGTCATATTATTTTATACTGTCAGAGAGATTTCGTATTTATAAACGGGTGTGTTGTACGCATAAATAGTAATTTTGATAAACAAATGTTACTCAAAATATTTTAATATGTTATTAAAATGCCTCGTGCTATATACCTACCTAAGAAAATTTTCAAAAAGAGTTAGCCAAAGTTTCAAGGACAAAAGTTTGCAACGTACTTGTGCTTATCTTTTTATTAAATAATACTTTCAAATAAACTCCCAGTGGTGTATTTAAGATTTAAATGATAGTCGACAAAATCATAAACTTATCCGCAAATCGCGTATAACGTACGCTCCTTTTACAAAAGTTTTCCGCTGTAATTTAGGTGGACCCAGAGCATATAATATAGGCGGGGGCCTTGTCGGTATTTGCCAACTAAACATCGTTAAATCTACCACGGTCAACTCCGTATTCAGTATAAACCAACTAACTATTTAAAATTTGCATGTTTTATGTAATCACGTGATACAATTTAAAAAATCCCAATTTGAATAGTATATAATATGAATTTATTGTAATTAAATTATAAATGCATTGTATTTTAAGGAAACAATAAGAAAAATATAATTGTTCGTCATAGTAATGAATTTATTAAAACAATGCATTATTTATAATTATTACTTGGAACATAACGACTATAATATAATAATATGAGCCCACGAAAACAATGCATCCATATGTAAACTGTTTAAGACTCTGAATTTGGGACGATGACCGATTCGAACGCCGACAATATATTTTAATAATATAATTTTAAGTTTTTCAGTATATAGAATTTATTTACGTATATACGACACAGCTCTATAATATTTATGCGCATATTTTCTAGTCATCGTGAAAAATAACGAACATCACAACCGACCGCGAGAGCACACGCTTCGAGTCTTACGCTCAATCTGAAAAATGTTTGTACAATAATTATATTTCATCGAATAAACATTAATTTTTTTATGTAAATACAGTATGTTTGCGGTGAAACGCTCGTCGGTGCGCAGCGTACGTATATAGTTTATATATCGCATATGAAAACTCGCTGCGATCGTTTTTTTTATATTCTAATACACCGTGGTTTAGGTCTTCTATACATAATTCGACGATAATATATAATATACTCTACGGCATTTAATATGGTAAATAAAAGGAACAGCACAATATACTGATGGCGTCTATAAACAAAACGTGACCGGAGTGATGCCACTGACGAGAGTACACCTCTGCACGACGTGTGGGCATATTATTATTATTCAGCGTTTGGGCGTGCACGTGTATAATAATATTATTACTATCGTCTAAGCCCCAAAGCTCTCGGTCATCTCTACACCTACGACATTGCCGATAGATTTTTTTTCTTGATGATTTTTTTTGCATTATTATTGTTATTTTATTTTAATGCGATTTTCCTATACGATAAACGCTCACCGTCGCATGTTTGCTTTTATTTTTTTGTTCTTCGTCCACTCCGCAGCAGACAATGTATGCGTGGAGTTTAGTTCTTCGATTCAACACACGATCGTCGAATTTTTATTTTCTGAATATTTCGTCCAGAACCAACACGCTATATACGTGGGATTATATTATATTTAGAGATGCATTCGAATTCGACCGTTTTAGTATACGTTCTGAAATGCGATTTGCACGCACGCAAACACTTCTGGAGCAAGCGCTAATTTTTCTGACAGGAAATCCACTGAGACATGAAACGTTAAACGTTTATATCTCATTACCGCGTCATAAAATATATTTTAGTGGATAGTTTTGTACTAAAACTGTCGTTCATATAAGAATATATAAGAAAACGACCACAACTATTAAAATATTCTCGCCGTCATTTAAAACTTTAAGTTATAATAATAACTGCGCAGTAATGTCACTTGACGAAACTTTCCCCTAACTTCTTCTAATTGTGAATTATTTATATTCTATTCAGACGAATTGTTCCAATTTTCTACTACGCGTTTTTAAAACCCAACTATGAAAATTTCTAGACACGTTTAACGTTATTATTATTTTAAAAGGCGACTAAAATACCCAGAAAAAGGGTAAAATGATTTTATTTACTGTTTTTTATTTACATTTTCTGTACGAACTCGGATCGAGGAATACGAAGATGATGCCTTAACTTTTGCTTTCGTCTTCCATTATGTACACAATACACCGCGTACACCAACGGGCAACGTCAAGCGACGTGTGTGATATTGTGACAGACAGCCATCATCGTGTGGTATTCATACGAATCGGTGCACTTAAATAATAATAAAATATGTTCCCTGCACTGTCACCGGTGCAGCAGTCGGCCGAACACCACGCGTCTGGAGTATATAGCGATGAGCTGCGTTCATTTTTTTTCTACAATTTTTTTTTTTTCATTACTATTATTCATTCGGTTTGCCCACGCGGTCCATTAATATCACTTAAACGGTTTTGATATTTTGCACGACCGATTCCCAGGGCGGCCGAGGCGCGCATCGACCGACGGCGGATGGCACATATTATAATATAATAATAATAATATCATATATATACGTGTCGCGTTCCACACGACGTTATATGTATATGCGATGATATATCAAATGGTGATGTACAGCTATATAATAATATCATATATGTGATATGTAGGTATAGAAAGAGCGGTATATAGTCGTATATTATACAGGTTTAGACACTCGAATACGCCGCCGCGCTTCCAAAATCCCAAAAGGGACTTCCGGGGGTATTTTTATATTTAGACCGATCAATACTTTGTGCTCGAAAACGCGCACACACCTCTAAGTCCCTCCACGTGTGTGTGCGCGCGCGCTCGCGGGTTTGTGTCGAAAAACCCGAATCCTTCTGCTGCGACGCGAATAAATATGGGTGTGATGTATAGACTATATTATACGCATATAGGTATGTGGGTGGGTGTGTGGGTACGGACAGGAAAAACTGGGCACGAGGCGGCGAGGATGAGACTTGACGTCTTCGCAGCAGCCGGGTGGACAGCGGCGGCGGCGGCGCTGCACGGTCTCGCGATTATAACGCAGTACGCGCATATTACATGATGGGTACGGCGTATATAGGTAAACGGATACTCGTGTGTTCGCGTTTTCGGACCCGCCGTACCGAAACGGAATAACATGCACTCACATGCTAGTGTCACTCACTCACACACACATACACGGCGAACGCATAATCCGGTATCCGTTTGCGAATTTATACCACGTATCGAGAAACTTTTCCTCGTCCTCTTTTCGTCATACCCTCCGCCGCCGACTCCGAAGACTCGTTTTATGTAGGTATTACATGACGTGTGCGAGCACTTCTATTATATTCGTGTGTGTATATGTTTTTCCCTGGCGACGGAGACGAGTTGTACTGCCGCCGCCGCCGCTCCTATAATATATTATACGCTCTGAAATAGGACGGAATTCGGCGGGGACCTAAGAATGTATATAGGTCGGTGTGGGTACGTGAGTTGTAACCGAACTTACATATTATTATAATAGTTTATCGTATAAAAATAATATCACAAGGGCGTAGTGCCGAATTTTGCGGGGGTGCGATGCACCGAAGCCTCGAAGACGAGTCTGTTTTAGGGCGGCCTCGGGTAGACGTCCCGGATTTTCAAACTTTGTTAAGTGATCAATTGTTGAGAATATCAAATCGTGGAAAGGAGTATTTTAAGAAATTATCTGCAGCACCTGTTTGTTTTAAGCGGTTATATGAACTCAGTTTCATCCTTATTTGACCTAAACCATCAAGAGAATTATACCTACCTAGTTGAAATGTTTTCTTTTTTAAATCCATCTTCACTTTTTTCAAATACAAAAAATCAATTTAACTAACGTATCAAATGATTTTAAAAAAAATCCATTTTCTTTTAAGAGGCCTCTGATATTAGTATAGTAGCGCACTCCGGCTTTCAGAGACTATTAGATCCGACGGTGCGAAGGACTACCGACACTGCGTGTTCTGCTGCTTGTCAAATCCTCGCCCGTTACAATATAATATAGAGCTCAATAATATCTCAAGTATCGTCGCGCGACAGTAGGTAAATGCGCTGCGAATGGCTGCGAATCGATCCGACATAATATATGGCGTGCATTCTGCGTCCGACTGAAAATGCAATCAGGAATTCCAAACGTCGCGAAATAGTTTCAGACTGGAAAATTCCTCATCGTCGCGTCGAGCCCATATCAATATATACATACGCACTGATGGTAGCATACATCGTAATATCGTAATTTAATAATTGCTGTTGATATTATTATCTCGTTATCGTTATCTACGTGTAATTTGATTGTGAATATTCCGTTGAAAATTCACCACATTTACATATTATTATTATTGTATACGCTGTACACAAAGTATATGAACGAATCGGGATCGTTTTGTGCTAGACATTATATAAGAACACATATATTTCGACGTACCTCCATAATAATATCGAAACCCAACACGTTTAAATAAATCGTTGCCGCATATAATAATATATTGTAATATTATATTATTATTATGAGACGTATCGGGACGCCCCCGCCTAAAAGACGTCTTTAAATAATAATATGTCTTTCGCTATACGTCATCCTCGGCGTCGTTAACTGCAGCCGTTTATCGGAGAGTTTGACGGTAAAATCGATTTTAATTTTACACTTTTTTTTTGATGTTTTTAACGGCAGCACGTGAAATCATATACAATAACAATAAATTCGTATAATCTCCCGAGTGGTGCGTTTTAACGACTATAATATATTATTATTATTATTCTTTAAGATCTCTCGAAAGAATAAACTGCTGCTGCTGCAAGTGGGGCAACGCGAGGCGTAATGCAAAACAACCATTACGCGCGACGTTGTTTGAATTTCACGAGATACGGTTGATTAAAAGCGTTTACGACGGATCGTCATCGTTCGAAATTAACCCATCGCGCAGATGCAGGTCGCGGTGTACAATAATAATAATAATATGTATATATACAATAATATACAGGATGATTATTTTAACGCGAGACACTGTGCCAAATTATTTCGAAAAATATTGCCTAACGTTTTTTTTAAATTACGTTTTTTTTTTTTTTACATAATAATATGAAATAATTTCAAAACAAAATATTCGATTTTTTTCATTTTTGAATCGTTATCACAATAGGTTCCAAAAAAGAATATTTTTCGTCGATACATAAAAATTTAACTTTTATTGAGTATTTAGATGTAATAGGTAGCCGCTTTAAAGTTAGTCGGTTATAATAACTTTATACATGTTTAAATGATTGACAGGATATTAGCGAACGACCGTTTTGCGGGAATCTGTAGCTCGTATAAAATTGTATTTTAAACGTACTAAATATTGTGATAACTAGGGATGAGAAGTTATAGAAATTGCATATTTCTTTCCATGTCGTCTATTTATAGCTAGGTGAGTTAGAAATATGTTCTATAACCCAGTGAGTTCATATTTGTAGTTTATGTTTTGCATATTTTTGCATATTTAGGTATTTTTTCCAAAAATAGCATATTTATGATTTTTTGAGAATATAAATGCATTTTAGTAAATTTATATTTATTTTCAATACAATTTATCCAATAAAACAGTAATTGTACACACAATTCGGCTATAGTATGTACTTAAATTGAAATATAAGATATAAAATATAAAGACGAGAAATATAAATACATCAACAGACGTAGAAAGGAGTTTTTCCCGTTACAAAAATATTCTATAATCAGACAATCGTCGTCGGTTAGATGTTGATAATTTAAAAAAAGCTTTGGTGGTGCAGTGCAACAACTTTAATTTATAGATAACTGTGCTGTTACATATATTTTTTAATTTAATAGATGCATTAATATTTTTGGTTGTAAAATTATTTAATACCTAATAGAAGTTATGTAAAAATAGTAAATATTTAATAGTATAATAATTATTAGTTAATAATATAAAAAAATTATCTGCATATTTTGTGGCATATTTTCGTTTTTTTTAGTGCATATTTGCATGCATATTTTGCCAATTTTACATCCTATAACTTCTCATCCCTAGTGATAACTATCTAAAAAGATAGCAAAAATATATACAATTTTGAAACCAAAAGTATTATTGTAATGACTCGCCTAATATTATTAAAAAAAAATGTAAAAACCTTATACGTTTTTAACACACAATGATAGCTGCAGTGTCTCATGTAAAAACAATCACACTGTATAATATATAGTATATAATACGAGAAGCGTTCGCCCTACAACATAATATATATATAATATAATACTCTATTGCGCGGCATATCATAAGACGTATTATGTTTTCTCGTGTCAGTATTCTTTCCTAGCCTGTGCGTACAATGTTATATATATATACGAGCACAAGCGTATACATTACGTTATACATCAGCTCCTCTCGACAAACAGTAAAGTCAACACACAGTTATATCTAATGCGCGTGTGTGTATATATATATCACAAACAATGATGATGATAATATATATGTATATCTTATATTATTATATGTGGTGCGGTCTAGATGAGATGGAATGGTATATAGTAATAATAATATACGATATTATGTTCATGGGACAATGAGTAATTATATTATCAGTCGATATTATATAATAATAATAATACGTATTGAGTACAATGTTATAATATTATAATATGTAGAAGTCGAGGGCTGCAGCAGTAGAGGCTCGATGACGACAGCGTTAACGACGACACGTATATTAATACGATAGTTCGACGCGTCGACGGAATACCTTTAAAATATGTAGGTATACCGATACCTTGGTATATGTATATATATAACAACACGAACGTCGGAGATTACAAATTTCCTCGAGTCTCGAACGGAGGATTAGAACTTCGTGACATTATTATTATTATTGTGTACCATCGCGGTATAATAATACGACGACGACCGACTATACGACCGCGTGCAGCAGACGAGTGTACAACAATGTCATAAAGGATGATGCGATTGACGCTGCCTGTATAATATACAAGTCGCATATTATTATTATTATTATGATAATACTCATCGTTGGTAATATTTTTATATTTCAATTGACGCGTTTTATTCGTCCGCCGCGTGTTAATAACGAAATGATAATAGGTATAATACGATATATTATTTTATATATAAAATGTAAGCCTCGACACGCCCGCGAATAAATACCTTTAATAATATTTTAAAACTTACTCACGTACATATTATATAGGGTACGAGTGATAAAACGAAGTCATCATAAGTACGCGTATAACGATATATCGTCGTCGTCGGTAAGTGTAACAGCCGAGTACGGTAATAGTTATTAGGTAACGATTTACCTCCGACGGACTCGCGTTCGATAGAATTACGTATTACGTACCCACCTATATAGATATATGTACCAACACGACTTCGTGAACCCCTGTCCCTCACTTATAATATGTTTATACGAGTACTTCATATATTATATTATAATATCGACCGACAAAAATAATAATAATAATTGTTGACATTATCGTTATAATATTATAAATTATAGCGGGTCGATGACTGTTCAAAATACACGCATTGTATTGTGATTTTTGTGTTTTTTTTTCACCCGATTCTTTTCCAAACCCGTGATAAAAATCCGGCCATCGGCGGTGGCGCAGTGAAAGTGCTCGATGCGTTTTAAAATAATAATAATAACACACTTACATACATACATATATATATATAAATAAATAAAAAATATAATATTCCCCTGAGCCGGCGCTTACAGCGTATACATACACATAAACCATAAAGGTACTGTCGTCGACCTCTCCCGAGAACAATGCGCGCGCGTTGTATAATAATATTTTAAGAGGTATATTATTTTTCACCGAAATACGCGGCGCTGCTACATTAGAAAATGATAATACGTGAGTACCTACCTACCTGCGGCATCGCATCGCGCGCGTATCATTTGAAAACAAAAAAAAAAAAACTCTCAACAAGAGCGGTGCGAAACGAGATTACTTTACGAATAATTTAAGTCCTCATTCGGTGCGCGTAAAAGAATATAAATAACGTATATAATATAATAAAAGCGAAAAAAAAACGCTAAGAAAACGGTGCAGCTAGTGTGTTGTTGAAGATGATTTCACTCGCGCATCGTAAAAATAACTGCAAGACACTATATACGCGCCATCTATTGTTTGCCTTTTTTATTTACCTACCTACATATCGGTACTGTATATGTGATTTAAAATTAGTATTAATATTACTATTATACATGTGTATAATATAGGCAAGCGTAGTCGAATCATTGTTAACATAATATTGCGCCATTCTCCCCGTCTGGAGACGAGTTGTATGATGTGCGTAGTACGTAGTTATAATAATGTTATAAAAGTCGAATAGATACACCTATTGCAGCAGGGTATATAATATTATTATTATGCCTCCCACATTTGCGAAGGTTATCGACAATAACGACCATCCTCGATAATTATTTACAAACTAGCATGTTTTTATTTTTGTAAATAATACACAATCTGCAACATTATACATAATAAAATATATTAAATGGAACTATGTACGACAACGACAATAATAGGATAAACGGTACACGCGATGTTTTCACACACTGATGCTGCAGGAGGAGGTCATCCGTTGACGACTTACACGGTGTATTATAAGTTATAACCTACTGCTGCTGCTGCTGCTGCACCTCCGAGAGATCGGTCGTCGTCGGCTGCATATACAGGAATTAAACGTATTATAGGCGTAATCTCTCGGCCGTTTTCGTTTTAGACTTGGGAGTAGCGTAGGAGGAGGACGAGGAGGGTCGACACCGCGACGTGAGAACTCGCGAGGGATTAATGAAGCGTGGCGATAATCACGTTTGAAATGACATATTGTTTCGCGGTATATAACGACACCGGTAATATAATAATAATAATAATAATAATAATAATATATTATTGTCGGTAGCGATTTCACTCGGTCAACTTCGCCGACGGCGGTATAATAATACTTATAATACGCGTATATAGGAATGTTCGATAAATACCAGTCACCAGAGACCTGGTATCCCATTAAATTATCACGACTTGGGTGTATAATATATACTATATTATATAGTTATTGCGGCGAGATAATTATTTAAAACCGCGATGTTGCGTGCGCGCGAAAAAGCGGTGGTAAACGGAAAGCGGAAAATATATAACGCTTTAGTGCGGCGTATATTGAGAAATGTAATATTATCGTGTGAATGATGAGTTTACGATTGCGATTCGGTTTTTTCGGAAAGCCGATTTGGCGCCAGCATTTCGAAAAGCTCCTGGTGCAGTCTGCGATGGGTAAAACGCGCGCGCCGTTTATCGATCCGCCGCCGCCGACGCTGCCGCTGCCGCTGCGCCTTCACTGCTACGACTGTGTGCATACAGAGTGGTCCATTTAACGTGAGGCACTCAATATTTCAAAAAGTTTTTACGTTTTTGATAATATTTTTATTACACGGTATCAAGTTGTTACAAAACAACATTTTTACAAAAAGTTCTTGTACTTTTTTGAATTATAATATTCATACAGTTTTCATTTTATAATCCAAAACAGAATATTTTTCTGAGTTTTTTGATATACACACAAATCGAATTTTATTTTTTAAGTATTGAGTATTGAGATTTTGAGTTATAAGTATTTGAAGTTTAGATGAGCAGAATAGTAGACCAACATTTTGCAGGGTACCCACTCCACACTGCTCATCTAAACTTCAAATACTTATAACTCATAAACTACTCGTCCAAAATTCGATTTGTATGTATCAAAATACTCAGAAAAATATTCTGCTTTTAATTATAATATTAAAACTGTATGTTGTAATTCAAAAAAAGTAAAATAAAACTTTAAAAAATATTTTCAAAAGTAATTTATTTGAAAAATGTTGTTTTGTACCATGTAACAAAAATATTCCCAAAAACGTAAATACTTTTTGAAATAACGAGTGTCTTACTTTAAATGGATCACCCTGTATATACTACTGGGACCGTGTGCGATGTACGACGAAAGTTAACAGCGGGAGGGAGGTGGCGGCGTCGGCGAACTGTGCGTGTGCGGCAACGGGCGCGCTGCGGCCAATTACGAAAAATAAATATTGAAATTTATTCCTACGCCGCCGCCGCCGCTGGGGCTAGTCGAAAAGGCGAACGCTTCTTTCTCCGGCCGTATATCAAAATAATAATAAAATATCGTAGACTATAATATACAATATATATATAAACTACATTGTGTATACGATATAATATACTATATTATATATTATGATTTATATTTTCGTTGTTATTCGCGTATACAACCCTAAAAATCAAGCGACCCTAAGTACTATGCCGCGAGAAAATCATCGAAATACAACGTAATATATATCATATAATTTGATTACGCTGCAACGCTCACTGCAGACATCTGGGCGGCGGCGGCGGCGGCGATTTTCTGGGCTCGGAGAACAGCGCGATTTTTGGTCGTCACGCGTCAATGTTTTCACGTCGGTTTTTGTTTTTTTTTTCGTAACACAATGTCGTACCTACATAATGCGTATATTATTCATATCATTATCTATGTAATATTCTATATTATGTGATCGATATAGAAAATATATAGTACAGTGACGACGGTTTGTTTTGAATAGCTACCCGCCGTTCATAATAGTATAAGAATTGTATATTGGAAAAACTCTCGATTTCCGTCTATATACCGCTATTTAAATGTCGGAACTTTTTTACGTATTTTTTCTCGCACAATCAGACGACTCACTGACCTGACGTATACATGGGATCATTAAAATAAAATAAGTGATTACCGTATTGGATAGGTTGCCGATGATGGTTCTGAAACGGCTCGACACACTCGACGTAAATTTACTACAACGTGTACGGCGGCATAATACACGACGGTCTTACACCGTCTTCGTTTCGAAGACCACACTTCACCGTACTTTCAAAGTAATATCTTATGGTTTTCGTGTATATTAGTGAAACAAACGTAGTGCGTGGAACTATTTTATATCTATGTATACACGCTCGTTTGTACTTCGGAAAAACTCAAAAACAGGTCAGCCGTCGTCTTCATCGTCGTCGTAGTCGTCGTCTGTGTGCAGGTTCCCACGGCGGTGGTTCTAATTTTTTTTACTTTGACCTTGGATGGCGAGATGCTCCACAGCAGTGAAACCAAAATGCAGCACAATACGAACACAAAATATTATACTACTGATATATTATATTGTCGGCCCGCAAGTATCACAAAACAAATTGTCGAGAGAGCCGATGTGTGCGCCCATATACATATGCAGCTATATAGTCTGTATAGTGCTATATAGGTACCTATATATATACATATATATACGGCGATATAGGAAGTGGCAGGCGTCGATGGCGGCAGCGTACCAGCTGGTATACGACATGTGTGATTATATTATAGGAAAGACCTCCGGAGCACCTGGTCTTTGAAGAAGGCGCGTGCCAGACTATTAAATGCATTTTTTTTTCATACGTATTATTATAATACGCATCATATACGATTACACACACACATACACAACACACGGTTCTCCGTCTCGTTCTGTACATCATCACTACCGTCCTGCGCCGAGGCAATCCGAAACCGTATATACACGACCGATACGATATTATGTTATATACCTGACATGTGGTCAAAGCGTGTACACACACACTGGCCCTATTGATTTATGGCCCAGGGGGGGGGGGCGACCGTACGCCGCCGCTAACACTGCTGCCGCCTACGCTACGTGTATCTGTCGGTCGTTTATATATATATATATCGATTCCGACAGACCGTTTAGGCGCGTGTGCAGCGTCGCGCGGCTGCTGCAAAAACACAAAAAGATGATTCGGCGGCACGTACCCGCGCACCTAACCCGTACATCATTATTATTATAATAATATTGTAATATACAGCGGAACAGAACGCCGCGGCCGAGTCCTAAAAACAGAGTGCACACACGAAAAACCACGGAGGCGCGGCGACCCCGGCGATGTTTTCTTCTCTCGTACTGCTCGTACTTCTCTCTTACGTACTGTAAATTCGTATGCCGTCGTCTTAATCGCTGTCGCTGCTGCAGTCGTGTAATCTATTAAATTTTCATTAGTGTTCCGGAACACGGGTAATCGTCGTCAGGCCGTTGACCGAGGTCATATTATGTATATATATACATAACAATATATAAATCGGTATAATGTAAAGCATAAACGCCCGACCACCGGTATACACGTCACTATTAGTGCGCGACTGCCGCGCCGCATCGTGTTGTTACACTGCTGCACGTCTCACGCACGATAGTAATTAAAATTTAATCGCACGGCGGCCGTGGCGAAGTTGCAATCTTCGCGTACATATTATTATTCGCGTTTAAAGAAATACCGCACCGCACCTAAAACACTGTATGAGGACAGTGCGCAAATCTTCACGATTCACACGAATTATCGTCATCTCTGCGGTGGCGTGTGTTTAGAGAACTATAGGTATAGGACCACGACGATATCGCGTTATTCTCGAGTAAACAATAATATTATAGCTATGGCGACGGTGGTGGTGGAATGCGAAAACTATAAACACAGAGCAAACCGTTTTGAACTCATCATATACCCTGAGGGCACCTGCTCGTAGGCCGTTTTTCGCACGGTGCTCGCGTTCTAGTCTGTTTTACGTATCTACGTCGGGAATAATAATATGACCGTCTGAAGTTTTTCCCAGGCACCTTTCCGCGGCGTGTGATCCGGTCCGGTTTACACCGATATAATAATAATAATATTATAATACGGTTTACTATATTATAATACAACTGTTGGCCGCTGCGTGCACACCGCCGGCGCGGCGTCGATAATATGGTTTACTACGTATTATTATTATATCGCATTATAATATAATATTATAATCCACACCGAGTGCTGCTGCACACGACACCGCGCGAGGTCTTACGCGACCGCAACCTCCTCGGCGTGAAGACCCGTCGTCGGTTTTCAGACGTAGGCTCGTATAATAATATATTATATAATAGGAAGAGGTGCAGGGTACAATATAATATAATATTATACCAAGTCGTAATGATATCGTGAAGTGACGGCGATACGCACGATACCACAATAATATTCGTCGAAACGAAAAGCCTCAAAACGGCCAGCGACCGCGTAATAGGTATATAACTAGACCGACCGACCAGGGGTTAACAAAACGTGCAGGCCGACTCGGTGTTGAATTTTTATTGAGCTCAAAGGTCACGTGGTGCGCGCGCGCCCGCACAAGCACACACACACGCGCGTACGCATTTATACATAGGTATACTTAATGCGTTTACATGGTATATACGCGAACAGACGCGGGCGGGCACAAGCCGATAGCAATTTGGTCCAATTAAATATACGTTGCACAGCCGTCCATCGCCGGACTGCACGTCGGTAATAATAATAATATTCTTCTCTCTGGCTCGTTTCTTTTTGTTACCCGCCGCCGTCGCCCCCCGATCCTTTACTCGCAAAAGAGTCGTCGTCGTGATTCTGCGGGCGGCGGCGGCGGTGGAAGCGGGCGGCATGCGAATGACGGACGGCGGCGGCGGTTTTTCCGGCGCAGTGACGCGATGGAACCTCCTCATGACGATTTTAATGATACCCATCGGGTGTGTGCGTAGACGACAAAAAATCATTATTGGATCGAGCTAATATACTTTTTACTTATATATACTTACACTTTACTGCAATTATTATCGTATACATATTATATACCTGCTATAGTATGATCGCGCGGAATGTCTGAAAGCGCAACAATCGCAGTCCGCGAGTACGACGGTGGTGGGGATGACGTGGGATGCAGATGAGGGGGAGAAGACGTCCGCGATGGCGTACCTATATAGATAGTCGGTTAACCGACCGGCAACAACGGCAACAACAACAACAATAACATAATTTCACCGAGAATCGCGCGCAACCGTGTCTGTGGTATATACCTATAGGACGATGAGGTATCTGTGTTATACCTACCGTGTGCAGTGCGTGGCCACCGCCGCCGCCGAGCGCAGTCAACGGGCACGACTTCCTCGGCGATGCGTCTCGGAGACAAAGACTTATTTTTCGACGGGGGACGGGCATAAAATATGATCATATACCTACATCATGATATTATTATACCGCGGTCGCAGTCGTGTTATACCAGCTCTACAGTCGCCATCATATTATTGTTTCTCCTTCGAACTTCGAGTATAATATTATTAAATACTCTAGTGCGGTATACACGCGGTATGTGCGGTATACGCGAGTACTGAGCCGCAGCTGTGTGCGCGAGCTCTCGTTTATATTTTTCTCCATTTTTTTTTTCTTCTTCGTTTTGTTTCGTCCGTTTCGTGTTGTGCACTACGCACACACACATACACACACACACACACACAGTACATTGTGCCTCGGAGTATAATGTGCTCGCATAGTTTGTACCTCGCCCACGACAGACCGTCTGCTGCAGTCGTCGGAACAGACTCGAAGAAGAATCATCACTGTTAATAATAATAATATAATGTGCACATAATAGTAATACGTAGCCGCATTGTGCGCGTGCGTGCGTGCGACGCACCACTTTCACCGTGAGAAACGGTTTTTCTCGCGTTTCGTTCCCGTGGGGGGATCACACGAGCGCGCGGTGACGTCCCCGTCGTCGTCGACAAAAGCCACCGTATTGACCGGATATTGTCCCGGAAACAACGCCGGAACGCACTATATATATATTATATATATTACGTGTATTATACAATATATACATAATATGTAGGTACACCTATATGTATTATATACCTTATAATATACTCTGAGCGCTAGCCGCCGCCGCCGTTTCGGAATGAGTATCGTCTGAATTCGTCAATAGTTAATACATATTATAATATTATATAGGTGCAATTAATTCCGTGTTGCATATTATGAATTATATAGGGCGACCGCCTTTCAACGACTCGGGTCCAGTGATATTTTTCACTGAACCAATCGACTGGGTACGCAGAAAAAAACAACGAACACAATAAATATATATTATAATATAATATACGTTATACCGGTTCAAAAAATAATGTGTACCTATATCTCGTAATCTCAGGACTGTTGTGGTGTACACGCCGCAGAGGTGGTCGAGTCGAAATTTGTCTCGTGGAACGATTCGGCCGGTACCTACCATAGGTTGTACCTGTGAGCTGGATATTATCGTGATCCTATATAAGGCAACACATTTTACTTTTGACTGTTCGATCTGATAGCGATGAATACGTTATTTTATCTTTCGGAACACAATGTTGTTTATATATATCAATTGACGAGTACTTCCTACACACACAGGTTTGAGTTAAACAAGTTCATTGTGCGTTATTATATATATATATGGGCAACTTTTAATGGTTTATTACTGTTATTACATCATTTTTTTTACATCACGAAATTGTTAAACTGACGCGGCACGAAATTCCTGAGCGGTTGACGACGAAGAATAACACTGCAACCGCTGTCGCCCGTAATTTATTTTACTAGGTATACATATTATACAATTACCACAATTTTGGCAAATCATCATAATGTAAAAAACTTGTATTACCTATTTTAATCGATTTTATTGTATGAAAAACCGTCATGTTTGTTCGTAAACTATACTGAAACGGAAGAAAAACAATAATATACGAACGTCAAACATATTATAATATTATTATTGTACATCATCGTTATTATAGCTGTTTTATAATAATAATAATTATCATCATCTCGTGACACCGACTGTAGCCGCCACAAATAACCACGTGCAATCGGACACATAAGCGTATACGCATTTATAAATGATAATGATCGACGACGATGTTTTGTGTTCGCGGAAGACGAACGTTTTTTTATACAATTTTCGGGACGATTTCTCGTCGATAAGCCAAACAAGACGACGACAACAGCGGTGTCCTATGATGAAAAAAAAAAAAGAAACGTAAACAAGATTATGCGAGAGAATATACGACGCGTGCTCTCCGAAACCTCTAAACCAACGCTGCAGCTGTGTATAGAGTCAAACAGTTTTTCGTTTTCGATAAAAATAATAATTTTGTTTTCCGAACAGATTTAGGTAGCGCGTTCACTTGCCAAGTGCGAGGAGATTGCCGGCAATCATCCCTTTTCGTGGGGTTTGAGCGGCAGTCGCGTGCTTTCATATATTACAATCGCCATGTGGTAACATCGTCTGGATAATAAAGTATATATATTATTATACGCCTATTCGATCTGAAGTACACACACGCACGTTTATAATATCATAATTACAGGTAGTCGTCGTCGTGTTTATTACGTACTATTACAACGCGTTATTAAAAAAAAAAACGCCTATTTGTGCAAAGTTGACGTGTCGACGAACATCCTATAACTGCAGCGCTGATCTATATATAATAATACCCATCGACAGTCGTTCTATACTATTTTATATAGGTAGTAGGTACCTACCTAATATCTATTATAAGTATCGCGAAAGTTTAGATATATCGTTATTACGCACTAGACGATTTAATTCTCTAGTGTACATAAATATACGTATATTATTACAAGTCGTCCATGCTGAGGACTGCGGCCGAGGTACCGTCATCGTTGTCGTCGTCGTCACGGCGCTGCTCATACATATATATTATAATGTGCTAAGACGCTAGCAGGGGGCAGGTGAAAGCCGATCCGGAGGGGCAGGTGGTCGTCGTCGTCTTTGACGGGTCTCTGGAGGATATACGCATGTGTGCAGTAGTAGGTATGATATTATTATACACACGCGGTGCGTATACTACCGTGCGACGACAAAGACGCGGGAGGGGTGGAAACGGGGAAATTTTTTATTTTTATTTTTTCTAAAAGCGCAGGTGTCGTCTCCACCTTGACCACGCGCCACCGCCGCAGGTCTTGTATAATAATATTATCATACAATATGTATTGAGCACGCGTTCAGCAGACGACCGGTGCGATCCGACGAAAACCGTTATACTTGCAGCCGCCGCCACTCGATCAGCCGGTGAACAACATAATTATTATTATTTGGTAGATAGGTACCTCTATAGTTATATCTATACTATAATATTATTATTTTAAAGCGTTCTACCCCCCGTACTCACCCACTCCGTATAATAATGAATTTGCACGAGCCGTTCGTCGGGCATATAATATATTATATTATGTACATAGTTTATAGGGTTTTAACTCGACGGCGGCGGATCCGGGCAAAATATATATAGGTATAAGCCATGATAATATTATATGTGTGCGTTGTTTTTTTTTATATATATTTTTTCGTTTTGTTTTTTTAAGCGTTGCGCCGCACCGCACATCGCGCGATTCATCCGTTTAGAATATTATGTTTCGTAAGTCTTCATATGATGTATAGGTACGCATTCATATACCTATTATAGGTGCGAATACTGCAGTGGCACCAAACCATATATTATAATGTTGAGGTCGCGGGGGCCTTTGCCTGTCGTCTTTTAAAAATTTAAAATGCGCAGCTTCATATATTTTTTTTGCGTGATTTTTCAATCCTCTCACCCAGTCACCCGATATGCCGTCTGGGTCAATATTTAGATACTGTGACCTTTTCAAATATTTTTCGCCCAACTAAATTTTTAGGACTTCGGCCCCGCTGCGTACGTAATATATAGGTACCTATAATATAGGTAATATAAGTACAGTGCGTATAAATCGTATTATATCCACGCGTATCGCGTGTGCGTGTGGCAATAAATAAGTGATAAAATATATAATATTATAATAATATCGTAATGATTGTGACCGGGATTTCTTTTGTGATTTTATAACCATATTATAGTATATAATATGTTATAGTTCTCATGCGCCGGTCCATCCGGACTCATACCTGCATGCATATTATATTTATGCGCTGTACTACAGTGTTGTGTGTGCGTGATAATTATTCTAGTTTCGACACGACGTTTCCGGTCGGGGAAAAAAAACAGCATAATTAAAAATGTATATATATATGTGCACATACATATAGAGGAAATAACACAAATGTGGAAATTTCGTCGGAAACTAATTTTGAGGCCAAAATAATATATAATAGGTAGGTATATGATAACATTAAAATATTATTATGATTGGACGACAAAGTCCTCGGTCGTCAAAAACCGCGGTCACTTCGATATAGTGCATAAATCGTTTTCCTAAAATGTATTCCCTAATCGTCAAAATATTGTTTTATTTATAAACGATGATTTTTTACATCAATTCCTAAATCTATATGTAATTTTTAACCATGCATTGCAATTTATATCACTGCAAATTCGTAACATCTCCAGTATTCGCGTGTTTCATAAATACTTATTGCGGTATAATATTAATGGTTTTCATTTTATAGACCTAATTATTTGTAAGTCCATTGTTGCATACCTACTTGGAAAAGATAATTTATACATTTTTCATTTAACAGTTTATAGGTATCTACGTTAGAAAATATTTCTATAACCCTGTCTATATTAACATATTATAATAATACGTGTCAAAGCTACAATTTGTATGAAAATCAACACATATTTGTATTAAAACAACCACATCTATATATTGATTAAAAAATCATTCTACATATTATATTAACCTGCAAGGGAATAATACTAAATATGGACATATTTATTTTGGACTTAAAAATGTTGTCGGGTGAAATTAATTGGAAAAAAATATCTGCTCAACCGCGAAATCATATTGTAATTACCTATATGTAGGTATATACAATAATATTTTCGTGTCGATGATATTATTATTGTGTTACAACCGAGCTACGCGATTTTAACTATTCCGACTGGCTGCAGGTGACTTAGCGGCGGGTTGGTGGCAGAAACGATGGATGGCAAAACTTTTTATTAATGTCGATGATTTATTTCGGCCGGTCGTCATTACACGAATATACAATAACATAATAATAATAACAGAGAACGGAATATAATCATTTGTCACATAATAATATAATATAGTATATCTGTGCTAGACGTCAGACGTATATAGTTTATTGTCACCGTAATTTATTTCCTGACGCTATAAGTTTTCGTGTCGTGCGAAAATTATGAAAAATGGCTCCACCCCGCTGCAGGCGGCTATTCCTTTTTATTGGATTAATACTTTTTTCAGCATTCGAATCGTAGCAAGTATAGGACGACAAATTACAGTACAAAGACGACAGTGAAATTGATGCGTTTTATTGACTGCCACCCTTTTAACTACCTACTCGGTTGATATAATGGATTATAACAATATGAAGTCTAACGCTTGTACATCGAATGAAAAAATATATAACCTATACGCGTGATCGTTATTATTCATATTCAATACCGATTGAATGAGATTTGTAAAACATTAGGAAACTATATTATTATTATTAACTAAAGATTTTTCAACTATTCTTCTTCACGTCATGTAATCATATTATATTATATATTACAATATATTATAATTCGTACAAAATAATATGTTACATCGGAATAGCAATTAAGCATTCAAAGGGTTTTTTTTATTTTAAATTATTTTACAGCGTTGCAAAATGTTCTATATTATTAATTGCTTCTTTTTTTCAAACACATATTTTACGACTTTTCCAGCACCCCTTATTATTACTCTGCTCCTCGAAATATAAATAATAATGTTTATTATTCACTTTTGTTTCTTCAATACGCGCCTGCGTTTTCTAAAAATTATTATTTCAGTCGATCTCACAAAACTTTAATGTTCTCTCGAGGATTTTTCTTCTTGATTTTTTTTTTTGAAAGGTTCTATAAGCAAACGAGTTTATGATAAAAAAAAAAGCAACTACCTAATATCATATACGAACTTTCTTCAAAGAATTCCATGCAATTGGTTCTTAAATAGATTGTTACATATTATATGTATTTTGCGGAAGAACGAGAATCGGTGTTGTGTATCGACGTCGCAATAATAATGCGTTATTGTTGTTAGATAACAGCGCGCCAAAATTGGGTCAGATTTTAAAATAATGGTGCTTGCGAGAAAAAAAAATTCGCGGTTGTTAACGAATTCGATCACTTTGTTGTATAATAATAGTAATATGTATACTATATTTTACAGAGTGGGTAAAACGAGTTGAATTGAAAACCATTTGTATATTGCAGTAAAGTGGTGGTACTGTGTGATTTTTGTAATGTAATTATTTGTCGTTTGCCACGATTAAAAAAAAAACGAATTGAAAACGTTGCATAACCGCATATCTTTTAAAGCCGTTTTTATTTTTTGGCTTCGCAATGATTGTTCCCTATCGATCCGAGAGAGTGCTCGCGCGATGTCGTCCAATAAATATTATGGGTCACTAATAAACGTTATGTTTTATGGATTTGTACGAAATATAATCAATATTATTATGTTAACAGTCTAAGTCTCCACATAATATAGGTACTCCGCGTATACCACATACAGAGTACGGATTGCGTTTTACACGTTTTCGCTTATAATATAGGTAAGGTGTACAGGTAACTATATCGACTACCACATATATTATACCTACGTTATTATTTAGTCGTGGTATATAAGTCGACCCGACCGGACACGATTGTGCTGCGTGCTCTATTGCACTATACAATATAATATATAATAGGTACGATAAGTACATGGCGTTAAGATGTGTATATATTGTGTACGACGTTTTGAGACGGGGAGAACAATATATATTTAATCGACCGACCACACGGTTTGTGACTCGAATACCTCCGATGTGGTGGTCGATCTCGTCCTCATAGTTGTATAATAGTGACTAGTGGACGACGGTGAATCGGTCGTCGCAGTATTGTAAGTTGTTAACAACTACAACTACGTTCGTCGTCATTATACTTATTAGTGAGTTATTACTATTATTATTATCATTATCATTATTTTATAGTCAGTTCGTATTTAATACAAATTTTTATGAAAACCCGCATCTGCCGTATCGTTTACGACGAACACCTTGTGTGTGTACTCAGTGGCCTGTGGGTGCGCGCGCTCGCGCGCGTGTGTGTCGCTCATAGGCAATGCTTCTCAAAATGGTTAACCCACATTAATACAAATTACGTATATAGAGTTGTGACAATATAAAAGAACGTTCTTACTAAGCAGACGGAGAGTCGTTATGATCGCATCCGGTCCTTTCCCCTTTTTTCACTTTGCTTTTATAATATTGTTATTATTTATTACTACGATATTTTTTTCATTTGTTTTCATTCGGTCCTTCAACCGCGGTATGCGACCTAACGTCAGATTGGGTACCAGTATACGGTATACGGTAAGACGCGGCGTTTATGACCGCGAACGACCGTCGAAAAAAATCCGAAACCGAAAACCGTTTTACGATATTTGCGCCGTTTTGATATAATATCGTAATATTCATCACTCGTATTGCTGCAGCAGAAAAAAAACAATTATTATACTACTGCGCGGAACAATCGCGTATTATTATTATTTATTTTTTTCTATTGTTTAACTAAACAATTGCCTTTTATTGGCTTAGGTGTATATTAATATATACTGTGTGAGCTTTACGATTGCTCCCCTCCCTGCTCAGCTCGTGTTAATATGCTCATTGACGCGATCGAACAATGTTTAATATTTTTTTAACTCATATTGTTATTGGAGTATCTGCTACCGCGTACATCGCGGATGTTTCTGAGTTTATTTCGGTTTAACTTTTATAAATATATTGTCACTGTCGGTTTAATTAATAACTATTTGTATCGGTTCAAATCGAATAAGACAAAAAATACATGATAATAAATAATAATATATAGGTCACAATCGTTATTTATTCGGCATTGCGTATATTTCGATAACCAACAAAGGTATACTCGACAATACAAATTAACTCGAATTCGTTTTAAACTATTACAATGTCATCGCATTCTAGTATTTTCATCCCCGGCCGCTCTAAGTCGAACCACGATGGCGGTGTATTTCTTTTATTCCCTAGTAAAGCTCGACAAACAAAATACTTTTATTTCCTTTTTGTAAATTAAATGTCACAGATGAATTAATATACAGCAGTTTTGGTTGCGAGTGTTTTCGTTTTATTTTCGTTGCGCGATGAAAATTTCCATAAATCGAAGTAACTTTTAAGATGTTTCTTTTCCGTTTTCAGAAACGAACAAAAAGTTTGCTCTCCGAACGTTTTTCAGCGCTAAACATTCACAAGTTTGAATAAGTTTTTCGTTAATGGAATTTAAAGGAGAGTCCAATTAATTTGGATTTAAATATTTTCAAATCCGGCGCGTGCTATTGTTATAAAATAATATGTACGACGGTATACATCCGATAGCTTCCGAACATATTTTAAATCGTTTCAATTCAAAGAAAATACGACGGCGGTAATCGCATCGACTACAATATAATATTAATTTGCGAGTATATTATACAAATATATGTGTACCTAATATGCATATTAAAACACGTGCTAAAAAGTATAATCGACCCAGCTACGACGAGTGAACGGAAATTCACGTTTATAAAATACCAAACGGTTTACGAACACCGCGATAGCTATATATTATTAATATTGTTGTTGTTTCCGAACCTCTGTCAGGCTCAACATCGAGCTTATTTAAACTATTTTTATGCTATTTATCGCGGTTCTAGGTACATTTTATTTTCGATGACAAATAATAATTTACTTCGGGAACGTATAGGTTTAAAAGCACAGTCGTACGCTGCTGATTTACATATTATTATTATAATATTTTTCAGTCAAAGTTCCTTGTTGCCGCCGCGTGTTACCTTCCCAATATTTTATTACAATAATAATGTCGATCGTAGTTTGTAGATCGACGTCAACTCCAACGGTCGCGTTTAGATTATATTGGGTCCCTTTTAAAACGAGATTGTCCCAATTTTGTCCCGAAAAACTTAAGACGCTTTTTGTCCCGTTTTTAGAAGACAATCTCCAATGTAATCCCGTCATCTTCACGATGTTGTATTTTATGGCGTGTAAGAGAAAAAATCAATTTATGAAACAAAAGCAAAACAATATTACTTTTATAAAACAGTTTTTTTCGTCAAAATTTGAAACCAAAGTTATAACGGCGTGCATGTGGCTGCAATAATTTCTTCATCAAGAAATCGAGGAGATATTTTTTTCTTAAATAGCTAACCAGGTAATACGCAGTTTGTCTCGTTTTTATTCTATATAAAAACCGTCATCCTAGCTTATATAGAACTACGCCTACTTGCGATTATATTTTCTGGCGGAGAAGGTTCTCGGTCGGATTGCGGTATACAAGAATAATTATTATTAATTCGTGAAATCGCAGCGCTCGCCCGCACTCGTTATAAAATATATATTATATTATTGTATTTGCGTTTGCCGTTTTTTTTTTTATTTTTTACCATTACACACGCCAACATTTATATTTTAAACGATATCATTACGGCGGCGGCGGCCCGAGAGCAGTCGGTTTGTCATTTTTGCACGCTTTCTCGCGGTTCGCGCTTGTTCAACCGCGGTCATGGTATACATCCGCTCGTTTTCCAACCCGAACGGGGCACTTCCGCCGGAACAGTGACTGTGCACGCGTATATAATATAATATAATATTATTATCAACTATCCGTCTATTATGTACTACACCTAAACACTATTTGTGTGCGGCAATGTCGCAGCTCAGCGTATGTCATACCGGAACCACAGCTGCAGTTGTCGTCGTCGAACGCTGTCTCTGGTCAAGCCTTGCAAGAGCAAAGGCGACCCATCTATTATAATATATTATACCGTATCGCGTATTGTTTACACCGGTAAAACGGGGTTGAGACCGACACAAGGGAAACGGAGTTAAAACGTTTTATGCCAAAAACTTTAAACCGATTAAGAACTGTATTGTGTAGGTGCCGATTCACAAAATGTGTTATAAACGTTTTAGATCTTAACACCTCCTCACATCTCGATACTTAAATAATAATAATAATATACCTATATTTATATTATAGTATTAACTATCAATTGTGTACCATATTGTTCGGTTTTCAAAGCGAGAAAATGAATACGATTAGCTGAAAACACGTTGTTTTGGTCCGATGTATTATTCTAGTATTGTTAGCTGGTATATGACTGTTTTTATACAATCGTATACAATAAGATGATATTATACGATATAATAGAAAGACGTTTGCGCGTTTTAATATAGTCAAACGCAGCTTGAGTGGGGTAAGTAGTCGATGTCATTAAGGTTTTGTGTTTTGAGCAAAAAAAAAAAAATAATAATAATAATACTTCTCAACAGTCTGTATAACGACTACTATTAGCGAAATAATAATAATAATAATATAATACCTATACAGTATTACTTTTATACGTCTTATCTCGCATTGTGTGTGTGTCTAAGACAATTACGGAGTGATTTCGATCGTCAGTATACGAGTATATAAATGATTCGTATATTATGCTTTTGTATAGATTATAATAAATACTATTAAATATTACTATAATATGGTGTACAGCATTGCACATAAAAAAACTATTGACATATTATTATACGTGTATTATCGTCTTTTGATATTATATATTATATCGCGTTATTATTAATAATTATTATTCGCACCTGTGCAGCAGTTCACCTCTGCAGACGACGACGACGACGACGACGTGTACTCGTCATCTGTTGGACAGCTATAATATTATTATATGCACGTCGTCGTCGGTACGTTACACTTAAGCACATACCGACCTATATAGTAATTTATAATACATAATATAATATTATATATATATATATACATAACATATTATATAGATATAAAGTCACTACAGTGGGGAAAATATACTATGTATACAGGGTGATTCACCAAGCAGGTGCTCACCCCAATTTTTTCATTATGAATTTGTTCAAATCTGATTTTCCAAATTTTTTAAATTTACTCAAAGACCATGTTTTCAGATTCTTGAAATTTTTTTTACTATTCAAAGAGTGTTCTGGGAGGGGGGAATGGTTTTCATTTGAAAAACAGAAGTTTGTATCTCCGCAGACTATACTAGGCCTCGAGTAGTGCAAAAAATCTCAAAAATTCTCTACAAATTAATTTTACGTTTTTAAAAATCAGAATTTAAAAAAAAATGATTATTAAATGGAAAAAAAGGGGCGAGCGTGGTCGGCGAATCACCCTGTACAATATATTATTATATATTAACCAACGACAGGTGTATGATTTATTACACGTGAGTCGGCGCTCGTATATTACATTTTATTACATCGAACGCGCGGGTTATAGCAGTGCATCAGAGACAATGTCCCGACAAAATACCGCGTGTAATTTAATCTTTTTTTTTCGTACCAGGTTCGCCGGTTCGCTTTCGTTCGATAAATGCTATATTAATAATTATTGTTATCGTGGTTTTAATTAATATAATATATAATAAACCATCGGAGTTGACGCACGCGTCCGACGAGGTGCCGATCTATGCCGAAATAGTTCGGCGTGAGACGTTGTGTCGCACAGTAGACGTGATGGACCTAAAACGATACCATAATAATTATTATTTCGTCTCTCGTTTTGTCAACGCTTATCTAATGATAATATTATCGTCCAGTCAGTTTCTGGAAAAAAATATTGCCATGGAGGTAAAATAATACGCCTTTGGTTAGAATATTGTCTGGGGTACGTACATTTTTTTTTCATTCGGCCTCGTCCAGACGCGTTTACTTCTGCAGCAGATTGTGTCGCGAATATTTTTTGCATTTCCGATGTCGGTCGATTTGAAAAAAATAAAAAAATACGAAAACTTCAAACGGACGTAATAATATATGTTTTATAGACGAGAGCTCGCTCGCTCACTGTATATTATTATTATTTACTTTGTCGTCGACCCTTTGGGTACGACTACGTCGTTTTTTTGCGCAATAAAACGACGTAGCCGTTTTATTGCGCGTTACGCGACTTACGACGACGAGCGCATTAAGTAATAGGTATACCGATATAATCATAATAATAATAATACAGTAATAATACACTATAATATTATGGCATTATTGTGCATACACGTCATATTATAGTGTGTGTGTTATAATAACTATAGGTATAGTAACTATGCAATAAAGGTCACGTCACAAAATATTGCTATTATTATCGCTAAAGTAATGATATTATGCGCCGAGAACGGATTTCATACAATATAGACATTAAACGATATTTTTGTACAATTTATTATTATATTATCGATGTAAATCGTATATTATTATATTATGGTTTTATCATTAGAAAATCGTACCGAAATCGGTAATGTAGTGTACCCTATAGCTACGCCGCCACCGCCGCCGCATTTCCGTTTTTCGTTTTTATTGTCGCCAGCCAAGCGGCGAGCATGCAAACAATTTTACACCGGTGCGCACACACACCACCGCTGTAGCTGCGACCGTGCGGCGGCGTAGACACTGATAAAGTTTTTTTTTTTCGGAACAATATATTATTAATAATATATTTTAGATATCGCGGCGCCGCCGCCGTCGCTTGGCGGTGACTAATTTTTTCCGTTTTACTATTTTTCGTGCGTTTAATACACTCGGCGGCGGCGGCGGCGGCGCGGTGACTCCCTTCTCACCCCCTCTGCTCTGAACGGTGAAATTTTTATACTTTACATACTTCATTTTATTACCGTCGGCGGGCTCTCCGTATTATATATTATTATTATTATTATTATTATTATTATTATTATTATTATTATTACTACCTGCTTCATTGCTCGCGACGAACACGCCATTTCGATATTCAAGTCGATTACTACTCCTTTTTTTTCGGGGGCAGAGCTAAAACACATTTCCGGGAACACGCGACATTTCGTGCCAGAGTCGTTCTCCCCCGGGGCCGCCCCTCGACCCGATCCGGAAAAGACGCGTTTTACCCGTCCGCCGCCGAGTTGTTGTGATTGTACAACGTTGAACTTTTCTCTAATTTTCTTTTTTTACGCTTCCGTGCCGAGTCTTGTGCAACGTCGATTTTCGATCTATAACTGAAATTAGAAACAACTTTTTATTTATTATATTTTCTCACTTTTCGTCGTCCCGTTCTTATATCATATTGACGTACTGTACAGCTCGGTGGCAGTTTAAAATTTATACGTTGTTTTCCCCTCGTTTGGGGTAGGTACATAACATATATTATTAAGTAACGTATATTATATCAATTAAATTATATAATAATATTAATGCCGTAATATATAATTCGTTCGAATATAAAAATGAGATTTTAAAAACGAAACGTTTTTCGCCCGCACGTGGTTACCGATAATATTATGTTTTTATGTATTTATTTAATAATTAATATAAACTACGCGCGAGTGCAGCCACGGTACGTTTTTAATCTGTTTACACAGTTGTCGTTCTGCGGCTCGTTCTATAATTGATTTTTCCTGCTGAGGAGGAGGAGGAGGAGGAGGATCCATATAATTTGTTATGACTTATGACGGTGTACTCCGCACAAAGCAATACGATTTCAGAAAAATGAAATAACCCATACGCGTTTGTATCCAATTAATTTTGTATACGGCAGTTAAGTCTCGGCTGGAAGTAAGCCAAGCTGTAATTTGTCGTATTAAACGTCGCACATTTCAGTTGGTTTAGTTTCTGAGCGGTTTAATTCGATTCCGTTTATGTCCGTGCTCGTACAATAATAATAATATCAAAAGATAATTCATGGCAAATATTGAATAAGTTTGTATATAATATTCAAGTAATAGTTTAAACTATCCAAACATACCAAACTATCTTTGGTATAGGTTATCGCAATATTATTGCTGTTACATTCAATTATTCAAACAATCGGTTAGTTTGCCATTATACGTTTTGTTCAATATCATAAAGTTTGTCAAATAGTCTATTATGCTGCGAGTTGTAAATATTATTTATTATTGAGCTGCTCGCAGTTATTTACTAAACGTATATCCAAACCATAGAAATAGCTGCGGTGTATGGCCTTTTTTCAATTCTAACCACACCGAAGTAAACAATAATTGTAAACTTTTAATTTGTAGTATAAGCTACAGCTATATCATGATAGGTAGTTTTTATGTATAGTTCACACACACAAAACAGTCATGAATAAATGAAAACAATTTTAGTAATAATAATAATAATATCCTTTTTTTTAAAAAATATATAAATTTAAAACAAATACAGATGTATGTTTTGGCTCGAGATTTAATTTAAATGTAAGCATGTTCGGAACCGCTTTAAATCCTATAAATTTACGATAACTATCTATAAGCATTTTTTTTCTTTTTTTTTCGTGAAATGCCACATAACTCAAGTGATTTTGTGCATTTGTGTGTCTCCGCGGAGTTTTAGTGCCGGAGCCCTGGCACAGCTGTTATCTTGGCTCCGGACCAATGAAGAACTGTGGCGCCAATCGTAAAGCGCAAGGGACGTGGCGACGTGGCGGCGTCCATGGGGTGCAAACGGGCGGCGGGGTGGAAAGTTTATGGGCTGAGTAAAAATATTGATGTCCGTGCCACAGTCTAGGAATTGAAGTAATTTTAGTGGCTCTACCGCCGAAAGAAGATTACTCCTTCAGACAGAAAAAAAGAAAAAAGAACGAAAGGAAACTCTTGGTTTTCTGTACGAATTAACACCGACAATGTGTCCAAAGAAAATCCTAAACAAGTATTATTTCAAAATTATTTGTGATATACGTCCTGTTTAAAGAAAACTCTTGGCTTTTGAAAAAGTTCATTCTTATAGTTTTAGGAACACAGTTTCTTTTATTCTATTTCGTTATATTGTTTAACAGTCTAGTTTTTTAACAAATAAATATTTTTAAAGAGTTGGCAAATATTGTTCAATGACGTTTTATACATGACGAGTTAATAGATTAATTCAACTGACATATTATATTGCTTAAATAAATATATAACTTAAGACTTGTAAGTAATTTAAGAAAGCACATTAAATTTTAGTCAAAATATTTTTGTTTCGGTATTTACCATAATATAACACACACATAAGTCATTCATTTTGTCGTGTTTATTAAACTTGTCACTTTTATAAAAACAGCCATCGTTCACGCTTAAACCTAGGTCATTTGCATGTCCGTGCAAATTAACAAAGCACGATATTCGCAAAGAAAAAATTATATTTAAGATGTTTCAAAAATGTTTATATAACTCAAAAGTTTTAACGATAAAATCGTTATTTATGGGTCTATTATTATTAACGGAAAATATGTTATGACCGCAAACAAAAATTAACTCTGAGCTCTTTCTTTAATATAAATGATCGTAAATTTTGGTTAAACATCCACATTGTATACATATAATAATATACAATATATACTTATATATATAAGTGCTCCAAACACACACACACACACTCACAGACTATAGACCTTTGTCGGTATACACACTAATTAAACTCGGCTGGTGGTGGTGGTTACATTTTGAAAGAGAGACGGGAAAATATTACCAACAAAAATGAAAAGATTGTAATATATCACATAGCGTAGGTATATACAAGCGGTATTTATTCTACGGAGCTCCGCAACGATTTTCCAAAGTAAAATGAGATTTTTTTTTAAAACCAAATGTTTACTCTTCTCAAAGCTGCACAGATCACGCGGTTCGTATTCGCACACCAGCAGCAGTACAAGAGGTACTATAATATTCATGGCCAATATTAAAGTCATAAATATTAATATAATCTTTACTTTCGTGGCACCGCGTGTGTGTAGCAGTAGAGCTGTTGTGGCCCACTCGGCCTTTGTGGACTTTTAATCTCTCGGGCTCGTCCCTCACCATTCACCGAACGACGAGTGTTTGTCTCGGGCACACTGCTGCAACTGCAGAGACGATATGTGTTGCGGTGTCGCCATTCAACTCGAGGACCGCGTGCAATAATAATTACACATAGGTCGGTGTTTTGCACGTGAAAACAAAATTAATATCATGCCAAAGACTATATATATTATTATTATTACTATTATTATTATTAACATCGTCGTCGCGAGTATAATAATAATATGTACACCCGCACCCAACACCCACCACCCCACGGTCGTCATGGTGACACGGAGCTATCAGCTCGCGTATAATATATGTCGTGACGGTGAAGAAAGCAGTAAAATCAGTCTGAGCGGATAATCTCCGATGGCGCCGAAAGGCTCGTTTCCGCGTTTTAAAGGGATCCAAAAATCATTAGTCTAATATACTGCGAGCTGCATTATATATATTATATGACCCCCGTGAACCTCACCCTTCCGATGGAAACCAATTTCCCGTGTGCGCGTCACGCCCTTTTCCGGGTCGCCCCATCCCCTTCCCCCCCGCGCTCTCGCGTACGTATATACGTATATATCAGGCGTCAGCCCGAATTGCCATTTGTATACATTTCCAATGAGAGAACGCGAGCGATGGAATATAAACAAGAAAAAAAAACAAAATATAAAAATCTATAATCTAGGTTAACGTTGAATAATTGACTTTGAACGGAACGCCGCCGCCGCCGCGTACACGGAGGGGAGAAGATTGTTGGGGAGCGGTTGAATGTTTAATGGACACGGAGGAGTGGTAAAATAGACTATTGGACATGACATCCGTTGCATAAATGATTCAAAGTGAAAAGAATGGAGGTCGAAAATAACGATTGACCGCCCCTGCTATGCACCTAGGTGCTGGTATAAAGAACTACTGCTAACTATATTATATCGCTCGATTTATTCCACACGAACAATGGCGCGGGTTACCGGAATACCTGTACATAGTACATACGAACTGTACCTGCGTATTACCTGCAAACTACAGTACGTGTATTATCAGACAAAAAAAAGTATTGAATTATTTGACTTTTACACATCGAGCATAATGCGTTTTCTGTAAATAAATAAACTCGAGGTCGTCGTCGTCGTCGTCGTCGTCGGCATTCGTTTAAGGGAATAAGTAATTACTCGAGATGAAAACATTAATTGTATAAACACTATAAACACTTGCGAAGGAAAGAATATATTATTATATCATAATATTATTTTCATCGTCGTACGCTTATGACTGCAATCGGTATTTCTGTAATGTCGAGAAATACTAGTATATTACTTTCGTTATTGAAATGCACTTAATACACTGCGTATTCGCATTTAATCACATCTATATTGTGTCTATCTATAATTAATTGTAGATGGGCGACTAAAGAAAACAATACCTAAACGAATAAATAATTTGACTAATTTAACTAATTTAATGTTATAAGTACGTATTCTATTTTGTTATAAATGTTTTTTTTTTTTTTTTACTCACCAATCGAATTTGAAATTCGATTTGTAATTTGTATAATGAATAAACAGTTTGATTTATGCATAATAGGTATTTGGTTTATAGCATGATTTATAAATGTTCAAAATAACTAGTGGACGCTAACATAACTCGATCAAAGATTTAAAAATATATTTTGAATATTGATAAGGTAATGAGGGAATAGTAATAATTATTATTATGCAGATTGATCATATTTTCACGTCTGAATAAAATAAATATGAAGGCTTAAACTTTAAGCAGATATAAAGTTGTTTTACATTTTTTAATATTATTAATTGTTAGTTGTCACCGTTAATCGTCTAAAATACATTATGATTATACGAGTTTGAACGCATGAATCATTATAACGCACAATAATTAATCAACTATACATCTAATCATTTAAATGTTTTCTAAATATAATTAGTTAAATCGCTAGGTACTTATACAATTTGTATAAATCATAATCAATCTGGATTAAATTAATGTTACATCGATGAAAATATGTCGTCGTAGTGTTGTAGTTGTACACGTCATATTGGGTGTGTATACGTTGTTATACAGTAAAAAGGCCATTTGTCCTAATATTTGTTTTGCTGATAAATAAAATATATATAAATACTATAACTGGGCGTATAATAATTGAATGAGGCTTATTTATATTAAAATCAAATAATATTATCACTAAAACAGACATATAATATCGTTTAATAATCAATATAATCGATAATCGTATAATCGTTTTCCGTACATATTATTATTATTATTATTACAGACGAACAAGGTGGATTGATATCAATCCACCTTGCAGACGAATTAATATAATCAATGGTCGGTCTGAATAATCTCAGTGCATTAATTAGGTATAAAATATATTCTAAATACTGCACATAATAATATATTATAAATTTATAGCTATTGTGCATAACCTCACGAACTTTTACTCGCCAATAATAATAAATCATCAATAGCCACAGCTACAAATCCTATACGCTATGTCGGTTTGTCCTTAAACCTTACACGCCTATACTATATTGGCTTACCATCAACAATAACATACATTGTGATGTGTAAGTAGGTTTATATAGGCGACAAAATATATATTTCGGTTTTTAAACGAGTTATCGAAAATGTCAGTCCGGACGTTCGGTGCCGCAGCAAAAAGGCCATGCCACCCTACCCCCCTCGTCGTCCGTATTTTTGCCAAAATATGACAATGTAGAAAAAGAAATATTGACCTCTTTCAGAAAAAAAAAACTTTCCTAGAATAATGAAAGTTTTAGATTGGACACACAACAATGATATTGCACGACGATGTACACTGTTTGTAATAATATAAGTTAATATCAATAAAAATGTGTTAAAAATAATTGTATTTATATCGGTAGGGTGTGTTTAATATATCATATAATATCTGGTCATAAAATGAGTAAAAGAGAAGTGCGCAATAGCAACAAGAATTTAATTTTTATAAGGATTTTTTCATCGGCCCCGAAGGGTTGAGTTTTCGTCGGGAACTAATCTCGTCCGGCCCGAGCTTCGGAAAACGTCCTCTGTTTTCCGTCTTTCGCAGTCCTGGGTACGCGAAGAGAGTGGTAACAATATATAATTGATCGGATAACAAACACGGTATTAACGACGGTTACCAATATATAGGTAACAATATGTCACGGTGGCTTTATCGTCGACGCGCAATATCAGATGGATATCCGGTTCGAGATTAGTAGTACCCGGTAATGGGTATATATTTTGTAATCGCGGTATATTCCGTGACAACCCGCGGTCGGCGATAAGGGATGGTACATCATTAATTCGTCCGTCGACTCGCTTAAATTTAAAACAAAAAATATTCCGTTTTCGCGTTTCACATCAATCTCTGGAGTTTGTGTAAATTATTTTAAATGTCCGCGATTACTTTCTAGTATTTATAATAAACAGTAGTTGTAATACAATATTATGTTATACGATAGAGGCCGGGAAAACAAGACGAGCAATAGTCCAGATAATATTATAATAGTGTTATATCGTGCCCATACAAAATATTATAGAAACTCGGTCATTGCAATATTATCTTTGTAGACGAGTTTCGTTACGTCATAATCAGGGCTCAGATTTTATAGCACTTAAAAGCGTACTAAAATATGCGCTATTCTATGTGACCTAAAAAAATCGTAAAATAAGCGCTATGATGGGCTATAAAAATATAAAAATAGCAATAAAACAATTTTTTTCTTCCGTTAAGAATAATTTAAAAAAAAAACCACCTCGACTTGTATAGGGTACAGCCGCGATTAGAAGTCATAATAATTGTATTTTGTTCGACGGACCAATACGGTGGGCTACCTAAAAATATATTAAAATATTACGAAACGAAAATGTGGGTATTTTTCTTGTATAGGGATTCGCACATAAATGACAATCGTTTTTCTACTGAAAATACAACGTAAATCATTATAATATACTATGTATATTATTAGCAAAAAATAGAACCAAAACTCGAGAAAAAAACACTCCAAATCCGAAATAAAAAAATAGCGACATAAAATTGCATATTTGTAGTCCCCGGTGCACAAACAGATATTTTGTATAGCTCACTCTGTTCCATAATAATATATTTGTGTTCTATAATAATATTATTATCAAACGCTATAAAATCCGTTTATAATAATATTTTAACGGCGTAGTAGCAGTGTTATATACATATTATATGTTGAACGTGTCAAGCGGTTTTTGCCGTCCCGTGACGTGCTAACGGAATAATATATGTCTTACGACGCAAAGTGTGTATTCAAAATTAATGGATTATTATAATATATTAATCTAAATAAATTATTATTGCCCTCGTCTAAAGATTGAAAGGTTGACACCGAAGACGAAGTATAGGGTCGAGTGCGGACTTCCCCGTGCACACACACGCACAGACTAGACGGTTGAAATGGGACGGACGGACGGGCGGCTGAGGAATTTTGCGTAGGCGAGTGTTGCGGAAGAATTATTTAATATTATTATTGTTATATTGTTTAGACCGCGACGTCGTCGTCGTCGTCGTTGGTCGAGTTAAGGTCGTCATAACGTCGGCGACGAAAACCTGTCAGCCCGTCAACGAGCGAGTGCTAAACGTCGAGGGTGACGCTTTAGTATACATATAATATATATTTTTTATTATTTTCTTTTTAATGCTTTTGACCTCGTCGTTAATATTATCATTATTTATATGTAGGTAGGTAGGTACAAATTATTTATTTAATTTTGACATTATTCGCAACCGAAATCGGTCGGGCTTGTTTTGACTTGTGGTTGCCACGCGACTACTTACTACGTGTACGGTAAACAATCGATAACTTTTTTTTTTAATAAAGAGAACGCCGCGGTTTTTTCCGATTATTGTGCCTGCTCGTATTTATTTACCTGAGTTTGTTTTGTGCAGAATAAAATACGATTATATAAGTCTTACAATGTATTATATTCACGCGAATATGTGGCGAAAAAACCAAAACGGTTCGATATCGACGACTCGACGCGCGCGATGCGAATAATATTTTAGAAGCCAAAAAAGTGGCGTATATTTGTGTACGCTATTGCTCGGAGAAGCCACCGAACGGTATATATTATAATAAAGCGCAGTCGTCCGGGGAACGGCTGGTAGGATAATTTACAGAAATCAGACGCCTTCGCCAACATCACATTGTGTTATCTATATATACTCGTATAATAATATTGTTACGACGTTTGCTGTGCGTGTGTGTGTATTTTCATTGTCGTTGTTTTTTCGACTCTAACGGTGAAATATTGTAGGCTCACGCCTGACTGTAATATTATACATTTATACTCAAAGGTTTTCTAGAATGTGTGCGTGTTGGCTACCACGACCGACTAGAAATCGAAAGTCCGTTGGCACGACCAGGCCAGTTACCGAGCAAAACTCGGTGGGCCGAGACAATTTTGGGCAAAAAAAATTAATATTTTCCAATCACCGAGTATTTTGTGATAAAATAATAATATTACTCTGCGCGGGCCGGCAAAGTCGGTGGATCGAATTCGTCCAATCCGGCACGACCGACAGTTGTACTCTATATATTATACTAACCGCAGCTTGACTGTTCAATACCGAAACGACTTTGCAGGTACGTTAACGTCGTCGTCGTCGTCGTCGTGTGTTTAAATCGCGTGCCTCCGGGACATTCGTCCGAATCAACTCGACAACCGCGCGGCGGTGCACGCCGAATTATATATTATATACTATAATATTGTTATACGAAACAATAACATATTATACCTATACGAACGAAATAATTTCAAACGTCCGAGCGACAGAGAAATATATACTATTATTGTTGATATATATATACAGGTGCACCGTTCGTATCGCGCTGGTAGTATATAATATATATATTATATCGGTACACATATTATATATAGCTGGTAGGTACACGACACCGCGGAACTTTACAACTCCCGGGAAACCCTGTAGTAAATCTAATTTCACCCTCACAACATATATATATATGTATCTTGTTATATATATATATATATATAGAAGCTAGTCGCGGGGAATCACACGTCGAGGTGAACGTCGTGAGGCGGGCGGGACTTTGGGGGCGGCGGCGAGGGAGGGACGTTTCGAGGGGAGGGAAGGCGAGGCGTGTATATACGCTGCAAAGTCTTAACTATTTATTACCACGTTTAAATAATAATAACGCGTGCGTTCGGCACGACGACGACGACGAGAAACACACTCACGGGGTGCGGGGCCAGAGGTGCACAGTGTGTGTGTGTGTAAGTGAGTACTGGAAAGGAGTGAATGGAGGAGAGGGCCAAGTACACCACCACCTCCACCACTACTACTACTACTACTACGTAAAAGTATATGTATTTATGTGTGTGTGCGTGTGTATTTATTGTATACGGACATACACGCACACGCCGTAAACAAGGCATGCGGCCTCGCTATTGATCCAACCCCGGGTCACGGCCACCCCCTCACCCCTATAGTAGTGCCACGACCGAGTCCACTGAACTCCGCCGCCGCCGCCACCACTGTCGCTACTCGCTACACGCTCCCGTGGTCCCCGGAAACGTCTCCTGCTCAATTCCTGCGCCACCCCCACCCACACACACCTGTGCGTTAACCGTTTAATTCGCCTGTCCCTTCTTCATATTATATAGGACATAATTATGAGGAATATTATATTATTTATTACATACGTTTTGATATTATTATATGTCTCCTCAGTCGAATAAAAACTAGCAGCATAATATTATTATCGACAATATTTATAATTACAATATTATAATTAAGCGCGTCAACTCGGAAGCATCACACTCCATTATACATTATAATATACGTATTATACATTATAATATTATTATGATTGTATAATATAATATTTTATTATCGTTGTTTACACGCGCGTACCCTTGTCGTTCCGAAAACCGCCTCGACGGGCCCAGCGCCGTGACAAATTGCCGGCGAACACGTACAATACAACAACAACGACGGTGGTCGGCGCTTACTGGTACGAAGACGATTACACCTCCGCCCACCACGACCCCTTCGTTGCCACGTGTGTGTGTGTGTGTCAAATTACGTGACTAATGACTGGGCGGCATTTTGTTTTCTTCACACACGGTCAATATAATATAATATTATTATTACTGATAGCGGTTATAACCCTATACCGCGCTGTCAAGAGCACCGACGAAAATCCGTTCTTCCGCGCATCCTCACGCGGCTTACTACTATAGGGGAACTTGTTTCGATGGCAGGGTAACTCGGGGGAATGCCCGAAATCTGCGTGTTCTCTCGCTGAACAGAGTATATATTATTATGTACGTCTTCGTTACGGTTGTTGTGCAAACCGCGGTGGAAGAAATGCGGCTCGTCCGAGCAGACACAAGCCGGTTGTGGAGCGGTGACAACGCATTTCGTACAACCGCTGTCCAGCGCCTTCAGTGCACTTATACTCGCGCGTCATTACCGCTTATTCGCTCGCATTCGTATCCGACTTGATGGATAACTCGGACGACCCCAAACTGTGCGACGTGTATTCTGATGATATTATTACTGTAGGACGTTCGGACACGCCGACTATATAGTTTCCCCCATAATATAATATTATCTTGATAATAATATGTGGTATTATACAAGACAAAATGTCGAATAATGATTAAATAGTAACAGAAGACATCGTCGTCATTAATCACAACAGAATAATGTATTGTCCGGGAAAACATTTGTTATTCGTTTCAACACGTTTCATTAGATTATTATATTATGTTCTCAGACGCATACAAACATAATATTATTGTTATTATTTTCGCGACGATTAATGACGTACGCGGCAAGTAGACAACACTGCAGCGGGCACAAACTATATACGCGTATATTATGACGTAGCTACAGAGTATTATTATTATTATGACGGCCTTGCGTATATATGAAACTGCGATAATAATATGGATCACGACGTGACGTTACTTGCGGACGTAACAGATTAATATATATTCAATAAACAGAAAAACAGAAAAATGTGTAATATGCCCGTTAACGCGTTTTGTTTCGCTAAAACCAACAGACGACGGTCGAAATTCGCGCGGTAGGTGTGTGTACAACTACAGTTTTGTAAGATCTGCTAACAGTACGACGTTGAACCCACATAATCAGCTTAAGGCGGTGACTCACTCAAACCAGTCGCATCATCATATATCTATAGACACGCTGGTAATATTTCTATCAAATTTTTTTCACATTCGTAAATGATATTTTATACATTTCTATTTTTTCCCCGTCTCGGTTGCGTTTTCATCAATCAAAAAACTTTATCACATAATCAACGCGCGACGGTTCGCGAGCGGTCTTCGCTTATCTCATCCATCATCGTATTATTATTATTATATAGGTACGGTGTACACCTACGCACTCAGCATAGCTACCGGTATATAGTGTGATTATCGTCGACCGTGTGTGGTGCGGCGGCGGAATTCGACGAAATTTAATTTTACGAAAAGACATTGTTGTTTGAAAAGAAAATATAACTCGACTTTTTTACCACCGATGCGACATATTAATAACGGCGTCCATTTATCTCAACCCCGACTGCGCGATCGTCGTGCACGCGTCCGTCGTATTGTAATGATAATAATAATAATAAAATGTACACACCGTTTTCGCGACGTCGTCGGTCTGCGTCTATGAAATAAAAGCTACAAACATCCCGACATTTTGGGTTCTCGACCCTCGTTCTGTGGTTTATACCCAACGGTAGGTATATATAATATGTAATCTGTCTGAAACTGCAGCAGCGGACGCGAGACAATATAACGGGATGTAAGGGTCGAACACCGCACCGCGGTTTTGTCCCTGACGGATTTCGACAAATGGACCTCGATTGTAAGCTCGGCTAGAGGAAGAAAAAAAGTTAAAAAGGTCTATAGTAGGTAATACATCCGACCAGGTTTTTTTTCATTCAAAAATGATTGACACGTAAACTCGAATAAACTAATAATTTAGCCAGATTTCTTCGTATTATCTAATTAGTAATTATTACCTGCTATTATATTTTATAATACTTTTGAGAACCGTTTAGCGTAACCCTGCAGAGGCCACCACGAGAAGGCGATTCTCGTTATGCTCATTTTGTTTTATTTTCGTGTATTATTAAAAAGTATGAAAATTCGTTTTAATCTTGATTTTCTTATTTTGGAATTTTTAAACTTAAATGGTTCATAATAGAGTGTTTTTTTACTAATATTGAATTCGGTTTGTATTTTTTTTTTTAATTTGGGGATAACAGAATATATATTATACTTGTCAGTATATGATTATCGGGCCGAGTTTACAATCGACCTTTTTTTATTAAAGTAAACCTAATACATTTCCTGCAATTTTCGGGCCGATTTTGTTACAAAAAAAAGGTAATCACGGGCTCAGTTTACATTGGCACCGACAAATGTGTACGGAAGTACGGTGTTTCCGGTATTTCTACTTGTATAATATAAAAGTTCTATTATCGTTGCGCTTATAGTACCTACGCGCTTATATTATAATAATATAAAACGGTAATATTTCCGAAACTGTATAAAAACTCACACACACACCGAGGTAGGCAGGTATAATAGGTATACAACATTGTGTGTACATAATATTATATTGTTGTACGACGTTGTAATGATCACTAGCAGACCTCGCATACGCTTTATGGTATAATATTATCGTATTGTTATTATTGCTGAAAACATCCCGCCGGCGCTCGTAAACGTGTTGGAAAAACGATTTTTAACGAGAAAGCCACGCCGTCGCATTGCAATTATTATATATTATTATTTCGCATCGGATTCGTGGCTAGTTAATACAAACGCACATTAACCGCGGTATACGCGGTATGCGCTAGGTGGAACTATATTATTATTATTATTATTAAACAAAGCTTATATACTTAGCAATGTGAGCTGCTGCAGTGTATACAATATAGTCTGCACTCTGGGGGTCATATCGTCGTCGTCCATAAAATATGCTCTCTGTTTCTTGTTTAGGGTGTGGGATTTTCGGTTTCGCTAAAACGCGTATACAAGGTGGATTTTTTTTTTTACCAGCGACATTTAACTATTTTTTACCAAACTATCCATATAGGAAACGGGGATCTTAAAAAATGATTTTACTACAGAAAATAAATGGCTCTGTTAGCTATTTATTATAATATATTATATGAACACATATTTTGTAACAGAGAACGATTTAAGCTGGATTTTTTCGCCGTTAGATGAATAATATTGAGTACCTACCTATAATATAAAGGACGAGACGTCATCACACGATTTTCCACCGGATGAAAAATTTGCTTAGGCGGCATTGCGTACCTGTATATTATATACGCATAAAAATGTATTTCGTATATTATGTCATTTGTCCTGCCCGCACCACACTTGTCGCGAGAGGTCTATACTCGCTGTGTATAATATTACTTCAGAGGCGCGATCGTTGAAGAGCGATAGAGTTTTTATTCCCTTTGTGTTTCTCCGACACCGACAACGACGACGACGATGATACTTGGCCTCGGGGTTTGCGATCTTTTGCTCCTCTCTCTCCGCCTCGAAGCCATCGTCGCCTGCACTGCTGTAGCTCGTCTTCCCCAGAACTGCGATTGCAGACTCCTCGGCATTTATCATCATCGCTCGTCTTTCTAGAGACTCGTCGCCTACACTCGTTATAATAATAATCACAATAATATATGTCGGGCCGTACGACGATTATATAATATACTTTCGTTAAAAGATTTTGTGTCCGTCAGCAAACTGCAGCAGTATGTGGTACCTACTTAAATTATAGGCCAAGTCCTCTTATATCACAAATCGTCTGTGTCGCGGTACGGAACTCGTCCGCCGTTATTTTATTATGCGTACCTGTATATTATGAAGAGTAAATCGCGACGACGCTGTCGTATTATATTATATTATTATGACGATTATTGTATTATTTTTGTTCATTATAATAATATTTATTTGTCTTATCGCGCACTTTTCCTATATTATATTATACAAGCCATTATAATATTATACAAACACGTGAAAATAATAATAAACGACTCTCGCAGTCTTTGTTCGAGCAGTTTTAATTTTGTTTTTCAAATCGGGTTATATATGTTCATGGTATACGAAAACGCGAGCGCGATGAAAAAAATAATTTGTATACACAAATCAAACGCGATGAATGAAAAAAATCGTTTACCTTCACACGCCTTCTCTTATGTAAACATCAAGTATTTAATTTTTTTGCCGTTCGACTAAAACGTGCGACGCGCGTATACCGTAAGAGCGCTTATTGTTTACACACGCGGACACACGCGCGCACGAGGAATTAAAAAAAAAAAAAAGTCGACTTCCACTCGAAAACGAATAATAATTGCATGTGCATAATATTATATACATACACGAAAAGCGAGCAAGATCGTTGTATAATAATAATAATATATTATGTCATATAATATGAATAGACTGTGTGCAGATGTTAAGGTTGTATTATTGGCGTGCGCGTGTGGTGTGAATGCAGGTTCTTTAATATATATTTATGTGAATGTGTGTGTGTGTGTGCGTGCGTGTAAAACGTCTATACATACGAGCGGGATTTAGTCCCGAGGAAAAACTAAATAAATAACACTTCGAACACCGGGAAGACGGTTTTGTAAATAGACCCACATAAACGCCACGTAATCGTCACAGCAGCTGCAGTTTACGGGACGATCTGTCGTCCAGCAGCCCTATATGCGACGTCTCTACGACTTAACACCGCAGTCGATATTATGTTTCGGTCGACTTGAACTACTTTAATATTATATTCTCGTCAGCCGAGTTGATTTTCACGACCAAACTGCCGACTGCAGAGGCGTGACCTGCGGGATAAAAATTCAGGTTATAAAAATAATTACCTATATGTTTAAAGGATTTTTCGGACAAACGGTGCGTATGTATATTATACCGCCAATACCGGATATAACGCGCTGCAAGTTTTAATCCCGTGGCCGTACCACGTACCGGTGCAGACTTCCATATGATCGTGTGCGCAATGGCAAGGGATCGCACCCCCGCCCCCCTCCCATCAGAGATTGAGTTTACAGACGTTTCGCCTCCTCCAAATATTAAGGCAGTAGTGTACTACATATTTTTTGGTCCCAGGGGTATGTCGATTACTATTGTATAGATCGTGAATCCCTTCGGTTCGATATTATTATCTAGCTATCCGAAAACCTCATCCCGGGATTGAATATAATAATACTCTATGTACATTTACCATTTAAGTTTAGCCCTGTTCACCTATTTCCTGGTCTATCGTATATTTGTGCATTTTTGATACAGTTTATTTTTAAATATTAAAATTGTGAGGTATTTTCAACTCTTAATTATCCGTAATTATATTGTATGTATGAATTATAATTGTATTGTCTTCATTTTTGAGAGAGAAAAAATTTTAAAAATTGAATTAGAAAAAACACAACTTGACTAAGACAATATAATGGACTGATATTGAATTGGATTTCAAACATTTTATTGTTTTCTTACGAATTGCATTATGTTACCAAAGAAACGAGTGATAATAATGGTTTAAAACATAGGAGGATACTAAAGACCCACGGACTTGTAACTCCCGAGGACCAAAATATTTTCTATTTTAACATTTACACGGGACAAAACATTCTATAAACGATATAGATACGTGTACATGATAATATTATTATACTGCAGTATCACAGCAGAAGATGCACTTTGCGGTTGCACCGGCGGTGCACTACATCGGACCACTGTAGTCTGGCGGACGTTGGGCAGTTCGTCTCCGGTTCTCTATCGCCCGTATTGTATACATTTTCTCGTAAAAACAATATACGCCGCCTATATACCTACTCCGGAAAATTGCTCGTGAATCATTAATTCGGTCGAACTCGTGCACTATATATACTGTCGAAACGAGTTTGTAAACATTAATAAAGAGTGTTATCGACTCAGCCGTGGCCTGTTGTGTTGATAACGCCGTTGCCATAGCCACGCCGTCCATCGTGGCGTCCTACCTCTCCCCCCACCAAGACTTAGCCGCCGAGGCCACGCCGCCAGCGCACGGCTCCACCGCACTATATTATATTATTATCCTATACCTGCTCCGTCGTCGTCGTCGTCAATTTTTAGTCGTCTACCTGGGCGTGTTTTGGTGGGGAGGGGGGGCGGTGAAAAGGACTGCGAGGTACAGCACGAGTCGTATGCCCGAGGTAAAGTTTCCACCCGAACGCCAATCCTCCTCCTCCTGCCACAGTCCTGCCCCACCCCGCCGCCGCCCTTGCCAAACGCCCAACCAACAAAGGGGTTAGGGGGATGGGTAGGTATGTAATCTGTTTACGGCTATCGTGTCAATTCCGTACGGATACTCGACTAAAAAGAAAGACATATTACGTATTATTATACCGCGGCGGCTGTAAAACAGTAAACGCGGTCACTCTCTCAAAGCTGCAGTTGAACCGTGTTAGTATAGGTACCTAGGTAACCTATATCATGGTCACCTGTGGACCCTCTAAGCACGTATTAAATAGCATAACATAATAATAGTATCTCTTCGAACGACTGCCGAAATATCGTTATAGAATATTATATAATATGAGATTTTAAAATATGAATGCGAATAAAATATATTTAACTCCACGAATTACGAGTTACGAGTTTAGTTGTAGGTATATAATAGATGCATAATATTTTTGTCCGAATTCACTGCTTTACATATAAATGTTTACAATTCAATATACTTATGTATTATTGTTATTGGCTGTAATCGCCATTGTACCCTGCACGGTCCGGGACACCGTCAATCTCATAATCTCTTTACAGCGTGATATAGACTCGAGTTTGATTCTGAAAACTTTTTTAAATTTTTATTGTAAATTCGTTAGAAAATTGAATATTCGACTCGACGGCGGTTGTACCCACGGGAGACCGAATTGTTATACATTTATATCTATGTGTGCACCGCGTATATGTATAAATATATTTATATTCTCTGTTGGTTGTAACTTTTTCCGCCTCGGCAATGGCGTTGCACACACTTGCACATACATCTATCGAACTAGTCCCTTCCCCCCGCCTAGTATTTAAACATCCCCTGGGCCTCTTCTTTTTCCTCTTTCCAATGGCTCTTAAAAAAAAAAAAAAACTTCCCCGTGCCCTTAGAGAGGCACTCTTCTTGTCCACGACGAGAGACGTGTATATACGCACGCGTACGTGCGAAGGGGGTATGTTTGCTGTATTATTATTTTTATTATTATTTTTTTTTTTTTGTTACTCCCTCGGTCGAGTGTTTCTCTGTCCCGCGTCAGACCTTTCGGTGGATCGAAAAGTCACGAAACTACCCCGCCCCCGTTCTTCACCGGCGTGACACGGTGATGACCTTTAAAAAACAAAGAGAATGAAAGCACGACCCAGGGGGTTTTCTTTTGTTCTCCGTGAAATGCACTTTATACGTACAGGGTGTAGTCTGCCGACACAATAACAACAAAATAATAGTATGTGTAACGTACGACTACATTTATGGCGGCTATCCACGAGTATAAATTATATTATTAATTACTGTGTTTGTTCGTATGAACGTTTCGACCGAGTATTTTTTATTTTTATTTTTTGGCAAGCACTACTTTTTTAATTTAATTGACATTTTGTACGAGACGCGTACACCACAAAAAATACACTTTTTGTCGATGTTGTATTATATCCTGCAGTGTATATGTATACTTTTATTTTTCCGTATACACTCTGTGTGTGCGTTTGTGTGTGTGTGTGTGTGTGTGAGTGAAATGGCTCGCGTAGGTACGGAAATCCAAATTGTATTTAAGTTAATGGAAAAGCGCCGCCGGGAAAACGGGAAATTACAATTGTCACGCACACGCGCCGTACCTATATATAGTGGACACGCAAGGGCGGTTCCTCGACGGTGTTTTAAATATTATTATGAAGGGGGTAAAATAATTGTTCGACGAAATTTTCACCCGGTAACACAATATAACTACTGACTGCTATTGTCAGAATCTAACTAATTCGTTGTGTTTTTTTTTTGTCCATATAGGTGAGAACGTTGTTTGTCAGTGGTCTACCAATGGACGCCAAGCCACGAGAACTGTACTTGCTGTTTCGAGCATATGAGGTAATTTTATAATAAAACGTACCTATATAATTAATAAGTAATATGGTTTACCGTAAAACGTATAACAATAATATTGTTATATTATTATAATTACCTATGTATTAAAACCGCGTACGAAACAATATTATATCGTCGAGGTCAGACCACGCGGTATTGCGTGTTGCGTCCAAATCTAATTTACGCCAACATAACGCGCGCCGTCGGTCTCGAATCACGAATAAAATATAAACCGCTAGCTTCCTCGGATTTTATATAATATTTACGAATCCTGGACATATTTTATATATTTATATAAATATTATATATATGCGCATTTACACACAGCATATTATATAATGACGTGAAAATGTGTCTAAAATATAAAATATTATTATGTATGTTATCTACCTATACTGTGCATTTTTCTTTTGTTGTCTATGTGGATTGGATATTATACATAATTTAATATTATAGTCTTAGTATTTGTTCGTATATTTATCAAGAGGTCAAAAAGGATACGTGGCACGATCAGAAACGAATTATTATTTATCGAGACCGTAATAGTTAATTAACGAGATACTATAATATTATATTATTATAATAGGTACCTACTACATGCACATTTGTATATGAGTCGGAATTTTGAAACCTGGAGGGATCTGACTGTCGCAAATAAAGAAAAAACTTTACATGTTAAACTTTATAATAACTTACTGCGTCTACAGATTGTAACACGAAGATTGTTCGGTTGAACGTTACGATTTCATTGAATAATGTCAATTAATCTTCGTGATACGCACCAGTAATAGCGAACAAAATTTAAGGGCACAAAGAAAAATTAAAATATAAATATTCTATTTTATTTTTTATAATGAATAACAACGACATAATATAATATGCATATAAAATTTTTAATAATTTAACAGCACGCTCCAAAAAAAAAAAGAAAAAGTAATTTTTGGCACGTAACGTCAAAGAAATTTGCCACCCCTGTGATACACTATATAACATCATGCAGCAGTATTTTTATTAATTAGTCAGGAAATAATTTATACGACTGAAAAAATGTCACGGAGCATGAAAATAGAGTCTGAAAAAATTAACCCATACTATATACAGAGTGATTCATTTAACGTAAAGCACTCGTTATACCGAAAAGTATTAGATTTTTTCAACAAATTTTTTAAGTTTTTTGAATGACAACATACAGTTTTAATTTCATATTGATTTAATCGACGTAATATTTTGCGGAATATTATACCTACCTATAATATATAGCCATATAGGTACCTACTTCCTATAACATAATATATAACTATAATTTAGAAAACTCGATTAGACTTTACCCCGACAGTAATGTTATGACTTAAAGTTACAAAAACTTTCCACCCACCGCTAAATATTATACGTAAAATCACGAGGAGAACGTACATCGGAATTCGGTTATTATAATATATTGTATTATATATACATCGATTAAACACGCCGTAAAGTAGTTCAATAATCAATTATAATATATATCAATGTCACAAACATATTGTTTTAGTAGTTTGAGCCAGGCTATGAGTGTAATACTCAACCCCAAATAAATTATTATATAACACCTTCAACAACAAACCATACAGCAACGGTTTCATCGTTTACTGTAATATTTTTTTTTTTTAAAGTCTAGTTACACGATGTTATTACTTGTTTACATAATATTAATATATTCACAGCGTATTCGCTATGTCTATCTCTTGTGGCAGGGTGGAGGATGTCGATTACGACTACTGAACACTACCCTCAATCCTTTACAAATAACAGCTCCTTATTTTGAAATATCGTACTAGTAATGTTAGTAAATTAAACTATTTTACCCCCTTTAACCGTTTATTTTTTTTACTCAAAAATAAAAGTTAACATTTCAATGATATTACGAGCGTAAATTGGAAAATGTTCAACGTGGTGGCTCGTTTTGTACCTATAGCGCACTTTTTATACCGATTACAAATACAAGGAAACAATAGGAATACATTCGCCAACTATACTATCTATACAGCTGATATTTATGGTTTTTTTTTTAATGAGAATTATTGTCTGCGTATAACATTATCTGCAGACGGCAAGACCGACGTCGATAATAATAATTTAATACATCGGAATCTTATGTGACGGCGTCGATCGGTCGGCGAAACTCCCGTCACATAGTCTTCTATATATTATTATCATTATAAATAAATAAATGTCGTAATATACGCGGGGGACCTGCCCGCGGGTGGCCACAAACGACACGAGGCGACTTATTACGAGCCGCGTGTCTAGGCAACGGGCGTGCTACACACCGATAAAATTATATTATTTTGAATTCGCGTGCAGGACCGCACTCGACCCGACGAGGCGCGTGTGTAATAAAATAATATATTACGCAGTTATATGTTTTTATAGACCGTACGTGGTCGCAGCTCTCTCGCCCCTCGACGACTCGTGGGTACCTTATACCTACTACCCGGTTTCGGTCATCAGATCGAAATAGGCGATGGTAACAATGTATTATAATCAGAGTCGTAAAACCCGAGAGCAGCGCCGGCGGTGGCTTGTGATCGATACTCGAGCAGCTCGTAAGACTCGTCGCTGTTTTTAAAACGACGTCCGCTGCTCCACTTTACCATCACGCGAAAACTCGCCGGTCGCTTTTCGAATATTTTGTCCGACGAAGACCGTTTTGGAAAAACGATTTCCGTGTCGCGCCGTCGAAAACCTACAGTTGGCAGCGGTGTCAGCTGCACAGCATCGCTATTAAAACTCGAGCCGCTTAAAATAATCTCAGTTCGGAAAAAACAAGACAATTACCACCTATAATATATATACTCAAACGCATAATATTATGCCATCCACGTCAAGCAATGCATATCGATAATCCGACGTATTACAATTTTGTATTACAAAATTAAAGTAAAAAACTGTATACTGGACTTGTGGCGCAAGTGTCAATACATTTTATATATTAAAAAAAATGTTAAAATAATTATTAGAACAAAAGTTATTTCATTAATTGTCATATCTTTCTGTGACACCTTGTATATCCAAACTCCTACACTTGCGTCTCGAGCTTCACCGATTGACAATATTATACACGACTAGCTCTTCGATTGGTGTGAGCGATACGACACTCGACGAGTCGAGGATATAATATTGTAGGTTCTCGATACGCGCGTCGTAATTATTTCACTGACAAGTTTTAAACATATTTTAATTAAATTTCCGTCCCCGGCTTTATAGCTTTCGATTTATCGTCCTATTTTCGTATTCACCGGTGTCACACACTCACACACATGCGCGGCGTCGTCGGCACGAAACTGTTTTATCGGAACCAAATGACATTATATTATTGCCATCCGCAGAAATGAGTTTTTGAAATAATAATAAAAAATGTAATTACAAATAGTAATATTATTACATAATATTATAGGCGTATTGTTTACCGTGTTGAGATAACTGCGGTAGGTTTAGCCCGTCGGCAGTCGTAAAATCTGCAGTGTCTGATTGCGCGCATTCGCTCTGGCACGATAGTGTATAGTTCTTCAGTTTTCTCGGAATTCGGATCGAACGCGCCACAGCAATATTATTATGCAAATGCAACCGTCGATGGGTTTTTAACGATTCCGGTGAATAAAACTCGCGATGGCTAAGTGGCAAAAAGCCGTGTGTCACGAGCACTACATAATGTTTTATACAGGAGAACAGATTTAATATTTCGAATTATTTGTGTTGTAGTATTTTGTTTTTCAGTGTTACGACCGATTTATTTGCAAAATATTCCAGAATAGACTTCATAAATGACTATACTTTTAAGACATTTTTTCTCGACGTAATTATAATGTCTCTTTTATATTTAAATGGGGCTTGTTATAAATGACGCAAGTATAATATATTTTTACAGTTGTCGTACATTGTAAGTTGATGGACGTATTAAAATGCATATTAATTTAATTCGAATTCAAATATTATTCGACTGAGTTTTAGAGTCTTAGACAAAATAGTAACAAGTCCGGACTTTTTATATTTTTAACTAATAATTGTGCACTAAAAAAACCCATCTTCCTCTGAAATCACAAAAATCAAAGTATCGAAGAAACATGTAACTTATATAAAACAATTTTGAGAAATATTGGACACACGACTTTTGGCTTCTCGGCCATCGAAATAATGAAATAATCTGATAATGGGATATAATATGTCTGTGTACTCCACGACAATATAATTTGAAATAAAACAAACTCGCGCATATATTACTCGTAGTTCACCGCGGATGTTACTCAATATCATTATAATAATAATAAACAAAATATATAAAGTACGCTCCACATCCGATCGTATAATACAATAATCATTCGTCACACGACGACACCGCGATGTTCGTTTTTTTCTTGCCCTCCGCACGACGACATCAGTGCTAAATCGACATTCGCATGATAAATAAAATATAATATATAATATTGCGTGAAAACTCATTCTTATTCGATCCATTTTTGGAAATCCTCTGCTGCGCGAATTCGACGGCGATATAATGACTTGCCGCGATATCGTATTAATGCTGCTCGTATCAATACGAAACGCGACAACCGTCACGATTCCAATTCGTACCACAAATGCGATGCTCGTACAACCCTCTCTCGTGATGTAATGACAGCAATAAACGGCGGTTCATCGGTTTTATTATGGAACGACGGTTTATATATTGCGTTGATACACGACCAGAGAGGGTACCTATATACATTTGTCGTCGGATATATGGCCGTCGTTATACAAGCGTGTAGTGTACAACTGCTATACAGACAAATGTTATGTGTTTATTTATTCATTTTTTTTTTGTTTTAGGGTTACGAAGGATCTCTGTTAAAAGTTACGAGCAAAAATGGCAAAACAGCTTCGGTAAGCGCTCGAATAACTACTACTGCGACGAAATAAAAGTCTTAAAATCGTAGCAGTATATAATATAATATAAATAGTTGTAACGCGTCGCTGTGATATATGTTTTTGACTTTTTCACTGTTTTTGCAGCCGGTGGGTTTCGTTACGTTCCAGACACGCGCTGGCGCCGAGGCCGCAAAACAAGACCTTCAGGTGCGTTTTATATTATATTCTATACGATATAATATATATATATATATATGAATTATATATATAACCTAATGTCATTTGTATTATTATTATATTGTATTATTTCCCCGTGATAAACTCTTTTTGGACTTTGATCGAAACTTCATCCCCCAAACGTGACGCGAGTTTCCAAACACCACGTAGACATCACAAAACTTTATACCCCCCGACGTACCTATCTATGTATATATATATATATGCGAGTATAACGTCAGACATCATGCTATATATTCCATCCGACATATAATATAACAGTATTATACGCTTATCACTGGCATTTAAAAAAATATATACATGTATATACGCACACGTATGATATAATAATAATAATAATAATAATAATATGATATATTGTATTAAGACTATTATTATTTTTGTGTGTGAGGCGCAATACCTTCGCGTATTTTACAAAGTATATATTATTATAATATACCGTCGTCACGCTAATTCCACCCCTAAAGTTGACTTGACGACATTTCGAAGCGTACATTAAGCAAGAGAGTTTATGACCCGGAAACGTAATGGACATAATATTATTAAACCGTAGTAGACGTATAAAATCACTCGGTTTATACCGTGCAGTATAATACCTACCTATACATACCTACGGCCGCGAGTACAGAGGTTGATATTATGATTACTACGCCAAGTGTTCAAAAAAAATAAAAAAAAATTCAAATAAATAGCGTAACACGCCAGTTCTATACATTATTATTGTGTCTGTTCAACGCCTAATTTAACTGTACATATTATTATAATATTATTATGTACACGCGCACGTTATATTGACTCAAAAATAGAACGAGATCGCTATAGTTATACGACGACTTAACACGGACTTAACCGTCGTAATAATTATTACTATATACCTCTCATAATATAATGCTTTTATTATTTTTAAACCGACAACTGTTATTATTGAATGCACTTGCGACCTTTTGCCGAGCGGCCGTAGAGCAATAGGTATATATTATTTTACCGACGTAAACAATCGGCAAGTAGTAGTTTTATATAATATATGTCTACCGGCCGAGACTTTTACAACATATTTTAGATTATGTTAAACGATAATCACAGACGGGTAGTTTCCGTAGTGAAATACTGTATATTATAAAGCACGAGTACGACTAGCTCATATTTTTACATTAGAAAAAACGCCGTCTCGACGTAATAATATTATCATACCACGAGTAGTGTATCATATTATATATCTCATGACTCATATTATATGAACATACAATTTTTTTAGAAAATTAGAAATTTAGGAATCTTTAATTTTCTAATGTCCACGCTCACCCGTAGTGATATTATCGCGGAATAAATGTCAAATCTATTCTGTGATACTATATATAATATATGGGCACCTCGCGCGAAGACGGTGATTTTTGATAGAATCACAAAAATTATACCAAAAATAAAACGCTTCGCGTGGCGCGCCCATATACGTACTACTAGACTCGCACTCCCACCCCTCGCCCGCCGCCATCACCCAATCAGACCTGCAAAAATATATCGTAGGTATAGACTATAGAGCGTACTCGTGTACTCGCGATCGGAAACTGCCCGCTCTGGTAATATTATTATTTTCCTACACGGGATGGTAGCACTGTATTGTTGTGTGTTTGGTTTCGGCAGCAGGGCGTCCGGTTCGATCCCGACATGCCGCAAACCATACGGCTAGAGTTCGCTAAAAGCAACACGAAGGTTAGCAAGCCAAAACAGCCCGCCAACGCAAACGTCACGCCCAACACGCACCAAGGCCTGATGCACCCGCTCACCGGACGTAAGTACCACCTGCATACCTCGTCTACGTCTTCCCGCCGGCCACCCACCTCCTATTATACATATTATGTTATTAGACTACCCTGTCATCGATTACTGCTGCAGCTACCCACCTACTATATTCAATGCTTGATTGGGAAAAAAATTAGAAGGGGGATGCAAAAGTGTATAATAAAATGTACGTACCTACCTGATTATTTAAAATATGCCTTATTGATTAGAATACATTTAGAAGGGGTACGCATAAATATTTTCTAAAAATAACAGGGACGCCATCCCAACCCCGCGTTCCCCCAAAATTCAAGAACTGCCTATATTATTATTATATGTCATTATATCATTATTACAACCCTATGCCGTAGGGGGTGTGAACGCTAGAAAACGAACGAAACGAACCGTTCCCGACAAAGACCGCAGGGGGGGGGGACGCTCGTCTTGTGAGGACAAGATCGATTGGAGCTATATACCCGACAGACACACTTTAGCGGCGGTGGCGTGTCTCTGTCGGCTGAGCGACGTTTCGTTGTACGCTAAAACATATTATCCTAATGTCGTTTTCGTCGAATTTCGGTCCACTGTCTCCATACGAAATGTACGGACACGTCTTTTATTGACATTAATTGCGCCGCCCGCTCTTATCGGGCTGCTCGGAGAAGACATTTCACTCGGGATTTTGTATGGCTTTAATCAATGAGCGCAACGCATACAACTATAAATACATACACACGTAATATACTAAAATGTCAAATCAATATATTGTTATAATTTTACTGCCAAACAAATATTTTTTGATATCACATTATGATTGAATAACGTCGCTATTGAGAACTTTTGAACATAAACAACATCGTGGTATAACTGTAAAGTGTGCATATCAATCAAAATACAAATCGTTATATTATTTTATTGTTGTCACGCAGACGATAAAAAGGCGCTGAATATAAACATCTTTCTCAAACAGTTTCGGGTGACTTTATCTTCAAATCCGACATCACGATCTAGTACTGCATAGTGCATAGTGCATATTATAGTGCATATAGTGCATCTATATATATATATAGATACCATCCGACTTTCTACCGCCATCGCGCCACTTTCGCCGCTCCTCACCGCCACACCCCCTCACAAAAACCACCCTCGTACCCGCGATTTCCGACGCACCTGCAGATACACTTACGCGATCCATTGTTGTAACATACACTCGTGTTTATAATATTTTGTCTTTGTCACCGTCTAGATCTAGGCGCCCCGTTCTTCACCGGCGCCCCGGCAGAGTTATGGCATCATCCGTTGGCGTACGCTGATATGCCGACTGCGGCCACGGCCACGGCTCTACAACACGCGGCTCTCGTCCACCCGGGACTACATCCGCATCCTCAACAGGTAGTGTGTGAAATATAAATTTATGAATTACATTTTTTAAAAAAAAACAATACCGCTACCGCGTTATTATAATATATAATATATATTGAGACGCGATATTATGTACCGACGCTTGTGCAAGCCTGTCGTAGTAATCGTTACAATATTAAAATATTGCTGCAGTACACACTATATTAGTTGACGACTAAGTCGCCCTACAGTTATGATATATTTTAGAACCTAAGTATATTTTAAAGCTTCGCTTCTAACGGAAATGTGTGAGTCGGTGAGAACGCTGCATATTTTTACGTATATGTATATTATTATCATTCATAAATCCTTCATTTTATACGCACAGACTATATTAGTACCGCGGTTACCGATGTACGGTTTCACTACCTTATATTATTAATACGCGATAAACGCGAATAATGATGTTTGTTGCATAATAATAATATGATTATTATGATGGTGGGTATCTCGTGGAAACAATATTTATTAATTTCAAACGTAACAATAAAAATAAAAGCAACGACAAAGTCGAGAATTCGAAGAATTGCATTATTTTTTTTATCAAATACATTTTTATTTTGTTACAACTTTGGAAATTGAGTTTTTCAGGTTTTTATTTTTTTAATGGGTTTATGAAATATTAACATATAAATACGCTTTCTTTACATTTGGGATGTCCAGTCGATGACTGCATATAAAATACCTACCTATACCGATATGAAAATTATTTGAAATACTAAAGTTAGAGTTACATAATATAATTAAAACATCGCTTTTGGCCCAGATCTTTTTTTTAGCAATTTTTACTATTATATTCCGTTTGTTGTTTTAAACTCTCAATTAAATCTAAGAAGAGAACCATTTCATTGCTATTAATATATTTACTATAATTTCATTGATTTGATCAATTTCATTTTGAGTCCAAACTAAATGTATCTATAAAACTTGTTTCTCGTTAATCTCTCGGTAAATTTGGCTGCGGTGTGTGATGGTCAGAGAGAGTAAAATGAATCACAAGCACATACATTTTTCACGCACGGACAATGACCATTGATCATTAATTTTGTTGCAATACACACTTATCAGCCACGCGAATGCACAATATTATTCTATAGGGTTTTTTTTTTTTGTTATTTTTTCATCGCGATTTTCTACGCGAGATGTTGTGGCAATAGTAGGTATTGTATATACCCAGTGTTGGGCAAAGGAATTTTATGAAACTAACCGATGATTAAATTGAATAAGGATCTATATAATTTCAATTTTAAAAATAATATGATGATGTATTATTGATGTTAAAATTTTTAAATAAATACATTTCGACTATATCATGAAAAAAATGTATAGGAAGTGAAATTAATCATAATATTTCCATTATAAAAATACAACCACTGTTCGTGGGATCAATATCATGTTTATTGTTTTATTATTATTAATAATTATTATAAAATGTATTTAAAATTATTACTGTACTAAGTGTACTATAATGTTGACCCGAGCTAAGAAACATCGACAAGTTAAATTATTGTTGTTTTTATTGAAATGTTTAAACTTTAAATTATTTAGATATAATTATAATCCTTGAATTATCGGTTAACCGTAGAGTTTTTCGCCCACATGCGCAACTACCTGTATAATACTGAATATTATGATAATATATAGGTGCAATATAATTATCTATACCTGCAGTGGCGTATATAGGAGGGGATTTAAGTGTGTGTTTATGTGTAGAATAATTATTATTATTACCCAATTAAATAAAGTCGATCATATCGAGAATAATTAAATCTATTCTCGTTTTATAACTCTCCCCCCCCCAACGAAATTCAATCCTTTATACGCCACTGATGTATAAAAGGTACGTGTAGTAGTTACATACCTATATACTTGATAATATCACGACCTTCACACTGTATATGAATCCACCGACGAAGCCCCGAGAGGAGTTTGCACGCCGCCGTTCGCGCGTCGAACTCTCTGGCGGAGACTTCGGGCGGGCAGCTTGCGTAGAACACGCGGTTTTCTACTCTATTAAAACAGTTACGGCTTTGGCGTGTAGTTAAATTGTCTATTATTATATTGTACTGGCCGCGCGGACACGGTCGCACTGCACTTTGGCGAAAATGTCTTGCCCGACTCGTGTGTGGCTGTCAGCGGCGGACGTCGCGCGTGTGTTGCCGTCGTCTCGTATGGAGCCACCGACCGGGCGAAAGGAGCCGAAATCCGCGTCAGTTCGTCTCACCTGCAGGGACGGTGCAGCTCGGCCTCGGGAAGACGGGAACACGTCGCGGTTATTATTATAATAATAGAACGTTTTTATATTGTGCAGCGGCGACTGCAGTTGTATATTATATTATTACTATTTTACAGTCGCATCACCACGCGTCATCATAATATTATATTATAATGTTATTGCTTTGCACATTTTCTTCTTCAGACCGTATTATAAGAATTTCATTTCACGATGATTTATATTAGTAGGCGCGTGCAGTGCGTGTGTGCGTAGTGCGTAGTGTTATGTTATATATTATATTATTATTATTGAAATCGCGCGCGCCACGTTTGACAGCGCGTATATAGCAGCTGCAGTATTTTATAATGTTATAGTTTAGAACGGTTTAGCCATATTATAATAGTATATTAGAGTCACGTGTGCACGTGCGATGGGAAACATAATATTATTATCATTATATTATTGTCGAGAACGAGAGGAGACATGGCGTCTATTGTTGTGTAGAGATATTTGCGTAGCTTGCGGTGAAGGTACTATGCGTAATAAAATCATATTAGGATTGGCTCGTTTTCAGCCGACGTTGACGCTGGGCCCACACGGCCTTCCGTTCCTGCCCTCCCCCGCACTGCCCTCGCCGCCCAACCAGCAGCAGCCCCAGCCGCCCTGTTCCACGCTGTTCGTCGCCAACCTCGGGCAGTTCGTGTCCGACCACGAGCTTAAAGACATTTTCGCCAGGTCAGTAGTCAGAACAAGACAAAAAAAAAAACACAAAAAAACACGACTAAACCAAACCGTAAACAATACAATATACAATAACATTATTACATATATATTTATATTTATTATTATTATCTGTGATTACCTGTTGTACGATGAGTACGTTTTTGTTTTGTCAGTGAGTATTGTTTGTGTGTGTGTGAGACGTCAAAGCACCACGATATTTTATAATAAAATATAATAACGCCTGTATATATATATAATATAGGTAACAGCTAGCGGTCTCGAATGAGATATCTGAGCTCGCGTTTTGATTTTTCCGCGTCCTCGTAAAAGTATAATATATAATATTATATTGTTATATGCACGGGGTCACCCATACAACGCAGGGTGATTCACCGACCGTTCTCACACCCATTTTTACCTTTAATATACTAAATTTATTAAAATTCTGACTTTTGGAAGTTTAAAATATATTCAAAAACCGTATTTTTAAATTTTTTAAATTTTTTGCACTGTTTAAGGAGTGCCCTGTGGAGATACAAACTTCTGTTTTTTTAATAAGAACCCTCCTCCCCCCTTTTAAACTGTAAATTATTAAGCGAAACATTTTTCTGAAAATGTTGATGTACCTAATTCAAAATTCGAAGTTTTCAAGTTATCTAACTTTGTGTATTAAGGAAAATAGGTCTGTGATATTTGTTTTGGAAAATTTGGGGTGGCTATAGTGATTTGGAAAATGTTAGTAATTAATATTATCCATCAACATTTATAAGTTCAAAAAATTGTCCAAGTATATTAAATACTAGATCCGATATTACCATACACGGTACATATTATAATTTATAGTTTTGTAAAACTATTTTTAAGGACTATTATCCTTAGTATAAACATTTTAATGACAAAGAGACTATACTCGTTCACATTTTGAATGAAATACAAAGAGGGGTTCACATTCGGAAAACAAAAATTTATATCACCACAGAACACTCCTCAAGAAGTAAAAAAAATTCAAACATTTAAAAAAATAGGCTTTGGGTTATTTAAAAATTCCAAAAATCAGAATTAGAGTAAATTTAATATTAAAGCTTCAAATGCAGAGTGAGCATGGATCACGAATCACCCTGTATAATATTATTAAATATATATTTGGAAAACTGTATAATATGCAATTATCACTATGATATCACCTATATATATATTATGTGTACGAGACTTTGGTGTTTGTCTTTCGAGAACATGCGAGACGTGTTGTTTTGTGATCGCTTTGGATTTGCACACGGCTGACGTGACGTTTATTATTATAATCGGCACACGGCGAGCTCAACGTAAAATTTACAACCACGGTATAAAATCAAAATATAATATTGTTGTGATGTAATTCAAATTCGTAATATAATATCACTGAGAGTCGCACACGGGTGAGAGGTAAACTCCTTCGGAACCGGTGTTGTCTATACATAAATATTATATATATATCGGAACTGATAAATTGGGTCTCGAAAAAAAAAGGTAGTAGGTAAGTTGAGTTCCGGGAAAAAAAAGTTAGTAGGTGAATAGAATCCCATTAAAAAAAAATTATACAATATATATGTTGATTTTGTTTTCATATTTAATAGGTAAATTGTATTAGAAGTCAAATTGTATGACAACTATATGGTATAAATTGAATAAATTAAAAAATAAATTTCATTTGTGTTATTATAATAAAATTTAAGTACAATATGTGTTTTTATGTTTATAATAATATGTGGTCGGTTTAAACTTAATTGGTAACGCTGAATATTTAATATTTAGAGGAAAATTTACATAATTTTAGTCGAACGGATTTTTTTTTTTTTGAGAACGGTATTTCATTTTTGGAGGAAACTGCGGTAGATACGGGGGGGTGTAGCGGAGGCCCAAATTACTTACTTTCTTTTTTTCACCGAGACTCAATTCACTGCTTTCAAAATGTACACAAATCATCGTGGATCCAATTTACCTATCCCCATATATATATATATCTATATAGGTACTATAATATAGTTTATGCCGTACAACACTTTGTACATAGGTAATAAATGGGTTTCTGTATATAATATTAAATAAATATTGTATATATATATATATATATATAAATGCGGGTTCCGTGTTAACTTTTAAGCCATTTTGATCCCAGGGGCATCAAAAAACCAAGCTCACCCCACTTAAGGCCATCATTTAGGGGTTAATTCCCCCCCCCCAAATTGTTTTTTTACAGTTTTAATTAATTTGTATTAATATTTCAACATTTTATCTCCACCAAAAAAGATTTCACCTTACTTCTATTTGGGGGAGGGGGGTACATAATATACTACATTAGGCGCTAGATCATACTTGGGCTAATCTAATTACCAAACAATATAGTATATTATAATACATATACTGCAGGATAACGATCATAATTCATAAAATAAAGATAATTTTATTCCGATTTTTATATTGAGCCGGGTGCCCGGGGAAACTGACCCCCTCCCATTTCGCCCTTCCCCTTAACACGGCCTTGTTCATATATACACACACATATATATACAAGCAGATAGAGAGAGTTAAGTGTTGTCGCATTGTGTGAGAAAATCGCGTAGTTCACGTATTTATAGACAGTAAACATTGACGTCATCACACGGTTTTACAGTATAATATGCAAAAATGTACCAACTATATACTTTGTTTTATACACTTACATATATTATATAGTATTTAGGATGTATTATAAGATCCAAGTTGGCCCGAGAAAAATGACAGGATTTTTTTTTATTGTTTTTTTTTTCAAATATAGAACGAGTTACAGTCAGTCAAAGCAGACGTTTAATTATTGGCCGACCGCCTATAAATGAAGACATTGATAAACGTATTTCTCTATACCCATGTACATAAGAAAACATATTATAAGGTGAGAAGGTGGAGGGCACAAAAAAAAAAATCGTTAGGCACAATAATATAATACCATCACTTTATAAAGCGGCGAGGGGGGAGGGTGATTTTTTTCCGCAACACGTGGACGAGATCCTCGTCGGAGATAGACACAATATTTTAGAGTCTTTATATATTCGATTTTCTTTTTTTTTCTATTCTCATTTACAATGGATGAGTTACTTTAATATTATACACGTGTGGGCAAGACATATAAGTATATAATATAAGTGCACGCAAACACAGAAATCGATATATAGACGCGAGCTTAAATAATAATAATAAGAAGAAGAACTAACAAAATACAATAATAGTAATAATTCAGTATTCCTTTCTCCACCGCCACTATATACTCGGTACTATGTATATTATATTCACTCCATCAAAACTATATGATATATAGACACTAAACGATATTATATTTTATTTAATTATTCTTAGGTATTATTTATAGAGGACCCGCCGTCACGAAATAAACCACTGAGAAATCGACGATGTCTTATTTATTTGTTTTGTTTTTGTTTTTTTTCGCAGGGAGTATGCTGGCCAAAAGAAATTGGACAACGTCAATTTCACGTATACTCACATGCAGTTGAACAACACCTGACAACTACAAGATAGACCTCCAGTACCTGCCCAAGTCTAGATAACGCGCGACACGACATAAAACGACCTACCAAAGCCCTACAAATGGAAAAAAAATTAATTTAAGTCAATTTGAAAAAAAAAAAAATTATTATCGAATAATCATTATTTACTCTAGCCTAAAGCTTCTATCAAGCTGTTGTACAAAGCAGTAACGATTTCCTTGTTCGCCTGTAGTGTTTATAAGACATATAATCATCGTATTTATAAATAGTGTACCTATATAATTCCTAACTTTATTCCCTAAGCTTTTAAATTAATACCTAAATAATCGTCCTATATGCTTTTTTTAGTGGGTAGTGTGTAAGATCGTAAGACTCATCAAATCTGTGATTGTTTCTCATGTGTGTTTTTTTTATCCTAAAAAAATTGCCTGTTCTCGTATAGGCGTGGTTCAGACGTTAGCAATAATAATATTATTACTAATGACATACAAAAAAAAAAAAACAAAAAAATAAGTAAATAAATAAATAAAAATGTAAGCGCGCTCATATACATTCACTAAATACATATCAATAATGCTTTGAAAGGGGATTAACGTTAAACATTGTAAATATAATTTTATAAATGACTAAGTCTGTTGGGGCGGTCAGACGTTTCGCGGACCGCGCGAGGTCGATCATCAAAGCGGATCGCGTGGTCCTTGAAGCTTCGGCTGGTCCACGGCGGCGTCCAAACCGAAAACGGTTTAGTCAAAAACAAAAATAAATTAATAAATAAATAAAAATTATATATATATATATATACAAAACAAATTATTATTATTATTATTATTATTATTATTATTATGATTATAATTTATAATACAAAATGATTGAATTCTGCAAACTATTTTTTATACAATTTAGTCTTTTATTTCTTGCCATTATATTATATTATACGAGTAGATTTTGTTTCAAACAAATTTACAGGGTGCAGCTTGTTTAGCAGCTCATGGAAGTTTTTCTATAGGTAGGTACGAGGATTTTTTTCGTTGTTGCGTATTCTCGTCTTTTTTTCGAAAAAAAAAAATTAGGATATTTCTGGGAACACGTAAGCTAATTATTATTATTATTATATAATCGCGTACATAATGTTTGATAATTAATTTAAAATGACAATCTTTTTTTAAGTTTTTAATTTTTTAAGAGACAATAATTTTTCAATGTTTTTGCTCTCGGAGAATTTTTTTTTTTTAATGTAATATTAATAATATACAACTGAAAAAGACCAAAGATTACGTTCTATTATAGTTTATTGTCATTTTATTTTTAGACAACTATCAATGAATAATATTGAAAAAAAAATATTCTTTTTTCCTGCGTTTCAGTGTACATAATAATATGGAATAATATGTTTGTTTTCAGTGTATTATATTGAAATTATGATTATTATTATTATTATTTTTAAGCAGTTAGACGTATAATTAATGAATTAAATAATTATAGTTATTAATTTATATATATATAAAAAAAATAATAATAATAATACCATTTGAAATACTTAAGATTATAAGTATTTTGTTTTACTTTTTTATTTTGAGTCTGTGATCGCCGTGGTAATTATTTCAGATCTGTTAAACGTAAGACGAACGGTGTTCACGGGCTAGCAGAAGACGTTGATGTATTATTATTTTATTTTATTGAAAAAAAAAAATTACTGACACATTCCACATGAGAACTATTATTGAATAAATATCGCATTCCAAAGACAAACGAATAACTTGCTACTATTTTCAAATTAATTTAATTTTACTATTTATTATGTTTTACCGACGTCTTTTGCGAGAAAAAAAATTATAATATCCGTCCAAATTATAAAATTCTTTTTTTTTTCTAATTATTTCGTTATTAATAATAATAATTATTATTATTAGGTATCATTATTATTATTATTATTATTATTATTATTATTATTAATTCTTAGAATTTAATTAATAATATCATTACGATCATTGCGGATTCTGTAGATTTATTCGAAGATAAAAAAATTACATTTTAAGCTCAAACAGATTTTCTTTTGTTTAATTTTTTTTTAATTTGATAAAATAAAATAGCCTTTCTTAATTGCAACACATACATATCATTATATACATTTTAACGCTGTATAGCCTGTGTATTTTTTTTAATGTGATCAACAGTAGCCTTATAATCTTGTTTATATTATATTATATTAACCGTTAGTGGATATATAAAATATGTTAAATGGAAGAAAATGATAAACAAATTATTGTACTTGAACGTAAACATATAGGTACCTACGTTTGTATGTGAATAAAAATTTTGTGATTTTGGTCGCCTTATCCGGGTGAATACGATACCAAAATGTATAATCGAAACATATCAATTGTCTGTGCCCCCCATTAAAAAATTAATTAAATTATTATAATATATTAAATTAAATGTTATTAAATAAATAACGATATAATAATAATTATTACGATTATATACGTTTGTATTAACTGTAACGAGAAAAAGAAAAGAATTCATAAAGAAAAAGTTATTGTACATTTTTATCGATTTTTCATAAGTTTGTTTAGATACTTGTGTAGTGAAATTTAGTTGTTACTGTGCGTAATTTTGAATAATATTAACGTTTGTTAAACGGAATTTTTATTGTTACTTTTACCGAACATTGTAATATGTTTTAGCTTGCGTTATTTATGGTGTTTATATAAAAATAGGTATTTAATTACATTGTAGTGGTATTATTAAAACAATTATTATTATTATTATTATTATGATTATTATTATTATTATTATTATTATTATTATTATTATATAGACGATATTATTTAAACATGTGAAAAAAACCTAAAAAATAGGAATAATTGTATTTAATGCGATGCATAAGAAAAAAAAAAATAAAAAATAAAAGTAGTGAATTGATTGGGAACTGTGTTTTATGTTTTTTTTTAACGTCGCTATGACACATATTCATCAGTTGGGATATTGTGTTACAATTATTATTAATTATAATATATTATTTTACTTTATAATATTATATTATAATATCATCAATATTATACGATTTCAAGACGAAAAAAATGTGATTGGGTAACACTTCGAGTAACTAACGGCATTGTACCGATGCTGATAAAAAGATAAGATTTGGTACTTATAAGTTATAACTACCGACACAGTCACTGTGTTACTTGCGACGTGCAAATCGCAACTGAACAACCGTCTGATCCATTTAATAAAATGAATCATAATTAGGTATTACTCATAGTATTATTTGCTTTCGACATTCGGCGGTCGTCATAACCGCACACATTTATTCTATTGTTAATAAGGGAAATTTGAAAGGTCGATAGTTCAAAACTGCACACATTTGATTGTCAGTTAAAAATTAAACATATTTTATTGTTATTACAAATTTTTTTATGTATTAATTAAAAGCAATTCAATATATTATTAAATGTTTTTAAATAATCAATTAAACTAATTTCAATTCAGTTAATTAGCAATCTGGGTACAATCCCGAAAGTTTCATTTTTATGATTTTGTGCTTTTGATTTAATATGATTATCTGGTATGCCGTATGCGGTATACTAAATGATAATGTTATTTTAGATAAATGTATACGTTATTGATATAAATCAATGTGTGCGGTATTGACTGTTTGATTAGGCAAACGTAAATTGCGCCCAACGAAAGGAAATAGTTGTAAATTGCGCCCGATATTTTTCAGGTATAAATTTTTGTGTAGTAAATTGCGCCCGGTATTTTTCAGGTACAAATTTCTGTATAGTAAATTGCGCCCAATAAAAGTATTATTTTTATGATAGTCATTTAGCATTACCCAGAGGACACCACGAGGAGGCGACTATCACTGTCCTCCAAAAATTTTTTTTTGGCTTACTTGAAATGAATAAATTTAAAAAAAATAGAATTAAATAAAAATAGGAAAATTAATTTTTTTTTTTTTTTAATATTATGGTATTAATTATAGTTGTTTAAATATTTTTTGTTAGGGAAAATTTAAATGTTTGGTATATTATAACGTCGTTTTTTTCTGGCTTTCAGTATGTATAATATCCATAGTATTTATATAATGTTTAACTGTTGCGTGCAAACGGCTTACTAAAATGTACGTATGTATTACGGGCTGTACGTAAAGTCGTTGTATACGCGTATCGTATCGATTATATAGCGATAAACGTTCGGCTTATCCACCAATAAATGAACAACAGTATTTTTAAAATACACATAATGGGTAACGATGAATTCAAGATAGTATTCAAGATACAATGGGCGCAATTTACTATAGTATTTTTACTACCTACTTTTAATGTGGGCGCAATTTACAAACGCCCGTTTGATTTGGGGAAAATATCCAGGATTAAGGAATAAAAGTGTGCCGTTTTGAACGACGACCTTTTTTGGAAAGTTTGCGGTTATGAACGACGCCCTCGACATTATACCGTCACAAATCGATAGATAATTAAATACATTTAAAAAAATTAATAGGTACGTTGCGACTAGGTATGAAATATTATATTATATTATATGAAACGTAAAATATAGTTATAATTTTATAAATATATATATATATTATAATTATATATACCTACGTCAATATGAAAATTGTACAGCTGATATATTATAATACAACTTTTAATATCAAAGAGGTCGGTGTTTACGATTTGTTCTTTGAAATGTGAAATGACAATAACCAAAATAGTTAATAATTTTTAATTTAATTTAAATAATAATATAAAATTAATTTGTTTACTATTTGAAGTCAACTGTATAAAAAAAATAGTATAATTTTTTCGTTGATTTTACTATCATTTTTTGTTTTATTTTTTATTTTATTTCTTAAATTGTTTATTTTTCAAGTATACAAAATGCGTTAAATTTGCCTATATAAGCCCCTTTTATTTTTATAGTTTAAATAATTACTTCTTCAACTGTTAAATCTACTGAACGGTGAATGTAAAAATGATTGATATCATTTAATTTGGTTTGGTCAACAGAGTTTCAGAGGTATGTTTTGTTATTTCTTAATGTAGAAAAACTTCAGAATCACAAGATGGGACAAGAAAAGCCAAAATATTGTACTTGCACAGTTGCACAGTTGCACAGTTGCACTTCCTGCTATAAATGTCTGGCCAAAAAAGTAATTTTTACCTTTTGTTGTTATGAATGTTATTATTGTGTTATATATTATTATGATAAAATACCTATTATAATAGAATAATCATATACATATACCATGTTTTCAATATAATCCGTTGAATGTTATCAATAATGTTTTTTAAAATTTTTATTATACCTATTTAGTAATTATGTGTCAATTATTTAAAAATAGTTTATATAAGTATTTATTACTATGACAGTACCTATTACTTATTAATTAATAAAGTACCGATAAAATATTAAAGTGTGTTTATTTTAGTTCAAATAATTTATTAATACTACACCCATTAATTATATATTAATTTTTGAAACATTGTGTTCAAAAAAACAAAAACTAAATGGGATTATATTAACACAATATTAGAGTTGTGTAATATACCTTTATGTAAAAAATAGATGAAAATATTAAGAACTGTTGAATTTCGAGTTTCATATGTGAGAACGTCTGTATTTATGGATAACACTATTTATATAGGAATGCGAGTGAATTAAGTTGAATCTGTACACGAATATAATATTCGTAATTTTGATATGGATATAGGTGAAATATAAAAGTTACGTATGTCACACTAGACTAATCATATTATCATTGGATTCGGAAAAAAAATACCATTTATAAATTATAATTTATTGTATCTTATGATTTATAACGTGTATTTCTGTAAATTAAAGTACGTTTTTATTTAATTTATTTATATTTATTGTACCTACCTATGTATTGTACTAAATAGTAAATATTATTATTCTACGGCCGGAACGCGGCTAAACAACGACAACTTTTAGTTTAGGTATTCGAGGTAACATAATATTTTATATAAAATATGCGTTTACGACACTTCGGTAGAATTAAATATATTATATTTACCTGAAATGGCTAATTTACCCATGTATAAAGTTTTAATATAATTGTTAATCGACTTCGTTCTCTGCAACGATTTTGTCAATTGTCAAACCTAATAATATTTTGCAATAAGTTTTACATATTAATACGCCTTGGGTAGTATACACAACGATTTTATTATCTTTATTTGAGTATTTTCATATTCAAAATATCGAATATTGGCCAACTACTTTGATTTTTGAACCACTGTGCGTCGTGCGAATTCCAAAATTAGGCTTGCAAATTCGTGCGAAATATCTGCATAGTTTATTTATAGATTTTCCTTGAAGGGGGGGGGGGCTGACCAAACGTCATTTACGTACGAAATATTTGTTTGCAAATTTGTGCGACCACCTTGATAATCGTTGCTAATTGGCTGCTAAATGTTGACATGAATCCCAGGTCAAAAATCGCATTATGTCGGTTCAGGGTGGGCCTGGACTCTGGAGACATGTGCAAATTTTGAAAACCTCATTTGCGTGCGAAATATTGGTCTGAATGTTTGTGCGACCACCTTGGCTAATTGGCTGCTAAATGATAGTTCAAGAATAATTTTAAAATGTGTCTTCAATGATATGGGTGGGGCTGGGGACATGTGTCTCTAGCCTCACCTTTAGTTTTTTTTTGTTTTATGATTAAACTAAAGGCTTGCAAATTGTGAAAGTTGCCTTGCAAATTGTTGCTAATTGACTGTTAAATGTTGACTTGAAAAAAATATCAACATATTGATTGGGTGGGGTTGGGGACATGTACGTTATAACCAGTTTGACTTAATGTTTGGCGTTACTGGTATTAACCATTATGAGGTAATATTAATTACAATGAAGATGTATAAATTAAGTAAAAACTTGGTAGTTCCTTATTCATTTATTTGAATATAATAGTTAACATATATTTATTATTTTCTGGATTTATTTTAAATAAATGAGTTTTGAAACCAGAAATTTAGGTTGCTAAAATTGTACAAAAATGTGATTCGGATGATCTAAAGTAAATTTTTGTAAATATGTATTGTATGTCTTGTAGAATACAAGCTACTACTAACTAAACTATTATCAACATATTCATATTTTTGTCTATATTGGCTTTGACAATACTATACTTCAATTTATAAGATAAAGTTAAAGATTTTAATGAGACATTTAACTAACATTTTAATTACATAATTCATAGTAACTTAATTGAATCCCATTTAAATTTTGTCTAATACATTTATAAAAATGTATTTATAATTATAATGTGATTTAATTTTCATAATATTTATAATTGTATTAGTTAATAGTTTTGCTAAGAATTGTATGTAAACCTATGTTTACTTGCTTTGTTCAGAAAAATTTAATTTCAACATACAATAATTATAATATTATTGTATCATTAATTGATTGAATAACTAACCTAACTAGTAAACAACATATTTTTATGTATGAAAACACTTGTATTCATGCTTTAAATAGTTATTATAACTATTATTATAGGTTTTTTTAACTAAAATAAAAATAAAAATAAATGTTATAAATAATAAGATTATTCTTAGGATTTAAAAAATTATCTATATTCTAGATAACAAAACAATAGGAATACTGCTACATTGATAAATTTTACTTTTATAAATATATTTTTCAATTTAGGTATTACTAATTTTAATAAATTAAAGTAAAATATTTTAAATAATATAAATCCATGATCGATTAATTTCAATTATGAAATATAATTTATAAAAACAGTATTGGAAGAACTAAAAAATCTAAAACAATATTTGATTTAAGCAACACAAAATTAGAAGTTAAAAAAGTCATAATACTTAGATTTTAGAGAGAATGCTATCCAATTCAAAAAATAAATGACATTTAAACACAGATATTAGATTTAACCTACAACTCTATGGTCTGAATAGTCTTCTTCACTAGTCTTACAATGCCTTGTGGGTCGCCGACTATGCATTCATCTGTCATATCAATGAATAATCCAGTCTCAACCACTCCTTAAAAAAACATTATATATATAATAAGGTAATTGTTCTTACTGAAAATCAATAAAACATACCTGGGATTAGTTTTAAATAATTGTGGACGGATGACCAACAATATTTTGTTTCAGGAAAAACCCAATCCAATAAGAAGTTACCGTTGTCTGTAACCAAAGGTCCCTAAATATAAAAGAAAATTAAAACTTATTGAATATATTATACACATTGACTGCATTTATTATTTTTAACTTACTGCTTTATCAGCAGACATCCTCAAAATGGCTTCACCTCCATACTTTCCTTCAATTTTTATCTGAATCGGTTTATATGACATAGGTATTACCTCAATAGGTATACCTTTTTTCCATTTTTGTCCCAACTGGCTCACCTCTTTACTTAACATTAATTGCAAACACCTAGTTAATAAATAAAAAATGAAATAACATTTTTATTAAATATGCTTACGCTTCATCGGCAACAATTATTAATTTTTCAGAACACGATGCTACAATCTTTTCCTGAGTCAAACATCCTCCTCCGCCTTTAATGCACGTTAAAGTGCCCATTTCAATCTCATCTGCTCCATCAATTGTACAATCTATCTGATTGAATATATATTATACATTTAATCATATAGAAAGTATTAGTAATATCATGTTTTTTAATTACTTTAGGATGCGTGTCTAGGTTTCCCAATGTTAGTTTGTAATCGATAATCAGTTGACGTGCCTGATAAGACGTTGGCACACAAACAACAGACAAATTCTCGTCTTTCGTTCTTTGTGCTATAGATTAAAATATAGCAAGACACACTACAAGAATACAATGGTACTACTCAAACAATATAAAGGTTATGACCTTACCCAATCGTTGGACGCCGTATACAATCGTCGAACCGCTACCAATGCCCAGTATCATGCCGTCCTGTAGACAAATCACAAAGAACGCTAACAGATTAGTAACGAATGAGAATCGACCACACGTGCGGCGATCGTGTAAATGACACAATGATATTACTTTAACGTGCTTGTCGATGGCTTGGTGTGCGGCACACATTTTAGATACGTCCACGCCGGTTGTGGAACAGTCTTTGCGTCCCACTGTGAAACTCACAGCGCTCATTTTGAAATACTTTACGGACGACAACCGTAACTTACCGACCACAAAAATCGTTGATTTGGATATGGCCAATTGCATCAATGGACGACGCAATGAAAATCTGGCCGGCAGGTGTACAGGACACGAGTTCGGAGTTTTGGACAGGATATTTGGAAAGTTGCAACTAAAACGTTAAAACATTTTTAAAAACTCGAATTACAATGTTATTGTTGATAACTAAATAATGATAAGAAATGATAACGGCCGCCGTAGATTGCGTCCATCGAGTTATAATGGTATTAACCACGGTCTTAGAAGATATAAGGTCTTCTAAGACCATGGTATTCACCATTAATATTATTGTTCATGATAATATACTACTTAAACCTATGATGATCCCATTATAATGTAATTAAATTATATACAATTATTAATAAACAATATTATTATTACATATTATATTATAAAGTATTCTCTGGACGATTTGACGCACCTGTTATTTTGACTGGCGACGATGACGACGGACGAAACAGTTTTCTTTTACGATTTTCAACTGCAGGAGCGTTGCAAAGGATAAGAGTTTAAAAACTATTACTATTATACTATATACTATTATTATATAATCGACGATTTTAAATTTACCGAACTGTTTGTGAAACGCGAGCGACCGTGTATGGTATTGACGTAAAAATTCTGTACAATATATGGCCTTAAAAATATTCAATATTCAACAGATAACCGCAGGACAGCAGCATTCGGACAACTAATCGATATAAATAATAATAAATAATAATTATAAAATAATTGGTAGGTATCATAATTGTACGCGTGGCGGGGGAAATAGGTACTAAAGGAACCTTACAAATGACGCGCGCTCCGTACCTACTTATCTACAGTTTAAAATTCAATGATAACATTTAAACGGGTTTAATGCAATCGTAATTGCTGTTGACTGTAGTTGGGCTTAGAGGTAGGTATGCAATATTGAATACTAATACATTTAACAATCAGATCATAATTTTTTCGTTGACAAACTGCTTCGAAGAAATCTGCAAATTTATAGACATTTTTTAACATTGCAGATTTTTATATAATATAATATATTATTATTATTATCATTATTGTATAAATTACAACGAGAAACGTAAAACAGTTTTAAACATATAATATTATTATTATATGATGTGCTCGTGGCGTGACATTGTCCAGTCACCTTGACCGATGGCTTGTGCAGCACGCTCACCAGATAGATATATTATAGATATTTAGTCGACTTAAGTGCAAAAAAAAAAACAAATAGTTTTTGACTCAAGGCTGGGCAGAATGCTGGTCGGTCGACTTTTCTTTCGACTTGGGCGAGTCGGTTTGAATGATTAACCGTACCTAACTATAGAGTCACCTTACCAATAAATTATCAATTAATGGCGAATGGCGATCACTTTAAAATTATTTAATTTAAACCTAAAATTCGGCAACCATACTAATTAATATTTTGTACGTCATATATCTTAATAAAATATGACGTTCTCATTTAAACACCTAAATTTATGTAAATGTACCAACGACAAAACACTGCCTAGTAATACCTACCTGGCTACCTACACTTTGTTACCAAACAATTAAACAAATTAAATTAAATTAATATTTATGTCGACATTGTACAGATAGGTTACATATTATGTAATGCATATAGGTTTACTTATTACAAGAAAAATATTAATATACTTATAGGTACCCAATTTAAAAAAAGGATTTGGTTAAAATAGTGTTTTATATATTATACAGGTTTAAGCTTATGTTGTTCATTACATTTCATATAGATAATTTTAAAAGTTTAAAGTTGTTTAAAAGTTGTTAAACACACCTATAATAGATCTATTTTGTATTTAAATTTAAATTTCTTTATTTAAAAAAATAGATTGTGTATTATACTCGTATTACAGGAATTTGGTCATTTTTTGATTTCTCTTATGTGTACAGTTAATTAATAAGAATAGCTCCCCAGCACAAGCTAAGGTTTTAGGGGGTGCTGCAATATTATATTCAAATTTAAATAATATATGTTATTATTGTTGCAAAATTATTGTTGCATTAAGATGCAGGTGATAAGTTATTTCAATTTTCAAGTAAGTTTTCTTTTAAGAGTTTACTATTTTAATATCTTTTACTTTGGTAATATTATAATTCATTTATAAACATTTTATATTTTACAGTCATTCCCAAAATCAAATGAAAAACAAAATTAGAAACTAGCTAGTCCGTAAATGATTCGTCCAGGAGAACCATATTCATCTGGGCGGTCCGCGTTTCCGCCAAAAATTTGTTTTTCGTTTCCACCAAATATTTTTCCACCTGCCTGTCTAAACTTATAGTTTTAGAACCATTTAGACTTTAGAGTTACCCAAAGGCCATATCACGAGGTGGTGATTCTCAATGACCCCCAAAAACTGTCTGAATTAATTTTCAGATTAAAGTTTAAAAATTCTAATTTTAATTCAATTAAGTTTATTTTTATTAAATGTATACAAAGTAAACAATTAGGTAACGAAAAATATTCAAGATAACATTTTCAAGTTTTTGACCGATAGAAAATGTTTTTACCAACAATAGTAAAAATAAAAAAACTGAAAATTTGTTATGCCTATAAATAGCTCAAAAAGAGTCAAAATATATTGGAAATTGTATTGCGTATAGAAAATATCTATAAATACATTTGGTGAAAACTTAATAGTCATTTTAATTACGCCAAAACGAACAAAAATAGATTTTTTCAAAAACCAGTTTTGCCTAAAAATTCGTGTTTTTCCTTAATTTGTTTTTTGTTTTTTACGCTAATGAAAACTATTGGGAATTTTCAAAAATTACCTCTTAAAAGTACCAACTAGATTCACTTCCCTACCAGACAAGATACAGATGAAGAAAATTGAAGCACTATTTCAACTACTATTATTGTGTAAGTAGACAGCTAAATTAATGAGTACGTTAAACATTATAAAGAAAATAAAACATTCAGATAGTATAAATAATATTATAAACATACACCTAGTAAATGTCATCATAATAATTTAATTATTATTAAGGGGGAATAATACCAATTATTTTGTTTTGAACTCTCAATATTAAATTTCAATTATAATAATTTTCACATTCTTAACTATATTCTTTAAATATAGTTGCACAATATCATATTATTTTAAACTAACAGAATCTGTCGATACATTAATACTATTTCAAAAGTGTTGCACACAGCACACAAACTACTATTGTTGTAATAACTACAGCGGTGATAAACATATTTTTAATTTGTGTTTAATCATATAGTACAAATTAACTTAATTGTCTTGTGATTATCCAATAGTCAGTTGAAAATAAAATAATAAAAATTGTTTACCATCCAAAACCGTATACAAGAATTATGTTAACAGGGAACACTTAATAAATAATAATATTCATAATATTATAGATAACTATAAGAGATGGACATTTGAACAAATCAAGACAACAGTCTCGACACCAATTAAGTTTCACGAATTCATCAAATTAACAATACAAATAATAAATAATATATATGCATATGTTTTTGGGAGCAGTGTCAAGTTAACTCTAAGATATTTTTGATATATTAAGTTAAAGTTTAGACTGTACTGCTACTTCAACCGATATTCTTGTGAATATATAATTTATAGGTAGATACATACAAAGTTATTGATTGGCTGTTTTTTATCGATCCCATATTTTGTATCTTCATAATAATATATATAATTTTACAACTAGTTTTAAGTACTTGTTTATAAAAACATAAGCATCTACACTTCCAAAGCTGTGTGCAATTGATACTCAGACTGTTACAAACTGTTGGTAATAACTTATCGTATTTTATTAAACCTGGCTAATAAAAAAAAAAAAATGTTTATCCGACAATTTATTTTCTGCTATCATAGCTAATTAATCTAGATAAGTAAATGTTGAGTATTTTTTTTGCTAAAATTAGTATGTGCAAGTTGAAAACCACTATAGTAGATGGGTATCAATTATTGCTTTATTTGAGCTACAAAACAAAAAAAGAGGTAATAATAATAATTGTTTTTGTATTTTATAGTGATTTAAAATATATTGAAATCACAAATAATTACAAAAATAATTTATTTCTTTTAAATGAAGTTTTTCACTATTTACCTGTTTATGAGATTTTGTATTCATATATTTATTGAAGGATTTAGAAAGTTACATTATACATAATAATATAAAATATGTAAATAAGTAAATTAATAAATTCGTTGCGTTAAAAGTTGCAGTCTTGAAATGTATTTCAACTCAAATTGATTTCACTGAAAGATTAAAGAAAACAGTTTGATAATTAAATGAATAATAATCAACGGTAGGTATAATGACCATTAGTAAAATTTAATTCTAAATAAAGTACCTATATTTTATTAGATTAATATAGGTAATAATAAATAAGTAGCTAATTATCACTTTTTGCAGTGCCACGCTTATACGCTCAAGTATTACAGTGTGATACTTAAATAAAGATAATTCCATATTTTTTGGACATTATTCACGGTTACACGCACAGAAGAACATAGTAAACTTATTACAAATTAATGATTAAAATAAATGATTATATTATACAATATACCGACCTATGTAACATGTTGCCTATACGTGGCGCCTTAAAATTTTCATTCTTCAGAAATTTTAAAATTAGTTATAAATTTTGAGCGAAGCAATACGGTTTATTATTGGATTGACAATGATAGTATATTTTTTAGCATAATATATCATTAGTTTTAAGAATAAAATAAGTTCATTAAAAATTGTGTACTTGCATATATAATATATATTGTATATAGGCTATGGAATTTCACCCAGTTGGTGTTTTTATTTTTACAGAAATGGCGAAACTATTAAAAATAAACAAGTTTACAGCTTCTAAGTTTTAAAAAAAACCTTGGATTATTTATAACTAATAATATTATAATATAAAGTTCTTGAAAGAACTTGAATTATCAATAACGCGATGTCGCGATATTATAAAGACTTGATCAAAGTAAGTAATAATTTTAGAAGCAATACAAAACTCTCACAGTAACCCATTAATAAAACAACTATCCTCCAATTCACTTCCTGGTAATGTACGCAAAAGACTCAAAAGACAGTGGCCTAGAGACCTACTAAAATAAAAAACAAAAAAAAATTATAATAATATTTAAAATGTACCCGGCCGGCTGGTACTGCTGAGTGCCTGCCCATAAATGTTAAACTTTTGTCACTAACCATTATAAGATATCAAATTTGCTTATTGTACTAATTTTTGTATAAATTGTAAATTATTTTAAATAAAAAAAAAAAAAATGAAGCAATACTTAATTATTTGTATTATTTGGAAAAATTGCTACTTTTAAGGAAACATGTTTTAAAATGTACAATTATTATGTTTTACACGTCGTTCATGTTATGTGATTCTATAATATTGCGTTCTGACCTCAAATTCATAAATTTGAAAATGGTTACATTCAAATAAAAATAATTGTATAACTTTAGTGAATTTTTTTCTATTGCTATCATTTATAATAATTTAGTGTTCATTACAACGATGCTGTTATCTGAACTTAAACAATTTTTCACTCTGTTTCTTTATATAACATACGTAGTATACACCGAACGGTTTGAATGGTTCCGAAAATCTATAAATATGGGATATGTCATCTCTGCGGCCTGCGAATATAATAATAAATTAATAACGCTAACACCAGAGCCCTTCCTCCCCTAACCTAACTTAAGCTTACAACGACTTAAAAAAATCTTATAACGAGATGACCAACAACAAACGGCTCAGTATATGGAAGCAATAAACCACTAAACCAAACACCGTTAAATGAACTACCAACCAGCGGATAAACTGCTTTCTTAAAATGAAACAAAAATCTATATACTAAACAGAATGAGAAATGGACATAATATGCGACTTACACATCACGGGTATCTAATGACAAGGGAAAAAGCCACCACGTGTGAAGTCTGTAGTCTTAGATTGACTGTGAAACATAATTTTGAAGTATGTGATGTTGAAGACTGACTGTGAAACATAATATATACCTCAAATAAGAGCGAAATCGACAAATGATCGGAAATAGATGCAATCCATGACACTGCATTGGGTCTAGAAACCGAGGACTATACAACAAGACTATCGCTTTCTTAAAAACAACAAACCTGTACAACTCTTAAAAAAAAAAAAATGTAAAACGTATCACTAGCTCTCGCGGTTACTTAGAATCAAAACTTTATCAATTATTAAATGTCACCCTATCTTTTACTTTTATTGTGGAGTAATATTCATACAAGTATATTAATTATTGTGAATCACTGTAAGCACCTCAACTATCATAACTAATGGCCATAACTTATGACGGGTTCTGCTTTGAGATCGATAAAAAAAAAAAATAATAAATTACAATCGCGCGTGTTCTCAATCGTCGCGTTGTCGTCAATCCGGGACGGATCCGGTTAAAGTGTAGTGTAGAAATGTAAAAAAATTATCTTTGGTTCGTGTTTATTTTTTGAAAACGCTTTACGCGCGTACAACATACGTGTGCACAATAATATGACGAGACGAAAACAAGTATATGCAATAGTAATAATAATAATACTATATCGGCCAGTTATAACATCGTTTTGTATATAATATTATATACACAGGACGGCGGATAATATATTATTATATTCTAGGCGCGAACGCTTTCGAAAAGGTGTGTTCGGTACGACACACATGGCTATAGTATTTACGAGTTTGTCGACAAACACCGTTTCCTCGAAGTACATAATAATATCATATAATAATAATAATAATAATAATGTAGACAATAAGGCGTGCGTCTGCTGTGCTTGTGTGCAGTGACGCTCGCGCGTAATACCTACACGTAGCAGAGGCATACTTGCCATTCGCTTGCTGTCCGCGTAATGGAACCAATATCGCCTAAGCAAACAGTCTTCGGGAATTGTTAGCGATGTTAGCGAGAGTCCTGCCGTAGAGACTCAGTGAACAGGGCTTGTAAGCATTATATGTAGGACGAAAAACGCGATTGAAATTTTCAAACACAATTAAAACAGAAAGCGCTGTAAACGAAAACTATATTAAATACCGCAAAACAAAATCAAATATAAACCATCAAACGAAACATAGCGCAAGTCGTGATATTATGTATGGAATATCGTTAGAAGAAAAATAACTCGAAACGAAATAATTTTAAACCCATTTGTTTTAATATTACTGCAGTTATCGTAGAAATATTTTTATTCCACGCGATTTATTTTGATCTTATAGCAATCGATCCAAGAATCTATTTTAGTCTATATATCTGGACTATTCCCAGCATTAGATAATATTTTTAACGATAAACGCAAATATTGTATAACGTTTAAATTGTAAATAACGTAAAACGAAATTTCCCCATGAATTTTCCCATGTTGTCTCGTCTAGTCATGATTAACAAAAATATTATATTATTATATTATAAGAATATCCGTCGTCCAGTATAATAAACATAATAAATTGTTATTGCTATAATTTATAAAAGTATACGAACTACGTCTCCGATACTACCGATACCTATGTATGTACAGGTAAGTAAGAAAAAGACATACCACGAGGTACTTTGAAACCTACGACCTAATGGTAAACACGAAATAGTGATATTATTATCGTTTGAATATCGATAGGAAGAAAACAATAAAATGTCGGCATTCGATATTATAATCCTTAAGCGCAACTAATTATTAGCAATTATATAGCCTGCATTTTTAAAACAATCAGTAAAATCCATATTATGACCTGCAGGATTCTTAAACTTTATAAATCACTAGCTGATCCCGTGCACTTAGTTGCCCATTAAAAAAAATTAATAATGCCAAATCTATATGAATAATATATTTTATTTTATAATATAACGGTTAAAATATACTAAGTAATATCGTTACAACAATATTCAATTTATTTTGGGCCATTATGTATATTTATTCGTTTTATCTAGAAAATTCTGATCCGTCTCATTCTGTCCCGCCCAGCTTTGCCTGAGGCAAATATTAAGTTAAGATTAACCTCAAGCGATTTACATGCATCCAAACCACCAAGGTAATCCACTGAATTGGATCGCGGAAATATGTGAGCAGTAAATTATTAGGTAGGCAATCCACCTGTGGTTGACCGTTCCGGGATTCCCCCGGCTTTTATAGATACATTTTAAACCATAGACATCTTTGATACAACGACGGCAAGTGCGAGTACCTATATTGTATGTTATTAGTACGAAGCGAATGACAGATGTCGGGTAAAAAGTGTTTTAACGGGTAAAGCGTTAATTTTTTTTATATTTTTGTAATTTTTTTCAACACCCAATACATTTTTCCACACTAAAACCTTTCCCTAGTCTAGACCTATTTAATAGTGAAAACCGAACTAAAATCCGTTGCTAACTTTTTGAGATTTTTGCGACCAAACAAACAAACGCTGTCTCTTTATATAATAGTAAGATAACTCGGTGTCTCGGTTAACAAAATTAAGATTAGCCACGCCTATAATAATCCTTGAGTTTAGACCTATTCATTAGTGAAAACTAATAGCTAAGTAAAAAACGGGAAAAAAATGAAAAAAAATTGCAACTGTTACCGTGAATCGAACTCGAGACCATGTCTTTAAAAGATTTAAAATCCATCCTTGATTAATATTGTGCACTTAAGAGGCGATAACTCCGGAACCACTTATCGCACAGCATATAAACTTAGATAGTAGCCGATTCTCAGACCTACTGAATATGCATATAAAATTTCATAAAAATCGATCAAACCGTTTGGGAGGAGTATTTTAACTAACATTGTGACACGAGAATTTTATATATAAGATATTCTGGACTCAGCGTGGGTCATTCACTTCTATCCTACCACGCCTATAAACTTGGATTCAATGATTTTCCTCTTATTTGTCACACTACACTTCACCGAAAGCGTATACGACCTCGAACACGTCTTACTCTTCGACTATCCCTTATTATAATGTCCCAAACATATAATTTTGCTTAGTTACCTACCTGAAATCTATTAACGGAAGCACCCAACCTCTATTCTCAATATTATATCTGAAATTATTAAATTATCATGAAAAAAATAAGTGATTATATATTTCGTTGTATAATAATATAATATCTGTATTTATTTTGTTAATGTCGTAATTTCGTACTACTTAAAACAATTTTGGAGTTGTCATAGTGACTAAAAAGTAATTTAAAAAAAATATCATATTCTGCTAATATACTGATACACAAAAAAATGTAATAATTTTAAATACATTTTAAATATTAATAACTAGCTGATCCCGTGCACTTCGTTGCCCATTAAAAAAATTAATAATGCCACCTCTATATGAATAATATGATTTATTTTATAAAATAACGGTTAAAATATACTGAGCAGTATTCAATTTAGTCGCCTAAGCCAAATATTAAGTTAAGATTAACCTGAAGTGATTTACATGCATCTAAACCACCTAGGTAGGCAATCCACTGATGGATCCTATTACTATAGTCTATATTGCAATCTCCCGATGGATTGCGGGCCCCGTGAGGTGCGTAAGTGAATGATATCAGAATTAAGTAGGTACATGAAAAACATTGCTCGTAAACATTTGCGAGGGTATTTCTTACTACATTTTCCATTATTCACACATGGCGATCTAATATTTAATTCGCCGCATGGGCCATGAATCATATTCTTGCATACTATTTCATAAAGTATAGGATCTCTGTCTTTGTTCGATATCTCGGCAGAAATATTAATTTTATCAATTCCATCTGGCTGAATTTTCGTCAATTTAACTCTAGGGTTTAACTTATAGGGTTGTCAATGGTTACAAATAAACAGTACATAGCAACCGTGGTTACCAATAGCAACCGTTTATAAACAAATATTTCCATCGTAAATCTCAAAATCCCTGTGTGAGAACCTCACATCACCACCTCACCTCACCACTTTGTGAATCTAAACCACCCAGGGCGTCATCCAAATGCATACAAAAAAATTCATTCAAATCGGTCCAGTAGTTTTCTTGGTTAGCGCGGTCTTAGAAAAACCCTATCGACCCTATCGTCTAACTAACCTAAGAGGCCATAACTCCGCAAATGGCTTGAAGAATCATAATCTTAAACGAACGGATAATAGTAGGTATCTGGTATAATAGGTACTATTTCATACCCCAACATTTTAAATCAACCAATTTCTTTAAATATAATATAGGTAGGCATATTTCAAAAAAAATATATATTAATAAGACTATTAATAGACGACTATATAGCAATAAACTGTTCTATAGCGTTGTCTTTATAAATGTCATACATTTTTGAAAAATTCCCCAAAGATAGAATATTGCAATTTCTAAATTATAATAATTTTTTTCAAAAAACCAGTTTGTCTTTTTGTCTGGTAGCTTTATTGATGATGCATTATTTTTGACTATCAAATTTATTCATGAGAACCTCAATGGGTACCTAATTGTAATAATGTTTTATGAATATTTTTAGACGTGAACATTATTGACTGCATTAATCATTAAATTATACTAAAGAAATTAAATTATACTGGGAGAAAAATGTTTGACTTGTTGCTTTTGTAGTAAACAGGTAGAACACGAAATGTGGTTAAGATATATGTATGGTATATTATAGTTATAAATAAGTATGTTATAATACTATGTATGCATATCAAGTATTATATTTTCTTATTTGAAAAATATACGTATTAGTATTATTATTGTTATTATAATCATCCGTATAATATGGTATAATTATAGTGATATCTGTGTTAGTAACCCGACTTCGGAAAAAAACAGATCTGTAAAGGTCTTGAAATACAAAAATACTACCTACTAATAATTAATTACTTAAAAATATCTAAATAAAATATATTATATAATATCTTTTGTGATTATACTTTTATGAGTCATTAACACATATTATAACACATTATTATCAAATTATAATAATTGATACTACAAGGACATTTTGTGATGTTAAATGGCTAAATCGTATTCACGATATTCGCATAGAAGCTGCAGCAGTTTATATTATGCGAAGTTATCTAGAGAATTTATTCAAAAATGATTTATGCATAATAATTCTAACCATTATAAGGATTCGTTCATGTTAGACGTTTCACGTTGTGCATGTATGAATCGTCTTGTAGTACTTAATACCACTTAAGGTTTATGACCTATGCGAACCTTCTCATGGTTAAGATGACTGAAACGACGGGAAAATGATTTGAGATAAATGTTTACGTTGAAATAGTTATTTTGCCGGTAAAAATACGCTCTTGACCCTAATGTTGAAAAAATAATAATATTTTCCACATGTTTATGATACGAAAACATTTTTTAGGCAACCGTATATTATATATTCATATCATATCGTACTCCAACATGGCGGTCTACTGACAAAATTAGAGATTTCAACTCGGCCGACCTTACATTAATTTACATTTTATCAAAACCAATAAATATTAGACCATTAAAGTTAGTTTTAATAATAATATTAGTGTTATAATATTGTATTAATATTATGTAAAATAAATTACTATCATTTAAAAAAAATAATTTTCATTAAAATATCTAAATTCCTCAACACGCAGTAGAACCGGTCACATTATCGTCGTCTTCATAGTTCATACTAAAACGCTATGATATGTCTGTAACACTTTACAAATTATATAATATTATAGCTGTACCTATACACTTATTCAGAAATAGTATAAAATAATAAATGCTTGAGCAAGAGTGGTTGTCTAATGATTTATCACTGATACATTTTTACACTTCACATCGATAATACTAATCAGCATATTATTATAGCCGTGTTTACGTGCCCGGTACAGCCCTGTGAATTTAAATAGATTCAAAACTATGTTTTTGTAGTATCAAAACTGATTTTTATGAAGAACTTCCCAAAAAATGAAAAAACTAATACGATAAATACTTGTGGTAGGTACCTACATTACACTATTATACTATAACTTACTATAATATTATATTAATAATCACTATAACTGCAATATTATCACTGTATAATATTATCATTATATTATTCATTCATACTTTTAAACGCAAAGGTGGGCAAGTTGATGAAAATAATGAACTTAAATTAAGTAAAGTTAAGAGAACACTATATCGATAAGTTAAAAGTTAATAATAATCATTAATTTAACTAGATAAGTTAAAAGTTAATTCAGGAAAAAATATTAACTCAACTCAGTTTAAAAAAAGTTAATTTACTTCTTTAGATTAGTATGTAGATCACATAAAGAGTGACTGCGTTCTTGAGAAAGATCTAATTTCCTAAATTATTATGATAATCAATTTTATTGAATTTTTTTATCATAATGTACAGCAGTGCCGCCGAAGTATTTGAAAAATACTATGACATTGTACATCAAGGGGCCACTCACTATCGTATTTATTTATCTTTAAAGTTAAAATTCTTATCATTATTATTCAGATTAATTTTATTTTTATATTAATATTTACGTGTAAACGAAAAATTTCAAAATGGTTTAACTTGATAGATCATTTAAATCAACTATGAATAGCTAAGTTATTTCAACTGCCAATTAAACTAATTAAGTTAAGAAGTTTATTAGAAAATAAACTAACTAGTTAAGTTAAAAAAATTAACATTTTAACTTAATTTTAACATTTTAACTACTATTAGTGCCCACTGCCCAGTGCCCACTTTTGTAATAAAACGTAATATTATATATGATCGTGTTGTCGAGTCCTGCTAAAGATGTTAAAATATAAAAATAATAGGCAATACCGCCAAATGCCAATATACCTAATATAATTTATATATAATGTATCTTCATTCTTTACTCACGGAGCTTCTGAGATTATACTTAATAATATTATATGTGTTATAGTTAGATATATAGCATATACACGCAATATTTTTCGCGGTCGACTAGTAGTCGTCTAGCCAACTGCAGTAGACGACGATATAACTCGCTATTATTATTATTTGCTATTGGCGAAACCGAAAAGAAAAATATATAGGTAGGTACGTTATCAAATAATAATAGAAATAATATCGTAACAATACCGACGGAATGAAAGAGAAAAAATGTGTCGTCTCCGCGCATACAATGATGTATATTGTATAAATAATAATATTATATTATTATATATTGGTAGGTCGGGAAAAACAACAAAAGCCCGATGCGCACTCGCCGCGCCGCTCATATCGCGCTCGAGCCAATCATCGCATTAGCCACGCTCATTGTTACCACGACCACGTTTAACCCTATTAACCCGCGGTGAACACATATATTATTATTATTATTATTATTATACACACCGACGACGATAATCGTCTCAAGTAGAACGACCTAGCCTTCGGTAAAGACACTGCAGTGCAGACGAGACTCCTCCCGGTGTGACCCATCGTGCGCGTGTGGTACACGCGGATATGACGACGATAAGAAGTAGACGGCGAAAATCAAAATATCGTTTTTTAATCGGACGCTCGTCGGACAGATGATAATATTATAATGCGTGTACAGTACGTAGTATACCGCGTTGATTATAATAAAAAAAATATTTTATAATCGATGGTAGTTACGTACGTATAGATATTATGATAATAATATTATACGCAGAGGCTCGTTTATAGGTACAGGTTCTATAGGCCCGGGCCTAGAGCGGCGACACTTGGAGGGCGGCAAATTTTTATTTATTTTATTTTTCATTTGATGAAATCAAATAATTTTACTAATTTTTTGAGTATAAAAATAATTTTTATACAAATTATATGTTGCAATTTAATTTTCATTAATAATGTATATCTTTTTTTATATCATGTTATAATATAACAAGTGCACCTATATATCGACCTAACCTATTCAAATATGTTTTATAAATAATTTTAGGAAGGATTATGGGGGAAGGCGGCAAATTGGAAAGAGCCTATAGGCGGAAAAACCTTAAATACGTCACTGATTATACGGCATTAACCGTTTAACTGCGCTGCTACATACCAGTAAAGGGACAACGAGAGTTGGGTCCCTGGATATTTGATCGGTTCAAGAGTTGGGTCCGCGATGTTATAAGAAGATATGTTATAATAATCGAATTGAGTCCGCGATAATATTCTATCTTAATGTTGCAGCTGATAACGACGATAATACTCAAATCGATACTTTACTTGGAATTCAGATTGAAATTTACATATCATTTTAGAGCTAGCCAAACATAAAAACAGACGAAAAAGACATCTTTTTAAGAGTATTTAGATGAGTTGTTTTACAAGTGGAGAATTGACCCGGTTAAGTTTTGTGAAAGATGTATCTTTTAAATTTCTTTCATAATTAAAATGAAAAAATTAACTATGGACAAAAATGTATATTAATTTAAACTATGTGTATTAATAATGTACATTTTTTTTCATGTATACTATACATACTAAAGTTAAGGAAAAATGTGATAATTATTTTAATATTTAATAATTTTATACAATATATTATTTAGAGTAAAATAACCAAGAAAACCAGAATTTTTGTGAGCCTTTTTAGTCAATCTCCAAGTGATGGTGTCTCCTGGGTAATGCTAATAAGCTACAGTACAAAACATGACATATATTCAATATAATATTTTGCCCATCCTCAAGACGTGTTCTAAATGTACAGACGAGCGAAGTTATAATTTTGTAAAATGATAAAGGGTGCCTGCTGATACAGTAGTATTGGAGTCCACTACTTCGCTCACCCGGGTGAGCCATCAACGGTTTATTAGACACCTTTATATTATAGTTATCTGCGCGGGTATCACGTATCGATCAAAAACCATTTATTCGATATCGGATCTTGAAATTAAAAATGTGTAGACTGGTAATAATTGTGTTGATTATTATAGTATTATAGGATATCCGTGCTATTACGACGACGTACGATTATAATACGCATTTACCCAGTTCAAACCATATAAAACGTTCCTTTTCTTTCAAAAACGCATCATTTAAATCGTTCAAGAACATTTGTGGAAAGGATCACACCGCTTATAATATTTATATAGGGAATATACAGAGTGCATCAAAAGTCTTCATCCGATTTCAAAAATGTATATATTTATTTTAAAAATGAAGATATAATTGCGTGAAATAAAGTAAAATATATTCTTAAAATAGTCAAATTTTTGAATACTTTAGTTACAAATGTTCAATATGACCTCCAGCATCCACCACCGTCCACCTCCGTCCGACATACGTCTATACGGTGTTCAAATTCCTCTTAAAACGTTGCTGATCATAACTGGTGTCACGGCATTCGCAGCACATCTGTGATTCTGACTTTAAGCTCTTCCAAGTTTTTAGGGGGTCATATTGCAGATCATTTGTTATACAAAGTAATTATTACAATTTTACTATTTTAAGAGTATATTTTACTTTATTTCGTCCCGCTTATATCTTCATTTTGAAAATTAGTATACATTTTTGAAATCGGTTGAAGACTCTGTTGATACACCCATTACAGATGAGTACCGGCTAACGATATGATTCTCACACGTACCTACCTATATATTATATACATATAATCTATACATATCGAAACAGTATGTATATAGGCATACGAAACCATATATATATATATATATAAGTACAGCATTCGGTCTCTACTTTTTCCACCCACTCCCACCCCCCGATGGGTGTTTATAGGTACCGTTGCTCGACGCTGCCGATTCCCATATAATATTATATATATGTAGTAATTACCTATCTCTATATTGAACGATGGTATATATATATAATATGTGTATACTCGCACGGCGGATTATCACTATACATAGCTATACTGCCTATACTATATACGCGGTATAGGTAGAAAATATAAATATATTATTATCCGCGGCGTTTAATAATAATAATAATAATAATAATATTATAATATTGTGTTGTGCGTATATTATACGATCTCGATCTCGAGGTATAATATAACGGGCGTCGTCGTCGTTTACCGACAAATAATAATAATAATTATAATCATCGCGGAACACATTATTTAGTTAGGGCGGCCTGCAGTAGGTATATTAAATAGTATATTGTAGGTTCGCGCGTTCGTCGGACTTTATATGTTATTATTATATTATATATTTTATCGTAACATTATTAAAACATTTTTGTTTTTTAATTAACAACGCTCCGATAATCATCGCTCGTACAGGTGCGCACCTACCTGTTGTACCCGACGAATGGAATAATATTTTTTTCTCTCGACGTTTGCGCCGATTCGTGCGCGTTATCGACAACGCGGCCACTCGATAACTCCACAGTCGGCGCTATATTATAATATATCATACAGGGTGAGCCTTATTCGTGGTTTATCGCATTGTTAGACACACAACCACGCAGTTACTTTTTTATGATAACTTTCTAACTTAACTATTAGTTATTTCTAATTCATAAAAGCTTTGGAAACTTTTCGAGTCGAGTTGAATGTGCAAAATAGTCTCTGTCACAGAGACTCTGTGTAACTACTGTAACTCATTAAAAACAATAAGTAACTTAAAGTTATTTCCGTGTTCTTTTTCTCATTCCAAAAATCCAAATGTTCCGTGAAACTGCGGAGTGCCGGCCGCCGACTAATAATATATATATATATAGCCTTGAAAATAATTTATTATCAATATAAATATTGAATATTTTGTGATAAAAACAATTTTCTAGTCCTATTATTTCTTGTAAATTGTTTATATAATTAGTTGTATTTCTTGTTATACGGAGTGATCATTTCGCCTAAGGTATATCAGTATCATAGTGCTTGTATAGTTTTTATTTTTTTTTATACGTTCTTGTTGTAATGAATTCTATATTCCAAGAAATTAAGGTTATTACTTTCCTATTTTAAAACATTTTATTAAATTATTAGTTGTTCAATTTAATTTTTCAATCGTCACCAATATAATTTAAGTTTCATACCTAATAATTATTCATTTATAATAATTTCCTTGACATTTGAACAGACGGGTTTTTAAGTTTACATTTTAATTTTTAAAATATAAAAACAAAAACTTAACTTTAACTAGCTGAAAAAATGACCAACTTGACCAGCTTTGATGATTATATTATAATCGTATACAGATCTCAATCGGCATTCAATCGTGAATGTATTATAATCATGTTACATAGTTTTGATTTACTATTAAATCCTGTATTGAATTAATAATATGTACAAGTCTATAATATTATAAATCGCCATCTAATATTCTCAGAAATCAGATAGTATAATATGGCCAGTGTTGTAAAAAATACTCTTAAAAAAGAAGTTGTTAAAATACTGCTAAAACACATTTTTGTTAAAGTATTTGATTATTACTCAGAACATTATAAAAAAGCATTCGAGAAATTTTTTTTATAAGTTAGATCATACTTGTATTTATTTTTGAGTCAGCTGCGATTGAATTGGTTTTGAAAATTAAATTTAAATCATGCACAAAAAAAGGTACTAGGTAGGTTAAAAATAATTATTAATTGTAATTTGTATCGTTATAAACATTAGAAATTAGGTAGGCTTACACTTTATTATTTGTTAACTAATAACTTACCTATCATATTAAAACCTATATTGGTATTCAATACTGATTAAGAAGAACCTGAATACATTTTATCGGTGAAAGTCTTATTAAATTATAGTGTATTAATTGCAATCCTAGAAAGGTCAGAGCTGGTTCTTATTATTAGCCCCTAATCGACTGTATCTAATCCACCAATATTATATTATTTATTATTTAAAAAGGTAACATTTTGGTTTTAGCGTTGGTAATCGTAATATTCAGTAGTATAAAATATATAATGACGTATTGTATTATATTTCCAAATATTTATTTTTGACAGCCAGAAAAAAAGAATTTAATGGAAAGTATCGAATACTCCAGTATTCAACAAGATAAAAATAGTATTTAAAATCTACTCGAGTACTTGTCAGCGGACAGTATTTAAAATACATAGTAGGTATTCAATACTTGAACAATTATTTGAATGCCAATCCTCAAATACTTTACAACATTGAATATGGTATCTGGTATCTCTTAAAAAATAATAGTATCTACTTATATAAAAACGCATTTATACGTCATGCCGTCATCTCAAATTCAGAATATTATTTATTCGAAACCTTCTCGTGATTTTTAAATCTTTTCGTAACAAATTTTAATCAGGATGACGTTTTTTAGTTTTTTTTTTGTAGAGCTGCAGTATTATGGTTAAAAATGTGTTGCTGTTGTTCGACATCGAGCGTTAATCTGGTTAATGGGTTAATATAATACGATATAAATTATGCATATCGGCATAGGCACACGCGTCTGGGTCTGTTAAATTTCGGTTTTATAAAAGTATATAATATAAATATATTATTATGTTATATTCGGTATCTAACCTTCGGTATCGTCTTCCGTGAAAAGTGGATTAAGATAAAGAAAAGAGGAAATTAGGCACCACGTGATCCCTGGTTTACGCGAGAGTACGGTTCCGGTCGGTTATACCTGCAGCAGCTATAGGAATATCGCGGAAAATGGGACATGCGGTCAAGGTTACCGTCATGATATTATACCAGTATACCACCGTACAATAATGAAGTATTCGCAGTAGGTACCTATGCTCCTACGCGTTTTCTGTTTGAGAGGATGTCTTATTTTGATAAAATTAATATTTTTTTTTCACTCTTGTGGACTAAGATACCTATATATAATATATAAGTAATATGATTGTGATAACATAATTTAAAAATTTGGTACTGAACACGGCGAATAAAACCTAATTATAATCACATCTTGTGCTGTTTTATATAACTTCCAAATCTGACTTATAATACGCGTCTTATTCTATACTGTTGCTGGTTTTCTACCAATTTTTTTTTTTTATTAAATAAATGATAGAGATACAAAGTGTAATAATAATAAGTTTATTGCAAAATCACAAGTTTTTACATCAAAATTTACATTGATGAATACAATATTGCAGCACCCCCGGTAATCAAAGCTTGTGCTGGGGGAGCAGTTCTTAAGAATATAAAAGAGAACAATATAATAGAATACAATTTGGTATGAATAAATAAATAGTATTTAAAGAAAAAATATAGGAATAGAGTGTACTATTCCATTTTAAAATATCATGTTCAACAGAAATAAATTAATGTAATTTTAATAATATATATAATGTATAAAAAGCAGAATTAACTAAACATTTTGGAAAATAAGACAAATAAATGACATAAAATAAATTAGATTAAGCACAAGTTAAAAGTATTATTATTTAATTTACCCCATTAAGCAGAGCTTGTGGCGAGGTACATGCGTTGCTAGAATACAATAAAACCTAAATAATATGTTAAAATACAATATTTAAGATACTATTATTTTCTAAAATGGTATACAATAAAGTTTTAGTAAAAACCAGTTTACACTTAAGCAGTTTTATCTTAAATTCGTAATTATTCTTATTAACATTATCAAAAATATATTTTTTCAGATAGAGAGAGTGGCATAGCATTAAAATTGTTTGTACATTTATTTATTTATAATTATTGTAAGTAATAAAATATAATATATTGTACCTATTCGATCTATAGTTTTCAATCATATACCACCCGTACCTGGACGTTTAATTAAATGCTCAATAACTAATAAATATATATATGTATACAAGTTATACGAATGGTATGTACGTATACCACTATTATATGGGTATCGTGTACTTCCTCGCGTCTGACATTGTTCTTAAGGACATTGCAATTTCTAAATTATACATAATAAATTATTTATATCTTCTAACTATAATACAGCTAGTATAAATAATGCATATTTTATTAAAAAGACAGGTCACGTAAAGTGAAACTACTTAAATATAATATTATATATTATAGAATCAGTAATAGTTTACTTTTTTTTCCCTGTTGTAACAATCGAGTCATTAGATATTTGATTTCGACATTAGGATTACTATTTTTTTTTTTATTATTATCATTATCATTATTATTATTATATATATACACACTTTGTATTCAATTATATCATAGAGTATACATCAAAACCAAAGTATTAAATTTTATAAACAATTTAATTATACTGTCGGTTGAATTAATTCGCAAAGCTATGAAAAGTTATAGTTTACGATATGTACTCAAACTTTCATGAATAATAAATAACCGCAAACCAAGGAAAAGACCTTCAATCTGACAAATAAGTAAATCCATTTCACGTATATATTACAATATCTATAAGTTTTATAGTAATTTTATGTATATAGTATAGGTACATTAGTTGTTAGTATCTATGTACACTGTACAAGGTGATTTTGTTTTAACGACAGTGACTCGTTCATTTTGACAAAGATTTTTTTTGGAAAATATAATTTTGTACAATTAACCAGTCTTTTAAACAGTACAAATTAAAATACTGCACTAAAATCTCTAAAAAAATTAAATACAACTCTATTTTTATTCAAAATTTTTTTTGATGTTGTTGACATATTGTTGTAAACAAATAACTCAATTTGGATTTGGTGATGTCTTTTGTGTGATAAAAAATAATTAATAATAATAACGATGGCAATACACATAAGACGTAATTATATTTTAATCGTTATTAATGTTACAAATTTAAGAAAGAACTGCCGTATAGTTGCATAGAGTCGTTAGCGCTAAAACACTTTATTTCATTATGAATAGCTGTAAAAAATTATACAACATTAGGCAATTATCTATACGAATCGTATACTTTACTGTTGAGTTTGAACTGTATAGCAGGTAGTAGACGGTTTAATTAGTACGATTATTATATTATTATGTTTTTTGTGATCTCTTATTTGAGGGAAAGTGCCACCTGCAATTGTAATGTTTACCTCATATATATAGTAATATTATTAACGACTTGCTATTTATTATTATTTCGTGTTTATTGAAACAACGGCGAGTGTCTTAGATATTTTTCTCCGAATTCACATTAAAAGTACTAGTTTAAAAAGTTAATAAGTAATTATATTTATCACGAACGAATTAGTTTAAAATCCGAATGAAATTACCTATTATAGCTTATAAACCGAAAATTCGAGGAAATAATAACCTAATAGAATAAATTAAATAAATTTAGTTAAACTAATAAAAAAAAAAAAACTTGACAATAGTAAGGAAAACTTGACAACTATATTACTAAGCTGTTATGGCAGTGGTTGACTGTGGGGGGGGGGGCGGGGGGACTGAGTACCTCAACTAATTTTTATGATACTCAAGCGTACCCCTACTTCTTTATAGTTTGTTCGTTATAGTTTGATTAAAATGCAAGGGACTTTACTTTTTTTAAAGTAGCTTGAGTACCTCTACTACTTTATTCCCAAGTCAATCACTGTGTTATGGTAATAATTAATTACGTCTCCGTAACTATTTGAAAGGAAAATATTATATTTTAGACATAACAGTGCTATATAATCATAATTTTTATTGGAAATAAAATTTACAATAATATATTACATTAGTTTACATTATTTTGAGTATGATTTTTAAATTGTTGAACAAACCATTATGGGTAATACTTTGCGCATCATATTACAATAATAAAAACAGTTAACTATTCGAAAAAGATTGGTTTATTCAATTTCCAAAAATAACATATAATTTATATAATAATTATAAAGTTGTCAATTATTTATTTGTCGGCATATTATAATTATTAAGATAGATCAAGTCCTAAAGGACCTCTTGAAAATGGTTCAAACAATAATATTAAAGTAGTACCCAACAGAATAAATTGATCGAAATAAAAACGTTTCCATATTATATAATATTATATCATTATGTACTATGCCTCAATCAAAATACCACTTATAAAAATATAATAAGTGATCCAATGACTGCAATAATAATAGGTAGGTACACACGATCGTAGAGTTCCATATAGGCTACTTATTATTATTATTATTACTGTTACTTCCCTTTTGGCGTTGGAATATTAATTTTTTTTAAAACAAAAACGTCTGACGGACGCCGCACGTATCGTCATTAGACGTATTAATACGAGACACCATCAGCCAGGTAGGTACCTATATATACAGTTTTTATATTAAACGTGCACATTATAATACGTCGTACACGATGTACCCATTTATGTAATATCGATTTCGATCGAAACGATTATTTCACGGTCATCAATCGTACGCACGCACACATATTTTCGAGGCTCGTCGGGATGACGCGATTTTATAAATAATTTGATCAACGATACCGATCCGACGGGAACTGTCGGCGCAAGAGCGTGAGTCCCGGGCTGGTACCTTATAATGGGTACCTAGGTATAAGCCCTCAGGATTTGTCCGAAAAAAATTTAAATTAATAACGACAATCTGCAGCAGCGGATCGCTCGCGCAAAGACGTTGGACCTATAATGTTACGCGGCCAAAGATGAGGTGCTTATGATACTTATAATCGTGGAAATAATGTATTTTTGAAGAATATTGTATGGAAAAAAAAATTGAGAAATAATGTTATTAATTTATTACTTATCTGATATGTGTGTAAAAATTAGCGTCGGGGTTAACCAAATTCAATCGCTTTTACAATTATTAATGATGATAAATATCGTACTTATACGTCGTCTCCCGCACAATCGAGATGCTGCAGGTAATCATAATATTATGATTCGCTCGGATGATTAATGACTCGAAGCGGTATATTATATAAACTTAACCAGCTATACCCAATATCAGGTATCTACGTATTATAGACTCCTGAAAAAGTAGTAGGGTAAATCATACACGTCTTATAATTATTATGACGATGATGATGATGATGATGATGATGATGATGATGATGATGATGATGATGATGATGATGATGATGGTAAACATGAATTGGGAAATATACTTGAAAACACAAACTTTTGCTAGAAATCAGCGCGTCTTAGTGCGGACGTCGTCGTCGTGCAGGACGGCGACGATATGTACGAGCTCGGACCAGCCGAGTACCTATTCTACATCTCATTAAGAATAAAATATGGTACTAATACACACGTATTATACCTATAAGATTATATGCCGATATAGGCATATATTCGATACAGGCATATATTCGTGTGCTGCGCCAGTTACCATGATATATATACATATAATATACCTGGTATCGTATTATATATACCTATACACACAACACACATAATATGCATCTCGTCGACACAAAGTCGACTGTTGCTGCCTCTGTTGCATATAGGAATGTGGACGTTGATGATTCCATTTTACCGGTCGCGTCCGCGAACTGCTCCTTTCGGTCCGGAGCGAGTGAGCCTTACAACATATTATTATATTATATTATAATACTTAGCTATATATAGGTAGGTACCCCCACACGTACATAATGAACACAATATTATTTATTATGATAACATACCGCACATACCGCGAGATGTATATAATATGTACAGGGTGATTATTTTATTGTTCACATGTTGCAGCGGGTGGCAAATCTCGAAAACCGCCAAGACGTTTTAATATCGAGAACAAAATATAATATCATACCTATACTATATTATTATATAGACGCAGCGGAAAAATGTGGTATAACGTCATAAATGCGTGGAGGGTTCTCAAACGGATGGAAATGATAAAATGATTTTAAATTTCTTCATATTTACCGATATAATTTATTGTCGCCCAGTATATTATATGCGACATGTGCAAGGAAAATCTCTCGATCGACCATGTATTATAATTACTAGATGTCCAAAATATGCCGAAGCATGAACAATTTTCAACGACCCCGCTACCTCTCTCCGACTAGCTCTCGGCGAAGAAAACACGCTGAAGCAATCTGCCAATTTTTTCCACACCATTAATTTAAGCGAAAATTGTAAATAATTGTAAATATTTCAACCTTGTCTCTCTCTATGTACGCCTGTTTTTCTGTTTTTCAATTGTGGGCTAATAACCCTCGATGTCGACGCCTTACTTTAAATGAAAAAAAATATATATTGTCCGGAACACGATAAATCAAAATATACCACCCGGTACAATTTACATATGATGCATATACCTATATGTACCGGTAACACCGCCTTCGTCGTTCGCCGAAAACGCGAATCGTTTAATATAACGATAATAATGCGTACACATAACTACATGACGCGTTCCTACCTCTACCTATACATATATATATATTATATATGTATAGCAGGCACCTGTTGATATACTACATTTGTATGCGCGTATAATACATATATATGAACATTATCGCTGATCGTATATTATAATATTATAGGCAGGTACGTGTTCTGGCCAGGCCGTGTTTATTTTGTTATTTTATAGGTTTTGTTATTTCTATATTGATTAGGTACTTACCTGAACTTCTGGAAAAAACCGACTCGACGAGGGCTGTACAAAATTGTACGGCGCAATACAAAATATTCGGAAAATATTACTTGTTTCACTGTCGAGGCGAGATAAAAAGACATACACACACACACACACACACACATACACGATAGTCACAACGATGTTCATAATACGTATAAGTGATTTTCGCTCATAATAATAAATTAATAAATAATAATACAATGTACTTTTAGTTTTTTTGCGAAAAACGGACCGTTCGTCTTCGTATAAATATTATGTACCAAATTTTAGAACCATGATTGGGCTACACTTGACTTTGTATCAGATACGCACACAAACAAAATACCTTTTATTAATACAGGCAATATTATAGATACGGATAGAATAAATTCGTGAATCCAGCTGATAATTTCGGACACATGGATTCAATTTTCATCGCAAATGTCTGTACCACGCTTATATATTATACATCATTATTGTATTAATATAATATTATAATGGATAGTAAAAGTATTCAAAAAAAAAATCGTAGATAGATAATTAAAATGTATAGACATTGTTTGGGATACACTTTCATAATATATTATTCAAACGGATATGAAAAGAAATTTTGAAAATTTTTCATCATTAGTTGTAGTCTAAATATTGACGACGAAGATTTGTTCTGTACAATAATGGTATATAATATTACTGCAAAGTAAATGAAACGATAATTTAACGGTCTGCAGAGCTTCAAAAAACAAACTTCCGTTGAGTTTTTTTTTAATGAAACCGATCGCTCAATATTTACTCACTGTTGAGTCGAACGAGGAAATGAAAAACAGAAAACCATCGATGTAGATTCTCGAATTTTTCATTTTTTTAACGCATCTCAGCTGCATGTTTATTGCTGTCTATATTTGTGGAGACTTATATCTGGATTAGGGTAGCCAGATATAAAATACTAAAATACAGGATTATTTTTTTTTATTTACCATAAAAAAAACGTTTATTAATCCCGTATTCTAACCTTATCCAACCCTGTATTTAATAAAAAATTCTTTAAACAATAACTCGGTGAAAAATAAAAATACCTTTTTAATATTTACATAATAGGTATCTAGGTAATCCATATTCATATGCCTAACCACTGCGTCTTATGCGTCTTTGGTGTCTAATATTGCGGTTGGCCATAATTTTCTTTACACATTATTATTTCTTACAAGTATGGAAATGGGACATGTTTAAAAAACTTGATGATTAGGTGTTCCGAAAGCTTTTGTCGGGACACCGAGACAGATGACTTATAAAATACAGAACTTTCCCGTATAAAACGCGGCACGTCTGCAGGTCACTGCCGCCTAATCTGGATATTGACAATGAAATTATATGGACACTGACTTGATCTTCTGCCAAACAGCCAACTTATATACTTACTTCCCACGAAAAAACTCGATGACAATATTGTTATTATATATACATGTAGGTAGGTAGGTAGAGTTCCTATACCTAGTGCAGTAGTGCGTATAGCGAAGGATAAACGATTTCGTTCGCACTGTTATTGAATCGCTAAATTAAGCCAATAAACACACACACACACACACACATTTTATTATTACAAATTGTATTATATATTGTGTATATCACACCGACAATGTCGGTCAGCGGCTATACGTTTTGTCCAACGACATTGACACTGTCCGTGCCTTGGCGCAGATACACCGCGAGAACAATAATCCGACTGTTTTGTAGTGGGCAGCAGTCCAAACGTAATATTATTATATTGCCGGACAAATATTTCCGCGTACTGGGCCGAGGAAAAGTCTGTACACGCCGCCGGGAAATAGGGACATTCGACACATTCGTATACCGGCTGAAAGGTAATGTCGTCTGTGAGTATATATATTTAACCGCCTCGCCGCCGTCTCGCCACCATGCCACTGAAAAAAATGTTTTATGTCATAATTTATGATATCGCAGTTTTAACAACTATACGCTGTTGTGGGTGATAATAATAATTAACATCGTTTAATATATCGTCCTAATTCAAATTACATTTCGTAATTAGTTGTTCCACTACACGAAACCGCAGTCAACTTCAGAAGATTCGCTGTAGATTAATCATCTGTAAACGGAGAAAATCTCCAGATGGTCTGGTTAAAAAATATTAATATTATTGAATATTTTTACATCAAAATAATATTATAGGATCAAAGTTGAACTTAAATTTATACGTTCAGATTTTGGGTCCAACTACGTGTGATAAATTATTAATGGATAGTATTTTATAAATAAAACCAATAGCAATAACATGTCCATGAAGTTGGCCCCCCGACTTTGACATAGAGACTCCAAACCAGTGCCAATATTTAGCAACCTTTTAGCAACTTTAGGCAAATTTGCAACCTATAACTTCGTACTCAAAATAAGCAAATTAAAATTGGGGGGCCAACTTCACGCAGCCTCCCGACTTTGTCCTACCGACTTCGGACTTGTGCCAATATTTAGCAACCTATTTGCAACTTTAGGCAACCTGCTTGAAAAAATTTGCAACTTATTTTATAGGTTATAGGTTGCAAATTTTTTAATGTCGGTTGCTAAATATTGGCACTAGTTTGGAGTCGCTATGTCAAAGTCGAGGGGCCGCAACTTCATGTACATAGCAATAACACTTAAACACAACTATTTATCTATCATGGTTAATGATTTAGTTAAAAAAATGTATTTTCTTAATAATTTAAGTAAGTGTATATATATATACAATATACATTGTCCCCTGCAGACATTTTGTTAGAAACTTGTGAACGAATATATTGAAATTGTTGATTTAAAATGATCTTAAACCGATCTATTTAACAATAGATTGCGTGTATTTATTTACCGGATTCCGAAAACGAAACGTATATATAGGTACCTTTTATCCAAAATAAAGGCTCATATTATTTTATAATACATTTTGATGATTCGTGTGGAGAAAAACTATTTAAAATTTAAAACGAAAAAGTATTCATAAGTGGTGTATATGCTTTTATACATTATATTATATTCAATATTGTATATACTATGTAGTGTATAATCGAGCGTGAAGTATAAGTAAGAACAAATAAATTAATGAACCCACAGTGAAAAACATAACATTAAATTAGATACAGTTAGTATCATCGGTCATCAGCAATATGTTTTTTTGCACAGCGAAACGCAGAAAACTAAATAGTGTATATATATTATTGCAAAGCGGAAGTTAATTCGACTGGAAAATTTGATTGAACTGATGCGCTGACTACGAAAAGCAATCGTGTTTTTTATACCTTGACAGATGTGTATGGATTTTAAATCGATAATAGGTATATAGGTACTGCAACAGTACAAGTACAATATTGTATTATTAATACGTATATAGAAATTATTAAGCAAATTCGATTTTGATTAAAAAACAATTTTTAATAAAAGCATTTCAGTTTATTCAAAAAAATTTTAAATACACTTTAGTCTTTCGACTTATCAATATTATTGATCTTGATAAGAAAAAATATTATGTTAGTGTATACTATTAACAGAGTGATTCCCTCGACACAACGTACATTATCGTCGTTCACGGGAACAAACCTCCAATGTGAAAAAAGCTTAGTTTTCAGGAAACACAAAAAACGTTTATGGAAAAAAATCACATAAAAGGAGTTTTTTTCACTATCGATTTATAGTTGGTAACTCATAGAAGGATTTTTCTATGATAAAGTAGCCCACATAGGAGATATTTCATAAACTTTTTATTACGATTTACTTTAGGTACCACATAAGGGAATTAATTAATTATTTTTCATTGATAATTTTACGATGCAGATAGCACATACGAGATTTTATCAATAAACAGCTTATTTTTTTTTTAATCCAGGGATACCAAAACGCAGCTGCGTCAAAACTGAGCCTTTTGGCACGCCACTGCAGTAATTTTCGGTGTAGTATAATTTATAAGACACATAATATTATATTATATACTTATTGCAATTCCTCGCAGGCTAACTAAAATTCATCAATCCGTAATTCTTCACTCTAATAAACTATAATAGTATTAGCAATAACGGGACTTGAAATCATCAAAATAAGAGCTTTAAAAATATCATTATGGGCTGATAAACATAATATTTATAAATCATAAAATAAAAGACAATAATAAATCTAAAAAAAAAATGACCTAAAATAATGAAAAAATAGAAAAAGTTTCTGCATAGAGTTATTACATAATAAAGTACTAGACATTTTTGTTCAATAAAAACATTATTTGTATTGATTACGAGCACCGCGACAGTCAAATAATATTGTTTATGGGAAATCAGTGATAAACAGGAAATATATTATAGTAATTTGTTTCTACAAAATCCAATTATATTGTGAGCGTTTTAATATATTTTTGTTACTCAACGATGCTGTAGACAAGTACCGACAAGTAAATATAATATAACAAAGATAAACAAATAAAATTGAGGTAATGAAATTATTATTAATTTTAATTCTATCAAAAACAAATTTGTGGAAAAAATCTGGGGTTAGGTCAGTGGTCTAAGTCGTCATGAAGAATATACTATGTAAAAAATCAGAAAAAACTGAAACTAAGCTTTTATTATTTTTAAATTATCGAAAAAATGCTGAAAAATTAAAAATAATCATTTTTGTTTAAATTGTCGAAAAAAGGCACTTTCAAGTGTCATAATTTAAATTGTTGTAACGAGTGACGTACCTACACTTCTACGATAGCCACGATAGATTTTATGTCGAATCGCTCGCGGTAAATTAAGCTGCAAATGCTACAAGTCCCCAGCCTAATGAAGTCGTGCCTAATAACCTAACCCAACATATGGAGGTACTGGAAATAAAAAAAAAGGTTTGATATAACATTTTCGGTCGATTTCGAACTCGTTTTCGACCGATTTACCTGCGCGAGAACGGCGGCGAAAAACCACCGGCGCGCTTAATCCTTTCTTTGGCGCCGGCCGTCCGTCCGTCCGTCCAACTTCGAATACGAATAAAAAAAAATATATATATATATAATATTAATAATAATATAACCGTCGCCGTGTGGCGCGCGCGATCGCGGAACAGGTTGCGCGTCGGGAGAGAGTGCCCGGGCACTGCGCGCGACGGCGGCGAGTGAAAGAACCGCCGGAGACGAGCTCAGTTTTCGTACAGGTGTCGACCCGCGTGCAATCACCCAGTGCGGCGTAAACGCGACCGATCGTATGAATAAATAATAAAAATAATAATAATATATTATTATGACGTATTATTGGCGTGCACGAAAAAATATATTATAATAACATTTCTATTATTGTCGTTCCTCCGTTCGAGTGTGCGTTTTATCGCGTCCACGACAATATTAATATTAGATATCTGTTCGAAATTTGTTGCAGTCGGATCGCGTGGTGTTTTTAAATTTCTGAATCGTTACTATATATAACTGTTGTGTCTAGTTGTCGTTTTTTTTTTTTTTTATTGACATTTAAAATTATCGTCTGTTTTTCATAATTTAAATTTTTTGCGTCTCGAGCAGATGAACAGTGTTCGGTGATCGCCGCCTCGGATGGAATACCGTTTTCGAAATATTATAAAGTATTTAAGTGATTAGCGCAGCTGACGAGGACCCCACCGAGAGGGCTAATGTAATAAACCTTTATAATACAAACAGGTAAATAATAATTTTAATAATTGAATCGTACCTATACATATTATTATTTATTATACATCAGCACCTATTATATGATAATAACTCAAAAGAGTATAGCTAAATTAATACTTATACGCGTTTGGTGATTTAGTTGCATTTTCTCATTTGTTGGTTTTAAATACGATTTTGAACGAAATCAATATTTCAAGTGTAGGTATAGTTATATAACGAAAAAAGAAGTAGATTCAAAATTAGTTCCAGTCAAAAATTAAACATTTAATGGTGTAGGTATTATAGTACTATTACCTCAAACAACTTAAATAAAAAATAATTCGATGTTCTACCTCCAGCGATGTGTTTATATAACTTTTTATTCAAATTGTCATTGCTTGTTTTGTTATTTGCGTAATTTTACTCATAACTGAAATTAGGTATTTTGATTATATTTTGAATTATTTTTTTAAATATTTGTTGAAATTTACATTTTTTGTAGGTTGCATAAAAGTATTATAAATAAATAGTATTTTTACGGACGTTGTTTACTCATATTATATTTAATTTGAATTACGCTGAATTATCATTCTTTGAATATAATATGCATGTCGTAACCACCCGTCGGTCGGTTGGAAACAACAAAACGTCTCGGGTAACAATAATACGCGAGGAGGATATAAATATTTTGATTTATAACAACGGTTAGGTGTCCGATGACGGTCAAAATAAATACTACTGTAACCCGTATAATATACAGTGCGGTATGGTGTGCATATAAAAATTGTGAAACGAAATACTGTTGCAAAGACCACATATGAAACGTCCTATAACTCGAGCTAAAAATATGAAACGATCTCTTGAACCTATATAATCGTGGCGGTGAAAAATAGAAAAAATGGTTTTCGGAAGTGTTTTGATTTTATTATTGGGTGTTCCTATATAATATTATCTCGAACGCCATGACATGATTTCGACATCTGACTGCTGCAGTTGTTCCTATATTTCTAAGGTATAAACCTACAAAATTATACGCTGTTTTAAAGGTATAGGTTGCTGCTGCGCCACTCGCAAAACCCGCAAAACCGCATCGTTCATTTGTGCGCGTACTGTATAATAACTGTATGTCTATATAATATTACTATAATATTATGAATAATACTATGCAAGTGCAGCTCTCTCGTATAATGCGCGTAGATTTAAATAACGTTGCAGTTTCGATGTCGTTTTTTATTATTATTATTTTTTTTTTCCTATATCCGACCAGACACTTTCGTTCACGTAAGTCGTGTTGTACACCACAGACTGTGAGCCGATGCATTTCAATGATATTATGTTATATTTTTATATAAACGACCCGTCGACGTCCTCGTAGATTCCAATAAAATCGCGCCGCCACCGCACTCAATGTCGAGCGTGTGTTTATAATAATATTATATATTATATATAGGTACTCTCTTTTCGGCCCTGCAGGGGAGACGAAGGCGACGGGTGTGCACAAGGTCCATAATATATTATAGCCGGTACTTATATAATATTATATGATTTATTCGCCATGGGCGCACGTTTGTCGCGGAAAAGTATATATACTATCTAAATTATTATACTCGGGAAAAAATATCATACAAGTCACATTCATTATAATATAATTAACAATAAAATATGTGTACAATATGTATAATATCGAGAGGACGTGGGTGTAATGTAAACGCGGAGAGGCTGCAGGCACGCTAGCTGCTGTACTGCAGTGTATATACCGCAGCTGGTATTAACCTAAAACCAACATGACGGAACGCTGTTAATCCGGTCGTCTATTAAAAAATATTACCATCAGTTTTAATTATTCTCGTGATGTTCGATCTTCGTCGTCTACGTTTTAAATCGTAGGTATAGGTAGACGAAACGCACTTTGAAAACGATAAATACCTACCGCGGAAATTCCTAACCATCGCAATATAGTTTATTGTTTCGTTCTCGTTTTCACAGTGCTCAAGCTGCAGGTGCCTCTATATAGAATATAATAATATGCTCACCGAGTCCGTGTACAATTATTATTATTATTATTATTATTGCATTACGTATAGGCATGAGGTTTTACGCGTGTAAACCGCGTGGAAACGATGCGCCTTCTATATATATATATATATATTATAATATGCAAGCAACGTCCTTCCGGTCCGCAATTCTGCAGTAGCGTTTGCCGGGAAAAAAAATGTCTACCTATAGTATAAGAGTAACAGGTACATAATATTATTTCCCGCAGCCGGCAGACTATACGTCACTGCACAGTGTAAAATAATTGCCGAGAAAAACGAAATAAATCATATAATTATTACGATTAGGATCAGACACGTTACTGTAGCAGCAGCAGCGAGTTCGTTAGTGCGGCGTCTTTACGTCGTTCATGGGAATATTATAATATTATTATATTATACAAAAAAAAACGTTTTGTGTGCTGTACCGTATATTAGGTAGGTATGTTATTAAACGTGCGCTACACATATGTATACAAAACAACATATAATATTGTTATCATCACGCCGTGTGTATACCCGAATAGGTATATATTATATTATTATTATTATTAGATTATTTTTAATATATACGTAATAATATTTTATCGGGGAAACAATCGGGAGGGATCTGCGAGAGGCGATCGGGAGGAAATGCGCCGCAGCAGAGTGGTCTGATGTTCGATCGCGACTCCCTCCCTGCAGCACTCTCCGCCCGACAGATTAACATAACAGGTATACTTTATTTTTAATCTCTCCCCGTTTTCGAGTAGGTAAAAAAAACAAATTAGAGCCCTCCCCAGCCCTTGACTTGGGCTGAATTAGCCCCTTATCAGACACATCGTGTAGGTTCTATATATATATATTATTTTATTTTGTCATCGAAAACGAATCACAGCTAAATAATTGCATGTGCATCGATCTCGCGGCGGATCGAAAAATCCAACTCGCATATATATTATAAATGATGATGCACACATTTTTGCTTTCCCGACTATATACCTCTGCCGAATGTTTATTTTTATATTTTCACGTACACGATGACGTATAGCTGGTAACGAAAACGTTTGCGATCAAACTGCAGATTGCGACACTCGAGACGGGTTAATCGTCGCGTATTTGTCGCGCGGCTCGCCGATCGAATGAAAGTGCATACGCATATGCATAAAATATATAAAGCGTATAATATTTTCAAATTCGTTGTAGCATTCAACACATGATGTGTCGATGGGATTTATCGGGCTTACATAATGTGAAATTACCAGTTTTCATTTATACGCGATAACCTACTGACTGAATTATTGAAAATAATAATAATAATAATAAATACAAAACTTTCTCGCACTCATCGAGACTATCGCGTATAGATAGGTACGTATAGCGTACATATATTATTATACGCGTGACGGACGATATGCGAATTAAAAACTTTTTTTTGTACGCACAACATAATCACGCCGTCGACGGAACTATTTTCGTATATTATATTATACGCCAGGTAACATATTGTTATTAAATTATCCGATTCGAGCGCTTCTCCTCTCGAGCTTGTCGAGAACTATACGGCCATTATATTTATTAGCCATTATTATAATATATAATGTCAAATAATAACATTATCATATCGGCGGCGGCGGCTATCAATAAACGTTCGAAGACCGCGTGATGATGTGTGCGCCCGCCGATTGGACACGATTTCCCGACCGTGATATTATTATAATGCTTATTAGAGGTATAATATAATACTGCAATATTATATATTATAATCGCGGCCGTATAATCAATATAGAACACAGACGTACACAACGAAATTATTATTATTTTTATATATTCGTTATCGTATATAATAATTTCCCACGGATTTCAATGTTCGTAATATCGTACACCCCTTCGCAGTCTGGTGGGCGAAGAGGAGGAGGTGGGTTGCCGTCACCGCCGCAGCTGCTTTGACTCGTTTCGTCCAGCGATGTTCGAGCTCGTAAGCCGACGCGCGCCCGCCGATGTGGGTCACACACTCGCGTATACGCGTAGAGACTTTAACGCCGTGACAGACCGAGACCAATCGTGAACTATGGGAACGTTAAATGTCTAAATATATACAATATACGTAAATGTGTAACAGACACACACACACTCGTGTTCGCAAGCGCATATTATAACAGAATAAACATGTAAATTGTTCCGAATAAACGGCAATTACGTGGACGGCTATATGCGAAAATCTCCGTCGCATGGTGTTATAATGACGACAGAAGCCACACATTGCTTTATATAAGTAAATAATATATTATTATTATTATTATTATTATGTAGTGTACAATAAGTAGTCGCAATCGGTACGATTTTGTGTTTTTTTTTAACTTTATACTTTACTTTCCATTCGACAGCCGGCATAGTGTACGTATATAGTCACTATAATACTGTCTTCTACAAACACACACACCGCCTCCGCCGTGCAGTTAATGTCGTTTTAATGGCATTCGGTAGTTATATATATTATAATAATATTATGTACGGTATACCTAGCTACCTATATACTCGCGATGACGTGTATAATAAATAATATAATATCTCATGTGCATATTAAAGTATTGTATTATTATTGTGTGTACAACGGTTTTTTTATGTTGTTGTTATTCGATTATTTAAACGGCTCGATGCACCCCGCGTGTTACTACTGCAGTTTCGAAGCAAGGGAAAGAGATTCGTGGGACACGCGATCTATATGTACCTATATATACCTATATATATTTTATACGGTTAATGTCGGTTATATAGCTATGGTACCTTGCTCGAGAGACGATGCGGCAACACGATCTCCGGCGGCGCCGACTCGCTATATATAGGTATAATAATATAGGACTATATCAGAGACGTTGCGCAACCGCGGTATAGTCACACAGTCTCCGGACCGAAACGAGGCAGATCGTTTTATGAGCGCGTGCAGTTTGCAGTGTTCGGCGTACGGTATATAGTCTTAAAGAGAAGCGCGAGAGATACTTTTTTGTCATGGCCGTTTTTTTCTGCCCTTATTTTACGCTTACGACGACCCGTTCGTCCGTCGCGGCTGTTTTATATCGTTCTACCCGGAGACGGTTTTAGTTGGTATTGGTAATTTTCGTTGGGTGGTAAATAATTTTATAATCGTGGTTGAAATTCAGTCATCAGTTAACAGTTAGGTACCCACTTTTCAAACACTATATACAACTTAACTTAACTACCGCAGATGAGATGGGGTTGGCGTGTCTATATAAGTTATTTTCAGATCATTCTTCAAACACGTTTCCGTAATATCGTTTTTCGGTGTTGCCCTGGTCGACAGCACTCGTGTGGCTAGTCGAGCCAAAAACATCCACCGGCATATAATATTGATGTGATAATGGTGTGATATACGGTGTGATAACAATGACACGTCTATCGCGTTTATTAGCGGTTAATATTTACACTAATTGCTACGCATTACGTATAATAATATGCGCTTAGTGTGGGCTATATATTTATATATATATATATATATATATATTATATATAATAATAATAATATTATATAGGTATAATATTGTCAATGGCTTATTTCGCAAACGGAATTGGTGGTGCGGCGATGTCGATAGTAATTAAACATTTATGCGGGCCAATTAGCCGCGAAGTACAACTATATTATACAATTTATAATGTGACATCACGACGACAACAATATAATAATAATGTTATGTATTGCGGTCAAGTCGCGATCGACTTTTGTCGGTGTATCCGAATAATTGCATATGCGATGCCAAATAAATATACACAATTACACAAATTGGAACACGTCCGAATCGCATGACATCTCTTACAACACTAGAGGGGCGTCAGTCTGAAACGCGTGCCACGTATAATTATCACAACTTATTATTTTTTTAAAAAACCAAAAAAAAATCAATCAACGTTTTCAGAAAATATTATTTATTTTCGTTTATTCATACAACAAAGTACATAGATATAGTACCTAGGGTTTTAATTACTATACTTGTTGAATTTTCAAATATATAATAATATTAATGAACGATTTAAAAAAAAACCCGTACCGATCTACAGAGACTTATCCTCGGAAGTCTTGTTTGTTTTTCGCGCCCCTACGTCTCAAGTGTTGCATCTGCAACTGCAGTCGTATTCGTTTACAATAATAATATTACCTCGCGAAAATAAGTCGAGTCGAGTAGTCCACGACGACGACGACGCCGTAATGAATCCGTCTCTCGATAACGTCGTATATCAAATATTATATATTATAGTTCCCACGGAAATCGGAATCGAGCAATAGTGTGCGCGCGTGTACGCGATGATAATATAATATTATTATATTATTATGTGGGTCAGCGTTTTGTCGATTCAACAACACTATACGCAGTATAACTACTTCTACAATAATATGTTATACCTATATACTACCACTACAGTAGCTATATAAATGGAGAACTATATATATATATTATATTATATTATTGTGGCCGTTTGCGCGCATGATTCGAAACGTTTTCGCCCCGTTAGTGGAATATTTTATACAAACAAACACACACACACACAATAACGTATCGGAAGGCATACGACGTCAGACCGTGAACGTCGTCGGCGGACGAGAGAATAATAATAATATTCTATAGGTATACGTGGTATATAATATACGGTATATATATATAATACACGCGGGCACGTACGAGCACATATTATGCTGTTGCTGCTGCAGTTGTACGTGCAGTTTGACATTCAATACGCGAATCGTCAGATTAATAATGTATAGAGCTATATAAAAATAATAATATATAGGTACGATAAAGCTACTATATATATATTGTATGATATTATATTAAATTAATTATTATTATATCGGAAATAGGCCGTGTTTACCTAACCGCCGCCGCCGGGCCGTTCTCAATACGCAGCGCGTGGTGATATTGTTGCAGTGTTCCGCTTTTGTTTTCATTTCCACGATGCGCCTTCATAGACACACGACGAACCGCGTTTTATGTACCGCGGCTAACTAGTGTAACCACGAACGTCACTCATCGCTATATATAGTCGCATCTGTTATAATTTTTTTATATTGTTATAATACTTCGGCGGCCGTTCGGGGACGAAACGTTGTTTTGTAATAATTTCGACTTTACAAAATATATAATGTTATTATTGTTCGCGGTGTGCACGACGACGGTTTTTTAAAGGAAGGAATGCATATAAATACGCAACAGACTGTAACCTCTACGCGTCATACGCACTCATGTTCTATGGTTTTCTGGTACCCGCGTGTGTATACATAATATAATAGTAGCTACGTTTAAACGGATTCGTAAAGACCTATAACAAAAGTATAGGTATAGTGTGTATATGGCTTTTTTTTTTAGTTTAATTTGAAAAGATGTTTTATGGTCGACGACAGATGGTTAAAAAAAATAAAAACAATACCGCAGTCGACTGTCGCGTAGACACTATATATATACACTGACGTACACGATTATCACCCTTACTTGACACAATATTATGAGCTAATATATTATTATACGCGTATATTATTATGTAATTTTCAAAGAGTAAAATTACCAAGTGATAAAAAAAAAAATATGAATAAACCCATATAAATATAATTTATATTATTATATCGTACACAAGCGTATTATAATAAGTACCTACCCGTATTACATTCGACTCTGTATAATAGTAGTCGACGACAAGTCGCGTACGCTGTTTAATTTATTAATTGACAGCGCCCAGAGCACGCGTATTATAATATGAAATCAAATAAATCATAGTATTATTTGAAAAAAAAAACGCATTGAACTTCATTAATAATAATAATAATAATTGCAACTCAAAGAGATGGAACGAAAAGTCATGTGTATGATAATATCAGTTATTATTATTATTATTATAGCAATGCAAAATAACGAGTGCCAAAGGATTGCGTGTGCGATGCAATGAGTTATGCGAATAATTGAAATTAATGGTTATGATTATGTAGTGTTGTCCTTGACATTGACTTTTCTATGTAGGTACAACGCTGCAGTGTTCTGAATAATCAGCGGGGAAACTTCGCGTTTCATATGGTTTTCCTATTTTCGTAAAATTTGGTATAGATATAATTACCAACAACTATATGCCATACTTACGTGATTAAATGCCGATTATGAATTTCAGACACGTCAACTATAATATATAGATATATAATCGGAAATATTATCGTCGTTTGGACTGTAGCAGCTCGAAGGATCAGATGTAAAGCAAATAATAATATAATACTTTCCATCTTCCAGTACGATTATTATAGAGATTTTTCACGCGCTAGGCACAAATACCTATATACTTCCATTTCGAACGTATCAATTATAACGTCGTAAGCAACACACAAATATAATATATTATTGCAGAACAGTCGTCGTTGATAATATTGATATTATTGACAACGACGTTTCGGGCAAACATATATTCCGAGCGCGATAAAACGGTGTCTTAAAAAAATATATATATATAGGTAGGTACCCGTACGGCATGACCGAGGACCTATTTTCAACGAGCGTTCGAAAAAAAATAGTAAAAAATATATATTACAAGCCATCAAAACGGATCAAAGGTATAAATTGGGCGAAAGCATCGGACGCGGCACGCGAGTAGGAGAGATGATCCTCACAATATAATAATATAATATTTCAGTCTGTATAACAGTCGTAATCATAATATGCACTTAAACGGCGACGGACGGAACTGACGGACAACACGTTTGTAATGACGTGTGTCGATGGCAAATAAGAAAATGGCAGTGTTGTAGCAGTGTACTGCAATAATAATATTATTATATACAGAAAAGAGTTTTCACGCGGTCGCATTATCTAAAAGCAAAAAAAAAAAAAAATCTACCTATATAATGTTATAACCATGTGCTATATATATATATAAATAACAATATAATAATCAAGAACTATAAAATACGTATATTATATTATGGAAGAACAAACAAACGAGTATTATATATTATTGTGTCGGCCGTTTTTGCAGTTCGTATTACATCAGCTGCTGTTATAGAGCTATAATAATACGAGCCATGTGTCGTAAAAATATTGACGGAATTATATACTATAAGTCTATACTGTATAGGTATATTATGCTCTATACGATATATAGATGAGACGACGTTTTTGCCTCCCCCGTGATTCCCAATATGGAGGTCCAGACGATCGGAATGCCGTGACTACTCGTGAGTTAGTGATATATAATATAATATATAATAATAATAATTGTGTGAGAAAAAACAGACCCGAGGTGAAAAAAAATTAGCGATCTCGACGCCGCCGCGCTGGCCGCTTGGTGCGCGTGGAAATAAAAATATGACGCTGACACATACGTCTCCGAACGGACACATAATATAACATTTTCAACCACAATATCAGCCGACTTGGCAGTATAGGTAGGTACAGTCTTAGTCCTTAGGTCAACGGATAGACGCTATTTAATGCGATAAAACGTGTCATATCATCGAGGAGAGGGTGTTTAACTCGTGCGCATGTGCGTCGAGTACTGCAGCGTGTTATCACTCGAGTAGATTATAGAACAGTAAAAACCGCCAGAAAAAAGAAGGAGACGATTGCGCACGCTGTGTCACCGTCTTGATATTATGTTGGTAACATACGGTCGATTCACAGGTGGTGGTATAGCCGTGGCTCTATATTTCATATAGCAGTTAAATTTATAAATTTATGATCTAAGGGTACAAAAGTGACACCATAAAATACTATATTCAGATTTTCGGCGGGAAAGCGGAGGGGACCACGTCCTATAAAGCGATGTTCTACTACAGTGATACTTCTGAAGATCGTATAATTATATTATTACAAGTAGGCATTACTTATATATATACTATCGGAAAAATCGGTATGCTACCTGTTAATAATATAATATTATATCGAGGCGAGCGTGTATAGAACAATACTATTACACTCGTATATAGTATATAAATTCTCGAAAATGCGTTAAATCGCGTGCGCTCTATATATTATATATTATTTTATGCGCTTTCCCGCCGCGCGCCGTTGTGAAAAACCAGAGGCGGCAGCGGCGGCGAATTATCAAAATTCTGCATAATGTCTTAATATTATTTTACAACACCACCGCCATGCCACATCGGTGCACACGAATATAATAATATCGTTCGAGGGGCTCGGCTACTTGGCTTATAATAATAATTATTATATGACCCAACCTTACCTCACATAAGAAGGTATAACAATAACGATATGTAATAAAATGTTTGTTTTACGGTTCGCCAACGGTCGGACAGCTCGGTGAGCACGGATAACGAAAACGATATCACCGAGAGCGAGTGGACGATGACACCGTCAATAAATTATGACCGAAACAAAGACGGAATCTTCGTGATGATCACATTTATATATTTTATATTGTGAAATAATAAGACACAACGCGTATAATAATATATATAATAATAATAATAATAATATAATAATGACACGTATATATACAAAAATATTAATATGCACCTAATAAGTATATATTATTATTATTAGACTATATCCATAATATATACGAACAATTATGAGACAGACGTTCTTATATATACCGACAATCGTAACATTTCATATATTATTAATTATTATGATGTATTGAAATAGCCAAAGAGAGGGGGAGTATACTAAGCTTTTGGTACCTAAGATAACAAAGACAAATACATGGTAAATCAGGTAATAGAATTATTTTTAATTTGAATTCTATCGAAAATAAATTAATTTGAAGGCAAAATCTGGGTTAGGTCAGTGGCCTGCGTCGTCGTAAAGAAGATAATATACTATGTACAAAAGCAGAACAATTATTGGAAATATAAGCGTTTTTAAATTTTTAACTGTCAAAAAAAGCAACAAAAAAAAGGCACTTTCAAATTTGAACAATTGAAATTGTTGTAACGTGACATACAGCACGACTACTTGTGTCAATCCATAAAAATAATAGCAAATGCTCCCGAGCCCCGGCCATCATAACATAATATTATTATTGTACGGTAGTAGGTATAGCTACTATACTCATCGCGGTTGTGTATCTACGACGACGAGGTTTCCCACGCGCACACTTGTTGCTGCTGCAGAAAAGGGAAATCATTTTTGCGATCTTATTATCACGGCCTTGACTTTCGAACACATCGCCAAAAAACCGGACGGTAGTCGTGCGCGCATTATATACACAGGTGATACCTGCACATTATAATATAATAATAATATCTATTTTACGTATATACTACAACAGGTGGGTAGGTGCACGCATAAATACATAATATTATTATTATTATTATTGTATATATAGGTAGGTAGGTACGCGGCTTGAAGTGCACGCCGAGCGTTAATGCTTTCGCCCGGCTCCGACGAGACCGGTCCGCGTGTCGAAAACAGTGTGCCGGATCGCCGTTTTCGAACAGCTCTGCAGTTTTCCCTTTCGGACGGACATTCCCCGAAACGTTTGTCGACAACACACTATATATTATTAAATTCACTAAAACTCCGAAACTCCAACGCGTTCTTCCGTTCGCGTTCGAACATATTTTTTATCATCATGCTATTAATATATTATGTTATTAGGGCTGGGAATACTTATAATACCACGAAAAATGAGAAAATGACTTAAAATTTAAAAAATTTGTATGCATTTTTATTTTAAAATATGTAAAAAAAGACTATGGGAATATAAAAACGAATAGTATAAAATAAGTAAAAAATTGAAAAACTATAATTTATATTACAAGTGCATGTGGTTTTTGTTTTTTTAAAGAGTATATTCGGTGTATAGGTCTTTTGATTTAATCACTTCTATATCATTCGTTCTAAAATAAACAATTTAAAAAATACATTTTTACCGATATAACTTTTTTTGTCGATTACCATTGTGTGATCCAATTGTGAATTCCAAGTAAATTCCATGAAATAACCATCAAGGTTAAAAAAGTAAAAGTTAAATTTGTTAAAAAATTTGAAAAAAAAACAATTAGTTTAAAATAATCTGAAAATACATTTTCTATTTACTGGGTACTTACGTTTTGGAACATCAGAAAAAAAGACGACGTTGCGTTAAAATCACAGCCTTAATTATTATTATGACGTACGTAACACGCATGGGCATAATAATATTATAGGATATAATGTTTAAAGATTATACTAACACTCGACGGTGGCGAGACGCGAAAATCCGAGTGTCACATTATTATATTATGATATCATAATAATATTATTATTATAATAATAAAATTATTGTATTTGCCGAAAACATAATAATAATAATAATAATAATAATATAATATAGCTGGCAATCGTACACACAATGTCACCTATAACGAGGCCGAAAGACCAATATTTTCGTGGGATACCAAAATATCCTTATTGTGTAGGTATATCATTATTATAAATGCCGTCGACCGAGATAAAAATATATAAATATATACAATACGGCTGTAGCCCGTCATCAAAAAACACCAAAGCGGCAGCGGCGACGACGACGACGATTAATGATAAAAAAAACTGGGTGCGAAATCCACGAAGACCGCTATACCTATATAGTGTATATAGATATACCAAGGTATAGGTACTATACTATTATGATTATTATTGTTGTTGTCGTCGTCGTCGTCGTCGTTATATTGTCTCGGCGAAATGCGCGCATGTTTGCGATGCATTTACGTGCGTGACAAATTCCCCAAAACGATTTCTAGGCCAAATCAATAATAAAGTCGAAAAAAATAACACATAGCTATTATGGTAACCCCGGTTACGCGGGCTCCGTTTTTATACCAACAGTATACAGATCACTCATGGTATTCGGCCTTTGTCGCACGCCAATCTCATACAAGGGTCCACCGCGGCTGATATATTAATATCGCAGAGACAAAACAAATTATTTTTCGCTCTGAAAAACAAAATAATAATAATAATAACCATAAACTCGACACAGTATACGACGAGCGTTTAGCGAACGATCAAAATACATTATCTGGTATTAAATTCTCGTTTTACTCGACTGCTGCTTGACCACAGGGGAAAAACGCTTCTTATAAGCCTTCGATTCCGGTCCAATGTGGTTATAATAATAATATTATACCTACCTACTCGACTATATACGTTACGATATTATTATGGTAAACGCGATGAGTTTCAATATTATATACATATTCTCCGAGTGTATCGTTTTTCATTTCAACACTCGAAGTCACTGACCAGTGAAACGGGAGTGTTGTCGGTTTTTAACATCGCATCGCAACACGGTAATATAATAATCATACAAATCGTCATATTATTATTATTATTATTATTTTTAATATATTCGTCAGCAACGAGACGGCGACGACGTGATGCTGATTTAGTTTTTGAGCGTCCCGAAATATTTCCGGCCGTATACGAAACTATAATATATTAATATATTTTATTCTCGTACACGCGTTCACAATGTTTCGTCTGTGCGAATGCGTAATTCAAAAAATATATATGATATGAAATGCACAAGTGCGAATCGTCGGTTTAAACATTATGATAATATTATTATACGTCATGCTGCACAGTACTTCATTAGTTTTAGAATAATAAATATTATATTATGCGAATATTGCAAACTTTTTAAACGCTTGTATTATATATATATACTATAAACGTATAGATACACAAATTATCACTGTGAGATATGTACCTATATAGGAGTTTCTCGGTTGTTTTACTACATTCAAAATAATTTTTATATCATTTAAAAAAAAAATCCGAAGCACAAGAGTGATGCTCGAAACTTCAGTACCTACCTATAAACATAAGTTTTTATAAAACCGTAAAATGTGCAAAATAAAGAAATAAAAAAACGATAAAATGAAAATATTACGTATTCATCATATTTTGGCATTTGGTTAATTAACATAAACTGAATAGAAAAATATGTTTTGATCGTGCTCGCATGATGGCTCAGACAGTCAGATGCTCTTTACAAAACTGAAGTCACATAAATTATTATTTAAATATCATTCACCCGTTTATTATTTGTTTAGTTTATATTTTGAATTATATTATTTATTTTCGAAAAAAGATTTAAGTTTAAATTATAATTAATCGGTCCATTATCTTTTACAATCAATACAAGCTATACATATAAAAAAATAATGAATTTTGTGAAATACTTGACACCGTGATGGTAGTTCAGTATTTTGTTTTAGGTCACTGGGTAATAATTTGAGTGGGCTAAGTCTTCGCTAATGATTATTTCTCACTTATTATGTAACAAAGAGCAGTTTTTATTATACGTAGTTTTTTTGTTGTTTTTAGTTTGTAATTGAACCGATAGTTTAAATTCACACACTTATCCAAAAAATCGGTATCGGTTGCAGACATATTATAGTAGCAATGCAGTTTCTATGGTGTCATTTTTTGTTTTCCTGCTGCTGTCCATACTATTATTTAAACGCATAACGATGTCGGTTTTCTTTTCAACATTATGAAATTATTTTTATAAATTATAAAAATTTAAGTATAGTAGATCCATCAAACAAAAGGTTCAACAGATATTTAAATTAATTAAGGAAAATGTTTGCTACCAAATAACATAAATTAATTGAATTCGTATACCATATTACACGATTTGAAGGTTAAATAATGGAAAATAAAGTACAGAAAATCGACCTCTAAGTAGTGTAATAATAATTAAGGATGCCCTTGAATGATAATATGGTTTTTTTTTTTAAAAGTATTATTCCAAACAACAATTGAAACTTCACAATACTGTGAATTTTTTAAGAGTTCCCACTGATTTTCGTTTTCATATTAGATATGCATTTTGTAAACTGGTTCTGAAGTTCTGTATGCAGACCGGCCAATCGGAGTAACGAAGCTCCGTTGGTTTTATTATTGTTATTTTTTCTTTTAATGCATTAAGTTTTAACCATCCATTATCGGTTGACACTTGTTTTGGACCGAACCTCGGTGTCGGTATATAATGATGTGTAGTATAGGTATATATAATATATATACAGTCTTTGGTACGTTTATCGGTCGTCGTACACAGCAGCAGCATATCTTATAGTTCTGCAGTGTGTTTTTTAGTTTTCGGGAACATTGTCTGTAGTCGGAAACCTACTGATAAATCACTGCTCTCCCGGATAGGGATGTGAATAATGAATATATTATAATATGTAAATACATTAATTTGATAGACTGTAAGTTCAGCTTTCTCTGCTAAAACAAAAGCATAATATTCGACGGTGGGTGACAGGCATAATAATAATATTGCACCCGCAGCGGATATGACCCACGGTCGGCTACTTTTGTACCGCAAGTACGACTGGTCGAGAAGCGTTATAAATAAATAACAATAACAAATAAAAGCAACAACACACACACGGGTTCGTTTGTCATTGTCGTTTTATGCATGATATGCGTGTTAAAATAAACGATTGTCAAAAATTCATCGTATAAGGTCCTTCGCACGGAGAGCCTTGATGAGAAATACACGAATGTGTGAGGATAATTACGCCGACCAATTAAGAACGAAACATAAACAGAAAAAATAAATAAAATACGTGACCCACATTGCGCAGGTTGTTCGGCTTTTCAAAGTTTAGGTTTTTTAGCCGTATAATAATTCTTCTGTATCATTATTGTTTGATTACCGCGAGCACTTCAAAGAACACGACGAAGCGATCGACAGAATTCCTCGAATCGAAAATATGCGCGACGAAACTATATTATGGCCTAGACCACGGAATCGTGGTATATCGGTATCCGGTTACTGTCGATTCCGAGGCTCAGTGGTTTTAATTTGTTTTTACAGATAAAAATTTGATATTATAAATTGTACGTCATAATTAAAAATGGTTACGAAAACGACTAAAAAACGTTCACACGCCAATGGGACAATATTATAGTATAAGACGGTATAAGTCCAGTGTGCAGGTACCTACAGTGATATTTTATCACTTTTTCGGTCATTGCGGTATAACAATATACTTATAAATTATGTGTATAAGAAACGTGAATATTATAATATTATTGTCACAATACATAATATATTAAGTGAGTACGCGCGTATGAATTATTCGTAATATTATTATTGTGTTTATTATAATATATGCTTTGTAATGAAATATTTTTGAACAAACAATTACTCGATGTGAGTCACTGTAGATTTTTTAGTCTAAACCAAATACGTTTTGTTTTTTTCAATAAAATATTTGTTCGTTTTCTTTCTGGGAACTAAACAAAAATCATATTTATTTATCTTATATACTCGTATCTATTTGTGGTTTATTTTTTAACTAGTATAACTATATTATTATGAATTTAAAAAAAATTGTTCTTCTTAAAAAAGACCTAAATAGCCGAAAATAGCTCAATACCAAAGATCGAGTATCGAACTGAATTAATACCTATACCTACTTAATACCTAAAGTGTATTCATTTATATTGACGGTAATACGCGCTCGTTATAATACGACTGTTACATCTTATAATAATTATCAGCTGTTAACGTAAATTTTTTGTTTTGAAAGAATAGAAATCCAGTAAAAGCCAAGTAAAATAATTTGAAAAAAAACCTAACATTATTGTCGTACGGAAAAAATCAAAGAGAAAAAAAAGTGAAAAGACCAATGTCGTTGGTTCCCAATCAACGTGAACGGAAAACCCGTAGATGGTCACGCGATTCATAGAGACAATGCTCGAGCGCGTAGTCCATAGACGTAGTATGATAATATAATATAATATTATTAATTAAATCACATTAACGTATATACACTATATTATTTACATTTAACATGACATTATTGTACATTTATGCCTACACCGTAACAGCAGTGTTACACTATGTGTGTGTGTGTTTCATTAAATATTGACAAACATTAAAATATCACGACTTCACGCTGTACTTGGATGTTTTTTTTTGTGCATGATGACGTAGAAACTTAGTTTTGGGTACACCGTTTTTTTTTAATACGACTACGACGTATTTGGATCCGTCTCACGCAAATCTTTAAATAAATTTACCTACTATACTTATATAATATATTATTATGTGTTCTGACAGTGTAAATATTTTACTGTCACTATATAAAGCTCCATAAACAATTGAAGTCATTGTAAACTGATGATAAAACTTTTTTTTTTTTTAACAATATTTCGATTGTATGGGATATACTAGTTTACGTATCATGTCATTCAGATTATAGGATATAATTTTGCACAGATGGCTTGATCATGATTAACTTGATCGATTGTTCGTACCTAAATATTTTGACTTTAATATTTGTATTAACGAAGGACAAATGTTTTAAATAAGTTCAAGGTATAACGTGACAAATTACAATGTATATTAATTGATAGTATGCCATTTACTAATAATTATTGTGCGGTGTACACAACCATATGGATATAATTAATTTGAAAAAAAACTAAACTTTTACAAGCTTGGTAATTAGAAACTATAATATTGTCATAAAACTAAAAAAAAAAATATTTTTAGGACTTGGAAGTGACAATCGATTCTGACGAAAGTGATATTTCAATGATGGGTAGTGGGTACATATTTTGAGGAGACCAACGAGACATTATAACGATCTTAGCAAATCTTGATTGAACCAGACTTTAATATATATATCAGTAGTTGTCGTCGTCGTCATACATTTTTATAAGTTCGATAATAGAAATAAAAACCGAACGCAATCTCGAGCATGACAATAATATTACCTATTATTTACTCGTAATTATATTATAATATTACGTTCGCAAAAAAAAAAACCGAAATTCGTCGCGAAAAATAATAAATTGTTATCAATTTATCATAATATTAAACTGATGATGGAGGAACCGCGGTTATCGCACGCGGACGTATCTTTTGGCGGTAAAAAAGCCTCTGAGGGGTTTAAAGTGGCCGTCTCTCTGTCTCGGCGCAATCGATCATCGGTAGAAACGTATTTTTAATAAAACGATAAAAAAAAAAAAAGAAATAAACAAAACTCGCGTACGCGCGCGAGTCCGGTGAAAGACCGACGACCGCCGGCCGCGTCGGAATGTAGGCTTCGGACACACTGGCCTCCTTCCCGCACCAGAGCCCTCGCGCATTCGCTTTCAAACGCAATAAATAATATTATAGATAATAATAATATAGCATACGAGGAGACAACGACGACTGCGACTCGATAAAATAATAATAATAATTATTAAATATCATAATATAATATTAGTACAATAATCGTAAAAAATAATTTAATGACTTTTGTCTCCGCCGACTGCGCGATAATTCTGCGATCGCGCCGTCCGTCCGTCGTACAATATTCGCATCGTTTTGCACCTTCGGGCGGGTAACGCGATCGGCGCTCGTTTGCGGCGTGGACGGGAGACGTGAATTATTTCGTGTCTAAATATATCGCCTAGTAAAGGATAGGTAATAATGGATAAAAAATATAATAAAAATAATATACGCGTATTACGCTGCACACGACGACGAGACGATGAGCGTCGACGAGCGGTCGTCGTCACATCCGCTGCAGTCGGAACTAGCTAGGGAACCGCGCGAGGTGCTTCAGCAGTCTCGCCGATCGCGTCGCCGCGGAAGTATCCGAGCAGACTGCGGAACTCGCCGGAAGTGCAGCTCGTCGTCGGACCGTCGTGAACGTCACACTATATATTATAATAGGTTATTTATTATGCGTAATTTATTACGATAGCCATTTGCGCTGTGCAGCAGCGACCAGACAAAGAGTATACACACATAGGTATAGACGTATAGTTGGAGGTATACCTACGATCTGACCTACCTAAATACTATAATATGCGTGTTATACTTTTTTGTACGCGATGATGCGACGTCCTTGATGACGATGACTTTCGCACTTTAACCTATATTTGTGTAGGCGCTAGGTTGAAAATTTTCAGGGGTTGCTACAATTATTTTGAATCGCTTATATATTATAGCCAAGGGTTGTACCTCCGACGAATTTAACCGATTTTTTTAATCTTCTCGCGGAGGAAAACTTCGCTCTCATGTTTCAGAGGGATATGAGGGGTTGATGCAACATATGCATTAATTTATACAAGTTAGGAAATAATTAATTTTTTTTGTAGTTACTAATTTTTTTAATGTCGCATCTGTACTGTTTTTTGTACAATTTTTTCCTTCAAACATAATACGCACTCCGTGCGTGTTAGAATTTATTATACCCCAAAATCATAGAAAATTATAATAGCATTTTACTAAAATTTAAAACTATGAAATTTATTCACCTGAAATAATATTAACTGATAATAAATTCTTAAAAATAAAATTTCAAATATTTGAAATTACAATGACATGGAACGTGGGGGTGCTGAAGCGCATCCCCTAACACCCCTGTAGTTTTTTCTCCAATTTTATAATGCCCCTCAACTAAAATTGCGATTGCTCCCCTGCCTGTACGGTCCTGGCACCTACAATAACAATAAAAATTGCCGACCCGCCTACGTCAAAATGACGTACGGGATTTCCAACGAGATTGTGAATTTTGCTTGAAAAAAAAAATTATACTCATTAACGCGTTCTCGCCGGAAAATCCAATTCGAACAAAATATCGTCTTGAAATAATCGGCACGGGGGTGGTTTCCTGGAACCACTTTGCATGCACCCCGTCTGTTCATTTCGCGAAATGACCGAAGTCTCGCGACTCTTTACACCTCCGTGTACATTTTTTTTATGAACGTACGCGCATACTTTATTCGTGCCCGTCGACGGATATCCTGCAATCAAGAGAGAAATTATATCACTTTCATTTTTCGCCGTCGCCCTCATTTATTATAATAATATTCGAATAGATTGCATGTCTGCAAAGTAGTAGTCGCAGTGCCGCGGTGTGCACGCGTGCGCGCTTTACATTTTTTTTTTTTTTTTTAAAGGCAAATTGTACGGTTTTGTATCTGATAATATTCTGATCTGCTATAGGTACGCGTATAGTAATATTATTAATATACGGTATTATACACTTTATATACATTATATCCCATGTTGTCGTGAATAAATTTGAAATTTAATTCTCGTGCTCGAACGGATCGTGACAATATTATTGGCGATAAATACTGCGCTTACGTTATAATATTATGTTACTACCATAAACGGCCCAGGTTATAATAATATGGGGTGAAATTAACGAATTAAAATATTTAAAATACTCTGCGGCATAGGCACCTCTTATACGCATGACGTTATTATTAATATATAATTTATAATAAATGCCAGCAGTATATAATAATATATATATTATATACCAGTATTTATAGTAGTAGATCGTTTACGAGTGAGTAAGTGTAGGTAGGTACTGCAGCTATGAAAGTATACTATCGAAATACTCGGCCCGAAAATATATATCATTAAAGATCACGCCAAATATTTGAAAAATTTCGAATGAGACCCATTAACAATTACCGAATGTATGTGTTCACACGTTAATGGTGCTTTAATATTGTATATTTTCTTTCGTCATGATAGTGTAAATCGGAGAAAATTAGCAGTTTAGTGTAGAAGTGACTGCATATTATAATATTTATAGACACATCTCATTAGCTGCGCAAACCAGTTTTTATATTTTATTTTGCTACGCCGAAAATCCCGTAAACTAAAAAAAAAAAAATGTAAGCCTTCGGAGTTTATGTCTCTCATGATGCGGTGTGCGTGTTAATATCGTATTATTCGGTTTGCAGTCAGTGATCAAAGTAATAGATAATCGTGATAATAATTAAATAAAGTTCAACAGGTGCAGACAATCGCCTGATAATATTGTTTGTGTTATTTATCAATTCAATAATCCGATAAAATATATCTGCTCGTCGATTGTAACATTTCACCTATTCACACCCGCCTGTTCACGAACCGTCGTTCTAAATATTATGTGAACAAAACACACTTCTTATTGAAAATTTCGCATTTTTTGAGAACACTATTGGCATGCGGTTGTGTCTTCTGTGACAAATCCTAATAGAACTGTATGAAAAAAAAAAAATATCCGATAACAATTTGTTTTACAATGAAATAATACGCTTTATTCCCGATCGGTATTATATATACGCGATAACTCTTCGTGGATTTTTGTCTGCATCTGCGGACACCGTTGTGTATTACTGGAAATACTGGTAATACCGTTTAATATACCTCTATAATGATTCCGTATACGGTGTTAAAACCACGGTTTTTCTGTTTTCTAACGGTCTGAAATTCATAATGTATATAATATATAATAAATATATACATATAATATTGTAATATATATTATTAAGTTATTGGTTGTACGCGGATAGGAAATTATTTTTTTTAAACAAAACTTTGGCAAATAAACATATCATAATATATTATCCAATTATCATCAAACGATTTTCTGATTTTGTTGCGATTCAAAAACGAATAACCGTAAATACTTTAAACTCTCACCAAATGTTTAATGATCTTTTCTCTAACGCGGTATAATTTTCTAAATATTTTGACTCATTTTGATCTATTGATAGATAATCAAAATTTGTTTTTTCATAAATATCTGTGAAATTTTTTCACTGGGTAAAAAAGCTTGAACATTTATTTCAAGGTATCTCATAAGTAGTCCATACTGTTACCATAAACTGTAATTTGAAAACTATACAAAAATAATTTTTTTTTTGTTAAAATGTGGACAAAATTATAGATATTTAACAAAGAATAACGATTTTAGTTATTGAACGCAGTCCTAACGTATATAATTGTGTTTCGTACACACAATGACGTTTTTGTCAAAAATTAAATCAACTTAAAGTATTACCAATATTAAATTAAATTTAATATCAAAATTGTCAGACCAGACGAGACCTAGACATCATATATTATATTGTCTGATGCACATCATTACGGCGCACACAATGCACTTCTACTATTGTCTGTGTTACAAAGAATCAAAAAAATGTTTTTGGATCGATATTTTTGTCATAACACATTGGTTTAGGGTGAAACGTCAGAAAACGTAAAGTGCATTAAAGAATTCGTTTTGTCCATGCAATAATTGGTCGTCGAATTCAAATTTAACATTTAAAGCATTACAGCGACTTACTCCTCAATGAAGATAGGTACACTCGACGTTTAAAAAACAGCAGATCAGTTAGGTACACATACTTTCCTATTTCTAATTTTTTAATTCTTAAAATAAAAACATTCGTTTCAGACAATATTTTGATGTCATATTATATAGGTTGCTACTATATATAATCATGATCGGCTCATTATGAAGTTATTTTGACATAGGTGTAATATAAGGGTGAATATTTTGAAAATGACTTAAGTAAAAAGTTCCATTTGCCTGCAAAACACCGAATTCTGCGGCAGGAAACCGATATTAAACGGTACCAACTATGTACGCTCTAAACTTTTAACTGCCTATTAATGGATTTAAAACTAGGGTTTTCTCTGTGAAAACAGACTAAACGCTCAAAACTACTAAAGAGTGTTATTTGATTTCGAAAGTCGTTCGAGGAGCATCACTATTAAAATATGACGGAAAATTTAACGAAAACACCACTCACGAGATTCGGACCAGACGAGACTCAGACCAGACGAAACCTAGACATCACATATTATATTGTCTGATGTACATCATTAGTCATTACGCACGCACAATGCACTTCTATTATTGTCTGCGTTACAAATGAATCAAAAAAAGGTTTTTGGATCGACGTTTTCATAATAATAATAATAATAATAATAGTAATAAAGCGGATTACGGTCATACGTCAGAAAACGCTTAAAGTGTATTAAAGAATTTCTTGCAATATTCTTTCGCAGGACACGCCGCGGTGTACCTATATACATTCCTGCATTGACTTTCTGCCATCGGATATTTGACGTCGAAAAACAATTGAATCGTCAATGCGGATTCTTCTACGGTTATTTTTTTTCCACTGTGATGTATGCATTGTACTATAGCACATTAAAATCCGACCAAAAACGTTGTATATTCGGATATATAGTTGTTGTATTATTGTTATTACTATTTTTTTTATTGTTATTATTGTTTTAACAAGCGAAACTATTATAATATTGTCGGCGCAAATTAGTCAGTATCTCGTTAACACTAAAACAATTAAAAACTGATTGTCTGCAGTAACTCTACACTGCTGTTTTACAATTATTACGACTATTATATTATTATTGTGTACCTATTTATATAGTAAAATAAGAATAATATTCTATTGTTGTGTTGTGAGATGACGTATCATGGGCGTATCACCCGAACACGAGAGTTTTTTACAACCCGATAACATCATCGTGCGGATTTAATAACAATAATAATATATTATATTATTAATTTTGCCGAATAAAATACTGCAGCGAGTACAACTATACGCGTTAACTGCTCGCAAATAATTGCTCTGTGAACGGTGCATAATTTGACGAGAATTTTCATTGCCGAGCATTGTGCATATGTTGTTTTCACGGTTTTCGCCAAACTAAATGTTCAGGTAATACTATACCTATATAGTTAATGTGTTATTACAGTACAACTATAGTGTTGTAAAAGCTACTGGATATTTGTTTTGCCACGAAAACGTTGGTCGGACACACGATATTGTGCATCGCTTTTAAGTAGGTCGTTTTATGTGTATTATTGCGGCGTTCGCCATACGCCGCTCACCGACTATTTCAATACCTATATACGATAACAATATATTTACAAAATATTCTGCTATCGCGTATCTTATAATATTAGGCGTGTCTGTGTGGTATCGAATATATTGTGTTTAATAATAATAATATGTGCAGCTTTATTACACATTTATATAATAATACGATATATGATGCGTTCGAACGACGAACCGATTCGATGTCTAACAATACTAACACGATATTATATTATAATGTCGTAGTAGCGTCATTCCGATTTTGAATTGGAGGGGGCAAACATTTTGACCAGCCCATATGGCTGAAATAAAAAAAAACAAAACCAAAACGCATAGTTTCCAAGCTATAACTTTTACTGGATATACAATTTCCATCTTACGTATATAACTTAATACGCGTAAGAGGCAAAAGAAGCCTCGTTTAATAGCAAAAATACACGATGGATGAGTTAAATAATTACCGCGATACCTACCTCGTTTTATACTTTTCTAGAGCTGTCGAACAAATCAATAATTACAGTACGAAATACGACTGTTAAATCTTATTGAAAAATTGTAAATATATAATTATAGGCATGCCTTCCATCATTATATTATAGAGATTTTTTTTTCCGAAATAATGGATAACCGAGACAGGGGCAAAGCCCACCTTGCCGCCTTAAAATGACGCCATCATTGCAGTATTATGTCGGTAAAAATATTATGTATTCAGAAAACCCGAAGACGATGTGGTCTTACACTGCACATCACTCATTAAAAACTACGCATTCGAATTTGTGTCTTCACTTGTCGAACATTGTCTGGAAAAAATGTACGCGTGTGTTATTTGAACAAATGGTGTTTCGTTTCACGACCTGCTGAACACAATACATAAATAATTTAAAATGGATTTAAAAAAATGCACATGTGCGGCGTATATTATAGGAGTCCTTGTTTGTTTTTTCGACAAAATATGTTAGTATGGATTCAAGACGTCTATACGCGCGTATAGCGGCTGTTTGTTCACATAGCTTCGAGACGCCCTGTACATAATATTATGGTGTCGGAGCACCCTACACAAATATTCAATACCGTACCTCCTATACAGTATACTATAAATACATAAATAAGTATTAGATTGGTAATCTAAAAAAAAAAAGTGACAAAAAATTGAATAATTTTAAAAGATACGTAAAGGAACCTAATTTAAATATCTCAGGACTAGAAAATTTACAATCTTTCACGTACTAGCTGATAACGATCAAAAATGTGTATACAAACAAAAACAATATATAGTATTAAAAATAAAGGTATTATTTTAATTATACCTATTGTTATTCCTTCGTCTTCACTATTGCCTCTCTCATCGATATCAGGGTATCTATCTCTCTCGAACTATGAACGGACACGCACACACGTTATGAATGCAATTTTCGCCGCAGAAAAAAGTTCAGCATTAATATGACGTCACATCTTGTAAGTCTATATAGAAATGCACATCGGTCTTTGACGGTCTCTGCAGACACTATATATTTGCATTTGATCGCCCACCGACACATCGCATCAATAATATAAATTCCCGATTTCGGACTTGCATGTGGCTCGGCAACACTCTAATTTTTCTGCTTTGCCTGCAGTCGGCCTATTATACAATACGATAATAATATTATTATCACGGTCGGTCCGATCGTAAGCCGGACATCGGGACTGCGTGACGGCGGTGGCGTGGTATGAGCTGGAAATTCGACAACCGTGACTGCAGTCTTCGCCGTGGCGGACGTATAAACCGCTCTACCTGCGCTGCACTCTGCTCAGCTATATAATAATAATAATAATAATAATACCACATCGTCGGCACAAATGCGATTTTAATGACGTTATTTCGTTAACGCTCATACACACACACGCGCGTTGTTTAGAAAGTGCATGTGCCGACCGATATCGTGCTCTGTAATATAACATATATAATATTATTGTATATAATATATTATAATAATATAAAGACGATAATGCAGTCCGAGGGGAACCAATGATACTCGACATAATAATAATATTATGCACGAACGATAAATCCGCGATTCTGATCGGCCACGGGCGGCCCGAGACTTTTCCGGCGGTGTTTGGCCAACCTGCGTTTACACTTTGTCGCTGTTTTATCGATCACATGACGTTTTAAATCGTAATAATATTTCATGTCTCGCCGCAGTACTACAATACTATTATACGCATAATAAATGTACATATTTTGTTATGATTTGTGAGTACCGCCAAAGGTAAATTCTGCAGGTACTTACACACACCTCTCGCTCGAATCTCCAATGTGCGGCGTGGGGAGGGAGGGGGAGGCCACGATCGCCGACCGTGAAACTGGTACAAGGTCGCGCGTTTGACGAATCGTTCGGCGACGGACGGCGCACAAACCGCCCCGGAAACTCATGGGTTGCGAGCTTGGATTCCTACAGGTCTTGAACGACGAAGAGAGTGTTACCTTTATATGATATATTAGGTTTATTATTCACAATATCGTATCACATTGTCGTAGCAATTCACGCGTAGAGTAAGGCGTTGTGCTTGGATAATATAGTTATAGTTTTGTTAGGTACGGTATGGGTACATAATATTTTATAGGTATAATAGTGGTATATCTATAGGTACTAGGTACTGCGCTACAATAGTACACGAGCACAACGAGATGCAAGTGTGGTGATAACCGCGGTCGACTGAAAAGACCGATTCGATTAATATTCACGGCTTTGCGGGTACAGTCTGCAAAGGGGGAAAAAAAGCTCGGTATCATTTCGATCATAAAATATGTATTTACAGTCACGCCGCCGCGCTGCCTGTATATATATATTGTCATAAGTATGCCGAACTTTCACAATATACACGCATATTTCTAATTTTTATTCACACTGCGCATAAACTTCAAGATATTGTTTTCTCTTTACCTATACGATTTAGACAACAATATACTATAAACAAATATTCAAAGTAAAAGTAATGTTTGTCGAGTACCTATATACCGCGACAATGTAGGTAGGTACCTAATTTAAATCGTATCCGACAGAATATATTATACAATATATGCTGTTCTTCGTTCAAGTGCGCTAGGCACTCGACAATATTATAATATTAATAATAGTATATAATATGACATAGTATATCGTGCGGAAAATCGGATATCCAATTCCATGTCTGGTCTCGACCAGATGATAGTTAAAACCCGATGATAGGCATTCCGAAATGATATAGTTAATCGAATTTAGGAATGCCCCAGCACAAGCCTAAACAGATCAAATTTCTTCTCGTAAATAAGATTCGAATTTAAAGTGAGGAAAATAAGGAAAATCAAATGGCTAAAATACCACCAAAGATATTATATAACTGTTTTTTTTTCAGTATATAATATGACGTTGGAAATATTTTAGAAACAATAATTTAAAAAAATAAAACAATCAAGATGAAAAAAATTATATAACTAAATAAAAAAAACTCAGTGTACGGGATATTATTCATTGAACACGTCCAAATATTTTATATATTATTAACACAACATGCAATGAACATATTAGATGTGACCCTATGGCAAGTGTCCAAAGACAATCGAATAAAATATTATGTCTTTGTAATATTTCTAATTGAATAGAGCTTCTCGGTCAATTATTAATCCGCTGTGACGGATACGGTCGAAGTGATACGTTTTATATTTTTAAAAATATAGTTATATATTATATTTACTAAAATTTAATTCTAAAAACTTCCTAAAAATAATGTTTACAGTAATAATGCAACTTAAAGTAGGTACTTGGAGTTAACGAACTCTAAATGTGATGATAGAAATATTTCACACATTTTTATGAACGAAACCGTAAAATTACACACACATTACACGGATATTAATAACACATAAGACTCGGGGTTCGGTTTACGGTCGTATACGCTTAAAAGGCTATACACAAAAGCCGGAGGCGGATAATATATAATAAAATGCGATACGCACAATTACGTAAATTTCACAAATCTGACGAATCTCTGCGCTGACAGGTTAGCTGCCGTGTGGGCCCAGATGATTATTTATCTTTTTTTTTGCCAACACTTTCTATTGCTTTTCGTATACGATTTACACTCTTCAGGTCTTATAATAGTATATACAAACCTTCAGATGACCAATAAAATCAGCTATTATTATTGTTAAATAGCGTTTACACGAACGACCGCGTTATGAGCTTAAGTCCCTAAAAACATTCTTTACCTACTGCAATAATTGTCGTACATTCGAGTTAATTCCACATCCGACCTTCATGTGAAGTATTTCATTTTACAACGATTACCGCCGTCTAAAAACAGATCGGTAGAAATACCTATACTAATAGTAAAGGCAGTTTAGGTGTAACGAAAAAATGTCTATAACATAATATGTCTTCTGTACCTACCTTTATATACCTATTATAGGTATATGTAATAAAATCATCGTCCGAGAGAATCGCGTGTCATCATTATCGCAGACGACATAGTATAATATTATCACACATACTTAAACGAATAGTTATTATTGTTTTCAAATTACCTTCTGAGACATCGAACGAAATATACGACAGCAGTGCACAGTTATATTCGCAATGCGCGTCGAGTTCTACACATCACAGCTGCAGTCGATCGGTCATATATCGACCCGATTCTGGTGATATATCTCAAATAATATTACCTACCTTTGCCTATTACGAATCTGTGTACACTAGCTATAGCTGGCTGGTTTACGGTGTATATAATTATTATTCAGATGGCGTAACACCGCGGCGACGGTGGGCGATGAACAATTACGGCTAATTACGCGTGTTTGTACATGACGGCGGCGACGGAATTACAACACACACATAAGCCATTTATAGAGTGTTTGTGAGCTGAGCGTTGCTCGAAAAAATAAATAAAAAATTAACAAATTAAACAAGAGCAATATGTTTAAGAACCTTCGGACTATACGAGTATATATTATTATATTATTATTATATTGTGCGTGTGTGACGATTTCGTGAGCACTGCAGCGGCAGCTGCAGCAGTCGTTCACGGGTCATTTATTACTTAAAATAATAAAAGTGAAAAAATAAAACGAGAACACGCGGGGTCGTTACGCGTATAGTTGTATAACTATACGTCACTCTGAAGACATCTATTTCGTTGATGACACGACGAAAGCGGACGGATCACGACGCGAAGCGAGTATATAGGTACACAAGAAGAAGATGTAGCAATCTCGTCGACTAAAATATATACGTATAATAATAATAATATTATGGTTTATAACAGGTGGTCGATATACCTAGTATAATAAAATGAGCGAAGACGAAAGTGATTTCGTGATAAACGAACAATATTATTATATTTTGTGTTCGAGAATCGTTTAGCATAATATAATAATATATATATGTACTATAGGCGTAAATCGGTGATGCAGTTGATAAAATTCGATGGCCACGGAACTATATTATCGGCAGTCTATATGTTTTCATTTTGAATTTGTTTACATTCGCCATGACGTATATATTATATATAGTACCTATAGTTATTCGTACTACATACATACCTACCCGGAGGTATATATATTCGATATAATATTATAACGATATATATAATATGTGTGCTAGAATAATATTATTATAATCTCACTATGTATCGATGAATACCTTATATTTTATTATACGTACACACGGGTACCTATAATATATATATACACTTTAAACATCACTTAAAATCGTTGTGAATTCTCTGCGTGTAGTGTGCTGCACATTATGCATGTATATTATATACCTAGGTACAAATATGCGTTTAGTTTTGTACAAATTGCGTACGCGGCGAACGATCGGTTTATAATGCAGTTAAAATGTTATCGGTCGATAAATTACAATTTTCCACCGACGGGTTTTTTTTTTATTCGTATACTTACCTACGCGTCTTTGGAACGAAGAATGTTCTTAATCTGGTTCGACTGATTTCGATCGTTCCTAATATTCTGAAGAGACCTGCGTTGCGCTAGAGAACGGACGATTGCAATTCCATGCTTATACCCATATAGCGCTTATCGTTAAACAAACAGTGACCGATTAAAATCTGATCACGAGCGTTATCTATTTAAAAGTGGCATATATACGATGACCTCCATCGGTGTCCCAAAAATTAATCGTTAGGAAGCGTTATTGACGAATGATGGGTTTTGGAGAATTCGTACAATGGGTACGTAGGTATCAACCTATACGTGATTCGTTTTGGATCGTATTCTCTTGATGATACTTTTTGACCTCCACCATCGCGCACTGCTAGTACGCCAGCTGAATATACGATCCGATTTCTGCAAGGTCCAATCGGAGAAATCGTTTTGAGATGTATAATGTTATATATAAATATATAATATTAAAATTATATCACCCGATAAACGATCTTTATTATTAGTCGGCAAATATAGGATTTACTGCAAATTTACAATTTAGTATATTCGAATATTTCTACACTCGTCGTAGACACACCCTAAACCACAAACACCACAAAAAAACTTCTTATCTCAGCCCCGCAAGAGCGTATAATATTATTATATTATATATTGTTCGTTAATGGAAACCTGCGGCTGATGCATTTTTGTCTGCAGTGGGTACACCGTACTACACGGTCGTAAGACTTTCTCCAGATTTTCGCACGCAAATAGTTGCGACTTCACGTCGCATTCCGAGTGCGAAAACTAAGTATTTAGACATTTTAGACCTATATAATATATTATATAGTGTCGTTTATCCGTCTATCCGAGTCATTTTCGGAATATCGGGACTTCTAGTCGTGATACGAAAAAAGTTTCCACGAATTATGTTAACATAAGCATAAATTATTATGACAGCTGCAAGTATCGCAGTACAAGTATAAAATTCTGTACGTTTTTTCCCTCCGATATTGTTCTGGATGACGTCATATTTTTATAAAATAGATAGGTGTAACTCGCGTATTATAAACACTGATCCACGAAGACTTCAACGAACGTATAAAACGTTAAATAATTTAATATATACGCGTAAATACAATCGTGGACATCGTCAGTCGGGTTTTAACGTGTGTAATTTAATACGTTCCACGATAAACAACCGATGGCTTACTTTTGGTCACACCTACAAATAAACGGGCTGCTGCAGAGAAAGAGACTATAGAGAGACAGTGAGGCGGAGAGAGAGAGAGAGAGAGAACGATGGTATAGATAGTTCCATGCATTTTTTTTTTTTGTAACGGCGTTGCATAACGTTCCAGTTTAAACAGTAATTAAACTGTCGTCTGGTCGACAAGTATTTCGAAACGCGTTTTTTACCCATTAAACAAACAGAAAAGAATCATCCGACTAATACAAATAAAAATGTCAACCGGAAAGGAAGATGTACCTACGAATACCGAAATGGATTACCACCGCGGTGTTTACTCGTGTTTGTGACCTATCGTCGAAATGCTGTTATGGCCGTGTATGGATGCTTAATGGGTTTACGTTCGAGTCAATACCGTTGCTTTGATCCAGGTCCGACTAACTGTCTGCAAGATAATATGATCTATTTTCAAACGTGACTATTTCCGCTAACCTACTCGTTCGATAATCCGCATGTGCATGTGTCGTTCATTCGTGTTTAATATGTCAATACACTACTTTTTTCAAAGTCTATAAATAATTATTAACCATTATGTACTGAAGAATATTATATAATAAATAATATCATAAAAAATCAACATAGCAAATTATAAGGTCTTTTGAGTTCAAATGCAACACATTTTTGATTATAATCAAATATATACTAGATGCGTACATATCCTGCAGTAGTTACAGTAATAGCTGATACAAATATAAAACTACCTATATGGAAACTATACAAATATTATACTATTATTACATACGTTTGAATGTTTGATTGTTTTGATTGTAAAATTTGCGTAGTTATTTGATATGTTTTGCTTTAAATATTTTTGTTTCAATCGATATGCGATAATTATATATGTGCTTACAAAAACACAATAACAATAATAGTTTGTTTATATATATTAGAAGAAGTTGGGGTTTTCTCGGAATTTTAGATCGTAGTATATTTCAAACCATTGCTCGTACATTTCAAGCTCGTGTACTCATCAATTATACGTACAAATCATCTATCGGCCATAACGATTTAAAGTACTGCATTGGGAATTTGAAAAATGTTTAAATTGGTAGAAACTACTGTCAGTATACATTTTTTACAAATTACTCTATGCTGTTCTGGGTCACTGGAAAACAGTGCCAGTTTCCAGTTTCTTTACCCTTCGCAGATACAAGGAGAACCCCTCCCGACAAAACCAACGGTTATCTGTGGGTCGTTGTACGTTTCACGGTTCTATTCGCTGGTGGGACACTTTCTTACCGATCAATCACCACCCGAAGGTTATTTACATATATTCTTCGCCCAATGACACATTCTCTTTTATTATTACCGACTACAGAGTACACCTAAACCGCTTAAAATTAATTATACCAAATATTAATCTTCATAAAATTAACATTAGGTGCTGCAGGTGTCAACTACAAGAGTAAATTGATGGTCACTGAGATAATATAATAACTAAACCACATTATTATAATATTATAAGTGTTAATTAATATTTACAATTTTAATGCGTGATTTTAACTCTTAAGCAAAATATAATTTATGTTTATTTGTATGTAAATCTATAGTTACTGGAAATAAACATAAAACCATATATGTATAGGTAGTATGTCTAAAATAGTTTAGAGGTTAAATGTTTAATCAATAGGTGGTTATTAGTAGGTCATTTCGCAAACGGTGATAGATAAAAATAATACGACGAATAATTTCTCTACATTTTATTCTAAAAAATACCAAAATTGATATCCATTCCATTAAATTGTCTTGAAAATATTAACTTCAGGGCTAGAAATAACAAAGATAATCATGTTATTAATAATCAAATGGGCAAATATTAAAAATAAATATATTGATGTAGAGGTATTAAGGAAATTATATTTGCATTAGGGGTTTTATTTAATATGTATTAATATTATTGTTTAAACATTGAGAATAAAATAATTTTTAAAGGGAGCCTCCAAATCGATTAAGATACACTAGCTGGTATATTAAATCTATAGTATGCTGATGACGATATTTTGTTGTTGCAGGTGACGATGAGCTTGACAAAAACGACAACAACGGCCGACTGTGAGCTGCTGGGTCGGGGGCCCGTCCAAGGGTCCGCCGACTCGGACAGCCTGGCCACGCTGGCCAGACAGCTGTGCAAGAAGCAGCAACAGCGCGGTCGGTTACCGGGACGCCGGTGCACGGTGGCATGCAGCCGTGACGCCGGGCTGGAGATCGTTCCATACCAGAGGAAGCGGCCAGACGACGAGGGTTTTGAGTCGGACGAGGACTTGGCATCTCTAGGCTCGTACGATGACCCTACAAAGAGGAAGACGGGAACGTTGGCAGCCGTCTCGGCGGCGGCGGGTGCGGCGTCTGACAGCGCCAACAGCAGTGGCGTTTCGGAGGACAGCGACGACGCGGACGCCGCTTCGCTAAGAGACGGACAGGTGCCAGTCGCAGTCACCGCGGAGACAGTCGATGGATCTGGTCGGGAGGCTTACGGGCTGACCGACGTGGCGTTCTGTCACACGGACGCGGCCGCACTACCGGGAATCGCTGTATGGGTGATCAAGACCAGGAGGACGCCATCCGCGGGCCTAGAGGCCATCGTGGTCCGGAGCAGAGACAACCAGCTGCAGGACGTGTGCCGGGCGTATCAGGAGCACAGCAGGCGCTTGAAGTTGGAGCCGAAACCTTGGGTGGGCCACACTAATGGTGGCAGTGGACTTCTGTCGTCACAGAGACGCAAAGTCGGCGTCAGCGGTGGAAACGTAGCGCTGACGGCGATGCCCGAAATAAACCGATTCAACCTGGTGCAGCGGACCGACACCGACGGGGTAACGCACATCGAAGTGACGGCGGGACCTGTGGTGGCGGCGGCGGCTACCTCAACCTCCAGGGACTCGTCTCAGTCGAGCATCATAAGCATAAGCACTCCCGAATCTCCGAGGCCGACGACTAAAGACCGATCATACGGAGACGAGAATCAAGACCGAGACGACGGTGACGGTGGCATTGAGCCGCCTCCGCAGAGACCGGAAAGGAGGAAATACAAGGCGAAACCGGACGGTGGCGACGGAAGTAACGAAGACTACAGGCGGCAACAGAAAGTGGTCAGGGGCCAGTTCATCAGGGTCAATGTCAACCATAGCGCCGTGTTGCCGCCGGCCAGCCCGGAACCGGAAAGGAAGTCCGGCCAGGAGTCGATGGCCAAGTCAGCCGCCGGTCCGTCGCCGACGACCGTCGTGTCGGACCGACTGTGGTCGACGGCCGATTACGACCGGTTGGACGGTCGGTACGAACAACACAGGCAGTCATCGAGGTCCAGCAGTCGGACTCGGAGCAGGAGCACAGGACCGGGTCGCCGGCAACAACATCCGTTGCAGCTGGCCGCTGTCCAACCGTCGCATCCTCCACCGGTGGCGTTCAGCCGGTACCCGAACGTCGAGCAGCAGCCGTCGTCGTTCGGCAACAGGTTCTTCGGCAAACTCCGAGAGATAACATCTGGCAATCAGTCGCCGCCACTGCAGGACCTGCAGCCCGTGGCTTTCCGGCGCCGCAACAGCGTCGGTGAATCCGTAACAGCCAACTTCTATCAATACTTTAGCCATCAACACCACCAACACGGTCAGTACCAGCAACAACAGCAACAGCTCTACCAGCAGCAGCTCCATCAGCAGCAGCTCCTCCAGCAGCAGAGGCAACAGGCCAAAAACGGCGGACATCTCAAGTCGGTGATCAAGAAGAACAACAAGAGCCAACTCTATCAACATACCTACGACGAACCCAAAAAGGTCACGTTCAGCGCCTACGCCACCGTTCAAGTTGTCGATTAACTAGGCGCTCCCCTCCCCCTCCCATACATTCATTGTACCATATACAAAGTTTACTTGTGTTATCGAACGTCAGTCGTCGTCGTGTTACCAATAGATTTAACCGGTCACGCTGACCGCCTGTCGGGCAATAGGGCGTAGTATATTACCGAAAAATTGCTCAAATACACCTATAATAACATGTTTTTGTTCTGCACCTATTGTAGATCAGATCAGATGTACAACAACATTGGCTGTAATAGGGTGATTCGAGTTTAAAAAAAAGGTAAACGATAAATTCCTATTAAAAGTTCTTATAATATGGGTTGAAACTAAGTATACTCGTTTAATCGGTAGTTTATTTCACCTTTTCTTTTTTAATAATACAAAATATAATCGCAGCACCGCAACATACATTTTTTGTTCTAAATATCGTATTTCCGCCCAAAATTCAATCATCAAATCGAAATCTAATAAATCGTTATGGTTGCACGTCACATTGGTCATTGTATTAAGAGGTCAAGTTCGTGTCTTCGTCGTTGAAGGCATTTGTAAACTGGGCCCCCGACACGACACCGTATTCATCGTCAATTTACTCTACTTCCTTTTACGTGGGAATTCCTTGAACGTTTCGTCGTTTTATCTTCGGCTGGAAGATACAGTAAACGGACGGAAACGACATTAAAATACGGCGCATGCTCGTTGTAAAAGTAAGGAATAATCGTATACAAAGTCGGAGTGACCGTATATAAACCTATATTTATATAATACGAGTATTAAAGTATACCTACACTATTGAATATATATTACGTCATTGTTGTTCTAGTTTTGAGAATGTGATCGATCAATTATTGTTCTGTTATATATATATATTTTTTTTTTTATCGACAAGCCATTCACGAATATTACGCCCTCTTACCCGTTACGCGTTCGCGTTATATTCTAGTAAAGCTATTCACTAGGTATTCAGATTGTTGCTCATTAAACGGAATATTAATATATTTTATTTATGAACATATTTTTTTTTTATTATTATTATTATATATATTACCTTTATTATAATATATTATGTCGTCACTGGCGCATATAATTTTATTGAATTGTACGTTAAGTTAACTTATGTATACCTACGCAACATTTTTAATTGTAGACGCAATGAGTATAACTTAATTTCCTTATTATATCTATCGATTAAGTTTTTTTTTCTGTATAACATAATATATATATAGAAGATACCACACCGCTGCAGCTATATTTTATAGGTATTCGCATGTGTTTTTTGGGACCAAAATTGTTTGTATTTTTATTTATAAAATTTAATGTGCATGTATGGTTATGCCGTGTAAATACAAAATAATATATACATAAACATTATACCAGTCATTACAAGTTGTATTTTTTTATTACTTTTTCGGTGGTGCGGGTACAACCGACAACAAGACACCGACGTTTAAGACTTATTTTCCCCTTCTCTTCGATTTTTTTCCCCATCATAAGAAGTCATGTGAACCACGTACGGCGATAAACAATGTCGATCTGTCAACAACCGGATTATTATATCAACCGACTTGTATCTATGTGCTATACACTGGTTCACATACGATATATACCTACCTATTCTTAAACCTGCAAGATCGTAAAAAAAATGAATGCAGATTTCGTAACGAGATATACGTGTCCTGAAAATTTGCCATAGGTAACGTTTGCTTGATAAATATTCATCCGGGAAGTCGTGTAATGTAAAAACGAAGACAGATTTTCACTTTCTGCTTCTGCAATAATAGTCACACCGTGTTACATTATTGGTTTTAAAGTGTAAGGTAAGTATATAGGTACCTACAACAATAATATTGAACTATCGTTGAGCCTTTTTAAATTATTCTGATCGAGCAAATAAATATGACAATAACATCACACTATCGTCAGGATTTGACTTGTGTTTTATTATTATGCAGTGCACGAGTAAACGATAAACTGATATTATGACTCATAAAGAGCTTGAAAATTTAACAGACTTAAAAAAAAACCCAAACAATTAACGAACAAAAATAATATAATGAAATATTACATTTTTAATTTTATAACAAACACGTTTATCCGGTTTGGTTTTTATAGTGTTTATAATTTAGTGGTTTATGACAAAATGCAATCTAGTTTCAAAACTAAGTAGTTGGAGCTCAATGTGTATGATATAATCAACTGTTTAATCGTCATTTACTCGGTAAAAATAAAAAAATCTAGTAGGTACCTATTTTTTGTCAGAAAATTCAATCATCACATAACATAATCTTAACCTACGTTAAAATATATTGTCCTTAATGTACTTGTACTTTGAAGTTTCAGATTTTTAACGGATTAAATAGATTAATAATAAAGTTCTATAAATCTATACCTAGCCGATAAAGAGGACCTATACGAAAAAAGATAGTACCTAAGTAGAGAACAATCTTTTGAACAAAATACTAGGTACATTACAAACGTCACACTACATATTTTATAATAATTATCACACGTGTTGATTCCGTCTGTAAACGTAATATAATAGTGTTATATATATACCTATTACAAATATATTACATAGGTACAATACAAATTATATAATATATATAATGTGTTCATCATTAATCATTCAAAATGTGTTCGTCGCAGACCGCTACTTCCTTTTAAGTTCTTTCCGGCGGTGCGCAGTGATGGCTCAAAATACGTTTGGTGAGTATAATAATAATAATAATAATAATATATACGTATAGTACCTAGGCATAATATACGAGTATAGTGACGTAGGGTGTGACGCTTGTCGCACACGAGAATCATTTTCTAATGTGGCGAACGGACAATATTTTAATTAAAAACAAAAACGATAATACGCTCGTTGAAAGTATAGGTACCTAACGTATACATATATAATGCTCGATACAGCACGAAAATATAACTAATGAGAGACTTTAACGCCGCCGCCGCCGCCGCCGTCACTGCAACCGTCGTTCGGCTTAGGTGTACCTATACGCTTATTAGTTATTACTCATTAGATTTATCGCGGTTTTCGGGCTCGGATTAACGTCGTATTATTATATTACGTAAATATAAATTATTATTATTATTATTATTATTCGGACGACGATTCGTCACGGTCGTATCCGCGCCGGGCGGGCGTCTGAATATTATTCCTATATATATATATATATACCGATGGCTGCGAGTGCATACCATAAAACAATGAAAGTCGTAATTTCACCGGGAGAAAGGTGATGTACGGAAATCCACGAAGAGTTTGCAGCTATATAACGATCCGGCATCTTCAAAACGCCGATAAATTATGATAATAAAAAAAAAATACGAAATAATAGTAAAAAATATAGTTCAAACGGATCGAGAGGAGAGAAAATTATTTCAATGAGGCAACGAGTAACGACAATATTCGCTTTTTATAGGTTATAGATATATTATATATTATACAGGATGATTCACCTGCAAGCATGCTCACCCCAATTTTTAATTTATTAATGAATTTATTCAAATTCTAATTTTTGGAATTTTCTACTACATTTTCTATCACACATGTTATCAAATTCTTGAGATTTATTGTACTACGTAAGGATGAGTGTCCAGTGGAGATACAAACCTCTTTTCAAATAAAAACCCACATATTCTACTGTAAATTATTTAATGGATAATTTTTCTTCGGAATTTGGTGAATCACCCTGTATATTATCAATCATTCGTACGCTTTGACTATAATATATAGATATATGTATATATGAATCATCCATATACCTATATATGAATGAATTGTTTATCGATTTTACAATCAACAATATAACTACCAATCACTAATCAGAGTGCTTATATAATATGTCTGCAACTATAGACAGCGTAAAAAATGTATGCTGAAGTTTTAAACAACAAAATGGAATATCGTGTGAGATACAACTGCAGCAAAGACATTCAAAAAAAATCTTCCAAGTAGCAAAAAAAAAATCTCAAGGTAAGTAACAAGTGTCCGCATAGAGGGTGAAAAAAATAAAATAATTCATAAATTGTTTTTTTTTTGCAATCTGTCTTTTGATTCGATTATACTCTGTGAATATATTACCTACCTATTTTCTTAAGTAACATTTTTGTTGTGATTTTATTTCCTGGTTTTCCGTAATAACCTGCTGCTGCTGCAGTGTGTATCGAAAAAAATTGCTTTTTTTATTGATCTAAAAGCAAAAAACCCGGAATCTATGACCATTATAGTTAATAGTTAAGGTATTTACCGTAATTTACAAATACCTATAATATAGCCGTATAGGTATACTTGTATGAATAAAGACTACATTAAAAGTAAACAGTCGGGTTAAACTTAATAGCAAACTAACTAAAACTAAACTATAAGAGCTTAGAGGTGTCTTACATCTTTTTTATATTGAGTTGTACGGGTTTTTTGTTTTCAAGAGGGCGATCATCTTACAGGTGTTATCCTCGGTTTCTACACCCAGCGCAGTGTCAAAAATCGCATCTATTCCGATCCTCTGTTTGTATTTGAGGCATTCGGTTATAATAATATGTTGCACAGTCAGTCTAACACAGCACAAGGGACTTCACAGAAGGGGGTTTCTTCCTTTGTCAGTAGAAACCCGTGATGTGTAAGTCGCGTATGTCCAATGTTCATTCGGTTTAGTACATCGATTATTGTTCTTCCTATTAATAGAGTTGTTTATCCACCGATTGGTAGTTCTTATAACGGTGTTTAGTTTGGTGGTTTGTTGCTTTCATATACTGATAAGTTATCGGTGATAACTATTTATTGTCGGTCATCTTTTTTATATGAAATTTTAAGTCGTTACAGGTTAAGGTTATGTTTGGTTAGGTTAGGTTAGGGTAGTGTGGGCTCTGGTATTAGCGTTATTATAGTTTATTATTATAGCGATGCCACATATATAGATTTTTGAAACCATTCAAACCGTTCAGTGTATATATAGATATAGAGTAAAAAATCGTTTAAGTTTAAATAACAGTATCGTTGTAATGATAATAATAGAACAAAATTTAAGTCATTGAAAAACATAACTGCAGTTAAACAAAATATATTTTTATTAATTTATAACCATTTTTATATTTATGTGCATTTGCGGTCAAAACGCAATAATTATTAAAGTATAGGTACACTGGCTTTTTACGCGGTGGTAGTGTGGTCGTATGCTGCTCTACGAAAATATGATTGCTCGCAACCCTATCGTTTTGCTGGATAATACATATTTTCGATAATAAAAAGTTAATTATTACGACGTTCTGTCGTATGGGAATTCGCATCGCAGACGTGGTAAATAATGCATAATATATAATATGTTACCGCTTAAAGTACGTCATAATATTATATTATTATTATTATATAGCACCCGTGTGTTCTGATGATGATGATGACGATTAAAATGTTGTGTATACAGTGAGAATAAATTAGAATGTAGATCGTTTGAAGGATGATAATATTTGGAGAGAGCAGTGCGTATAATAATGTATAAATATCTGCGTAAGAGCAGCGCTGCAGGATTCGTCTGCGAGTTTTTTTTTCTTTCGATTCTTGAAAGTGTAAAATGATTTTTCTTCTTTTACCCACACACGAACTATATACTCGTGTAGTCCAGATCGAACGTGTTTATGTGTACGCCTATACAACTCGAGCTGTCAATCAAACGCTTGAAACACACTCAGTATGCGAATGTTTGATATTATTATTCAACAACAATATAATAATATTCTCAGAATAAATAATTCGAACGATTGGAATTATAATCCTTTTGAATGGATCCATATTTTAGTCGATATTTTTCGTACGCCAATTTTTTCTAGGCCTGCCTGCACTATATTATATTAATATGTTGTTATTCCGCAACGATGATGATTGTAAATTGTATTGTACTTAAAAGACCTAACGTGTATAATACGTAGGACCTACAAAATATGATAAAGGTAATATTTATAAGTAGACAATATTATAGACATAGTTATATTATATAGTACGACCTATTGATAAATATTTAAAAAATAAAATATTTTATACATGAACCAGTCTTATTGCAGTTTTATTAAAATATTTCAAACTAATATTTGAGTAGTCATTTGCAGATTATTCAATCAGCTCGGGATGGCTCAGAAATTAATTTAATAAGTTTTTTTTCTTGGAAACTAAATTTGAACTATGGGGGGAAATGTTCAAGTGTATTATAGGAGTATACATTTGCGGAAAACATATTTTTTGTCTATTTTTAGACTTTCCTAATAGGTACTATATTAGTGCAGCGAATCGTCTGCGATTTATGTACATTATACTTCTGTGAGGCGTGGATCCGTAAATGTGACGTAAACGTGTCACGAGCTTACACATTTCATTCTTTCAAAATTCAATTTTGCTGCATCCCGCATTAACATGACATATATTGTATACCTATACAATTCATCGTAGTAACAGTGTCTTATAACTTTATAAAAAACATAAGTTTACTACTACAATATCATAATACATGTTATGGTTGAGTGAAACAAAAAATTGTAGATAGGAATTTTACTTTCAATAAGCGATAAAATATTATAGAAAGGGGTCAACTCTACGCGTAGTTTCTAATTAGGGATTCTTGGTTTTCTGTGTTTTCAATATCACTCGAATCAACTCCACCTCCGAGTCCGTCAAGTCTGGTCGATCAGTTCGTATTCGCATGCATATAATCCGGGGTCCGTTATATGCTTCACGATTTGCGAATTAAATTCGAATGAAACCGAAATTCGTATATTCTGTTATTATTTCCAAACGTGTTTCCGCCTTGGCGTGTGCGGCAACATAATAATGTTATAATATTTTCATAATAGGCTCACTATATTGCTGCAGTTATATTACTTGTGTGAGGCACGGATCCGTATTAGGGAGAAGAAGGGGGTTGTAATTATTATCGTAGCCGAAAACGTTTGGCGAAAATATTACTGTACAAGCGACTAAATAATATGTCACGAGTTTATACATTTCATTATTTCAAAACACTTTTGATGCATCCCGAGGCACTCATCGTAATAACAGTGTCTCGGTCTTACTGTATATAAAAAAAACCACAGAAATTTACTATCACAATGCGTTACATGTCATGGTTAAGTGAAAAAAAAATTGTAGATAGGAATTTTATTTTCAATCGACCTTTCAATACTAGACAAAGCGGTTAAACTCTACGTAATAATTTCTACTTAGGGATTCTTGTTTTTCGGTGTTTACAAAATCACTCGGATCAACTACCCCTCTTCCGACTGACAAATTCTTTGCAAATTCAAGACACGGTTACGCGGTCGCCCGAACGACTAAGCTACGAAAGGACTGCGATAGTCATCGCGGTATAACATAATATAAAAATTAATATAATATTTTATTAGGATACCAAAATAACTGTTCCGTAAACGGTTTTGTGGTCTGACGAAAGAAATATTTTTCCGACCAATACTCACATACACGTATACGTTTACGCAGTCCACGAATAATAATTTATAACTGATAACTTTGACAACAATATATTATAAATTATATCATTATATTATTATAAAATGTATATTATAATATATAAAGGTAGTCAATTCTATTCGTGTTTCACTTATGGGTAACATAAACGTTCCCTTAGTGTGTGTGTATGTTTATGGGGGGGAGGTGTATATTGGTGACAACACTCTATGAAAAACTATAGTTCTTCCCTCCCACCCGCGTGAATATCAACTGTGTTTATCTAGTTGTGATAATATTATTGATAATGATTTATAATTGTATGTTATAAAATATTATACTATATTCCATCGTATAGCTTCGCGAGTTATAGGTGTAGGTACTATACAATATGTGTTAGTAACACATTAATAGTTACTGCAGTAGTGCTACACCGATTTTCTAGTGGCATTGTCTTGTATTTTTTTTTTTTTTTTACTATTAACTGTGGGTGTCGCAATAAGAACGATAATAACAATAATATTATTCGTATAAATATACGGGAACCAAATTAAAACGAACCAATTAGGCATAAAACAATAGAACAACTTCGGCCTCGTAACAATAATAATATATTCCACATATATACCACGACGTGCTTATATATTATTATATTATGTCTATATTGTTTAAAACATTATAACATAAAAAAAAAAGTTTTAATGGTTGTGTATATCTAGTGGTATACTTTATCCATCATCGAAAGCCTATATATAATCGAATTCGTTAAACTATTAAAATACAGCCGAACATGCAGTTTAACTGAACATTTTTCAACTCGTAATCGCCGATACCTCGAACTTTTTCTCCGGTCACTAGAATTTCCTATTCAAAGGATCCTATATTTGTTTAACTTGAATTCTTGGATAGCTTGAATAACTTTTTGGCCGGTCCTTTAAACTTCGAGTTAACCAAGTACGACTGTATCAAAATAACAAATTGAGCTCTTGGCGTGTATCATTATTTACAGAGTTTCACATATTTTTGTCTATATAATCTACACACCATCGCGATGGTGTGTATTTATTGCTCTGCGATGCATCGCAGAGCAATAAATAAATTATAATAATCCAATAATCCGATGATTAATTATTTTATTATTATTATTACTATTATCATTTTTTTTTATCGATCTTATAGTTACATCTGTTACCAGGCCATTAAACAGCTTACATATAACTATTGTTTTTTTTTTTTCATAAGTATGTACCCATAATGTTTATTTTAACTTACACAGAAATTATTTACAGATGCTGTATAAAACACTGTAAAAAAAGTCCTATAACATTTTTATTTTGACAAAATAGGTAAATAAGAGATAAATACCTACAACATTATTTTTTATAAATAGCAGTTGGGTTGCTTTATCAACATTAGCATAAAAATCTGTGTGTAAAGCGCGTTCCGTTGAAACGTACCTATCGGCGGACGTGGTTTTCGAACGTAAAATTATTTGTTTAATGAGTACAATATTATGGCCCAAAAGAAAAATCCCATTTGAGAAATACGAACATTTTTCATTATATACACACAAAATCTATAAAATAATAGAATATGAAAAATCTGGTGGCATTATGATAACGCATTCGTTATCAGGACTTTTCTTTTATATTTATACCACGGTATACCGATCGTGTGCACACCTCATGGCGTATAATATGCCTGCAGCGAATGATGTATACCTATATTATGGAGATAATAGTATAACAATAATATTATGTATATCTGTTTCCGCTCACGCCGAGGTAGAAACACGTTTAGAAAGAATGAAAAAATATATACGAATTTCGGTTTCATTCGAAATTAATTCGCAAATCGTGAAGTGTATAACGGACTCCAGAATATATAATATAATATATTATGAGTGTAAACAAACGATCCGGCCGACCGGACGTAGTGACGGATTCGGAGGTGGAGTTGATTCGAGTGATATTGAAAACACCGAAATCGCCAAGAATCCCTAAGCAGAAACTATGTAGACGTTTGATCCCTTTCTATAATATTGTATCGCTTTGTAAAATTCCTATCTACAATTTTTTCTTCCACTCAACCGTGAAATGTATCATAGTAGTTGTGGTAGCAAATTTATGTTTTTTTTTTTTTATATATATAAAGTAAGAGACTGCGACACTGTATACTATGAGGAGTATATTACCTTTATGTTAAAAGGGGGTGCATCAAAATTGAATTTTTAAAAATAGTGTAAAAAAGCGTGTAAGCTCGTGACACGTTTACGTCACATTTGCGGATCGGCGCCTCACAGAAGTATAATGTATATAAATCGCAGACGATTCGCTGCAGCGAGTGACGTACACATATATTATGGAGATAATATTATAACAATAATGTTATGTATATCTGTTTCCGCGCACGCCGAGGCGGAAACACGTTTAGAAATAATGAATAAAAAAATATACGAATTTCGGTTTCATTCGAAATTAATTCACAAATCGTGAAGTATATAACGGATTCCAGAATATATAATATATATGAGTGTAAACAAACGATCCGGCGGACCGCGGACGAGGCGTCGTCTTCGTCGTGTCGCGAGTGCAATGATATATTATGTATATTATTATGTTATAACAATAAAATAATATAATACATTGTAATAATGCGAAAAGCACACAACGCGCGTACATGATAGTTGGCCGTCACGAAATGCATGCGCCACATAAGCGCATTAAAATCGTTTTATGATTGTTTTACACGACTGCGCGCGTGTTGATTTCACGCTCGTTCGAGACGAAAAAAAATTGTGTTTTAATTTTTTTTTCTTCGAGATTCCCTCGAAATCCGATTGTCCGCTATATCGTTATTACAATATAATAATAATATGTACCATTACCGCGATTTACGACGATGACAACGATGATGACGATGATGATGTCAACACGAATCTCGTTCGCAAAGTACAATACAAAGGTAGATGAGCATTGACTATATAGTTACGCAGCCATATTTATAATTTATGTGATCAACATAATAATTTATAATTTAAAATAGGAGATTAACTTATTTTGAAACTGAGTTGAGTTAATATTTTTTCCTGAATTAACTTTTAACTTATCGAGTTAAATTAATGATTTTAAGTTAACATTTAACTTTTCGATCTATAGTGTTCTCTTAACTTAACTTAACTTGAGTTAATAATTTTCATTAACTTGCCACCTTTGATATAATATATGTAGGCGCCTATATGCTGCTAGCTATTGTTATCAGTTCAGGGCTAGGGATTTGTTTGTTTTTATAGTTTGACATGGAATTTGGAAATGCTTTTTTCAACGATTTGAAAAAAAATTGCATAAATGTTTCAGTTTTTTTCTGCTTTTTTACACAATAGCTGATACACATATGTTTATAACATTGTATCGCGTGCGTAATGCATGTTGTACATTATTTGGAAATAACACAGGCTAATATGGCTAAGTCTCGATTTCTCGAACTACATTCGACTTTTGTATTTTTCGAGTTCATACATGTATAATGTATAACTCGACTTCTTGTGGAACTTTGAGCAACAAGAATAAAATTTGAGTTTTTAAGGTTTTTGAGTGGTTGACACTCTCGATTGTATAATACGCACTTATCCCAAAGGATTGTAATTAATATCCTACGACCTCATAATAATAATAATAATACTAATTGATGAGATCTCCCGCATAAAATAATCGAATTTAACGTTTTATTTTTTGTTTGTTTTTTTTTCACACATTTATAATATTATTGCCGTGGTTAGGTACTGTAGTAAGGTTAGGTCAAATGATAAGCATAAATATAAAATAAAGCGCTTCAAGTTTATATAAACGTTGCAAATGTTTAGAAGGTAATAAAAAATATTTTGAAACAACTATGCGTCTTGTGTGTCCCACTAATAGTTTGACTAATAGTCAACGACAACATAATTATTATTATGAATCGTATCAATAAAAAGTAGATATTAATATAAATAAAATATGTTGTTTTGATTCACATTAGTGCAGCACATTGGTGAGAAACAAAACAGGTTTACAACTAAAATGTCAAAATTTGAACTTTATCAATTCCGAATCGCTTTTCAGATAAAAATAATTTAATTTTAATACGTTTCATACCGTTTTCCCTTTCAAAATTATACATTTCAAAATATTCATTTATTCATTTTTTTTTTTTGTGCAATATAATATTATTATAATTTCATTTATGCACTGCAATAGTAGTATTATATTATAAAGGCCAATAGAGCGGTCATCAATAGCTGACAATTATTGGAAAACCGACTTTGGTTATTTATTCGATGCGAAAAGGGGTCATCCGTTCGAATGCAATTTGTTAGAATGTCAAATTTTAGAACGAAAGACAACGTTAAACAAGGTTGGCGGCCTAACAACAAAAGGCAGAAACATCATGATGAGTTACTATCCTAATGATATTTTTCATTCGACAATAATATAGATTCGTACACTCGTACCTATATGACTATTATTGGCAGACGTCGTCATGTCATCGTAGTTTTCTAAATATGCGACTAAAACAATATCGCAATAATTAAATCGTTTGAATAGGTCCAAATTCAATTCGCTAGCGCATACAATCGCCAAAAATATTGTCATAATTTTTTTGTTATCAACAGATTATTATATGATATACACCGCTCTGCAGAATAAAATAAACAATACCGCTTAAAACATTTAAAATTATATTATGTTTTAATTTCGAGGATTCGAAATGTTGACCAATATGGACGTATTCCAATCATTTCCAATACACACTATTATCAAGCATGCTCATACATGACGCATCGTGTAGGTTTTTTTTTACAGTTATTATACATAATAACATAATTATGGATTTTTGTAATTTTTAGAAAATCGAAAATCCGGGTGCACTCTCTTCCCAGCTTTCGTGTCGCAATCGTATTCGTCGAAGACGCAGCAAAGCATAACCGGTGCGACTTTAGATTACTTTTTTTTCTCCGAAAACTCGACTCGTGAACGGTCAAAAGGGAACCTCCCTTGGACGATAAATGCAGCAGTGGCAAACAGAGAGGAGTCCGAGCAGCATACAGGAGCAACCGAGACGGATGACAATGATTTCATTATTATTAATCACAATGACGTATAGTCGTTGCGGAAAAACGATCGGTCTGCGAGACGTGTGCGTGGGTAGACATTTTTCCGGCGTAGGTATTTATATTATTATATATACGTATACAACTGCAGAAATAATAATAATAATATATCGTCGCGGCGGCGGCGCATCGGTTCCATGACTCGTTTGTAGGTCACGCGTCGCTCAAAATTTCTCCTACCCGTTCACCGATACAGTACGCATAATGATATTATTCCAGCCGGTTTTACTTACTTGCCTACCTACCTACCAGTGATAATAGTAATAATAATTGCCCCTCGTCGTCGCCACTTCCACAGGCGCACACGGTTTAGGATCATCTGACAATATATTATATTATATTTTATAAACGATGTACATACAAGGTGGTGATTCGTTAACACACATCAAAAGTATTGACTTTTTTCGACATTTTTTTTCAAGTCGTAACAAAACAACGACATTTTTCTAAAACAAATTATTTATATTTTTCATATTTTTATCCTATTATGATTTTTGCTTTTTGACAACGACGACCTACAGTTTTGATTTTATATTCCATATAGTAGAATATCTATATGAGTTATGAGTATTAAAAGTATAGACGAGCGAAGTAGTGGACCGACTTTTTGATCCGCGTACACTTCACTCCGCTCGTCTATACTTTAAATACTCATAACTCGTTCACTATAGGTACTCGTTTGAAATCTGAGTTGTATGTATCGAATAATCACTTTCTGCTTTGGGATATGAAGTCAAAACCGTATACCGTCATTCAAAAAAGTAAAAACTTAAAAATTATTAAAAAATATAATTTTTTTTTAAAAAAAATTCGTTTTGTAACAACATCAAACAATGTAATTTATTTTTTTAAAAAAAAATCAATACTTTTCTATATAATGAGTATTGTACCTCAAATGAATCACCCAGTATATAAAACTATATATTATAAGTAATACGCGCACTGGAGAGAGAGAGAATAATATATATGAATCCAATGATGATTGTGTATGTCTGTAAATATATATATATAATGAATACGTGTATAAGCGTTCACTATCTCTTTCAAACAAGGTCAGCTTAACCGCTACCACCACCGGCTCCCGGGGCGTCCAAAACGAAATCATCACTTATACGGGAATTACCGTCGTCGTGTTGCTTATACGTTTTAACAGTAGTTGGATAGTAAGTGACTTGTGACTATAAAGCATCATACGAAAAGCGAGCGACTGAGGTGATCAATAATATAATATATATAACTGTATATTAAATTATGTATATAAATATGGTCTAAAAGGTTAGGTTAGTAAAAGAAAATAATCAAAAGACATAGGTATACGCTCAGCCCAATACTTGTCGAGAAACGCACCGACTTCACTTATATATTAATTATATTATAAAACACGAAGAACAACCCTGCTGATGCAACCAATGAGATGAACAGTGTTGAGACTTATCTAGATATTTCATCTAGATAATATTTATTTATCTTTTATCTTATCTAGATGTAAAGGTGGATAGGTATCTAAGGGTTATCTAAGATAAAATAGTTATCTTTTTAGTAATTATCTAGATAATATTATAATTAAACCGAACAATTTTTTTTGAGCGCCCTGTATGCATTCAAGTTCGTATTATGGTCTATGAAGTCCATTTTATAAATGTCAAATCTAATAAAAACAGGATCAACAAAATAATCTACAAACGTCATAATACAAAACTATCAAGCTTATAAGAGCGATGAACCTCCCTGGTACAACAAAATACATAATCTTAGATTGCCCGCTATCCTCCTTTGCTAGAAGCATTATCAACTGCACCCTTCAACTGTGGAATAAGAAGCATTCTGAGAACATAACGCTCACTTAATCCACGGCTTTTTCAAAACTACCGTGATCAATACCCACATTTAAAATAAGAGAAGTGTGTAGCTATGTAAATAACTAAAAAAAAATTAAATAGTATAACTATAAAAATATGTAACATTATAATCTATAATTTAAGCAACTAATCATAATAATAAGTAAATAATATTAATATAAAATATATAATCGTAAGGCTAATGACCTCGTTGTATGAAAAGCCTTTAATCCCAAAATAAATAAATAAATAAATAAAAAATAAATATGGCATGTTATAGCAGTGCTGATCCACTTCAACGACCACCGCGCAAGACGGTCGGAATCCAAAAGAAATTTCATCGAAACCACTCTTTGTGTGGAGGATAACTTATTTATGAATGAAGAGAAGGTGCGGCTTTTCGCTTCGAGGGTGTGAGAGGGGCAGAGGCATTATATTACATTAATAGTTATTCTACCGACGACGACGACATTTGACCCGAAGTATCGGTACATAGGTACGCTGTGTGTATACTGTATAATATAATAATACGACGATATAATATATTATTATGTGCCTTGGGGCTTTGTGAGTGCGATGACGACGATACGATTGAGAAATAATTTTTCCGGTAACACGACGCGTTGTTTTTGTAATACGATTATCATCCGAAATGTAAACGTCAAACATGGGCAGATCAAAAAAAGCATAGCGCATGATGTTTTTGGAGCGTGGTTTTCGTTACCTGTGTATTTATATGTTTTCTTCTTTTTTTTTTTGAGTTTTTTGAAGCTATGCGACCGAGTCAAGTTTTATTGTAGGTTGTCTAATGTATATTATTCTTTTATAATATTGTACATTTTTAAGGAGAATATCGATTGAGCTCATCGAACAAAAACATGTCAATGACCAGGTATAAAAAAAACTCGTCGTCGATTTTATAAGAAAAAATTAGATTTAGATGGAGAGAATTATTATTCACTGAGGATTAACTACAAAAATATTTTAATAAAACACACTTATTTTGTTTCGTCCGCGTATCAAAAAAATAACAACATATTCTGATCTACACCCTAACTATATTTCAATGACGATTCAACCTATATTATAAATACGTATTCATTAATATTTACTTAAGTATCTATTTTATAATAAAAAAATAATAAACTAATTTCAAATTTAAAACTCACTTCAATTTAAACTTTTTCTAGAGCAAATTTAAAGTAGCAATTATTCATCGTTTGTTCATAATTTAAAAGTCGTATGAACATAATATGATCTTTACAATATTGCAAAATGCGAATACGAACGCATATATTATTATAGTTCAGTACCTATACTAAAGTATACTAATTAACAATAAAACAACTCAACAATAAAATATATTGTTTAAACCTATTTAGACAATCATCGCTTAATGTGCAAAGCGATATGCTAACAATAATCTGTTAAGATCTATACACTTATTCACTGCCTATGCACACCGAACATTTAGGACGCAAAATCAACCCAAACCTCGTTGACAATAATAAACCTTAATTACTATACAAAGTTGAATAAACTCGAGTTTGAATAAATTATAACTATACTCTTAAGATTCTTGGGAATCTGTAGCAAACCTACACACGCACAGTCACACGTCACTATAATATAATACTGCTATCAAGAAAGTTTCCATTCCCTAGGCAACGAAAGTCCCAAAAAGCGAAAGATAAATATACACCAGGCAGAACCGAAAGTCAGTTTTTAATTTTGAAAACATATTCGAATTCCTATTGTTCTATTTACTAGGTTTTGTAGGAAATGGATTTTCGATTTGTTATAGTACCAAATTAATTTTCTTTTTTTTCAAAATGCACTTTTACTGAAGTGTTATGAAAAAAAAAAATAAATTTCCTAAAAAACACTGACAATATAGAAGCGAACAAATTGAAATATTTTTTCCAAATTAAAATTCGACTTCTGGAAGTTAATGCACTAAAAAACGACACACTTTCGTAACAGCCTATAACTAGTAAAATATTTATTATATACAATTCATGATGGTTTCGTAAATCTAAATCAAATAAACAACTCAAATAGTGGTAGTTTTCTATGGGTAGCAGGGGGTGGGGAAATTATCAAAGACTGGATAATCCAAAAACACCGACAAAAACAGAAAACAAATAAAGTATTGTTGTATTATTGTGTTACTATCAAAATATACGTATATAAATGTCTATTTTGTCGGATTTTATTGTGATTTTTATTCGGATGGATCTCCTAGGAAATAAGTGTATAACATAAAAATAATAACATAGCGGTAACAGGTACACAATCAAGAGAACAACACTATTACGCATATTCTCCACGTGTTAACTGTTAGGTTAGGGACTCGTTGAAACATGTGTCTGTCGAGTAAAGCGTATCCGTTCAAAACGGAAACAAATGAAATGAATTCACGTTTTTTATTTCACGCAACAAGACGTGGCTGATTTAAAGAAGCAAACAATAACACGATATCGTAGTGGGTATAAGTAACGATATAATATTGCGCAGCTATATATTTTATATTATTTAAATATTATATTAACTAGCACGTGCATTTTATAATAATTGTAAAATTCAATCACAGAAAAATATAATATCATATAGTCGTGTGCGTATATTTCTCATTAAAAGGCGATATTCAATTTGACGGTACCTACATAATAATAATATAATATGTGTCTCAAGGAAACAACTATACTATTAGTTTCGATCCACGCGCGTTGCTGCCGTGTCGGTGTCAAAATATTATATCTTTTTCAAGGTAAACAGTAAAATGATATACACCGTTCGAAATCAGATAAATTACAATACGTTTCGAGTATAATTTACTTTGCGGTGACCGTTCCATATAGGTGCCTACCACGGTAACAGCCGACAGCAGTTATGCGTATTATAAATATTATAGTGTACAGCTTCTATATAATAATATATATATGTAAGTACGAAAATTATACGGTCCGTTTAAATATAATCGAGCAAAACACACTCGACAAAACAAAATACAGTTTATACCTATATTATTTAGGTACCTATTTATAGGTATGTCTACTTAATAACGCGTATTATCGACTAGGTACCTATATATATATATGATATATTATAGGTATATTACTGCGTATTGGGTACACCCCACGTATATCAGTCGGTATATGAGTCATCATACGAAATGTCATTAAAAAACACAAAGTTGAGAAATACACGAAATAGCTAAAGTATACGATATATATATATATTATATTCTACACTTATATTATACCGCATGTGCGCAATGTGTTCATTTTAATGATACAATGCATTTCATATAATATCTGAATGCTCAATCCCCGACCAAATAGTTAACTTACTAAGATAATATTATGTACGAGGGCAAAGGCTTAATAATACGTCATCTTCTTCGTGTTCGTCCAAAATATCGAATGACCATACCGCATGCAACCGATTTCAATGTTATTTCATTACAAAATAAGTGCAGTGTTAATCGTATTGAGGAAACTATACGCCATGGACTTGGTTAAAATTTAAAACTGTTTACTAAAAATATTTAAACAAATGTTGGGAATTAGTTGGATATCGCATCTGTTAAATAAAAATGAATTGTATACAATAATAAATCAGAATACCCGATTAAAGACTATGTTTTTCATGAACGGAGACCATATAAAATATTTAAAAAAAAGATAAAATATTATATTATCGGTCGATTCCTTGTCATATGTCATGTCTCAGAATTTGTAATGTCAAAAAGTTGTTAAACGTACGCACTTCGTATAATAATATAATCACATCATTATTAAGTCACGACTTGTATAAATCGCAAGTGTTATAAAAACCCTATAAATTATATCACTAAAATGTATAGTAATTAAATAATATAATAATTAATATTATATTATGCATAACTTTACGATCGTTGTCAAAATAGGCGTAATCCGTTTGGGAAAAACTAAAAATAGTTTTTAGAAAAAACATTAATCTCCTCGATTTACAATAAATACCTACGTTTTATATTCAATTTTACTAAAAAAAATACACTGGTTGAAAAAGAAAAAAACAATATTTTTAGAAAATATTGAATATGCATAATACGAGTATAAAAATCAAGAATTATAGTATACACTTTTTCTCGAAAATTGACAAAATATACAAAATGGGTATTTTAAATTTTCGACATTTAAACTCACAATTTTATATATAGCTCCGATTTCCGAAAAATTATTTCGAAAATATAAATCGTGTGCATACAGAACAATATTATGCAGCTCTCTTACAAATTCCGAGCTCTAAATATAACTTTTATATACTTATAAGTTATAAATATGGCCAGGATATTGATGACCTAAAAGTATTTAAAAATTCACATTTTAAAATTCAATTTCTTATACTTAAAAAATATATAGTTAATAAAGCTTTTATTGAGGTGTTCATATCTTCACTCTACACTCTAAACAATATTATTAGCTATAGCTACTATCAAATTATAATGCCGTCCAACAGAAGTTAATTTTTAAAATAAATTAAAACTGGAATATGAAATACAGCTATGTACGTATGTACCTATTATAGTAGTATCTACCTGTCTAGTGCCTACTGCGATCTACATGTGTTCACTGTTCAATCTTTATTTTCCAAATAATTAATACAAAAATGGAATATTTATACAAAACATTGAAGACATTAAGTTTAAGATATATTGGCAATGATAGTAATTTATCATGTTATATTTTTTTGAATATTTAGTTTTATCAAAATAATATGTTACAACAAAGTGTAACTTTAAACAAGAAAAAATACAAATATATAATATGTACAAAGTAGAAAAATGATAATGAATAAAATACACGGAAAATACTAAAAAATGACAGTCAAGTGAAAAATTCCCTATACAAATGCAATAGATGCAAAATAAAAGTTGTACCTACCATAGTCATAGTTTCTATACCATGGATTTCATTAGATTATTCTATATTCCATGAATTAAATTTCTGTTAAGACAATCGTCGCATTAGAGCAAAAGAAAAAAAAAATGCAAATGTATCAAGTTCCAGGACTTACTTATACCTACATAATATAATATAATTATATGACGACCACAATTAAACATCATTATAATATAACAGCTATAGTTATTAAACACGCGCGAAAGCACAAAACTGTAACAATGTCGTTTTTATAATATGGTAACATATAAATAAAATATTCTATTTTATTAGCTCGAACGGTGTTACAAAACTCGCCCAAACGGTATACCCATTTTTAGGTAAAAAAGAAAGAAAAGGGTTAGGATTCGCCCAAACGACCAGTGCGGCGCCTTTAATAACACTATATTCGGATAGGTAATGACAGCAGTGACACTTGCTCACTATAATATTGTTTTATTATCTCAGCGTTCTCAAAACCGAACATGTCAGCCGTTTCCTAATTAGGACCTTAGTCTACACAAAATAGTCATACTACATAATATAGTCGTCATACTACATAATAATAATAGAGTAGTTACAAAATAACATTTTTCATATTTTTTACTTTTTTGAATATCAATACGTACAGTTTTAATTTCATTTTAAAGCAGAATATTTTTCGATTATTTCAATGCAAATACAAATCAAATTTCGGACGAGTAGTTTATGAGTTACAATTTATAGTATTTAAAGTATAGACGAGCAAAGGGGAGCGTACAGGTTACCCCGCAGAATTTTTGTCCGCCCATCTATACTTTAATCACTCATAAACAATTCGTCTACAATTCAAATTTCATATGTATCGATAAATATTAAGACAAATATTCTGAACATGAAATTAAAACTGCTGTATGCAGTCTTTCAAAAAATTAAAAAACTATAAGGATACAAAATATGAAAAATATTACTTTGATAAAACAAAACGTCGTTTTGTAACGAGTGGAACCTATAAATTAAAAAAATATGTTGAAAAGTCTCAACTCTTCGATATAATGAGTTTTTTTTACGTTGAATGGATTACACTGTAAAATAATATTATAATATAGAGCACAAGTATTTAATAGTCTCTAATAACCATAGTGATGCACTTCTGCAGCAATGCAGTTGCACTGATCCACCGAGGTGAGCATTTTTATCATAATAATATTACCTATATTATTATTATTTTATAACTCAAATAGACGTTCGCCTATGTAACTTTACCGAGCGTGTATGAAATCGCTTTCCAGTGCATAATATGATTTCCTACCGTTTTGGTATATTCGTGTAAGAACGAGCTGCACAATGTCACGCAACTATAATATTATAGTACACACAAGACGCGCACGTCGTGTGATAATAATTTCAATACATACATAATAATATTATATTATTATTATTATTATTATTATTATTATTAAACGAGAGATAGCTTCGGGTCGGCGGAAACGAAATATTTCCTGGATCACGTCAACGATGAGACGCGTATGTATAAAAGCTACTTCGCAGAAACGCCAAATGCCATACCACTTATCCGTGTTAAATATATAGCTACCATCAATGTAATTAATGCTAATTTATTATGTTCATATTATATATATCTAATACTGTTATGTATCACATAATGATATAATATATGTAATACCGTTCGAGACGTAATGTGTAGTGCCGATACTCGATAACATTATTCTTTAATATATTATAACCGCTGCTGGTAGCGCCGTCCCTGGATCATCTTTTTTTTTCGGATCTCCGAGATAAACGGGTTTCGGGTAAGACCGGTACAGCTATGTTTTACTTATTGGAGTTACAAAAACTACAGAATACGATGTAATATTTAATATAATATCATTATTTTTTGTTTTATTTTATTTTTTAATAAAATACAGGCCCGGGTCCCAAAACAATGTGAAATATATTTAGATATATTTACAATGGTTTAATGATAAATCGAATATGAATATAATAATAATTAGTAAAGGAAAATGATGTCAATAAAGACCAAGTTGACCCAGTTGACGAATTTGTTTGAGGATATTTAAAGACGGCCGATTCGTCCTCGTTAGCAATACAATAATTAGGGGAGTTTATTGTAAATAATTAGAAGAAAAAAAACGGAATAAATAATGGAGGAGTGTATATATATCTATAGTGAGACACTCGATGGAACTTTAAAATTGATTCGTTAAAGGAGGGCTGCAGGACAGTCAATTAGGTAAGATAAAAGCTTTGTAATAAATAAAATATTAGCACAGCTGTATCTACGGCCAGCTGCAAGGCTGGATAAATTTTAAACTTTACGGACAGGGGCTCATCGTGATTTGGAGGAAAATGCAATTTTAGAAATTAAGCAGCGCCGGCCGCCGAGCAATAGGCACCTATGTTTTATTTTTTTTTGATGTGGCGAGTTGTTTGTACGATTCAATTGGAACAACACGCGTTGACAGTGAGTTGAACATTTCAAAACATTTACTCGAAAAACGAAAATGCCAAGAGACTTTAACGCCCAACGATTGATTTTATGAGGAAACCAATTGATTAATCTTTAATGTAAAAAATATAGTGAATAGCCAAGCACTATTTTGCTGCTGTATAATACATTGCACTTTTTAATTGCTATTTAATTGCAAACACACGAATAAAAAAACCTTTCAAGATATCGCTTTTAACACATTATAGTTATAAATTATTATATATAATATTATACACGTGTGCTGCCACAGAATGTAATGAATATTGCACATAATTTATGACCCAATGCACGCAGTATATGACTGTAACTTTCATATTAATATTAATTAATAATAATTAATATTACACAGCTGATATACGTACCTACCGCGTTTATTGAGGAGTACAATTTGTTATTTCGATATTGAGATATAATAGAACTATTCAACTATATTATACTTGAGCGTATGCGTTCGTTTTATACAAGACTCATTACACAACAGTCTGCTAAAAATAAAAAAATAATTAAATGTTCTCAAAACACTATATTATGGAAGAGGTGAACGGAATGGGACGAGTGAAAATAACGATATAACAACAAAGGTTAACCTGCTCGGCGGTACGATGAACACTAAAAAAAGAAAAAACCGAAAAAGAAGGTAAAATATCTCTTTTTTTTCTCGATAACGCGTCGTCGTATATTAGGTAATATTTAATTTGACCGCCGCACAACAGCGAATAAACGCGATTCGATCACGCTAGTTGTTCGTTTTTCGTTCTCACCGGCTTCTAATATTATCGTCTCTGCAGCAATACGGCACGGCAATAATAATAATATATATTATAAAGTTTCGTTGAGCAACGGCAGAGAGACACATTTTTTTTTTATGCGAAATGCGCATATCGTCAAAGTGCCGTATAATAGAGTATAATATTATAGTATACATATACACCTATTATAAGTATATATTATATATATGGAATCCACATCGAACGGATTACGTGTGTTAGGCGAGCACGTAACGACTTCGATATAATATTATATGGACAGACGAAAAAAAAAACAATTATTAAAAGAACTGTTCAGTCGTCGCCGTCCGACGACGTATGTTTTAGGCGTAATCTCGCGGAGACGATTTCTAGACGGTGAAAATCGTGATAATCGCCTGTCATTACCGCCTAGTGAGTCCCGCACACATGATACATATGTACGCACGTTATACTGCAATTATTATTTAGTTTTACGATATCAGAGTGTGTTATTATTTATAATATTATTACAATAATTATCATCGTTATTAATACTATTATAATGCGGTTGGATAGATGAGCTGGTCTTCGTAGTCGTCGTCTACACACGCCGCCTATTAGTTATCACTTATTACGAAAGATACAATATTAGGACGTGCATTACAGGTGGTTATAGGTACCCCCGACGACATGCTTCCGTCGGCACAACAGGTCTTTCTGCGACCGTCGAGTTCATCAAAGTCTTTCGACGGCCACGGACGAAAAAAAGAATTCTGTATTATAATTCTGAGCGCCGTCCGTCAGGCGCAATTACAATAGCCGGTATACCCATTACCCAGGTATAGCTGGTATTAAAATATTGGTACAAAAGCACAGTTTAAAAATATTACGACATCGCCCCCCCCCACTAACGCCTCGCAGTTGGTGCATAACCCAAATAGTTCAGAGAATTATTTGACTGCAGCACTATCTTTGTTTTAATAATATACCTGACCGTGGATAATAATATACATACACAAATTATTAATAAAAATACAATATATACATTTAATTTCTAAAATATATTTTTGTACGTAACCAGCAAAACTGTGCAGTATAAGTCTGCGGAGAAATCATCTTCACAATTGCGTTATTTTTTATTCCAGTATTCGTTTAAAAAAAATCGTACATCGATATTTTAGAGGACACAAATCCAAGCCGGATGTGCGCCGTGTTTTGGGTGAAGCTATTTAGTATTGGGTTCAAATTTCTCAACTTAAGATTTTAAATACAAATTAACAAATATAAATATTTGAACGCAATGACATCGGAGTCGATAATACCTATAGGCGCTATAATATGATATCTTCGATAGTTTTTTGTTATGAGAAAATATTAGAAAACGCTTTACTGGGAAAAGTTTCTCGAATCGCTCAAAAATAACAAATTGCAGGTGAGTGACGCGACTACATAGTAAGACAACACTTCAACAGACTTGAATATGTATTTTAGAGAAATAAACAGCGTTGACACTTATCTAGATAAATATGTAGTTATATTTTATCTCGTCTAGATAGCTAAACGGTTGCAAGTTATCTAACTTATTATCTAAGATAAAAAATTCACCAATCTAGATAAATTCGTCGAGAAAATATTTCAAAATCAAATATAATATATATGTTGGCTAGTTATTGATATATAGTCCGATACGCGTATCGAAGAAAAAACGCAGCAGAGCAATAAATTCAGAAACACTGTTATACTATATACACGCACTGTCTGCTGCAGTTTTATGTTTATTTCGAGAAGACACCCGTTCTGAAATTATATACTACTAAACGGCACTATATATACCTATACCAAACATACCTACCTATACCTATTATATTAATGTCCCGGACGTGTGTCTGTATAATATAATAATATTCAACGTCGTATGTCATATGCATGATGGAATTTTTTAACGAGACAACAATAGTTTCACGCGTTTTTTTTGTTACTCACATATTATTATTACGAAGAATGCAGATGTATTCTAATTAGATTTACACACATAATATTACAATATTAGTTTGTGAGTTAGCCTAAAACATAAATCGAAAAAAAAAGTGTCACTATGACAATGGTATAGTGTTTTGTGTACACTGCTGCAGTGTGTGTCAAGATGTCCATAAAATCTGCATTAACCTCTCGGGAAGTATAACGGTCATATACTATAACCACGTATACCATCATCTCGTACTCGGCAACGTGTCCAACGAATATATTTATTAATAATTTGTGTATAACAGACAGTATAGGTGGGTTATAAGGTGCGCACAACTGTACAGTGACCCTATCGTCATAATACATTACACGAGTAGGTACATAATATTATGCTTTATTGGAATCTAATCGGAGGCAAAAGATTTAGCTTTTCAATATCATTAAAAAAAAAAAGGTCGACAAGTGGATACCACTGTGCAGTACAGTAGGTATGTGTCGAGTAGATCGCTTTCATGGATGTGTTAAATTTGAATTCAATGATATATAAATCATTGTATACACGAAACACGATTCTGAGCCTGTCTGTCAGCCTACATAACTAAGTGTATTCTAAATGATATTATTGGTATTAAAATAATTCACTTTACTATTAACAAAGGTGGGCAAGTTAATGAAAAAAATTAACTCAAGTTAAGTTAAGTTAAGAGGACACAAGATCGATAAGTTAAAAGTTAACAGTTAACAAATTATAAATTTAACTCGATAAGTTAAAAGTTAATATAGAAAAAAAAATTAACTTAACTCAGTTTAAAAAAAGTTGATCTATTTTTTAAAAATTATTATGTTAATCAAATAAAGAGTAAATGTGTCCTCCTATTTTCTAATTTATAAATTATAAAAACAATTTGATTGAACTTTTATCATAATGTACACTGTATACCCTTTTACTTTTCTATTACCTATTTATTAATTTAAACTATGCGTTCACTACTCGTTACCGTACTTAATGACATTTTTAATTATTTTAAGTAATAATGTAATAAATAATATTACGAAATCTGAAATATAAAATGTCTACCATATAATATTATAACAATATGTCAATATAACGAATGGACTAAATAAATATCGCACACAGTAGGTAAACGAATGACGATTATGATAAAGTACGATTACGATTTACAAACAACGTAAGGGACTGGTCGATGCAAGCGCACTATAATTCATACTATTGTCTACTAGTATAGACCGGCATAATATTATCATGTATATATTATACACAACTATAACTATATACTTTAAACGATAATTTAGTTTTCAAGTTATTTTTAGAATTTCCTTTCCAATTTAAGTTTTATTTTTATTTTTTTACTGATAATATCAGATAATATTTCGATTATACGTAAATATTACTATAATAGTAATATTTCAAAATTTCAAAATATTTTTAACTTATTGGTTTTTTTTTTAAATCAACTGAGAAAAGCTAAGTTATTTCAACTGTAAATTAAACTAGTTAAGTTCATAAGTTGATTATAAAACAAACTAACTAGATAAGTTAAAAAGTTAAAAAAAAATTAACTTTTTAACTAGTTAATGCCCACCTTTGACTATTAATAATACAGTAAGTTGAATTAATTTTTGCAGAAAACATTGCATTTGAAAATGTCACTGAGTGTATAAAAAATCATATTAAACTAATGATATCACTAACATTGTTAAAATTAAAAAAATGTAAAAAATGCAATTTGTGCAAATGTAAAATATTATTATATGAAGTACCTATGTGTCATAGACATAATAGTATATGGACTGCGCTCAGAGAGAGAAAACCGGGACCGATATAAGCTGAGAGAGATAGCAATTGTTGGGGGCAAACATGGAAGAAACTATTGAATATTTTTATTTACACCATGAAATAATCATTATCTAGTTTCTATTATCACCAAAACAACAATATCAATTAATAATTATATAATTAATATTTTAATGCCGAGCTCTTTTAGTCTTTTATAGTTGTTTTACAGTTTTTAACTGAACAAGTTTTCATTATTATTTTAAAATTATATATATATATATTTAAAAAAAATAATAATTATTTTTTTTTAAGTTAAATAACCATATACTCAGAGTATAAGGTCTATGTAAATAACACTAACACTGTGATACAAATTATAAATTTTATAATAACACAAGTCGCTTATTATAGTCGATTTAAAGACATGGAGTGACTAATAATAATTATTATAATTTATAACTATTATAAATTATAATATATATATATATTATTTACTATTATTATACATTTATTAATAAATATATTCATGGTGTATAAAATATAGACGTATTTCTTCCATGACTGCCCCCAACTATCTCCATCTCTCTCAAACAATTTCGACGACCAGACATGATGGACTGGAGGTGAGGAAAGCGCAGTCCATATATTATTATGTCTATGCTATATGTACATATTATATAGATTCTCTTTGGATAAAAATGAACTGAGTACAAAACTGTTTTACAGACGTTGTTGAGGAGATATTCTCTTTAATGTTTATAAATATATAGTATATACGTTCCTCCGATTTCGTACCAATCATTTTCTAGTGCGAAAAACGTTTTATTCGTGTCTCTTTATAAAATTAATATATAAAAGATACCTAGTTCAATAGTGTGCTTATTATAAGTTTTTCTAAAAACGCAATTTTAAAACAGTTAAATATTCAAATCAAGTTTGTAAATAACTACGAGAAACCGTACTTTTAAATGTGAAACGTCGACTACAACCACGGATATCATGAATGTGTTTTCAGAAGACTTATGATCGAAGGTAATAGCTCAAATATAGTGACATCGTTATAAAGCACTATATTAGATTCTCGTCGGAGCATTAAACGTATTGGTTTTTATGCCAAAAACATTTAAAAAACAAATAATTGTAAAGACTTGAATTTTTCACCAAATATTTAAATTCACTTTTTCAAGACAAACTAAAATTTTCAAAATATTTTTAATTATTGACTTAGGTACCATAGATTTTTTTTCTTAATTTATGTATAACTAGCTGACCCGCCAATGCTTTGCTATTGCTAGATTTCAGTATATTTATATTATATGTTTAGGATTATGTGAAAAGTTTGATATGAAATATATCGGTATTTAATTTGATTAATTTTTTTAGTATAATTTTATAAATAAGTGTGGAATATATTTGTTTTGTTAATGATTTTTATTTTTTTCTTCAATTATTTCAATTTGTTTAAGCATTAAATATTTCTGGATACACCACGTTAAGTGTCTCACCTTCTGGGGCCAGTACAAATAGATTTTGTTTGCATGTGACACGTGACAGAGCTACGTACAGTTGACCATGGGAAAAACACTGGACGGTTAGGTCTAAACCTGCAACGTTTAATGTTTGACCCTGTGCCTTATTAATAGTCATTGCAAAGCTTAATTTCACTGGAAATTGGAGCCGTCTGAACTGGAATGGCAAATTGGTTGGTATCATTGGTATTCTAGGATCGTTATTCCAAGACCGTTTCCCCAGCTCCACAGCCAGTAAGGATTATACACTCAAGCAGACAGTGTTTTAAAGATTTTATTTGTAATCTTGTACCATTGCATAATTTTGGTGGACTTAAGTTTATCATCGGTTACTCAGTCACTTAATCGAGCATAATATACAATTAATATGTCAAGTCGATAACTCTAATAGGTCTTCGTCTATTACGAATCGGTCACTCGGGACAGTATCTTTTATATATATATAGAATATAGATGTATGAACTCTTTAATCAATAGCACCCTTACTTTGCCCGTAAAAAAAATACACTCGAGAATTATATATAGGTTATAGTTTCTTATTGCATATTATTAAACATATTATAAATAAATAATTTTGTACGACCAATAACAATATTATTATCAACAACATGTTAGAAAACTGCATTGAAAATCATATATCACTCTACATATATGGAGTATATGGAGATGTCGTAGGTTCTTTAGGCAAGTCAGGTGATCACAAGTTTCTACATCTTGTAGTACACGTGAAACGTGCAGGAATTGTGGTAAAAGTGCACTTGAACAGTTGAACGCGGCGTCGGTCGACGAATCCTGGTTCTAGACGATACCCGATGAATACTAACGAGACCAAAAAACTACGAATACCTACGACAATGTATTTTACGAAAATGTGGGTGTGATCGTTTGAAGTCTCGCAAACTAATATATAGTAAAGAAGAATAATGTGTTCTGATATCGTACGTATGTAATATTGTGACGACGAATTGACTACGCCCTATAAATTAAACCTTTTACTTGTTTTGTTTCTGCTAAATGCAATAATCATATGGTAATAATATGTTTAAAAAATTAATAAGATGGTTATCTGTTATCGATAGTTATATTCATTTCCAGTAAACATCAAACAACTTTACACTAAAATTGATTTATTTGTTTTTTTTCATTTTAATCAAGATGCTCAACAATAAAGGTATAACTCAAAATTGTTTCAAAATACAATATTTTATAAGGACGTAATAAAAATCCTTATCTTTCGAATGCGACCAAGTGAAAAAATAGTGCATAATCGGTTAAGAATACTTTAAAAAAAGCAATTTTATATTCTAAATGTATTATTATCTGATAATAATAATAATAATTTCGTTATTACTGAAATAATGCCAATTACAAGTTGTTTTTTAATATATTTATACACAAGTCATCAGTAATTTATGTATAACAATAATAATCATAATCATAATAATTATTTTAAAGATAAATTAATAAATTAAATATATTTATATCAATATCATACAATATATTATTTAAATCTATAGAGAAAAGCAAAGTAAAACAAAAACGAATTACTCATTATATTTCTAGTTATTTTTTATGTATAGTGTATACTCTTATAATTTACCCAAATTGATAGGTATTATTATAATTTGATATCAATTTTACAAAACGTTACATAATTCTGTGAAACTTATATTATCATTTATTTTCTTAAATCCTAATGCAATTAGGAAAAAAAAACTATAAACAAAATAAAACAATAATCAAATAATTGTAATCATTAATTTAAACGTACTGTGTAATTTAAGCTTACATTGAAGAAATAAAATGTCCTTCAATTTGAATTATTATCGGTATAGGTAATCTAAATTGATGATTACAATCATTTACAATCATTATAGTCATTATTTTTTAATTATAAAGGAAAATACTACAAAACCTCAAAGTGTTTGAATAAGTAATTTGAAACGTTAGAACAATATAATTTAGCGGTAATAAAATACGTTATTAACAATTAAATTAATCGATTCGACAAATGTCTCTAATTTTAAAACTGATCATTTGTATTTCGACAATTGTTATATCGTCATCATAAAACAAGCGATTTTCATACCTAGTTGTATTGTAAAGACACCCGTGAACAGATATCACTTATAAGAGAATTTAAAAACCTATATTATAAGGACAAATACATATTTGCTTCAAACTATTGATATTTTTTGGTTTTAATCGTATTTACATAGTTTATAACCATTTTTTTTTTTCGTAATGCATTAGACGAGTGTAAATATAAATTCTTTAGATATTATACAAATTCCTGGCCGTCTAACCTGCATTAATTTGGCCCACTGACACGTTTGACTGTCGGGCCCGGGGAGAAGTTCAGGTGCACCGGTCATGCCATCATGATTAGGTGCAGCGGGATAGTAAACTATTTAACTGGTCCATTATCTAACGATTATTATATAGACACTAACCTATTAGTTTTTTTTAATTTCGGTACAATAAATGTAGGTTTATAATATTACAATATCTCCCAACGGTCTGAAAATAATATATTAACAATTATTTTTATGGTTACAAATCATATCCTATAATATTATGTTTTATTAAACACCGTCGACTCAATGTTAATATGTACAATAATAAATTATGTTGTATGCATTTACATGAAAAGTTAAGAAAGAAAACATCAATAATCTCAAATAGCTCAAAAAGGGTCAACATATTTTGAAAATTATACCATGACATTTTAATATGAACATTTGTTCAAAATTTGAAGTACCTAAAGTTATTTGTTTTAAAATAACAACAAAAGAAGAAAATAGATTCTGTTGAAAACTGGATTTCGCGTTTTAATTCCTGTTTTTCCCAATCAAGAAAAGTATGGGACATTTTTACCTCCCAAAAGTACCAATTAAATGCAATTTTCTATCCACCGTCAAAAGTTAAGACGACCAAAGCATTTTTTCCACTATAAAACTTGTACACACACATACCTTCACACGAAAAAACCACACATATACGCATAATTGTAAAATCAATTCACCTAAAATTATATAAAATTATATAGCAATTACAGAATTATAATACAAATGGAAATCCTAATCTTTGTCAGTATAATATATTATAATACTCATAATATTATACCTACGAGTGGGTATATAATATATAATATTATATCAATATAGGCAAATGTAAACAGGGCCCACGACTATATTTTTTGTTGTAAACTCGACCAGGATACTTTTTTAAAAATATAAAAATGAAAACAAAACAATTTTTGGATCATAATGAGAATTATCTCCTCATCTTGGTGTCATCTGGGTAATGCTAAATGGCTTGTTATAAGGCAATTATTAGTTAGATATCATAAGAAAATCTGGGTATATTATTATTTTTACTCGGGCTGACTTTACATGTAAATAATTTTTAGCTGAAAAAAAACCGTTCGAGTTTATTACTATATAGACCTTATTGACTGTTTTTTTTTTGAGCCGAATCAATGTTAATGGTCTTTGTAAAAATAAAAACAGTACCGAAATCTTATACTATGATGATGCCAGCCGATTAGATAATGACGAACGAGCGTATTATACACTATTACTTGCTAGCTGTCCTGCAGTAATAATAAACAAAGTCGTGTACCCACCACGTGTCTGCGAGGAGCCGCTCGACGACGGCCCCACGTGTAGGACGAAATCCAAATAAAGTCGATTCTTTTGCGATATTATTAAAGCTTCGAACGCTCTACCCAAACGAACAGCGCTGGGGCAGATTATGACCGCCACCGCCACCGCCACCGCCACCGCCGCCGCCGAAGAGGTCCTCGCAGACGTGGTCGATACCGTGCAGGTGTCATGGTCATGGAATTCTGCAAAACCAACCCATTTGACCTAACCACTGGTACACACACACACGAAAACATTGAGAAAGATGTTTGTAGATAATATTTTGATCGTGGACAGCTCGGTGCACGTCGTGTCGGCATCGTTGCAGTCGTCCATGCATGACGTCCATCGATGCCCCAGACAGCGGAACATAGTACAATATTATGTTCCGTAAATAAAATTTTTTAAATATTCCTGGTTTGTTGTTGACGTAAAATACGAGTAAATCGGTATGGTTCGAAAGCTCCAAATTTGTTAAGTCCGCGGTTTATATGATAACGTTATCTATACATAGGCGCCAATGGTCGAATACTGAGCCCTCAAGACGGGGTAATATTTATTTAATAATGATTAATTGCGATATAATTGCAATAACTTCCTAACCTGCATGCATTTTTTTTTGGCTTTCACAAGACGGGAACATGACTTGAACGTTTTAAGGAGAAATGATGAAACCATGAATTCGATTTGAGCCACGTATGAACACATGATTACCATAGATAGAATATTGTACATTAAAACCACGTGTTTTTAATGACCAAATGGTACAAAGTTTTTAAGACGTATACTATAATTATTATAAATAGTATTATTCACGTCTTGAGATCGATATAGTTATATATACCTACGAATGTGTCCAAATTCGTGAAGGTCTTTCGAGACCGATACGTTATTTTGGTCGAAAAACGATTGTGCCGGAGATTTTAAGTACCTATAATAAATATATTAGGTACACGCCGCATAAGAATACAATCTCATTTTTCGTTCGGCCCCGTAAAATCGTTATAATAATCTTCGAAAAACGATTGTAATCGGAGGAAGTTCTCAGCGTGATTGCAGTTTACGACTACAACGAGAACAAAACAAAATAGGCACTATATAGTTAGGTATATCTACTTATACTTTATACATATAGACTGTACGGTGTCGAAAGACATCGCGCGTCTGTGGTTTCGCTTCGATTAAAATCTAAAAAATTATAAATAAATACGTTTTAAACAATTAATCTGTAATTTAATATTTAACGTCTTGTTCCATTGAAACGTGGCATACGGATCCGGTCAACCGTGTAAATCTCATTCAACATCTCTTTTGCAACATAATTATTTCATACCCAAACGTAATAATAATAATAATCATAATAGTAATATATTCGTCAATATAATATAAAGTACGAGAGCCGGCTTAAAAACCAGTTTTATATTTCCTAAAATCACATATAACTCCTACTGTGATAATCCTCGACCCTTGTCGAAATATATAGTGATAATATATTATAATATTATATGAGTACGACGAAGACTAAAATATAGTATTAAAATTAGGCACATAACTAATAGCTAATCACGCACGTGTCTTATTAATAATAAATTACGATCAGATTTCTATTTATGTAGATCGTAGGTATAATATGTTGTTTAACGGTTTTCAGATATTTTATGTTTGACGGGTGTATAAAATTCACGATTGTGCTTTTTTCCCGACACTATAGGTCGTATACCTGCACATAATATTATCGTCGTTGGGGGTGAAAAACGTTAACGTCAATTGGTGGTCGGTACACCGTTTTATGATTAAATTAGGTACCTACACTGCTGCAACGGGTGACAGGTGACAGGCACACAGCTAATAACATATTATTATGAGCAAACGGTCAAAAAAACGTTGCAGTTAAAAAATGCCTTTTTTTATTCGATTTAATGAGATGCTAGTCGCTTCGCTCCGATTAGAATGTTTAAAAAAAAATTACGTTTTAGTTAGACGCCGCCGCCGCGCACTCTGCGGTTGGTAAACACTTCGCACCTATATATTATAATATACAAACCTAATAATTGTTTATATAATATTCTACTGTAAATCATAGACTGCAAATACTGCGAGATACGGCCTAGTTATTCCTAGATCGGTCGTAATTTCAAAACATTCACACGTATATACGAAACAACATTTTAACAAAACAGGTGTCTGGTGATATATTGCAGGGTAGCCCGTGCACGTGTGAACTTTGCGTTTTGTAACTTCGATCGAAAAGTCGAAAATCGAGTGAAGTCGTGGATGAGTATGGTGAGTAAGTACTCGCATTGGCTTTTTAAGACTGAACTTATGCTTATACAGTAATACACGACCACGACGTAAGCATTTCGTAGTTTTTCGCATTACAATCAGACAGTGTTATTGAGTGCGTATACTCGAATAAAAATTTTACATTTTTAGTACTGAAATACGTACTTAAGTTACTTTTAAAAAAAAGTTCACTATCCCAAAGCCGAAGACACGCTATCCATATGGACTATAAGAAGGTGTATCGTAAATAAACAATTTAATCTCGTATTTGTAAACGTATTATTGTTTAAATGAGTGCAGCTTCATATCTTATATGGTTTGACATGTAAAGTCAGTCATTCGATGTGTCTTTGGTTTATGTGTTTCGCTTAAGTCAGGAGTCGATATAGTAAAATTTAATTTAATCGTATGAAAATAAAATTGGTAAATGCATAAGTTTCAATATATTATATTATAATAATTCAAATTAGATTGAAGCTGTATTTCCATGTATGCACGTTGATTCAAATTTACTGACAATCATTTTCAGAGGCACAAACCATTAATTCCGAACTCAAGTAGGTACCTATACATAAGTCTAAAACTAGGAACCTACTATCGTCCATCGATTTCATGGTAAAAAGTTGAAATCACTATTACTGAGATTGACACTTCTAATGCTATTTCCAACGATTGAAATATGTGACTTTTATACCGAACTTTCAAATAAGGAAAACAGATGGGTAGGCAATTAATATTGACACCAAACGATGAGGCATACTGCATCACAAAATTCTCGACAAAACCAATATATTTAAAAAGAAATTCGCCATAAAAATCCATCGAGAGTGTATTTAAAAGTAAAAAAAATGGTAAATATATACTTATATAATATATATATATATATGTAAATACGAAAAAAAGTATCTATTTATAATTATTTTTAACTTTTTAAGTATCTGTATTTGTAGTTTATTATACTCTTAACACAGAGTAATAAAATATGTGTTTAAATATTTTAAGCAGTTCTCAAGGTATAAGTAAATTCCGTATTGTACTTGAATACTTTTAAAAAGGATATTTCACAAGGCTGTGCTCGGGGAGAAGTTACCGAGCAGTGAGTAAGCCGAATGACCTGTTCAAAGAACCAACTTAAACCACAAAAAAATCGTTTGACTACATTTTAAAATATTATGTTCATACGATAATATCATGTAAATCTCATAATGATATAATACAATAATAATATACTTTCATGGACAATCATATTATAATATTCGTTTGATAAATATTATGATAGTGAATGTTGAATGTAACTTAATATTGTATACGTTTACCCAATGTTGAAAATATATCGTATATATTTCAATAATATTATTAAAATATAATCGAACGGATCGAAATTTGCCGAAAAACAATCTGTTATTATATGCGAATCGTATTGCAAAATATTAGTACCTATTTGAACCAATGTTTACACAGTAAAAAACGTATACACGAGTTTTGATAGTATTAAATATCTACCAACATGATCTGAAAAAACGCAATCTAATGTAGTAAAAGCAATTAATTTTGTTTCAATTATGTAATCATTTTGTATAAATGAATAATAATATGATTTATCTCGCCGTAGGTGTTGCCGGCGGTAACAATATCAACAAAAGTAGGTTTGTGTACAATTATTAAACAAAACAAAAATAATATAATTGTCGATAATCTATATAATAGGATTTTAATTTTATTAGCTGAGAAAAAGTGCGTTGCTACATACATTTTGAATAGAATGTCAACCGCATCTCGTGGACAGCTGATATGCATCTGAAAAATGTAAAACTTTATCTGTGTAGGTATTGAATACGAATTTATTGGACGGATCATATTATTATATAGTTACACATTTCAATTATATTGACCTAATTGCGAGTTATTCATAATATAACAGTCACATGCGTACCTATATACATTTTGTTTTATGGAGTGTAGGGTTTGAGGCACTATTCAATCAGTGTCGTGGTAAACTCAATAATATAAGAATAATAATTATCGGAGGTGAGAATTATAATAATATGATCTACAAAACATATGTATTGTTATGGTATTTCATCCACTGCCATTTATTATTTTTACCACCACCAGTGACATCCGATGTCTTTAACGTTTTTTTTTTTTTTTTAATGTTACTTCGTTGACAGTGTACACCGTAAACACTTTTCCGAGCTTACACCAATAAGTATAGGTACTAAATAAATGTCGTTTCACGATGAATCTCCAAGAAAATCTTGACTTGTGTAATACAATGGCGTATAGAAAGAGGGGAGGGGCATAATCTCACCCATACTCCTCCGCCAAGAAAAAAAATGTCAGCATAGGTTTGAAATCGTTAATTTTTACAAAAGAATATAATCATTGATTATATATGCTATAAATATTATATGTTATATACTTATATTATATCTCAGACGTTCTTGTGATCTGATACTTTCGTTCAATTTTTGATTGCAAACAGCTTTGGTTTATAACGGTCAGTCACAGGTATACCTGCAGTGCTTGTACTGAAGGGAGACGCAGTGGAAGAAAGTCCTTCTTCTTTTAAAAAAAAAATATTTATTCGTACCCCTTCTAAGTATGTCCCGGATAAAATCCAGTAAAATATTCATGTACGGAAATTCGCGCTTACATTTTTGCATCCCCCTTCTATTTTTTTCCCGAATTCAAGCACTGAGGTATACGATATATCTTCCATTAATCGAAGAGATATTTTCGACGTGTAGTGGTGACTCGCTGGGCGTCATTAGTTTTAATCTAAATGAGCTGGGGGGAACGGTTTTTAACGGAAAATGACATTTATTCAATAATAATAATTGTCGACGATACACACTTGTTCGGTTATTATTACTATATTATTGGTAATTTTTTTATAATTATTCTAGTTGATTTGTACATAATATTATTTGATATACTATTTTAATAATATAAAATTGAACATTTAGCTATTTTTTTGGAGGGGGAGGGGGTTACAACTTTTTACATACTCCCCCCCCCCCACCTGGATACGCCACGTCGCAAATATACACGTCGATGCACGCACGCACTATAATAATAATTTATAGGTTGGTTTCGAACGTTGACCGGACAGGAACCCGGTATACATCGATAAGCGATAAATCTTCCCACGTGATTTACACGGTAGGTACACGATCCATACTGCCGAATTGTACGTCACGAAATCGAACGTTCGCTAATTGTTATGATCGACCGGCTGCGTTCAAACAACATATTAATACAGCCGAGTTTTTGTGTATATACGAACGTCGTTCAAAGCCGAGCTACGTTTTTTTTTTACAATATAATAATCATGCAGGATAACTTAAAATAAAATATCGAAAATAATGTTTTTATATAACAAGGTTTTTAAGTTGTCCGACAACAGCAGCACAACTCTACGTATAATATTAATTAGGTACCTTTAACATTCTACATTTTAACAGGTTATAAGCGCCAATACAAAAATTGTTATTATAGTGCCATTTAGGGTTTATCGGCCCTAAGATGTGACTTGTAAAGAGCACCGCGTAGGGTTTTCAAGCTCTAATGTGCCCTACTGCAGTGCTCGTTTTTTCGCCACGCAGGGTCTTTAAAACCTTCATTTTACACATCGTTTTATTTCATGGACATAAAATAGAGCGTGACCTGTAGGACAAGTCTATAAAATATGGTAGATTGAAATACTCAAGCCGTTTATTTTTATGGGACCATATTCCTCCTTCTCCTCAAAACGTTCAAAGTTTTTAGACAAATCTATTGAATCCGAGAAGAAACATTTTGACGATTAGTATGTATAGAGTCAGTATAGGCCCTTCTACGGGGCGCTTAACCAGTTGACTGTTAATAATTAGTATACATAAATATATGATTTACGCGTCTAATAGAATTTAGAACAATCGTATAATATAAGCGATATACATATTTTCAACATTGTATGATATTTTTCAATATAAACATTGTTTATTGGCTTTTTTTTTTATACGATTAAACAACATTGTATTTTTTTAAATGTATTATAATAATGTATGCACAATTAACCAAGTAAAAATACAATTGGTCAACGATGAATAAAATATGTGCACTCGTCACTATTTTGAGCACTAAGACATAGGTATGGTCGGATTTTATTGGAAAATCCGAAAATATAGTTATGCTGCAGTTGATATGCGTACTTTTATATTATATTATTATTTATACATACATATATTATACAATTAATCATACGCCCGACAAAAAAACGACGTTTTTTCCAGTTAAGTGGTTTTTTTCAGTTTGTAGCACAGAATATTATAATATTAAGCATATATAATATATATATATATAAATTAAATTGTATTTATTGATTAGTCACGGTACTAAAACCAATTGGCCTGTCTGTGTAAGCATGATTCTACTCAGCTAGGTAGTGAGATTCGTGGTTGCGAATCCATCTCGAACCCGCTCGATCAATAAAATTACAACACTGATTGGTCGTAAACGTCATTGAAAACAAATCGCTAAAATTGATTTTAATTTAATTAAAGAGTCGGCTGCTAATAATAATGATACGGAAAAATATGATTGACAATAAAGTTATTCAAATTTCTGCAGCACACATTATTCAATCGACATCTTATAACTTTAACTGATTGAACGATCTGCGGATACTTACTATTCCCCCTTTTACTATCTCGATTTTAATAATAAACTATTTTAGTACTTTACTTTAATCATTTGTAGCCTACAATAATTTATTGTTTAATAATATGTCTTGCAAATTTATAAGTATAATATGATGTACCTATAATAATATATTATTTATTTAGAGAATAAAAACGTGTTACAAATATCGTGTTTATGACAGTAAAGTTTGATCAAAGAAATTATTATTTCTACATCATACTCATTATACATCTTTAAATTCTACTCAGTCACAACAAGTCAACAGATAATAATATTATAGTTTAATTCTCTAATAATCGTTTTCTGACAAATCCGATTCGATGCCCATTGAACCTCTCTAAAAGTAAATGAACAACATGAATTAAAGTGTAATTAGTACTAATTACATCTCATAGTAGCCTTCGACTGGTGGATCGCGACCAAATTTTAGGTCGCAACAGGTCTTCTTTATAAAAAAAAAAATGTTGTCCCATATAGGTTTACTATTGATAATTCAAATAAAATACTTCCTATATGAATCAAAATTTGTATTTATTTAGTTATAATTATAACAGTACATTCAAAATGGTATATTTATCTATTTTGCCTTTATTTTTTCTGACATATAGGTCGCAAATATTTTTTAAAAAAAATTATGGGTCGTGAGTTAAAAAGGTTGAAGACCATAGTCATGAATTATAGCTATATCATTATTCCCACCAACCACCATTTTTGTATTTAGGTAATATATTATAATATTATTAAACTGTATAATTTAGTACATTAGTACCTATACTATATAAGACATTAAGACCGGTACCTATATACAGTATAATATACCAATAAGTGGAATGTTTCGAAATTCGAGAAGTTAATAACATTATTTCAAATATTTTCAATGCATCTGAGGTATTTTTAAAAAGTAATTTCCCTTCCCCGGTAGTCATATCGTAGGTAAAAGTTTGATTTTTGTTTTTAATCTTAGTAAAAGGATAATCGAATTTGACATTAATATCAAATAACTGAGTAAAAGTCTCAGTCATATTTATTGTGTAGGTATATTATATGTATATAGTATATACTGTACATTATATTATTATATAGGTACCTACACCCACATTAATATATACGCGATAACGGCATTCTAATGTTGTGAAATATAATTCTAAAATATGAAATCAGTCACCCATACACCGCATGATTTGCGAATTGAACGAGGAAAAAACCACGTCCGTAATATTTTTAATGAAAAATCTTTGTGAAAAATAATTGTCGGACAGACTTCTGTTTTATCGGGAACCTATATATGCGAACCTAACCTATGTGAACTACGCATATACCTATAATGGTATAATGGTATATAAGATGGGTACCACAATTATTGTTTACTCGGGTCATAGCTATGACGACTGTTGCAACGTGTGGTCCGCTCATCCGCCTAGTATATGACGTCCCAGAATTTATAATAATATTAGACCGTAAAACATAATTGTTACGTCACCATATTATCTGTTACGACTGCAGCTGTTTATCGAAACACTATTATAATGACGTATTATATAGTTGCATTCTTCTACGTCTAACCTATAATAATGTGCTCGTCCACCAGGACTGCAGGAGTTAAACGACGGTAATGACGTATGGGTATAATAATCATAGGTTTTCGGACTACGACGACGGTATTTCTAGACGTATATATCGCAGTGATTATATTATTATTTAATACGATATCATTTGGCGACCTCACAGCTTAACCATCACAATATATATTATATTATACGAGTTCGGCTGCAAAGTCATTGCACTGCTGATGCAGTCGCAGACTTCGAGTACCTCGTCGTGTATATAGACTCTCTACCACGGTAATATAATAATTCGAAAGTCTTGTCTGCGTCTGTCAGCACGAGGCACGGTCACACGCGTTGCACAAGAGAGTTGTCGGTGGTGTTTTTACTCTGATTTTTGCCATAAGGTCTCGTACTTTAGAATATTATATTGATTGATCACCGCCGCCACCCGCTACAGGACTTAACCCGACTCACTCGGGTAAAAGTATATACGAATGCGAGTACTACACGCCACAGACCTTAATAAAAATAATTTTAAAATCCATTTGGGGGTAGAAAGTCATGTTGAATTGTCGGGTATTGTGACGTGTACGCAGGGTTCGGAAGTCATAGGAGCAAAACTTAGGCAACATGTGCACGAAAAAATGTTACAAAATAGGTAGGTATGCAAAACAATTTAATTCAAATGCATTGAAATTATTCGAAATTTCAAAAACGAAAAAACAACTTATGTTGCTATGAATATTTACTAACAAATCGTTTTAAACATATGAAAAACACAATTTTGTAATATTTAAAAAATTACGGAAAACTTGTTGACATTTTATTGAACTGAAAAAATAGATTAAAAATATAAATTACTACGATAACGAGATATAAATACCAACATTAAGTAATATTGATTTTTTTATTCAACAATATTTCAAATAAACTGGTTTTAGAAAGAAAAGAAATTAAGAAATATGCACTTTTCCCCTAAAATTGACAAAATATGCATTTAAATTTTTTTAAACATTGTGTAGCTCGAATTTCGACCTTGGTATGCATATCTCCTACAATTTCATGAGTAAAACTGTTAAAGTATACGACATAATACTATGTAAGTCTTAAGTCGTATACAATTATTAGTTGCGTTGGATCAGTATTGGTCTCGAAGAAATTGATGTTCGTTTCTAAACACTCAGCGAATTAATATTAAATGTCTTGTTACTTTGTTGTGTATATTACAACATGCGGGTACTAAAATATTAATACTTAAGAAATACTCATAAAATTCATCTATAAACGGATATTAGTAAATAATTTAATCGATGAATAATTAGTATGTGAAAGTCCTCTGGTTATTAATAAAAAGTAATTATTTCTAATATGATTTAGCCAGTTAAATTAAAATAAGTAATTACAATTTATTCCAAAAAATAAAACCTAGACTTTATAATTAACTATTATTATAAAATAAAAATTGGAATAATGAGATTCATGTAATTTTTTTTTTCATTTTTCGGTAATTTATTATAAAAAAATTTTTTTTCTAAACATTGCATGTTGGTTCAACACACTCTTTGCGCTTAACACAAACGATTTTCTCGGTTCAGATATTTCCAATTATGTGCCAAAAATAACATTGGTAACAAATACCGGCATTATCAATATAAATATTAGAGGTCTCAGCTACACTATGAGTACTGACCCATATAATCTTTTATTTCCCTATCTATATTGAAGATTTCATTTTTCACTCGTCATGTTTTGGTTATATAGCTACCGATGTACAGCATGGCACAAAAATAACAAAAAATATTATTATTATTATTATTACGACTTACATAGGTATTATTATATTATATTATATTGTACCTATATATTTTTATTGTTATTATGTTATTACTTTTACACGAAGAAAAAGGTAATAATTAGTTAAAATGTATTTAGAATGTAGAATGTAGATACGGCTAAAAGTTAATTGAAACTTAAAGTATTAATTATCTAGATAAAAAGATTTAAATTTACCCATATACTTTTTCCAAAAATGTATGTATTAAAAAAAAAAATGTAATACTAACACGTCATAATATTGCTTAAATTTTGTTTTATAACTGTATAATTGTTCAACTAACTATCGTTTGGAATTATTTTATTATTTAATCTCTACTTCGTTAAAACTTCAAAATACATTATATAATATATACTGACAAAAATGATTGTTTGCGTGTCGATTAAATAATCACAGTTCCGTTTACCGTTTAAATCTGTCTTCGAATTTGTCTTGACCACTTGTGTCATGCCTGCCCACCAAGGAATTGTTTTAAAATTTAAAGGATAAGACCTGTCACACAAATCCATACAAATGGCGAACAAACGAATGGCTGTAAGAAATTTCAAATGTCGTTAGGGGGTGGGCTGGCTTGACGTCACACCGCGCGCTGCCTACCTTCTTTAATTTATCTATAATTTCAGTCATACAAATGTTGGAAATGTTCATACAAATACATAGAAATAGCGTATACAGAATTTAGTATATGGAAAAATGTCAATATTTCATATGGGGTGGGCTGGTGAGACGTAGGTACGTGCCCGCTTCGTCAGTCGTACCTATATATTATTTGCTCCGGTTTTTTCGTTAATCGATGGAGTTGTACTGCAAAAACACTTCAAAAACGTCCGGACGGTGACAGTACCTGTGAAATAATGAACCAAAAAAAATGTTGAATAACAAACACTTAATATTTGAAAATTATAACTCGTTTGATAGACAGACAACAACGATTGTTTGTATTCATCGTCCGATTTGTTGCGTTGGTAGGATTTCAGTCGTCTCTTATCAAACACTTCTACCTCACTGTTTTCCGACCGATATCAACATTTCTTCAGCGGCCACCATAGAGTATACCGGGGCTGTTAGAAGGGGCGGCCACTTATACCGACTTGGCTTACCACGGTGACGTGAATGATCGCGGAGTAACCGCCGCGACACGGCATGACCGAACATGACAGTCGGACAGCACCGGACCCCGATAATCAGTCGGTTGTTTCCAGTCATTTGATTCATATGATACTCTTATTATTCGTACGAGTGATTCACGTACAATCCATGCTGATGTTTACGATTTTAATTATTGATTTTACTCTTACCAGTCGTAGTGTTATACACGAAGCACCACCATATTATTTAACCTGCAGTGTCAACCGCATTCGACAGAGATACTTTAGTACTTCGCTTATTTATCAATCAGTATAATATAATATAATATTGGGTCGCATCCTTTCACCAACTATAAAGAGTTAAGAGACACGAGCTTAATACTGAGGCCACATAGTGCAGGAGAGACCGCAAAAGTGTATATCGGCATGAGAATAATGTTCGTTTAAACCGCACTGCCAATCTGCAGCTGATAATAAGCTAATAAACATTGTTGATTTTGTAAGTAACACATGCTAACTGTATATTTAATCGTTTTTAGTTTGTTTGTGTTGTTTATGCGATGTCCCCATGTGACGACCTAGCCGTTTCGTTTTTCCTGCGCAATGTCACCGGAATTTCCATCTACGATTCGACGGACTCTTTATTGACCGCGATTCCTCGGTGACTTTCAACACAGTTGCACGACTACTGTAGTATTCTATATTTTTTTTTTCAAATATTGGTATAGTCATTCGGACATTGGCGGCGTAGGTACTTATGTGCGCGCGTACATAACACGCTAACACGCATGTGAGCCGAAACATAATAATTTCGAGATCATATTATTATTATATACTCACGTGCGATATTACATCTTATCGGACTAATGGAACAAACGTTACTTGCAAAAAAAAAAATGACGATATATAATAAAGAGAGAGACAGTTAGTCGGAATGAAGTTAAGTTATCCCGGAACGCTTTGTAAACTGAAAATAAAAAACCGCGCGAATCATATATAGAAAGAATTTGTTCGCGATGGCTGAGTACAGACACAATAAAATATATTTTCTCGGCGGTACGGATAGTAATGTGTTTCTGAACCAAAACCGTGACTTTCAAATGTGTAAAACAATCCGTCAATTCGTCGGCACGGTCGTGGCTCCGAGTTGATTAATTTCCCGACAAACGATGTACAGTAGACACTAGACAGAAGATACGGGCACAACCCGTTTGGGCGCAATATGAAAAATGTACTTAAAAATTGTTAACACGTATGGGCACATTTATGACAACACTTTTGGGTACAAAACTGTAATTATATACTACTTTAGTAAAGTTTTGTGGCAAAAAAAATTCATTAACCACATAAAATAAATAGAAAAGATAATAATATTATACCTACAATAATACTGATAATAAATATATAATATAACACAACAATAAATATTAATTAGGAAAACAAAAAACTTTAAATATTTTTGGAAGACTATTGAGCCAACCTTCTAGTGGTGTCTTCTGGGTAACGTTAGAAGCCTCAGATTTAGTAATTTAGTATAATATCCTAATATATGCAAAGAAATATAATATGTGCCCAAACGTGATATTACGAAGGGAAATATTACGCCCAAATGAATTTACTCCCTAAGGTGTTTTGTTTTGGATAAATGCCCCCAAACGTATTCAATCTAAAGATACCTACTAGATTATCGTTCGCGAGTTTGGTGTGGCTCATCACCGTATAGATTTCGGGTAAACCTGCTTGCAATTAATCGTTGGCAGAAAGGCCAACCGAGGTAACCCTTAAAAATCAAATTTTACAGGTGTCTCTGAAATAGTTAACTTTGTTCTAAATTAATCTTTTTGTGTTAATTTTACTTATAATAATATTGTAAAACTCTTTATATCTTGTAATTTATGAATGAATTGAATTAAAAGTATGTACATTTTATTCTTAATTTAATTACTTACCAGAGTAGAGTAAGTAACGTACTTGACGAAACCCACTTATAACGGTTATAAGTGAGTTTCGTCAAGTAATTGGCTATCATAAAAATAATTATGTTGGTTGCATCAACGTAACCATTCGATGCTGTGGCTTATGTTAATTGGCAATATTTTGTTTACGAGCCTCGTGGTAACGTCATTTTAGTAACTAAAAATTCAACATTGTACCGGAAATCCTCATTTGTGAGTTACATTATTGGGCCAGAATGTGTATTTATGTGTCAATAATATTATTTAATTATAACCTTACTTTTGAAAAAAAAAATTAGGGTTACATTATTTAGTTGGCCTTTCAACCTACGAACTATTATTATATTCTATCGTATATTATAATAATCGTGTATACATAACACAATATCAGCTCCAGTATATCTTGTCGTGTATTTCCTCGTTTACTCGCCAGCCTGCTTCATGAATAATATTCTCTATCCACTTTTCTCGCTTAAATACTTTAAATCGTGTGCAACGCTAGTATATTATATTCATGAATATCTGATGAAAATTAGTAATTACATTTTTTAAACGTTCGTATAAGTAAATAATATTTAGTTCTCACCAAAAAATAATATAAATTCTAATAATATAATATTTTGGTCCGCCTTAAATAGTTTTAATTACAGAAATATAGTTTTCCGAAATCATTACAACTACAATAATAAATTATTACAGTTTCTAATAATTATTGTTAGAAGAAAAAAACGTGTATCAGCTGGGATTGTAAACACTCGCATCACGCTTTTGCGGAAAACGTATGCACCTTGAACCGTGAACAATATGCGTTTCGTTTGTTATTTCGATACCGATAATACCGACAATAATAATAATAATACAATAACTGCGGTGAAAAGTGGTGTGTGTGTGTGTGTGTGTGTGTATAGGTATACACGATGATAAAATAATATAATAAACATGATATAGATGTGTGAAATGGTATTGTATTATATTTATATATATATAATACCAACGCCGATTTGGTTCACTACACGCCAGCGACGCAGCCAAGTTCAAGACACAGTATATATAATAATATATTATATACAGTTATATATCCTCCCTTCACCACCATCAGCGGGTGTACGCAGAGAACGAAAAGTAGGCGTAGGTACGGTCTATATAATATTAAATGACAACATATACAGGATGATTCACCGACCATGCTCACCCCCGTCCTAAATAAACAATGGATTTATTCAAGATTTGATTTTTGGAATTTTTAAATGTTTTCTAATACAATTTCAAATTCTCGAGATTTTTTTGTATTTAGATGTAGGAGTGTCCTGTGGTGATACAAACTTCTGCTTTTCAAACGATAGAACCCCATTTTTTTACTTTAAATTATTAAGCGGATAATTTTTGTGAAATCTCTAACGCATCAGAACCAAACTTCGAACGAATAGTTTTTGAGTTATGTAATTTTGTGTATACTAAGGATAATAGTCCTTAGTAATGGTATAACATTGTATGTTAAATATAATATGGAGCATGGTTATAGGATTGTAAGATATGGGGACTATATGGTGATCTGAGAATTTTAGTAATTAATTAATATTTATTCATTTGTATTTTATCTATTAACATTAATCATTTGTGAAAATGGCCCAACTATAATAATAATAATGGATTATACGATATTACATATATTTTTTTATTTTTGTAAAGCCATTTTTAAGGGCTATTATCCTTAGTACAATCATTTTAATAACTGAGAAACTACTCGTTCAAATTTTGAATAAGGTGCATCGAATAATTATCCACTAAATAATGTACAGTTTAAAAGGGAGGTTCTCACTTGAAAAACAGAAGTTTGGATCGCCACAGGACACGTCTTAAGAAGAACAAAATAATCCAAGAGTTTGAAAAAAAATGAGCTTAAAGTATAATATTTAAAAAATTCCAAAAATCAGGTAAATAACCATGCATGGATGTTTATTCGTGCAACAAGCATGAACGATAATTTATACACTCACGTGCGCGTTACCTATATAATATAACATTATATTATATACGCTCGTTTAGTCCAATGTCAATAATCGGGAAAGAAATATTAGGCATACCACGAGTGTCGGGGATTCGAAACCGTTATTGCATTATGCCATTATATAGTGATCTGTATGCACATCATTTTATATTATAATAATATTATTAAGGATAATAATTATAGGTCCATATATGATAATTGGTTTGGAAGATTTAGGTAGCTATAGTGATTTGGACCATTATTTTAGTAATCAATAGCATCTCTGTATGTCGTACTCTGAATCACTCTGTATGTTATAGGTAGGTAGTAGGTACACCAGAATATAGCAGAACAAGTGCGTCATCATTATGGACAAAAAAGGCTCTCTCTCTCGTGTAATGGGTACAAGATGATGATAATAACAATATAATACCACCGTACACGCAGCGGTAAGTGCGCGTACCAGCTATATATTACCACCGGTATACCGGACGACGACCGCGGCTTTGTCGACAAACGGTCGATAAATAAGAAGCTAAATTAGTCGTTATTATAATATAATATATTATATTATTATGCCTACGTACAATAGTGCCCGAGTCTTCGTCGTCAAATCAGCACAATATACGATAATTATTAATTATATTTTTAGTGTGTGTTCAAACGTGGGTATAAATGTGTTTTGTAAAGACAATGGACGGCACAACCGGTTCGTTATACATATATTATAACAATATACCGCTGTACGTTTGTGCGACATATTATTGTTAAGGACGGGCGAGTCGATGATATATTTTTTTTAACTCGGTCGAGTTCAGTTTGACGATTTTTTTTTTCAATTAAGTCAACACGAAGAATGCATAAACTAAATAAGTAAAATAAATATCACTAACCTAATACCTATATTATATTGTAAAAAAAGTTTCCAAAAGTTTCGTACGAAATCCGGACAAGTCGAAAACCCCAGCTAGATATCGCGTTGCTTCAAGGAGATCATTCATCGAGTTTCCAAAATGAAAAGCAATTGAGAATCTTCGACTGTGATTAGACTAGGTAATTATTAGAATAATACATTTAGAATTTAATGTTTATATTTATTGTTAATTTTTTTATTTTTATTTTGGAATAATGAGAACACACGGCCACTGTTTATATTGCGCCATGGTGAACGTGACAATTATAGACAAGTGACCAAATTAAATCCACTTGATAACTTAATAATAATCCTATAGGTATGTGGCATAATTATATTTGGCCGAGAGCCAAAAGATAAAATGTGGAAAATAGCAACTTTACAGGAGAACGGTTTTAAAAAATCAACAATTTCCAAAGTATTACAATTTTGCTTAACTAGTGTTTTTTTCATTTTTAATTGTCGTCTTACTATAATTGTGTGTACATAATATGCATAATATTACCTAATGTTCATATGATGAACTGATAAAAGAAATATTATTTTGTTTAATTTTGAATAACATTAGGAATTTAAAATGCAGTTATCATATACAGTCATTTTTTACTGTATTCTCTCCAATATAAAAAAACAAAAATAATATTATGATATTATTATTACTTGAAGATCTCAATATATTAAAAACCAATGGGACACGCATTTGTAATTTATACACCCATTTATTTTCCTACTACTTATGTTTTTCTTTAGGTAATAACATAATATGTAAATAAATAATAAAATAGAAACTCAGCCTTGTAATAAAATGTGTACTCCATACTTGTAGTTTTTATAAACAATTAAAAAATAATTTAACCTATATTCATAAAAAAAAGTGTTCATAATTATTGAAACATATTCATCGTCTGATGATATTTTATTTAAGTTATCTGTTTGTTTGGACTCAGTTTTGAGCCCACGATAAAAATGATGATACAACGGATCTATCAACGGCAGTCGATTGAGAAGATCTTTCTTTTCCTCTAAATAAATCGGATTTGGTTTATTGTGTCTGTAGAATTACGACCTGCAGTCGTGCTGCACTTTTTTCCATCACATGTTTTACCAGTTGTTTTATTTAAATCTAATATTCAAAATGGGTCATCAGGGCCAAGTGTAGTTTTGAACTGAATATAGTGCCAAAATTCTTATCAAATCTTAACGGTGTAAATTTCTACCAATTTACTTTTTCTCTGATTGCATCCGAGTTTCTTCATTAAAATAAAAGTACTCGATAACTACAGTGCTGAAAACGTGTTGAAATTGTCTATTTCCATTTCAAATGCTTCTGTAATGATTCTCAATCATTCTATTATCATATCCTGTCCAGCATTAAGCTTTTTTTTACGTAAACCCACAACGATAAAGTATTACGATTCGTAATATTTTTTATCGAATACGCCGTTTTTACCCTTTACAATAAAATCTTAACGACGACGATTAAAAACAACGTCAACCCGTTAATATTATAATGGCTTACACGTGGAGAACGTAATATTTCAATAGTTTCAACGCACATCATAAAAATATACCAACCATAAATAACGAGAGTTTCGAAGTAGCAACTCGTTTCGTCGTAAATGTTATTATAAAAAAAAACACACACACGGCACACACGATAAATTCACAAAATAGGCGCTTAAAGTGAAGAACTTTTATATTATACCGAAAGCAACCACACAAACGTTTAAGGAGCGTATGACTAAACTACGTACCGGGTAAACAGTAATGTGTGTGTGTGTGTGTGTGTGTGTGTGTGTGTGTGTGTGTGTGTGTGTGTGTGTGTGTGTGTGTGTGTGTGTGTGTGTGTGTGTTTGTGTGTAGACTTGGCGTAATTGTTTTTACGAGAACGGCTTGTCACGTCGCTTGTCGTATGTAAATTTTTACTGTAAACAAATAAATCTTAACCGCATTAATTCGAACGACTGGCGAATACCTAATAATAATAATAATAATAATAAGCGTATATAGAGCCTCTTTTGAATGGAGAAACATAAAACTACTTTGTCCATTATTACGCCCACGTGAGCATACGACACACACACAGTATTATTATTATTATATTAATTGATTTTATATTTTTTACAATAATATCGTAATAATAATAATAATATATAACTCCGAGTCGAATACGAACATAGAGCAGAATATGCGATTTGTCATGAATTCGTGTACGGCAAGTTATAGTGTCGTGGCGTCCGCGATAAATTTGTTAGCGGCATAAAAAATACCTATAAAACATGAATTATTATTGTAAACACCCACTGGAGAACCGAATAATACTGTGACGATATTTCATTGTTTTTTTTCGTCCGAAACGTTTGGAAATCACGCGACTTGCGAGTTGTAAAAGACGCGCTCGGCGGATGTACGAATAATATATTATTATATAGACAAATCGCGTGGCACTCGATTTATCACTGTTTTTTTTTTTTTGGATGTAATCCTTCTTGTTTTTTATTAGGCGTATATTCGGTCTTACACACTCGGCCACACACACGCCGTCCTCAGGTACCCAGTCCTCAGGACTGTTTGTTTGTCGGAATTGTATATTATTATTGTTTGTTTCACGAAAAAACCACTCGGGCTATATTCCTCAATCCTATTATATTATGTGAAACCAAATTTTCACCATAAAAAGAAGATTACGTTTATAAAAAAACTCCTATCATTATTGATTTTAATATTATTTTTTTTATGTTTTTGATACATTATTAATTTTAATATTATGATACTACGTTCATATCGGAAAAAAATACGAAACTTCTCTGGTGAAAATTTGGTTTCTTAGCTGCAGCGGTACAGTGGCTTACTTAGTCGTTTCTCCACACTCGACCATTTTACGGTTAACGCTATACTTTATATAAAAAAAAAGTACTATAAAATAATTATGCTTCGGCCAACGCAAATATCCGAACAATCGTCACGACGGTACCTGCCTATATGATACACCGAACACGCACACCGATAACGATTCTGACGCGGTCAGCGGTCATCTTTAGATATTATATTTTATCGATATTATTAGAAGATAATACAGTTGAATTCGACTGATCGATTTGCGTGTCGTATGCTATATAACTGTCAATAATTGAATTCACTTTGACCTATAATAAACTTTCTAGTTTTGTCATTGTAGCGTCCTATTATAATTATTAGTTTGCATGCATATCATTTAAAGGTATCGCATTCCCAAAACAATTTGATACGACTTTGAACTTATTCCTGCTATTAAAAATAGATTCCGTTTCGATAAACTTGAAAAATTGGAAACACAAAATTTGAATGCGTGATGGTATTACAGTCTTCGAAGTTGTCGAAGAATTTCGTTGATAAATTGACAAGTAAAAAGAATAAATTAATATAAACGAGCAACACTAGTAAAATAAACGCTGGAACGCGGCTGGTAGGACGTTTTTAGGATCTTTTCTATGCCCGCCGTAAAAACATGACGAATCAACCAACTTCTTTTTTTACATCCAGAAAATAATGTTCTAATCATTAATTTTGTGCTTCCTATCTCGTGCTTTTGTTATTAATGCTTAAATTAACCGACTAAAAACTGGCCTTGAGAACTACATCAAGGGAAACAAAAAATTATACCATCGTATCTATAATATTATATCAGGTATGTACCTATACGGTACTGTATGGTTCATCGTTGTAGCTCGGGAAAAACTTCAGCAACAATATGACTTGCAGTCTATTACTACGTACAATAATAATTATTACTGGTACAACAAACATAAATTAATACTAAGCAATTATATTGTATCGTTGAATTGAAATGAAAAGTGTGCAAATAGATGTTATTTTTTATATTTTGCGTACACTGCAGCAGCACGCTACCGCGAAATATTAATTTCCATCATTATAAATTCATTAGCCGAGTCTAAGTACAATGTCAAATCGAATTTTCTTTTCGCAAAACAATTATAATTTTCTCGTTAAAAAAACTATACAAGGTTACTGCAATAGTTGTAAAATAAACGAATCTTTGCGTTTATTTTTAGGTGCGTGTTGCTTTTATAATATTGTATTTTAATATCGTATAACGCCATAAATCGTACGCAGGAAAGTGGGAAAATACAGTGACTCGTACGAAATGTTTAGTCTCTGTATAATATATTTAATTTATCTAATTACAATTAAATTGTTTGCACGTTCGTACGTTTTATTTTATTTTTGGTACTTTTTATGCAAATTGTGTTCCGATCTTCAATTCAAAATTAACGGCATATTTTCACGTTAAATGTAATTTAAAAGACAATTATTGTCTCCGATAGATTGATAGATATTTCAGATAATAATTATTTAAAGATTAGATAGATTGAGCGGTTTAAACTTTAAGCAAGTTTTTTTTTTAACTGCTATTTTAGTTTTTTGTAGTACCTATAACCAGATGATGTATAATATTAGGGTTTTAAATTTGAAATATTTCAAAATTGAAAATTTCACTCATCATGAAATATTTCAACGAAATATTGAAAAATATTTTTTTTTTACACATGCATAGGGATTTAAAATTTCATAAAATTTATTTTCTTTCATAAAATTTATTTACTTTCATAAAATATTTCGAAAAATATACCAACAATTATAAAAAAAAAGTTTTTTTCAAGTTACCCCCGTATAATTAGGATGAGAGAAGAACATGTTTAAATTGCCTGTTGTCTATTGTATGAATACACAAATTGTTTATTAAAGTGACTAGTGGTAATTATAGTGACATTAGCTTTTTGAAGATGAAAATTTTAATTCCGATATTGCAGTAGTATGTGCATAATATTATAACAACGACTTTTATATTTTTAAGAATATTTTACAAAAATAATAGTATAAAATACCTATAACCGGGGAATGACTGAACTTTATATTATAGCGGGCAAGGCCGTAACTGGGGGGGGTCCAGGGGCCCGGACCCCCTCCCCCACTTTTAGAAAATGTTAAAAGTAGATACATTTTAGTACCTATACATTTTTTGAATTTATTTTATTGACTATGATAATATTGTATTAAGAATAAAGTAATTAAAAGCAGTTGGACTCTCCGAAATTTGTTTTCAGTCACGGTTTTGATAGCAGGTGTCAATTGTACCTGGTCGGCTCGTCATTGATTGGATCACTCAGTCACTTTAATAGATTTGTTAAATTTTAATTCATTGGAAAACAATTCTGATCAGAAACAGCATATATTTTTTTAATGATATTTTATTTTATATTTATATTGTAATTATAGTAATGTATTTATATATTGTAGCGTCACTACTTAAATTATTAGTATAGCGTGTAATATATTATGTATACCTACTATGTTTAATCATTATCTTAAGTACTAAAACTGTATTTGTATTTATGTCATTATAGATATTAAGCTTCTTTGTATTTTGATATATTTTGTTACGTATACATAATACCAATCTGTACTTGAGTAATCTCTACTAGGCGTACATTCAAAATAAATAAATATTAGTTACGGTAGATTAGTTAATATGGTAGGTATGTAGGTAGAACTAATTTTTGATAAACATAAATCCTATAGCTATATTATATAATAACTATTATGATATTGTTTGAAATAATGTTATTAACTGTTATTAATTTATAATTCAATATCTACGTTGAATGGCGGGAATCTGTGTGTGGTATAAATACTAATTATTATCTATTTTCATAATTTATTTATATACGAAAGAGTATAGGTAGATGTTAAATTTCCGATTAGTTGGAAACCAGTTTAATAAGTGACAAAAAAATGTACGTATCCGTCTATTAACTTTCAGATTTAAAAAGTTAAAAGTTTTATAACAATATTCCTAGGTACATTTATCAACATATTATATATTATTAATCTACGGTTAGGTAGATGTTATGTTATACAGCAAATTGACATAATATTGCCAATAAAATATTTCTTACATGCAAATTTAGTTTTTCTATTCATAAACTGTAATGTTTTTGATATTATAATAACGTTTATTTGAATCGTTTATTTGTTTTTCAAGACTATGCTCTCTGGCGAGATTTTAACTTACTGTTACGATATTTAAGGGATCCATATAGGCAATTGGACGACAAATTAATAATATAGTAATAAATGTCTAACGGGACTAGCATACTTTGATACTTGTATGAAGTATCTTCTGTATATCGAGAACAATGTTTCCCCTCTAAGCTATCGTTTATTATCACTATAAAACAGGCCGAGATCCAAGAATTATACAAGAATTTATTTAACATACAAAACATAACAAGACGTATCGAAGAGCTTAATCTGAAGGACAAAAATATTTACGTAAACTAAAGGGGCGTTTCCTTGGCAAGATGTACCTATCTATAACGGTGGATGATTATGGACGTAGATATGAGATGGAATTGCGAGGGAGTGTGATGGTGCCATGAAAAGGAGCACGAAGGGAACAGGAAGTTCACTGGAGAAAAGAGGGATGATGGCATACATTATGAGTGCACTTTTTACGGTTCAAAGTTTACGGGAAATTACAATTCATTCGATTTCGATTCATTCGATTTATATTTTAAGCTCGGCCTGCAGCTGCCGCGACTCACAAGAGTCGGCTGTACCTAACCTGTATGACGTGTTCTATAATATTCCGAGGAAACTAGTCGTTTGAGTAGAGCACTAAGTATATAGGTACCTAGGGTATCTGCAGCAATCAACAAAGATTGGGTAGCGAGGAAACTGAATGCGTTGATAGGATATGAATCATCGGTTGAACCTATTGGACGAACTTACGAATAAAGATTTATGTATAAAGTAAACACATCGCGTCATACTTGTGCATCGTGGTTTTTAAACTAAAAATACGGCTTAGACTATATATAGCGGTGCAGATGTACAGATGGTATTATCTCGAGTAAAAAATCAATTAGCGTGATCTAACACGAGTTCAATATAATATGCGGTTATTATAAAATATATGTTATATAACTATGAATATCATACCGCGTGTTACGACTGCCAAGTATAATAATTTAATAATAGTAATGCATACATGAAAACGCGTCTACAGAATCGCTTTGAATATAATATAGTTACCATTGATAATATACAGACAACGCAGTATCACTGTACCGGTAGGTCGGTACATATACGTACCGCTGCAGTTAAAGTACAATATAGTCAATAATATACTGGTCGACGGTGCACCATTGTACGCACGGCCCCGAGTAAATATAGTCACGCATTGCGACTTGCCATAACATACGTCGTACGAAAAAAAAAAAAATAATATGTGTTTCGAAAGTGGTCAAACTTAATATTGTTATCATTTATATCGATATACAGGACGATTCACCGAGCACGCTCACTTCCCTGTTTACGTTTAATAATCAATTTTTTTGAATTCTGATTTTTGTTTTAAATATACGCGAAGACCATATTTTCAAATTCTTAATATTTTTTGTACTACCCAAGAAGTGCCATGTGGAGATACAAACTTCTATTTTTCAATTACGAGAACCCCCTTTTCAACTGGTAAATTATCAAGCGGATAATTTTTTTGAAAACTTTGACGTACCAAAATAAAAATTCAAACGAATAGTTTTTGAGTTATTTAACTTTCGATACTGAGGATGATATTATAGGTCCGCACGATAATGGGTTTGGAAGATATGGTGCTATGGAAATTTGAAAATATTATTAATTAATATCAATCCATCAATATTTGTAATTTATAAAAATGGTCTAGTATAATAAATGCTAGATTCAATATTATATATTTTTGTAATACCATTTTTAAGGACTATTACTACCTAGTATAAATATTTTAATAACTGAAAAACTACTTGTTCAAATTTTGAATTAAATACGTCAAAGTTTTCAGAAAAATGTGTTTAATACTTTATTCTTGAAAAGGGGGGTTCTCGTTTAAAAAACAGAAGTTTGTATCTCCACACGGCACCCCTTAAGTAGTAAAAAAAATCAAAAGTACTTCGAGTTCGATAAAATTGATTGTTAAATGAAAAAAACGGGGATGAGCGTGCTCGGCGAATCACTCTGTATGTGTCCGGAGCGCCAACCGTCGTTTACGTTGTAAAATCAATATTAATTTGTCGAATTCGCTGATGATAAAAAAAAACACAAAACAATTTACAAAAGAGAAATATAGTTTTAAAAAACTTCCACGACAACAATATAACAGTTAAAAAAACGTAATATTATAACGACGTGATTTAGACCAGTTGGTGAAATATGACGTATATTATAGTCACCGTGCGCTGTTCCGCAATTCACCGTTATATTATTATTATATTATATTCCTAGCCCGCGATATTAATACAACACAATATAATCGTAATGAAATATCCCTTCACCGGCGGCGGGCAGCGGCGGCGATCCGAATGACAAGACACAAGACGCGGGTAAATAATAATAATAATATTATTATTATATCAACGCGTTCGAGCAGCGAGATAAATCATAATAATATTATTATTGTCGAGTTGACCATATTACATTATTATTATTATTTTTTTTCAGCGGCGGCACGAACTCTGCTGCCGCTACAATACCTCTGCTACCTAGGTATCTATACAATATATTATATATACGCACAGGCTGCGTTATATTTTATTGTACGTGCGAATGACTCGTTACGCAACGGTAAAGTGTAATTACATCTTTATGGAACTATCGTGTGTGTAATTGCATAAGTCGTGGCTACTATAATATAATAATATTATGTGTGTGCGTGTGCGTATGCCGTGGTGGTCGTCTAAAAGGATTGCGAGTGGTTTTTTTTTTCTCTACTCGTCCGCGGTCGTAGACATCATATCACATATAATAATAATATGATATAATGTTTTATAATGGTTAAGCGTGGTCTTAGCCACCGCCCCCGTCGTCATTGACATCATCATCGTCGTCGACGTCGTCGTCAACAAGTAGTCATCGCCGGCTATCATATTATTATCAGCTGCACCTTTAACACACGACGATTACGACGAGACCATACACATACACACACACACACACACACACACGTATATCGTATGATAAAATAATATTACAAGTCCACTCGGCTAAAATATATTGTGCAGCGTATGAGGTGCGTTTAAAATGCGATCTTTTTTCTCATTTGTTCACGTTCTATATGAGCAGTGCTGGCATCTATTAATGATGCGTGTTTATGCGTTTTTCGCGTACCTATATTAGTCGCGTTAATTCCGAGTGAGACTGTTTGAGTAGAGGAGAGTATAACATAATATTAGGTAGGTACTCGAACGAATAATAGTAGCACCTCGTGCAAAGAGAAAAACTTCCGATCTGCACCAGCTGCGGCACCCCACTAACCGTCAAACACGTCTTCACGGAATGCCGGGTGTTTCGGAAAAGAAAGGAGATAATAGCTCCTGAGTCCTGGCATATCACCTTTCCGAGATCTAGACCAGTGCAAAGCTGTCCACTCTGGAATTTCTACTCAACTCAAAACTGCTAGACAAAATTTTGAACAACATGTAATAATAATTTGTTTTACATCGATTGCGTTCAAATAATGTACAACTCGTGTAAATAAACTTTTTGTAAATACTAATACTTATATGACCATTGATGTCGTGAACTTTAATTAATAAATAAAATTAAAATAATAATAATAGTATTATTGTAATATCGACGAGATCAGCCACGAAATCCTATCAGTTACAATCGAAAATTCTCCCCCAGAAATAGTCTCAACTATGTTATCGCAATTTATTTCTAATTTATTGGTCCACTAATTTCCCTTCTAACCAAGGTTTTACATAAATATTTTTCTCATTACCTAATTATTCATTATATTATGTTTAACATCGCACTTTAATTATTTCGTAATATATATTGTTATTTAATTATGATGTCTGTATTTTATCATATTATATTGTGTTATTGTTTAAACAATCTTACTATTATTTTATACATCCTATCATAATGAGCTTATTTTTAAGTCGTTATGTAATATTATCTGCCCATGTGTCAAAATATAATGTTAATTGCTAAGCTGTAATGGTCCATTTGTACTAATAGTTAATTAAAAAAAAAAATAAAATATCGACGAGGCCACAGTCGGTAGGGTTGCTATACAGTGCGTATAATATACTTGCAGCTGCGCGATGTGAACAGGAGAAATCCACATCACGAAACAATTAATTTTTTGTCGAACTCGTATTATACCCGCTTACACATTATAGTAAGACCTACATAATATTATATACACGCAAATACCTACATAATATTGTTATGCGTATTACACGTTATACATACGACTGATATACAAGTATACCCTGCAGTCAGTGCCGTAGACACGAATTTTATAAGGTGGGGGAGGGGGTTATTACAATGGAGGGTGGTGTTTGTTATCAACAAAACAGTTACGGCGATAGTGATTTATCTGACAAGTGCGACCTATAGACGATACACGAAATACACCTTATTTATAAGTTTATAACCGCGGATAACATCACAAACATCTATTACTATTATTGATAAAAATGTAAAAAATATATATAAAATATATTAGTAGTTTTAAATATTTTAAATAAATTTATATACTTTCCATGTTGTAAGGGGGGGAGGTTGAACCCCCTACCACCGTGTCTACGATCCTGTACCCAGTACCCCTGTCCTGTACTATTATAGCAGTTCGCACATTTCTTATGGCCTAAATTCAAAAGCCTAAAAATGATGTCCGATGACGCCCAAAGTCGAACGAAATGCTTAAGCTTTTGCTGAAGTATCTCACGCATTGTTGAAACACGAATTAGCTGGAACTAATGAACAATTTATGAACACCTAATGAACCAAGAAGAAATATCAATACGTGATAAGTAGCATGGAAGGTGTGGGGAAGAGTGGGAAGGTGATCGACCTTTGCGGATAAATAACTAAAGAAATTTGGTACATTAATTCTTAGCCTATCGAATTGGAAAATCTTAACCTAGCCTAACCTAATACTCATGTGGAAAGTAAATGACTTTCGTTTTCCACCTGTGCAGGCTAACCTAGCAAGGAAATTTCTGGCCACACCGGCTGTCAACACGATCAAGTGCATCTAGTGAATACAGTTTCAATACAGCTGGTCGTTTAATTGAAAAGGGGAGATCTAATACTTGAAAGAAAGTATAGTAGATGCTTTGATGTTTCTTTGTGATTATTTAAAAACAAATAACTCTTAAATTAATATTTACTATTTTTTTTTTTTTAAATAATTTTATTTTTTAGCAGATTGTGTATCCGATTGGTTGATGTGTTATAGTATTAATATCCAGCTTAATAAAATAGTTAGTTATATAATAAATAATTAATGTTGAGAACTTGAGTTGATTATTTAATTAAATAAAACTCAAATTTATAAAATGATTGTGGGTGTTTATGTCATTACACGTAGGTAATATTATGGTTTATAAATTATAATATTATAATTTATTGTAATCATAATAGTCTATGCATGGATAATTAAGAACTTTTGATTCAAGCTGGGTTGAGCATTTTATATTTATATTTTATACTTGGAGCCAGGGTGTGGACTTCACTCAATTAAAATAACTATAGTGCAGCTGTGCAAGGCCATTTTTGAAATTTGTACTGGACTTTGAAAAATATACCAGGCCAGCTCGAGCTTAATTAATTTAAACACTATTCGATCTGGGCCATCAATGGGAAATTATTTTCTGGTCTGGTCTGGGCATGCTGAAAGTGATTGGCCAGCACAGGTTTCTAACGCCTTTCCCGGAAATTGATAGCCCATGGTACAAATGATTATATAACAACTTTGAAAATAAGCTTCGACCCAACAAATTAATGTAAACAAAAATCAGGTTTTTATTGGATTGGGATAATAATAAAGTATCTAAAAACGCATTATTTCTTAATTGAACACAAGTGTAAAGATAAAATTACGAATTCAATGTCACGAGATTTGGAGAGTGCACTTAACGCCTTCAGAATATTGTATTCATGCGCCAGTAGTGGTTTTGACCAAACTTCAAGACGTAATGGGGGGGGGGGGAATTTAGTACCATGGCACAACAAAATATGCAAAAACAGTGTTTTCATTCAAACGCATTAATACTTATTCGACTTTTTATTTTTTAAAACTTTTATGATTGCTGTTAACAATTGTATTATAAATTATTATTTTGTAACATTTACTTGTTTAAAGGAATTAATCAAATCCCAATAATGGAGTACCTAGGCCATCGCCAGTCGCTACCACCTCGAAACCGAATCACACTATTTGAAGATCCCGATATTATTTCGATTGAAGGTATACGGCCAATAAACCTGGTTTATAAAATGTAATGCTCTAAAAAATAGGTACCTATGTTATTAAAAAAATATTTGTTATTGATATTATTTATGTATCAAACAATGTTGTACCTACGCTTGTAGTTTTGATTAATCGCATAGGTACAACGCTGCGACTTGCTGATCGTGGGGAAATAGTATTATTATTTATAGTCTATGTAGAACTCTGTGAAAACTTTTAATTATAATATGTATATAGTATATACGTATTTGTCTTATATATATATATATATAATATATGAGTAAGTATATATACGGGTGATTTCCATACACCACGCGCATAATATTAAAATAATAATATGGTAATTTGGTAATGTGTATTATAAAAAATAATAATAATATTGTATGATGGCGTATATGATGCCGATTGTCGAGTGAACGGATTACATTTTTTAACGAGCGTACGAAAATAAAATATTGTCCTCTACTTTCAATGCCAAGTGATATTGTTTTTGCGGCTACCATAACTATACATATTATGCGACCTTATGTACGCGAAATATATTATATTATAATATATGTGATAAAATTATCATTTATAGTAATATAATGTTATTGTGCGGTCTTCGGACCGTTGATTTCCATACGTTAATGGAGTTTTTCGAATGAGTATGTGCATGAGGTAGGTACCTACACATAAACTGTACATACCTACGAATTTCCGCTATTTAAAATTCGGATTCGCAAACCTTGTGAACAAAAACAACAAAAAATCAGGATGATAAAAATCCGTATAGTAGCATTGCTGCTACAATATTAAAAATGACACGCGAGACACTAATCGTTATAATATTTTATTATTCAAAACGTTGTCAACAGGTTAGAGTATATAGTATATACGAACTGTCGGCACGTGATTTTTGGTTATAATATTATAACAATATTGTAATTGAACTGGGAATGGTTTCAAACGCAACGGACATTTTTTTATATCAAAAAAGATTATACAAAACTCATCACAGCCTGCGTACGTCGAATGCGCCACCCCAAGAACCTATAACGAAAAAAAAACCGATTTAAAAGTTAGGATTATAAAATAATGTGTTATGGTCACAAGACGTTACCAATCGTGATTGCCTGCAAGACCTTGATATGTATCATTTGATGGCTTGCGGATAAATATTCATGTGAGACGTGCTCCGTACAGTGACGGGAGGACGTATCATTGTGGTACGCACAGCTCCGAACGCAACTGACGTTTTTTTGAAAATCAAAAAAGATCATACAAAACTAATCGCAGCCTGAGCAGGTCAAATGTGCCACCCCAAGTACCTATATACCAATACAAAAAAAAAAAAAAAACGATTTAAAAGATAGGACTATAAAATAATGTGTTATGGTCACAAATCGTTACCAATCGCGATTGCCAAGACCTTGGTATGTACCATAATTGACGGCTTGTGGGTAAATATTCATGTGAGACTCGCTGTGCAGTGACGAGAGGACGTATTATTGTGGCACGCGGCTTATTGACCCCGAGTCCACGACCAACACTTCCAAAGACCAAACACAGCGATAATATTACATAATATTAAACGATCAAAACTGTCGGGTGGCGGTTCTGCTGTCTGCATACCACTGTAGCGTCTCCTCCAATACGATACACAAGTCATTATCGACATCGATAAAAATCATTGATCGGATGTCATGCCACAGAAACACCCGGGAACCGATTTAACCAATGTGGTAGATTCGAGGAAATCAATAAGATATTTTTTAGCCTTTTTTTTTTAAAATTCACATTCAAGTATGAAACTGGTCATAATTTTGGACGTAAGCACAATATAAATTAGGTGACAAACTAAGTAATTATTTATATAAATATATAATAAACGATTGTGTACGTTTTTAGTTCTTTTAAATTATTGTTAAAATAAGACGTTTATAGTTATAATATTGATAAAAAATAAGGAGCAGCGCATAGCTAACCATGCCAAAGACAGCCTGTTAAAATGAAAAAGAAAATGCTGGTTCAAACAGACTGTATAAAATAATTATTGTTTGGCCCTTATCACTGGTCCTATCTACTACATACTAGTATGAACAGTACGGCGCAGTTTTACTAAATTGGCAACTTGACACTTGGGATGAAATTTCCAAGTCTCCCCGATATGTTGGGCGAGAAAAATCCCTTCTCGAACCCTATTCTTTTCGGCCAAACCAAAAAGTGTATTATTTACTGTATGTTACACATAATATCAAATAACTACTTCAAAATAGTATGTAGTGAACCAGCGCTAACAAAAATCACACGACGGCAGGTCACAATATTGAACTTATATTATTTTTTTATAATACTTCTTGTATAATATGTTAACTATACGAGTAGGTATATTATGACGTATTAACATAAAAGTAATGGTAATATATATTTTATTATATTTTTAATAATTTTCTATGTATTAATATGTCGAACATAAAGTAAAAATATTAAACTTTGGCCTAAAAGGGAAGTTCGAAATCGGCCATGCCCGCGATAGGTTAGATCATATACTACAAAATCTAATGTCGTAGGTAGTTGAATATTATTATAACGTGCAGGCCCAAAACAGTAGAGACTTATAATGCGTGGGCCAAGGCGCCAATGAGCAGATGATGTACTTCCGGATACACACACACAATGCATCGGTGTCACACATATAGTTATATAATTGAACGATATATAAAAATAAATATCTATATTATAATATTTATATCATAAGGTAATAATAATATAGAGCACAATATAATATTGCCAGTCCGTCGTATTGGACAACAACGACAATCGTGCTGTAATAAAATATAATATATTATCATTAATAATTGTAAAATGAATTACGATTACTATTGTTAAATACCGGTGAGTGCAAGCAACCACGACTCTGGCTTGATATTATAATATCCTTAACTTATTATCTTACCTCGCGGACTCTGATTTCAGAAGGGCGAGCTGTGTGTACCGCAATATACGACTTACACATATACCGTATTAACTATTCATACACAATATAATCATAATAATAATACAATAATATGTATATTGAAATAAACGCTGACATCATGTAACATAGTGTGTGGGCGTTATACAGTCCGAAATCCGAATGTATATGTTATATAATATATTCACGAAAAATCATATTCGAACGCGCGTAACCCGTGGTCAATACGAAATAATAATATTATATATATCATAATAACAACAACAACATCAACACAATATGTGTTTTGTAAACATTTTTTAATTAACGCGACCGCTGCCGTATATTGGTATAGATATAAGGTACCTACACTGGAGGAAAGTTGTTTCCGACGTGACTTATGTTGGATAATATATAATATTCCAGGTACTTTCGATTCGGCGGCGGCGGCGGCGACCACTCGCACATTTTGACCTTTTCGTTCTACATACGCGAGCGATTAAAACAAAATTAAAATCGACTGATTTCGAGAAACGCTCGCATATACATGATACCTGCATGACGTATATATATATATATATATATATATATCATTGCGTTTGACTTGGAAATGTTTTCGATAGTTCCGTGATGGCAGTCCACACACACGATACCATAATATAGTATACCGTATTATTAAAAGTATAGGTATATTGTGGTTAGGTTAGGTCGAGGTACTACGCAGGCTAGTGATTTCGATATGTCTGTCGCGCGGGGCACCGAGCAATATAATAATATAATAACGATTATATTGTATTGTTGTGTCCTGCGCGAGCGCATAATTTATACACACCTGCTATCACGGGAGTCTGGCCCACGGCAGAAATGTCCGAACAATGTGCCCGTAATCAACGCGTGTTCACGAATATTAAAACGATAATATATTATATTAATGTGTGTGAGGTGTGTGTGTGTATAGTTTCTGTCCGGCGAGAAAGAGATTGCTGGGTGAAATCGGCGACGGCGGCTGCGGCGGAGGAAACAATAGCATATCATACCCGACTGATATATAACTTGTATATAATATATTATAACTCGAGGGGCGTTTGTCGATAATAATCGTGTGTGTATGTGTGCTTGTTGATTTCGTTTTCGGGTGATTATACGTCATGTGTGTAATGTATATAATATACGATAGTATAGATGTGTGATAATATGTGATAGGTCAGCGGCGAACGTAATAACATTGATTATATAGTAGATAATAATAATAATAATAATTAATGGTTATAATAAAGCCGTAGCCATTTTCCTCCAAAAATGAAATACCCGTTTTCCTCCAAACATTGGTTCTTGTATTAGAAATACGTATGGGCTATGCACATTTTTATCTAAACAAGAAATTTCTTTATTATTTATTGAATATTTTATTAGTGAATCTAGTTGGTACTTTGGGGGGTCAAAAGTAAAAATTCTCAATAGTTTTTAAACACGTCAGGAAAAACAAAAAAAAAATTAAGGAAATAACGGGAATTTGTCGATGCCAATTGTCGACAAAATTGATTTTTATTTTCAGTGTAACAGAAGAAATAATGACCGTAAATACTAAATACACGTACATTAATATTTCACAAAATGTTTATATAGGCAATTCCTATACACAATAAGATTTTCAATGTTTTGAATTTTTTGAGCTATTTATAGACATAATACATTTTCATTTTTTTAAAATTTTTTTTTTATTATTGCTGATAAAAAATTTTAAATTTTGTCAAAAAACTAGAAAATGTAATACAATGTTCTTCATAACTTGCTGTACTTGAAAATTAAAAAAAAAGTTGAGCGTATGTCTCTTATAGTTTTTTATAAGCGTCTAAAGTTAACATTTCGTCAAAATACGTAAAAATCACGAAATTATGTAGTTTTTTTTAATTAGGAAATTCATAAAAAATTGTCTTTTTAAATCTAAGATTTGAAAATTCAACACAAGATTCGATATATGTTTTTATGATATATGATATATCATTGAATACAAATTTAACACCATCCATAACAGCGACCCACTTACAGCTACTGTACAGCAGAGTCACATGCACTTGCCACCTTTTTTTTGTATTACGATTCACAAAAATCAAATTTTGGACGAAAAGTTTATGAGTTATTACTCGTTAGGATTGCATGGACGCGTTAAATATAAGACTATGTAATATGTACCAGCTAATCAAATAAATTAAATAACATTAAACGTGTTTTTTTATTTAAACTAATAGAATTTAAAATCGTAATAGGACTGCGTTTATTAAACATGACAATAAATATCATGCGCAACAGTAAAACATGCGCCGGACGAATCTCTTCGTCCGGCTCCATAGTGTGCGTCGACGTTTCGGCATTACGACCGCGGTTACCGAACTGGTATCGGACAGACAGTGAATCTCATCATCCGACACGACACGAGGTATATCCGGTCCGTTTTCAGGTGATGCTGGGACCGACTTTACGACTTTGGCCTCGACGAGATTGTCTGCTGCGACGGTCAGCTGAACCTCCTGTGTCCACGGAATAGACAGCGGTGGGGACGCTGAAACAGCCATCGTCGATGGTACAGACGGTGAATCTGCTGGTACAGACGGTGAAGCTGATGGTACATACGGATAAGCCGATGGTATAGACAGCGGCTTCGACTTCCAAAATCGTGGCGTTCCCCATCGGCATGTACTTCCGGAACTCTATTCCGGCGCAATTTTCTAAGGGAAATGTGTATACGGTCTAGCGACACTTCTCGTCGGTACCTTCAGCGTTTCGTCGTCGGTGGCAGACAGTGGGGACTCCAGCTGGTCTTCCGAGGTACCTATCCCAGGTGTCACCCCTGAAATCTGTCGACACGACGTCACCGGAAGTCGTCTCAACCACGATTTCGGTAGGTAGCTCCATGTGCGCCAAGTCTGCTGCAGACGACGGTGAATCCATCGAGGCCAGATGGTCTTCCAATCTGTCCGAAATTTCCGAGGTCTCAAAGGTTTCATCCCAAGACAACATGTCACTCGCTTCTTTTGAATCTGAAGATCTGATTATGGGCGCGTCACTGTGGGAAGCCGTCTTATCGCCGGTACTTCGGGTACTCACAGATGTCGGCGGTTCCTTCCGTTTAGAGGCGACGGTGGACAGAGGTGATTTGACGGGTGGAGGTTGTGACGACTCCTCGAAGATCTTGTCTTCCGACAAAATAACTTCTTCTATTGCGATCTCCATCGAACATGCATGAATAAAGTTTATAAAACTTATGGAAAATTACAGAGAGTATATAAAGAATTATCTATGTATATGCTCTTAGTTAAGATTCTGGCAGTGGACTGAAAGCATTACAATAATAATTTGTTTCAATCACTTTACTATACGGTTGCCCATAGCAATGAGATTGTTTTAGTTTTAGAAAATAAATATTAGTTTACGATATCGAATTTTTAAAAAAAAAACGTGGAACTAAAACGAGTTCAAAAAAATCTAATAGGCAATAGGTCAATATGTTCGACTATACATAAAGGATGCAGAATTAAATAATTTTACCCAGGTACAGTATTTAATTTAAGTAATAATAAAATTATGTTCATTGTACAATGTATAGTTTCAAATATTAATAATTGATTTGTGGTAGTTGAATTGTAAAAATGCATTCGACGTAAGTACTTATATTTTTAATATTTCTTCTCTTTAAACACGTATTCACCCGTTGCTGATAATTATCCTAAAATTATAAAAAAGTATAAGGTTTTTTTCATAGGTGATTTTTTTTTTTTTTTTTGATATATTTATTACGACAAAATTAATAATATATTAATTTATTTAAATTTTAATTATAATTTTAATTTATTTGTATGGGACGCGTCATATAGAAAAATATTATAAAAATAATACACGTGTGACGTTTTATATTATTTGTATTATGTTCTTGATCGGAAAATTGACAGTCGTGGAAGCAGAAAATAGTTTCTATCGTTTTTGGAGGAAAACGGACACGCCCAATAATAATAATATACACAGTATTGAGTACGTGTGTGCGGGCGTGTAATAAATTTATGGGCCGAAAAGTTATTAGGCAACTAAACCTATGCGTGAATAATGCTATTGGATATATTATGTATAGAAAGTTAAGGGAAAAAATCGAATAGAAGAAAGTGCGCAGTTCGGTTAGCGCCTCGTTTCGGGCGGTATACACCTGAAAAATAATATTATATCGATAATAATGACGTATTAAAGTGGTAAGTACTCGCGATACGTCTTGGATACCTTTATTATACGCGAGATTATCGCTCTTTACCTAATTATTAGGGATATTATTATTGTTATGACCACTATGCTACGTGCAGCCGAATGTTCGGTATTGCAATAAAGATAATAAACGGCAGTAGGTAATGACGTTAAGATATTATAATAATATAATATAGAGCGACGACAACCATTTATAATATTATTATTATAGTATAAACGCCGCCCGTACCTTACCGGTCGCGAGGTTATAACACACGCCACGACCGGAGGCTGCAATAATTATTATTGTCTTTCGACCTCAGTCGCGAGTATTATTTTTAAGTATATAATAATATAATATTAACGAAACCAAAATTGTCCAAGCAGACGCAATTAAAATCGGTCCCGGGGCCCCTGATCGGAGATATAATATAATATTATATTATTATAACGCAGTCGTAAATACCGACTACATCAATATATTTTATAGGTGGGTGAAAATTCACAAAACAAAATCCGCACGCGATAGGAATTAGGAGTAGTAGGGTTATGATGGGTTGCTGTGGAAAGTGTAAGACGTATTGTACGGCCCCGCTCGGGCGAGGTGTGCCGTGATAAGGGCGCAAAGGATAATAAACGCACGTCATACCGTTACCTTCTAATTTTATGTTTTAATATCTCATAATACTATTGTACACAATACACGACGTATCGTATAACCGTTTTTCACGCGTCATCAAATTTCGAATTAAAAAAAAAAAAACCGTTTCATTTTCACGCCCACCCCGATATCGTCGTCGTCTCCTTATTGCTGCTAATTTCCCACGTCCGCCCGCCGGCAAACCCGTTTCCGACGGAGGCCGCCGCAACTGAAAGTTGATTTTTCACGTACGGGTGTACGTACACATAATAATATAATATACGTTATTAATTGGCCGTAAATAATTTTTTATTTGGATTCAAGGCGTCTCCCACGCGGTCTTAACGACGTGCCGAACTACAATATAGTACTGCAGCTACAGCAGTGTATAATAGTGTATATAATAATAATGTGTACCGGTACGCACGCAAACTCCACTGCAGGATGCGCGTGTGTAGTGGAATTGGCGAGGACTCGACACTAATATATTATTATTGTTGTGCGACACGTCAATATATTGTATAGCTGAAGGTAGCTCGGCCCGTATATCATTATTATTATAATATTATGTATACGATATAATATTGTTCGTCCTTAATTTTTACTTTATTTTCTACTACCCTAACCCTTAGGGTTCATATTATATTTGGCGGTTATGGACAATAATTTTTACAGCGCGAACCGTTTTTTATCACCTACATTCTCGGAACTGCAGTACGAAAAAGTTCGAACAATCAGTGGCGCCTGTAAGTTAAAGTCGGGTCTTGACCCGACATCTTTTGAAAACTTGGGATGGGACCGCTTCGGGGCGCTAGGTAAATATTGAGTCCGAAACATCTTCTTTGTGGTAAACTGAGTCCCTGGTTCAAATAGTTATAAGGTAAGCTGAGTATACCGGGTTTGAAGAGGTGGTAAACTGAGTTCCAGGTTTGAAAAGGTTTATAGAGTTTCATAAAAGCACATTTTGCTTCTCACTTTTACAGGCTTAGAACTGTACGTGTTTTTTAATAATTATTTTAATTCACAATGTCAAACATAAAAATCACAATTATAAGTATATAATATCATATAATATACAAATTTAAGTCAAATTTAAATTTAAATTTATTTCATTACTATTTTTTTTATTATGTAGGTACTATAGGTACAACTCGTACAAGGTAAACATTTATTTCGTATGTTTATAAATAATCATATATTTCATCATTTCTTGTCTCAAAAAAATTATTTTTATTTTGTTATTTTTAATAAACAATTTTTATTTTTGATATAAACGGATAATATAATGAAATAATTTTAGTGGTCATAATGAGCTCTCCAAACATTATCGGAAAATCGGCTAATCGTTAATCACTAAAAAATTATTGGTGACTACACAATACACATTTAATGTAGAGACTTTTTCTTTTTATGAATATCGTCGTTATTTATAAATTATTTTTCGGAACACAATTTACTTAGCACGTTTAAGTTTTTCGGACTCAGTTTACCTATTCTTAACATATTCAACCCAATTATTTGGTACCGAGTTTACCACTCCCGGGCCGCTTCATATATTCACTTTACCTTACCTTACCCCTGAAGGTACGCGCCACTGGGACCAAAAATTAGATATTGTGGAATTTTTTTAATATTTTGCGCCCGACTTAATGTTTAGGACTTTCGGCTCCACTGCGAACAATAATATTATTATGTTGCTACTAGTTTACTACAGCGACTTCTAGATTCTATAGTACTGATTCGAGTATAATGTTCCAGTATAACAAGACGTATATAGAACATTCAATGTCGTAATTTCCTATTTAAGTTTAAAATTATTTTAGTTACGAGAAAATTACAAATAATAGTGTACAAATAGAAATACTGATATTGTGTACCAACTACCAGGTACCTGCACGGCGTATTTCATCTTCAGACCAATTTAATAATATAATAAACCACGCGAGATACGAGGTCCGAATGGTTTTTATAATTTAATGATTTATCGTGGCTTTCAAATTTAGAGACATGCTGCGCCCGCGCCCTGCAATAGACACACCTAACTCCTGTATTTCACTTTTATTATTAATAAACAAATGCCGAAACACGAAAATTACATAAATTTTATCTACACGAATCTCCGTTTTATTCGTTTTTATCCATCAACGTATACGAAATGCACAACTATATAAGTCTATAAAGTATAACTGTATAAACTGACTGACCGAAAATTATCAAGTAAACAGTGTATATTATGACTTACGAGGGAGCGCGCATGATATCATCGAGCTATACTATACTTGTAAAACGTTATCCGATTTTGAAAAATACTGTTTAAATGTCGTAAATATATTATATGTTTATTAGATGTACCTACAATAAAATATGTTTTATGCATGCCTAATATATATATATATTATATATTATCTATGATAACCCGATGGGGAGTTATTTTTATATTATATGATAAAACTTTTTTAGATGTGCAGGGCTTTTAAAAAAAAAAAAAACATTTTGTTCCACCTCCCGTGTTTTTATTTTCTCACATATAATATTAAATATTATAATGTTATAAAACCGAAACATTCATGATATCGTATCGAAATATAATAAACTCTTAAAATATACAATATGTGGTAAAATAAACGAAAATGTACTCGTTCACAATGCGTGGGCGCGATAATAATTATATTATATGGTTATATTGAAGACACGCGAGGTTTCTCGACGTAGAATAAAGTAATCGCTAATAATAATATTATAATGCGAAGACGATTCTATCCGACATATTTCGTCGTTGACCTTAATTATACGCGGTTTGAAGCATGATATTAATACGTGCTGTCAAATGTATTATTGTTTAAGGACTTTATAATAACACTAATCTTACCGATTCCACACGGAATATATTATTATTATTATTATCAGACTTGACGTAATACACACACACACACGCCGTTTGGCCGAGACAATACACTGATAATATTATTATTGCGGCCGGTTGACCCTTTTAATAGATTATTATACTCTGGCCCACACGCACCACCGCGAGGTGTTTGTTTTGCGCGCTTAAGCACTAGTGTAAGTGTACTACATATCGGTACCTAAGTAATAATAGTGCACTGCCGAGTGGCGTAATTAATACCAAAAGCAACATATATTTACTTGACAGATGACCATCATAGAGTGTCCATTTTCGTTACGTATTTGTTACGTAACGATATAATATTATTTACAAGGTAATACACGCCTTACGTTAAAAAAAATGCATCCACACAAAATACAAATATTATACAGTCATCATTGTTTAATACAGAAAGATTCCGTTCACGTTTTTGTATATATAGTAGCCTAGAGTCGAATCCGTGAAACATTCGAGAAAATAATTGATTGGAAAATAATAAATATAAAACCGTACTTGTGACTATACCTATATTATGTGGCTGGGATTTCGATGCTGATTTGCATTGTTTTTCGAAGCTAGGAGATGCTCGATTTTTTTTTAAATTATAATATTTATTAGCCATGAAATTACAATAATTATAGTGAGTGAATATCTAATATCTAACATAGTTAAATGGTCCATCTCACCACCGAGAATAACCTCTTATCAACGGTGATGGTGGAGTACTGTTAAAAGATGGGTATTTATAACATATTATATACTTTTCATGTATTCTTGAATCAGAATTAAAAGTTCTTAGTTTGCATTTACACCGATTATCAATTTTAAGGTCATTTTTGTATTATATTATCGAGAATATTAAATCTTAAACTACAAGTAACGGCCTAATGGTGGTATAATCTGTTAGAGCAATAACAACGATATATTATATTCTTTCAATGCGTGTTTACTGCTTAACATGTGTAAATTGTTTTTCTATTATTTTAGTTAATATTGCCTTTAATAGTTTAATCTTTAATATAATTAAAAATACCTAAAATAAAGCTTCCAACGGCGGGTAGATTACGTGGGTTTGTACCAGGATTTGACCATCATAGCCCATAACGTTTTTCTACCGACGGATTGGTGTTATAGTTCTGTAAGATATTCAACGTAAGTTGCTGCTTCAAAACGGTTTGCTTTACAACAACATTTATCAAGAGATAAACATAATATATACGGAGTACAGCGGAGTCAATTGCACATTTATATTATCAATAATTATCATTTATATCAAAATTATTAAAAATAAAAAATTAATTATTGCATATTTTAGTAGGTGTGCATTATTTAAAAAAATGTATGGCATTAAAGTCTCTGCTCTACTTGTGGCACAGCGAGAACTCGATCTTTCGGTTTAAAATTAAAATATAATATATTATTTTATTATTAACGTTTGGTATTTAAACATATTTTTAAACACTACAGTTAGGTATACACATGCGCGCTGAATCTACATAATAATAATATATATGTAATGCACAATATTTTTTTGATGGTCGTCGTTATAAACACAAAATACTCGCAGTTATCGCCATATATTATGCAACTTTAATAATGTACACAATATTATAGACCCATAATATAAAATCATATTTTCCAAATGCATATTGTATATTATATTGCCGCGGGCGATCGAGATGCCCTTTTGTGGATACAATTGGCGTATGATGCATTTCTATAACTACGTAAAAAAACAAACAGTTACAAATAATATTCAATACTATAGCTGCTGCAGCTGTAATTGGTAGTTTTCATAACGGCGTGTGTTATCGCGGCCTTAGGTATACTTATACCTATATAACCTATAATCTATTGTACCTGAACCTATATAAACACACTGTATTATATTATGTTTAATATACACTGCAACAAGAGAACTTACTTTAAACCATGTAAGGGCCTGTTTATGACGCGTGTATATTGTTATGTAAAATCCATCCAGCAGCCATCGATAATAAACCTCTTGAGCACGAACGGCGCATACTATATAGTGGTTATAATATTATTAGGTATACTTAAAATATGTTTATCTATAAAATCATTTATGACCATAAGTCGCTATACTTAGCTAAGACCAGTGCGTAGACCTTGTTATTATATTCCGACAACGGGTGGTTATAGGTACACCTCGAGTCTGTTGGAAAAGACAGTTTTTGAACCATTTACGGATTAATATACCGCTGTCTTATATGACTCGTGTCCCGGTGTCCCGAAGTGAGGTCTATGGACGCTTCGAATACTCGACTCGTACTAATTGCCTCCCAAAGTCAAATAGGTCGATAATTTTTATAGTATACGAATTGCCTACAGACGAGTTGCCTCTGGACGAACCCTACATTTTAGAAAAGGTTCTACAGCTTAGGTATTAATTTTTTCCCAGTGGATAGATAATAAATGTACAAGTGGTTCCTAAACGGTTCAAATATTTTTTATATATTATATATTTTATAATTTTATTTAGGTATGTTTTTAATATTTTTATTGACTCATTGTAAAATTAATAAATATATCTTATTATTATTTTTAATAGCTGTGTGTATTATTTATTTGTATACATTTATATGATATTAATCGTATCATTTAATTCTAAATAGGTATCTAAAAACAATGGTTCAATAATAATATTAATAATATGAAGTTAGGCTAGGCTTAAAATAAAACCACCGGATGTTTACTATATAATGATTGATATAAATATCTTATTATAATCTATACAATAGTGTGTATATATTTTTTCAATTTAAATACAATATATATATTAAGTATACATAAATCCGTCTAGTTGCGAGACAACTAGCGTGTATATTAATTATCTTTTTTTATTTTACGAGATAAGAATGGACTCCTCAAGAATTGTCTGGTAACCCTAATAAGTGTGAATACTTAGTTAAAGAATATTATACCTGATTCTGTTCATCTATTGTATAAATTTGACCGTGATTTAATTCCAGATCAATCTAAACTTACTGCACTTTTTATTATGCAATATTTGTGTCAATATATTTTTATAATAATAATAATGAGTACTTTAGAGCACTCGAGTTGCAATAAGTTTGCACAAGCACGCGTTACCTATATTACGAGTATATATACCCAGACTTTAATTTGCGTACTCGATAGGTAGTAGATTTTCATCTTATAAAATACGATATAAAATATTTTTTGATACCATATGTTACACGCGCAATAAATTATCGTGGAAAGGAATATTGTTGGACGCGTCGTGAGTCGAGTCGAAATTATAAACATTTTTGATTTTGATTTCATACAGTATTGTAATATTTTTTACCTATATATATAATATATATTCGATAATAATAATTGAGATGTCAATTAATATTTGAGGAATTATAATGCGATGAGTACCCTACAGCGAACGGCGACAAGATAATTATTGTTACTCTCGACGCACTCGAAAAACCGTCCTTGACACTATGAAAAAAAAAATAATAATAATAAAATCGTCCCTATTATAGAACTGCAGAGTTAACCACAAGTATTGCCAAAATTTGTCTCTTTATATTGTACACGATAATATTTTAATATTACGATAACGCATATTGTATTATACCGCGTAGTCTGACACAAACGAGTATACCTGTTGAATATACCTACCTGTTGCGGTAGATGTATATATTCGATCGTCAACTCTTGCAGTATGCCTCGCTCTTTTGTCACTGATGTCGTCATCGTCACAAAACTACCTACCTATAAATATTGTATATATATATAGGTTATATATATATATATGTGTGTGTGTGTTAACTGTTTAGGTCGTGCGCATTTTCGTGTACACTCCAACGATTCCTATTCACACTATAATCGGCTCTGATATTTCAATTCGAATTTACTCGCGGTGATGAAATGCTCGTCGAAGTAGGTAGGTATTTGGTATCTGGTAGTTGTGGTATTTGATATTGTACCTGTATGTAGTTTACGGCTGCTGCATCGGCGTTTATTCGTTCGATCGAATCGAGCACAACAACTCACTACTGTCATCCGACCTAAACGCACACTGCTGTCGTCAATAATTATTGTCATCATAATATTATTGTCTGCAGCTTTACGTCTTAATCATCGGTATTATTGTTTTCCTGGACATCATTATCCCTGCTAGCAGGTTAATGGGTAAATTTTGAGATTTTTTGCAGACGATAAATTCTAAAATAATGTGTCGCTCGTCGTAATTTTTCAGTGTCCAAACTACGTTTTGGTATACCGTTAAGTACTTATTATAGGAGGAATAATATAGATAGGTTCGTATTATACTCTCCAGCTCCGTCGCGCGTCGTCCACCCACACCCACTAACCCACCCAACCGTGATGACGCTGGCACGATTGCTTTTGGTCGCGAAGACAATATTCAATGTATAAACTTCGTGTTAACAATAATAAATTAGCGATAACGAGAAAGTGTACAAGTGGGAGTGTATACAAATTCGCTAGGGTTGTATCAACTATCGACGACGGCGTCGTCTAAAAAATATAAACTAATATTATTGCATGTCTGACTTATTGACAGATCCGTTGACGGGTGTTAACAATCAATATAATATAATATCAATATACTTTTTATATCAAATGTGGTCCACCTACGTCGACAACATATTATTATATTCAATAGCGGTGACAAGGCGGCGCCGCATTATATTAAAATAAAATTATTATACTCAACCCCAAATACTTGAACAACAAACAAATCCATGTAGGTACCAGCTGAGAAAATTATGCGGCTCTAATATTATTATTTTTGTTGTGAAAAACCATGCAATGTTCGTTTTCCCGCCACTTGGCTTATAGTTACAACGCTGATCGTATCATAAGCAAAATATTGTGATATTGTAATATCTAGATATGATCCGTATACCGGTAAGTGTGAATATCTTCCATAGTTCCGTCTATTATTTCCTTCCGGAATTATGGGTGTTACCTTATTGGTGCTTTAGCGATGTCATTATAGTTCATTTTTGCACTACTACGTCCATGTCTGTTGACGTGTTTAGCTTCACTGAAAGAATGATTGTTCTCCCAGAGAGATCTCAATGTGTTTTTGTTTGTAACTTTGTAAGGAAGATCTTTCGTTCGTTCAATAAACAAGGTGAGAATTCAATATAGAAATAGGGAGTTGCTGAATTTTCGGAAAATTATAATCACCCATCATAGTTATGTTTTTAAGGACGATTATATAATATATAATATAATATATTAGATTCTGTATTCAGAAGAGTTATTCTATTATCAATGATCCTACTAATGTGTTGTATAACGTGTTTAGTTGTAGTCATCTTATATATAAAATTCTCGTGTCACAATGTTAGTTACCATACTACTCCGAAACGGTTTGACCGATTTTTATGAAATTTTATATGCATATTCGGTAGGTCTGAGAATCGGCTACTATCTAAGTTTGTATGCTGTGCAATAAGTGGTTCTGGAGTTATGGCCTCTTAAGTGCAAAATATTAATCACACAGTAGTTTTTTGTATTTATTTAAATGGTTGCCATTGGTTATAGATTATATTACTATTTTATAATTAGTAGAAATCTATATACACCTATATAGAAATGAACGTCTGTCTGGCTGTCCTTTATGCATTCCCAAACCGTTCAACCGATTACGATTAAATTTGGGACAGAGATAGATTAGACCACTGGGAAGAAGATAGGATAATTTAAAAAGGAAGAGGTGGGAACACTGGTGCTCACACGGGGATTTTGAGATTTACGATGGAATTATTTGTTTATAAATGGTTGCCATTGGTTACAACCTACTAACTTGGTTGTTGTTTTTTTTTTTAATGTACCTAATTCTGATTTCAGTTACTTACGCATCTTATGGGGTCCGCAATCCACCGCAGGTGGATCGTCTACCTGATAATTTACTACTGCTCGCATATATTATTATCCACGATCCGATGTAGTGGATTGCCTACTTAGGTGGCTTAGATGTATGTAAATCACTTGAGGTTAATCTTAACATAATATATGGGCATATGATTCAGGCAAAGCTGGAAGGGACAGCTAGGATAGGACAGCTAATATAGCTGACACTTCGTGCCACGAAGTGCACGGGATTAGCTAGTATACCTATAAACTTAGTTTATCGGTCTATGGTCATAGATACGCAGAGATTAAAATATATAAGACCTACTACGAATCATGTATTATAGCTAAATAACTAAGTTATTAAGCCATAGTATCATTTACAGTTGAAGTTTTAAACAAATAAATTCCGTATTAGGTATGTATATTTATTGATTTTAAATTACATTTGGCCAAGGTTATATGCTTCAAAAAGGCGAATCGCACCTGCAATAATATATAAAAAAAAATGACGATTAACGCCTATAATAAATTATTAGAATGTGGTAACAAGGCGTCCACAACGATATTATATATACTTACAAAGTGGCGATTTTCGCCTGCAATAGCTTATATGATAATAAGCACAATAAATGAATTATTTTGAACAAAACTGGAGTCCGCTGGACGCATTATTCTCCGCACACGGTCATTCGCCGGAAAAACCTCTTGGTCCTTTTCCACAGCGACCTCTTTTTCTTCGGACGGGCGGTTTCTTCTGACCCGTCGTCCTGGAACTCCTCGGCGGCCTGTTCACTGACTTGAGGTTCAGCGGTCTGCAGATCGCACAAACCCAAGTGCTCGTCGGTATGCGACGATTCTCCGCTTTCCTCCACGTCTCCGAAACGCACGAAGATGTTGGGCATCGACGCCCTCTTTCGAGATATGTCCGCAGGTTCAGCCTTCGTCTGGGACGGCTCGGAATAGGACATGTTTTCCACCCAAATAAGTGATAAATAATACTTAAACTGTCGACCCGCGTAATTCGGCAGTTTAATTGTATGTGGGCCGACGACCAGACAATATTTGTTTTCCATCCCGGACACTTCTGTTAATTCGTCGTCCGCGGTCACCTGCGATTCAGCCAGGACACATTCCGGAGCAGAACTCCAGCGTCTGATTGGGTGGACTTCATCCCGAGCGACCCGACCAACCATGACCGACTGCTTTTCGTACGCATCTTTGAATTCCAATAATTCTTTCATCGAAGCATCGCGTCTTGTAGCCGAAGTATATTGACCTTCCATTTGTAAAATGAAAATAATTGTTTTACGAGATAATAAGACAATATTATTATATGCACGTCCTTACTCTCTGAATGCTAACTGTCAAGTGGGCTCAAAATTATGGAAGTTTTATTCTATATAAAAAATATTACTTTTCCGTAGCAACTAGACTCGTGTTATAGACTATTTTTTATCGGCCATATAACATATTGTTTAATATTAATAGTATTATTAAATGAAGATTTAAAATTTAAAATAAAAAGTAGCGCCAAACAATTGACATTGGGTAATTATATCATATCACGTAGAAATCCAATATATAGGTTAATTTTAGACTATATACAAAAAGTTTGTATAAAAAATTGACGAATTCAATTAATTTCCTAAGTATATTATTTTAATAGATACTATAAACATTTAGATATATGCACTTTATGTATAGTTATAGTATGGATAGTTATAGTATGGATCAGTTAAAATTATGGCTATAGTTAAATAATTTTTGGATAGATTCAAATAAAAAGATCAGTACAGTCATTTATATTTTATAGGTAGTAAAATTGAATAAATAATATGGTAATAGTTACTTTCTTCTTTGGCCAGCTTAAATAACAATTTAAGTACGATTACCTATATTTTATTATAGAAGTGACTTATAGTATGATAATTATTACTTTTCAATTTGATTATTATTTCTTTAAATTAAAGCTCAGTTATAACTATATTAACTTTATTACATAGTTATATAATAACCACAATGTATCAACTGATTACATATGGTGTATGGCTGTCACTATGCCACACAAAAATGTTAGTGTCGAATAACTATTAAAAATTTTATTTTAAACACATTTTTTTCCGTGTATAAATGCACACGCACACCCAGTAGATTCGTTTTATCACTGAACACATACATATTGTATCGAAAACGTATGTGTATTTGAAAACATTTTTTTTTTTAAACATAATATGTGTCGTGGTACAAAATATCATAATATTTAAAATACCTCGCAAACACACTGTCCTGTATTGATAATTGTTATAATAATATAATTGTGATAATTGTTATAATGTTTACAAGTTTACAACCTGTTGCAGCGCCATATTTTCAATGAGCAATTTGTATTACAATTATTGTCATTCATCTTACTATCACTCTGCACTTAAATATAAACGACAGATTGACCATTGACCTGCAGCGACATATACCAATTGTCACCGACCGGTACACATCACAAATTACACACTATATATACCAAGTTATTACATCAGTTATGTAATTTATTTTACTTAATATTTGTACATTTTCCTACTACGATTTGTATGACATAATTGATATTCCCATCGTTATAAGTTGCCATAGTCCCTTTAAATGTACTCGTATTATACTTTGGGATAGTAAACGAATACACATAGATATAAATGCAATTAATAGTGTAGACTTGTGTACATTGCGTCGCGGCTCTAATAGACAATAATACCTGTTTTTTATTTGTACGACTTATAATTTATATGATACTTAATAGTAGCTCGGGCAGCTCAGATGATCGTCTATATACGACTCTAAAAGTCAAAGTTATTTATTATCATTTTATATTATTTGTATATTATATTATATTGTTTGGTTTGACTCGAAGTGTCAAATAATTTATAATTATACATTTTGTTCTATTTTATTTCTAATGAATATATTATATAATATTTATTAAGACTCTATTATATAGGCAACAGCTTTGACCGGAAGAGACTGCGCACGCTGCCTTATTGTTTGTGTGTACTCGAGTTACCAATTTTATTATCTAACATAATTTTGGGAAATTGTATTATCATATACAAGGGCCTTTGAATTAATAAAAATGGCTAAGGTTCTTATCATATTTATTGATAATATTTGTGAATATTATTTATTGGTTATCTTATTACTATGTTTTATTTATTGTTGTACGGCAGCGCACTTCCAAAATACCGTTGTTTAATTTTTAATATTATATTACAAGCTGCAGACATTACGCACGTATACTTACAAACACAGTGACTGTGGCCATATTATGTCCTACAATCCTACATATTATTATTTCTACAAAAATATATATCATACACACAGACACACAATTCACTCAACTCATCGTCGTTATATTAGTCGGCAAACCAGACCACTGTAGTTGTAGTACTGCCGTTCGAGCTTAGAGCCGCTCACACCTGCTGAACTAAATACATTGTAATTATTATTAGTGTAAAATATAATGTGTATTTAGTTCAGTGCTATACATCACACAGTACACGTGCGCGCGCCTCAGATATACGTGGTCAGTGAATAATAATATTGGCACGCTCTAGTCATTGTTTTTCCTGCTATAACAGCCGGCGCGTTTTTTATGCTGCACTCCAGCGATCCCGTTCCCCCCTACGTTTTGAAATTAAAATATCGACAAATTATATTTTGATACGATATGAGTATTATAATAATGGAGGCATGTAAGAAAAAAAAACAACTGAAATTTAAACGTCAAACTCAAAATCGTATAGGTAATCGCGTATAAATCGTTTTACGCGCTATCGGAAAAATGACACCGATAAGGCAAATAGATGCAAAAAAATATCTATACATAATATTATAATATTATAAAACGCTCATACCGAGCAGCGAACGGTTTGGCGGGCTGACATCGGCTCGCCGAGAAGCGTGTAGGTACGATAAAACCATAAGACGTGTTCGCAAGTAATAATTGGCGTTATATATGCAAATTTCATAACGAAATATAATAATATGTTTGTAATTATTTGGTGTAGATGCAATAACTTTGCGATGAACTCTCACAGAGTATACAAACCGAGTGATTGACGACTGCGAATTTGAAAAATCATAATCACGGGGCCAACTTGTTTTTTGTTTCGTATTATTATTATCATTAACTACTACACGTGTAGTAGTTCATGATTATTAGGTATTAACCGAGGGCGGCGCTATTGATAACACGCTTGTGGTGATAACGATCATGTCGTTGATACAGCAAGAGTGCATCCCCGCTATCTTGAATATTTCGGTATCTCGTGGTATCCGTATGTCGATTTTGTATTCAGTCAAGACTAAAGAGAGACTTACGATAATTTTGAATCCACTCGCACGGTAACTCGAAGTTTCGACTCGTCGAATTTTAACAGTCCGATCCCTCGAGACTTCGGGACACCGAGGTGATTCCCCGCTGCAGCAGTACACAGACTATAGTACGACGGTGGCCGGTAGGTACCCACGTGGCAAAGGTAGGCAAGTTAATGAAAATAATTAAATCAAGTTCAAGTTAAGAGAACACAACATCGATGTTAACAGTTAACAAATCATAAATTTAACTCAATAAGTTAAAATTGAATATGGAAAAAATATTGAATTAACTCAGTTTTAAAGAACAAATAATATAATATTATTATGTATCGCGTTTGAGTTTAACGCGGCAAAAACAAAAATAATATCACCGCGGACTTGGCGGTGTGAGTGCGTACGACATTTGCGGCACACACACAAAAGGGACTTATCGAGTGTACAAGCATACCAGGTACTTGGTAGAGAGCACAATATAATAATATCATGTCGTTAATAGTGACCATTCTCGTTGTCTGTGCATTTTTGCGAATGCTTTAAATGCGGTTCGGGGCCTCGGTGGAATAATATGACGTCAAAAAAAAAAATTATAAAATTAAAAATTGTTTTTAATGTTACCTATGTTATATTTTGTAATATATATTTTGCGCATAACGTACGGAATATTATAATACTTTACAGTTACAAACCGGTTTCTCCCCGTCAGCGTTATAATATTATGTACAAACGTGAGCACAAAAATTAATCAACAAACACGGCGATAGATGAGCATGTGAGTGGTATAGTAGGTACCTATAGACTACCTATATAGCTATATACCTAGGTAGCAAATAATAACATAATAATATTATATCTTCGAGAGTGTTGTATACGATGAGCAATGTTTTCGGGCGAGATGTTAATAATTTTTCCAACCGTGTTTGCATAAGACCATTTATTATTTATTATATTTTTTCTCTTAAATGTAAATACGATATAATATCCTAAAAATATTAACGGTTAACCGGATCTTCACCGGTTAGCGAATTGCACTATAAACAAGTTCTCGTTTGTCCGATCATCATCGTCATTTAAATATTATGGAAATAACAAACAAATTGTCGAGACATCTTAAAACGAACCGACGATGGCTTGCAGTTAATTCATGTACAAATATTTAAGTACAATTAATAATATTCATAAATATACCAAAGCACTTTGCGCATAAAATGTGATGTATTTTAGATACTGATGAGCGCTCTGGGCGATGGACCTGTCTATTAAGGTTTTACAACCATTATGTGTGTGCTTTTTCTTATGTACCTGTAATAGCGTTTTGGAGCAGTAAAAATTCTTCAATCTTCGACATCGTTTCCGGTTGCACAAATCAGTAAATAAGGTTGTGACTTCTTTAGTTGTATAATATAAAATAAAATAAAATAACAATATAATACTAATAGTTCATAATAGTCAGGGATAACACTGCGTATAGCAAATAGCAATCAAACATGTTTTTAAATTAAATATTCAAAATTATTCAAAAATATATCTCTTAATAGAAACCTACCTATATAATATATGGAACGGAAAAAAATATGCATAAAAACGATTCACGTATGAGTGTTTGTTAAACTCAACCTATACGTACATTTTTAGCATGGTTGGTTAATTAATTAGGTATGTGATCGACTAGAATCTATATATCATTGTTTCCACTGTACAGCTAATAAGTTTGGGAACCACTGGACTAGATAATGGGGGGGGGGGGAGATTTAGCGTTTCAATGAAAATTAAATACGGGAAGTTACTATGATATAAAATAGAAATACAATAGAAAAGAGTGGTGGGAGGTTAGGTTAGGTCGTGAAATTCACTTCGACAAATATGACGACTGCTAAAGTACTTATATTATTTCAATAAAATATAAATATATATTATTTATTTTTTACTATACATATATTATAACACAGTAAAACGTATTTTTCAAAATAGCGTTCCTTGACGCCATATGTTTTCAATTAAAATTTAAAATATTATTCCGCTTGCGAAACCGCTTCAACCGAGCAACTTTGTAGCGTCGTGCGCTTAATCGTCAATCGATAATAATTGCCGTGGCAAAATAGATTGGTGTGGTGCTTCTTAATAATTTCATTTTTCCTTTTCCGTTCAGAACTCGTGTGGGTTTTATTATTTCATTCACAGCGTTTATATTGGTACTTATACATTAGGTATATTTTATTTATACGATATTTTTTTTTTTTAGCAACAATCAGCTATTTCCATCTGCAGTTATATTAGCGAACTTGAGGGTGTGGTATTTGAAAATGGTGTGTGGTTTTCTGCAACGTATTGATTTTGTATACATATTATTGCACATATAATAATATAATATAATATGCTCAGTGTGGGTGCGATTCTAATGGACGTTTCTTTTTCTTTTTTTTAATCTTTTACGGTATCGTCTTCAAATAATGAGTACGAGTAAATTTCCCGATAATCAAATAATAAGTATTACTGCGTACGATTTACTAAGTATTACCTAACAGTTAAGGCGTAGTAAATATATCTACCCAAATAAAGTTAAAATATTTTTTTATTTGCTAACTAAAAAATATAAGATATAATATATTTACACGAGATAGTAACATGTATCTACGCATTTCAAAACAAAATTTTGTATACCTCCACTATGTTCGCGTTGAAGTTTTCTTCGTACAATGACTGGCTAAGCATAATGAGTCAATAATCGATGACTATTAGTATCTATAATTAAAGGCAATTTAATAATAAACACGAATTATGTTACATATTATGAAGAAAAAAAAAATTATTTACATGTACGATTTATGGAGCGGCGCGGTAAAAAAGCTCACCGAAATAAATAAAAACTCGAAATAAGTAAGTTATAGAAAAAAAACAAACTAAGTTTTGTGGTTGGAAATCGTTTTCACTTGTATATTAAATCTAGTATATTTTGTATTAGCATTTGAGTAAAAACTAAAAACGTGTTTTTCAACGAATGCCCTTTGACATAATATTCTTAACTGGTTTTAACTATTAATAATTTCTAGTCTCAACTGATTTCGGGTTTTTAATACTACCATTGATTATAAATATTAGTATTCATATTCAATGATACTACACACGCGAGACACGTAGATCGATGTCACTTTTGTACACGCCTCGATTTTTGTCTCTGAAATAAATTATTACCATCGAAATTAGCATAATGTTTGTATGTGAATGGGATGTTATAACAAATTTCAAAAAATATTAAAATGAATAACATAATTCCTTCGAGAAACGGTAATATAATATATTATGTGTTCCCCAAGTCATTTAGGGTAATTTTTAGAATATTACATGAAACATGGAACGTATTTATACTAAATTATTTTTATCATCAAAAAATATTACTTCGAACGTTGTTCAATACCCGCGCATACTACTAACACGATTTCGGCAATAGAACGATAACATTAAGAAGACGTTGACAAAATATAATATTACTATATTATAGTAAATAATAAAACGATTGCTGCTTATAAGTAGTCATAACTCATAACGCGATTTATAAAAATATGACGTACTATTGTACTCGTGTAAAATATGGCTAGACGACGATGCGAGGGTTTCAAAACACGCGTGTTACGTATTTTTCGTAAAAAAAAAAATAACAACAATAAACCTTGGCCGAGGGGCAAATATATTATGGTACGCTGGCACAATGAATTATTATTTTTTTGTACATATAACGCACGTTGGTGCGGCTAGAGAACGAAAAACGTATCGGCAAAATATAATTATTATATTATTGTCCGTCCGCCGCCTCCGCCGCGACCGCGGTGTATCTGCTGCAGTGTCGTAAGTAGGTTCAACCCGGCACCGCACACGACAACGGCAATAATAATAATAAATAATTATTATGTTGTATTTTAGAGGAGATTTGCGTAATATCGCAAAGCCTTATCATATATGAATGGGTCGTAAAAATTACAGTCATACACATATAGGACTCATCGTAGGATTAAAGTCTGCAGCGGTCGTCGTCGTCGTCGTCGCCCGCGGCAATAACAGTTCGATTATACTGCGGGCGCTGACGTTACACCGCGGTACAGTCGCAATAAAAGCTTAATATATACCTAGGTATAGGCGGTATCATCTCCTGCACCGGGGTCAACGCCGTGTCGTCATGTGTGTGTGTTGTCATGGTTAGTCTCGCAGACCTATAGGCATCAGTGAGTTTCTCCGGCGAAAACGTTCTCCGCCGCGCAAGTCGCTGCGTCCTTCGGCCGCTTTTATCGTCGTCGTCGTCGTTCGAGGCCCGCGGCTGCTGCAGTGTGAACCGCAGAACAACAAGAAGAAGATGAAATTAAACGACCGCCGGACACACAAGTACCTACCTATTATAAGAGGTGTCCTACTATATCTACCCACACGTACGTCATACGCGTATATATACTTGTGTGTTGTACCTCACTCGTGTTTGGGATTTCGTCGTCGTGATTATCCGAGCCCCGCACGGAGGTGTTGCAATATTCTAGCACATATTATTTATTATTTATTAAAATAATTGTGTTATTATTGTTATTAGTGTTAGGAGTAGGTACCTAGCTAAACCCATACTTCTCCTGGCCGGTTCGCGAGGACGACAGAAATACAATAATAATGATAGTAGGTACCTATAATCAAATTATAATATAGGTATAATATTATCCGTGTGCTGCAGGGTAAAGTAATAAGTAGGTATCTAGTATACCGCGGTATACCTATAAATAGCACTATAGGTACGATAGTTCAATTATCGCAGCGCGGAGAAGATCTTTTGGCTGGTTGCTGTGGTGCACCGAGATCGATAATAGCTTTATATTATAAGATTATGATGTTTATGAATAGATACACGTATGGTGTGACGGCTGATGGGGGAAGAAAAATTAGAAGAACAAAAAAAAAATCAAACAAATGCCAACGACCTGTACGGCGTGGCAGCAGCCGGACGGACAACAATGGGAATGAATTTACTTTCGCCGTTTTTGCTTTCGGCTACAATTTCGCCGCCACCGCCGCCGCCTTGGATTTTCGACCGGTTTTTGCCGACAAAACGCGAAAGCTCTCGATATGTTAAACTAGCATATGTGTGTGTATACAGGGTGTCCCAGCATGGACACCTGAATTATTTCTTTAATAATACATATTTTTTTAAATACATATCAGCTGATATTTTTAAATTTCAGATATATTTCAAAACCATTTTTTAAAATACTTAGATTTGTATGTTATTTAAAGAATTTTCTGTGATGGTATGAATAAAATTCAATCGATTAGTTTCTGAATTGTTAAATTGTAAGTACCTATAGAACAATATAATGGTAATACTTTAGTAATTAATATTAATTCATAAATATTTTATAATTAATAAAATCTGTCAAAGTACATATAATATAGACTAAGTATTACATATATTTTATAATTTATGTAAAACCAGTAAAAACTAAATTATTCTTTTATATAACAAATACCTACAAGTATTGTGTTTAAAATTTCAGAAATTACTCATTAAATTTCGATTTAAGCGCAATATAATTTTTAAAAAAAAGTCAACCACCTAATATTAATTAACATGTAGGCGTGGGTAAACCGCTATTCAAGTATTACGGTAGGTTGATTCAATTTTTGGTCGAAAACATTGCATTCATTATATTATTATTAATACTTTAATATTTAATTATTATAATTATAGTGTATGATATAATATCATATTTAGTTATTAACTTTTAAGTCAATACCAACTTACCGTAAAACAGTGTGATGATAAAAATAGATAAAAGCTTAAAATTAATCAAAATATTTTGTAATATCATTGAGTATGGTAAAATGTATGATAGGTACTTAAGAGTATTACTATTAGTTTTAATGTGTATAACGTCGTCCAAATTTTAACTTCAAATGTCTATATAAAGAAAAATTATTTGTATATATTTTCCAATATTTTCGGTTTCAGTATAAACAACTTATAAAAACCTTGTATTATATTTTCAAAATTTTTAACCAAGCAAAAAATATTTTGAAAATTAAATCATGTATAGACAATTATAGTATAAATATTTAGTGAAAACAACGATTAATCGTTTTTGAGTTGCATCAAAAAAATAATATTAATTTTGTCAAAAACAGGTTTTGCGTAAGAATTCTTGTTTTTCATTAATATGTATTTTTACCCCCCAAAGAACCAACTAGATCCAGAAAGGATAGTCGAATCATTTTCACTGCTTCAAAAGTCGACGACAGACGAAAAACATACATACATTATGTGCAGTTAATTTAATACGTCGTAATATTGACCGCTCCGCTTCTAATCTAAAAAATTTGAAGTGGTTGTTATCACTTAAACAAAATCGTTTGTGGACACTTTTTTCGCATTATATACGTTAGACGCAATAAACCTCTTAGGAGGAAAATATGATCTTTACACTTTAAGTACATCGAAAAATCAGAATATTTGAATAATTAATACATTATTAAAACTTTAAGTACCAGGGGTAGCTGCACGAACCATCCTGTATATACGGATAGACTCCTAAGTAGGTATTATATTATTGAGTGAGTATACCTATATCGGTCGCGGACGGAGTAACATATAATATAATAATATGTATAATGGCAAACACACACACACACACCTGTTGGACACGACGAGATTTCTCGAAATGTAATTATCGCGCGTTGACCGTATAGAGGTATATAATATAATATATAATATAATATCGATATGTTATTTTATATACGAGCTCGTCGTGCGTTATCCCGTTCGTCCGTACGCACACAGTAGGTAAGTGTATATTATTCGATACACCGATGCGAGATATGATATGCAAATGGGACGAGGCCGATGAGATAATAATATTATTATTATATTATTATCATTATGACTATAAATCAATTCACGGCGATGCTGTGCGTATATATATATACACGCGATACTGCAGCAGTATAGATATATATGCAATTTTTTTCGTATACATGATTTAATAACGGCCGGCGAATCGTGAAAGAAGCTTAAAATGTAATATTGGGATAACGTTACGATATTTTAATAATTGTGCTTAATGTGTTAAATTACCATATATCGTTTCAGTATTTTGTAGGTATTTAATTCTGTCGTATATATACGGTTTTTGATATTGAATTACGACTACGAGTCTCGTATATAATATGCAAACGAGATTTCTAACGCGTCTTCCGTCGATTTGAAATGTGGTAAAATAAATGTTTTTCGAAATAAGTCACATTTATTACTGATCATTTCGCAGTTAGCTCATGATAAGAGAAGTTACCTCCGTTTTAAATAATTAAAATCTTAATACATCGCGTGGTTACATCTGGTATATACGATGGATTGCATACATTTTACTATATACGTCGACGTCAGGTTGATACGATATTATCTTATGTAATAAAATAAAATATATAGTAATAAAATATCAGTAGACAGAAAGGAATCATAATACCGACATAACGCAGTTTTATTATTATGTACATCATATATAATATTTACTTGCCGGTATTAATTACAATCGAATAGGTAGGTACACGTCCTAATAAAACTGAAATCCATAACGTCGATTACGGTAAAAGTGACATTGTAAATATTAAGTAACTGTATATTAAATAAACTATTCCATCATAGGCATTATGCTGAAGGAATTAAAATTATTGATATTTCGGATTTTCAAAGTTCCAGCACTGCACAACCGACTAAACGTTATAAAATATTATGATGAACGGCTACATTTCTAGGTAAACGTAAAATGCATAATATACAACGATGAGTTGTTGCATAATACAACATAATATGATGCAGTTCATTAATTTTTTTAGGTTTTTTTTTTATATTTAGTTTACCATTCCTATACACTTCTGAGCTCCGTTTATAAAAGTGATCGTACATTTTGCCTACACAAAATCAAACATACATATTAAACATTATTTATTATTATATACATAATGTATAACTTAAATTATAATTTTGAGCAAATAGGCCAAAGACCCAACGTTTATAGACAATGTAAACGACTTATATTTTAAGGCGAAATATAATAAATTGATTCAACGTATAAATTATAAATTTGTTTTTAAAAATTATTTCGTGACATATCACATTTTAATATACGTCTTGCGTAGGAATTATACTGCAGTATAATTATTACAATACTACAGTAATACTAGTATTACTACATTTTATTTTGTTTGTTAAAATATTTTTTTTTTTTTTTTTGTGTACTGTACAGATAATCCATTAGTTCATTGTTTTTAAATTTCTAGCTGACTTAAGACTCGTGTCTCTTGAGTTTATATTTTGTTCCATACGAATTTCTAATATTGCTGCCGCGTGAATTTAACGCTGTTAATGATATTGTACACAACATGCGAGATAAACCTGCAGTAACAGTTAAACGTAAAATGCGAACAATTCGACAAACACTAATCTTATAATAAATCTGTGTAGTATATAATGTCGAACAATAATGATAAAAAAAAAAGTATATTATTGGTAGTATTATTATAATTTATAGCGTTGCATAATAATATTATCATATATAGTATTAAATATTATATACACGTCATATCGACAGTTGTTGTTGTAGTCATAATACTCCGATATCATTATTTAATAGTCTTTATTCTAACGGTTTAAAGATAGGTATGTATTTTAAAACTACAGACCGTTATAATATTATATAGGTATTCACAAAATACTGGAACTGATTCGGATAAATCCCCTGTTCAATTGGATTTTTCATTCTTAGCGGTTTAAAATTCTATACAGTCATTTGCATTCCGCGATGACGAGAAACGACCCATTTCACAGTAATTTAAAAATCGTTGTTTTTTTTTCTGTTTACATTTTCGCAAGACGCAACTCACAATAAATACCGTTTGTGCGAAAATGCAGAAATGTATATATTATCCTCGTGCAAAGCATTAGAGCAGTAATCACTAATCACATGCATACGTCATTATGACAATAAACACTGTAGGCAATAAAAAAAAACTTTAAGCTGCACTAGTTACTTGTTTTGTGATACAATAAATTGCATTGTCAACTTCGATAATGACATGAAACGCAATTTTTTATCCTATGCTTAAATATAAACAATTTTAATTAAAAATAACCAAACTAATAAGTGTATAGTATAATAATATTAGGGGTATTATTCTCAAAATAATATTATACATAATTATATTACGTTTTGATTGAATCAACTGTCTATAAATGCACACGATATTATTAGGTATAATAACTTACAATAGGAGTAAGCGATTTTTTTATTTTTATTTTAAAACAATAGATAAAATTACAATATATACTGTTACACTATTATATAGTATTATTATACTTGAAATGTTCACGTATAGACATGGACGACATAATATAGTAAACATTATACATCTTAACCACTAAAGTCATAAGTGGCCGTTTCCTCCCTTTGAGTTGGAGATCAAATTCCGGTTGTATAGTGAAAAATTACAAACATTACAACGATTTTTTTCATTATCTAAAGATTTAACGCTCAGGCAGAAATTTGATAAAATTATTGGAGGGGCTAACAACCTAAAATACCTACATAAAAAATATTCTCTTGTCGCTTGAAGAAACATTGTTAAAATTGCATAATATAGTTAGGTAAATAATATTACAAAGTTCTCTGGTTTTTTTGTTGTTGTATTAATTGATATCACGACAATTTAAAAACTTTTTTCTACTAAAAACTTATTATTTTTAAATTCGCTTAATTTGAGTTGTTGTGAGTAGGATGACAAAATAAATGGGATCGAGGTTGTATAAACTGCAGAAAAATAACAAAGTGTCAATACACTGATTTTGTACGCCTATTAAGGAGACACCTGCAGTACAAACCTATAATTTTGTTGTCTGCATACTTTTCAAATTTTTTGAGTTTTAGGGAACTTGTAGTATATAATGTTTACGCGTAATGTATACATATATATGTTGAGCATTGAAAATAAAAATATTAAAATAGCTAGAACGTATGGGTATAATGGCACATGCAACGAAATTCGTGGAACAATTTATAACATTATACATTACCACTTGTTAAAACAACAAACGCGATTATTTTCTCGGGGTGAGTAGCCTTCAAATGGTTAGAGTCGACAATCAAGTTTTAGAGGCTGCAAGGTCCACCGAGATGTTCAGTCGGAACCTATAACAGTGTAACAAAACATAAAAATACACAAAATAAGTAATAACTCCGAAATTAGATTGTTATAAACATTTTTTTTTTAAACCTTCTATATTATACGCCATTTAGTAGACAACGTTACTCTTCGGTAAACACGTAATTGCTTACAGTATTTATATGAACATATAATGCAATTATATTATGTATATTGCACAAAATACTTCCATAAAAAATGTTGTTCAATTATTTCCTACAATACATGTATAATATACTAGCTGATCTCGTGCACTTCGTTGCCCGTTTAAAAAATAATAATGCCAACTCTATATGAATAATAAGTTTTATTTTATAAATAACGGTTACAATATACTAAGTAATATCGTTACAACAATATTCAATTTAGTCCCACCCGGCGTTGCCTGAGCCAAATATTAAGTTAAGATTAACTTCAAGTGATTTACATACATCTAAATCACCTAGGTGGGCAATCAACTGCATTATATCACGGACAATATGCGAGCAGTATATTATCAGGTAGGCAATCCACCTGCAGTGGATTGCGGACCCCATGAGGTGCGTGATTGAATGGAAACAGAATTAGGTAGATGAAAAACAGTTCAGAGTTGTCATTTTGTAACACCACTCGCATATTAAATTTGTCTAACCGATCCCGTGCACTTTTTATTTCATTTTTAGCTGTTAATCTAGGAATTACTGGCAGCGTTTGGCGAAAATCTTGGCTGTATGTAAACTGCGGCAAAATTTACCTTTTTCTAAAAGTCGATATGTAAACTCCGGCAACAAAAAAATTAAGATTATACAATCTGCGACAAAACCGATAAGATACATTATACAAACTGCGGCAATTTATTTGATATACCTTCTATATATATATATTATCATATCATACTACCTAAATCATAATCATATATTATGTTAATTAGGTCTCTATTTTATAATTATTTTATTTTTTAAATTACAATTTTTTTTTTGATTATAAGATCCCTACTATATTTTAAAATAATTTTTATTAATAATAATAATATTTTTCAATTTTAAAAATTGGTTTTTCTTTATTTTTACGCCTAATACTCTAAGAGTAAAGATAAATAGCTGTCATATCATGTGTTATACCTAATTAAACGATAAAAGTGTATATAGGTTATCGTAACTATATGTATATATAGTAGGTATATATAGAAGGTATATAAAATAAATTGCCGCAGATTGTATAATCTTAATTTTTTTCTTGCCGCAGTTTACATATCGACTTTTAAAAAAAGGTAAATTTTGCCGCAGTTTACCATCTTCCAAAATCTTCAGCTATAAAGGCAGTTAATTGATATTCCATTTTAAATCTATACATATATATAAAAATCGACATGGCACACGTATCTCGCACATCCCAGTGTGTTGAGAAGGTAGTTTTGGAATATATATATATATATATATATATTGTAATATAGATAAATTGTCGGGTTTTACTTTTTGGAACAATTCATACCTACACACTGCTGACGATAAAACACACACAAAAGAAAAAAGGTCAGGTTACAGGTAGCTGTAAACCTACTATCGCGGTCGGTCACGGGAATATCCGAAATGTACCATGCAAATAAGCATGTAAATTTAAATTTAATATTACAAAATTAATTCCGAATATTTTCATACTCACTCACCGTTTAAACCTTCTCTGGACTTCCACAAATAATTTAAGACCAAAATGAGCTAAATCGGTCCAGCCGTTCTCGATTTTTAGCGAGACTAACAAACAGCATTAGATTTTTATTTATATAGATTATATGTACCTATAGCATAAAGAACACAATAACACAAGACGTGTTGAGTGTCTATTAAAATTATTTAAAAAATGTTCAAATATGTTCAAAAAAACTTTCAATAAAATTAAGAATAATTTTTTTTTTTAATCTTATTTATTTATTTATAATGTTTATAATTATAATTGGACAAAATTAATTTCAGACTTAGTTAGACTGTTAAACTAGATGTATAATTTATAAAATTGTGATCTTGAAAATTCAGGTTTTATCAGGGATTTAATCTAAATAAATTTTAAACATTGAACAATCTTATAATATTATGTTACTATGTTATGTAGCATAATATGGCGGAACTTTTTTTATACAAGTTCGATGTACGTATAATTATTTATGAATCTTGTTTCAACAAATATGTCGTATGAAAATGATGTAGTTAATAAATTAATTTACATAATTTGCACTATATTTTGGTATAATATATTAATTATGTTATATTTAAATATTTTGCTTATATTACGTTCAATTTTGTTGCAATAAAATTGTACGTTGTTATATAATAACAATATACCTACCTGCACCTATATACAGAGTGATTCAAAATGTATGTTACGACCACTTGATTTATTCAAAATAGAGAAAAATGTATGATACGAACGTTTTTTGATTTAGAAACATCTAAAATGATTTGTACATTTTATAATTTTTTATAAAATTTTAAGGGAGTTTTGGGCAGTAAAATTTAGAAATTTAAAAAAAACTTTAAATATCTATCAAGAATAGATTTTTGGATTAATCAATGTTGTTCAAGCACTAAAATGTATTCAAAAAATGTCTTCATATTATGTTTGCAAGAAGTATCGGTTTCCATTTGAGTTTCTAAAGTTGACTCCCTAAAACCCCTCTGATATATTGTAAGAAGATTATGAAATGTACAAATAATTTAGATGTTTCTAAATCAAGACATTTTTGTGTTATACATTTTTCTGCATTTTGAATATTTATGTGATAAAACTTATGTACCTACTACCTAGGTATACTATATCATTAGTCTGTTTCGCCGATAACATATTATTATATTTTATACATCATTCCGTCAACTGCGGTAATCAAAGACAAACAAAATCTGTTTTTTTTTTATCTCGGTGTCACACGCGTGAGTATAATATAATGCCATCTACATCGACGAACCCGAAAGCAATCGGAACAGAGACCTACACAGTCGCTATTATTGTACAAACATATTTTATGCACTTGTTTTTCATATATATATACATATATTACAATTATAATAATATACACAGGTAATATAATATACATAAAAGTATCAATTATTATTGAACTATATTCTATAAAACAGTCGAAAAATCGCTATTAAAACGTTATTAGGTACAATAGGTATGTAGATATACATATATTATCAGTGTCGAAACGCATTTAAACTATACATATTTTAGATTTAAGCTTTAAATTTTATATTTCATAAAAAAAATGTATTTCAGCCTGCACCGGCGGCTGATTTCGGTAACTCGCTGGTTCAACCCGCTCTCAGTTTGGTAACGTCGGTGGTATTCGACGATTTTTATCGTTTCATTCACGTTTTCATCGGTCATCACCGCTCATTAGTCACCCGCAGTCACTGCGTATATCGCGTCTCTATAATAATGTTTTAACATCAGCAAGCGTCATCGGGCTAGAAATTAGAATATAACTTTGAAGAGTATAGGGAAGTTTCGTTTGTAGAGAAATAAGAGTTATTTATATATTCTATATTGATATTCTTGTATATATCGATGTGATACAACCAAAACTGCAGTCTGTACATGGTACGTCACAGTATATACAATCGTGAAACGCTAACAGTGTGGAAATTGGAAAAAAATTATATAGATATATATGGGAGAGCCCGAAACAATAGTTTGTCGAAATCATAAATCGTGACCGTTTCTATTTTGCATACCACCTGTACCTACTTTTTCTATCATTATTGTATTATTATTATTATTAATATTTGTAATAAAAACCGAACAAAAATACGTACATTCAATAAAATTCTAAATAAATAGTTCTTTTTTACTGCTTGTGTTAACAAAACAAATATACTGAAAAAAACCATAAGCTTGTGCGTATCTATTTATTCTGTTGTTTGAGTCTATGCAATAATATATTATAATATGTGTGTCAGTAAAGCGTTCCATTTATGAGAATATCGAGTGCTAAAATATTTCAAAATGTAGTTTAGTCATCCTATGAAAAATATTATATTGATGTATATATTTCAGTGAGTTGTAATTTTCAATGTTCAGTTATAGAACTAGATGTAAAATATATTATAGGTAAGTAGATAATAATGCAATGTACTAGCTATATATAATCATTATTTCGTGTATAGGTTACTTGTGTCTTGTTGATTGTATACCACTTTAAAATAAAATCAAAGAAATATAAAAATAATATTTCCTACATATTCAGATATATAGTACAGTAAGACTCTTGTCTCTTGAGTACATGCATTTTTATTTAATTTTATTACTCATAATTATTTTAAATATTATAATTGATTATTGTACACATATAATATAGACAGTTAATACCATTTATAGCCTATACGTTATTATTTGTTATCAAACAATTTAAAAATATTATTTACTTAAATAAAATATGTAGTTATAATTTCTTAAGTAAATTAAATTGTATAGCACAGTTAACTGGCTATATTTGATAAGACTAACATAATATTGTTCAATATTCAAGATGGTCAAAAATATCAGGATACAAAGCAAATATTTATTTGAACTTTTCACGAATTAATAAGTGTACATATAACTTGTACAGTTGTAAGGAATCTATTTGTATCGAAATAAATATTATATAAATATCAAAATCAATAATAATTATAATAAATAATATTTATATTATCTAACAATAATTAACTATTATAGTTACTATAATATTAATTTGTTATATTATAATATTATCTACAAATTGGCGGTCTGAATACGACTTAAAGGTCACGCTTTTGTACCTTTAAAATAAATTAAAAGATTGAAACTCTAATTATACTCTGCAGTAGTAACGCTTAAAGTATTTTTCCGGTCTTGACACGGAAATCGTAAAATAGTTGTGATACTTCAGTAAACGGTATACATATTCATTAGTATAGTGAATGCATTTTTAATTGGATCAGTTGAAGTCAATCTATGTGAAAAAAAACCAATAAATAAAACTGTTAGTTTAGATAGGTAATTAATACCTGTTACGTTTAATAACAAGTATCTAAATTCATCGTTACCTCAAAAAATAAATATTATGAATATCAAATTTGTAAACGATTACCACCTATCATGGTATTTTTCAAACTAAATTACCTTATTTTGAAACAGCATTGTAATTAGGGCTCTGAACTTAATGCATTTAAAAATCACTAAATATGCATGCACTTATGAGCTTAAAAGAAAAATCATTCATAATATGCTTTAAAATTATACACTTATTTTTTTTTAAACTCATTATCGTCATAAATGCAAATTTTTTACTGAAAAATATTTGTATAGTTTAAAACTTTAAGTAAAATGAAAACGGGCAAACTCATGTCAACTACACTTAAAAAACCACGAAAAAAACTTTCAAAATAAATATGCATTAAAATGTATTTATTTTTTTACTGCCAAATTTTCAACTTGTATATTTTATAATTTATCATCAAGTATGTTTAAAAAAAAATATATGCCAATGCAATAACTTCTGAGCCTTATTCATAATATTATATATTTATTTCAGACACAACAATAATTGTTGTACACTCGTCATTTGGTTGACAACTCGTCACATGCGTTAGGTATAGGTTAGGTTACCTATAATAGTAGTTATAGGTTAGATCACTACACTGGTAGCGCAAGTTGCCTGCAGGAGTATGATAGGCCACCGAGAGATGCAAAATGAAAACACTTTGTCAAAAGCATAATGTAGGCCGTAGGCAAAGTCGAGGGGATAAAGCCCCTCAGTTGATGTATTTAACGTTGTAATATAGTTAGTAAGTCGAGAGTTATTGTCCCAAAATCGGCTCAAGTTATTAGTAAATGTTGTATTAATTTTGGGAATGATGTCTAATAAATGATAATATGAGAGTTTGGGTGGAAGTAATGTTACCAACAGCAGCCCCCACCCGGTTAGGTTAGGTTCCCACCCGTTCCTTCAATTTAAAGAGGAAAAAAAATATATTATAGATTTATCTATATAGTCCCTAACCTTGAACACTGATTCTCTATAGTAAATATTTAAAATGTAAGTACCATAATATTATGATTTTTATAAAAACTGCGAAACCTCCGAATTCCTCGATGCAGCAGAGACACGGCGTCGTCCTTTCATATTATTATTATATGATTTTTAAATATTCAGGACCGTTTTCAATAACGCTCTCCTACCGCACCAATGCTTTTATTTATGATTTTACAATATCTACATTGCACACATTAAAAATTGTATTTTATTATCATACCTAATATTCGATTACGATTAATATTAACGAGTTTGTATAAGACTATTTGCGACAAATACGGCGGCGGCGTCGTCTTTGGCTGCGGCAGATTTCAGAGAGGAGCGCTATAATCGATTTATCGACTTTTTATTAGCAATTTACATAAAGCCATAATAATAACCTGTTGAACATTTTGAGAGAAAAAAATCGACTATTACGTCACACTCGTCATCATTACGGTCCACGGGTATTATAATGTATGGGTATCTTGAATTTACCAACATCGCTGTCGTAATGAAATCGAGGTACAAAAAAAAAAAAAATATATTTTGCATACCGTTAAAAGACGTAAAGTACCCTTCTTGACGAAATATATTTTAGTCTGCACCAAGTGCGAACAGCTACCTAAATGGTTGTGTAATACTTAAGAATTTATCGAGTCGTTATATTTTAAACGCTCGACCGTTTACGAACTTCTGCAGTACTATAATATATTATTATGTGACAAATAAACAATAAAAATCAAACTATTTTATTTTTTCCGCGAAGCTTATAAAAATTAATACCAGCTTAGGTATATTATTATGCTCACGGTTATTAAATTTTAGCAAACGACGGCGTTTATAAAATATAAAAATAATTACCCATTACTATAGGTACAAATAATATCGTGTTCGATAGATTCGTGTTTGTATACGAATATTATTAACACGTTCGTATCTAGTTCAAACGTGAAAAGATGAAACAATAGTAGCTCACGCTTTCGTCTTGTGAATATATTATCGTTAACGCTTTATTGTTTTCGAAAAGTGTCGTCCAAGCTTGAAGTCATTAAGACTGATACCAGGGGCTGATACTTGATTGTACCCCACCACCACCACCACTACAATTATTTGCAATTAATTTTCAAAATATGGACATGTTTTTGGAATTGATCAGACAAAGTCGGGGTGCTCTTTGAAGTTGGCCCCCGAAGTAGTTTTTAAGTTATAACTTTATAATGACTTATTTGTAAATTCTGAAAATCAATTTGTAATTATTTGCAATGAATTTCCAAAACATTGATATATTTTTCAAATTGATCGAACAAAGTCAGCATAACTTCAAGTACATTATAATATTGACCGCATTGGCCACTTGCACACAAATAATGTAACTTTATAATAAATCTAACTGTTAAGAAAAAATAATGTCGCCATAAATGTTAATTATAATTAATAGGTATTTAAAATTAACCTAGATATTAGTCTCGTTACATTTAAAGTAAAATACTAAAACGCCACATAGTTATTTAAACAATACCTATAATTTAATAGTTTGAACATAGTTTTGTTCTTTTGTCAGTCATTTCAATATTATGCTATTATGATTTTATGCAATAAAACAAATTACCAGATTGTTTCAACTAATGTCCAATCCAATGAATATTGTTATATGAATAGCTCTAAACCGTTATGAGCTACAACAAAAGTGAAAGTACGATTAATAATAATAAAATTCACTCAGTTTGGTGTATCAATTCGAAAAACAAAAAAAAAAAAATTAAAAATGTCGATGTATTTAGCAATGATACTACTGATATACACTGTTATCACAAAAATTTAATTTTTTTTTCATTATCTTATAGCATAGCACTACTCTATGGTTTATATAGTTCATACGATACGACCAATTGTCAAATTTTACAAACTGTAAGGCAATAATAACAAAACAAAAAATTGTTTTGTAATGAATGAATACAGTAGTTTTGAAAAAATTGTTCAAAAAAAATCTGTATTTTTCTTTATATAATGAGATATTTACGTTAAATGGATTTCCTCGTACATAATATGTAGGTATATTAGTATATTACCCATACCCGGGCGCTCCATTATCGCGATCTTCTTGACCTTCTCTCGCCAACCGCGGTTGGCTGGTGCATAATCATACGACGAATTAATAATAATATTATGGTACGAGGCTCGACAAAAAAAACAAACAATAACAACAACAACAAAAACATCATATTATAGTAAGACGTGAAAAATTATTCTAAAACGAACCATGGCGGGTGGTATATTAAAATATCATAACGATGGGATAAAAAATAACGGCCACAGATTAAATAAAGTTTTATTTAATCTGTGATACTGCACTCTATGTGCTTATCCATAAGCATGCACAGATACTTTATAAATATATGATATCTATAATTTATTAACATCATAAGGTCCTTATTTTGTATCTGTTTTACTATCGTGTACACACATAAAATTATTATACCTACCTTTACATTATATTATATCATAATAATATGTAGTAATTATCGATTATATATTATAATTGAGTCTCAATACCCTGACGGGAAAAAAATAATATACCAATCGATTTCGAAGATTATTAGTAAAATATAAAATAAATCAACGATGATATTATTATACATGACCTATACGGAGACGATTGTAGCAGTCTTATACGTCATATCGTTCATTTCGTTTTTTGTGACTTTAATAGCACGATTTAAATGTATGCTGCAGATGTTCAATGTTTATCGCATACATTTTTACCAGTATAAAAAATGCATTTTAATCATCACCTACACTGCTGTGGCCCTCTTAGTGAAACAAACAGCATCTTTAATCATTAAATTGTTGGGATAATAAGTTTTTAGATTTCTTTGTTTTTTTTTTTATCTTGAAATTATAATTTTTACTCACTTTTTTTTGAATTTATTATTAGTCATAGGCATCCTTAATTTTTTTGTACTTAGTCTATTGTTTTTGTTTTTTTCCAGTTTCAAGGAGATACTGAATTTTTCTCTGGTATTATTGTGTATTAAAATAAATATGAACTTTACAACTGCAGTATCTCCATAAAGATATTTTAATATATAAAAATGACTGATAGTAATATTTAAAATCAAAATACTGGTAGAATGATTAGCACATAATACGCGTGTATGTATATATACACATAGAGATGACTATAGTGTTTTAAGTGATATCGTTCATAGTTTCATCGTTTTTGTGACTATAATAGCATGATTCGAATATGTTCAATGTTTATCGCATACATTTTTCCCATTAAAAAAATTTAATTTAATCCCCATATAATAGGTATGCATTTATTTATACAAAATAGTAAATTAGTAACATACTATTGTAAATTATACATTTATTATACCAAACACGTCATAATTTTATAAAACATTTCAGTAATAACACGAAAATATAAGTAGAATTTCTTGTTACAGACTAGACGGTCCCAAGTCTGCACAGGACTCAATATTAGTAATTAGTAGGGCCCAGATTTATATGCATTTCCGTGTTTTTTTTAACAGTCCAAAAAGTAGCTAGATGATAAGCTACAAGTTTGAATTATATAGACAATAGATCCGGAATACAAAGCTTTGTTTTGCATATTTTAGCATATTTTGTCATTTTTTTACGTGTACCTCATATTTTTGTATTTTACGAATACATAAGTGTTTCACACCCATTTGTTCGTTGGTTTTACCCACACATACGTAGCTAATATAGGTATGGCTTAAGGAATTTGTTTTCTTTTATTATCTAATCGCTTCTAGCTGATACGGATAATTCTTTAAAACGAATGTTAAAAATAATAAGTCAATAAAAATATAAAAAAATTTTTTTTTAATCAATTTTTTGCATATTCCCCACGGTTTTTAGAGCATATTATTAATCCGGACCCGAGTATAAATTAGTATACTCCTCAAAACGACTCGGGACTCGATTAATATTGTAGGTTATTTTATCACGGGACTCGGTTCGCACGTGTACGGCCTTATTCATAAACATACCTATAAAATATATATATATAAATATGCGTATTACAGGCTAAGATGGTACGTGCTCGTTCCGGCGGCGGCGCCAACCCGACACGGAAAATAATAACATTCCGTTCACGAACCCGCGACTAAGGCCAAGGTAGCGTATGAGTTGTGCGAAAACCAATATTCATATTATATTATATTATTATACTCGCCGTGCGCACGAGACATATTATTTCAGGACGAGGAGAAAAACAGATATCGGCGAAATAATATCAAACGAGCGCTCGAGCGAGTTTAATATATTATATTTTATTCGTGTGAGCAGGATATGATAATAATATTATAATAATATAATACCTATGTATAGTATCTAGTATATTATATGTATACTAGCGGGCGGATTATTATTATTATTTACATATATTATATAGGACTGAACACATAATAACGTATATATATGATGGCTATAACACGACGATGGTGGTGGGACGGCCGGTCTGTCAAAGTAATATTCTAGCTAAATATATTATACGGGGTGATACATTTTACGTAAAAAATAATATTTTCTAGTTATGCCGACAAGACGTACCTATTATATAGACTTTTATGAACAATTTTTTTTTTTTACACCGTTTCAAGTAGTTACGAAAAGACATATTTTAAAAAGTTTTTGGGAGCGCTGAAGAAATGCCAAACTTTCCAAATATGTCGCTATAGTAGTCGTACAAACTCGTACAAATTCCGTTCTAAATATTTCCACAAACATTTGTTGAAAAAGATCATTTTTTTATGGGAGGGCTCGAGAAACGTTTCTACAGCCCCCACACTGTTTAAAAATGCATACGAATTTCATACTAAATATTTATAAAAATGTTTGTAAAAAATCATTATAGCAAGTGGCCGGTAGGATGCTTGGTAAACGTACGTTTTAAATAACTCATAGACTACTCGTCCAAAATTCGATTTTTATGAATCTAAGAAAAATATACTGCTTTGGGGTATGAGATCAAAACTACTGTACGTATTCGTCGTTCCAAAAAGTAAGAACTTAGAAATATTTAAGGATGAAAAATATGAAAAAAAAATATGTTGTTTTGTATAACGACTTGAATTCATTGCGTAAAACAACAATTTTGAAAAAAGTCAATATAGGTACTTTTCGATTTAATGAGTGTTTTACGTCAAATGAATCACCCTGTATACCTCATCATAACTATATATATTTTTTATAATACCAAGTAGGTATACATAGGTATACACAATACGAGCAAACGACGACTCGCACACGTGATCGGGCTCATAATAATATACATAATATATAATATAAATAATATTATGTATAATATCGTTTACGCCGAGAGAACGGAGATGGACGGAATGTATAATATGTACACATTATATTATACGATTGCGTACACACACAGTATGTGTATGTAAATTATTTGCAAAATGTCGATATATACCATCTTTTCGAAGTCGTTATAGCTACACGGGCGTGTGAGAGGCTGCGCCGTGAATTTGCACCACCCCCTCCCATCAAATGTTACTTTTTTTTTTGAATTGAATTGGACTGGGAAATTGGTAATTCTGGAATTGCCTTACAAATACAGATGGGTTGGTGAGCTTTTATCACTCGAATTTCCTCTCATAGTTGCATACCTAGATTATCGGCTGCATCCGAATTATTGCATGCCAAAAAAAAAATAAAGTCCGAATTGCATGCCATGTCTTATATAGGTGTCTGTCCGAATTGCATGCCACGTACAAGTTTATTTATCATGTACTTTTGTGCATGACTTACATTTTTTTTGACTTCTCTAGTTTTTTTAAAATAAAACACGGCAACATGCCTATATATAAGAAACGTTTAATGATATTATGGTAACTAATTTGTTTTTAGATTGAAATACTTTTATATCTTTTTTTGTATAATTTATTATTATATTTAAAAAAAACATAACAAGTAGTATTGAAGAAGTAGTTAAAATTATGAATAAATAAAGATAAAATTTTGAGTATTTGTTATGAATAAATAAAAATGTTGAGTGTTTTTTTTTCGTTTTTTGAAAAATTAGAAAAGTCCGACAAAAAAGGTTGTCAATTGGGTACCCATTGCTTTACTGTACAGTAGATGTCAAATGGGTTAATTTAATGAAAAATTAAAAAAGTTTAAAAAAAATGTAAGTCATGCATATATAAGAGCGGCTTGCAATTTAGACAGACCCCTGCAAGAGCTGGCGGTATGCAATTCGGACGTTCCAAGAGCTGCACACGTAATATGCCGCACATAATATAATATAATATATTTTACTCATCGTTCGCCTTTTTAAAATTATTTTAGATGCCACACAGACGCACAATGGCATAATAATACAATAATATCACGTTTTTTTGTTGAAAAGTGCAAAAGAATATCAAATCGATAGCCGTTCGCCTTGTAATACGCGCCGCCGCCGTGTGCACTCACTGCAGCGATAACATTATACGATTCGAGTCCATTACCTATTCCGACACATAACATTAAGTCGAAAACCCGAGGTGTTAAATGTAGCGACATAATTTTATATACATGTATAATATATATACGCTCATCATCGATGTATGGTAATAATTTATGATAGCGATTATATAATATGACATCTGTAATAATATAACATTATTGTATATACTTATTACTTATTATAATATATATGTATATACTTTACACTAGAATACTAGATCATATATATACAATAAATCGATTTTACAATTATATTAGCGACTTCCAAGGCGAGCGAGTGCGACTATCGCTTACAAATTATATGATGATGATATAATTATGTTACAAATTTTTTCAGAACACGAGTGTAAAACGCGCAGATGACAAAATGGCACTATCGTAACACATGTAGATCGCCCAAATCTGCCCAATTTTTTTCTTTTTCTTTCCGTGGATAACCCTCCGAATCGATGAAAATTGAATTGTACACGTACCTATTACCTCCTAAACAGTAAATGATGTACTATATAGGTGCATATTAAATATAAAATATATACCTAACCTAGCACACCCCTATCAATCTGGAACAGAACTAGACGCACCTCCCCCTCCCATCTATCACGGAATCTAGTTCTTATTCTAACCCCACAACTGATTTACTCGTTGTTTTCAATTTTGCACATTATATACGTTTTTCTAGTTTGTAAAATTAACCGCAAACTCTAATAAATATATTTTTAAAAAAGTAATTACTAAGCGTTTTAGTAGTAATGATGCATTATGACGCTGGACGCATCTACAATATTATATTCTCATTGGTCCTCGGGTGGTTATAATAATTACGATTTGCAGAATATTACCATCGAAACATAAATGAGAATATTCCTATTGACAAAATAATGACCCGTACACACAATATAATTATTAATACACACTCGATACAAGTGTATATAATTAAAAAAAAAAAACAACAAACAAACGATGCGGTATTAATAATAAAAATTGACAGATCTCATTATAATATAGTATATTTCTTGCGAAACATTACTATTATTATTATGCCGTTGAGAGACGGTGCGATGTACAAGGCCAGCACAATATTATATTATATTATTTACTCAGTATAATAATTAAACGGCGGATGATGAATTATTATATTCTACGCCATTATATTATGGTTGTTGCGAGCGAACTATTAATATCCGCGAAAATCTTCGTCTTAAACTGCATAATATATATTATACGTAAGTCATAGGCGTCTAAAACACAACGAGTACAACAGGTACGCTGCATGATAATGCGGGCGATTTTTTTAATTTATTTATAAATCGTTTTTTTCTCGTAAAGTGAATATAACTACCTTTGCTAATGCTTAAACTGTACAGGTACCTATACTACTACTACTACACGTCCTGTTTGTTTTCTTTTTTTTTTTTTTAATTTTAAATCGAAATTACACAATAACTGGTATTGGGTGTCTCGTGGGCTATATAATAATACAAGCTCGTTTCGAAATTTGATCTTCGTATACATGGGCGATGACATGCCACAGTGACAACAATTTTAAATGAATGCGATATTTTTTCTTAAGCAATAAAACGCGTTTAAATAAAAAAAAACCAGAGGAAGTCGCTTTGTTGTAAGGTATTTATTATATGTTTCAAGCGTACCTACATCATCTTTTTGTCAGCGAGGTTGTAGGTCGTAGATAGAACTTTTGTTGTTTTTAAAGTGCGTATAATAATATAACATATTGGATGTTGCGATTAATTAGATTTTAAGGATAATCATTGAATGTACGAATATGATGAGCAGACACCAAAGACGCAGCCTCTGTTATGTTCGAACGCTTTACGCTAAACTTGTTTTTAATTCCAGTTTAACAAAAACTTATGAAGAACCTTGTATTACATTTCCAATCATTAAGTATTAAAATAAAACTTTTTTAAACTATACAAAACGATTTGCAAACATTCGTGGTTTTTGACAGATTTTATTTAGTTTGCATACAAAGTATTTACGACATTTTTGAATTGCTGTAAGAATGAGTTATCAGAAACCTTGTACTAAATTATAGATCTTTTTGAATAAGCAATAAAAATTGTATTAGCATAAATAAAATAAATAAATAAAATACAAATATTTCATTTCAAGTATAAAAAGTTTTTAGTTTTTCTGCGATTATATTGTAATGTATACTTCTATACTTACTAGTCATTTTAAACACACTTTACTAACTAGATCAGATTTTATACCCGGAACCGCCCCCAAAGTTGAAGCGTTTTTACATTTTCCCATGGTAATGCATGGACCCTCACAAAAAATAAAATAATAACAAAAAAATAAAAACCCATTTCATTTTAAAACCAATATACATTCATCACTTTGCTCAGTGCAGTCTATACAATTCCCATTATGGCCATCAACCAGTTGATAGTTTCCAAAACGAAATACTATTATGTACAACATAATTTTAAAAATATAATATATAATAATATAATAGACATAATATGTAGGCATGTTTATATAAAAACATGTTTTTTTTTTTAAATATCATTTCAATTATGTTTGTTTATGGTTTTGAATTAAAATAATATAATATATGATGATACAAGAAAAAGCTTTTATCGTTTTTATTTATAGTATATAGTATAGGTAGATTACATTATTCCGTTATTAAACCGCACATGCCCACTTTAACCATTATTATATGTATAATTATATATTGTAATAATCATTAATTGCCAACGTATATCTGAATATAGTTGTAATTCTCTTTGTATAAAAACTTATAAATAAATTCTTACAATAAATTGCAGAGAATTTCTAATTGAAATACAACGTAGGTACCTATATGAATTAGGTACTGTTTGAATTTATATCTGAAGTTCATTATATTCAAATTTAAAAGTATTATTACAATTACAGTGAAATAAAGTTAAACGAAATTGATGGAATTTTAGTTTTTTTTTATTGAAACATTATTTTTAAGCCTTATATAATATCATGTGTTCTGATAAAAACTACTGAATTCCATAGAGATAAAATTAATACCTATGTTTAATGTTTATACAAATAATATACACCTACAAGCAGGGTAAGTACTTTACATAACAAATATTATCATTTTTTTGCAAGTTTTTCAACGAATCGATGTATACGTCGCTATACATATAAACAACCACATACCTATAACCTATTGACTATTCCTCTATTACGCGTACTACTAATAATTTACTATAATATAATATATAATTACAGGGTGTGCGAGCTTCCAGTTTTTCATGCTTGTCGAGTTGCTATATAATATTAACTATTAATTATTATAATATACCTAGGTACCTATAATATGCATAACAAAAGTCGAACTCATATTTCTTGTTTCGCGTATAGGAAAATCGAGAACGATATAATTCCTTCCGTATATATCGGTACACGTTGTACAAGTATTTAATGTCTTATATTATATTGTCGTCAATTATTTGAATAACTATAGTACTGCGGCGGAGTCACGGTCAAAATAATACGCTTTGATTTACTTAGTTAGGTATAAATTATGCTAGACATTATATGCTAATACATATTGCTGGAAAAATACGCACCAATCGAATTTTAATAACACCTGCAAAGTTTATGTACCACTGCAGCAGTTACTTATAGGTATATTATAATATAATATTATTATTGCTATTATAAGAGCCGCAGCTCGCGGTTTATCACGACGATCGCGAGCAGGGTGTTTGAATGTCGACGGGTGGCCGTAGAAGATCGTGTAAATCGATTGAAGTTCATTTAATGTAGTGCGTGTACACCACGACGAAGTCTACTGCAAAACTATGGAATAATAATAATAATATAACAGCTCCGCGGACTATCTGTTCTACGACGAAGACTTTAACGCACGCGCGACCGAGGAGCTGTCTGTACATAATAATAATAAAATATAATATTATTATTATTAACATTTTGTAAAATATGTCTAAATAGGTTTATCTATTTATTATTTATGCTGTGTAGGTGAACTGCATGAGCATTTTCGGACAATATTGGATGGAGTATAAAATAATAGTACCTATATGTTTATTACGCCACATCAACCGATATTTCATAGTATTTATATAATACAATAATGTGCAACAATATCGAAACACAAGAGCAAATACGAAAAATTAACTCTCCGAACTGCAGTGTACAAAATAATAATATTTAACATAAAGCATACCTATATACCTATAATATAAATATATAATATGCTAGTTATACCTAATATAAACAAATATACTTACACGAGTATCATCTGCCGGGTAAAATAGTATAATTATATCTTGTGAGTTGCGGTGAATTTTTTTATTGTTTCGATAGCCTTAAACTATTTTTGCCGTCGTTTGTTTTATAATGTTTAATGTTCACGTAATTTTAGTGTTGTGTATTTTTTGGGTGTTTTTTTAAACAATTAAATATACGCTCAATTCATAGATTTTATACTTAACTTAACTTATACTTAACCAGAAAACAGTTCTAAAATGTTTGATTCATATAGATATTTAATATTAAACGAATATAATTTTATTAATAATCATTTTAAATTAAGACGTGGAAAATCTATATATCTATAAATCTTATGTATTCCATATATTTATGCATATAATATAAATGTACACCAACAAACTGATGAAATTAAACCCATAGTTATACATAGTTGTACATGTTTGTGCATAATTAATAGTCTAAATTAAAAAATAAATATTGATGTTTAGGAATATGATTGTTTAAATTTAAACAACTATACAACTACACACTTGTATGCAGAATACTTATATTGATTTTTTTTTTGCAAAAATATTTCCAATATCAACCACTGGCTGATTGTCCATCTAAAACGTATTATTAGTTCACAAAGCGAGATACACCGATGGTGATTTTTAATCAAGAACTTGAATACAATAAAATCGAGATGCAGCGCCGTATTTTTTCATTTATTTCACGGACAAAGTCTGGTTATATACAGCTATGGTTTAAAATAAAATTAAAAAATGAAATAATATTACTATATAATAATAATTATGATACCTAACATATAAATTAAGATTAGGTTTTAATATTTTAAAAATCAGGGCAAGTTTCCTATACCAGTCCACAGATCATTCCGTTATTAAAAACTTCGCATATAAATATAAAATATAAAAAAAAACTCAACAACGTTTGATGCTGGTGTCTTTATAACGCCGAAAATTAATTACGTCTTGTATTCGTGTGATGAGATCGTATTATGGGTAGGTTATAAAATTATAAGTCTTCATCGCTGACATACGGTTTTTAGAAATCCATTCGCACAAGTTTCCAGCCAACTATTTCGACGACTAGTACAACCCAAATAACGTTATTTATACATGTGTGATAACAAAAGTGTTCCAAAATTAATTTGGAGTGAGACGTTTAGACACGTCATTTTTTGGCAGTGTGATTTTGTAGGCCAACTACGTAGGTATACGACGAGAGTTAAGACTCGTCGTATCGTGAGACACCACATGTCCAAGTATTTTAAACTTTTATAAACGATATATCCGTAACTTATGCGTATGTACATATATGATAGTTGTATACAAAATGATAACATTCATTTATATACATATTCACGAATTAATCAATCATTAAATTTACATATTTAGTTCGAAAAAAAAATATTAAACATAATAAATATATTTATACATAGGTATATAGTTACTACAGCTGCTTGTTCAAATGAACAGGAAGTTAATTAAATAACTGAATATGGAAATTGAACTCTCGGCAGACGAAAAAAGTGGTATTATTTTTGAATATCTTAAAAGTCCATACAGATAATTTATGTTAACCGAGTTTTAAACCACAGTTCTATAAAATTATAATAATAAATATAATGTATTCTTCTTTTTATTTCACGTTATTAAAAACTGCATCATGCTGGTTTGCTGGAACAAGCAAACTAATTTGCTAAAAATTGATTGCGTCACGAATCATAAACTGGTTAACTGGTTTCAAAACGAACGAACTCACAATTAACATATTATTATAAATTTAAATTAATTTTTCGTACTGTGCAAAAATAAATAACTCCACACTAAAATGTGTACGGTTAATGGATAATTGTCGATGAACAGATTTCCGTAAAATATAATAGGTACACTACTGCGGCGCCGTTCGCAAGATGCTATTAGTATTTTGGACCAAATTATGATTTTGCTGACAGGGCTGCATCCGTGTTCAGTTTTTAAATTAAAATTAATATACTAGTACTTAGGTCTGAATGGTTTTAGATACTACCTACAGTAGACGGGTCCCGGATTATTTTAGGTACTTCACAATAGTTGGGTCTGGATAAGTACCGGTAAGTTTCGGTAAGTACCTACTACAGCAAACATTTTCCTTTCCATCTTAACAGACGTCGGACTGTCTAGGATCTATTTCTGACCACATGTAAGGTTATTGAACTTACGAAATTATCTGATATTGTCTAATAATAAACCTACTATCATATTATTATCAATTACTCGTACAAAGTTACTACAAAGTTATATATTTATACGTGAAACGAAATTAAATGTTAAGATTATAAAATATCAATAATTGAGGAAACAATTGAATTTTAAATCGTACTAGGTATTACCTATATATTATGATTTTTTATTATTCGGTTTTTAACATTTTTATAATTTTTCATCTGTATTGTATACTTTTGTACTACTTACCTAAATTAAACCTAGATCCAACTAGTGTAGTACCTAAAATAATCGGGGCTGGGTAAATTGTGTCCACGATAATTTGTGTATGTTTTGAAAGCGGTAAATTGAGTGCCGGGAAACAAAACTGTGGTAGGTAAGTTCGGACCCGGCTACCTACCTATAAATCTTCCATTATTATGAATACCTACCATTATTATTATATTTATATAATATTATTAACTCAAAAGTGCGCACTACCAAAAAAAAAAAGAACACTCGATACAGAACAAAACTTAAGGGCACAAAATAATGACAAAGTGCTTTGTTAATATGATAACCCGATTTGAGTTTGTTAAATCCGTATCGTGTAAGTTTCTACCGAAATTAAATAATGATATATAACTAATATAATAAATATTTAAAAAAAAAAAACCGGAGATATAATTTGATTTAATAATACTAATACTAATAATTATAATTGATTTTTTAATTTATATCACAATCATAAAATATTGTAATATTATATTATTATTATAAAGATTATTAGATATTAAAAAATATAAAATTTGTTTTTTCCTGGGACTAGATTTACTAGTACTACCTTTGTGGGTTTCGGGACTCAACATAGCTGCTATCTTTTTTCCCCGGGTCCCAGGTCCCAATTAACCGAGAAAATGTCGTTTGGGACCCAACTATAGTATATATCATACCGCCATGTGATTTATCGGGACCAAAATCGGACTCGCCGGTATAATATAATGTATAGTCCATATTATAGCCCATTATAGACAGCGCGATAGACAGCGTCTTTCTATACGTCAGAGGTCGGATCGATATAGTGTATATAGTACGCAACAAACGAAATCGTGTTGTCGGAATTTGATAAAAAATAAATCAACAAGTGCCCATTATACTCGATCCACGGACGAGCTTATCGATTTTACCTCGGCCGATTTCATTCGGCGGAACATTTTGTACGATGAAGTTATGTACGACAATCGCATTATTCCACTACTATCGCCTCCCAAACAATCTATATATTAAAGATACCAGCTAATTCTATAGTGTCAAATTTCAGGGCCTTTTCTCCGCGGCCACCCGTAATGGATGCTATTTATTCGCAGTGCACAAGACGCGTATAATGTCTGTATACTCTGGCCATATAATAATATATATATATTAAATATTTTATTATACACACCACCACCATTACTATATTATCTGTGCAGCTCATCGATTGTCCACGACCGTTGACTCAGTGAAAGCCGCGCCGAGGTCAGTCACGGCCCCGGTCGTCTGCTCATGATGAACGACGCGGCGGCGTGATCTACAGGTCTACAATAATAATAATAAAGATAATAATATCATCGTCATTATCAATTATCGGTAGGATATATTATTATATTTTCGAACGAGACGAAAATACCGACCAACGTTGTCGCCGCTGTCCAAAAAACGAAAAAAAGGCGCTGGTCAAGGATCATAATAATAATATAGGTAGGTAATAATTATATAATTGTTTCACACATTCCGTGATAAAATACAAGTCGAATACTCGCGCCGAGAACGTTTTATGAATATTTGTTTGAAAACAAATGATATTGTAATGTTGTTTAAATAAAATATTATTCGTGTTGGCATTTAAATACGTAGTTTGTTTTGAACTTCGACGCACGCGACATAAACGCATAATAATATCGAATTTTATCAGATATTATATTATATTATACTAACGAACACGCGATGGAGGAAAATTAAATTGAAATGCGTTTCACGTTATTCCGTTTGAGGATAATGTGCTTACAACGAGTACCTAACCTATAGCTACACACTGTAATAAAATACTGAAAAAATATACAATATTTTAAGTGTTATTTTATGCGCTCTGCAATAATCACTTTTTTCAAATAAATTATATCAAATTGGTGGTAGGTTTTTATAGGTGTCTATTGTGAATTTGTGAACAACTTACTATACTATTGTAATTACCTAAATTATTAGTTTCGTATAGACAAGTACCTCTGTTTATATTATACAAATCGAAAAATAAAAAATACGTCTTGTTATAATATAAATCATTTTTACGAGGAAAATAATACCTAATTAAATCCAAGTATATTCTAATATTCAAACAGTGTAAAACGAGCACCTAAATATATGATGAGTAAATACAAACTATCTATATATACAATTATACACGCATAGGAATATATTTTACTAGGTTAGAAGAAACCATTATCTTTTTAATGGTAGGCGTGTGTTTACTCAGAGGCCTGCAGATAATTAATTACAATCGTGTTCAAATGTGCGAAAATCTTATACATACATTTCATTATTTTATAGTTAATGTTCATGTTTCTAGAAATTACAGAGTTTTAAAAGTAGAATAATATATCTTAATGAAGTGTCTTTAGTTTCTATTTATGAGTCATTATATTATATTGTATACGTGTTAAAAAAACAACGTTAGATCCTTAGATCTTATGATATCATGTTTATCGTTTAATGTTTATAAGTTATATTATTGAACTGATACGTATAAAACAAAATGTAATTAAATAACTAGAAGCTTTCTGGAGACAACTATTTATAATAATTAGTATTTCTGTTCTAAATTTCAACATATAGGTACATAATATAATAATATATTATATAACGCAATTAATAAAACTTAATAATAATAATAACAACTATTACACTTCAATATTAAACTGCAGTGATTCTAATGTATAATAAACGTCAATTGAAACCGTGAGCCAGTTTTAATTTATTTTAACTTTTCATTAGGTTTTTAATTGTGCAAATAATAAATATTGAAATATGGTGAGCTTTTGAGGATTTAAACTTTCTGTCTGTTACAGAATTATTCAGCATTGCCCTGTAAAAATCAAACTATATACTGCAGTATAATATAGGTTAGGTTAATATACACTGACACTTTCTGTGTTTTTTTTCCAAACAATACTCTTAAAGTTGTAACTTATAATAATATATCATTATGGTGTGCTTTATCACGGCAATGTTTATTGTTTACCTTGGCTTTCTATAAAAAGTATGAAAAACGAGAGTTGCAGAGCGTGATATTGCAATATTGATGTGCTGATGTTTACTTAGTTTTTACATTTGGAAACTATCAGTGATACTGATACATCGCATTGCATGTTCATACACCACAATAATGTACTATAAAATTAGTTTTTTCGAGATTGGAATTCAAATGCAATTCAAATGTGACGTTTATAATCATATCACTAGTGCAGAGGCCCTAAAATAAATCCTAGATAAAATATTCTCTAAAAATATGCATTTAAATTTTTATTGATGATTTAACGAATAAAATAAATAGTATTCAAAATTAAAAAATACAATTAGATAGGTACCGAATTTAAATATTTTTCTTATCATTTATTTCCAAACAAATGAAATCTTTTAATTTAAATGAAATTAACTTTTAATTTTATTTATTGATTTAAAAGCAGTCAATAACATTGATTGATTGATGAACTCAATTGATTTGCTAATATTAATGTGGCATTTCTTCTTCTGTTCACGGTGTGGTGCCTGGCGATCACGCGGCAATGTGCGGATATATATGTTTAAGTCGTGTAATAATAACGAATATAACGTTATAATAATGAACGTTATAAAAAAGACAAGCGTACCTATATATGTCTCAAAAACCCAAAACACAAAAATATGCAAAACCACTCAACATAAAATTATACATATATAAGAAATGTAGTTATGCGGATTTGTTGCGGGTAACATGATACTTATATGCATTTCAGTATTTGTATCTCGTTGGCCTTTTTTATAATATTTCCTCAAATAAATATGAAAATGCTATAAAAGTCCTCTGCCCCAAACATCACTATAATTATTTAAGTTAATAGGTAGATGACTTTATTATTGACCCACATTATATTGTATCAGACTGATAAAAAACGTCAACCGTATAAAAAAAACTCGTCTCGTCGCTGTAATACTCGTAAAGTCGTAACACGCCCGCCGCTACAGCTCTTCTCACCGGGAAAAGTAAAAACACATTTTTACGTGCCATCCGATATGATAATAATACATAGTATAATATGTAGTATAACGTCATATTTTTCCTTGTAAATATAATATGTAATATTGTAATAAACGAAAACTGCAGACACACACACACACACACACACACACTACGGCGGGGCACCTTTCTCCGGGCCATGCGGCCGACCATCGCGGGCGTTAAAGTTCCCAGACACGCGCGCCGCGTTGTTAGGCGCAGATAGGTACACATTGTTTTAGGTTTTTGAGGAAATAATTATCGTTTAATTAATTGTTGTGTATATTATGTGTGTTAATATTATTATAATCGTGCCGCCGAGTCGTCAACTATATCTACTGCCGGAGAAAGCACACGTGGGACATGAGAACCGGAATGGATTTGCGTGGAGCTTTTTCTGCGATGGTTACGAATGTTATAAAAATACAAACGTTTCTATGCAGCGGCAGTTTAACAATATGTGCAGGCGTCTATAATATTCCTATTGAACATTATAATATTTATTACGAGTGAATAGGTGTATAATGTTATGTGAAAAGGAACAGGCCTGCACATATATATATACAAGATGATTAGCCGTTTTTTAATTTAATAATCTATTTTTCGGATTTTTGGAATTTGTAAATACACTTGAAGACCGCGTATTTTCAAATCGTTAAGATTTTTTGTACTTTTTACTGGGTGTCTCGCCAGTTCAAAGTCAATAGTTATATATGTAGGTGAAAAATTTAAATTAATTTCTTTACATTTATCAATAATTGCGTTAAGCGTATATAAGTATGTTTCATACTTTTTATCGGGAAGTAGACAAAAAATTAATGGTATATAATGTCCATTTTGAAAACCATGAATGGTAAACATTTGCGTAAAAAATCGCGCACAATATTGAAAAGTTCCATCCATATAAATAGTGTCTACTGTATTTAAAAATATTAAATTAGTCGTACAAGAAAAAATAATAACATTTTTTTCTTGATTATTTATTAAAACAAATGGTTCATTTTTTGAGGTTACAGTTTCAGATGTATTTAAAGCCATGTTTGCTTCAATTATATTACTTGGCAACACAGGAAGAACTTTACGTCTACTTCTATTTATTACTTTTCTAATTGTATTAAAATCGTTTGATGTTAGGCCATCAGAAAGTTGAGAGTTCTGTGCTAATTCTTTTAAAATAATTTTTTTTGGTTGTATAAAAAGTTCTTTTGAAGCTTTTCGTTTACAAGTTGTACTCACCATTTGTCGGTTTATATCTGAATCATTGCATGGTATATGATTGTGTCGATCTTGATCTGATAATAAAATATTTTCTTCATTTACAACTTTAGAACCAAAAGTATATAACGTGGCAGAACACGAACGTTTTACACAACGCCAACGAACCTCACATGTATTTACGTTATTTGAACCGAAATTGTATTTATAATTACTAAACATTACCATATCTTTGTCTCTTTTACTTTTTAAAAACACAGCCATTTTAGTAAAATTCGTGATATGTTTGCACGTCGACGTTGCATATACGCACTACGCTGGTAATCTTTTTTGTTCATTACTTTTATAAGTTTTAAGTATGTAATTTGTTTTATGGTTAGGTACCAGTTTTACCTAAATTAGATAAGATAAGCTACGGTGATGAGCACATCGATAAATTCGCTTTATAGATTTTGATCGATTTCAATTCGATAACGACTGGATTATTACTATAGGTTTTATAACGTTCCCTAAAATATAATATTTGACTGAACTATTGCCAACTTAATTTTAAATTGGTCTAAACTACTCTGGGCGAAACGGGAATCATATAAAAACAAAATTTGGGCAAAACGGGTACCCGGACAAAACGGGTACGGTCATTTTTGGGCGAAACGGGCTACGCCCGTAGTAATTTGCAAATGTTAGTAGGTACCTAATTAATATTAATCTAATAATATTTATAATAATTTATAAAAATGGTCTAAGTATAGTAAATAATAGATCCAATATTACATAATATAGTTTATATTTTTGTAATGCCATTTGTAACCATTCTGTTATCTATTATTTGGTATAAAGATTTTAATAATTGAAAAACTAAGTATAAGTAGGTACTCGTTAAATTTTGGAATTAAGTACATCGAAAATTTAAAAAAAAATATAAACACTGAATAATTTATATTTAAGGGGGGTTCTCATTTGAAAAACAGCTCTTCAAGTAGCACTAAAAATCTCAAAAATATTAAATGAAAAAATGGGGTGAGCAAGCTTGGTGAATCACCCTGTATATATATAATGACGACGTCGAGAGTGTTTTCCGTGTACACGAGATCGTATTGTATTGTTATAAACATCACGCTTAGATATATATATATTATATATGTATAACGTTATGTTTGCGTAAACTTAAATGATTGCATTTTCGACTACAAAAGAATATTCTGAATTTCACTTTTAAACTAATAAAAAAAAAAAACACGCGCGTCTAACGTGCGCGCGGATTATCGTAACCAACTTCGTGACGCGTGAGGTGATGAGATTTGTATTTTTCGTAAGACTATTGATTATTATAAATAGGCATCTGTTTGTATGATATTATATAAATCGAACGTGTCCTGACTGACTGACTGATCAACATTGAGCCCGATGTACGATGGGTAGCAAATGAGTATACGATGGTAAAAAAAAAATCTATGTAATATCGTAATGCGTCACACCAGGCCACAAACTCAATTATTTTTAACATGTGCAGCACAGAAAATAGTAATACCTGTACTAGCTATAGATACTTAAATAATAATTGTTCGTGGTAACTTCGTACTTGCACAAAAGCGCACCATGAAAAGATTTTCTAAAATTTGCAAGTTAAGGAGATTCTCACAAATAAATTTAGAGATTCAAGGTGGCAATCGTACATTTTTTGTTTTTGTAAATGATTGTAATAGTAATACCACTAGTAAGGATAAGTAGAAATTAGAATTTTTTTTTCAACATAATCGGTTGCCATTTGTTACTTGGACAGATGAAGTAAGAGCATCCATCTGCAAATCATTGCGATTATGGCCACGAATAAAGAAATTTTGTATCAAATACTGTATGTTATTGCTTAATGTATGTTTGTACCTACTATTTATACACAAAAACTAAACGACTGATTTTGATGAAGACGTCAAGTTGTTCTAAGAGATATCAGGGGAACGTTTAAGGAGTATATAGGTAGTTCAAACCACAAGATCCGTCAGCCTGACACCCTGAATTTAAAATTTCAAAGTCAAACCAAACTAGAAAATTAGTAATAATTTATAACCCTCAAAATCAGAATTTGTAACCTAAATCTTAACCCCACAATTTTGGTTGTTTTTTCGGGTGCTGACATTTTACAAATTCTGATTTAGCTGTTACAAATTATTTCAAATTAGTTACTCATTTTCTAGTTTGGTTTGACTTCGAAATTTTAAATTCGAGGTGCGAGGCTGATGGCAGACCTTGAACCACGTTCGAAATTAACATACCAATTATTGCTATATCCAATCCACCACAGACGAATATTTTCCGTCAAATTAGTCGGCGCCGATTTCCCCGTGAACTGCAGAGAGTACACTGAAACCAAGATACGCATATTTTATATTTGTTAATTTTTTCACAGGTGGTCATACAGCATGGTATAGTTCATCTACAAGGCAACGCGTATATGGTTTAAAGACTCAAAAACTACTCCACCAGATTGTATGAACATTTCAAAGATTGTTCTCTGAGTGACACCAGAAAAGCTTCGAAAGTAGTTTGAGCTACGACTGATAGGTGCCGCCGAACAAACCTCATTGTTTTCATTTCTGTTGATTATAATATTACTTACATTATGATAACGATAGTCCCCCGTCCGTATTTGTGCGGGGACCGATATGAAGCATTATTATACTTGAACCAAAGTTCGTTGTATCCACTTCGGTCCGATTTGTCCACATATCGACACTGACATGCTCATGAACCGAGGTAAACTCATACCAAAATACTCAGAGTGCCGTATTTTATAATTGTTAATTTTTTCCAGGACAAAGTCGTATAGTAGGTAGGTACAGCCAGTGCTTGAATTGAAAGAAAACACGGGGCCTTCTTCTTTTTAGAAAATATTTATGCGTACCCCTTCTAATATTATATTCCAATCGATAAAACATTTAAATAATCAGGTATAGGTACGTTTTTTTTACACTTTTGCATCCCTCTCCTTTAATTTTTTCCCAATTCAAACACTGGGTACAGCTATAGTTCATTGTTATAAAATATAAGATTAACTGTTCAATACGTTATAATCTATAATTATTATAGTAAAAATTACTGTAATCCCTATCGTATTGTTTAGATATTATACATACGATAAGGTCTATTAATTATTATAAATATGGCACTCCCACTTTTTGATTGGAAATCACAACGGTGTAAGAATTTAGCAATTAATTAATTACGAAACAATATTAAAAACAACGATTGTCCTAATCAAACGCATAGCCATATTCAATTGATTTCGAGTTTTGGGGAGTAGGGTACTACCTATAATACTTGTGCAGCCCCACCTGCAACCATATTTATATCTTTTATTTGATCCACATAAAATATTAAACACATATTATTATGATTATTAGATCAATTGCCAAATATGTCGTAACGCGCTAGAATCAAAATTAAAATATCGGAGAATATAATAATTTTCGAGATTTGCTTGTGCGATAGGACTTTGCTACAGTACAATTTGACAAGACTTTGCATTCATTTTGAAAACCAGTTTAAATAGGTAATAATATAATAGTCATTTGCAACGATATTCGACGACTTACTATTGATAATATTATATTTTGTAAACGCGAATCGATGATAAAACGCGTTGGGGTTGGTCGAAAAATGTATATACCTATTTCGAATTCTATAATACGTTAAACTGGTTTGCGACGATTATTTGCATTTCGCAATCATTTCGATAAATATACAGTTTTGGTTTTCTTTAAAATACCTATATACGATAAGACGCCCGATGACGACGACGACGCGGCGCGGCGCGGGGAAAGGGTCAACCGCGCGCTTATGATCATCGACAGACGATCGTGTCCGTTTAAATTATTATTATTATAACAGGTTGGTCGAGTTGAAATGGGAGGTAGGTCGTTGCACACACATAGCTCGTAGGCATCGGCTTCGAGAAGACGATCATCGTCGGTATTGTGCCTCGTGCGTAGGAGCGCCAATATAATATAGCGGCTATTATTTTGCGTTCTATTATAATTTTCGGTCGCGGGTGTGCGCACAAGACGGCTGATCGCGGCGTGGGTGGGTTGAGGTCCGCACAATAATTATAATAATATTATTGCAGTACGACGTGCCATATCGTAATAATATTATTATTATTATTATTATTATTATTATTATTATTATTATTATATTATTGTCGTCGTCGTCGTCGCTGATTGATGTCCTGCGCGCGCGCATTGTTTTTTCGCCGGAGAAACGTGACCGTCGGCTGGTTAGGTTAGCCGACGACCTGACCGTGCTGCAGAACTCGCAGAATATTATCATAATATAATTTGCATAATAATTATAAGAATAGAGGTTTGCTTATTATAACGCTGAGAATCGTATTAAAATAATATATACGTACAGGGCGATTCACCGCGAGCACGCTCATCCCCGTTTTTCCTTTAGTAATGAATTTATTCAAATTCTGATTTTTGGAAATTTTAAACATATTATAGTAGTTATCTATAACCAAATCTCATTTTTTAAAATTCTTGAATTGTTCGTACTTCTGAATGGCCAATTGTCCTGTGGCGGTACAAACTTCTGTTTTCCAAACGAGAACTCCATCCCCCATTTTTTTTTATCAGTTAGGTAGCAGATAATTTTTTTTGAACATATTTACATACAGATTTTTACTCAATATTGGACATCTAATAATTACGTTCGAAGACACGTTCCGAAGACACGTTCTCAAGACATTTTTCAGACTACAAACGCCAACTAGGAATAATAATGTAACTACATATATTGCAATATCGATACAGCTTGCGACAGTCTATACTTTTGAAAAACTATATTACGATAGTACAAATAATGTATATTCACGTCAATTTCTATAACGCGTAAATCGCGGTAAAACAGATATTATATTAATGAATAATTCAACTTGTAAAACGCGCCATTTGCATAATATTACTATATACTCGTTTAATTTAATCGTATGCTGAAAGTTGAAAGATTTAAAAAATAAAAAATATTATATAATATTATAATATTGCGATAGCTCCGTGTGCCGCCGGTATAGTCGACGAGAAATTCGTCTGCCAAACAAAAACATTTAACAAAGAAAAATATATCAAACACCACCATTAATAATATTATATGCTATAATATATAATATGCTACTGTGCCCATTTCGGCAATAAACATCGACAGTAATACCAAACGATTTTTTACTGTTTTCGTATGTTTCTAACCGTTTTTTTGTCTGCCTACGAGTGATTATTTTCCTTTAGTCTCGCGAAATATATTATATTTTTGTATTGTTCACAATCACATAGAGAATTATAATATTTTTTGTCGCACACCGCACAGTGGTTGTGGTTTTATAATACGCATACACGCTGAAATCGGGAAAGTAAAACTTTAAAATATTATATTTATTAGGTATATTATAATAAAAAATATTGTTAAATTTAATTTTAATACCTATACCTTTTTATAATCGCACCAGTTCATATTGTAATAATATTTGATAAACGCGACGAGTGTATAATTCGAAGGACGAGCCTCGCGTAATAAAAATCCGTATATTATAATATTATATTACTGCAGTGTACATAAATGTTAATTCGAAAGACTTAATTATTCGACGTTTAAAGGTCGTTACCGTATTTATACTTACACGTATTTACGACCTGCTATAACGTAAAATGTTACATCGATGAGCCAAAAATCCGAACATCCGTAAGCAGTGAGTATGCCGTTTTCTGCGGACTCCATGGCTAGTATAATGTAAATTTTCATTAAAATTTTTCAAAAAGTTGAAAATCGCATAATTTCTCATCAAATAAAATAAATATTATTAACGATACATAAATAATATTGAAAGAATAGACCATATATTATATAGGTACGTTTTAAGGTCTGAGAATATGAAATTAATATAACTGAAGTATTATAATATTATCCATAAAATATTGTGACAAAAACACATTTTCGTAAATTTACAAAATTATTGTTTTTTGTTTTATAATACCTACTTTAAATTATACGTAATTATCTATATATCTACACATTAAAGGTGAATTAAAAAAAATGAATGGGATGAATTTGCACACCATTTGCACCCCCCTGCAAAATAATGACACCCCTCGATAAACGCGTTCTCTTTCTGGTATGATATATGCACGAACAGCAGCGAATAGTAAAAAATACTGCAGTCCCTTAAAAATGTACCCGTTGCTATATCTCCTGAAATAATTAAAATATCGTAATTCTGTTTTTTTTTTTATTATTATTATTATTATTTTGACTCGCTGGGACAAGGGTTACGAATATTTTCTACTTTAATTTAATGTCATAGTAAAAAATTAAAAAACAATTTTTTTGTTTTTTTATTTTCAAAAAAAAAAAATTAAGATATACAGTAATTTTTAGAGATTATTTTTCTGACAATGTCGTCAACATTATGACATTTTACTTTAACTAACCCTTTAATATTTTGTTTTTGTTTCGAGCATTATATTTTGTAGAACAATACTCAATGTCGAAATAACTCTTATCAGAAAACGATACAAGATAATAATAATAAATATCAAAAATATTAAATTGTGGACTTTGGTGTTAAGTACCTACTCTAGATACCAGAAAAATAAAATTACTACTTACTTACAATAATAAGTTTAATGAAAATACAATGTCGTAACGTTAAAATTTTGAAAAAAAGAAAATCTACAAAATGGTTGTCTTCAATTTTTTTTTTTTATTATCAAAACGTTAAATCAAATTGAAGTTTAACTATTATCAGTCTTTGTTCCTGCGAGTCTTATGAAAAACAAAACTAATCATGATATCTTCATTACTTCTGTAGATATCGCAATGGGTCAATAATCCTCGCAGGACACTCTGTAAATATATAATATAAGTAGATTTGTTTTTTTTTCAACCATAAAAAACTATGGCAATAATTTTGTTATTAATTATGTGTCAGTAGGTACACGATATTGAGCATACTTATCTAACTATACGTACAATTACTAACGTTCGTTAATGGCATCATATAACGTATCAAAGTCATAATTTGAATGTGTTGTTTATATAGTAAACAATAAATTGTCAAATCGAGTATTGAGACGAAAAAAAACACCAACAGTTTCTTTAAAAATATTGTTTATTTTTAAAATTTTAATTTTGAGCTGAGGAACAATTGTATGTGGTAGTACCCATATTTTTTTAGTACCTATAAATATAGTAACTGCCTACTGATACTACTTTCATCGGCAGAGTGAGGAACTTTAAAACAATAATGAAACTAAGCAAAAAAATTAATTATTTCACTTTTTTAATTATTTGAAAATATAGAACATTTAATAACACAACAATATACAGTAGGTATAATAGTTCTAACTATTTCTCACGTTGTTTACATTTTAACCGATTCCTCACTCAAAAACAAACTAGGTCATTAATGCAACTACTTTCGTAAATGAATCATGTATTCTTTGCGTTGATTAAACATTTTACGTTTATGATTTCACTTCACGTGACTGCAGTTAATGATAATATTATATACATATTTTAAAACTGCAACGTGGAGGAAGTTGAGAATTCATTGACACCGTTACAGCAGCATAATATAAAAAAAGTACTACCTACGATAATTATTTATTGTTTTGACGACGAGCCATACGATTGTATATAAGATCGTTTTGTTTTTTTCCATACTCATCATATAATATGCAAATCATTTACATGTTGTTATTGATCGATGATCTCAATAATTAATATGACTTTATCGTTTTTGTTTCTGTAGACTGACAATTATTTATATTATACAGTCAAATTCGCATATAACGATGCCGTATATAACGATATTCCGGGTAAAACGATTCCAAGCAATATATTTGGTTGGTTTTATATGTTATGTGTAGTACTTTTATTCGTATATAACGATATCGGTTATAACGATAATCCGGATATAGCGATGTTATTTTAAAACGAAAATTGGTTTTTATAATCACCTATAGCGATTAATAATATATATGCACACTGTGTAGTAAATTTGATTTCGTCCAAATCAATAATTCTTAATCTTATCTGTAACAGATAATGTGTCTTGTACGACCGTACTATGTACAGCATACGTTTCTTACCATCTATTTCGGAAATGTATTTTTATATTGATCTGGTGCGTACTTTTGTTTCGGTAAACAGTGACATTAATATGCCAGAATATTACCAATGACATTAAATAATATTTCTAATTTTGTTAAAAAATCTTATTCAAATTATAAACAAACTACTATTATAGCATATTTTTCAAACAAATCGTAAACATATACTATATAATATATAATATATAATATATAGTATATGTTTACGATTATGTATTATAATCTGTCCATTTATTACAATTTATATAAATACCTTGAATGTTAAAATATGTAATCTTAAATAAATAATATTTAAACAGTAAAAAATGTGTTTAATAAATCAATTGTCAAAAAAATTATTTTTTTTCTTATGATCCGGGTATAACGAAGTTCGGTTATAGCGATCAGATTCCCTAGGTCCCTAGAAGATAAGCGAATTTGACTGTATTTGTAATTCATTTAGTTGTATTTATTTTACAATTATTCATGACTGCATATTGTTCTATATATTAAGTTCTGGTTTCATTTAAGAACGCCGATTTGTGTGAATGTTTTTGTATATTATGCTGGATGACCGTTCGATATCAACCAATGTCACTGGAGAATATACTGTATTAATTCTACTAAGAACTTGTCCATTATTTTTTAAAAATATATAATATCCTTGATTGTTTTGCTGAAATTGTAATTGTATTTATATTTTACTCATGTCGAGTATTTCCGATGGTATTTATCAAATATTATGTTCAGAGTAAAAATGTTTATAAAATATTCTCAAAAACACTCGAACGTATTGAATATTCCTTATGAATAAGTTTTCCGTAGCTGGAAGATAGAGCACTTGTGTATCAGGTTTCTATCATTAAAGACACGTTTGTTTGCAGTCTAATTATCTAGAACAATTATTATTATATCTTAAAAAATACTTTACTGTTCCAAAAGATTGGCTGTTAATATGTGTAGGTATCGGTGAGTTCGCTAGTGTTTATCGTGGCTGTCGAATTGACTATTTTATAGTGTTGGCCTTACAATTATGCGTGTGTGTTGATAACATTATTGATCGGTCAGCAGTTGATCGTACATAATGTAAAATTGTAAAGTTTATAATATACATAGGTGCGTGTCATGTGACATACTTATAACTATTACACTATGTTTCTCGAATCGTTATTATATCTTACTCCCATTAAAACTGCATACACTAGAAACAAATAATATGTAAAATATCGTACAGATATAAAACAAACGCATACGTTTAATAAAAACGGCCTAGTCGCTTAAAAGTCACGCGATGACTATCAAACAAAATTTACAAACTACACTCGAGAATCATATACTATATAGGTTAGTTTTATTCTAATTTAAATCGAACATACATTGATTTTTATTTGAATATAAACTTATAGACTTATAAACTTATAAACTCGTACGAAGAAAAATTATTATTAAACAAACAGATAGAGGACCGCATCGAAAATCGTGTTATTACTACGCGATTTTCAACGCAGTCTCTATTAGTTTTTTGCCTTTATTAAACGCGTTTCCAGTGCCCTGTATAAGTAGTTTTGCACCTATTTGAACAGTCAGCCTCCCCTGGCTGATGGAGTAACATTTGCAAAATGTAAGGAGTTCGTCAGCTTTCAAATTTCTTAGATATCCACAGTGGCGTTCCGGCACGAAAAACTCATATGCTTCGTCCGCCTCTGTCGTCCTTCCACCGGTATAGAAATAGGTGACGGCGGAGACGTACCCACAGCCGTCCGACACGATTTCCGGTCGTCTTTTTACGTTGTTTACTTTGGGCGCGGCGTGCGCAGCCATAAATCGTTTTGCTGCAGCCTTGTACGCAGCTTGGTTCCTCTCGGACGCCCTCCTCGGCCGCATAATGGGTTCATTGGCCTTTGTCGACGATTCTCGCGATGGTTCTGCCGCGACGTGCTCACCGGACTGTTCCGACTTCACCGGTTCTTCAGATATGGCTGTTTCTGCAGACCCGCTCTCCACCCCAGCCGAAACAGTCTCTAGTACCGCCGCCGCCGCTACCGGAACACGCTCGCTGCCTGCCACCAAGAGTTCGCCGGACTGTTCCGACTTCACCGGTTCTTCGGATATGGCTGTCTCTGAAGACCCGCTCTCCACCCCAGCCGAAACAGTCTCCAGTACCGCCGCCGCCGCCGCTACCAGTAGACGCTCGCTGCCTTCCACCAAGAGTTCGTCGGTCTGTTCCGACTTCACCGGTTCTTCGGATATGGCTGTCTCTCCAGACCCGCTCTCCACCACCAATGGAACAGTCTCCTCTCGGGCCACCACAACAGGGACGGGTTCAGCCTCCACCGATACGGCTTCCCCATCAGCCGCTGCCACGGGCACACAAGGTACGACGTCTGACTCTGTAGTCGGTTGAAACAGTGCTAGTAATAAGACTAGTAAATTTACTAGTAATATCACAAATAATACTGCAAAGGTCGCGGCTAATCGTATCAATTCCACCAACATTTTAGAGGATGTCGTGTCGTCCTGCAATAATAATTCGGATCGCGAAATTAAGTCTTAAAATTATATATTATTATTATATCTGACACACAAGTCATAAACTATTCACAAATAAGTTGGCTAGTAAAACTTACGTCTATGCCAGACCGGCGAGGGTACACAACAATTTTCTTTGCCTTTAAGTCAACCAATGGAAATTTATTTTGATTTGCCACTAGCTGAACTTTTATATTATGCATTATACTACAGTTTTTTAGAAACGTTTTAATTACAAATTTAATAATTTATTCTCAAGGTATATGTTACTCATACGGTTATTGGAATACAAGTGATGTATATTTAAAATTATACTCGGTATTAAAACAGAGTGTTTGAAAAAAACAACTATGGACAACGGATCAGCTGATTTTATTACAGGCCAGAAGCGTGTTATTTTTTAAAACGTTATCGACAATAAAATAATATTTTATAATATAAAGGCCACTCAATATATTATATATTATATCAATTTAAAGAAAGCTCGACAAGTGGGTACCGCTCTGGCTTTATTGGTGTATAGGAAATAATAATCTTATAATGATAATCTATAGTTTTTTTATTGTTTTTCCCGACGCGTTTCAAATGATTAGGAATTTTTTACTTTTGACCCCCCAAAGTAAGAACCAAATAGATTTACTTTCCGATGAAGCAAATCGGAACTTTTTTACTGCACTAAAACGTGATTACAGACCCAAACAAAAACCATACATTTGAGAAAAAGCGATTTGAAATGTGTAGGTATTATCTAAAATATTTTAAAGAGCTCTTTAAATATGCGTTTTAAACTTGAACACTAGCAAACGTATATTTTGAGTTTTAGTCTTCTTGTTCTGGAGGTTCCATCCTCGAAAATATCAAATTTAATAGCTTCTGTTTTCGACAAATAATAATAATAACAATAATATTGGAGAATCTGATTTTTAAACGTCGATTCGACATAGTTATATGCAAACAAAAAAAACTATCAAATACTGATATAGTATTTAAATTAAATCAGAAATTATTATATAAATATGTCTTACGTGATCGTGAGTATTAGTATAAAATGAAAATACTCGAGATGCCGACAACGTTTGAAGATAGGATTACAATAATCACTGATAATAATATATTCATATTCTAATCATTATTGTATCATATATATGTATGTATTAATATATATATATATATATATATATTAAGGTGCGTGTGCCCCAAAAATCAATATAGTCACTAAAGTTTAATATAATATACTGTAATAATACCATTGCCGTTAAGAGTACAAAAACCTTTGGAACTGAAGTGAAGTCAAAAACTGAGTGGAATCGCATCAACTCTACAATATTCACATTACATACCCCCGTGGTATCGACTATAGGGTAATGTGTTCACATCATTTTAAAATTGGTTTTGAATCTAGAGTGTGGGCCTGAGAGTACATTTTATAAGTACCGGGACGATATACTAAGACGATAAATCGTTTAAATGACGACACGATTGTCTTGAGGTTTTTTTTAATGCGATTGATTTTGTATTTCAAAACGTCGTCTTTTAAAACATATTTCTATAACTTTCATCAGTATTACAATATATATGTATATACAAGTTGATTTTTAAAGAATATTAACACCAATTTTTCCACCTTTTGTAGTACATTTATTCAAATTTTGATTTATTTTTATTTTTAAGTTTACCACTTAACAATCGTATTTAAACATTCCTGATTTTTTTTGTACTTCTTAAGAAGACGGGTCCTGTGGTGATACAGACTTCTATTTTTAAACAAGAACCCTATTTTGCCACATTTTTTACTGCAAATTATGTTACAGATGTATTTCTTGAAAATGTTAATATATTTCAATCAACATTTTAATGAGTAGTTTCTGAGCTATTAAAATGGTTGCACTAAGGATAATAATCCTTAAAAACGATAAAAATAGGTAGTAGTATTTATTATGCTACAAATTATTTTTAATGATAGATCAATAGTAATATTACTAACATTTTTAAATCATCTATGCCTCCATATCTACACCCATTACCATAGACATATTATCCTTATTCTACATAGTAATATGCCTAACTCAAAAACTACTCGTTTGAATTTTGATTTAGGCGCATCAAAATTCTCAACAAAAAATATCGGCTTGATAATTGAAAGCGTAAGGAGGGAGGGGGTGTGGTTCCTATTTGAAAAACAGAAGTTTGTACTGTCATTTGTCATAGAATTATCCATAAGTGTTACAACAAATCTCAAGAATTCAAAATTATGGTCTTCGAGTGTATTTGAAAATTGCAAAAATCAGAATTCGAATATACGAAATTGCAAAATGTAAGCATAAAAATAGATTGAGCATGTGTTGGGGCCAAAGAATATATCATATGTTTTAACTAGAAACAAATGTGTAAAATCATAAAAATCCTACCTTTAGACTCATTACTCATACAGATATCGAATAAACACCAACATTATTTAAAAACCGTCAAATCGTTCAAAAGCCACGAAGACTACAAAAAAAAAAAAAAATACACTTAAGAAATATTATGTATAATATATAGGTAAGTTTTATTCAGTTTTAAAGTTATAAATAAATTGTTTCGTATAACTGTTGCAGAGTACAATGGAAAATTATAAAAAAAACTGATAGAGCGAACTGCATTGAAAATCGTGTATTACTACGCTCTGCGTATTTTATTTATTATTTATTTTACTATCATACATAATTTATATTGTTATTTTTCATTCCAAAGGGCAAAGACGAAATAAAAGTACCACCTATATACACGGAAAAAAACCAAAACTTCACCGCAGAACGCTATAGAGTTTATTCGTAATATTATAAATAACAAATCACATCGTGGAAGACACTTTTCCGAGGAGTGCGGTGTAGATTTCCACCGCATTCTGTTCTGGAAAACCGGTCTCCGAAGCAACGTTAGTCACTTTTGTTGTTTTTTTACATAATAATACGTGTATTTTTTGTTTTCCTCTTAAACCATTAATTTTTGATGCGTTGTTCAGTGGTTTTGTTTACGCATGCTTTCCGTACATTGTTGAAATATTGCATTATAATATGACGTACCGTGGGCTGAATCGGCAGAGTCAAGACTCAATGTTTTCGTTTAAATAGTATAGGCACGTATCAACCAATGTTATGGGAAACAGGGAAATTCCGGGCACTCTACAATTTTTTCGGAAAACATAAATATTAATTTAAACATAATCTAATATATTTTAATAGAAATTAATAGAAAGAACACTGCGCTCACGCGTATGCCCATATAAGACGTAATGCTAAAGATACCACTGTCTACAGTTCTATGTGATGTGATAAGAAAAAGTTCAAAAAACGCAAAATAAAAGTTTCATTTTTTAATTCTATGATAATATATAAAACAAACTTTGTGCTTGGAAATCATTGTTCTAGGACACTCAAAAAAAAAAAATTAAATTCGCACTCTTATCATAAATAATATTATCGCCGAGTTTTTTAGTACTGAGTACGGTAAGTCGCTGTACGGTGGCGTAACTATAATATAATAAATTCTTTAGTCAATATGAGCGATGGGGACGCGAGGCAGTTCGTGAGGAACGTCTTAGGTACCTATATATATACATACCGTATGATGAGTTTGTACAGACTATAAGTTATATAGTCACATCATAATATTATTATTGTGTTCGAGCGCACACGAGGATTCGTTGTTTGGATGGCGTGCATGGGTCGACCACAAGGTCGAATGTCTTTGCTCAAGGTCTTCGGATGAGTTAAGAACGAATACGAAATTAAAAAAAAAAAAAAAAATAAGAAGAGAATAACCGACGAAATAATACACTGCGCTCGGCACACGCGACCGTCTTCACGTGCTTCGTGTATAGGTATATGGGTATGATAATAACAAGTATATAATATATAATATAATGGCGCGGATAAGTACATAATAATATATATATGGTATACCTATATAGTATATAGACACAAGAGTACATACCTATATGTACTGTATACTTTTGTTTTCTATATATTCGCCCGCAGTGGTTATGCTTAAACGTCATCACTATTATCTCTCGCTCTATACCTATATACCTGAAATATATAATAAAAAATATGTGTATGATATATATATTTATTACCATTATTTCCACGCGTATTGTATCATTATGGACGTGTTTACTCTGTTATTGTATATGCGAGTACAAACCATATCGCCTATATTATTATCATACTGCAGGACGATTATATATATAATAATATATTATAATATTTTTTAGTAGGTACTTTTTTTTTTAAAAATTAGTATATTTACAATCTATACAGACGCGAGGTAAATAAATAAGTGTGGTGACATAAAATTACATTATAATAGAATAGGAAGGCTCCCAGAAGTGCCACCTGACCAGAAATAGTATATAATATTTGAACGCAAATTAATGTTTTTTACATAATACTAAGCAGTAGGTATATTGTATATATTATTATATACCTATACTATAATCTAATTTTTATCGTGACGATTTTTCAATAATACAAGTACGTACTATGACTACTCAAATAACAGTATTCGTTATCTGAATATTTATATAATATTTTCTGGATATAATATGCTCCACGTCTGCACATGCTGACGCAAAAATAAATATATAAATATATCGAAAATTAGTGAATGTTAACTATTATAATTATTTTATTTCCACATTTATTTAAATAAAGGTTGAAAACAGTGAGCGGGGTTGTCTTGATTATTGAAATGTAAATAGAAATTATTACATCTCAACAATTACATAAATTATGTTCTATTTTCCCGATTACTCTGCAAATCAAAAACAGAGATGGTAATATTGCTTCAGAAAAAAAAACAAAAACAAATTAGATAAATAGTAGACATACCTACGTATAAATGAGAATTGGTTCCATTGGGCACCACACGGAATAAATTCATGTATTATTATGATTAGAATATTGTAAGACGTACTACTAAATTTTGAATGTCATTACAAAATTAAAAAATTAGTAAAAAAAAATTGAGTTTTATGGGGTACCCACATCATACGGATAACAAACTAATTATTATACATAGTTAAATGAAAAAAAATGGCTTTAAATAACACAAAAATTGACCGGTTTAATGAGTGTCCTTAACCTTAGAAATAATCTTCTTGTACGCTGTTGTTTGGCGATGCGTTTTAAGTATATTATACCTATGTTTACATCGCTGCAATAACTCCCCTGTACCGCGGTATGGTTATACCTTCACATTATTATGTTATTATATTGAATATATATATATTATATCCGTAACGAATAATGCGATTTTTCCCTTCCCCCTACGGTGTAAGTACCTACCTATATTATTAAAATCGTTTTTCCACATGGCGTACACTGATAATAATAATAATAATATATAATACTCGCGTTATGTAAATTCACGGGCGTTTAACCGACAATTACCCCGACGGATCGACTGCTCGCACCGTGGCCGTGGCGGATGACCGACCCCCGGGTAGAATAATATTATAGATCGTTTAAGTCACCGCAACCGCCGCCGCCGCCGCCGCCGCCGCCGCCGCCGCCCAGCGAGTATGATAATAATAATGATGTAGGTACGTCGTTGTCTTCACTCGCAGTTCACAGACTTCATAATCGACGAGGTGGTCAAATCGTATATTATCATAGGCATATAATAATAATATAATACGAAAATACTATTTGCCCGGAAAACTGAGTCCGCCGTCGTGCGTGGTGGTGCGTGCGTGATCGCATCGCATAATATAATAATATAATATTATTATGTGGTAATATTATGGTAATGACGACTAAAATATTATGTGGTATATGAAGGTAAAAAAATAAATATTGGGTTGTTGACTGCCGTCATAAGAATATTCGTAAAACGTATTCCAAGAGAAACGACTTCGATGGCTATTTATACAGATATGTACCGAAATGACAGAAATGTTCGTGTATCTACCTACAGACGCGGATCTAGAAATGAAAAAGAGGGATGGCTAGAGGAAAAAAATTTCTTCAAGTATATAAAAGCATGGGCATTAAGTTTAAGTTTCTGTATAGTAAATAAAATATTTATCATATGAATTTTAAAAATATTATTATTATTATTGCTTCACTCCAATGAGTTATTTCCGTATATATATATATATATTAGTACGCCCCGATCATTTTGTTCAAACCAACTGCTACCAACTGCTAATCAACCGCGGATTAAAGACTTATTATAAATAATCATGATTATCAATCTCTCCTAAATGGCAATAAGCAATATAATGTGTTATAATTAGTATTGTTTGCTCCCCTTTACTTTGATTAATAAACTGAAAATTAAGGTAATCTTTAAAATATTTTAAGTACCTAAACAGCTTAAGGGGAACCTCCATAGCCTCTCTCTTGTATTTGCGCCTCCCTACCTATTTCATATTATAGGGATATTATTTTATCTGTAAATAAATTTACAAATTTAATTTAATTTAATTTCAATGCCCCTCCCCTCATTTTAAAAATATGAACAAATAATGCAGAAACGTTTGACACATTTAGAGCTCAAATTTTCAACTTGAGGGGGTTACCGCTTCAATGCCCCCCTCCTCTACATTTTGTTTTTGGGATACCTCTGTCTAATTTTGCAACTTCAGAACATTCTGCTAATTTTTTTTACAAACGTAGTGAAAGTAATAGTAAAAGTTCCTGTTATTATAGTAATACTAATAAAAGTTATAACTTCATAAGACGTGCTTAATGCGCTATTTCAATAAATGTATATAAAACCTTATGATTACAATTAAAAAAATCACTCTGTCTGCATTGGTTTTTTACATGACTTGATAGAATTTCTTTCCGACATTATTGCGTCAATGCAGTCCAAATACTCCAAATGACCAATTCAAGAGTATACCAATAACGCATTATTAAAATAATATGTCTATTATTATTACTAACGAATTGTTATTATGTTTTTTTTTTATGTGCAAATTAATATGAGCAGGGAATTAAAAGGTGATAAAATAATATTGTTGGTAAGTTGTAAAGAAAATCTGTTTACCATTAATCTTAGGTGGGTAGACGCGTCATAGTGACATACATAATATATTTAAGGAAGGCGTAGTACCTATTACTAGCAACTTATTTATATATATTATCTGTGAAATCAAATGACTATAAAATTACTATAATCGAAACAGGTAAGTACCGAAAATTAAACTATAATATCATTATAATCATCATAGGTATACTATATGTGGTTATTATTTTGGTAGTGCAAAAGGAAATATTCACAAAATGTCCAATAAAAAAATTCTATCGATTATTATATTGAAGGCGACTGTATAGTGTGATTAAATTTACATTAGAGATTGTACTAAAAAAATATGTAATCGAAGGACTTCATGATGCAAAGAATTTTTTATCATAATCGATAAAAAAATTACCTACATTTTATTTCTTAATATCAGATTATAATTTTGAGGTATAAGGTCGGTTTATTGTTAAAAAAAAAAAAACATATCAAAATAAAATAAAATCAATAAGCTATTTTTACTGTGCGCTTTACCTTATTAACATTTTATACGAAACTGAATATTACAACTTACTACCTGTTTCTTTCTAATAATATTATGATAATTATTGTAATTTAGTCACACATTATAAAAAGTAGTTACGAAATTCAAATTTACAATAAATTTAATAGTTATAAGTTCTCTTTGCAAAAAAGGTGAACGCCTAGCGTTATGACACGAGGTTATTTTTATGCTCCGTGTGTATAAATAATATTATTACATAAAAAATAATAAATTACATCGGACAAAATATTTTTCGTAGATTTATAATAATATTACATAAAACAAATAATGATAAAAAAATCGCGTGGTTAGGTTTAGGTAGGTAGGTAGGTATTAACATATTTTAAGTAAAAGTAATGTGAATGATAATGTAGTATCATTAATACCTACGTATAATATACCGTATTATTGTGAAGGAATGGAAAACAAATTATACACATCGCATTGCGTAATGAAATATATCGAAATGTTTCACGTTTAAAATAATTAAACTCGAGTAAAATTATAATAATATGTGACAGCAGTAATGAATTCCAGAATAAGTATACAATATAATCAGTATCGATACCGAGAAAAATTATGGAGAAATATTTAACACATCACGATGTTTCGTCGACTTCGGTAATCTGTAAAAAAAAAAAACCTAGGTTTGACTCGTCGGGCGATTTGACGGTAATATAATAAAATTGTTATAACCACTATATACGCATACACCCGATGTAAATGTTTCAGCATTAACGCTATATTAATGTTCGTAAGAGTATACCCAACAAAAAAATATGTAAAAAATAACAATAAACCGAATACGTTTTACCGGGAAGACTCGAGTTCACAAGCTTTCCAAAAACAGTTGTAATTAAATTGTAATAATAATATCATAATGTTAAATAACAGATTGTTATTAACTGCAGTCATGTAGTTTACAGTGTTCTAAATAGAAAATTGCACTATCGTCTGTTTTTAATAACTATTAAACTATCGCCGTGTAAAAGAATACATTGGTATAATAGATTTTAGAGGAAAAAAAACATTAAATATTATATTATAATAATATGGTCATTAAGCAATGTGCATGTACAATAATTATTTAACGTGGATGTATATATTATAAAAGAAAGTCAAATTCTCATCACGGCGTCGGCGGCCGTTTGTTTTCGTTGTAATTTTGTTTTTTTTTTCATGACCGGTTGTATGTAGATAGAAATTAGGAATATCATCAATATGGTAAATTGCACAACTCGAGCCCTGTGGGCCCTCCCACGTGTAAATAAATATATATTTTTAGTCAACGGGTCTTAGCCAAGACATTATGCAAAAAGAGTCTAATTAATATATACTCCTCCGCCAATTAACAATATCCTATTATGCACTAATAAAGTCAATGAATGCAGCACATTGCGTAGTAGTTATCGACACGAGACACATCTTTATAGATTCTGTTAAAAAATGTATTGATTTTGCAATGTCTTTTACTTTGGCCCCCAAAATTAAAAAGTAAAAAATGTCCAATCGTTTTTTAAGCGCGTTTCAATTTTTTCGCAAAGCGAATTTTTAACAAAATCGATTTTGTTATTCGGTGTACCACAATAAATAATGATTGTAGATAAGTACATGAAAATATCACAAAATGTTTGTATTGACATTTTCTATACACCATACAATTTTCAAAATATTTTGATTTGTTTTGAGCTGTTTATATATAAGTATATGCAATTTTTGAGAATTATTTTTTTTTATTACTATCGATAATTTTTTTTGCTAGCTTAAAATACTTGAAAATTGAATACAAGATTTCTTATAACTTGTTGTAAGTGAAAATTAAAAAAATTGAACATAAATCCACAATAGTTTTTTTATCAGCGTCTATAGTTAAAATTTCGACAAAATAAGTATAAAAAACGGCCCCCCAACCCAGAAATATTATTTGGATTTAACACTACAGGGAAGTATTCTGCTTCAGAGTTTAGATTATAAAATTAAAAGCAAAACTTGACATTGTAGACTATATGGTATCACCAAAAGACATTTTATGACGGCGAAAACTGATGAGTGGCTCCTATAAAATATTAAGGGTCTTAAATGTACCAAAACTAAAATTCAGAAATAGTATATATACTTTTCAAAGTAATGACTTTACTTTCTATACTGTTAAAATACGTCATATTCACTTTGTGCGTATTATACATTGATATAATGCACATATAATTATATTACCTAAACCCAATAGTGAGTTATAAATGTATAATATTATTATATATTATATTCATAAAAGGTATTTAGTAGATAAGTACAGTGTGCAAAATATGTAGGTACCTATATAATATGCAAATAATTAAGCTTTTCATGCAGCGAGTCCGAGTCGATTATTATATATACCGTACAGCTATTTAGTGAAATTAAATGCCATGTGTAATACCGTAATTTATGTGATTTTACACAATCATACTGCATAAAGTCCAAACAAGGATACAGTATAAATTATTATTATGTGAATTTTCAAAGCTGATTTTAATATTGTGCTATACACTATAAACAAATCTAATATTATATTATGCCTCGATAGAAATCGATGATTCCAATTTAGTTTAACATAACGACGTATTAACATATACCTATGCATATTTATTAGCTATCATAATAATAGTACTATATTAAAATATAATGCTTTAAATCTGAGTATTTAGTTAGTACCTAAACCTTCAACTCATCTAATAAGCAGCCTTTTTAAAATATTTTTCAAATGTATTCAGAATATTATGTACCTATTTAAGTACTTGGTGGAAATCGACATTTCTAGAAAAAACCATAAAAAATGTAATGTATATGTAAAATCAATATACATTCATCGCTCCGCTTAGAGTTTAAAAAAATTAATAATTTATTGAAACAATAAAATATATTTTATTTATAGATTAATATTGACTCCACGAAGACCCAAGGTACACTATAGTGTACTCACTTAAGACTACGCAAAAAAAATGCAAAAAATCTGTAACTCGCAAAAATTAATTTTAAGACTATAATTTACTATGGATACGAAATAAAAAAAAAAATTGGGTTTTAACAGCAATAATATCATAAAATATACTTAGCACTGGGGATGACAAACCGTCTTAACTTAGAATCGTATATAATCGTCAACAATGATTCTATATCATATTGAATTACAATTTAACACATCCGTGTTATACTGTTATGGATTTACCTTTTAATTAATTATCATCATAATTATATACTTATGTTTAGAGTATGGTCCAAAGGTATCGAATACATTACATTCCCTTTCATCTCAGTTTTACTTAATGTCTTTTTACTTAAAATATACATTAAATCGAAGTGATTGGGTTTTTGATGATTCACAATGATATAGATACTTTATGGAACACAACGCTATTATTCATGATTTGAGAATACACGAGCGCGCTCTACAGGTTGAATTACATTCGCATTCGCGTTCAAACAGACGAACCGATAGAACGCGCTTCTTGTTTGTCTGTATAAATAAATAAGGTGCACAATAATATAGTCAACTAGGGTTTTAAATTTGAAATATTTCATTAATTAGTAATAAATTGAAAATTTCACTCTTTATGAAATATTGAAAAATATTTTTTTTTTACATATTATGCAGTAGGAACGTAGATGATAATATTACTATATTAGTATTTATTAATTATTATTTATTAGTTATTACCCATATCTTATTTTCTAAAAGAAACCTAAAGACCTAAAGTACTTGGTAGTAAATTAAGTATTATTGTATTATTTCACATCTGTATTTGTTTGGAGATAAATAATATTATTTTGAACGATTTGAGAAAAAAAAAAGATCATTAGAGAAATTTTATTGTAATGTGAATCAATATAATGATAATAAATTAATAAATAATAATTCACAAATGTATTGGTAAGTATAATATAATTATTGATTACTGATTAGGTCTAGGCCATTTTCAGAAAACCATGGATACTATTGCCCTAGTCACTATAATAAACAATTTGTGTATTCATACAATAGACATGGGTAATTTTAAACATGTTCTTCTCTCACCCTAATTATACAGGTGTAACTTAAAAAAAACTTTTTTCCTATTTTTTTTTTAAATTTTTGGTATATTTTTATTTTTTATGAAATATTTCAAGAAAATACATTTCATGAAATTTTAAAACCCTAGGGTCAACTGATCGAAGCAAGTCTTTTTTTTATTTTTACATTTTAGTACATGGCACAACCACTTGCAGTGGAGGGAGTGTTTCGCACTTATATTTATTTAAATACATACGATAGTACATAGGTTTTTATAACCCACCCCTAAGTTACTTTTTTATAATAATTATATCGACTTCTACTTATATCTACCTATAATCACTGTGTATGTATAGTTTTATTAACACTTCGTTTGGAGGTAAATATGATCGGTAAACAGTCCTTTAGTATAAGCATTACCTAATATAAATTTAGGTATGTGTTAAATATCCTGCTGACCAACTCAGGCCACCTACATAACTACTACAAAAATAAAATATACTTAGGTTGGCAATTTTCGTCGTATCCACATTGTTTCGTATTTTTACTGCAGGCATAGATTCAAATTTTTTAATTGAGTTTTGTGTTTTGGTAATTCAAAATTATTTTAATACACATTTATTGTGTAGCTTTAAATGTGTAATATATAGTTCAGCAGTTTTTATTTTGATATTATACAAATCTAATTGATTTTTTTTTTTTTGATTTTTTTTTTTTAAATCTTTATAATACAATTAGCCATGATAATTAGGTAGAATTTTATTTAATAGAGAAAATGTATTATTTCACGGAAGCTTTTTAATATTATAAGTTCGTGAAACCTTACATCATATTGGGTTTCACTAAATAAAATAATTAGGTTATTCTCTCTACAGTTTACATAGTACCTAAACATAATAATATAATCACACTATTAAAAATTAAAATAATACAATTTAAAATGCATATAAATATTAAACTGTTATAATGAGTTTAAACTTCAAAACACACACACATACATACACCAATATAGAGCGCTCCCTTATTTCGCTAAAAAACGAGGAACAAATGCATATTTTTTATAAAAATAGTAACAAGACTACGTGTTAACAATACAATAAAATTTAAAAAAAAAAACGATTTAGAAATAATATCGTTGTAAAATTAAGTTATTGTTTAAATATTCATAAAAAATAATATACGTTTCAACATAATTCAATCTTCATAGCCTTATGTTAAAACATCTATATAGACAAAAATCAATTGCGAAATGTAATCATATTCCATTTTTATGATAAATTCGTATTATAATTTATTAGGTACTTTATAAATAATCGTTATTAAATATAAATAGGTACATTTAATAAAATAAGATTAGTATTATGTTTTACTGCTTTTGATTAACCTATATATAGTTTTGAATATTTTTCAGTTATTAATCATTAAATTATTGTCATTGGAAACAATTTGTAAATATAATATTAATAATTAAGTTTATTGTTTTAAATAATCTAATTTATTTATTTATGTAATTAAACCACTATTATTTCAGGGATAACAAATTTCAAGTTGTATATTTTCAATGATCTGGGAAAGACCATTATATTTTATACACTCAAAATTAAATTTCTTAATGCAATGTTTTGTGCAAAAATTAATTCAGCCTATACTGTGTTATTAATAGTAAAATTATTTATTTTAATAGCAATAATATCATAAAATACACTTATTAATTATGTAGACAGGCCGTCTCGTCTCGTCTTCGCTCAGAATCGTTTTTAGTATACAGTGATTACACATATTATTTGAATTTGAATTCAAATTTAACAAATTCCACAACATTGGCCCCACTCGACACCCACTGTAAAGCAGAGCGGTACCCACTTGCCGACATTTTTTAATTTTTCATTGATATACAAGATTGAAATAAAATAATTTTGGTCGAAAAGTGAATCGGCCGAAAAGGGAAGGGTACGTTTTTGGTCGACAAGTGTCTCGCCCGTCTGCAGTACTGCGATTCAATCCTTGAAGTATATTATTATAAATTGTTTCTGAAATTTGCAGATCTCGTCGATACGACCCTCAGATCACCTCAAAACAATTGATGGACTTAATCACCTTAAAACAATTGAGGGTCTTAATCACCAAACAAATTGTAGAGGAAATAGATCCATCGCCTATGACACACTCTGCACAGAGCACCATATTACCATATTCGTATTACAATATCTTTGATTATAAAATCAAATTAACCATAAATTTAAATCAATATTATACAATTTTGATCAAAACTAATTATTTTTATTTATCAATAAGTGCCTAATAATTATAATAGAAATTTTATCTCTTTTTATCTCCGGTCGCTCCGGACCGGCTTGGATTTTTGCGAGCCACCGCCACAATAGTATAACATAATAATAATAATAATAATATTAAATACAATGTAGGTACCTACAAACGAGCGGAACAATGCGGTGGTCGGGTACCTATATAATATATACAGAATAATAGGACATAATAATAATATAATATTATATAGTGATGGTCGTGGTGGAGGTGGCGGTGGAGGTGGTGGTGGGTCTACACACGCACACGAGTACCTACCCACCTACCGTCGTGTTTTAATGGCACCGCGGAGTTATATTATATTTTATTATTATTATTCGGTGTGCGGGCGGGCGGGTGCGTGCGTAGTCGAATTCGTGAAAATACGTATCGGCTCCGCGCGGAAAGGGATGACAATGGCCGGCGACGAAAGCGGGTGGTCCGGCCCGTCATCGAATTTCATATTATATTATAATCTTTGCGCGGACAACACTATACTCACCACTCGTATAGTCGTATATAAATACCTACCTACCTACCCACTATTATTATTATATACGGTAGCCGATGTGTTGTATTTTTCGGCCTTTTGACGATTTACTGCAAACCACACGTAGTTATGTACCATATTGTATACCTATATCTACCTACGCGTATCGCTACTATTGTTACCGCTTTGTGCTCGTCCGTTTGACCGTGCGATGCTGTTCCGTTGTGGCGGGGGGGGGGCACTCGAGGGGACGGCGCAGCAAAGAAAGCGCCGCCGTACAAGACGAGGAAGGTATTTTCTGCCTCCACGCGGTATATGAGAGCTGGTAAACATCACGTGAACCGAACGTAATCGTCGACGGCTACCGTTTGCAGGCGCAAGAAAAACGAAAATCTTATGTATTATTATTATTATTATTATTATTATACTCTTTTGCGGGGCCGTATTCTGCGGGTTTTGCACGATAAATCTGCAGCGGTATGATCGTCGTTAAACGGCGGCGGCGGCGTCTATATATGATATATCTTATGATTTATTAAATGGCTACCTACCTGTTCGGATATTCAGGCCTTCTGTGGTTTTCATCGATTCCTATATTGTATTATAGCGCTGCCGATACATACTCGAGTGAGCCTGCGCACTTGAATTGGGAACCACCCAAGTCGGTTTTGCGATTAAATGTTTACAACACGTCTTCACATTATTATTATGTCGTGTAGGTTAGGTGATGTAGATATAGTTTTCGTATCGTTTTCATTCTTTCTAGAATCTGGAGACAACGCCGGCTCGAATGCTCCGCGAAAATTGTTATTGTTTTGATTTTCATAATAGTTTCTCTAAAAGCGACGACCACTGAAAAATGTCGGAGATAATTAATGTCTATAATACCTATGTCGAATGTCGGTTACCAATCATGTGGTCTTAACAGCGAACTAAGCTGAAGGTTGTTTTTCAGACCGGCGAAGACTGCAAAACAGCCAAATATTTTTACTATTTTATAATATTGATTTTATATACATTCGACTTGCGTACATGCATTTTGAATATAAATATTAAATCCAATGCGTAAATTATATTTAGAAGTTTTAGATTAGTAGTAAATAATAATAATAATTGACAGTGCTAAAAATATATTAGATAAGTATTATTCAAAATTAATTATAATTACAATTTAATATTACGTTAAAAATAAAACGCTTTAATACATACAAAAAACACAAAACTTATAAGACTTGATAATATAATAAAATTACAAACTTTGATCACGTTTTTTGAATGTTTAATTTTCTTTATTATGATTATTCCTTGGAGTATAAATAAATTAATAACATGCAAAACTTTGATTACATTTGTTCTAAGAAGATTTAAAGTCGTTAAGTTTACTATATATTGTGATGCCTACAATCAAGAAACCAATAATCTGACACGGTGCTGCAAGGAACAAATAAAATGGATTGTAAAACTTTCCAATTGTTCTTTTACTGCAAACGTGCACTGATTAAATAAAATGAACTTTTAATTGAATATTGAATTCAAATTGTATATGCAGTTTACTATAACAGACGCTTTCTTGAAATGATTGACTGTCAACTGCGTACCTACCTACACATATTATTATAATCTATTGGGATAGAAAAAGACATTAAAATGTTGAATATTTTTTTACAAAAAAATTCAGTGAAGTATAGATCCCAAATTAAGAGGACAGGTCAGACTTGCTTAATGCCGTATTATCATCAGTTATACTATAATATAGGCTGTCATTAAGTAAAAGATTATTAAACGATAATAACGATAGCAGCCACATTTTATACCTCACAAATTACTCGTTATGTGCTTTAATTGTATAAAAAGTATATAATAATAAGACGTTTAGATATTATAAAATAAGAGCTAAAACTACTTATTAAATTGACGGATTATTTAATAGGTAATCAAGCAAAATACGATCCACTGAATAGTTTGAGATTAAAAGACTGCCGAGTGTCTATAAAAATATTAAAATTAAATAACTTCGGGAACGTACATAAAATAAAATATTTGTTGTGACACCTTAGAACACCATGATTATGACTGTATTGTAGTGGCGATATAAAAACGATAAAATATAAAGCATCAAGCTTTATCTGCAGATGAAAATAGTCGACTGGAAACCACGATATAGGGTAAGTTCATTTAATTGCTTAAAAAATAAAAATTCTTTGTATACTTTGATAAAAATTCCAAGTGCTTTTTAAAACAATTCAAAAAAAAATCAGGAAATTAAATAAATACCCTTAATTAAATTTTTATTCAAAATGTTGATGTATATCAAAAACAAATAACCATAATTTTTATCAAATATTTATATCATAATTTTCTATGTTTGTACCGTATAATTTTATGAATATTTTGACTTTTTTTGGAATTTCTAGACATTTTTAATTTTCAATAGTATTGAAAGTTAAAACTTCAAATATCTCGAAAAGTTGCAAATTATTTTATAGTTAATAATGTGTAAAATAATAAATAACATTTATATTTTACTGTACAAAATGAAGATATCAAAATCTATTTTAAGGGTTTGCCTATATTTATTATTTATATCGTACTACTAATAGTGAAATAATTTTCTATAATAATAAATAGATAGAAATTTAAATATGTATAATATGATAAATAATCTTATTTTTAATTTATCATTGATAATGTATACTTTAGTAACACACTGACAGACCGTCGCGTCTCCTCTCAGAATCGTTTTTCGTCTTCAATGATTTATCATTGAATTTAAATTTAACACGTCTGTTACAGTGACCTACTCAATGATAAGAGGTATCTTACTGTACATATCAGAGTGGTTACCTACTTATCCCATTTTCTATTATTTTAATATTTGTTGGTTTATGTGACAATATTGTCTACCTACCACGGTAATCATGTAGGAATCTACCTTACCGCATAACCTATACCCATAATACTTATGAATGTACAAAAACCAACAAAACATAATAATAATAATAATAATAATATGCATATTATGAATATATTATTGTTATATAGTAAAATTGTATTAAGCAACGAGCGATATTCCAACAAGAATAGTTTTAAAAATCAAATAATATCGTCTCAAATGCTGTTTGTACGTTTTTATTCAAATTAAAGTTGTATAATAAATATATTATAGTGCTTAAGCGTTAACAACGTCCTCAGCACTAACGTAGAACAAACTCATGGTGTTAGCAAAACCCACGCTTTGTTTAGAGCTGCTCATGTGCAAAACCAAATCTCCCTGATTCAATATACCTTTTCTCTTGCCAAAATCCATGGCGAATCTCGTACGGTTTTCGACGTCTTTCCAAATGTTTTCTATCGGGTCTGCAACATAACAATAAAATAATAAAATACAAAACGTCCAGTGGCGTGTATAGAATTTCATATTGTGGGGGAGGGGGGGGGTATAAAATAAGAACAGATTTAGTTGATATATTGTAATTTATTATTAATGTTACCGACGCGTCCAATAAGCAACCGAAAGGTGAAAACAAACTAAAAACGTATTTTTTTAAGTGATTTAAACCCTTTATCAGTTTATTTATTTAATATAAATTATAATAATATAGTTTAAATAACTGTCGACGTCAGTCTTTATCTCAATTTATAGAAATCCGAATATAGAAGTCGGGACAGTGTAAAACCTAAATAGTCCCTTAATACGCCACGTGATTATCTCGTGGTAAATATTTAACAACCGCTTCAAAATGCTAATTCATGTCCGAGTTAAGAACATTTTAGATGAAATTTGGTTAAAACTTGAAATAGCAAATAGGTTTTAATATAGTTATGAAAAAAATATTGGTTCTCTGCAGTAATCGGCATTGGGCGGTGGTGACTTAAGTCACATAGTCAATTGAACTATATTTAGTAAACATATTTAGGTGCCTACTGCTAATCTATTGAAAACCACAAAAATTAAATGATAAAAAAAAAACAGCAAAAATTGTCCTATATAATAATAATCATTAGCTGGTTCTCCCTTCACCCTCCTGATCCGGACTACTGGATTCTACGATAGTATCGATTTTGGGAAACCGTCTGCAACGATGCGATACTCGCTCGTCTTTCTGAACGACGGACTCAATGCATATAATAATAATAATAATAATAATAATATAATAATTCTTATTATCGCTGTCGTCATTTACCGATGTACTGCAACGCTATGACGTTACGCCACACGGACAACTTTCGAGCGGACTTCCCGTGCCTGACGATGGCCAACACCGGACACCTGGGCCTGTACCTGGCGATGAACCTGGCCGACAGTCCGGAAGTGGTGATAACGATGATGGCGGCCGCGTGACACTTGAACGATACCTCCACGCAACCGATGCTGATCGCGTGGGCGGGATCGATTTTTGGTTTGGACTAAACGCATAAAATATAGTATAAATATGACATTGTGTACCACTACATGTCAGTGTATCGCACTATATATAATGTCGGCAAGGTATATATGGATCGTCAATCGTATAATAATAATTTCTCAAACCACAGCCGATCTCCGTTTCTATTTAGTTTGTTTGTGGCATAATAAAACGTTTATAAATAAATTACAAGTCGAAATGTAGCGTTGTAATGTTGCATAATAGATTTTATATACCTAATATTGTTATAATGAAATCGTGAACATCGTTGTGATTGTTATAATATATAAGGATAACTAGTGTTTGGGATTGATATTGCACACAAATTGTAGGAAATATGCACGCATCAATATGCACTTAAATAACCAAATATATAACTGAATCTTTTTCTTTAGCAAATTATTTAATATGTAAAAATTGTTGTATTTTAATCCGTTATGTCTTATAACAAATTTATATCTTAGATTATTCTACAGTCATTGTAAGAGAATATGCAATAATATTATAATCGTGTATTCTATGTGTATAGATTAGTATTTAACTTTTTTTCTAAATTGTTTTAAATAAGGTAGATAATTTAAAATTAATTTAAAAAACATGCGACAAATTAAATACGTCTCCGGTAAAATGTGTAGGCATACTTATTGTTTTAACTCTTAAGCGTGTATACACGATAACTAATGATACCTCGAAGTTTGTACCTTTTTGTTGAGTTCGGTGAACAACTGTTGTTGCCATATGGCAGCTTCGCCTTGTCGACACAGCGAAGCCGCGTACTGAATGCAATGCAATTTGTTAGCACTGCGCATTGTTACGTCCAGATAAATGCAATCCGTCCCGTCCATTATGGTAGTTATGAGGTCGTTTACTTCGGCACTAGTAGGTATCGTATTTACTTCCATGGAATTGAGATATTCCCCGTACGTGATGGTCGGTTTTCCAGCCTATATGTGGTGTAACAGTTAAAGAAAAAAATCGCTGTATTTTACGTTTTGAAATACCCAATTCATTATTGCATTAATTGCATTATCCATGCATATTAGAACGCCATTGCGTAAAATGTATGTTTAATAAATATTAATTAAAACAAATCCATACTGTGTGCATATTAAGTTTGGACGTTTTTTAAAAAATATCGATCAATTTTTTATGTACAAATAGTAATTTTTGGGTGTTCCGGGTATGAAAAAAGCACAGTCAATGTCCCCAAAACTCACTATATTGCATTTGGACAAGACGATCTTCTGTGCCACAAATATCTTGTCGTGGCCGACCTCCATGGACAAGTTCGGACGGTTCAGGAACACGCCGTCAACGCCCGGCAAGATATCGTCGATGTTCTCCAGTCCGACGGTGTTATCGATTTTCGCATACAGTCCGATATCAGGCCCACCTCGCTCTTTGCCTGAAAAAAAATGTAAATGGACCTTCATAAAGGGAAAATCGTTCAACTAGAACCTTATGGAAAACTTTCAACAGATTAAGGTCAAATGTGAACCGATGGAGTTTTAAAAATGAAAATCAAAGGTCTACTGCACCGAATTGGTGAAATACTGAAATGGAGACTATATTGTAATATTTTAAGACTAGGCGCGGACGAGAAGATAGAATAGAAGACCGAAGGCCTTTCGCGAAGAGATTTCATGCTCAACTTACCGACAATTTTGCGGACGTGGTCGAAAAACACTGAGTTCCTGACGCCGGGCACCAATATTACGTCCACTTTGAGCTGGACCCCCGTGCGAATTTTCTCCTCGTCTAGTTTGGATAGCGCCGTCGAGCCGACTGGAATTCCTGGCACGTGCACCACTTTTTCGGAACCCAAAAATTCTCCTCGCTTTATCACGCAATATACCTCGTCTTCGTCTGCAAAAAGAATAAAAAACAAATGTTTTAATTGCCGCGAAGACACCGTGGCGCCACAGTGTTTCTCGTTCTAATAATAAAATGACATGATGTGCTTACCGACTCTGATTACGGCCAGTTCGATTTTTCCGTAGTCCAAGTAAATCCGATCATTAGGTTTTAGCCGAAGAATTATATCACTGTTCACGTAAATACGGTCCTCCGTACATTTAGATCTGTATTCGACGTCGTTGGTGACGTAAACATGAGCGTTCGTCGATAACTCTATCAAACGTTTTGTAGCCTGTAAAATTACGTATTTTATCAAATTGTTTGAAATGCGATAGTAGTAATAATAAATCGCTCGAGAAATAACATTTTTTTATGATTTCGTACATTGTATAAATTATTATTTTATTCATAATTATGACCGCCTATTAAAATGAGCTATACTTGATTAATTTTTCTTAGAAATCATAACCGTTATTTATTAATCGTTATTTTATATCAATATTTATCACTGTTGTATGGAATATGCTTCCAGTTGTAATGCAAGATCCTTCTAGATCGAGTACTAAAGTCATTGAATACGGTATTCGGTTGTTCTTTTTAAGACTGTAATTAAAAACCCCTTGGCGAATTTCAAAGACCATTTTTCGACTCTGTTCAAATGATAAGCCGTTAAAATCAAATATTACCATGGATACGCCACTTTCGCAAAATTCTTCTACTAAATTTCTAGTCACGTTATGTTCTAAAATAATAATATCAAAAGAAATTATTATGGACACGGAATCATAACTATTTCATGTATATGGTATACTTACGGATGCCACAAGCTATAGTGGTTAACGTATTTTGTGATGTACTTGATTCAATTTTTAAATTACTCATATGGTCGAGATAATTATCCTCAAAAGACGCTTTCATTTGCATTTCATTGTCATGACATGGTTCCTTTACATACATATATATATATATATATATTTGTTTTTATTAGAACAATAACGCATATTATAGTTAATTAAATCGATGAATGTTCTTACCCAGGGGTACACAACACATGGTTCTTCAGTGTTAGGTACAATTGTAGAGTCCATTTTTTCACTTTATTTTCAAAATTATATTTATGATATAAAATAAACTTTAAACTAATTTAATTAAAAACCATTTAAAACAACAGTGGTTGCACTAACTAAAAGTTTGTTTAATGAACGTTTCCTAAGAAATGGATGACAGCATAATAATAATGATAATAATAATAATAATAATAATTATAAACACCACATGTTACTATGTTAAGGTAATAATATTAACAGATAATACAACGATATTTTGAAGAAATATTTGTCCTTAAAGTAAATGTGTATGTTTTTATATTTATAGTATTTACTATAGTATGCAAAGTTTTAATATGCAAAGTGACGTGATTGATTTTGAAAAAATTGACAAATTATTAAATGTGGAAGGTAAAAATAAAAAAAACTATATAGACGCTAAACTAAATTCTCAAAGAGAAAATCGTGTAACTGCAAATAATAAACGTCAAGAACTGCTCGGAACATTAGCTGAAAAATACAACAAAAGAATCGATAAAATACACAGTGAAAATGTTAAAAACAATCACAAAAAGTTGGAAGCTAATTATCAAAAAGCAGAGCAAACGAAACAAAATTTAGAAAATCACAAAACAATTGAGTGCCATAAAAATATAAATAAACTAAAAATGGTTAAGGCTAAAGACATAAAATCACAACAATTATTGGCTAAGATAAAAGACCAAAGACTTCGCGAAAAGCAAAAAAGAGATATTGAACGTTATTACAAAAAAGTTGAATATCAAAAAATTACACTCGTAAAAAATCAACAGTTAATCGAAAAATGTTTAGAAACTAAAACACTTGACGATTTTGAAAATATCGATCAAGAATGGTTCGTTGAATACGAAGAAGAAATTAGCTATGAACCGATGGAAGAAATTAATGAAGAAGAATGTAATATAATAGATTCTGATCAATCGGTAATAATAAATTATTTCATGTTAACCTGACAAAGTTAGATATACTTTAATCATAATTTGTATAGGGTACAGTCAGTTAAAATTTAGTTTTTGTTTTATTTTAGAAACTGGAAATGATTTGTAAGCAAACAAATTTGGATAATTGTCGAGTGTATTTAGAAAGAATTGCTATGTTAAAAAAAAACATCAATAGTTGCGAAGCCGGCAGACATTTTCTACAGAAGACCGGACCTATTTGGGACTCACTTACACAATGTGTCTATAGAAAATCATTAATTCTGGAGAATATGGCTAAAAACTCAGACAATACGATGAATGATGATTTTAGAAAAATCTATGATAAAACAAATTTTAAACTTTTCTTAGACACATCGTTTTTAGACATCTTAATAACTGGTTCGTAATTTAAAAACCCAAATTAATATAAAATGTAGGTAGACATGTTTTAACGGAATTTAAACCTTAATAATTAACTTTATTCCCAAAGCTCAATAGTTGACATTTTCAAGGTCTAGATATTTTGAACGTACAATTTAAAACACAAGCAATCGCCATTTTATCAGACATTTTATAAAGTATTTGAAATATAAATTATATAAATACGATTCATTTTGTATATCTAATAGAACAGAAATCGGTTTTATTTTATTTTAAATATTACAATATGTCAATACAACATATTTTTAAATTTTCAAAAAAATGTTTTTGACATTGTCAGTTAATTAAATATAAATTGTCTACGATTTTATAATGAGTTGAATAACTTATAGATTTAAACTACGATCTCACCGATGAAGATGTGTATAATGCAATGAAAAAAGCTAAAGAATTTACTGATGAATCAACAACAGCACTTGAAATAATGAATTTAGTTAAGTTAATTCTAGAATATGAAATAGACGTTAAAGAGAATGTTTTGTACATTATTAATGGTGTATGCAGAAGAACTGTTTTTGAACATACGAAAAAAAGAATAAGTTGTGAGCCAATAACAGAAATTAACTATTAAAATATTCATATAATGACTAATATAATTTTATAGACCGAATGCTGGGACGTTCAAAAAATACGATTAACAGGCTCCAGTTTTTAAACACAATAAATTTGATACCAAAAGAGTTTTTAATTACGAAAAACAGTGAAAAATATGTGGAACCGATAGTTTTTGACTTTATAACAAACGACATTAAATATGGCTATTTAACAGCAGGAGAAGATACAATTACAGAAGACAACATGTATCCGAAAAAAGCTCAGAAGAAAATGGAAGAATTTTCGCGAAAGTTAAATTTTTGTTATATTCCAAACATTTATAATAGAAATTACGAAAATATAATGGATAATATTTTCGAAATGCCAGAAAAATATTGTCTTGAAAATGTAATTGTGAAGTTTCACACTCCGATAGGTACTAAATTATATTTAATTATTTGTTTAGCACGCTGATACCCAGGTCGACAGATTGATGGCGTTTGTTCACAAGCAACTAGCATCCCATTTATCGAAATCGTATACGCCCACATATAATAACATAACGGATGTAGGAGAATTAACCCACACAATATTTAATATACTTGCTAGAAAGATGACAAAGATGATATTGGGAATGGGTGGACCTTACGAAGAAAAGATTTATGTCTTGGAAGCCATTATGAAAAATATTGTCATAGAGATAGCAAAAAGATCGCCAAAAGTACAATACAAGCATCGCAAGCGTGGCAATATTCATAAAGCTGTTGCCGAGGAATTGGAGTTTAATATGTCTAATTTTTATCGAAACTCTATGAATATTTGAAAACTATAATAATATATATTTATAATGCACTATAGTCTATATTTCTGTATAGAGATGTTTAAATCTTAACTGGTTCCAAAAATGAGTTAAAATGTTAAATGCTACTTTTAAGTCTCCAATTTATTATTTTTATGATGCCAAAATATTTCAAAGCTCTATACATGAATAACTACAATGTTAGACTACAATGTAGTATATTGTATGCATATATAAGGTGGTTATAGTAACAGTATATTTATTAAATAAATATAAATGTATGCTAATTGTTTAATAAACTGTTTTAATGTGCACTCACACTAATGAATATTGTATGAAAGTATAATTTAAAACAAATTTAATTTCTGTATTCATCTGAGTATGAGTGCACATCAAAAAACCGAGTTCAACACTATAGCAGCACAGAAAGAGATAAACGATCGGATAGTTAAGGATGTTCGTTCTATTGCAATGTGCAAAATGCGTCAAAACGCGGCCAATGTATCTTTGTACAGGCGTATGCATTTGGAATCCGAGGAGGAACAGATGTTTACAGATATTCAAAAAGTAGTTATACTTATGACTTATTAAAGACCAATAAACGTCTCTCCAATAACGTTTTGTGTTTTTAGGCTAAAGAAGCTCAGGACAGACAAATCGCCGAATTGGAACAAGAGCAAAAACTTGCTCAAGTGATGGCAGATTTAAAACACCGGGAGATTGTTGAAATAAAAACCAAGTTGTTTAATATTTTAAATCGTGTTAAAATTAAATTTAAAAAAAAAAAACTTTCTGTTTCGTATTATTTTCCGCAGTCAGTTACTTCAGAGCAATTCGCACGAACTTCGACATGTAGAGAAGCAATTACGAACGGCTTATGCAAAAAAAGATTTAATGTGTCAACTTAAAGAAAAAGAAGCTTTAAAAAAAGAACAGAAAGTCAAAGTATATTATGATGATTTGAAAATGATTGAATCTAGAAATATGGAGGAAGAAGAACTACAAACTCGACAAAATGAACTCAAGCTAGATTATAAAAATGCGATCACAGAGCAAATACAGGAAAACATCGCCGAAAAACAACGAGTGTCATCACTTAAGAACCGTCCTTTTGTATTATTTGAATTAATCGGTAGCAGTGAAGCACAAAAAAATAATGTTAAAAAAAATTGTTCTCAAAAAGAACTGGAAGAATTTACAAAAAGGAAAAACGAACTAAAAGAAATTGAACGCAATGAATCCGATAATTCAAATAAGTAAGAATCCGAGTAGACAGTGGGAACCCTAAATATAATTCGAAATATTGTGCACACTATTGTACTGCGTCTTAATATGTATGTATAGGCGTATAGAGGAGTATTTGATGGAAATTGAAAAACGGAATAAACAACAGGAAGAATTAAAAAACCAGAAGAAAGCAGAACATGACAGAATCTATAAATGCGCGGTCGAAAATTTAGCATCCTTAATGGTGAATTAAATTAAAGTTATAATGATATTTTTATGTAACTATACTGGAAAAATATTATTTTTTGTACTTATATATTATATTGTTTTTTGCAGTCAGATACATCGCAAAACGAGGAAATACAATTGAAACTCGTACACGAACAACAACGAAGTGCTATTAGATTGGCAGAGAAAAAAGAGAAAGAACTGAAAATTCTGCAACGGGAAAATATGCTGAAGCAAAACGAAATGCAATTAAACATTAAAAAAGACAAAGAGAAAGCAGAGAAAGAAAAAGATTATGCTCTAGTCAAAATAGTATCAGTTTAAATCATAAGATATTATTCATGTTTTTAAAAAAACACATTATTATGTCACAGGTATTGCAAAATTTTCAAGTCTATAACGATGCAGAGGAGAAAAAAAACGCCGAGCGACGGCAGAAAATGATCAATTATGGAAAAGACTTAAAAATGTCGATCGAATTGAAAACCGATTTGAAAGAAAAACAGAAAAAGGTTGCGATGAACGAATTTTCGGAGGCTGCTAAATTGGAGGAGCTGAGGTAACTTTGTCAACATATTTTTCAGTTAAACCATTTTACCAATAGCGTTTAGCGTATAGCTAGTAATTATAATATTTATAGTAAAGTATCTTCAATAACAATTTAAGAGTTTTCCACATACTAGGTCTGTTCAAAAAGTGGGTACCGGTATTTTTAATAATTACCAAAGTTAAGTTACACGGTATTTAAAGATTTCTTCTTCGAAATACACTCGCCTCCGGACAATATGCAATGGTTCCAACGTCTTGCCATTTTTCAAAAGTCGTTTGGGACTGTTCCGAAGTGAAGTATTTGAGTTCTATTACAGTAATTCCATCTATAACTTGAAATCGTTGTTCTTTAAAGCGCGAAAAATTAAAAAAAAATCACACCAGGCCAGGTTAGGAGCATAGGTATAATATAATATGGTCGATATATGGTGCGTGGGGATGTTTATTTTTTTATCAGCCATAAATTAATGAATCGACAGCACTGAATGTGCTTTTTTTATATTTCTATTATGATTTACTGTGTTTATGTAAAAACCTATAAATGTATTATGTAATTCACCTAGGTATTTAAAATGTCCAAATGGTTTGAATGGCACAACTATTGTATACATATAAGCACCATCATACATAATTTATAGTTTCATCACATTAGTTGGAAAAGATTTTACTGCGTAAATAACCAAAACAACTTTTCACACACAACTTCCAAAGTTCTTAAAAACATTTGTTATCCGAGAGTTATAATTTTTTGTTTATATTTTACGTTCTTACTACGCAGAATGGCCGAAATGAGAAAGGAACAGACAACTATTGTTAAACAACATATGGAAAATCTCGTAGGATTTTTCCCACCTACCCCAAGAGATCAATATTGTATGGATTAAGAATACGCATTCTAATAGTATGTACCTATTTATAAAAATTCTGTTAGAACGAACTATAATACTTACTAAACTGTAATTGGGATACCTATATATAATAATATGTATTCAATACAAGACAATAATATATGTAACTATATTATTCAATAAATCATGGAAAAAAAAACAATAATTTTTGTTTTGTTTTTACGCGGTGTTATAAAAACAGTATAATACCTGCAGTATACAATTTTAAACATACTGCAATATACTGCAGTATTTATGTTTTTATTTCTCCTCTAGTTTCTTCTAACACAATAATAATATATTCATCTGAAGAACGTATAAAACTATTAGATTTCAACCCATGTTCAGCCCAACGCTGTTTTACGAACAAACTCGTGCCGCCTGAACTAGACAGTTTTAGACGGACACGTGACTATATAGTCGATTTTATTTACCTTTAAAAAATAAATACGTGTCCTACATAACTTAATAGTTTGGGTATTTATTATTTAATGTAATGTATTATAATATTAGAACTGTATGTTGGTTATTACACGTATATACGTGAATTTGTGTGTGTGATGTACACGATATTGAATATTATACGTAGTATACATATAATCGTGTTGTTGGAATGTTGGCAACACCATCGTTAACGGGGGACGAAGGGGAAAATCGTTTTTAAACGAAAAAGAAAAACGTCAAGAATCCGAATGTTGCCGTTCTCCGCTGCGGAAACCAATTTAAATGTAAATTATTATTTTACGAAGCTGCTCCGGCGCGTCGCGCGCGGTTGTGTGTTTCCAAGTCGGCAAGAGATAATTATCGTTTAAATACAATATATGGGTAAGAGCTCAGTAAAAAAAAAAAAAATCTTATAAACGACATGTGTACAGTAATATATATGATGCCGCCGCCGCGTGCATACACACACATGTGACAAGTCGACTGCTGTGCGCACAGGTAAACGAACCGTGCACGCTACCGGCGTACGTGTACCGCGCACCCTGCTGCGAATCCTCGGCCCTGTTTTCGTATTAAAAATAAAATTGAAATCTCTGGGACACGCGTGTTTTGATCCGAAATCTCTTATAGTACGCCCCCCCCCCCCGACTCCCGTGCGCTAAATAATCTGGAAATGGAGTGGTCGTCGGCGTGTGTGTGTGTGGTGCTGCTGCTACAGAGTTTTAAAGGTAAGTCTTTTATGTGGGACCATGCGATAATAGTAATAATAATATTGTACCCTTGGCAATAATAATAATAATATACAGTAAATAATATTATTGTACGCACTAGCTGGTGACAGGGCCCCAGACACGCGGTCTTACCACACACGAAGACTTGCAGGTTACAATATAATATAGGTAGGTATATGCCCCTTTGCGCATATTATTAGGAATATTTTATTTCGTGAGTAGTATTATATATTATGTGCGACCAAGTCTGCGAGCCAAAAAGATTTTTCCAATTTTTTAAATGTATAAAAGAGTACTTACTATGTATTACTTTAAATGTATAAGCCGATGGTTGCAGAATTCTGGCTCGCTTACTATACAGCTGCACTGCTGCAGTATACTATAATAGCAGTACAGTTGAGTCGTGATAACTCGAAAAACATGACAACTCGAATTTTTTTTTTAATCCCCTTGAAATTCTCGTACACTTGTATTATTAACGTCTCGTTAACTCGAATACAAAATTGTGATAAATTAGTCGAAATAAATGTTATTGCGGCAAACCGCAAGCAATACCGCCGTCATTACAAAACTGTTTGGCAATTATTGTTGAATCTGTCGAAGACATGGATACTTCTACATATTCGAAGCAGTAGGCGAATTAGAAAATTTTGTTTAATAAACAGTCGCAACATCAAAAATTAATAACCAATTATTTTTTTACCCTAGGTATATATAGCAAAAAATACTTCTTGTAATACCGCACTAAGTTTTTTAGTTTTTATAATAATACTTATGTATACATTTGTCACAATGTTTTTATCCTAATTTTTTTTAGAATGCACAATATTATAGCATAATTAATACAAATTTTAAAATTATATTTCATTATATAACTGGAACTTTTGATTTAATTTTAATAAATTCGAATTGGGTATCTCGAAGCGGTTTTTTATCCCCCTTCAATTTCGAGTTATCGTGACTCGACTGTATTTATAATAGCGTGTATGATATAGGCAGTCAAACAAACATATTTTGTTACAAATATAAATCAATCATAATATTGTATGTTTACCATATTATAATCATATAATTGTTATTATTTTACATCACACGCCTATTATTTATACAAACGGTGAAATCGATACAGCAATATTATGGTAATTAAATATTTTCGATTTACCAGTTTCACCATGTTCAAGACATTTGATCGACTTCAGTGTCGTAATATAGTCTCATATTATAATATCAGTAGACCCACAAACGGACGCTGCTGCATGTAATTTTTAAAAAAAAATTACAAAAAGAGGCAAGTTTATGAAAAAATAATAATTTAAGTTTGGTAGTTTAATTATTATAAGTGATAATTAAGTAGCGCATCGAGTATTGGAAGAAAAATATTAACTTTATTAAGTTAAAAAAGATTATTATTCTTTTTTTTTATTATTACCAAGTCGAGTATTCAAATAAACTAACAAGAAATAAGTCGTCTAATTTTTACTCAAAGAATAACTATACAATATACATAAAATATATGTCATATATCATACCTGACTACGATATTACATCGGTAAGTATAGTGTAGGTACTTATAACAATAGAGTTTATAGTAATATCAGCAACACATTTTAGATGTTCAGATTTCATTAGAAAATAAATATAGTATATTATAGAGTTAGAAAGTGTATAAAAATAAATTATGCAATTACCATATATGGTACGCTCGTGTAATATGAATATTATTATATCGAGTATGATGGCTAAGCATATTATATTATGCCGTTCTGTATAGTGTTGCCTTAGTGTGTTTACAAACGTGTACATAACAACGGAAGCCTCATAAATGATGGACGTACCTACTCAACAATAAGTCGGATAATCAAAACCGTGATTATAATATTATATACTTATATTTCATTTTTATTTTAGCTGCACGCGTATAATATTGTATTATAATATCACGATAAATTCACAATGTAGGTACACGAATAATTATTTTTAACAATAAATCAAATCGCAACCACGACGACGTTATAATTAGGTCGGTACACGAGAAAAATGATTTACTGATACACAATAATATTATAAGCATGGTCGTACTAAGGGGGAGGGTGCAAAAAAACTTGGTTTTTGGTTTCCGCCAAAACGAAAAAGGTTCCAAATCTATTTCTACCTATATCGTTGAGATGGAGTTTAAGAACTTTTAGCCCACTTATAATAGTGCTATCGACGTATGTCGGACAAATTTTAATTTCGAATGTATGGGTTCAAATCTACAGTTTCAACTTAGGTCTTAGGTATACAAAAACCTATAAGATGTAGGTAATAAGAAAAAAAAAGAATCATCAATACATCAAACGCAATAAAAGAACATAAAAACATAACTATTTCAAGAATGACATTTTTAAGAAAGTTATGCAACAATTATTCAAAGTACGTAATAAATATATTTTGATTTATAGAATTGTTAAAATTATTTTACATATCATATATTATATATATATTGTAACATAAATTTAATTTAAATAAACTTAATTAAATTCAAATTCAAATTTTTGAACTTTAATCCGAAAATTGAGTTGAACTATTTTTGGAGGTCAATCACAACCACTTCCTCGTGGTGAAACTATAATTATTTTGATAGGTAGATAAAAAAAGATTTTGCGGAAACAAAAACTAAATGTTTGAGGAACCGATACCACCACGATTTTTTAGGTTTAAAGTCTAATAGGAGCTCCAAATATTATTTCCCTAGGGTGCCACTGATGTTAGTGAGCACGGCATTAATTATAAAATGGGTAAACCCATTTAATATATTATAATAAAGCTATCGTAAGCTATCGTACATAGCATATTATTTAGTCAACTGTTTTTTGTTGTTACGAATATTTTATTATAATATATATTATTATACGTTCGTTTTCACTTTCCGGTAAGTTATAATAATAATATATCATCAATCATTATTATTAGGATTATATTTAGTAGTATTACACGTTACGGCGTCACGCTAATATTATCAAATCGTATGCGCCGCGAACACTATAATAACCGTACATATTCGAAACGGATGCTTTCTAAACAAATATACAAACAGTCAGTAATATCTGCTGTACAACAATATATTATATTAGGTGTATATTATATACTTTATACTTTTATTATCTAATACAAACACGCAGAGATGTCGATACGAAATCAGACTGTGTAATTTACTATTTACCACAGAACAATGTGTAATACGTACGTTGCAGTGTGTGTGTGTTTTATACGAGTGTAGACTCTCAAAGTTAACGATCGCGCAAACAAACGCACATTATATTATTTAGCTGATGTCAGCAGCCACAATATCGTATATTATATTATTATATTAGTATATATTTCCCGAGAATAAACGAGGTTATGCGCGAGATCAATCGCGTAATAGCTATTCGGATTTCGTTTACATATTTTTAAGTATATAGAAGAGTAGAAGACCACTCACGAAATCGGTCGAAATGAGTTCATAACAATATATTATTATATTTATATAATATTATGCGTGATGAGTTGCCGAATTTTTAATTTACTGTCTGTAAAGCACAGGCGCCGCCTGCTTGCCTTTAAAATCATTAAATTGTTTTTTTTATTTTTTTATAATAATCTGGATAGGTAGGTACATATTATAAACATCATGCCTATATAGTGTATAATGTAAAATATAAACACCAAAAGAATGATAAAGATAGATAGATAGAGAGAGAGTGAGAGAGAGAGAAGAAGAGAGAGAGAGAGAAAGAGAGAAGGAGAGAGAGATTGAGAGACAGTTTACAGTCGAGCAGAGAAAATTTGTTTTCCAATTATTATTATCGTGCTAGATTTTGATTATGCCGCCACCCCGCGCGTTGACGAAAAAAATAAGTTTAAAATGTACCTAACCTATATAGCGGTATATACCTCTTGTGTATATATATAACGGTAAATGAATATTTTGCTGAATTTCAGATTTGCAGCCCGGAACACGTTTTTTTTGCGGCGGTCAACTATATATAATATTCGAATATAATCGAAAAACCATCCGAGCTCGGAAACGCGTGCAGTAACGACGGCGGCGGCGTGAACGCGTAAATAAAGTCGACGTGGAAACGGTTCCTATATCCAATAATATTATATTATATTGTTTTCTACTACGGTTGTCGTATAATATAACAAACATTTTATAAATCCGATACCCGCGACATGTGTAACAACGCAACACGCATAATATTATAATACACAATAATATCGTACACATTATAATATACATAATTATTAATATATAATATACGACGAGGTATGTATAAACAAGCTCATATATATATAGCCGACCACTTCAAACGGTCGCGGCGTTTGGTAATTTTATATAATATTATAATACGCGTATATTTTGTTATTATATAAACATTTTTATACTTTTATAATATGTGCGGCATCATTGGCCGTATCATATTTTTTGAAACGCGCCCGCACAGCGTGGCATTATATTATATGACAGCCCGTGTGAAGGCTCGTTTGTGACGCTCCGCGTATCCTATATATATATGTATTTAATAATATAAGATTTGTAAGTATACACAGTGTATATATATACGTACTGCAATGTATTGCGTGGCGTAAGGACGAGAAGACTTTACCCGACGGTGTTGTTGTACCTGCATCATGATATATGTATACATGTGAAGACCGTGCCAGCCACTTGTTGCGGCGGCGACGGCGACAAGGTCTCTAATATCAAAACAAAAAAAAAAATCGATATCGATTAATTTCCCGGCAGCCGTCAACATCGTAGACTTTAGTATATTATTATGTCCAACCCAACCCAAGTCCAGAGACCGTTTTTTAAATATTTTTTTAAGACATGTGATGGATTTGCAGGCGATCCAAGTTACTGCAGTTTCACATCGAGGTTTTATTTGGATTTTACAAATCTATACATAGCACACTGTACTCATTATACCTGCTGCCATAGTACACTATAGATTACATGAAAATATAACTTAACTAATATAAGTTCTTAATAATGGTCGTGGAAATACCCGAGTAGTATACGAGCAACCCGTGAACAATATACGTCATAGGTGACCAACCTTATATATTGACACACCACCCTCCGAACCTATATGACGTGTGTTTCGTCAAACCGGAACTGAAGAGGCACTCAAATATGTACGAAAGTCATTATATAATTATGTATCGTCTATTCTCCTATTTTATATTTTTATATCTATTTCGTATGGTTTTTAAAAGTTTTTACCAGCTGCAGATACAGCCATATATGTATAGGTATATAATATATATATAACTCGTTATTGCTCCACCATTTATTATATATAATATACAGATCATATAGCACCTGATGCATAAAATACCTATATATACCAAGGGATAACTGAATCATAGGAAAAGTCATAGAAAAACCATGTCACCCTGCAGTGTATATGACGTATACGAATATGCACACAGGACGGCGTACTCGTGTCGTGTCGTCTTAAAAGACTTTGTCGGCGACGAGTCATTAACGCGACCTATAGATATAGGTAGGTACTATACGCACTATACCTACTTTACAGTGATGGTATTCCTATATATATTATACAGAATATAGTATACCATTATACCATTATACTATACATAATATTATATATTATATATACCATTATACTATATATAATATATATTATCACTCATTGCGCCGCTGCTGCAATGATACACACGCGCGGTAACGGGAGAGAGAAAGAGTAGGAAAAGCATAATATCAGTACAGTAATATCATAAAATATTATATACCGTCATATACCCAGGTACAAGGGAGGGGTGGGCAGTAAGTGCTAATTACACACAAGCCGACGACAACGACGACGGGGCAGCTCCTTCACACGGTCCGGGCAACAATGCGCTCATATATGTGTGTAAAACGATGACTGGCGGAGGAGGGCAACGTCATGAAAAAGTCGTTTGTAAATGGTACATAGGTATACCATAATATATTATAGTATATACGATATTACACGCAGACACCCTGTCCGCGGTATACACCACACGTCATCTAAACGACTGGACGGACAACGAAAATTGCCGAAAAGATAAAACCGCCTTATTGTGAACGCTTAAATAGCCGCCGCCGCCGTGTTCAAGAACCGATCAACACACACACGTAGACCTATTAATACTCAGCATATATTATTACTATTATTATATATAATGTATACCAGCTAATATAATATTATCGTCGGCGGCGGCGGCGGCGTCGGATACAATAGTAAAACGGTAATGAGCGTTGTATTCAATAACGAGCCGCTCTGATAACCGAAAAATCGTGCCCGACATTTTTGGATAGCGCTCGGCACGACAAGAAATAATGATGACTTTGAGAAAATTTGACCCGAATATTATAATAATAATAAAAAACTGAACGGGTGTAACGCACGCGGCGGTGCTGCAGCAGACGAGGTTCAAGCCAATATCGTTATCGTATAATAAAATATATTAGGGCTGGGAATAATGCTAACAAATATTTCAAAAAATGCATTATTTTATGCACTTTAAAAATGCCTTTTAATTTACTATTATTACGCTTTGAAAACTAGAAAAAATATTATATTGCAAGTTTTGTTTTTTTTTTAATAGTATTTTACGCCATTTGGTGGATTAGGTCTTCTGATTTAATCACTTCTTAACCATTCATTCTAAAATACAAATTTAATAAATACATTTTTGATTTTTGATTTCTCTTTCTGCAGGATATTACCTGAACAAAATTGTTGTATAACTGTATAATGCTGTTTTATGCAATTTACGTTAGCTATATGAACAAATTGTGAAAAATGCTCTAGAAACTAAGAAAACTCCATTCAATTATCGTAAACTGCCCCAAAAATGACTTTAAGGATTAAATTTATCAAAATAAAAGTTAGTTTTAAATAATCAGTATCACCTAAGACGCATTTTCTACAGACCTACAGAAAAACGATAACATTGCATCAAAATCCCAGGCATAATAATAATATTAATAATATCATCAGACATTGTACAAAATAAATCATTGTAATACTTTTTTATACTCTATACGATATCTTACACATCAAAAATATTATTTTAATCTCTCGCATTATACCTAATTTGATTTTTATATTGGTTGGAATATCGTACCTTTTATATAATTTTTCTGCCGGTTACCAAAGAAATACAATTTCCTCTGCCATACAAAAAACAATCGGATACTATTATTACCAGCTATACGATTCAATATGCTATTTTTATCAGGAGTGGCCAACAGGTCGATCGCGACATGAGCTCGAGCCGATCGCGAATCCCTTTCGCAAAAACATCTCGTTGAATAATTAAATAAAAAAATATCTTATCAAATATTAACGAGTTAAAAGTAACGATTTATACTCGAATATATTAAATCCGTGTTGTGTCAAATTGTGAAATTAAATGTTATTATTACTTATCAATATTATATATATATATATAAATTAAATAAAACAAGACGTGTAACATAATATGACTTGTAACGCATATATTATATGTATATAAAATATATTTTTGTCAACCTTTTTTCGTTTTTTTTGGTAGATCGAGACAACTTAAAAAAACTCAGAGGTCGACCACGAGTCCATTAAAGTCGTCCACCCCTGCTATATATAGTATAATATAGCGAATTATCCGAATATGTAGCTGCAGGTAACAATCAAGACAACGATTCTCGTCCCTTCGACCGAACTAAAATATTCCTACGGACGAAATAATGTTACTGCCTCGTGGCGGTTACCACACCATAACCAGCTACAATATGATACCACCGTGACTTCGAAGTGCACTCTCCTGCACTCACCACTCTATTTGTGTTATTATTGTTATTATATATACCTATAGGTATATGTATGTATCAATATTTTATTATCGATATTATATTGCGGTAGAAAAAAAAATCAACAAAGTAAATAACAATAGCGCAGTAGTAGGTAGGACGGGTAAGTAGGTATATATTATATTATATACTTTATAGGTACCTGCCGGCTTCTAGTGTTGATACGATATAATAATAATAATAATACATCATACTCACGCATTATATTATTATATTATTTATATTATTATAAAATATGTCGCTCCCGCCGCAGTGGCGATGCCGCCCCACGTGGCCGCGGTGGGTCTCTCGGGTCACCGCCGGATCGGTATCTGTGCAGTGACGGCTTGGTGACAGTGACGACCACCGGCGCCGGGTCCTGCGTCCCATCCGTCTCTGTACCTGTCATTGCAGTGGCGGCGGTATCTTCGACGGTGTTCTCGTTCGGATTTCGGTGTGCGTGCACAATCTCTATATATATAAGTATACATTATATTATTATGTAGGTACTTAACATTTTTATGTACGTATAGACAGAGAGGGAGAGAGAGAGAGGTATGACCTGATATGATACCTGAAACGTATAAAACCATGTATATATACAGAGTGATTCAACGATCATGTTAACCCCCTTTTTTTTTTCATTTAGTATAGGTAATAAATTTATTAAAATTCTGATTTTCGGAATTTTTAAATATACTTAAAGACCATATTTTTAAATTGTTGAGATTAATTGTACTTAGTATATGGTAATCTTAATGAGTGCCCTGTCCAGATACAGATTTATGTTATTCAAATGAGACCCACCCCTTTTCAACTGTAATTTTTCTGAACACTTATAAAAATCAAAACTTGAATAGTTTTTGAGTTATTTAACTTTGTGTATCAAGGATGATATTGGTCCATGATGATATTGGGTTTGGAAGATATGTGCAGCGCTATGGAAATTTGGAAAATTTTAGCAATTTATATTTATTTATCAATATTCATAATTCATAAAAATGGTCTAATTATAATTAATACTAGATCCATCCAATATTACATATTATATTTTATATTTTTATAATACCATTTTTAAGGACTATTACATCCTTAGTATAAACATTTTAATAACTGAAAAACTACTAGTTTGAATTTTGAATTAAGTAAGTTTATCAACAGTCTTAAGAAATATAATATATACACCGAACAATTTAACAGAAGTATGTATCGCCACAGGACACTCCTTAAATAGTATACAAAATCTCAAAAACCTACGAATATGGTCTTCAAGTAGATATATTTTAAAATTTCAAAAATCAGAATTTAAATAAATTTATTATCAATCGAATAAATTGGGGTGGTATGCTCGGTGAATCACCCTGTATATATATTTATTATATTATACTAGGATAATGAATAAAAATAACAAAGATCATTATTTTCGGTCCTTAAGCACATTTATCACGGTACCGCCACCCAGGAGAAAGACTACACAGACGTTGGACTTGAGAAAGAGAGAGAGAGAGAGAAATTATATTTTTCGGTGGGGGACGCAGTGTATACGCATAGGACGTGTAATCTAGGACAGACGCGACGAAAATCAGAGATTGCGTTCACCTGGCGACTAATACCGCGGGAGAAAGTATATTATAGGTACATCGCGGCATGTGATTCCGTATTATCGTGTCGTCGTCATCTCGATCTCCGGTGGGAATAAGATGTGCACCGATATCGATCGAATAATATTTGAGTATTGAAGTGTTTTGTTTTTTAAACGGCTGATACGTGTAGTATATGGATATATCAATACTGCAATAAACATTATACTATTAAAATAAAATCACTACCTATGTTTTAGCAATTACCATAATATATTATGTGTGTGAAAAAACGCATATAAGTTATACTCTTATATTCCATTGTTATTAAATCGTAATCTGCAATTATTACTCATTTTCTGATCAAAATTATATATTCAAGTATATATATAAATAGCCAATAGGTATTCGTATTACTTTAATTTAACAATAAGCCACATCTATATTATAGGTACCTACTATTTTCCTAAGCCGTTTAGAAAATAAGTTATATAGTTACTTTTACATTATTATAAAAGGAGTTCCGACTCCGAAGAATTATAACGTACTGTACTAACTACTAAGGTTACCGAAATTAAAATAGAAATACATTTATGGTTTTAAACGTTATACCTAATATAAGATACACACTAAAAAGTTACGCGAGCAAGTAACGACGAAATTCCCAAAGCATTCATCGGGCCGCCTGATCCTATCGATCAATCAGCTTCCGCAAAATCTTTGATACTCAATGGGTATTGAAATATATTTATTCATATATTACTATTGCAAAACTATTTATGCGGAGTTAATTATTTTTTAATCCTTATATTATATCATGAACTTATATTAAATACTCAGAAAAGCTGGGAAATTAAATGTTAGATCCTTAGATTATCAGCTACGACGAGTCTACACGGTACACGCTCTACATAATATATATGACAATAGGTAAGTTTCATTTTTAAAACATTTTACTTGTTTTTATATATTTTATACTCGTGATGATTTTTCTAATGTGTATTATATTATGTAAATATTTATCAGACAAATGATTTTCCCACTCTCTTGCAGACTTTTTGCCTATGATTGTTAACATATAATATAATAAACCTGCAGCTAGGTATTTTTAATATCGTGATTTGACCGAAAGGTTTGCGTGTTTCTGCGGGTATGTGCACATATTATAATATATACCTAGTGAATATATACGCCAGTTGAATGACAAGTATAATATAATTCGTACTTTAATATGGCTTATAGAGTCTTCTGGGTATACACTATACGTATATATTGCTATACGAAAACACCGGTCTTGTTTCAGGGTCTGATGCATTTTATTTGCACAGCGAATACGTATTCACGACATGGTGTAATTTGGGTTAAGGGACCCACACGGAGTTACATAACGGAAATGTAAATAAAATTTCGTTTCAAGTTTATAGTCCGAATTCCCATTTCTTTAGGCCGTATTTGCAGTACCTATATCTGCGGCTGCCGGATAACGACTCTATACAGAAATGTATACATGCAACTCAATTTACATGTTAAACGGTTTTCGGGAATTTTTGCAAGTCAAATTTGATTTTAACCAATAACAGTACCTACGTACAATGTAGGGAAAATGGAATCATTTTTATTTCGACCGATACAGGTTTTTACTCGTTTGATTGACATTGTTATGTACTTATGTATACCTTGCAGTCACCAGCATGTAAAGGAATAATAAATGTTTACGTGTATATAATATTATTATCGCAATATTAAATAATTGTAAGAGTTACGGCGTCGGAGTTGCTACGATTACTGAAAAATGTAATAATTGAAGAATAGAGTGACAAGTGTATTGCAACTTCACTGTCCTACACTCAGTTCTAAAACAGAACTACTAAAGTAAAAACTACTACTAAAAATCCCAATGAAATACCTTAAATATGTTTATATACTGTTTTATACATTAGGTACAATTTACAATACACATGGTGCTAACACTAATACAAAGCAGAAAAATAATATATAGTGTTTTAAATGTATTAACAAATTTAACTGGTTTATAATTTATACTTTTCTCCTTATTAAATTAAATACCTAACTGAATATTTTACATCCATAATTTAAAAACAAATTAAACAATGTTTTATGATAATGGGCGAAATATAATACTATGTATATGTATATATAGTCATTTATTTATGTCATTATTATTTAAATTATATTAATATACCATTATCACATATAAACAACTTTTTTAAGACAATGATTACCAAAATAATATGACCGATAAAAACGTGTACAACCCGTTCAAAACATATAAAACGAGTAGGATAATCGATAGTACCTATATCTCTATTCAGTCTCTATTCAGTCATATAAGAGTGAATAATGTAGATGATTTTAATTTCCTGCGCAATGTTGTGTTATACTTAAGTACAGTCTATAGATGGAGTAATGAGTATACTCGATATTTGGGTTGAACACGCGTGTTTGGATTAAAATTTAAAGTCATATTTGGTTGTTAGGTTTACCAATTGGTCAAAAAGACAATGATACAGTCGATAAGGAGACCCTATATTAACACGTGCTATCTTGTTTCCTGATGGTATATTCAAGCAAATCTCTGAATTATTTATACCTCTTTATATTTTCAGTTATTATCGATTTTTAAATTGTTTAAATTCAAAAACTTAAGTTTAAACCTCATTATTCAATGCAATTTTCAAGGTAAAAAAATTATAATTTTATATATAATTTAATTATATTAAGTCTTATATTTTACTCTTAAAGAATAGTTATTGGATCCTCAATTTGTACATACAAATTATACATAAGGACGACTTTTGTAAAAACACCATTAATATACCTATATATAGTGACAACAATGTATAATAATTAGGTCAACCATTATTAACTAACTATAATATCATTATAATTGGTTTTTTGTTCACATTCAGTATATTTTTCTGTATAAAAAATAAAGCTGCTACCAGTTGTAGGTGTAGGTACCTATAGGTATATATGTATATAACCACACGGGATAATATAACTATAGGAAGGTACTAACGAACGAAAATATATCATGCAAATCAAAGGTGTTAGCGACAACGACCTCCGTTGGCGGAGGTACTTACAGACGCGGTGGAGGTAACGCAAGTAGTAGTAGTACCTACTAGTAGTAATAGTAGTCTTTGTAGTATTAGTAGTAGTGGTAGTAATTGTAGTAGACAGTAGTAGTAGTAGTCGTAGTAGTAGTAGTAGTGGTAGTAGTAGTAGTTGTAGTAGTAGTAGTTGTCGTCGCAGTAGGTTTAATATATATACTTATATATAGAATACAACTTTAACTTATTAATTATTATACAAATATACTACCACGGTAGTGGTGTATAAAACACTAGTCGCGGACGTCGCCTGCCGCGCCACATAATAGCTAGTGCGTATGCCGTATATAACACGTATATATTATATACGGACGTGGACGCGAGCAGTCGGTCGGAAGTAATTGGTTGGGACCGAGCGGCCAATGGTGGGCCCGGTCTAACGAACCCCGCACTCTTCCGCCGCGAAGGTAGGTACACTGATGATATTATTTATAATTATTATGTATATTGTTGTATTAACGTGGTTCAATAATATTATGATTATGTTATTATTATTATTATTATCATCACTATTATGCGTACAATCTACATAATATAATATATATATAGGTACCTATTTCCACCACGCGTGCACCGAAGAGAGATGAGAGACGCTCAGAGTCAACTGGATCATATAAATCGAATATGTATATAAGTATATATAGGTACAGCGTATTTATATAGTTGTATATTATATATATATGAATAGTATATTATATTATGTTACTACATATATATTTTATACTATATTATATAGTATATATACTGATATATTTACACCACAGGACGTGTAGGATAAACGACCGTAATACACGGGTAAATTATATATAATATATAGGTAGGCACCTATAATACAACATACATAATATACGATTGCAGTCTGTAAATATTAATATTATATTATATTATACTATATAGGTAGACGTAGGAGCCAACACGAAGCTTCGCACAAATGAAAAGTATAGAGAATCTAACCTATACAGAATTTAAATATAATTACGCACCGTTCTACATCATGTAATAGTGTAATACGTAGGTATCTTGGTATCTATATACCGTTTAGGTATACATAAGTAATTTATATTATAGTTATTTATTTTAAATTCAAACGTAAACTATTTCAACCAAAAATGTATATTGTGTGATAGGTTTAGGGCGCAGTGCCGCAATATAATATAGGTAGTGATGGGACGATATATTTTGATATTTTTCCGTATAGTTCGACTAAGCCAAAATTCTGTATAATGTATATTATATATATATATATATGTATATATAAAATATATAGTATACATGCCGATATAAATGTATAGTCTTAAAACTTTTCACTGTAGTAAATGCTAACAGTTATAAATGCATACATACTAAAAAAAATATATGGTAATTGAATTATTAAATATTAATCTTTGACTATTAACATTTGAACATTTAAAAATGTTGAATGTAAATACTCTCGAGTATATTATAATAACTATAGATCTATTTAGGTACTAAATAAAATTAAATATTACGTTTTTTTTGTAAAACCATTTTTATTATGTTTTGTGTACCTATAGCTAATTTTAAAACAACTATAATTTCCGTTTAAAATATAAACTATATAGCTATTATATGTACCTATAGATATGTATTCATTGAATATGATATATTATAGTTAAGTTATATATTATATATATGCTACTAAGCTACTTTGTATAAAAGCTCGACAAAAAAATAAAAAAAATTTGAAGTGCCCGATGCCTACTATAGTATATAGTGTTTGTTGTAGATAAGTACCTATAGGTATAATATATACCTATACGCATTCATTAAAACGCAAATATAAAATAATAACGTATAGAAATAGTTACGTGATATATATATATAGGATCAAAGTTAAATCTACGCTCCGTGCGGTGAATATCTAAGAACCGTGTGCTTGCTTTAATGTCGTCGCTGCAGTGTAAAATATGTTTGTCGGGCTGGTACTTATAATATTATATTCATGTTTGACGTTTATATACACTGCTATCGTTTTCGTTTGAATTTTGATATAGAAAACAATTATTTTTTTGTTTTTATTTTTGCCATGTGCAATTAAAATCGTTTTAAGTATATGATTGTCTGTTTCGAGTGTACAAAAAAAAAACTAAGAGCTGTAATAATGCAGACATTTACGAGAAATAGAATATAAAAATTATGATTTTTCGATTAAAATTATATAATAACTTTTGTCCATTTTTCTAAATGGATTATGACATGCCTAATATAGTGTCATGAAATACGCACGGTGGCACCATATCAAAATTGAATAGTTATAAGATTTTCTTATAATGTATAGTACTCTGATAATATTTGGATGGAAATTAAATAAATCACTACAAAATTATGTAATACGAATAATTAATATTTACATTGGCTAAAAGTATAGTTAACACCACTTACAATCTAAAACTACCTTCTTTTTGTCAACATTTCGTAATAAATAGGTATATTATATTAATTTATAGAGACCATATTATATAGGTTCACTTACGTCTAAAATAATATTACACTGTTGACATTAAAACGTTTGTAATATATTATACCTACGTTTCAATAATAAATATCTAACAAAAGAATCGTCCAATTATTTACAATTTCATAAATTTTCAGGATATTAAGAAATTTAAAATTAGAATTTGCAACCGTTTTCTATAAATTTGTTCGTAAAGGTATTTAACTGCCTTATAGGTAAAAACAATAATAATAATTATTATTATTTGCATTTTTTTATAATTTCTTTTCAATTTTCTTAATTATATCTAAATAAATTATAACAGTACCTATATACAACGAAAAAAAAAAATAATAATATACTCATTGTCATTACCTTCTCAAGAAAATATAATTTTTTTTCAACGTTTTGAACACGTTAGAAATAGATTTTTAATTTTTAATTTTAATGTATTAACATTTTTATGTTTTTTTCTCAACTAAAGAGCAACAAGAGTTAATATTAACTAGAAAAAGTGATGTATATACAATATTGATTAAAATTCAAGAAAATGTGATTCGCCTATGTATGCAATATAATAGATGCATTATTGCATTCACAATAATTTAAATCGTCTTAACCTGTCCAAATAATTAGCCAAATTTAAAAATAAAATTAATGTGCGATATCAGAAATTAAAAAAAAAATATGTAAAGTGTCTTACATATATAGGTAGGTACTAAATCATCATTATTTTGTAATGTTATTAATTATTATGTAACAGCTTATTCACCTAACCATTCTATATTTATAATAACATTATAAAATATAATTATAATATATAATATAAATTATTAATTATATTTATATAATATTATATAGTTATATAAAACGTAATAAAAAAAAGAAAAATATGGTGATATAGGTACCTACCTATTATATTACCACCACATCTGTGTAAATGTTTAATGTCAAAATGGCGGTTAAACGCCAATTATGTTGTATACATTTTATAAATGGTACCTATTATAGGTACGTATTTTCTCTTGTTCCCACTAAGAATTAACGGTCTTTTAATGTGGCACATGTCGGGGTTGTGGAAAACGTGCGTGTTGAAGATATCTTATGGAAGTAAGCTGTTTAGTGTTTACATTAGGGGCGTCCAAACAATATTTCCTCACCACCTGGTTCTTATATACATATATATATACGTACGAACTGCAGCTACCTGAACGTGCGAACATCAATTAAACGCTTTTAAACCCGTACCTACACGAAAATAAAATTATACTCATGTGTGTCGTATTTGGTTAATATTTAATTTGATTGCTTATAATATTATATATACAGTGCATATAAAATATTATATTTGTATAAAAATCAGATCCGGTTTCGTGTAGGTACAATATATAGGTATATAATTATTGCATATACCAATGCGCTGCATTCAATGTAATATGCATATTATATATAATGTATATTGTTTTGTAATTTATATATTATTTTATTATACTGTATATACCTACCTAATAACGTTATTTATTTAATTATTTTCAGCGAGCACTCACATTTTTAGACACTTACAATATTACCAAGACAAGATGACATTTATTTTAGCTTTGTGGTATTTAATATATTTTGAATACCTACAATAATATATATTTATTTATTTTTTACTGAATATATATGTACTTATTTCTTTAGGTTTACAGTCAATTTAATTTTACTAAAATAGTTTATAAGCTATCATACTCTTACTATACTTAAATAACGTTTTTTTTTAAATAATTCACATACCTATATGTTATATAATATACCGAGGACAAAGTATAAACATGTCCTTTATTTTTTTTCAAACAGTTAAAATCTGATTTTGCGAAAGTAGAAAGCGAAGGCGTGTATAATAGGTACGCAGTAATATCACAAATCATATAGTACTATATATATATTGTATATAATTAATAACATATAATAATATGTACTAGTATATAGTATATAATATATTAGGTACTTATAATATATGTATATAGCATGTCAAAGTGTATTATATATACCTACCACCTACGTTCCTATCACTATATATACTCACGAGTTCCGAATAATTAGTCCGTCGGAAATGTACCGTGGTTAACGCACACGTCGGCTGGTTGACAATATAATATATTTACCTTTACTACTGCAGCTGTATAATATACTATATTGTAATAAGCATACGTCATGATTATCTTAATGCACCAAAAATCTGGTTCAAATACAGAGGAAAAAATCGTTTTGATACTGCAGGTAGGTAGGTATATAATACTATATATATATTATATATATAGGTATATAGGTATAGCTACAGGTAGGTGTATAATACCTAAATTAATAATAATATACTTTGTACCAACACTATGGGTACGCTCCAGTTAATTTTTGTGGTGTGGACCGTGCTTAATACGGGTGTAGTATATATATATAAGTACAGGTACATAATATATTGTACACGTAATATTAATATAGAATAATATAGAATATATATATGGTGTCAACGCGGCGACATTGGCAATATAAGAGGAGGAGGATTTCGGTGTCACCGGGGAGCGTGTTACGTGTCATCAACTCGTTTATTATAATAATATAAATCTCTATAACGACTATAATATTACAACACATGTTATACAACAGGTATGTATATATAGGTAACAATATTATTAGTATATATTGTCTTGTCAAACATAACTGTTGTATCAGTTACCTCCATGACCAGATATAGTGAGGTAGATCGTATGGATGCGTACACAAATATATACCTACATGTATATTATAATATGTGACTTAATTAATTATAATGACTATATCACTATACATGGTTATAATAATATGTATAGGGCGGGGTCATCGTCTTTTAACAGTACCTATCATTAAATAGTATACACACTTTATTATATGCAGCAACCCACCGAAGTAAAATTAATTAATTTGCCATTATTATTATTATTACTATTATTATTGTTACATAAGTCATGCTATTTTTTGTTATTATTATTATTATTATTATTATAGAAATAAATGATTCGTTAAATAGACAGTTTTATTTATCACTTTAAACTAACCATATTATAATTTATAATCTGGTCTAAAATCTGCACATATATTATGTATGATAGATAAATAATATATGGTTGAATGTCTTAAATATTTTGTCATATGGAAAAAATTATGCATACATTACTTACTCTAAACATTTTAATTTACTTATCACGTCTTCGTTTTCCAATAATTTTGAGCCACTTAGGTAAAAAAGAATATTATAAAGTTTTGGTCTTAATAGTTTTAATATGATTTAAAAAATTGTACATATTTTATGAAACGTATACCTGTATAGTATTTGAATTATTTTCAATAAGACTGGTAGACTAAAGACTTACACTTTTACTTTATTCAATTCCAATAATTTAAATAGTACTTCAGTATTGTATCTTTTTAAACTTTGGTGCGTATCATAATATTGAAAAATAACTCATTAAGAATTATTGTACTTTGAAATAAACGAAGAATAATATTTCGTGGAACAATTACTATTATTTATGATTGTTTTGGCAGAACATAAATAAAATGAAAAAACTATAAAATGCGATTAACAAAAAAAAAAAAAAACGCAAATAAATCAACTTCGACAGATTCAACAATAAAACAACTTTTTTTTTATACAAAAACGGTAAAAACAATCTATAATTCGTTTATAAAACAAAGTACAATATGAAATCGCATTAGGTACCTATATATTCGCTTATATAAATAAACCTCAATGCCATGGAAAATGGCGTACTTAGGCGAACTCGAAAACTTTTTAATGATCATTTTAGTAAAATGTTTTCAACAACGATGACGGTTTCGTCGGTTTCCGACAAATAAATATTATGTAGGTATATATTATATTTTTTTCTTTCGTAAAAATAAAGTCAATAACTTTTTCGCAGAAAGTTTACAATTTTATTTATTTAATTTTAGTGTAAAAATATTTTAACTATGGAAAGTTATAGAATTTGTGGTACTTATAAGTAATTTAATACTATACAAATACCGAATAATTTACCTGAATATAATGTTGATTAATCCTCGATAAGAAATCAGTTTGTTTACATTTTTATATTTAATTGTTTGACTGCGAAATCATTGTTTGCGTGCGACTATCTACACATTCTGCATCATAATTTTCCAACGGTATAAATTATTAAATTAATGGCACACTGTCACTATTTTATAAACTTATACAAAATTTAAACAACGGATTGATATGCATGTATAAGTATAACAACTTGATTGATTCAAAGCGAGCTGCCTAAAATACATATACGTTGCCATAGTATATGACACAGCGCATACTATAATCATTTCGTTCGCGATGCTTATTACATTTCATAAAGGAGGAAATATATTTAAAAAATATAGTAATATCATAAAAGCAATATATGTGATGTGATGATACAATATAAAGGGAAATAGGAAAATTGTGTTACGATATAGTTGTGCAGATGAAAAAAAAAATTAAGATTTTAGTATTTTACTGTATAATTCTTAAGGGATAATTATTATTACAATAGTTACATTTATATTATGAGTATAGAGGTGGACTTATATAGAATGTGTCTTTAAGACTGAAAGGCATATATTTTCCGCAGTTCTTCTAATATAAGATCACGGGGGTTTGAAGAAAGACAATATTATATACTTGGAGTCGAGATGCAGTTTCACGAACTCCGAACCAAAGGCCGTTAACCTTCCATCTGGCGATACCGTGGCGCATAATCGTTTTAACTTTTATATATGGCATGCGAAGGACGTAAATTTTACGTTTTTCTCAGTTGACTATATAGCTCGTCCTGCTGCTTGTCATTTGACTTCAGATGTAAGCGATGATATCAATATGTTTAAAAAATTGTTGACGCTTTAAATATATTTTACTGTTGATCTATAATTATATTATAAGTGGATATACCGTTCATTTTTCAAGCTTAAATAGATTTTTTTGTTTTTCAACTTCTACAATATCGTTTGATTGTTTATTATAAATTATATTATATTATTACTATATTTAGTTTTAATAATCAATGAAAACATTGAAATATTTAATAGGATCCTGTTGGAATACGTTACCTATATATATAATATGATGAAAATTCACTCGGGCATATTATATATTAATATACCATCGGAAGGTGATAGCAGTGACTGTAAATATAAATAAATAAACAAACATATTATAATACTATATATGTGTATCATCGCGCATTATACACTATATCGACTGGTGACTTCAGTTATCTATAGAATCGTCGGGAGCAGGAGGATAGCTATATACTGCAACCACGGGAATATCTCCTGCCGAGTCCCTCGGGATAACATATAGTCGGTATACTTATATCATCCCGGGAAATGGAAATCACGCTGCAGCAGCAAAAAGTTGTGGGTACTCTATATAAATCTATAATACAAATATAGGTGCTGATGGGTAACTATATCAAATCAAAATATACGTCACATTATTATGGTGGTATATGTGGTCATAACAATAATAATATTATAACACGCGAACGGGAAATAAAATAACGCGTTTATCGGTCGTCGCCAGCGCTCGTGTGTACCTCTTCGTACACATAATATCGCCGCATATTATTATAATAATATTACCTATAATATTATTATTATTGCAGACGGCGAGAATGCGGCGGCGCGCACGAGGACCACCACCACCACCGCGGTGGCGGCTCTGCGTGCGGTGCTCGCGGGTGCTCAGCGGCAGGGACGTACGTGGTGGCCCTCTCCCCGCGCGTTCGTTTCGCCGTCCAACCCCCGCCGACGCCGCGATCGTCGTCCCCGCAGCCGGCACCAACGCCGCCGCGGCGCAAACCGACGACGACCACCGCTGCCGCCGCCACCGATCTTCGAACCACAGGGTGTGGTGGGGAGGGGGGGGGGGGTATCCGACTGCCGACGACGACGACGCCGCCGAACAACGCATTATGCAGGAGGACGCTCCGCCCACCGGGCCGGTTAGCGGTGCGGCGGACGGGGCGGGGGGTCGTTGGCGGGGTGGAGTCTGCGTAGGGCGCGCGATCGCCGCCGAGTCGCGACTCGCGAGCATTGCCGCCGAGACGCCACCGCGGACGAGACGGATGCAGTCGTGTGGATCGAACCGTACGACGCGCGCGCGCTCACGTACATAATATTTTGTACACACGCACGGTACACACATATCGCGCACGCACGGCCGTCGTCGTCGTAGTATATAGTGTAACACGCGCGCCCGGCCAAGACACCGCGACGCGCCCGTACACACGCGCACGCACGCAGACTGGCTTGTCGGTTGATCGCCTCCGAGATCCATCGGCGCCGCATCCGACGACCAACTACGCGATCTCCGACGCATCGCACGCACACCAGCCACCCGTGCGCTGTGTAAACCGCGACACTCCGTGTTGTGCCGCGCGGACGGTTTTCCGATATCCGTCGTCGTTTTTCCGGCGGTTTTTCACCGCTTTTCCGAGTTTGCCGCGCGTCTTATCGATATAGACAACGATAATATATTATCGTATAGAAACGACAATTCTATTCCGTCGGATTGATATTTCGGACGACTCCGAAATAACGTATATATTAACGGTGCGAAATCATAATATTGTACCTACCCGAGGTACTGCCTGTATTATGATCGGTTCGGCCGCGGTACAACAGGATTATTCGTAACCGCGCACGGCAACGACAACGGCACCGTCGCATGCGCTGAGGCACAGACGCCCGAACAACCCGACGGACCTTAATCGGTAAGTGCCGGCGATCTCGCGCGTTTTCAAACACGTCGCAGTCACGTTTATATATTATTATAATTATTATTATATTATCAAACACATATAGGTATATTATAAGCTCACATATGTAGGTAGGTAGGTTAGATAATGCGGTACACATATTATATATTATTATATACATACAGTTTTTTTCGTAAGTCTCGATGCCGCGATCGAGGACCCAAAATCGGAAACTATATATACATAAAAAATAAATGTATACGTCTCATTTGGGTGTATTACAATAATAATAATGCTAACACTCCCGACAGATCCCGACGAGAAAAGTCATGTTTGCGGTTTTTTAAAGTATATCAAAAATTATTTACTGTTTTTTTTTTTTTTTATCCGTATGCTTAAATCGAATTCCCGTTATTAATACCACATATTACGCATTCTATACGTTCGCGAATCGGTCGGGAAGCGATGGTTTATCTTCAGACACGTCTCTAATAATAATATACGAATAGGTAGGTACATATAAACGCCGATAATTTTCCACTTTTAACTTTATCAGCGATTTAAAAATATATTGATAAGACTAAATATATAATAAAGGACGATTAAATTTCACCGTTCTGCGGTTGTATCAAAATAAATATATTGATAAACAATGCCTAAAATAAATAATAAGTCATCGTCAAAATTAATCGTACACTTTTTGTAATTTTTTGTAAACCAATTTTATTTTAAATTATTAATTGAACATAGTGAAAACTACAGTATAATCAATATAAAATATAGTCATTATAACTTATTATACAATTCAAATTAAAAAGACAATAATGGCAATAATATATTATTATGTTTTTATATAATCTACGTTTTTATATTATATATGTTTACCTATGACATGGGTACGATATTATATAACCTTTATATTTTCTGCGTAGATAAGTATAGTAAATATATATATGTGTGTAATTTTACATTAAAAACATTTACAACACGTTTATGTTATGCACTTCATCGTAAAACAAATTAAAACGAAAATATAACGAAAACAGAAAAAGTACATCCGTATAATAAGTATAACAACTTATCAGAACACAATATATTAGCGTAGGTACCTATATAATACTCAACTATACGTTAATCTTAATATTTTATTTAAAAAAAATTAAACAATAGTTGTGTATGTTGCCATTACGAATTCAATAGTATTGGCAATAGTCGCTTATGTGTATACTGTATACCTATAGTCTGTTTTTCAAAATGATTTTTATCTCTAATTACACCAAATATTAATTACTACAAAATAATAATTAATGATATAGAAACACAAGTTTATCATTCTCATATTAATTAGGAGGCAGCATATCAATATGATTAAAATGATCAGTCTAGACATAATGTCTGCAACCTTAAGCCAACTATAATACATATCAGCTACCTATACGATAATATAATATAATAATATATCTAATAAGTAATAATATAGTAATAATATCCCATACAAAAAATGAAACGTCTAATTGCCAACTAATATTATTGTTGTTATCATCGGCGTGCAATCATTTTTGAGGAATGTTTATACTACAACTTTCTGTTTTTACCTTTTATCGCTTATCGTTATTATAGTTGTAGGAAATCTACAATAAGTGCACATTTGCAACGCATTATTATTTTATTTTAAATTCCTATGTTATTATTTGACTATATAATAATAATTACTTTTTTATTAAAACGTAGATATGAGTAGAAAATATTTCCAATTATCGACTGTAATTTAGCAACCAGTATTTTTCATATTGTATTATTTATCACACGATGTACCAATTTAAAATAGTATTAGTCAACTAAAATGTGTGATGTTTAGAGACTATAGGGATATACTATTTATTAGTAAGTATATGGTTTCCCTTATGAGCTTCGCGTAAGTTTAATAACATTTTGCGATTGGTGTATGTCGTGTGGGACAGGTACATATCTTATAGAGCTTATATATTATACATTAGATAACCGATAATGGCTTTAAATAATATCAAATGAAAATGAAATTGAAATGAAAGCACGTCTGTACAATTAAATCATAATTTACTTTTAACATTTTAACTGGTATTTTATATTTCATGTATTGATTATGTATCTTAAATACTTAAAATCTATAATCTCAAAATAAAATACAATTTCACTAATACCTATGTTTTTTTTATTTAATGCCAAAATAATGATAAAACTTAAAAGTAAAATAAAAGTTTAAATATTGTTGAGACTATTATTAGATAATTATTTGGTAATTCAATAATTAGGTTTAACGTTTACTTATTAATTAATTTAGTTTAAAAACATTTAATTAATTTCTTATTGTTATTTTGGATCCATTAATATAATTTTGTAACGTCCTAGCAGTCTCAAAAGCTCAAATTTGAAAGACAAGTAAAGAAAAAATTAAGTTTCCTTTTATATTTTATTCAAGATTTGAAGTTTTTAATTCTATTTAGACTTAGTTTTTTAGTGTAAATGTATATTCTGATATTCATTAATCATTATAAATTCAAACACTTCAAACTCTAATCACTTTTTTAAATTTATATCGGCCGCGGGTATATCTTCTATCTATAAATACATACAAATTAATATACGTTTGGATGGAACAAAGTCTATAAAAACATGAAGACTATACTGAACCTTTTGGCACAATATTTTGTATACCTACATATTATTTCTCGAGATTTACATAAGAATTCCGTTTTGGCTTACAAAAATCGAAAAAAAAATTGTTTATATATTTAAGATTGCCATTGGTTACAGAAATTAAGTAAAAAAAACCATTGTTCGTATGATTGTAGACTATATAGACTCAAAAAACTATACTTGATCGATTTTGACAAACATTTTAGCGATTGTTTTAGAGATATCAGAAAGGTTTAGAAAGTAGTTTGAACTATACCTTCAAAAATATATCAAGTGCCATATCCAATCCGCCACACCCAGAATGCCAGATTACCCATCACAATCAAATTAGTTCACAAGTCAATAGGTACATCGACGCCTATTTGCCTTTGGACTGGTGTATATTAAAGATGAAATATACATTTATTTAGCGCCGTATTTCAAATGTGATCTTATTTTCCCTGGGCTAGTCATTTTTTTGAAATATAAACAAAGTTAAATTTTTAATTTATTTTCTCTATGTATTTTTCATTATATTTTTATAAATGTAGACACATGTATAGTTCCCGAATAGGTGTTTCTACTTTTATAAAAATCAATTACAATAATTTGTACTGACTTTTTAAATTGGTGGTCAAGCTCTTCATATTGATGAATTATCATAGTACGAATAGAAATTTTTACTATTATGAATATTACTGCATATATTATAATGATGCGATTTTAAACAAATATTGTAGCACGTAAATTATCTTTTGTACCTAATTATTTTACTATAATGCGAAGTATAATAATAATTAACGCTAATATTATAAACGTTTTTGTCAAAAAATAAGCGCTGTGTGATTATTCTGCAGTCATCATCGAAATAAATACAAACAGTAGGTATATACGTGACTGGGTCTTTATTTATCTGTAAAACTTCAAAGCACAACTGCTGCGTTGTCACGTATAAAAACAAAAACAAAAAAAAAACATTTATATAAAGGTACCTATACAATTTGTTCGTTTAATTTGCCACGATCTGTTGTCTCAGCGACTCTATCTATATAATATGTACCATTGTATACTTATAGAAATACGGCCCGAGCCAATAAACCGTCTCATCTTGTATATTATTATATATATAAACACCGCGCACGCAGCACACGATGATGTTTGATCAGCCGATTCCGCAATATTGCCCCTGCAGCAGGATTTCGTGTAAAAAGTTGGTGGGAGTGGGCGGCCTATTAAAACCTAATCACGCTTATTATATTATATTGAAACATATAATATACGATGCACACGGTGCGCCGCACGGATAGTTCGCTGCTGTTGTTGTCATTTGATTCCGCGTCGTATATACGTAATATACCTATAAATAGCCGGCTATTATATATACGCCGCTGTCAACGGTCTTTTTTTTTCGTTTTCGTTTTCGTTTGCTCCTCCCCGCGGTTCGCGCCCCCTCGTCGGAGGGACTCCTCTCGCCCGGCTATATAGATACATTTAACCGAATTATGCGGCGTGCTCGGCGGCGTATATAAATATATTAGCCGGGCCCCGTGTTTTCTATTCTTACGACACACCGCAGGGGGGGGGGAACAATAATAATAATATATATATAATATTACGACGACGACGACGATGATATTATTGTATTATAAAAGAACCGTTTTTTTTTTTTCCACTAGCGGTTTTCTGAATTAGAAAACCATCCGACACACCATCTGCCCCCGTGCTCTCTGGTGCTGCTGTTGCTGCTGCAGGGTCCCATTGTCGCGGGCCCCGCGCGTTGCAATGGTAGGTATATAGGTAAATACTGCGGGGACCGTCATGGCCATGTTGCGCGTATAATATTATGTATAAATACGCTGCTCGAGGACAATAGTCATAATAATAATAATAAAAAAAAAAATAGGTATATATACACACACGAGAAGACGAACAATAAAAAAGACCACGAGGGTGTGTGTGTGTGCGTGCGCGATGTTATAGCTCGCGGTGCTTGACAAAAAGCTGCCGTCGACCGGCGGGGCTGCGTCGTGACATTATACAAACAATCGGGGGGGAAGGGGCATTTCGGCTAGGGGGTGGAGCCGCGGTGGACGTATTATATGTTAAGTTCCATAATAGAATAATAATTGTGTCGTGTGGTAATAATATATATTATAATATATTATATTATCACAATATAATATTATACATATTATGTTATTCAATTATTAAATTCATTCTCGATACCTACATATTTCGTTTGACAGTTACATTATTGCGTACATTTACTATTGCGTCCACCTTCTATTTTCCTATAAAAAATAATAATCGATAATTCAGTGGCGCGATACACTATAATATAATATATGATATTTATAGGTATACTTATATTATAGGATACATAACCGCAATGTATACATAAGGACACGACTATAACGAATATATTAAAATATTGATATTTATTCAAAAATTCCGTCACTACTGCACACGCATGAAACCGCGGTGTTTCGCATGTGTATAAACAGTGCTTGAATTGGAAAAAAAATGAAAGGAGGATGCAGAGTCATAAAAAAATGTGAATCGTTTACCCAAATATTTAAGTTTCTTATTGATTAGGATATAACTAGAAGGGGTACGCTGAAATATTTTTATAAATCAAGGGAGGGTTCTTCACCCCGTCCCACTACCACTCTCTAATTCAAGCATTGTGTCTATTAATGTAATACCTTTACATGTTCGGAGTGATCAGAAATTCGTGTTGACAATTTGAAATGTCTATTACGATTTACAGGGGTAATTTCTCCAAGCATGCCATTTTTTCTTTTGATTATAAATTTATTTAATTTCTGAAATATGTTCATACGTTATACCATATTTTTTCTATCTTATATAAGAAATGCCCAGTGACAATCTAAATCACAAACCTTTTTTTTCAAATGAGAACCAACGTTTTTTACTGTAAATTGTTTTAGCAGATGATTTTTTTGAAAATGTTTATACCTACCTACATCTAAATCAAAATTTGAACGAATTGTTACAGATTTATTAAACTGTATAATACATTATTATACTTAAGGATTATAATATAGTCGTTAAAAATCTAAAATCTAAAAGAAAGTTCACAGTCTCAGACAATTTTTACACATAATAAAAATACTATTCGTTCAAATTTCTTTTTAACCATACACCGAAATTAAAAACATAATTTGTTTAATAATTCGCAGTAAATAAGTGGTTTACTTTTGAAAAAAAGAAGTTGGTATCGCCATAGGGTACTCCTAAAACAAAATCAAAAAATTTGAAAATATAGTCCTTAAGTATAAACATCTATTATTTAAAAATTAAAAATTTGAATAAATTAATTTTTAATATAAAAGGGAAAATGGCGGTGAGAATGCATAGTGAATCATCCCGTGTAACGTAATTTTCTCTATCAAAAACACAGTTTCGTTGAAAAGCTTTAAAAAAATTGTTTCCTCATCAACTTCCATACTTAATGATGTTTTGATGTATCGAAATTCATTACCAACAATTAACTCACGTGCAAATGTTATTTGTTATTTTTGTTGAAGCTAAAACCAGAAAATGCCAGAAAAACATTTCACTCAACTGGAAGCTGCTCCAAAAGTAATATTTTCATAATTTATAATAATATCTTAAAAGTTAAACCATATAAATGGTTGTAATTTGTTAATATTAGAATACTTTATACAATGTTAATAATTATTATGCATTATGTCTTAAAACCATTATTATACCTATAATAATATTTAATAATGTTTGATGATGAAAAATAATATCCTAATTATTGTGATTTGTTGAGTAGTTCGCTAATTTATTCACAGTATAAATTAGTGTACCAATTAATATTCGGTTATATTATAATTTCAACAGTACATGGCCTAGAAAAATATAACATTTTTAAATCAAAATATTTAACAAATACAATTATAACTTAGCACATGTACCAAACTAATACTTATTTATATTCTATACCTAATATATAATAGTAAATAATATTAGTTCGAATTCTTTTTAATGTATCATTTATAAATATATTTATGTTGTTGGTACAATAGATACACTGCATTTTACAATAATATTATTATATTTATTTTTTTAAATCGATTCAAGACGGTTTTGGTTAGGTATAAGTGTATAACCGCATGCGCATGTTATCTTCTTTGGAATCGTTCACTTAATAAATATTCGTATACCTACGAATGTATATTTCGTACTTATACGTCTTATACTATAAAATCGTACTATATTATACGTATCATTTTACAAGATATCGTATTATAATACGATCAAACGATTATGTTCAAAACACCAACAATATAATAATATATCATATAATAATGTCATACACCCTAAACTGGTACATATACGCATATTGTAGAGAGGCCTTCGTGGCGCAGACTTTTAGAAGTGCATTCGCATGCGTGCTGCACCCTCATCCCTCTATCTGTTGGCTCTCTTGTACATACATCGTATACGAGCATATATGTAATATATGTATATATATAGACATAATATTCGTTCAGCCTGCAAATCGTTATTCACAGTGAAGTCGCGTGTCGGTCCCGTACAATATAATATATATAATCAAAACACGATTCAAAACCGCGGTTGCGGGTAATTAGTGCGTAAATCGCGTACAAAAAAATAACACACAAGTTCAAAGGGATTATTGCGCGCGCGCGTTTCCTTTGGCATATAGTTTCGTTTTATTTGCGGGGGACGGTATGAAAAAATGAAACGAAAACATAATATTATATTATATACCCCCTTAACGAATACATTATTGCGGCGGCGGCACAGTGCAATTATATTTTTTCATCGTTCCACCCGCCGCCGCCGCCGATCCGAAAAACCGACGGCGGCGGCCGCTCAAGTGTGCCGTGCGTATATATATATATATAATGTGTATATTATAATAATATTGTACACGCGCTATTATACATACAATAATATAATAATAATATATACATGGCAAATCCTGTCGCATGTAAGTCGTGTTTTCTTTTGAAGTCGCTAATGAGAGTTTGTCCTCCGCCGCCTCCGTCACGCCCGCGTGCCCGTGTTATATAACATATCGCGTATACGCGATTATATTGTATAACATTATTATTATAATATACGTGCGTCGACGTTCTTATGTGTATATAATATATAGTTTACGGGGGCGGGTGAAATCTGTGACCGATCAAAAAAAAAAAATATGGTTTTTATTTCTTCGCCACAACTACGCGTATATATGCAACGAGCGTTTAAACGATCTCCGACGGTTTTTCCACTAACTATATGTATATATCGTGCGTATATATATATATATTATACGAGTTTGTGTATTATATATAATATTATTATTATTATTGTACAGAAGACCGAGTCAAGTGCCCACTTGCTTTGCCGTCGCATGTGCGTCGCGTGTACGTGCACACACGCGTTTTGACGCCGCTTTGTGCACACTTTATAATACAAATACGAATAATAATATATTACGCAAGTACGGGCGGTATAGGTATTAAGATTATTGTACGCCGCCGCGTTCAAAGATGAATTCGGTCGAGTTTCTGCGGTTTTAAGTAAATATATGGTAAAAAAAAAAACGTATACGTTTTATGCGCGTATAGCTGGCTGCAATATGCACTAAAATTAATCGGCAAAAGGAATATATTATAATGACCTGCGACTTTTTTTAAGTATACTGTTTACGTTCTATATTCTATATTATATTATTATATTTGACGATTGCGGGATAGCTTTAATTTCTATTGTTTAGAAGAACACTTATACAATTCATATTATGGTGTTTGCTATAAATCTACTGCGGGCGAATAAGGAAGATATTATTCATTAATAATTTTTTGCTTATTGATCTCACAGCAAAAACCCTGCATCTATGTGGCCATTAGTTAAGGCATTTACAGCTGTAATTTGCAAATTATATACTTATATGTGATATGTGAATAGTTTTACAATAAAAGTAAACTGCAGTATAGGGTGACATTATTTATACAAAGCTAATTCTTAGTACCTAGCTATAAGAGAGCTATGTGATATGTGGTTTACATCTTTTTTTTTTATATATATTTAGTTGTACAGGTTTTGTTGTTTTTAAGAAGGCGATCCTCGGTTTCTGGACCCATGTTCGGTGTTAAAAATCGCATCTGTTCCGATCCTTTGTCCATCTCGCTCGTTTAATTGAGGCATTCGGTTTTAATATGCTCACAGTCATTCTAAACCGCAGACTTCACATAATATGCGGAGGCTTCTCCCGTTGCCATTTAAACACAGGTACCCGTGTGTAAGTCGCGTATGTCCAATTCTCATTCGGTTTAGTGAGACATATATTTTATTGTTATTATTTGCTGTCGAACTGGGTATAGGTCAATATATAGGTATATAAATATAGGTCATATTCGTTTTAGTATAAAGATTATATTATTATTTTCGTTTCTGGTTATTTCTTCGGAATTCAATCGTGAACCGATAGTTATTTTTTTTGGTTTTCGGGCACATTTCGTGATCTGCGTATCGGTCGCTGTAAAGAAGTATACATATATACTTACAATATATATACTCCAAATGCAGCGGCATATACGTTTATACATTATAATATACTTCGACAACTATCTCCAACTGACATATCGACCACTGCCTACCTGTACTGGCTTTACCTGTGTATTGTAGGTGTATATATATATATATCGTCGACCCACGAATATTGTAATGTAGGTAGAATAATAATAATGATATTATATTATCGTCCGTCCACAATAATATATAATCCATGTTATACCTAGTGCAGCAGCAGAGGTCTGAGAGTCGCGGAGACGACCGACCGCGTGGAAAAGAGACGAAATTCTTTTCATATCGTTTTAACCTTTTAATGACTCGGACACTCGGTTTATTTTTGTTCGTAGTTTTTTTTATTTTCGACACTTGCCAATATAATATTTCGACGTATAAATCAAACTCGCTCGCACAATAGGCGATCGACCGCAGACGACAGCTCGGTCGCGCGAGGGTTGAATATAAAATAAACTCGAGGCTTTGTATTATCCGTTTCTCCGAATCTCGTGGTGTACATTATATTATTATTATTATTGTCGGTAACGTATATATACGCATTTATACATGTGTCGTACATATATATATATAAATAATAATAATATGCTTGCGGGCGGGTGGCGCTAACTATAGTCGTCTGTATTATATAGGTACCTACCTGCAGCCTTTCGTCAATCGACGATTTCCCCCAATATAATATTATTATATCGAACTAGCTGTCCCCGCAGACAGCTGCTGTTGTGATTTATTTTCTATATAAACCAAACCGGCGCGCGCCCGCTTTCGGTCTCCTAAAGTAGCTTTCCATTTCCGATAAATGACTTCCATATAGCATGCGTGTGGTCCCCCTCGTTGTGTACGTACGAGCCCTATATAATAATAATATGTCGTGGTGTTTTGTCGCGTGTAAATACGTTCACATACATTATATATATTAGCAGCGTTATTTGGGCCAATGTAAAATGGACCCTTCGCTATTTCACGGCTGCTGCTGCGAGCCGGACACGCGATTTAAGTCTTCCACCGCGTAATCTTATGGTATTTTAATGGGCACTCCGGGATCTCTTTAGATGATGTGAGTCATCCGCGAGGGGGAGAAGAGCAGAACGAAATATGGGAAAGAGCTGTGATGTGTGCACTTGAAATATGTTCTTTTTATGTATAATAATAATAAATATAATTTTAAACAAGTACGACTTTTATTTCGTTTACGTATAGAGGTACCTATTATATTGAATGTTTGATATTAATAATTGTTATTTATTGTGTTTCAGGTGTTGGGTCTTTACGGAGGAGGGACGTGGGGGTCCGTCAAGACGTTGCTTGGAGCTGGGGTGGGGGGGCTCGGGCCTTTCCCTTGCAGAGAAAACGAACCGTTCTGGAAGATGCCTCACAAAGGTAAGATTTGAATGATGTCGCACAATATTTTAGCTATTAAAAATTAAAACTGTACATGACAAAATTAATGTAAAAAACATGTAGTTATAAGAATATAAAGTATACAAAAATATAATATATTCTTACAGTTTACTGTTGTTTAATCAGATATCTGTAATCAGCAGCGGTTTTTAATGTTTTCATGACTTGCGAAAAAATGAAACTTAAATGAACTTTCGATCGTTGTCAAGTTTCGATAATATTATGCATTTAAAAGGAACGAGATTTACAACTTTTAAATTACATTTTTACTATTTATATTTTGCAATAAATTGGTGTCAATATATAGAATAACATCAAATTAAATTAAGGTTCTCATCGTCCTTCGATATGTTTTACTGGTATGTATTAATAACGATGATAGCTGGTGTTTAATGTAAAAAATCGAATATTTTTTTGTAAACACTACACATTTAGGTACTCGATAAATTAATATAAAACTGTAACATTTTGCGCATAAGCATCTCGTCTACCTATTCTATATTCGATTCCATCCACCAGCTGCTGGTATCAGACGCGTTGTTTTTAATTACAAAATGAATTATTTATTTTAATATTGGTGTTCGTCGTCCACAGAAAAATCGTGTATTTACATTTTAAACTATATACTGCAGAGTGCCCTGCGTGTACAATTATTACTCGTTTTTATTAAAAATACTTTATATCAATACCGTTGCCAACTTTTCCGGTTGAGTATATGTCCCGCGCCGACACGTCGACGCGCTGCACTGACGGAGGCGCACGGAAAAAAATCAAATAGAATCGTCCGACAGATCTTTGCGGCATGATTAATGGACATCAAGCATTTCAGAACGATTTTCGATCGTCGTGTTTTTACAAAATCTTTAAATCGTCGTTGTTTGTTATTTTTTTTTTTTATCTTTATCCGTTGATGACTATCGCCGTCCTTTTTTTCACCCGTACCTATACCTATACCTGCGGTTCAATAATACCGGCGACGGATAGATTCTATATATACATACGGCGTGACGCTTTTAATGACGAGATTCGATAGTGGCGGGGAAAACGAGGAGGAATATACAAACCAGTTTTAATCAGTTGACATGTGACACTGAGTACACGAAAGGGACCGGGCTGTGCAGCGTGCGGTTGTATAATATTATGAGATATTTGTCGGGGCTCATTTAGGTATCGTGTTTCAGCGTTGTTTTTTTTTTTAATTTTTCTCTTACCGCTCCCGCCTCGCATGCGAGCAGTGCGCGCGTAAGGTATGGGTATTATAAATACACACACATACAAACACACCTACGTATAGGTACATGTTATACTTATCACTGCAGGTAAAAAAAAAAAATAATATATTGAATTATAAAATGAAAATATCTTAATAACCTTCCGCGCTCGCCTGTACACAATATTATATATTATACTATTATATACGCGGGTACGAGGAACACGTAAAAAAGCAGTGCGTCTCCGTCTGCGCGCGTCTATATCTCTGTCTAATCGTATACAAACACGCCGCCGCCGCCCCGCAGTCCGGTTTCCCCGACACGAACCGTCGTCGCCACTCGCCACTACCACCGCCGCCGACGCCACTCGATCTTCGACCGGGACCGCGACAGCGTCGAAGCGGATCCCTTGTCGTAACTTAAAAATAATATATTATTATTATGTATATATATATAGAACACCATCGTTTGTCATTCGACTCCTGATCGGCGGACGTACAATATATTCTCATCGAAATTGAAAATCTTCCCCTCCGTTCGATCGTTTTGATTGCGCGGTATGTGTCTCTCTAAATTCGAAAAAAATTCAATCGTTGTTTTCGGTTTAATAAAAAAAAAATGTTACGACCGAAATAAGTTTTTTGTTTTGTTCAAACTGTCAATAATATTGTTCAATGCCCCTGACAGTTATACACATATATATATATTATATATACCGTACGCGTATACAGTACAAAGTATAGTATAATAATAAATGTATAAAATAAATTCCATTCGCGTATTGACATTTGACAAATTATATTTATGTATACATTTTTCAAAGACTGCTATATATACCTAGTAGTAAGATATATTAAATTGGGTTCTAGAGACTTGGTTTTCTGATCATCATTATACTCTCCATTACAATATAATATGATTCCGTACAATCATTTTCTCGTTACTGTGCGGTATAGGAATAAATATTAGTCGCAATCATTTTAAGGAATACTTTTACCTATATATTAAATAGATTATTGTGTGTACACTTCGAGATACGCTCATCACGTGTACAAAAACGTTAAACGTATTTTCTAGAATGTAAGACTGGAGTGCAGGAGTAAAAATATATTTTAATATTATAAAATATCACTAAAGGCACAGTTTGCAACAAAAGAATAATACTCGTCCCATTATATTATACGATAGACCACACGCGCTCAGTATGGGTCCTAAATTCGATTCAGAGCGATACGTGACGAATAATGACTTTATTATATTATATTGTGCAGTGTCGCCGAAAACGACTCAAAAGACGACGACGGAATGGTGCCTCATCGTCGATATCAATAACGCTTGCGATTTGTACACACACACTTACCTATATAGTTATATACAATAATAATAAATAGGTCAAGGAATCCACTCTGGGAATTTAATCGATCGCGGGTATAGTAGGTAGTAGTAATCTGCAGCTCCCCCTTTGATATATACCACGCGTCTATCGCCCGCGGGATTCCCCACACGCAGACAGGTGTGCGTGGCGCGCGCGTAGGCGTATAATACGCTATATAAGAGGCTTTCGGAGGGGCTTGCGGCGTAGATTTTTCCATCTCCGATTATCACACCTGCTGAACAATGACGGCGGCGTAACCGCACCGCGTTTTCGGCCTTTATATAATATTTAACCGTTTACAACGTCGAGCCATGCCCCGGCCTGCACACCGTCGTCGTCGTCGTCTCGTGCAATTTTTTCTCTCTCGTTTTTTGTTTTTGTTTCGAAGGGTTGTTCGCCTTGACTGCACAATAGGCGTATTTTTTGGCTTCGGCGCGGCCCGTCCACGCGTGTACCTATACCTACTCGTTTTCCGCCGAACCGATCGCGATCGTCGAGCGACAGGTCGCCCTGCAATACTTTTGTCTCGTCGTATAAGACCATAACACGACTGTTATAATGACGACGGCGCATAAGTGCAGCTGTACCTACGCGCGATCGATTTGCTTATACCTCGTCATCGTACAGAGAAGACGCTGCTGACCGGGCAAAAACTTTCGAGTCCTACAACCGCCATTAGGTATACGATTATATAATAATGTTCGCTTGAAGAGATTATAGGTAGACCCACTTCCGATGCTTGTTGAATTTTCCGGATCTTTGGAAAGTTCGGCTGCGATCGTATAGTAATCATCACTGCCACCGCGTGCCGATGTTGCCACCGATTCCTTTGTACAACCGCAAGCTGCGTTTGGCAACGCACAAGTTGTCAGATTATCGAACACGATTATAATATATATAGTATTATATAATCCCTGACGAGGGTTGCAACCGCTGTACGTTATAAATATATACCTATATGGCTGCAACAAATTACTATATACCTACCTACATTAATAGATCGTCTAAATAGTATATACTATATATAGTAACATTAATAAAACTACGTTATATCGCTGTGTAGTTATAAAATAGTATGTATAGTACAGCACATCACTACATCAGTTAAGTGCATTAGTATTATAATACAGCAGTGGGTGTATTTCGTATATAGTCAAATATTTGTGATAAAATTCTGCCTACCTTGAAATTTCATATCGATTAAGGGGTTTTTAAGCTCTTCCAATAAAGCTAAATTAATATTATTATCGTTATGGACTTTTAACTTATATAAAAAACGACCTGCACGATATGGATGAAAATAGTTTTAAATGTTACTATATTTTCCCTCGTCAGATTTGTTAGGAAATCAAAAGAATACAAAAAGCAAATCATTTATTATGAATGAGCAGAAAAAGTACATTCAAATGCAACAAGAAGAGAAACAATTTGCTGTGGTAATTTTAATGAAAGAAAATCGTGAATTAATGAAAAGCACTTTCGAGAAAAGATGGTATAAAAAATCGAAGAACTTTAATAAATCAACTCTTGTAAAAACAAATATGTTTCCATTGCGCCTGCCATAAATTACTAAGAAAAACATCGCAGTGGAATTTATAAAAACCTATACGACCATACTAGGTGTATAAACTATATAATATATTATCAAAGAGGGCACGAAATCAATATTACAGAATGAATGTGTATACTTAGCTACTACCTAAACGTAATAATATAAGTAATATGTTTTAATCGGAGGTTGGGGTTTATAGCACCTAAAAGTACCAAAATATGAGTTATATAATATGCCCTAAAAATATGAAAAACAGAAAAAAACAATTTTTCTTCAGTTAATAATTTTTAAAAAAGTAGGTATCAGCTTTGTTTACATTAAAAAAAATACTTTACTTGTGCCGGATAATCGTATACTGTTTGATGGGCCAATACGCCGGAGTATCTATAAAAAAAATTATTATATATAACAAAAATGTGTGTATTTTTCTTATAGATTCATGTAAATTATAATTTTTTCCTACCTATATTTATCATGCAATAAAAACGAGAGTTAAAAAATAAATCATCATTTATTATATACACATTAAAGCAAAAAATAGCACTAAAATACTTCAAAATATATATTCAAAAAAAAAATAGCAATATCAAACTTCATATTTGGAGTTATACTGTGGTTTATAAAACTAATTATATAGCTCACTGTCCTATTTTTGTCTACAGTCTTCTGTAATAATTAGCAATCTATATTATGCTATAATAATACATCCGAGAGCCTTGGTTATGATAATAATATGCAGTAACAATTACCTATACGGCTATACCTATACAATATTCTGTTTTACGGTCAACTCATGTAAATATTATAACTACCTATAAGCTAGGTACTTTTTTTAAGTTTTTCGGTGCTGCTATACTGCATCCGCAGCGTGTCGGTATTATGCGGCGCGTCGGCCATTCGCTGTTGTATGCGTTTCGATGTAAACTCCATCGTCCTGGCCGCCGCCACCGCCAGACGGGATAAAAACGCTCGCGTTCTCGGCGGCGGAGGTGTCGGGTCGTTAAATTCACGGTAAACCGCGCATGCGTACGGTGGTACACCGCGCAGACGCGCATTATAGATATATAATAATATTGTACACGACAAGACGCGTGTATTTATATACATTTTATTTCGCGCGCGCGTTGCCGTGGCGACGGACTGATCGGCGTGACGCGCGGCGGCGGCGGCGGCGTATCCTCGTTGCTCTTCCGGTCGCCGCCGCCGGTGTATTATATATATATTCGCGTCCGCGGTGGAGGCGGGATCGGAGGCTGCGACGAAGGGGGTGCAGCCGGACGTGCCGCCGGAAAAACGTTTTCCCGCCGCGGGCTGGCACGGAGCCGAAACGGCCGGACGACGCACGCACGCACGCGAGTTTTCCGTCTCCCCTGCTCGTTTCGAGGTTCACGTAATATATATTATATGTATATATACAATATCATACAATGTACGAGCTCTTTTCCACACACAGCGATATCTTCACCCTTCTCCCCACACCACCGTCGCAGATCGTTTTATGCGGTTTCGAGATTTCGAATATGATAATATAACGATAATATTATCGTATTAATATTATGACGTTTCAACGAAATTTCCCTATATATGAATACGAACGAGAATAATAAAACTGAAAAACTGTTTTCATCACAGCCTATTATATACAGGTACCTACATAAGAATTATGTAAAATGTTTAATCTGTCGAAGATTTCGAATGTAACATTATTGATTTTCTTGTATTTACATTATCGTGTCGCTCTTCACTATTCTATATTCAAACTAAGTTGTATTATTTATTAGTATGTAACTCTCTAAATCCATCACAAGCATCGAGCTTAAAGGAGGTAGATATTTTATTACTTTATATTTTATAAATTATTTTATTAAGTTTTTTTACAATAATATTGTTTTAAGAATGGCGTGTATAAATGTGTATAGAGAGTGTTCGATATTGTAATGGAATGGTTTATAGTCTTTATACCTTTTGAACTCAACAAATTTAATACTTTTGAGATGAAGCCGCCTGCTCTCGATGCATTTTTATTACAGTGACCACCTATAATATTATATAATGCGCACTGCGCAGTATAATAATACTTTACGTTTACGAACTAATATCGCAAATGTTTCGAAAACACGGGGTAGTTGAATCATATAATACATATATAATATATATATAGTTTATATCGAGCGTTGGAGGTGACGATGGACATCGATGAGCACTGCAGTATGGCTTAGGTACCAGTCATATATATATATATATATATAATATATCGATTCAAACTTACATTATGTGATGCGACACCCGTAAAACGATATTGAAACGACGTCCTTTGTGCGTGTATTAGACGTTGGGAAATGGAAACAGATATATACCATATTATATATGTATAATGTATGTGTATATGTATATGTATGTTATATATACATTGAATACCACTCGCGGGTTTTCAAAATGAAAACCGCTTAAGACGACAGTTTTTGAATTGATATACCCATATTATTGTACGCGTATATTATAATATATACGCATACAATATATATATATACATTATATTATATCGGGATTTGGGGCGCGCGCCCGGACAATAGCGGCGAGGACGAATAATATTTACCACCATCATGGTGGTGGTGGGTATAAAAAATATTATTCCGACCCTACTTGGTACGCCGTTTTTGAATACCTACACAATACAAAACCACAATCGCATACACAGAGCAGCAGTGCTGCGTGCAAGTGGCCCGCGAGAAAATCGCAAACTCTTTTTCTCCGTTCGATTGTATATTATATATAGGTACTGCGGAAAACTGCTAATATTTCAGTGCGGTGTCGAAAATCTATAGTCGTCGTCAAATCGAACGAGACAAAATTGGCAGGTGTTCGTAAAATATTAAGAGCAATAATTGAAAGTTTGACGTGTATCACATATATAATATAATATGACACATAAGGCAGTCGACTTGTTAACTTCTATACAGGTACTTCCACTTATTAATATACGATCATGTAAATTAATCCCACCGCGTAAACGACACGAACGCGAATCCTCGTGCAGATTAAAATAATAATATGCATATTATATTATATTATAAAATAATCGCTCGTCGTTACAAGAGGTCGGACCTGCACGACGATAATATACTGATTTATCTGAGTATTTATATGCATAATCGTGTGTGAGATGAGATCTATACGGCAAAAATTCGATCACTATACAGCACTACACGGAAAAGCGAACAACGGAAACATTAACTCATATATTATATTATATTAATATTATGATATATAATTAATCACGTGCAATATAATATGTTATTATTATTATAACACTAATATTTCGGTATAGGATATAAACGAAAAAATATTATAATAAAGTCGGATATTATATTATATTATCGTGTTATTCCGTTTTCACCCTCGTCGTTGTTCTGTACAATATATATTATTTTATCGATTAACCAAAAGCATATTATAATATACGCTCGTGTGCATAAAATATAAATACGTACGACTGAGTGCGACCACTCGACGTGAAAATATTATTATTATTATTATTATTTATCGATTTTTAATAAATCCATCGCGAATACGGCTGCCGTAATAGGATTTTCACGTAATAGGAACTTTCACCCGCTGCGGGTTCGAGTGGCTCTCGCAGCTACATGACATACGCTATACCGCTCTTATATTATTTATTGTCGGCTCGTCGTCGACGGCCAATAATTCGTAACACTCGAGAAAACGAGAGAGAGAGAGAGAGAACGACGTCGCAGCTCAGTGTGCGGCGTGTAGTGTCTGAAATTAAATTCAAAAGCAATAAAAACCGTTTTTGAAATGTGTTTGGGCGTGTAAACAGCCTATACACACATATGCAGTGTAAGAAAAACACCATACGCGTCGGGCGTATATATTATTGTATATTATTATTATTATTATTACTTTGTTGCGCGTAAAAGGGTGCATTATTCGGTCCACCGTGTGTGTTGCCAATGCGCGACGTAACAAGTGCAAGAGCGCTCGCAAATACGATAATAATATAATAATAATGTTATGTACCTATCGTATATCGCCTATAATAAGCGTATATATTATTATGGGTATACATCGATGCCCCGGCGGGCACCCATCGCGAAAAAAGAAACCTCTTCGGCTCGCCTGCACACCTCGCCAACCCCACCCCCCTCTCACCAGCGACGGTGTACGCGCAATCCTTTAAGACGATTTTCGGGCCCTCGCGCGATGTTTATATATTATATCGTACACACGCGCACTCTCGCCGCACCCTCTGCCTCAATATTACGACAATAATAATAATAATATAATGTTATGAAATTATATACTGCCACGGGTAATATTATATATTATTTTACCGTCTACACGAAAAATGAAACTCTTTCCGCCGCTATTGCAACAAGGTCCCCCCTACAGCGACTCAGTTTTGAGCTCAGCTATTTTCCATATTATATTATATTCAATATAATAATACGTTTTTATACAGTTTGACACATTTTTTTGAAATATATGTTGTGCCACGAATGACCACGTGCATAGCGTTCGCAGTGAGATTTTTCGACTCCCGAGTACTATTACACACATATATATATATATAACACGCCGCTGCAGTTCTTTGATTTTGATGGATCGAGCGTAGTACATAACGATATAATATAATAATAATAATAATATTACACTGTTTGGGATATATTACGTATATATAGTCGCATGCGTTTTTTTAGAGACTCGTTGTTATTACGATCGACTCCTCGCGGAGATCCGTCTCAGACGAAAACCTGTTTTGTTTGGTTAGCGCCCGAACGTCGTCGTCGTCGAAGTCGGCGGCGGCGGCGACCAAATGTAATTATAATAATATAATAGGTATATAATATTACCCATATGTATTCTGTTGGAAATGTATCTTACACGTTTCAGCGAGTAATAATAATTTAAAAACGAGTATTTAATAATCGTATTATTGTGATTATTACTTGGATCCAAAGTGCATAAAGGTATATATATAATATAGGTACTTATCTGTCTGAACATCTGATTTGTATAGACGTATTAATGTGCTCGCGGGTTCGATTAATAACAATTATTTGCCTTGCCAGTAGGTATGTTTTCTGCTTAAAACGAACGCTTTTGTGCGACTGCTTTTATCTTGATGGCCGTTTGATATTTTATTCGTAACACACTGCAGCAGGTAGGTACCTATATTTTAGCGTGTTTTTTTGGGGGGGGCGTACCTTAACTTAATCTAACCGACGAGACCACCGGAACCAGTCAATACAATTTTGAATCACTTTCAATACCTCCTGTTCGAAAGTATAATATATATTACGAGACAATTAATATCGTTATAGAACATATTATACTACATATTAAAAAATATTTATAAATATTCTCGGAAAAATGAAACCGCTGCAGCGAGTCAGACGATATTTTACAATTTCGGTCGAATTTAAACGGGAACAATGACGCTTAAATCTCTCCTCTCGCTGCACATACACAGCACCACGCACAACACACATATATATAATATTAATTAATATCCCCGCGGTGAGCTTATACTATACGATGGTGTGTGGGAATGCTTGCAGTCGGTGCTGTCACCGGGTGTGCGTAGAGTGTGTGTGTGTTTTTTTCCGTCGCCGCCGTTCCTCTTTACTTGAGTGACAGATCCAATTTGCTTCCCTACTTCTCTCCGAACAATAAAATCCGCTACCGTATCAGAAAATACCCACGGCCCGCATATATGTATATATACACACACACATAATATAATATAATATATATATAATATTATTATTATTATTATACATATAGTATAATACACGCGTAATATTTCGTCGCCACGGTCGGATAAGCACGCACCGGAGGGGATGACGTTATATGTTATGTTTTGCGTGTGTGGTCCTCTCTCCGATCTCACTCGGTCGCTCGTGGAAACGCTTTTTCTCGATAATATTCTGCAAAATGTATAATATTATTATAATATATCGCGATCATAATATATTATATTATATATTTTATCATATAGCTGCAATAGTATTATATAGGGACAGGCCGATCAGAAATTCGCGTCACAACATTTTTCTTCAATCCGGCAATATTGCCCGTCAACTTGCACCCGCGCTGTACCTATATTAAACTAATATTCAATAGATGTGTCCTAAATTAATATTAAAAATCATCCAAACGCAATGTGTATAATTTATACCAATTATAATAATATATAATTGTGTTATTGTTCCAGATGATTCGGACCACTGCAACATGACGGCGGCGGCCGCGGCGATGGTCCAGAGCTCGGCGGCTCTGTTCGGTTGTTCGGCGGCCGGTCACAGTGGTATCAACCAGCTGGGCGGAGTGTACGTCAACGGTCGCCCGTTGCCGGACTCGACGCGACAGAAAATCGTCGAGCTCGCGCATTCGGGCGCCAGGCCTTGCGACATATCCCGCATACTACAGGTCTCCAACGGATGCGTGTCCAAAATACTCGGCAGGTGAGCACTAAGTCTCGGACGATTATTAATAATAATATTGTTAGCACAGTAATCATAAACGACGGTGATGGGTATATATTATAGAGTTGTGATTACTACCATATATTTCAACTCTCGATTGACTGTATTATTTTTACCGTTTATTAAATAACACTTTTAATACCTAGATTATATATTTGGAAACGCCAACGCAATCGTTTATCGTTCATATTATCTCTAGTATTTCAGAGCTAAATTAAAAAATAATAATCGTTTAAGATAACGCCACACCCGCACGTGCAGTTGTCTCCGTCTTATACAAACGTAGAAGTGTAGGAATACAACATTACACATTTCTGTTCGCATGGAGTTTCAATTTTGTTAAGTAAGTTTTAATAATAGAGTGAAGCGACCTGTTATCAAACTTAAATGTAAAAACATTATCTAAGCTTTCTCGTGGGTTTCTCGAGTTATGAGCATTTTTAAATTATTGCGATAATGAGTACTCGTGGATTGCTTTAAAATTAAAATATCATAAAAATCCATAGGAGAAAACATGTATATATAACCTACCTACCCGCTCTTACCCTCTTACCATATAGTTTACAGATGAAAGATTAAATTACTCTATTATCAAATAAGCTACTACACAAAATTGAAACCGTTGATCTCAAAAATCTTATACACCATATTATACGATTGTAAGACGGAGACAACACATACGGGAAGTCCTCTTATAATAAGACATGATGGTTATATATGATACACATAAATTTGAGCAGCTTTAACCTGAGAATTGTTATAAATCAATATAATCGCATAACTGTACACAGTTCTAGATATAGTATCTAAATAATAGGTAATACGGCGTGTGAAACGTACCCATATAATATAATATTATGACGTAGATGGGTGGGCGGTAAACGCGTTGGTCTTCGGTGCGTTCTGTCATGTGTGTTTATGATTACTTCGACGCCTCTGCCCCGACAACGATGAGATAATTACCTAAATATATAATACATCATGTCGTCGTCTGCGGTGCACGACGTGTGCATATTTAGTGTATAATAAAGCTTAACTTCGTGTCACGTCTGTTTCGCCGCCGCAGGTATTACGAAACCGGTTCAATCAAGCCGCGCGCCATTGGCGGCTCGAAGCCGCGGGTCGCCACCAATGGCGTAGTGAACAAGATCGCCGACTACAAACGCGAGTGTCCGTCCATCTTCGCTTGGGAGATCAGGGACCGGTTGCTGTCCGAAGGGGTGTGCAGCAACGACAACATACCGAGCGTGAGTACCTAAATACATATATACCACTACTTATATTATACCTATATACAAAATTACAAACATAGATATTAACACGTGTAATCGGCCGTTATTTTACGATAGATATATATATATATATATGAATATAATATTTAAGTATCGTCGCGACCAATAGTCGTTGCAACTCAAGACGTATAATACTGCACCTATATATATTATATGTGGACCCGGACAAAATCCTAAAATTCACCGCCGTTTCAGCGCATTGTTCGTGGCAGACTTTATAATATATTATTTTCTCCACAGCTGTCCTCGATAATCGATGTACCTATTCTGTATTTAATGCGTGTTGGGAAACATCGGGAAGCATGCGTTTGGAATTTCGATGCTTTTTTATTTCTCTCGATTCCGGTATTCTCCGAATCGATTTTTATTTCCGACCATTATAGGTACCTATTTGTAGGAATATACGTCTCAATATATTATACGCTATTTGAACATGCAAGCTGTTTGTTTTATTTACTGATTTAAATTGAAATAAAAATAATTAAAAACAGTATGCGACAGGATGATAATTAGGAATTTAGATTATATTTTTAAATCACTTTATACCAAAGGGTACTAGTAGTGCATCGAGCTGTATTAATGGTTGATTATTACTACGTCAGACCTATCCATATTCTACACCATCGTTGCTGCACGGCTTTGTCCCGCTAGAATGCATTCGGAAATGCGTGGCGAATGATGGTATAACTGTATAAGCGCTTGCGAAATCTTTGACGAAATCTGCAATAGCTATTCGGAAATTAACGTGAATCATAAAATGTCCACTATATATTATAATTATTGGTGAATTATAATTATTTTGTCTTAATACTCATAAAAATAAATCGATTCATATACGTGATACGTATAGGTAATATAATATTATGATATTATTTTATTTATTATGTATACACATTACACACACGGCGCTTGGTATATTATTATAATAACGTATAGGTATAATAGGGTATACCTTCAGACGTTTTTATACAATCCCGAAACGGGCGTATTATTATTTTCGTCGAAGGGTCGACTGCTGTGTAATATATAATGTATATAGGCAAATCGATTCAGTCAATAAAACGCCCCCTCCTCCCGTTTCGCGGCGTATATAGGAAAAAGATACTTCTTTTGGACAGAAAAAAAAAGACGAGAATAATAATAATAATAATAATGATAAAACGTAAAATATGTTTTCTCCTTTTCGTCCCTATATATATATATAGGTATATATCCAAAACACACTGCACATGTATACACTTTTGTTACCAGTTTTCACGGACCGTCGCACCCAATTCCAAACACAATGTATATATAAATCTTTTGCCTCTGTGCTGCGCAACGTACCTATACCTAAATAATAAATATCATATATGTGTGTGTGTGTATACGCGGGGTAGATATTGCGGAATTACTTTTTAATACGAAAGAGAAAAAAAAAACGATAGAAAAGGAATCTTTTGCCCTGTTGTGTGCCGTCTCGGATCTATATAGTACCAACTACCAGCTACCTATATAGTACCTATAATACACGTCGACGTATGTGCCTCGATCATCCGGTCTCTTGTAAGCGCTGCACTCGCCGATGAATGTACATTTTTGTCGAGTGCCACTTGTACGGGTCCTCGGCGCAGCTATCATTATTATTATTATTTATTATTATTCCGTCGCGCGTTGTTATGCGTGTGTACGGCTTGATGTATATATTATATTGTATGTATTACTCGAAGGTATTAAAGGCATTGTACATAAGTTTTTTCTTTCCTTCCGACCATTATAATATTGTATACATATATAACATTGTTGTGTGCGATCGTAACAACCGTCTTGACGATGAGCATCATATAATATAATAGGTCGTACCATAATGCACAGTTGCATATTATAATATATATATATATAATATAGTACATGTAATATTGTGCGTTTTCAAGTGGCCCTGTAAGACAGCTGTGCAGAAAAGTTCACTATCCGGGTGGATCCTATACATAAAGGCGATTACCTATTTATAACATTTTTTTTTACTTCTGCACCGCGTTATACCAGAGTAATAAAGGTACATCAATAACATTGTATATTGTCGTGTATGGGCAGTATACCGATGTCTTATTCTGTGACAAAATGTCGATTCATTAAAACCCCTCAGCTCTGCAGTGTACCCATATATGACCTACCTATATATATACCTACCTATATATCTTAATATTGCAGATAAACGCGATAGATTTTTGTATATTATATAGGCGTAAGAGTTAAGATAGAGAAATAATCTATTTACATTTTGGTAGTAATATATATGTTTAACAGGATAAACCATAAAGATATTTATGGATTATTCTAGCACATATGTCGTACTTTTGCTTTTATCTCAACGACAGAATATGTTTGAATTAGGTACCTTTAATTTAATTGGTTTCAAATAAGCGAGAGTACAGACGATTCGGCTTGACAGAATACTCAATAGTATACCGATGTTTGAGTGAATGGAATTAACTGTTGTCAATCCAGTAAAGCGATGTATAGGTAATGAATACATTTTCTACTGAATATAAATTCTCTCGAGTTTACGCGCCACTCACCGCCTTGTGCAATATATACATATACATTCTGTGTTTTATTTTTGTCCAATGAGCGAATAATAATATACTAATAAAAGCGATAAACAAAATTTTCCTTTCATACGAAACAAACCTAGAAATATCCTCCTCGATCGATCGGACACCCCGCCGTCAACCCTCATATATATTACATAATATTTGTGTTGTGAGAAATATATAATATGTAGTTTGCTTTATACGCACATATTGTTCTCATTTCGTGTGGTTAAGTTTACTTTTTCCTACATTCGTTATAAGAACATAATATATACTCGTATATAGGTACTCATTTCATCTCTGCAGCAGCACAATGGTGCACCGCGTTGGAAAAACTCGAACAAATTGCGGTATTTTAGCAATAATTGGACGTCAGGGGGCTCTGCGCGCGATGGGGTCGTAGGGGGGGGGGGGTCGAGGAGAGGCGACGGTGCCAATTATTACAAGTGAACAAAATAGAATTAGTCATGAACAAAAAAAAAAAGGAAAAAGGAAAAAGCTTGAACCGAAGAAAAGAGAGCGTGTTCGAGTGGTCGTTGCGCTCGTGCAGCAGTTTGTCCTCCTGGGATGTGGGCCATTAAACCTACCCCGACATTATATGCGTGCGTGAGTGTATGTGCATGAAGTGCATGCGGTTTCCTCCCCATATATATATTTTTTTTTCACAACTCTCCACCGCCAAACGGGTCAATTACCGACGATTTGTTGTTTTTAAGAGCACGGCGGCGGCGGCGGCGGCGGCTGTCATTCGCGACGAAGCCACTTTAGACCGCATATATCGTTATCATTATTATTATTATAAGTTCTATAATCGCTTGCGCTCGCTGCAGTGTGTACCTACAATAGTGCGTATATACGCCTTCGAATCGTTCGATCACTCGTCGTCGAAATAATAATATATGCACGCCAGTTTATCGTCTGAAAAAAATCATATTTGCATAATAAACACTTAAAATATATAAAAAAAACCTACATAGTTTTCCGCGTACTTCTAGCCGTTATATGTATCATACAAATATAAATTAATATATATTATATTTATCATTTTTTATGATACCAATAAGTCTAAAGACAGGAGAGCTTTGATGAATAATTTAAATTTATAGTAATTAATTAAAATTGTATCGTTTGTAAAAATTATAGTTTAATAACAGCAGGTACCTTTTCAAGGTTAAATATTACATTTACTTTATATATTTGATGTAAAAACATTATTAGGGATTATATAATTATCCTGAGTTAGTAAGCATCATAAAGTTCAGTATCTCAGAAACCATTCGTTTAAAGTTCGATTGAGATGCATCAATATTTTCAAAAAAATAGTCTGCCTATGACAATTTGCGGTAAAAAATGGTCTGGCTAAAAAATACTGTGTACACTGTACACCGTATATAATATACGAGTATATAGATACGATACACTGCAGGATACATAAAGCTAAGTCTGCAACGCGTATATCCAAATAACGTGTATCATAATAATATTTGCATACGACTCCGTCTCCACCGTCGCCGTTGAGGAGGAGAAGAGCGAACTCGTCGGCGAGAAGACGGTGCGCGGTGGTTGGAATAAAAGGTATACATAATATACATATACATAATATTATATACACCGTCGGCGGCGGTGGGGCGACCATCGGGGCGTGGAAAATTATTGCGGATTGGTCGGAAAACGCATCGCGGGAAAACATGGCCGAGCCGGGAAAGCCTAAAACATTGATCCGTATCGACAGGGTGGCGGCGGTAGCGGCACCGCGGCGGCCTTGGGGCCATATTTTCCCCTCGATTTCCGGCAGGAAAACACTTCCTCCACCTATATGCGCCGTGTACCGGTAAATAACAACACGCGAAACTCGCGGACGGCTGTAGGTACACGATAATATATTATGCCATATTATACGCATTGTGCGTGCAGTGTGTGCGTATCGCGTGGATATTGTTTGCCCGTTTCGGTCATTCCGCGAGGTATTTCGGAGGGACGCGTATTGTATTTTCTTTGGAAAAAATAAAAACATTTAGTCACATATTTTCCTTTTTCCCGCACTGCACGACTCCGACCGATGTATACTATCATCGCGCGGTTTATATTTATACTCGCGTGCCTACCTTTGCGGAAAAACGATATATTAACCGCTGCGCATCGTTGGCATCGTGCATGCGCGTACTTAGGTTTTCCCTGCCTATATTATTATGTATATATAGGCACTTTCCGATTCACCGTCTCTTCTACCCCATCCCTCCTAAAACTATATACATAAAATATATTTGAATACTGCACGATTTGGCTATATATTATTATAGCTTTCGTAAAAACATGTTTCATCGGCAGATGCATTATCAATGATTTAATGAAAATTCACTATAAGTACTACTTAGAAAATCTATTAAAATTTGATTTTATCAAATCAAAAAAAATTTTTGTCTGATTTCTGTAAAAAATATATGATGATACGATTTTCTATAATTTGCCTGCGGTCGTCAGACGTACGAAATATATATACGAGTATACGAACGATGAACGTTGACCCTAAATCGATTTTATCGATTAATATGTATATACGATGACATAATATTGTAATATAATATCATATCATGTTATAACTACTATATATTACATCGATTTTTCGTCCCACGTGGTGTATATGATATTCATCATCATCACTATTTCGAAACAGTATTTTAATAATTTTTATGTTATATATGCGCGTGTGACCTTGACGGGCCGGTGTTGTGTTTATAGGGTTATTGAATTTAATACAATATATTATAATGTTATATCATATACATAATAATATGTTTCCAAAGAATAGGTTACATAGATAATAATATACTCGTAATATTATTTACGTCCGCGCACCGGTCGCCGTCGGGTTGACGGATCGCAACACTCTGCAGTATAGTAATATATATTCATATACCTACCCTAGAAGAATTCGTCGTGAACAGGGGTCAAGCGTCCGAAGCCCCAAGTCGGGTCATCTGTCATCGCTGGCGGCTTACATAAACGTCAACGGTAATGTTTCCCCAAAAAAAAAAAATAATAATAATAATAAAAAAATAAAACAAAATTGTACATAATATATATTATATTATATCGCGAGCACACCCTCCTACGTTATATTATATATAAACTGCTGTGGGGGCGAGTGTTGCGATTGAAAGTCTTCTGTTTAGGGTTGTTGTCCGGTGTCGGGTGTGCACGGACTATACGGAAGCCCGCGCGCGCGTTATGGTGTACTCGCCACGCGTTTTGTAGTGCTCTGTAATTTTGCGTGGACTGCGGAATAATGATAATAATGATAATAATAATAATAATAATAATAATAATAATAATAATAATGACGATGATAACAAAGAGAAGGAATTCCTTCTTTTAAACTTTATACGCACGGCCATTGTCATTTAAATAAGATATGACTATATATATTTTACGGTTATAGAAATGTCTTTCGCCACCCATTCCACCGCAATAGGTCGCGGACAAAGAAACTTTCCCGTCCGGCGCCAATTAGTTTTAAATTATTCCCACACCCCTTTCCGAAAATGCACCCCGGAGATTTTTCGCCTTTTTTTTATTTTTTTTTCATTTTTTTTCTCTCGCGTAAAACTCCTCAGTAACCGCAAATAATAGGCTCGTCAAAATTTAAGGCCCATTGTTGAAACCGCTACTTCCAAAGCCCGCGACGAACGAGTTTAATCGTATTTCGCATTGAAAAAACCGCACCGTTAATTAAAAGGCTCGACGCCGTGCGTTCAGATTGAAATTATTTTACAACGATGAATTCGAATTAATTTCAACAAATGTAATCGTTAGTATATTATTATAATGGCCTATAATATATTATTTTCATGAACCATAATAATATAGAAAGTATTAAAGAGAAATATTTTATTTTTTTGCTTCTTTCAGACTTATAATATTATACCTTTAGACAAACCTGTATTTTTACTAGAAAAAAAAAAATGAATACCATTAAGTCCAAAAACCAATACAACAAGCATTTTTATTTTATGTGCAATTTTTTTTCTAATAAAATAACTAAGAAATACAGATAAATATTATATTATTAACATATATATTATAGAAGTGATCACTAAAAAGAGAGTACATATAGATATTTACATTTTTTTAATGAATGTTAAAAAGTCAATTATTATAGTATTATATAATACTTCCATACTTTTCTTTTTTGTTTAATCCAACTCTCAAATCTATCTATGTCTTAGGTATATGGAGAAAGTACATTTTTTATATAGTAAATAAATACAAACCTAAACAAAACAAAACAAGACCCGGCTTACCCAGAAATTATAATATTATGCATATTGGTATTAAACATAATATAATTACTTAAAACGCATAATATTAAACTCATATTTTTTAGGTTGGAATACATATAGGTAGATAATTATTTTATTTTTTCATCTGTTTAAGATTTATAATCTATATAATATATAATATAATATAAACGCGGTACTGCGGTGGTTCGTGTAAATAGCGGCACAGACATCAAACACGCAGGATTATCGAACCGCTCTTATATTTTAATATAGCAGCAATGGATCTGATAGAAATTTCTGTTAAATACATAAAAAAAATATATAAGGTAAAATACCGAGAAAAAAAACCAGTAAAGTAAAAAAAAAAATAATAATAAATAATAATAAAAAAAAAAAAAATTAGTTCTCGGTGGCGTGCGCGTATATATACACACACATATATATATATATATATATATATATTATATACGATGCTAGATTCGCCGCCGCAGCCGCAGCCGTGTGTCCCGAGTCAAACGCAGGCTGACGTATCAAAACCACTCGCCCCGGTTATTCGGTTTCCAGTCGGATGGTCCAGAAGAATGTCGCCCATAATAAAGATCAGCTGATTAGCCCATCTGGCGTTGGCATAGGCCTCGCGCAATAATGAATTCTCCGCCGCCGCCGCCGCTGCAGCAGCCTCCGTACACACGCAATACATATTATATATAATATTATGTACACGTCATATTGTACACACGCGCGTGTATATACATAAGCACACATCCCTGAGCCCCTGCAACCCCCCCCCACATGCCACAACCCATCACCCACTCCCCGAGCCCTTCGATTCCGCAGCGTTTGCGCGCACACGAGCATAGATTTTAGATTCATCCCTACGCGGCGGCGGCGGCGAGCACTCTTTAACACATATTATTATATTACAAATTATACACCGTCGAACGGATTACACGCGCGCGCCTAATACTATTAAAATCCATACGCCCCCCCCCCACCCGGCCAGACGCCTGTATTGTAATATGTAGCCCGTCGACGTTTCCTGCAAATTTACTCGCGTGGACGCGAAAACTCGGCCGTCCGGAAAACTTTGTCGTTCGCAGACCCGACCCCAACTCGCCCATATGCGTATATACCAGGTATATACATATATATTATATATGTATATTGTATGTATGTACCGCGTCGCCTCTTTATATATATAGGTACACTGCGGCGGCTCCTGCACGTCTGTCCCGCTGTCTCTCGCGAGTCGCGACATTTTTAAGCTTTTCGCGGGGTCCGTCGACCGACGCACATAATCGAATCCGGCGTGTTTTTTGTCCCCGTTTGAAATTTTCCTTAATCCTCTATACCCTTTATATATACTGCTGCAACGCGTATATGTTTAATTTTTTTTTTTGGCCGAGCCCCCCCGCCGACCGGGGCCCCGTAGGCCGCCTCCGCCGCCGCTGTTTAATCGTATAAATTCGAAACCGCGCCGGCCGATCTATATAATATAATAATATAATTTATATAATATATAATATGTCCCCTTTCCCCGATCCCCTGATCCCGTTTCACGCTGTGGTCACGCCGTCGCCTCCGCGGCTTAATGCAATATATTACATATATATCGAACGCATGGTTTACAAATTTTTAATTTTTTATAACTCGATTGACAAAAGATTCCTGTTCACAGTCAACTGACTGCGGGATCAGCGATTATTCCATTATAATATTGTTAATACATATACACTGCAGTTTTCTATTCTTCGCCGTATATATGGCATGCCCATCTGTTATCGCAAAGAAAACTTGATTATTGTTATATATATTAGAGAAATTATAAATCCGTGCTATATAATACGTATATTATAATATATAGAGAGAAAAATGTAGATTTTAACATTTTATTAAAAATATTAAAAGGATAACTGAAAAAAAGGTAGGTCGCTCTAGAAAACGTTATTGTGCTAAAGATGGAGACGAATTTATATTTTAAATTAATCTATAATAGGTACAGAAGTTGTTTCAGTGTACCTTGTACAATATGCTATTATATAATATATATATAAATGTAATTGTTTATTATGTGTAGCATTAGGTACTAGTATTATTTGGGTCTCCGTCGTTATTGTTAGGTGAATTCTCCGTCTGATACTCCTATATGTAATGAATATTCCATAATATTATATAGGTACTATTTTAACATTATATTCGATTCGAACATTTATAAGTGTAACACAATACGTTTTTTCGTAAAATAATACTCGTACCTGTTCGGCAAAATATGAGGAATCTTTTATCGACAAAATGTCTTTTAAGTACTTATAATAGGTAGTATTACGATATTTGCCTGAAATTTGTATTGTTCATTTGTATTTAATACTATTTATATCGTCGGTACTTGGTCTGATGGTATTTTTAATTTTCTATATTCTTCTTTATAAGCATACCTTCACCCGTCATGTACATAAACTATAATGTAACATAATGATTATTGCAGGAGGGCGTGTGGGATAAACATTAACGGTTTTTGTTTGTTTTTGACATAAAAATAATTCAGCGTGGCATCGAAAAATATAGTTTATTTGCAGACCCGATAATATGACGTGATCGAGAGCTGTTTATGATAATTTGAACATGACCTACACACGCTGCGTAGTTGTTCGCCGTCTGCACTAAGATATTATCCTAACTCGACAAAAGTACAAATCGTAATCCGCGGTTAAGCAAACACCTCCTCCGACGCACATCTGACTCCTTCTCTTTCTCACTCACTCTCTCTCTCTCTCTCTCTCTCTCACTCTCTCTCTCTCTCTCTCGCACAATGCTCAACGATGAATATAACACGTGGATAACAAGTGTATATATACATTATACCTCGGTATACTTGGTACGTAGGTAGGTATATATATAAATTGTTATACGCATTTACAATATTAATAATATATACACAACGTACGATATAATATATTATGTACGATGTACATATTATTATTATTGTGTACATATAATATTATTATGTGTGTAACTACACAGACTTTGAGAACCGACCAGAGGTAATTTCGCTCCGTTCGGCGATTTAGAACAAGGCGAACACTGTACGTCTGAGTGCACACGGTCGCACAATCGCAATCCGCCGCCGCCGCCCCTATATCGTATATACGATATATTATTATTATTATACTTGGGTATGTATATGTAATATATGTATATATATTATAGTATTATATATTATGTATATAAATATTGTCACAGATTTTATTGTCGCACACGCGTCACACGCCTCACGAGTCATACACCGTATTACGTGCAGTGACGGATCAATGGACGTTGCACGTACGCAGAAATCCGTTCTCCGACACATTGTTTTCTCTCCCCGAAATGCTGCCAATAATACCTATATAATATTATAATATCTCACAACGGTTTGAATCACACGTGCGTGTGTGTGTGTGTGTGTGTGTGTGTGTGTGTGTGTGTGTGTGTGTGTGTGTGTGTGTGTGTGTGTGTGTCTATAATCTATATATATCGTATATACAGTGACTGCGGTCTGAGAGTGTGCTACTGCTGCTTAGCCGTTTTGGTAGATATGTATTTTAATCATATTATTATCAAATTTTCCATCTTCTCGCGGTACGACTGTACGAGTAAATTTTCAACAAGAGAAACACATAACAAAAAAAATTGAGATATCGAAACGGTATATTGAGTGTAGTAGTTGTTTCAAGTGGATTACGTCATAATGTATAGTTTGAGATAACAAAAAATTCGAGTTACCGACATAAGAACAGAATCAAGTGTATGATAATCACCTATATACCTACATAGTGTATACATTCTCCGAATTAAAATTGGACACGATGGCTCGTTAAAGCGTCCGTCGCAGGAACTGAAACAATCATTGGAAAATATGAAAATCGCACGAGATTATTTTGATTTTTCATACGCGCGTATCGTCGTCATTCGTCAGGTAGCTTTAATTGCTTTAATATTTAATTGCTTTCATTTCTCACATCAGTACATCACATTATTTATTATTTAACGATGCGACAAATTATTTCAATAATTTATACGCGTATTTATTGTTATCAAACACATTAACTTTACTGCTGTGCACTATCAGATCCGCCACTAAATTGTATATGCAATATAATACATATTAGTTGTATGTATATATATAGGGCATAGGCTTCTGTCAAAACTTGCCCCTCGTAGCATATTATAATAGGTAACTACACTACACGCAAGAAACATTATATTATCGGTATTGTATATTATTATTATTATTATAACACGACTCGATTTCAAACACATTTCCGTTTATATGATGTAACAATATATAATATAATATTGATAGGTGCAGCCGAGGGCACAAGTCACCTCTTCGAAAAATTATTGTCATCTCTTTATTTAGTTATATGAATAATTAATTAATTTTTCAAATGATAATACTATACATGACGTTTATAGAGTCATATAGAGATACATTGTTAATCGATTATATGGACTTAAAAAATACGTGTAAAAATATACTTTTTTACGATTGTCACTCCCCTCTACGTTTTGACGGATAGGTGCCCCCTCGCAGGGTGCAGCATAATATTTTGTATTTAACGCATCACATATTAATCCGACGAAGTGTTTTTTTCAGCAAACTGTACCTACGCAATATCAATTATATTATGTGGGTTTACTGCCGGCCGCGCGTCTAATTCCGTATAATAATAATAATAATATGATATAATATAATTATGAAAATCCATTAATTTTCAATTATGAAAAGGGCATCAAGATTCTCTGTGCTGCAGCGGGTATAATATATATAATATACAGTTCGGAAGCGGTTTTGGCGAAAAAAACAATTTAAACGAAAAACGTTCGTCTCGCGAGAGCCGCACGCACACATATATATTTATATATACGTACGTCTTGTCGAGTTTATATATATAAACTATATATAATATGTACACGACGAAGCCGCCGCCGCCGCCCGGAGGCAGTAAAATGGTGGTCTTTCGTTGTTAATTTTCGCTGAACGCGCGCGGCCACCCCCACCGCGCTGCTGCACCGGGAGCTCGTTACCTCCCCTATCCGTACCACCACCGCCGGCGGCGAATACGCGACCTCGTATATTACACTTGTTATTTAACTGCCACGCGCGTATATAATATATATATACATCATCCCTGCCTGCCTGCCGGGTCCGCGTTGTTTTTATCCCGTAGGATTTATGTCTCTCCGGCGCTGTCACTGGCAATTCACCCCGTGCAGTATATATATATGTATTCGGAGTATACACGACCCCCACCGCCGGTGCCACCGCACCCACCCCTACGTCGATCGGTCGTCGCGGCGACACGACGCGCCCGCTAGAAAGCGGGTCGGAGAGGAGAGATCGCGCGCGCAGGCTTATATACGCGCTGCAGCCGTTTACGTAACGCAATTACACTTAACGAGTACGACGCGTTTCACGGTCCAAAAACCTTTAGTCTTTCGGGCCCTCTACGTTTACATATATATATATATATATATTTAAACTCACTATCCTTCTACACTCTTCCGGCTCCGTTCAGGGTTTAATAGATATATATATGAGTAATTCCTTTTTTTCCCTCCCTCATCTCTTCCGCATTCGGTCGTCGAGAGGGTATATATATGTCGCCTCCGAGCGAGGCTCTCCGACTCGGAGCACGTCGTGGCGTATCAACCACATGTACCTCCGCCGCCACCGCGAAAGTCGCTGTGTCGTAACCAGATTATAATTTTTGTCAAACCTGACGGCGGCCGTCATGTCATAGCATGACGCGCTGGGTAGTTCGCGCGGAGAATATTCGTCCGTTTATTAATTCACTCGCGTGTCGCCGAGTGGTCTACCCGTCCGTCCGAGTCCACGACCGTTGTATAATAACACCGCAAGCGATACTATTATTTTTGTTTTATTTAAAATCGGCCGAGCGTAATATATAGGTACCCACATTGCTGCAAGTGAAAACGTCCATGACGTGTGAACGTAAATAATTGATATAGTCGTGGGTCGTTGCGGTATTATTATTTTTTTTTTTCTTCCAAAAAGTTCTTGTTGTTTTAAAATCCATTATTTTCGCAAACTTGAAGGACTTTTTTGTATTTCCGATATCGAAAAAATAAAAACGATATCGCACCGCCAACGTTCTCCTTTTTATGTAATTACATTTTCGTTTTGCAGTTATAACTGCTGCTCTGGCCTTTTCGGTTCTTTCCCGAGTAAAACAGTTTTTGCTATGTTTTACATATTTTGCATGACGGAGACGACACGTGCGGGCGTTGCGTCCTATTAAATATTGTTTATGACAGACTACACCGTTAACGGAGGTGCAAGTTTCGGATTTCCGAGGAGAATTTGCAAAATGAAATCTCGAAACAATAATATACACGTAATGTGTAGTGAAATACCGGTTATAGGCCTGCATATGTCTGCAGCATGTTACTGCGGTTTGTTGGTGCAGTGCAAGAGGTGCGTAGGTCGTAGGACTCCGTACGAGTAATAATCGAGTAATATGTATTAGTATGAAAAAAAAATAGTATAGACGAATAAAAGGAACTCTCAGTTATCAGCGGAGCAGAAAAACAAACAAAATATAATAATATTCTCCGTCCCCCTTTTCTTTTAGTTTTACAATTTTAAAAAGCTCGCAATTACTGCACACACATAAAACAACTAGAAAATATTGCAGCGTGCGCGCAACAACCCCGTCGTCCCTGTTTTTTTTTTCTAAACGCTCTCCTTCAGCGCAAAATGTTTGTTTTATTATGTTTGCTCAATGACTTGGCCAGCCAATACTTCATTATACGGCGGCGGCGGTGGCGGCGGCGGTCGATGCCACCCTTCGCGGCCTGTCCCGCCGCCGCCTCCGTCGCATTTGTCCAAATTAACACACCGATTTGCGCACGGACAATGCACGCGGACTGATTAAAACAAATTTTTTTCCTCCCCCTCCACCCCCACGGTCACCGCCGCCGTAGCAATTTCTCCAGTCGACCGCGTCTCTTCATTCTGCGCCCTGTATACATATATATATTTATTATAACACGCATGTTTACACGCGATAATCAAAACGTACGCGCGTCGAATATAATACACGATTGCGCGTAACAATAATAATAATAATAAATTGCACTCGATGACGATAGCAATAACAATAACCCGGAACATTGTCACGTAAATTAAATTTAAAAACCCATGTTCTGCAGCTCTATATAACTCTATACGTATACTGCTGCAGAGCTATAGCTGTTTCGGACGGGTCACGTGATCCCCGCATCGTTCATCAAGACGTAACGTCGCGTAAAGTTGTACGCATCATGTTAGAGGTTACTCATATTATGTAGTACGGCGAGATTGAAAAAATAATGTAAGATAGGCGACTTTAACAGCTGCATAAATAGCACACAAATCTAAAACGAAAGTATATTCAAATATTAAATCAAATTCACGTTTACACAATATAATATAATATGAGACAAAATATGTTAAGTATACTATAAAGTTTTTAGCGATATTCTCGACGACTATTCTACACGATAATAATAACCTAATTATCTGATCGGAATTAAGTCCCACATAATATCAAACAAAATATATTATATATAGTACAAAAATAATATAATGTTAAATTTGGTATCAATATATTTGAACCTATAAGGGAATACTTTTGGGAGGACGCATTCCTTTGATTCCTTGGATTCCCAATATAGCCACCCCTCACATACTTAATTTATTAAAACAATAAGGTACATAAGTTCTAAATAACTATAATAATAATTTATGCGTTTCTCTAAATTATATACGTATACGCGATAATAGGCGGCCGCGGCCGTAACGAGAAACTACAATTATATATGTCAATGTGTCATAATAATATTAGGGCTGAGACTTAAATGCCCTTAAAAAAAGGTTTTATGCTCTAAAAAAATTAAAAAATTACCTTAATATTTTAAATCGTCAAAAAATTCAAAAAAAAGCAAAATAAAAACTTCTCATTCTGATTCAAAAATACATGAAACTTATGTGCAATAAAACTATACAGCTTCGGAAAACAATGCAAAGTGCATCGAAATCCCAGTCCTATAGTCATGGTATATGATTGTAATCAACGAGCATAATATTGTGTTTCGCAGGTGTCGTCCATCAACCGAGTGCTGAGGAACTTGGCCGCACAAAAGGAACACCAGGCTTCGTCGACGCACCAGCCAGGCGGTGGGAACGGACTGAGCGGAGGCGGTGGCATCGGTGGAGGCGGCGGAGGCGGCGCTGCAGAGTCTGTGTACGACAAGCTTCGCATGTTCAACGGGCAAACGGGTTGGCCGTGGTACGCAGCACCGCCACCACCACCACCGCCGTCGGCTGGAGGCCCGCCCGTGCACGGCGGAGCCCCGTCACCGCACCACCCGGCACTGGTCGGCTCGGCTGGCCACCATCCGGGAAACCCAGCAGCCGCGTCACTGGCCACGGCCACCACAGCGTCACTCACCGCCGTGACCAGGGACGATATCCACAGGAGAGGTGAGCACCGCCGTCAAAGATCGGTCGATATTTTTTAAAGTTATTTCCCCTTATTTATTATATTATATTATGATATATGCGAGAAGATTTTCCTTCATTATTAATTTGTCGTTCGCATGATATCATGTTTTTGAAAAAAAATATTTTGTTTTCCAATAAAATCTCAAGCAATCCTTGTATAGAGAGTATATTATTTTGCTTATTCAATTTTGAGTCGTTACAGTAGTTATTAGTTATTACCTACTAACTAAAAGTTAAATAACTTTTTTTACAAAGACATTGATTTACTTTTTAAGTTTGTCTCACCTTTTAACGACAAAATATTGGCAGTTAACGTCAACTCATATTCATATTTTCGTTTTCTAAATAACGTTCATTTAAAAATATTAGTCATACAATTCAAAAAAAATATATTATGTTATGTATATGATATTTATTGAGAACATAAAATTATGGTTCAACGTTAGAAAAAACATCATATTGTTTAATAGAGTTTAGAGCTTGCGAGTTTTTAATCAGTTTTTATTTTCACCCCTTCGAAGTCTAAGCTCAACTCTTCAGGCTTCACTGATGATATTATTTCTATTTTAAGTAACGGCGTTTATAGTTTTTATTGTACCTCACCGATTTTAACGAAGTGATAAATAAACGTTTATATTATATAAGTTTACGTGTACTTACATATTATTATATTAGTATGTATTGTCGAAAAACTTTTAAACAAACTTTTTTCTTCTTTTATTCTTGCTACATTTTCACGCGATTATTATATTTTTTTCAAAAAATGTGTATAGATTAATTATTATCAGTATTGTTACAAAATGTATATGTATATACAATGTGCCGTTTATATAGGTATTGATTCATTTATATAATTATAACTAATTGAGTTACTCAAAATTCACTATGGAATAATACGATTACACTTTACCCGATTATATTTTATTATATTATAATAAATTATCAATTCGTATTGTTAGACTCATATTATAAGTACCCATTTGATTATGAAAACATCGCCCAGTGACTGGATGTTCGGAAAGACGTTTATCGAAAAAATATTATAATACAGTGAAAAGTAATAATTAATATTAATTCTAGCAAAAACTTAAAAATATTTCCCTCTATTTTTTTTCTCGATGTTTCCACTATTATTGCGTTATAGTATGTATATATATATTCAATCTACATCTACTTTTTTTTTAAGAGGAATTCCACGCTCAATTATACACGCTGCGTTTAACATGCTTTTTTAACACATAAAAGGACAACCCACACACACACACACAGACGTATCGTCCTTTGAAACATATTATAATATTATAGTGGCCCCTTCTTTAAATTACAATTTTTTTTTCCCCATGAAGTGATTTAAGAGCATAAATATAACACTTTATACTTAAACCGAATTTAAAGCATAACCCCCAAGGTCCGTTATAATATTATTATATTCGAAATGTTTTTGTGAACTATTTTTTTTCGTTTACCTTCGTGTTTTTAATGAGTAAAAATAATTATTTTAATGCATATTTTTAGACCAATTAAACGAAAAACTTTAATAGTAATTAATTTCACTTCAATTATTCTCATATCTACTAAAAGTATTCGAATTTATGACTTGTTTTCTTCTCGTAAAATACAATAATTATGTGTTATGAACGGTACTTTCATCATCACGTTACATATTTCTCTAATAATAAAATAACATAATATTCACAAGGCGTTTAGTATATTTAGTTGCCTATACGAAAAACAGTAACGGCTCAATGGTAATACAATAATGTCTGTATAAAAAGGTTATTCTGAAATGGTATAAATGGTATCATATATAGCCATATAGGTTTATCAGTTTATTAATGAAAATTGTGAATAAAAAATAATAATAAGTGCATATTTGTACTTTTTTATGCGCATAAGTGCGTGCATATATTTAGTACTTTTTGATTGCATAAAGTTCCGACCGCTATTTATCACATATTATTAGAATATTATCATGGCTTACAAAATATGTAAAATAAAACCTTTCAGTCGTATGGTTCAAAACTTTAATTCAGAATTCAGTTGAAATGTTGTTTCTATTCAACCGTGGCCTGTGGGCGCAACTGTGCCTGCAGTGACCCATTAGAAATCGTTTAATTTTAAAGACCAAATAATAATAATGAATGAGTTACGACTATAACGATGAAAATGCTGGAAAATATTCTGAACTTTTGGAGAAACATATTTTTCCCCCAGAGCTACAGAAAATATGAGAAAAATTGTAGAATATTAAAATAATACATTTCAACTAAAACCGGGAGTTTTCGGAAAATTAAATTATTTTGTTAAATTAAAATAATCCAAGTATAAAAAATCACAGTTTAAAAAATGTATAAAGGAACCTTTTTTAAACGAAAAGCATTTTTACTTTTTAACACCTAATTAATTAAGCAAAAATATAATATTTATGACACTGTGATTCTTAATATTATGATCAACACGCTAACTCGGATTAACTGTTAATTTCTTAAGCTTCAAAACTAAAGCCAAGCTAAGTATTTTCATTACACATTTCCATCAGAGTTTTCACTTGACAGCATATAAAAACACATAAACTAGAAAAAAAATATAATTTTTTCATAACACCATTTTCTGTAAATTTTAAATGAAATCAAATTTTCCGAATTTATTTTCTAAATGTTGATCTTTAGATGTATAGATCTTCATGATGGCTCGATGATGGGTGGAGACATTTTACGAGGGTTGTTGTGAAAGTTTCTCCAAGCCCGTGGTACGGTGTTTTCCCCCTTTTCAGTGGTGTCCGTTGTACAGAGGTTAGCGTCGCGTGTACCTATACATAATATTATAATATACGTATAATAATAACGATAACGACATGGAAATTAACTTTGGCCGATTCTTTTGTTTTCTCGAGCGCGCGAGATCATCGGCTTCGGCGGCGGCGGCGAGGCACCCTCGTCTCGGACCGATCGAAATCCGGTTACGCGCGTCGGCCGCCGATTTTCCGGGAACGGTGAGAGGGTGCCGCCCGCACCATACCAACCCTCCACCGGCTGTCCACCAAACCGCCGCCGCCGTTCGTCCCTCTTCTGCAACTGTGCAGCGGTAATACCATCACCACCGCCGAATGCAGCAGCAGCTGCGGCGCCCTATCGCCGTCGCCGCAACGGGACGACCAACGGTGTCGGCGGCGGCATCGGCTGCGGCGGCGACGGAGAGGGTGGGCAGGCCTTCCACACCGGCGCGCAACCGGCACCACCGCCTGCCGATCCGCCGCCGGCCCCCTCGGAGAGTTCCGATAGGCCCGCGCCGGACCGCCCTCCACCCGTCCCTTCGCGAACGGTGGCCGCGAGGGGTTGTTTCACGCAACTCGCACACGCACGCACACCCCCGAGCGGTTACACGTGTGCCCGCACCCTTCACCCTTCACACACACAACCGATTGATCGCGTCGCCCGCTTATTCACAAGCCGCCCGCCTGCATACGCGTAGGATATGCCTCACCTTTATGTATATATATATACAATATTATTATAATTATTATGTACCCTCGGCGGGCGCGAGAGCCGATCAAAATCGAAAGCGGAACAAAACGCCTATAAAACCCGTGTAGATAGGCCACCTATATATACATATACGTTTATATGATGTTATTATTATTATTATTATTATAATGCGTACACGCGCGCACACAAAACGATAGTAATATTACATCACATAGTAATAGTAGGTACAATATAATGTAAACTACGTGATGGCCGTATTATTATCACGTGATACATATAAGTACCCACCTATAAATATATTATTTTAGGTGAGATCGGTGTTTTCTTGATGTTTAATTACATTAGTACCCACCTATAATTAATATATTATCTTAGGTGAGATCGGTGTTACTTGAGGTTTAATTACATTAGTACCCACCCAATAATATATTATTTTAGTTGAAGTCGGTGTTTTCTCGATGATTAATTAATTTTACTACTATGACGGCTGAAGACCGCGTTTTTCATTTAAAGTAGCATATTATTATATTATACAGTTGCAGCGAGATCCGCGTAAATTTTCCGATATGAAAAATCGAATTTTTCATGACATCATATATCATATATTGTTATGAATATATTATGAGCAGTATTCTTCGACTTATAATACGATATTACACCCCCGATTCCCGTGTGTTGTTTTTTTATAAACGAATTTAGTTGAATTGTCGAATTGGCGTGTTTCAGCTGCTGAATTGGCACCGGAGAGCACGTCCGATGGCAACTCGGAGCACAATTCGTCGGCGGACGACGATTCGCAACTAAGACTTAGACTGAAAAGGAAACTGCAAAGAAACAGGACTAGTTTCACCAACGACCAAATAGACAGCTTAGAAAAAGGTTAGTTATAGGTGGCCAACGCAACCTACGTATAAAAGACACCGGAATCGCTAATCACACAAATTAAATAAGTACCTAGGTATCGTTAAATTCGCGAAGCAAAATAAAATATCTGAAATTTCAATTCAACAAGACGGACTGAGTTCCGTGCTTTGAATGTGCTATGGTACTTTTAATGGTTTTTCTATAAAAATAAAATATGTTATGGCTTTGGACCCGGATTGGGAATTTGTATTTAAAAACGGTTTAATAGTTCTAAGATGAACCTCAGGGGTGTATGATATATTCTTGTTTTCTGAGGAGGTGAGGAAAATTTCAAATCCACAAAAGTAATATACTTCATTTTTTACCTCCTGTTATTTTTTTTGAAAATGTATTACTGTAATTGTAAAAATATACAAATATTGTTGGTTTTAATTTCTAAAACATTATAAAATTACTATCGTACATGCATGCAAAAAATTACGACGTAAACGTTGTTTATAAGCATCACTACATCAAGCTACTGTTGACCGTCGGGCCTCTCTTATTTTGGTTTCAAGCCTTCAACCCAATTATTGCATCAATCTGTTGATTATACCTTTATAAATTCTTAAGTATCTGCAAGTTGTAGGTACCTAATATTTTATTGATGTATAGTGTTTTAGAACGAAAATCCCAAGGGGGTAGTACAATCCACAATTACCCCCCCCCCCACCACTGATATCCATCACTGATCGACCTTATAGCTATCTACATCCTCTATATATATATATCAACATCGCACGCTGCAGAGTATTATATATTCTAGCAATCGATATTATGATTATATTCGTCATAATATAATTATATTACATGCATTAGTTAGTCGAATATATTTTTCTCGGGTTTTATATAGTTTCTAGTCGTGAACAAATTATTCATTAATCATTTACCTTCTTTGGTCAACAATTATATTAATATGTGTAATACATTGTGTATATTATACCAAATATACTATTGAGTTGTTGTTGTTGATGTCAATTGCGATCAATTTCATCGTTACCGTTAATTTATTATTCGTAAGCTCTTCGCATTATTTCTCAACCAACATTAGACAATCAAACTAACAGTGTATAGTGATAACACTTTTTTGTCGTCTTATTAATTTCAATCTGTAGTATGTTCAAACTAGATTATATCATGTCTTACACTTAGTTTAGTGATAAATCGATCGATATCGTGGGACACTGTACAGTGGTGCCGAGTTCACTAAAAATAGGTGGTTCAATTCTCACCAAAGCCTACCCACCCACCCACCCAAACACTGAACGACACAAAACCGCTCACTACCTAGTGTCCTAACTCCTAGTACTTACTTTATACTTACTATTGTAAGTAATAGTATTAACTATCTTAGGTAAATATGTTTACCTACCCACCCAAGACCCATCCACCCAAAATTTTAGGTGGTTCAAATGCACCACCATAAGTGCGTACTCGGCGCCACTGACACTGTACATTTATTGAGTTAATAACCGTTTAACTCAATTTTGGATGTTAAGTAATAGAATATTAAACAGTAAGGCTAGTAAAAAAATCCTTAGTAGTGGCTATTTGATTTGTGTCTGCCAAAAAATAAAACATTTTAATTTAGAGTATGAATCAAACGTTTGCTAACCGATATGATATCATAAGGCAGCTGATGTTAGCGAATTACTTACACGATGAACACTATTGATTGTTACATAACATAACTTAAAGAATTTGGATGGCAGTAGATATATTATACGGCATTATCACTATATAATCTTTTCACTAACAAAATTTCGAGATTTGAGACATTTAATAAATATAAATATGTAGGGCTAGCCAAAGTGTGTTGTCATCGATATAATTATCTGACCGGATTTCCAGTTACAAAATATTATAAACTATAATATTTAGTCTCTAATCTAACAAAATATAATGCAAAATGAAATAATTTAATATCTATTTACTCAAAAAATACAATATTGGTATCGTAGAAATATTTATTTCATGTGATTCATTTTTATATTAGCAATCAATACAAGAATTTGTTATAATATTTCATATCCGGGCCATTCCCCGCCGCATTAGATATTATTTTTAACGATAAAGCGATAAACTCAAAATTTGTAAATCGTTTTTACTTCTAAATAACGATACGCGCAACAATTGCATAACGTTTAAATTGTAAATAAAGTAAAACTAATTTTTTTTTCAAATTCAAGCCCTGTTCTTATAATAGCTATAAGTATATAATCTCAGAAGAAATAATACCTAAGTGTTATCTAGTTTTTCGTCTAGTTATGATCATATAGCCCATCTCACATGGTGTTGTGGCCTGTGTTGTGCATATATGTGTATATATATTAATGTAATCAATTTTGTTCTATTTCCAGAATTCGAAAGAACACATTATCCGGACGTGTTCGCCAGAGAGAGGCTGGCGGATAACATATCTCTTCCGGAAGCCAGAATTCAGGTAATATACTAATAATCGAAAGTTTATTATAATTATATACATATAATATACTGCTGCAGTGCCTATAACCAGCATAAACGAATAAACGAAACAATATAAAATGTAGGGGTACATATTATATAGTGGGGTAACTAATATATACTACCTAGCGGTTAATACCGCTATATATATATCTATAACATCATTATATTATATACTTCAGACTTTGAGACAAACGGTTTTATTATATTCGCGGGACGCATTCGTCGTTGACTGTGTCGTCTCGTGTGCAGTATTTTAATACCACTATTATATATTATAATGTTTTAATATCGTATATTATACTATATTATGTAGGTACACATTGTTATAATACGTAATCCGCGGCGGCAGGGAACGGGACGGTGAAAATATTATTCGTGGCGAGGATTTCCACGCCGTATAGCGACAATGAAAACCGCGGGCGATAGGGTTCGAGGTATTGATTTTGAAAAGGGGTGGGGGGCAACCTCCCCACACCGCGGTGCATTGTGTTTGTCCGTGTGTACGGGTATGTGCGGCGGCTCGTGGTTGGCTGCCGCCTGCAGTCTCCGGTGTACCGCGTGTATAGTATTATATTATTATAATATTATATTATATATATTGTACTCGAATAACTGGCATTACGGTGGCGTGGCGCGACGGCGTAGGCGTGAGATGAATTTTTATCCCTTTATGACGAATAAAAAAAAAAAATAACAACAGCCTTTCTCCCCCTTCGTTTTTTCGGCGGGGAGGAACAGTGACGTGCGCTCGTGTATAACAAGATACGTCTGGGGGATGAAAAGAAAACTGTAGTAACTATATTCGATCATAATATAATATATAATATATATATTATCACCTATACATACAATATAGAAATATATACCATATATAGTTATATTATGTTGTGTGTCTTACCTACCTAATACAATTATACAGCAACAACAACGACTACGGTCGGCTTCTTCGATTCGCGCAGCGTAATTCCGTTTTAATGCGACGACGGACGCGGAAAACATCTTCTGCAAATCACCTCTCTTTCGCCGCCGCCCCTCGCACGGAAACTCGCATGCGCACGCCGCACGACACGCACTCACTCACTCCGGCAATTAAGTTACGACACGCGAGCACGGACAGTTTGATTTTATTAGCGACGGGTATATCATACTCGTATATATATGTTATTATTATTATTATATTTGTGCGTTTATACTTGTATATATATATATATACAGTAAAAATAATCTGTTTGTGCCGAGCAATTGGGGACAGTTCAATTACCGAGAACGTGCCCTCGTCGTCCCTGCATCCACCACCGCACCGCGGCGGTATAATATATATACACACACACACGCACACTATATATATAGTTGTAATATATACCTACTATACATGTGCAGTGTGTATGTATATATATAGCAGTCCCACGATCACCGCCACCAGTTAGGAAATTGGCCTCTTCGCTGCCGGACATCGGAGTGGGGAAAAAAATAGAAAGAAAGAAAAAAAAGATACTGATTAATCACGGGGACCGCCCTCGCGACGATAATAAAAACCCATATGTGTGAGTGAGTGTGTGCGTGTGTGTGTGTGTGCCAGGGGGTGGACATAAATTTAACGAGCACAAAGGGACCGCCGGGTTTTAACTTCCCTCTCGCGCTGACAATAAATCCAACGACCGTCGTCGAGCGCAACGAGCCTGTTGAACGTTCTCGGTATAATAATATATAGGTAGAATTAATAATAAATAATATTAAACCTATAGTGCAAACGACGAAAAAAAACAAACTAATAATATTGACGGGACGATAAAATATTCGTTACGACTGTCGTATAAAAATTACCCACGGTCACTGTTCGATTATTCAAATCCTGATTTTTATAATTTTTATAAAAACCCTAAAGACCACATCTTCAAATTCCTGATTTTTTGTAAGTACTACTTGGAGTGTCCTGTACAAAATTCCATTTATCAAATGAGATCCTACATTTTTTATTCCGAATTATGTAGCGAATGATTTTGTTGAAATTGTTTATGTATCTAAATTAAAATTCTAAAGAGTAGTTTCTGAGTTATTAAAATATTTTAAACTTAGGATAATGATCCTTAAAAATGCTTGTACAAAAATATAATCAAAATTCTCAAAAAAGAATATCCGCTAAATAATTTAAAGTAAAAAAGGAGGTTGCTCTTTGAATAACAGAAGCTTGCATTGTCACAGAGACATCCTTAAACGGTACAAAAAAATCTCAAGAATTTGAAATATTATATAGTCTTCAAAGTGTATTTAAAAATTCTAAAAATAAGAATTTGAATATATGCATAATTTGCATGTACAAATAGCGGGTGAGCACGCTTAAAAATTCACCTTGTATAGTATGTTATTATATAATTTCATATTCGATAATGTCAATGATAGTTGGGCTCTTTATGGTTAGATATCACTATCACATTACACATTATATTTTAATATTTTCGTAATCATTATTGCGAAATCTTCGTGTTATTTCGTAATCGGCTATGATATAGAGAGTACCGCACGCATATTAGTCGGTGGTGTTTATATAATATAATATAAACATTAAACTTATTAAACTTATTAAAACTGTATATGGGATACAAAAGTTTGCCCCGTGGCGTGCATGTTGCTTTAAGTAATATGTTTATAGTTTATATATATATATCTAATAGTGTAGGTATAGTTAGTAGGTAGTAAATACTTTAGACCCGAAGCGCGCTCGCGAGTATATTATGTATAATGTATTAGCTATTAAAGTATAAATCAGGCGCAATGCGTTCCGAAATATTAATCAGATTCGGCGAATAGTAGTTTATCTACATTGGCTTCGAAATTAAATATTTATCAAATTTCGAACTCATCAAACTTTCGACACGGGCACGTATTAATGTGTAGGCGGTGTACATAGTTAGTACTCGATAATTCAAATTTCAACTATCAAGGGGGGGAAAAAAAATCGATTTATGTATATTGTTAGAGTTATATTCTATCTAAAATATTACTCATTTAACTTTAAACAACGGAGAAAAATGTTAATTTTGTATTTGGACGTACCAAAACCACTAAAATCGTTAATTTCATAGGTTAATTATAAGGTTTCAGTTTTTTTTTTTGCTTATATAAAAACATCGCTAAACGTTTACCGTATCATCGATTATTACCACGTTTATTACGGCCTGGAGAGGTTCTGCACAGATGACTAGGTTAAATACTCTAAACGTAGACTAACACTATAATAATTTGTTTTAATCGATTATATAAAAACTGTTTAGACCCTTCGCATCATGGGTCTGTGATTATCTTACACACACCTGTAGGTATATTATCAGTTTATGATAGTTATAAATGTATAAACAGTGCTTGAATGTAGGGGGGACTGAGTACCTCTTCTTTTTAAAAAACATTTATGCGTACTTAATTAATATTATATTCTAATCAATAAGACATTTAAATAATCAGGTACGTACAATTTTTTTTATACTTTTGCATCCCCCTTCTAATTTTTTTCCCAATTCCAGCTTCACTGTGTATAAAATATAGATACTATAGTACCTACCTATATGTAGGTATTTATAACCAATGATAATATTATTATTAAAATCGAACTGCAAAAGTGCACATCGCCGACGACCCCCGGCGACACACAATTATCGTATTTGTTACAATTTATACAAATGATACGCCGGGTAGGCACCTTCTATATATTATAATATATGTTCTGCACATCTGCGGGTGGCCTTATACCGTATGCCTGGCGCAGACGATAATAATAATATGATATATTATTATTACAAGGGGCGTCCGCCCGCGACATTAGCGGAATTAAATATTATTATATAGGGCAACCGGTCATTAGCTAAATTAGAAACATACACGCCACGAAACCCGCCACCGCCTCCACAATAATAATAATAATAATAATATGCTCGTCGTATGTATAGTTTTCACGAGCCGGTGCATTTGGTGAATGGTCGCGCACAGTCGAAACGGAATCATCCGTCGACGTATGTACGGGGCGCTATGTACTCGTATACATTCATAATAAATCCTAATGGAAACATAAACGATCCGATCCCCACGAGCAGAAAAAAAAAACAACCAGAAACATATGTACGCGCGCAACACGAGTATATCACGACAGACCGTATATCATCCGGGAAAAAAAAACATACAGAAAGAAGTGTGCGCTCACCAAGACGCGCACAATAATATATAGGTACCTCCATTATATATATGTTATATTATGACATTATGTACGTTTTAAAATGATAATACGATGCCTCGGCGACGGTTTATCGCTTCGACTATTAACCTAATGAAAATCGTACCACGCGTTATTCGTATACTATATATCGAAGTACCTATACAAATCGAATGTGTCTTCCGGAATCGATTTAACCTTATAAATGGCTCGAAAGGATGTCAGCGCACTATATATATAGTTTATTATTGTTTTCCATCCCACTGATGAGACCCACGTGCCATAGCGAATATGTACTAAATGTATATGTTCAACAGAACCGACCCTAAATTATGTGGTTACTTTCGGTATAAGACTATTAGATGAGTGAATTCACTGGCCATCATCAAACTTCGAGTTGCGAGAATGTTACTATAATATATGCAGCCGATGTCTTAATTTGTATGCAAGTTATTATACGAGCGTATAAATTATTGCACTTCAAAAATACTTATAAAACTTTGCATAAACATATTAGAATATTATCTTTAAAAAAACCAACGTAGTGACACGGCCAATGTTCTTAACTTCGACTTCAGCGAATTCACTCTAATATTAAAAATAACAACACTGCAGCTGGGTTAATTTTATACTTAAATTTGCCATGTTGCGAATGAGTGAGAGAGAATAAAGGAGTAAAAAAACGGTGCGCTGACATCCGCTCTTAATACATTTCAGTACAGAAATCGCTGAAAACGAGTGGCGTAAAGGGGAACAGTCGCAAAATGTGTTGTTGCGTCATTGCTGAAAAATGAAAACTAAATTATATTAAACATTTAAATATTATGTTAATATACCATGTGCAATCTACTAAATACTCTATAATAATATATAGTAATAATATAATAAACCTACATCGATGTACATTTTATTTGTTTATTATAACACCTGTCGGAATATAAACTAAAATTTATGATTGAATTTTTCGTGCAGGTGTGGTTTAGCAATCGTCGAGCAAAATGGCGACGTGAAGAGAAATTGAGAAACCAACGCAGGGGTGGAGGTTCTGGAGGAGGAGGTGGAGGTGGAGGACTTGACCAACAAAACGGTACGCCAGCTGCGCTTTCTTCATCATCCGCATCCGTTAGTCCACCGGCCGGCGCCACGTCAAACGCCGTCGGCGGTGGCGGAGGCGGTGGTGGTGGCGGGGGTGGTGGAGGCCACAACAACCGGCTGGCGTCGATCCAAGCGGCCGGTTTCAACCACATGTACCAGTCCATCTCGCAACCAATAGCCACCATGCCCACCGACAATTACGGGTAAGTCTTATTTACTTGCAGCTGTAGGACTTACAGATTTAACCATTCGAAATACATCAAAATCGCTCAATTCAAAGATTTTTCAAGGGATCAAAAAATATCAATTTTCTTTCGAATTCAACAATATAACAAGCTTATTGCATTTGTCAATAGTCATTTTAGTCTTAATTCCTTAAAAAATCAAACTTGATAAAATAACTTCCAATGTTCGTAGGTATAAACCTATAACCTTACCTACATATATAATTACACCAGTGGTGTATTTACGATATCCTTCTGGGGACTGATATCAGGAAAATAATATCGATGCATCAGATGAGCAGTCAACAGTCTCCTCCGGGTCATATTTACTCGTCGTATTACATTTATATAAGATTAACTCAAATAGGCTATGTGTTTACTTAAAATATGTCATGGTTTTCAACACGACGTTTGGTACCTACTTGTTTTAACATTTTAAATTTTTAATCTATAAATTCTTTTACATTCGTCTTTTATATTACAAAATAATATCCATTATTAAGGGTTTCCGGGCCATTTCATCCAACACTTTTTCTATATCCACGTGAACATTTCGATGGATTCTTAGAATTGAGATACTTAGCGTTGCCAAACCGTTTAGTCTGAATTAAAATAAAAACTAATCCTAACTAACAATATAAATTATAGTGGGACGAGTTTCGTATTCTATAACTAGAGATAAAATGTAGAGTGTACATATATGTCGTCTATGAAACAGTGGCATAATTAAGAATTTGTCTTAGGGGGGATAGACATTTTTTTACACACAAAATACTAAATTTTCAAGTACAGTGGTGGTCAACTCATCAATCATATCATCAGGATTTAGTACAATTGATTTATCATAATATAGGCTCTGGAGGGGGGTTTATCCCCCCATACCCCCCTTAATTACGCCCTTGCTACGAATATAAAAGTTTACACTGAACATAGAATAATGAAAATACACAGAAATTTAATAAAAGAAAAAAGGCTTTCTAACTCATATATCACCCTCAGATCACCCCCGTAAATACGCCACTGTTATATACACAATTTGTTATACAATACAGGATTTTTAAGAGGATGTATAAATAAAAATATCGTCACCTCCTATAATAGCGGACATACCATAATATGATATTATGTTTCACTCGCACATAATTTTACGCATCTTATAAATGCGCGTCGTTCAGTTTATTTATAGATAATAATATGTACTTGCAGCGATTCTAACAAGTCCTATTCGACGTCTTATTTTTCAGTTCCATGTCGAGCATGGTGTCCGGCGGCCATCATCACCATCACCACCATCACCCGGCCAGCTCGTACCCGTACATGTTCCATCACCCGCCACCGGACTCGCTGTATAACCATCCGGTGTCGTCGTCACCGCGTGTCCCTTGTCAGCCCGCTCCCGCGCACTCGGTCAACGCCAATACTCATCCGGCGGCATATCCCACTTCTACTCATCACGCGTCCAACACGTCACCCGGCGCTACAGGCACAGGTAAAAATATTATTATTATCATTATTATTATTACTTATATAGTCATACCGAGGGAGGGTAAGACACGACAAAGACGTGTTCAGTCTGATTTAAATATAGTATAGCCTATATAGGTGGAAGATATTATATTATTAGTAGTGTTTTTCCGTCAATAAAAAAAAAAGTTTTTAGCACTCATAATATGACGATGTTATGGTTTTTGTGATTACCTGAAAAAGCTCAAGACATCTAATCACATTCCACATTATCGAGTGCTGTTAATTTCACACGTTTGAGGGTGTAGACCATATATCAAATATACCGGCTCTGGCTATATATTAATATAAGTCTATATAACATTATGCGTCGTGAGCCGAGATAGAGTCCTCGATAAAGTGCCTGAGTGACCGATGCACAAACGCAGTTTTATATATGTTTTAGCCCATTAGCGCCGTCTACCATGGATTCAAATTGAATTCACAGGGCTGGTCTATGGGATAAACGCACTAGCCAAACCTAATCGAACAACTTAAATTACCAGCACATAGGGCCGTAATTTGGGCGAGGGAGGACAGAGCCCAGGCTCTGGGTCTCACAGATCCAAATTACAGCCCTGCCAGCACGTGAATACCTACTCTCTGTGCCCCGTATAACAAAAGAAAAAATAAGTCTTAGGTAATAGTGTAAAATATACACGCACTATATACAATATTCAGGCGCGGATCTAGAAATCTGAAATGGGGTGGGGACTAAATTTTTCCAGAAAAAATACGATTATAATTTATTTGTACATAATAGATTATTATAGATAGCAATATTATGGATACGATTTGATAACAATTATATTTACAATTTTATATATATTTTAAAATTATGGATTTTAAGAAGTATGAGTTATTTGTCATACATATAAATACATACAATTTCCAAATTGAGGAGGGGGCTAAGTCTCCCGGGTGAACCTCCTCCCCCCTTGATTCGCTCCTGACAATATTACGTGTACGCTTTCAGCCTTCGCCTACGTTTGAATTTGTTCGAATCGTGTGTGTAATACATACCTACCTACAAACCGAGGGGCTCTGTTGGACTTTTCAAGATTTATTTTGTACTTGTTAACAACAACACATGTATTTTTATCTTGTTTTTTTATTCACATACCTATTGGAAATTGTGTGTTTTCAGGCGTAATATCTGCCGGAGTATCGGTACCGGTGCAAATACCATTGAGCCAAGCCCCGGAACACACATACTGGTCGAGATTACAATGAACGGACGACGGTAGCCGCTGACGGGATTTATATTGTGGTATATAATGCATTACAACGAATGTTCTGAGCGCTCTAATTTTTATTTTGAAAAACGTGAAAGATTTTTAATTGATGTTTGTACCAATATGTAGGTACGTACATATTATTATATATATATATAATATATTATATTGTAAGATATTAAAATATTACGTAATAATAATATTGATATTGTGTATAAATAAATTGTTCATTATAACCTTATATTATTATTATTATAACCGCATAAACATTATACAGAACAAAATAAGAATCTATTTATATATATAAATAAATATTATATATACGCATATATACATAGAATAGTAGAGAGGGATTTATAGTTGTCAAATTTTAATTTTGATTCTAATACAGTTTTCTTTTACACTTTGTTTTAATTTCTCGCGTAGTCTTATTGTGTAACAATATTGGAGTCTCGCATATCTCTAATAATAATACGTTATTTTTACGATGAATAGATTCTATAGTAGCTAATAAAGTGATCGAGTTTTTCTTTTCTTTTTTTTTTTACTTGTACATTATATACAATCTATATATTATTATATTAATTGTATCGCGACATGATCGCGCGATTGTTTACAAAAAATGTGTAAAAACAAAACCATATATTATCAATAAATGAGAATCGTAAATAAATATTGTACAACCAAGTGGATTTTATTTATTATGTACCCTTTTTCGTCCATATCCTCGGCATACTGCATACGGCATACGGGCATACGGCGTACCAAAATGAGCTTTAACTGGAGGCTGTTTATTTTTTCTAACTAAATATGTATAGACAGATTTTTTGTACTCGGAAAGAGAGCTGCAATTTAGAAATAGGAGTATTATATGGGACACCGCGCAGTGATTGGTTTTCGACCTGTTCACGTGCGGACGCGGTACATCAAAATATATTGACATGAATGTCAAAACTGATGAATGAAACTGGCGAGACCCTTATGAATTTTATTATGACCAAGAAGTTTCTAATACATCGTTTTCTAACAAATGCGTAAAATACGGTACAATTATTAGTGCATCGTAAATGTTGAAAATTCAAATTCAGATTTTCGTAAGTACATTTGGAAATACAAAAAACAATTTTGTGTTCAAATTTCTGTTGCGATACAAAACTTATTTTTTTCGAGTGATAACCGACCCCTTTTACTGTAACTAATAACTGTAACTAACTGAAGCTGATGGTTTTTTTTGAAATCTTTGATGTAGCAACAGTGGCGTGCTCAGCTTTTTTGAAAGGGGGGATATTCATTTTATTCAAACAATTTTCCATTTGAAAATACATTATATACATTATGTATATAATATACAAGTTTAATATATTAATTTAAATATTATACAATACATTAATTAGTTTTTAACGAAATGAGAATATCTAGCTTTACTTACTCTTTTATTATGAAACAATGAGTGTACAAGTACAAAAAATATGGTACTAGTAAAAGTAAACGATTAATGAAAATTATAATCGGCCAATGAACGCAATTGCGCACACGAAGATAAAAAATTATTCGAATATTTTTTTTCACTCAAATAATGTTTGAAAATTATTCGAATAATTTCTTACTCGAATATTAATGTTTGAATATTATTCGATTTTTTACTCAAATAATAAAGCTAAGACTATGTACTATGTAGTACTGAAACAGGACTATTTACTAGGTACCATAAGTAACGTCTTCAATATTGATAAATAGACAATCGTTACTACTGAGGTACATACTATATACATATTATAGAGTGTAGACATACTAGAAGAACTATAATCATTCTATAAAAGGTACATATTTTATTCTAGTATAGAATAATTTTTTATTCGAATAATAATATTTTAAAATTATTGGAATAATTTTTTAATCGAATACATATTTATTTGATTAATTATCTAGATAAAATGTTGCCCAACTCTGCCGCCCGGTCGACTATGGGTTAGGTCGCTCTGCTTTATTATTATTTTTATAATTATACATGCATTCGAGTATTCGACTATAATATATCATGCTATAAACATGTATATCATTCTAGAACCTATTAATATATTTGCTTATAATTTATAAATAATATTTTAATTGAAAACTTCTATATTTAATTTGGTATAATTTATTAGACGATAATAAGCAAATACAATATAAATATGTTATAAATACTAATAGTAATAAAATCAGCTCCGTCTCTACATTTCGGGAAAAATTGAAATTACAATTAACAGGACGTTTATTTTTAGAACATCATATTGATACGTGCCGTCTTATGAGTTATGCTGAGTGCGGAGACAATAAACAAGACGCACGTGAATATCGAATTTATAATACAGGAACGCGATCTAATCTACGACCAAAATCTTGAATTTTAAATCTAAATTTTTATTTTCATGTTGATAATAAATCATTACAAAAAAATCCAATGGGGGGGGGGATATGACACCCTGATCCCGCCCCCGTGAGCACGCCACTGTGTAGCAATATCTAAATTGAAATTCGAACGAGTAGTTTCTGAGTAATTAAAACTAGCTATACCTACACAATATTCTATGAATAAGCCTCATTAGTAGTTAATCTTTAGTAAATTGGTTTTAAAAAAATATAAAATGTTATATTTTAATCTAGTACATATTATACTCAGATAATTTTTACAAATTATAAAATGTTAATAGATTATACCATTAGATAATATAAGCGTAATAAGATAATAGGTATATGTGTTATACTTACAAACCTATTATTATCATGGACCTATAATCATTATGGTATTTATAGTAGCTACATAATATGGTCAAATAACTCAAAAACTACTCGCTACATTTTTGATTCATAAATACCTAGCTACATCGACATTAAAAAAAAAGAGATGCATCTGTTTAACAATTTACAGAAAAAAATTACGTTTCTCATTTGGAGAACAGAAGTAATATTGCTACTGGATATATGAGTATAATACACCTAGTATGATGGTATACAAACAATAGGTAAGTACTTAAAAAATTCGAAATTATTAAATTACAGAATTTGAAAGAAATTTAAAGAAACATTTAAAGATATTTTATTTAAGGAAACCATGGGAATGGACATGTTTGGTGAACCGCCCTGTATAATAAAACATATCGTAAACCATTAAAAAATGATAACGTTTATCAATATATAAGATATAACACTACACAGTGTTGATTTCAACTAAATTTCACTAAGGTTTGTAGTAAGCTGTAAAATGTATAGGTCGTATAGGAACATTAGCAAATATGTATATTATAATTACAACACACATCAGTATATTCGGAGTTTCAGAATTATGTTTGTCTATATTATTCGTATACCTACTAAAAAGATGATTTGACTCCTAATCTATAAACTAATTTAAACTTTGACGAGTTTCCTATTTATTTACTATTTCGGCGGAATATTGCAGATCAGTGGTATTCATTTGAGTTTCGAGTGGAAGGAATCAGCGAAATAATGCAGAATCGGTACGTATAATTGGTTTTGATGACGTTTCGCAATAACTTTACTGTTATACACTTATACCTGTACGGATAACAATTATTATAATATTATTTAAATAATAATTGAGCAGTATTAATTGTATAATAATAACAGGTGGCTTAAAATAAATAATTTTGTACAGAGTTAAAAAAAATGCTAAAGCGTTATTTTATTTTATAATATTTTAAGCCGGCATGAATAATTTTAATAATAATTATATATCTGAATTACTGAAGTATATAAAAGTTGAGAACTATTAGGCACTGACTTAAAGAGTAAAGCAGCGATGTTCTTATACAGTTATACAATTATATAACCTACTTTAATTACAAACAAATATAATATAGATACTTTTAAAAATGTGCTTAATGTTGGACCAAAGCCCCAAAAGTCTTTGATTTGGTAACCAGTTATTTTTATAGTAAGTATAATAATCTGTAATTTAAAATTCATATATTTCGACAAATTTACATTTTTTGAAATCATCTATACTGGCGGTCAATATGATATAGGTACGAGTAAAAATAATTAAAAATACATTATGTAATTAATAAATATTAAGCTATATATAGGTATATAGGTATACATGGACAATGATTTCATTTTTACAATATTATGGAGTATGGTTAATTTTACAAACTAGTTTTTTTCATAATTAAATTTTATTTATTTTTACATCAATACATTATAATTACTTACATCATCATAATCTTTACGCATTTAATAAATCATTAATTATATTATTTTATTTGTTATTTTAATTTATAAATACGTAGAGTTCATAGTATGTCCATAGTCCATGTATAGTAATTTTTCCAAACATATTTACTATTTATATTGTACAAGAAGTGGTAACTTACACAGAAAGCACGCTCATCACTTTTTTTTCTTCAACAATTCGGTTGTTCAAAATCAGATTTTAGGAATTATTAAATAATCTCAAACTATATTTTCAAATCTTTGCGTTTTTTTGTACAACTTAAAGTATCTCGTGAAGATACGTCTATTTTTTAAATGAAAATACCTGTGTATATATACACATCAACATTTATAATTTCCAAAAATAGTCCAAATAAAAAAATTACTAGATCCAATATTACATTTTTATATATTTTTGTATATACACATTTTTTAGAACGTAAGGCTTTAAGTCATATATTTCATTAAAAAAGCTATACTTGGAAAACTGCATACTATTTCAAATTAGAGCTACTGACTTTCCAATATTAATTAACATTATACTGAGTATCTACATCATGTACGCGACAATAGCGAATAAAATAAATGCAGTAAAATATAGCAATATGGTAGTAAAATTGACTATAGTGTCGTCGGTATACCGGTCTTCGTTTATAATATATTATGGCAATGGTGACGTTACAAGAAAAGGTTTTTGTCTGATTGGAAAACGAAAAAAAAAAACCAAACCGAACCAAAAGCTTTCCGAAAAGAGAGTTTTTAAACGAGAGCTCGTGGAAGAGAGAGCGGCTAAAAGATACCGAACTAATGAAAAAATGAGAATACGTCGAAAAGGGCTGACGCGGGGCACGAGAGGGATATTCCATATATAGGAACGGACGTCGACGGTGCCCATTTATATATTATATACACACATACACAGACGACATAATGTAGTAAGCTGTGTGTACGGTTAGGTACGACGGAGTGTGGAAATACGCAAAACTGAAAGAGGCTGCTTCGGGGGTGGTGGGGGTGAGAGGGAGGGATGCAGCAGTAAAGAATAAGAGAGAAATAATAAAAACAAAAAGGGGGCAGCAGTGTACACGTTTATAATAATAATAATAATAATAATATGTAACCGACCGATGGATATATACGTTTTATGTATATGTATAAAATATGCGACGGGGGCAGAAAAATTTAAATATTTTCTTTTTATTTAACCGTGTACTACACCGCTGTATATACAAATTATTATTGTTATTGTTATACCGAGAAGAGATGCCATTGTGTTGAACCGTCGTTTGAAAACAACAAAACGATATTAAACCTTATACATAATCTGAGTATATATATATATATATATATAAATTGTACATCAGTAAACGTATGTACAGTACGTTTTAAAACAACAATTTTGCGTATTTTACTGTTATTACTGTAATAGTACAATGTTTTATAACATAGGTACTAAATACCGCGACGTAGAAAAATCGATTCGCGCAGTGATTTTACACTTTACAAACATTTACTTAGCTATTGCTATAATGACAATATACAGTTAAACACATGATATATTGTTTCTTTTTTTTATATATATATTTCTCGTATAAAAAAATATTTTAAAATAATATGTTATTATTACGACTTACCGAAATATTTGTCCAGATATAGTCCAGAGATTTTTAATTTTTTCCAATTTTGAGATTTCACAATAAGGTATAAGATATGTAATATACTCATATGTACAAACATGATTTCAACTTAATATAATATTACTGTTCAAATTTAATTAAATAATTAATTATGTAGGTTATGTTACAAGTCAAAAAATTTAAAAAAAATTTAATTTAAGTTGTTGATACCTTTTTTTGTTGATTTTTAATAAGTAGGTATAGAGTTCGGGTTTTTTTCCTTCACAATTTTACGTTGTTAAAATATATTTCCCACAACATTTACGACAGATAAAGGTAAGCCCCATTTATAATTTTGGTCGATGATAGGTACCTTAGGTACCAATTTATTAGTTAAATCGATATTAAATTATCGATCCAAGTATATGGTTATTTGTTTTCAGACTTGTTAAATCAACTATGGTTCATTTTCATTATTATTACGTAATCAAGACAGTGAATGTTTTTAAGACAGCAATAATATTTATTTAATTCAAGTTCAACACAATTAAGTAAAATTACTGAATAACTGTATTATTATTTACTGTATAGGTAGGTGCATCATCATGGTTATAAATATATATATTGAATATACCTAATTTTAAATTAACAATAACGACAGCTCTATATCTTAATAGGCAATAATTATTAACTACAACACGCAAGTACGCAATAAATCATAATCATTCATACACATTCGATTAATATTAAATTTTAATTGAATTAAAAAGTCTTCAGATATGTTATTCTATCCTAAAATTCGTGTGAGTGCCTATGCTATTTATTACAATTTAAAGTAATTGTTTACTTATTAATATTATTTTGAGAAAATTGTTTTCATATATTCATATGAAACAAATATCAATCTTTCCGACAATTAATATACCATACATAGTAATATGGTTTAAGAACTTAAAAATATTGTATAATTTATATCTGATATATATTTAGAGGCCAATTGCTGATTTTTCAAATTTTCCGCAATTCTATATAATTTGAAAATTATATTTTATATTTTGCTGATAACTATTTTTCATCTGAAAAAAAGACTTCCTAGTTTCTACTGCTTGAACTCCGATTTTGAATTTTACTTCAAATTATGGTACCTACTTCTAAAATAATTTATAAAAAAAAACCTAAAATTTTCTTATTTTTAAAGACATATTATTATAATATAAAGTTTAAGATTAAAATATTGAAAAACAGAGTTCAATACGACCTGTAAAATATTACTCTCTATTAGTTAAAAAATAAAAATGATTGAATTTGGTTGATTCAGCAGGACTGGATCATTATTCCCGTAGAGTGTATTTTTGTAGACAAACATTTTCACCGGGCGTCAATATATTATTATTTATAATATCGATTCAAAATAATAATTGATTAAAATTAAAAATATTCATATTAATTTATATGATTGTAACTTTATTATAGTAAAACTTAACAGTATAATTAACAAATGTTTATACTTTTTTACTCGTCTATTGAATTCTTGAAATTTTAGTTTTAGTTATTTCTGTTTGTCACTATTGCGGCCTATTATATTTTTTATTATGCTTTATTTATTATTTATATTCCAAATGTCAATAATTAGTATCATACTATCATATCTAATATAATTAAAATTAAATAAACATAATTTCGCGGAAACAAACATTCCAATGCAATTTTGATTTGTATACTATACAATCACGTTGTCCGATTAACTTCTGCAAATCAGTAGGTACCTAGATCAACAATATTTGCAACTATCTTATTTTCCTACAACCTGGAAAGCAGACAATTTATTTGCCTATTACCTACGTTCAAAGGTACTGAATATATTGACGAGTTACGACCTAAATCGGTGGTACCTATATCTGGGAAATCGTTGGACCGGATTTGTACGAAAAATATGACTCATCGCCGCTTTTGTGTTACCTATACCTAAGTACAATTTAATACTTATATGAGTTATGATAGTAAACACACACCTCTCACACGCCCAGTCGGTCTTGTTCATTGTTCAAGTCTGGTTAATAATAATAATAATAATGTGTTGTCACCGACCGAAGTTCGAAAGCCCGGACGATTCGGATCTATTAAATAATGGAAAAAAATAATAGTCCGAACTCCGGTTGATTAATATAATATGAGTGTAACTCGCACGTCATACGAGCGTCCGTCAGACGCCAGTCACCAGTCACATATAATATGTACCTACGATTACGATTTTTATATTTGTCACTCGCCGTCTACGATCGTCACTGCCCGGGCGATGACGTCGCGACCATAGATTACGTTATTATCGCCCAGCCGGCAACACTGCCCGTTCGTCGATGTGAAAACCGTGCGCGCAGCATGCACTGTAAATAACAATTGACGGGGGGGAACTGCAATTATGGTATACGCCCGGTAAGTCCGGTGTAGTGTTGCGGTGGCGGTGTCGCGGCGCCCGCACGAAAATATTATTATCATCGCTGCAGGACGCAAATCGTAGGATAATAATACCGTACGATAATAATATTGATACGGCGATTGCCGCCGCCGCCCCGCTGGCACTCCCACCAGAATTGACGGCGAAACGTCGGCCAACCGTTTGTTTTTGGCACGTCTTATCGCGTCTCCGTGCACACCACGATTGTCTATTGTCTATTTGTCTGCCAAAGGGCAACACACCAAAGTCCTGTAGTTGTTTACCGCGACGTCGAGTCGGCGGTACGGCATATTTTCGCCGTCGGACATAATATTTTCTGTTATCGATTCCGCGGCGGCGGCAGCAGCTGATCGACTGGGAGTGACACACCGCGCGCGCCCACCACTCAGCCATACCTTGGTGCGGCTCCTTGCGATCGATCGATCGGCGGCGGCGGCAGCAGCCACCGTGTTTGTGTTATGGTCCGCTTACGGTGTGTGTGTGCGCGCGCGCTCGTCCGTGTGTGATAATAGTATATCGTAACGAAACGCGAAAAACGGAACGATGACCGGCGACGAAATCGCGGACGCGGCACGAGCCGAGCGCAGCACTACTGTGCCCGACATTCGGTCGGCGATCGACTCAAACGCGTGAACGGTGTGACGAACGACACGACAGAGAAGGCAGACGTTAGGGCAGAGACTTTCGGCTGCCAGGATGGGCAAGGACCACGACCTGGTGATTGCAGCCAAGACCGGCAATCTCAGCGCCGTGGAGAAGATACTGGTGCAGAAGGCCAAGAGAACGGGACCGCTGGCCAGGTGAGATGATAATATAATATTGATTGTACTCACCTCCTATACAAAATCGAATAATAACACGACTATTATCTAAAGTCTTGTGAATATTGAAAATACCGACGATAACTCGTGTTACGGTGTCGTTGTGTAATATATTTATAAGTCGATATTTGGTATTATAGTCGGCAGCCGGTATCTATAGGTCAATACTTTGTTATGCTTCGTGTGATGATGATAATAACAAAAATTCGTAGGTGGAGGTTTCGTCGTCTACGGATGCTGCTACTTATTCGTGTCTCCATATACACATTTGCTTATTTTTTTTGTATGATAGTCGTCTTCGTCGAGACTTCCTCGATTCAGATAGACTGCTGCTCAATGGAATTTCAAAATTCTGATCTAGAGTTCACGGGAATTGAGAACTAAATATTCAAAAAAAAATTGTAAAATTATGGTTGGGGAGGGTAGGTACGTACGTTGTAATATGTCCTGATAAGCTGAAACTTAGGGAAAATAAACTCGCGATACGGGGCCACGGAGTCTGTGTCATGTGATCATTTATTCTTCCCCTCCGGCCTATGCCTTCCGACAATTTGATAAGGATTTCGTTAAGTATCGTACCGATACACAAACGAAAATACTCAATATACAATCAATGGTTTCCCAAAATAGGTACCTATTATATACCCTATAAAAAACGTTTTAACCCTAGTCCCTAAGCGTTCCCCACTATTTCACCCGTTTCGACACCGCACCCTCATCCCTTCTATCCAAACCCTATACAATTTCGCCGTTTAAAAACCCCTGTTTCACACTCGTCCGCTGCACAATGAATCAAAACACTATTGTGTAAAACGTTAAGCATCATATTGTTATCATTTTAGTTAAAACGGCGTTTTTATGAATCGTTATTATTCTAATATGATTCATGAATGTTTAATAATTCATCATAAATAGGTATTGATAAATGTATAAATGTATAGTTCTTATATTTACACTATACATTCCGATCTAATTGATATGAATTAATGAGCGTCAGATGAAAAGCGTCAAGTATTTTAATAAACTTCAAAAATACGTTGATTGTATTATAACCACTACATTTTATGGTTCTCAAACTAACTCTCACATAAATACACTTCAAGAATCAGGATCAACAAGTTTAAAATTATTTAATTCGTAAAACTATAAATTAACTATAAAATACAGTTATTTTACGATCGATTTATGTTGCACGAACACGTCGTCAACAGTTAAACATAGTAAAATATTTTACTGAACGATATCATGTTTATGCTCGTGTTTATGTTTATTGTTTATAATATCATTACATACTTCAGATATTAACCGTGACCAAATCAACAGATTGATATTTGACCTCAATTAAAAAGTTCAGCATCTTCAACTGATAAACGATCTACTTAAAATGATTTATGGTTTTACCCGTTATTAGTATTCAGTATTACCTATACTGCCGTTCACCAAATAAATTATCACAAATCCTTAAAATATAAAAAACAAGGTAAGACATAGGTTCTCCCGTCATATTAATATGTCTTCATACTGCCTACGTCATAATATTATGTGTGCCCTGTTATAGTAGTATAGTTTGTTCACATTTGTCGTTCGTACGAACATATGAACCACGTAGGACACAAAATCTTGGCACTTCATATTCCATGGATTTAAAATTAAACATTCTAATGAAATTATAAAGAACTAGGTCGAGTTAATGGAGCGACTTATTTTTTGTAATCCTTGTATATTATATATTTTGTTTGGGTTTTTTCATCGTAAAATTACAAATAATTGCAACTATAAAAATAAATTGAAACTCTGCGTGTTTATTTTATATTCTGAGCTATAAATGTGTTAGTTTTACAATGATACCTATACCTAAGTGTTTTTTTGTGTAATCCTTTTATTGTAAAAAAATGTTCCACTAATTTTGAGGCTGATTTCTGGTATCAAATATACTAGTGGATCTAATTTGTACTTTAGTGTGTCAAAAGTAGGTAGTCAACAGTAGGTGTTGGGTCTCAACCTAGTGCCTCGTACCTACCTAGTCATTGAGTATAGGTCACTGTAATGGATGTGTTAAATAATACATTTGAATTCAATGATAATAATTGTATGCGTTGTTAAACGATTCTAAGCTGGATGGTATAATTTGGTGGTAACCAAGGTTACCAAGCAGTATTATATTAATAATAATACGACAATTTTAACAACTGTTCGTATTTTGTCCCCCATTTTTTAAAAAAAAAATATCTTTAGACAAACAAAAAAAAATTACAAATTATTATAAAATCAATACATTTATTGCTCCGCTCAATAATATCTAAAATATACTAACCTACGATCATATTTTGTAAACATTTTAATATTATTATTAAAATAATTGTTTAGTTACCAAAAAGTTAGACCGTCTACCCTCAGAATGGTTTTTAATTATAAACAATGATTTATAATTGAATTCAAATTAACTCATCCATTTTAATGACCTACTAAATGACAGTTACACTCAACACCTATACTGTACAGCAAAGCGGTTACCTACTAGACGATTTTTTTTACTATTAATTAATTATCTTATGAACAAACTCTACATGGCATTTAATATTTTTGTCAATGATCATTAATTGCCATCATCACTCTGCGAAAAAAATAATATTTGAACTATATGATATTACAATATTGTATACATTAGTAACTATTAATCTTAGACATGACGTATTAAAAAATATTCACTTATCAAATTATAGTGTTTGAAAATATACATCGGCTTTTTTTAGATTATATAGACAAAAATAATTTTATATGTCTAGTGTCCTCTTTATTCTTGTTATTAAACTACTTTTATCTATTTAAGATTATCTGATTATTATATATTACCGGGTATACTACATTGTCGTAGTATCTTGTAGTTGCATAATAGATACTCCCGTTAAAAGGTTAGCCACAACAACGATAGTAAGATTGAAAATTATTACAGAAACTATGAAATACCTATGTAGTATAGTATATTATCATTTATCTGGCATAAGTATTAAATTTAACTATTATTTAATTGGTCGAACATCGTAGTTTATTACCAACTTGTAAAATACTTAATCTAATCCAATCTTTCAAAATTAAAAGCAAAGGTAAAAATTAAAAATTGTTTCGTGTATTATTACGTTAAATAAAAAAGATATACTTGAATCATACTATAATGATATATTTACTGAAATATGAAGGGCTTAAGAAATCTCATTTAACGAATGCAATTAAAAGAATAATTAATACTACTTGAATGTGAAAGTATTTGGAAAATCGTATTACAGTGAAGTTTTATAATGCTGATATATTGTTCTAAAGAAAAATCTGATACAACCAGATGAATCAAATTCGAAGAAAGAAAAAATAAATGACCTTTGATGTTGGTAGTATAATTTATTTATTTTTAATGAGCGTCTTGTATAGTGGCGTATTATATACTTCCTGACTAACGTCTAATGGAACTAACTAATGTTTATGGAACATTTCGATTGCATTCGGTTTGTCTCATTTAATTTAATAAATTGTATCTGTGGTTTAAAATTTATTATTCTAATTTTATACCATAGCAACACTTTTAATTAGGTATAATATATGTTCAGGTATTATTATATATAGTAATATAAGAATAGTAACAACTAATAATAATAATATTATTCGTGTATTAAATCGTGTTGTAGCGACGTGTATACCTACTTGGTAGATACTTAGTAAATACTAAATACCCAATAGAGTTATATTGCTTATTATCGATCTCGTTAAGTGTAAACCATTATAGCTGCGACTTCGCTACGTTTGTGCACCCGCTCGCCCATACACAATAATGAACGAGATTTCGAACACATTATAACACACAAATTAATAACTCTGTTAACAACGCACTTTCAACCTATTACCTACTATCTAAAACAAATAAACAATGAGTAATAACTAATAAGTAATAACTACAATAATGTTCATAATATAATATTGCGATCACACATTGCGCATTATTGTTTATTACACACGGGGGATCAAGTCAAGCGGTCCACGGCCCAACCTATAGCCCTTTCATAGAGTTTCTATTAAAACTACACACATAAGCCTATTATGTTTAAAGTACCATCAATAAGATATGATATGATATGTAAGCATGCGGCGATGTGTATGTATTGTACTATTTTATAATATTTTGTTTTTTGATTAAAAATGTTCTTTATTTACAACACGAATATTTAATTACTACATTTCGGTATATTGTAGTATAATATACTACCTATATGTATATAGTTTGAAATAAAAATTCTATTAAAATTTAAAATGTAAAATGTGCATTTTGATTTGTGGTGCGTTAAATGTAGGTATCTAAATTGTAATTTATTTAATGTATTTTATAGGACTCGAATATGAGACTTCTATCAAAGGATGGAAAATACAAATTTAGTTCGAAAGATTTAGTAAAATATATCTTTAAAAGATTGTACAATTGAATCGGTCATTTCAAAAACGACATAAGTCACCGATTTTTCAATATTGACTTTTTGTCAAATTTGATAATAATACACGTGGTTACGTATTCTGTGTAAAAACTACATATGTCAGACTAATATTTAATACACAATTTACTATAATAAACTATAATAACTGCAAAAACTACTCAAGTCACTGATTTGTGTAGTTTTTGCTGTCATAAAATAAAGTTAAGTTGTTGTTTATTTAAGAAAAAAATGTATTTCATCTTGCGTAATATTATTATAATAGTTATAAAACTACTAACACTTCTATGTTTATTTATTTCATTTTATTAATTCGACTTAGATTGTATATTATGAATATTCCCTGCAAAAACAACGCAAGTCAAATATGTTTTATCTCAATTTGATGCATTTTGATAAAAGTTGGACTATTTAAAACTATGGATTATGAATATCAGAAACCATAAAATTAAATCAGTAAATAGGTGTTAATGCAAAAAGAGTTGAATTTTTGGAGTAGTAAAGTTTTTTTTAGTTCCTGTAAAGTTTAAATTTAATGACTTATGTCGTTATTGAAATGGCCGATTCAACTGTAACCTACATTTTTGAAAATATTATAATAATTGTAGGCAAGGGCAAATAATTAAAGTATTCACTTTTTGATATTTGCTAATAAAAGATAATAATTGTTATACTTTACGGATTTTGACAATACATTGAAATAAAGATAATGCAGAGGATAATGTTTCGTATATTTTGTAATTAAGACACAAGTCACAAGGGCCCAACTTCGACGATCACATTTTTTCGTAGAAGATGAAAACAACTTTTTAGGGAGCTAAACTGTTTTATCACATATATGTTTTTACTAATACTCATTTCATCGCCTAATCTTAAGATTAGCTAAAAGAAACAGTAGGTATTAAACGTATTTTTAAAATATTGGAATTGACCTATTTTTCTTATAAGTGTCTCATTTCATAAATTATTTAGGTGGTTCATAATAATTCATTTTTAATTTAAGGACATTTAATACTTTTATCAGGATTTAAAACTATTATAATTCACACAGTAGCTGGGTATACCTTTGCATTTTTTATGAACTAAATAAATAACTACGCTTTATATTTTATCGTTTAGTAAATAATAATCGTTCTTTTTACATCTTTTACTGTTGAAAAATATATTGATACTACACTTTCAAAGTTAAATTAATACATCGTATAACTAACTTTTTGACATCCTTATGATGTATAAATTAGTTTTTTTTATCAATTTAGATAACAACTAAACCAAATTATTACGTGACTGCTTTGTTAGACAATTAAAATGTTATATTATATCAAATAATTAGATTAATTTCTTTATTTTAAAAGTATTATTTTAACAACTTAATTTTTGTAATTACCTTAGAATGCGTTTAGGTATGCATATCTGATAGAAAACTTCTGACCGCTATTTAAAATTAATAATTTATGTAATTTGTAGGAATACATAATATATTTAATAGTTTTATTTTTATTATAAAAGATACTGATTGCAATAGCATTTTCACTATACGTTATATTATTTTAAATATTTATAATTATTTTATTTTATTTTTATTTGTGTAGTTTGAGAAGAGGTGCTGGAGTAAATACTCAAGACCAAAATGGCTTTACTGCATTGCATCATGCTTCATTAAATGCATACAAGTAAGTGATTTATTTGATTAACCAATGATAGTAAATAATGCTTAGTATTATTTATATTATACGAATACAATTAACTACATCTTCAAGCGTAGAAATTAATAGTGCTAAAATAACAATATACTAAAAATACAAAACAAAAATGATGTTTTTCACCTATATAAGTTCAATACATTTAAATTTAAAAAGGGTTTATAAGTTGTGTTCTATTGTCAGGGAAATCGTTCAACTTCTCTTATGTAACGAAGCGTCAACAAATGTAGTTGATCAGAAAGGTGCTGCTCCACTACACTACGCTGCATGGAGGGGCAATGTTGATATAGTCCGCTTGTTGCTCTGCCACGGGCCGTCAATACCCAATGTCAATCATATGGTAATTTTCGAATGCTAAATTTATTGGAAACATGGGCGTCCGCAGACTTTATTTGCAGGGTATGCAACACAAAAAATTGAGCCTTTTTGTTTAAAAATATAAAAGTGCAGTAATTAAATAACAATTTTTTGTCATTCAAATATCACATTTTTTGATAGTTACTTTTTATAAAACAATATTTATTGATTAAGTTTAAGTTGACGTTAAACCAGAATAAGTGTTTCGATTTCAGCTACAACTTAATCAACATATATTTACAAGTTCATTATTTTTAAATGATATTTTACATTTATTAATATTGAGTAGGTATTATAAGAAATAAAGTTCCTTCAAAGGGGAACTAATAGGCACCGTAACAGAGTCACACTGTCATACCCTGCAGACCCCGTGCGCACGCTTATGATCGGAAATATGTTTTTACGAAACTTAAGTATATGTTCTTTAAATAATATGTTAAGACCAAAAATCGAGAAACTCCATTACACTGTGCTGCCGAACATGGTCATTCGGGTGTCGTCGTACTACTCCTAGAACATGGTGCTGATCCTACTATAAGAAATCACAAACACGAAACTCCTTTAGACTTATGCGCACAGTATGGAAGGTAGGAATTGTTTACAAATATGTCTGTTAATTGATGTCGTTATAAATAAAAATAATTAGGTAGTTAACCCTGTAATAGGAATATCTATAAATTGTATTTAGTTTTTATTTTATGTATATTGTATACATATTTAATTTATATTTATTATGAAATATATAAATGTATAACTAATTTTTTATTAATTGAATTCGTTGTGAACAGACTAGAGACAGTGGAACTAATTATTACCAAACGACCAGAACTGATAAGATCGTACAATTCTCGTGCGGCAGGTATAATGTTTGCTCACACTCCCTTACATTTAGCAAGCCGAAATGGCCACAAGTAAGGTTTTTTATTTATTACCGTTAATTTGAATGTACTAAGTAATAAAATATGAAAAAAAATACAATCAGGACTGTAGTAGAGCTGCTATTATCGGCTGGAATGGATGTAAACGTTCGTACCGGTAGCGGCACTGCACTTCACGAAGCTGCTCAATGTGGCAAGACCGAAGTAGCTAGAACACTACTAGATCACGGTATTAATACCCATATACGGGACATCCATAGGCGTACAGTAGAAGATCTTTTAAAACAATTTCCGCCTAAAGCTGGTCCTGCTGTAGAAATAGCAGCCATGCTACAAAGTATGCAATTGAACTTTAGTACTCTTATTTGTCAATCCCGTGTTGTTTTAACTATTTTTTTTTTTTTAATTATCTTATCTTCTCAAGACCATCAGTTTAATAATAACAATGAAAGTGATATGGAAACTGAAAGGAGAAGTGAAAATGGTGATTTGGTTCCCGTACCTCTATTAAGTAGTCCTTATGAAATCATGTTATCACCTAGTCCTTCTCCCACTCGCCGAGAAAAACACAAAAGTCGTCGTGTATCAGAATCTTCGGCGTAAGTCTAGTATCAATTTGTTTTAAATCTTATAGTTTCTTAAATTATTTTAATCGTAGGATTTCCGATGGAAATTACCATTCTGGCCGTTGGTACAAAAATGAGCCTACTCCACTATCTAGGTCTTTAATAGAATCTACTTTTCACTCGGGCCCTGAATTGGACTCCGTAAGTATAAGCTCTTCGACAACTTCTAGTGGTCATAGACCCGTATCTTCTTCAATATACCTACCAATGGCTCCATTGAATCCGAGTGCACCTAATATTTCTGTAAGTTATTTTAATTGTATTCCAAGTCCTGTGTGTTATCAATAGTGGATACTTTTTCAGCCTGTGGCATCTAAAAGACTAACACCTGCTGCTGATTCCCCTTCTCGAGTGTCCGCAAACAGCAGCAGCGGACCTTATGAATATTTATACTATGCAACTTCTGGCTCACCTTCGTCTGATCAAAGTCGTCGAGGAGAAGTATTACGTCGAGAAAAGTCGGCTGATCAATATATTGAAATGAAACTACGGCCAACTTCAGGCGAAGAGCCTGTAGCTTTAACTTCAATTTACCAAAATGTCCCAATTCGTACAACTAACCCCCGACGAAAGCTCAAACGTCACGATAAAGATCCAGGTGCAATATTGTCACGGGGAGACTTGCAATTCAAACGTGTCGAACTAGAACCTGCTACAACTAATCATGTCATTGTCTCCGACCATAATGGTTTTATTACTACTACTATTTCATCATCCAGAGAAAGTTTACTTGACGGCAATGTCACGCCTTCAGCTGACTGGCCTCTAAGTCCTACACATTATCGTCAACCTCCTACCCCTGATCATCCGCCGCCATCACCATTGCAGGCTGAACGTAGTATACACGCTAGAATACGACCACTAAGTCAGGTAACGTATATTTTAATTTATTATAAGTAAATTAAGAGTTGATTTAATCCGTAAAAAAACAATCCATAATTGGGTTCACTAGATTTATAGTAATCTAAAAAGAAAATCAAAAGATATGGAAACAGAGATCGAAGAAGATTTGTTAGTGATTACTTGGGTGCCTGAGCCTCATGCATTATTGACTGATAAAAGTGTGTCTACCTCTGAAGAAACTGCTGTAGAAGAATTCGTAGGAGATGCAACCTTTGCAGGTTGGACAACTGAAAAAATAATTAAATAATAATTTATTTTTCAAGTAAAATAATTTTAAACAGGATTACTAAGAGGATCAATCAATAGTAATAGAGCCGAAAGACCGAAAACTTTACGTAAACTACGTACAGTGTATGACCCTCCAGTCATAGCTCAATCGCCTGGTTCCGCAGAAGATCAATCAAAAAGTTCTAACACCATGTTGAGTCCGTTTGACGAACAAGAGGAATGGGCTAAAATATCTGATTTGATAACGAATCTTGGAGGCGGAAATGCTAAGGAATCTATGTGTAATGAGCTTGAAAAAGAATTCCAAGCTAGACTAGGTAAGTTGTCTTGTCGTTTTCTGGGCATCAGTCGTATTTTAACACACGGAATATCGTTTTAGGATTAAATAGATCAGATAGTAAAGACAAATCTCGAATAAATGGCAATGATAGTCCATTAACGGTTGAATCATGGTTATTTGGATTGGGGTTCCAAGATTTTGTTAATGCGTTCATTGAATTTGGCTATGATAATTTGAACTTTATTGTAAGTATTTCACATATGTATATGAAAATTAAAAATGTATAATATAATATTACGTCATAGTTTTGACAGTTTAAATGATATTTTGTTTTTATTTATTGAAATTGCAGTTAATGGACATTCTATTTGTAAAATTATATTATAATATACGGTTTTGTCAGTTTCTATTTTAATTTTAATACGAATTAACAAGATATATATTATATGATTTTTACTACTTATAAATATGTCCATTGACTTTATTTAATTTCAAATATTTAATAATAAATTATATTTGTAGTGTGGCGTATTAGTAGAATCGGATTTAAAAGACATGGGTATAGAAAACGAGACCGATCGAACAAAGATTTTAGAATCTGTTAACGATTTACCATGCTTAGTAAAAGAATTCTGGTCAAAGCGTTATACCAAAGATACGCCTAAAGCAAAAAGCAAATCCATTGCTGATCTAGATCAAGTTGACGACGAAGAAGATGCAAAACAGATGGAAGAATGGTTGACTAGCATTGGGCTGGCTTGCTATATAGATACGTTCCGCAAACACTTGTATACAGATCTTGAGCGAATAGCGAGAATTTGGGAAGTAGAACTCACTGCGGTGCTAGAAATCAACAAGGCAGGCCATAGAAGAAGAATACTGTCATCTGTCGACAACAGTAAGTCCCAGTTACTTCAGGCTGTTTCTGTCGGTGATGGTTTAAACGATATTGGCAACGATCTTAAGCAATTGGTAAGTTTCCATAAACTTGATGGTTGTAATTTTAGTAGTTTGCAATGTTAGGCACCTATTGCTGTATTAATTACATGCATTTTTAATAAATGTATGGTGGTATGTTGCAGACAAATAACATCCAGTCACTCAAAGAAAAAGTTGGTTCAAAACACTCGGTTCACGTGGCGTCCGGCACTGTTACGCTCCGGCACAACCCCAAAAAGTCTAGACATGCCCCTCTTCCACCACCGTTACAAAACTTTTCCAATCGCAGCAACAACGACCTCATAATCAGAGGCCCTTCAGAATTGCTTTTCGGTGTTCCTTCTACGCTGATCACACAGTGGAGACATCAGCCAGCAGCGCTGGTTACTGGAAACGTCAAATACATAGCGTCGGTAAGTTTGTAATCAAATAAAAATTAAACAGCTTGAACGTATTGATATGTATAGAGAAAAACATCGTGGTTTGTATATTTTATATTCTAGTATTTGGGTTCCACCGAGGTAAAAGAACCTAGAGGCACGGAGTCAACTAAACAGTCCATTCAAAAACTTAAACACTTTGTGGCCAGTGGCGCCCAACGGACGTTGCCAGAAGTGGCGCTTGTAATATCATACAGAGGTGTTCGGTTTATGGACCCCATGTCGGGTAGTTTGGTGTGCGAGCACGAGATTCGCAACATAGATTGCGCATGTCAAGACGCAGATGATTTGAACCATTTTGCGTATATCACGAAAGACCACCACACCAGCTCACACTACAGTCACGTGTTCAGCGTATCTTCCATGGTAAGACGAATTTTGACTATCAAATTTATGTCTTGTTAATATTGCTTATTGGAGAATTAATAAACTATTATTATTTGATCTTATACTACTGGCGGTGTGTGTAAAATTGATTATCTGTTCGTTGTTACAGGACCAAGCGACCGAAATCATTTTGACGCTGGGTCAAGCGTTTGAAGTTGCCTATCAAATGGCTCTCAAAGGTCAGACCAGCGCGGTCAATCGGAACGGCAATAACGGTCACACGAGATCGCACTCAGCCAACCACATGTTGCCAAACATGATCGCCGGTACTCGGGACGGCCGGAGTAGTTCCCATCAGCACTCTAGATCACATTCCGTGAATGAGATCAAAGTAAATGGTATTCAAAAAGGCGAGTCGAACGAAAAGTCTTAATATTACTCGTAAATATATATATATATTTAGAAATTTCAGCATAACATTATTGAGTTCAAACAGTTACCAAATATTTTCATATTTTCAAGTGCGTTCGTATGTATAAAAATATATATATATATAAGTGCGTAGCATATATAACGCAATTTTTTTCTTTCAAAACGCTCAATATTAAGACAACATGCTTGACATATTATTACTCTTTTTATAAGAAAATTCAATCTAACGAACAATTTTTTTTAAAAATACTTCTTAATTTTCTTTAAACGCATACCTGTTTTATAATGTAAGTTTTGTTGTTTATAATATCAGATTTTATGATATTTATTCGTATCTTGTATTCTCTTGTAGATCGTTAGAAAATATTAGCCTAATACGTCTAATTTATAATTAATTCATATTTTATTAATAATCTTAACTTCAAGGTTCACTAACTTAATATTATTAGATAGGTGCTAAGATCATACTGTTAAGGCAGGCGTTCCTATTCGACTTAATGATTCAATGCATCTGCCATAAAAATAAAATCGAGGCCAAATTTGATTTTACACCCAATTTTTTGTGATATTTTTAAAGCCTTTTTATATTATTTGTATTATTATTTATTTATTATTTGTATATATGACCAATGTTATCTCAATTTTTTATTGTAATTTATTTTTAAGCGAGGTTTTGAACACCAAAAATCTTCATTACTTACCCACGTTTTAGATTACTGTAATTTAACATATCCTCGTGTGTGAAAACACGCATTCAAATCTCTAAACATCCGTTTTTTGGGCCACATATAGCATTTGAGTTGTTGAAAGTTGTTTGTTTATTTGTTCGCTTTTTAATGTATTTTATCGTAGAGAAATATTTATTAGATAATATAATATATAATATTTACTATTAGTCGATTCTGGAATAGAACACGTTAATATTATAGTATTATATAACTATTATTATTATTATTATTATTATTATTATTATTATGTACAGTACATGAGACCGTTGCTTATATTTTTAACATGTACGTTAATCCATGTCACTGAAATTAATTTTGTTAACCGGTTGTGAACATGTGTGCCATTCTACAATCATTGTTGTGAAGTTTAACCCCAAAGATTAAAAAAAAACCAAATATACTTACATGTTGTACGTTAATCCAATGTCAATTTTATTTTCGTATCCACTTGTTGTTATCCTTAGGATGTGGCATGTGGACTGTTGTGCAGGAATATTAATGACTAACGATAATTTACCACGCAAACAACCACACGGCTCGAACGCACGTACCTACACTCTTTATAAAGGCCTATTGCCTGTAATAAACTCCTTGAAAATGGATTGTCAGACTTTCATATTTTAGGAAACTTCTCGTATTTGATACGTCTCCCAGGCCACAGCCCTCAGGAAGTGTGGACGGAATACCGAGGTAAGTATCGTTTAAATGTAGTTATGTGATATGTAAGCATATGTAACTTAGAAGTCATTAAAAAAATGCAAAATTGTTTAATAACGTTTTACCCGGTCACCTGCTGAAAGTATTACAACGCAAACTTCTCACGTGTCGTAAATATTACATATTTTAAAAATATTTCCGTCAGGTTTTCCAGATCACTTTAGTAATTATTTTAAGATTTTTATTTTATGTTCGTTTACTATGTAAATTTACATTGACTATAATAATCATTGGTTTGTTTATTCGGTGGAAAAACTTCACAAGTTCTTAAGTGGCATTGAGACATCCTATGTTGCTTCACTTGCCTATATATTGTATACCCAGTTAGTTGTTATCAACTCCATTATTATGATGAAAAGTTTTAAAATTTCTCTCCACTTTGTGGAATACAAACAATTTGAAATTTAAATGTTACGTACATGCATATCAGTTGCGAACCCAGGGGGGAGTTGAACCCTCCCCCATCACGAAATATCATGAACAATTTTAAAAATAAATAACCTGATCTACAAATTACATTTTAAATTTTACAGTTTTTCAAATTCTCCCCCCTCCCCGAATTTTTTTTTTGCGTTTGATCTCGATAAATACACTAGGTGTAGTATTCTTAGAATCCGAAATGTTGTAAATAACTTTGTCCTAATTATACTGAACTAATCATAAGTTGTAGTGCTTAATTTGTAAGTTATTGTAAATGATTGGTTGTCTGGTGTAATTTGGACAAGTTTTCAGGGATGGGGTGGAGGTTAGAGATGTGAAGTTAAGCTTATTCTTTGGCAGTTTAAATGTAGACATTTCTTCAAATTAACGAACCTAAATATTAAAAAAAAAATCGTCGATTACTTACAAATATAGGGATGATCTCTACAAATTACAATTTTCCGTTGTAATTTGGCCTAACTTCACACACGTGAACACGGGACGTCTAGAGTTTACCATGTGCGCATATACATATAAAATAATATAAGATATAACCGTAACCGCAATCACGCTGTATATAGTATACAAAAAATGAAGCACGCCTGAATATAACTAAAAATTTGTAATTAAACGATGCACAACGAGATATGCTCGATGACCGTCGTTTCGTATAGAGTCGGTATATATTTTCTGTGTATAGATGTATAGATATCGCATTCGTATAATTATTATTATTATCATTATTACTGTGTATATTATTCAAAATGGCGTGATTTTATACTGCGCCGTCGAATGGACGCCGCGTGGATTTGCATTATTATTGCGGAAACAGCATCATCCGATGAGAAACGACCGCCGGCAGGAGGAGAACACAGTGGTGAGGAAAAAAACACAAAATTAACGAACGTCTTTATATATTATTTTTATATGCGATTTCGTCGTCTGGTGTAGTTTTTTTTTATATCGTCCATTTGCGTCGCCGACGCGTTGTAGTAATAATATATAATAATATGTATATCTATAACTCCCCCAGGGCTCAGACGACTCGGCTCCGGGAGCAAAAAAACCGAATCTAACCGAAAAATCTACATATTATTATGCATGCGTATTATTGTTATGTATAAATATATACGGTCGTCGCCATTATCGTTATTTACATTATCAGTTATATAGAGTATAGACCATATGATGGAAGATCTAGAATTATTTTATTTTACTACATAAATCCCCTCTCGTACCACTAGATATCGTGTTCCTTACGTAGTTCATGCAAACACTACTAATTATGCCAGAAATAATCCCTTGGACCGAATGATGTGGTTAGCTAATGAAAACACCTCTCATCAAAAACAAATGAAATACCTACTAAGTATTCATTTTATTATTTTTTTTTCTATTATTGTAATTATTATTTGATATACCTACTTATTTGTTTTAATTATAGACATTTTAAATATGTATTAAATTGTTGTATATAGAAATCCGTCGTTAATAAAATTAATAATAAATAAAAAAGAAAAAAAAACATACGTTAAGTAAGAGGGCTTAGCAGAGGCCACGTCAAATAATTTAAAATGTGCAGCATCGAAAACATTGAGATCGAGATCATCATAATACGGTTTAAGTAGCTATATATAAAGACATCATACCTACCTACCGACAGCTATATTGTTTGGGCGAACACTGGTGCATAGTAGTAATAATAGGATAAAATATTTTAGTTACTTTGACAATAAATATCAATAATATACTTTAACGTACCTAATACATAATATGAATAATATATATTAATAAAGAAATTAATGTATATTTCGATAAGAGGTAGGAAATAATTAAAGAACAATTAATCATCTCCGACGTATAGGTAATGAACGGTGAACGCTCACAGACTGGTTGATTGTCTTTGTAGTATGTACTTTTTATGAGTTGGAGTATCGTGATTATTACTTATTTTTTATTAATACAAATTCATATTTTAGTAATATTGTAATTATTATTAAAGTACATCTTAATGATATCCGATATAGGTACCTATAACCTAGTTATGGATATTTCATCACTCATAATATGTCTTTATGATTTTAATGTTATTCACTATTGTTATGTATGAGATTGATAAGAGTGGACTTTGTGTTCTTATGAAATTACACGACGTTTTCCTCTTTAATTATGCATTTATTAAAATTCTAAGTTTTTAAATTTAAATTTTATACTCAATTACTATATATTTGAATAGGTTGGTACCTACATGAATGTTTTCACTCCGTTAAGTAACATTTTTTTCCTAGGTACAAAATAATTTGCAAATTTTTGCAAGACGCTCATAAAAAATGTTTGTTGATTTACTCTCAATTTTTTTTTATTTATCTTATAACAACTTATGAAGAATCTTGTATTACAGTTTTAAGTTTTTTGATCAAGCTAAAAATTACTTAGGTAGATATGGACGATAATTGAAAAAAAAATCATAAATGTATCGTTATTGTGGAAAATGGTCATACAAACACTTGGTGAAAATTAATATTACTGGGAAATTGTTTACGTTTGACCCCCCTCCTAAAGAACCAACTAGATTCACTTTCTTGCCAAAAATAGTCCATGAATAGAAAATCAAAGCATTTTTACTGCCCCAAAGGTAACGACAGCCACAAAAAAAATAACCAAATTAATAAAACACAAATAATTGTAAAATTAATACATTCATCGTTCCGCTCAGAATCTATAATAGGTATCAAAAATATATTGTCACAATATTTTTTTTATAAGCGTTTAAAGTTAAAATGTTGACAAAATTCGTCAAAACCACGAACATTTTCAAACTAATTTGAGTTAGAAATTCATCATTATTTTTATTATTATACCAAAGATTTGAAAATGTAATACAAGATTTCTCATAAGCATTGATAATGTAAATAATGTAAATCGTTTGTATCTTAACAGGACACTCCTTAAATATAGTTAAATAACATAACAAATGTAAGTAATTAAAAATATATGATGACTTGAAAATTCCAAAGAACATGATATGAATATCTTCTATTAATTCCATTACTAAATGAAAAAAGGAGCGTCGAGAATGAGTTTCTTTATAAAAAACCAATTTTAATAAAAACAAAATTGTAGGTATATGGAAGGAATAGACATAATATTATACTCTAACAGTAGATTTATTTTAGATATAGCATACCGTGACCCATATAGATCTGCTTTTGAATTTGCTTTTAACCTAATGAGTTTGAAAAAAGGTACCTATAGATATTATACTGCCGTGCACAATCATACCACGCGTAACTCAGCGTATGGGCATCACGCTCTCACGGTTTAAGAAACAATATTTTGAATTTTGTTGTTTCGTCAATGGGAGGTCTCCGGTATCTACCTCTCATATTTTCACATTTCACAATATATTATATCCACTATAATTACACAAAAAAGCGATGTGATGAGGGTGCGCGACACAGTGCCTACTACCTCCACCGCAGACTCGTCCGGCCAACCAACGTCTTTATGTACTCGTATATTGTATACATTTTGCATATAATAACGATAATAATAATAATAATAATAGTAGGGGAGGCAAAGCCTATCTGGGGTGGCGTACGTAATAATACGCGAATCACAGAGTCGCATAATTTACCCTTCCATAATACTGCTGCATAGCTCTCTAAAACATAAATGCAAAATATTTAATGGACGATGCGTCTTTGTGCCTCGTCAGCGTCGCGTGTACAGATAAAATGTACATTTTTCGCGTTTCATTATTTTTGCTCGCGTACTCGAAACGCACCGGTATTTTCACCGCGTATACAGACGCGCGTATGGCCATTAGGGAAATGGTAACCGGAAGAGGAGGAGGCAAAAGAAACCGCGACAACGGTTCGTATTTTATATATATATATATCTACAGCCGACCCCCACCCACTCTGTGCAGAGGCTGAAGCCCGCCACGTATTATTATTATTATTATTTTATGATTAAAAGCGTTTTGAAAACGAAAAAGCCGGCTTCTCGTGTGTGTGTGTGGCACAAAGTAAGTGCTCCACTGAAAAAAAATAATAATAACGCGAGCGTGTAGACGAATAGCGCCGCCCACGCGAGTTGGTTTAATATAATGTACCATTTCTATAGGTACACATCATAATATTACATAAATGTACTTTAAAGTACACGATGTGTATTGTGTATGCAGTGTATTGTGTATGATGCAGTGTTTGTGTGAGTATAGATCATACGGAAAATTAAGGAGACCGTAAGGACCTCGCTGAACGACGACAGTAACGATGTGCTGCGAAATATAATATCATCATTTTTATTACGAGTGCATATTGTACGAAGACACAACCATGACAAACAATTAATATTATAATTATATAGATACAGAACGATCACTTATCAGTTGTTATAATAAGTACAGGTGGACCTACAAAATTATGTAAATAATCAATTTATCATTCACTCACCCTATGTGGGACCTCTATGAAGTGGATTTTGAAAAAAATGTACGCCTTTGTGACCGATTTTTGCTGTAGTTTGTAGTTACAATCGATAATAATATAACAATATAACAATAAATAATATACACACTGCATAGTGGTTGGATTCGATACAATCAGTGGTTAGGGATATTACCAGCTACGATGCAATTATTACGAAACATTCTGATTTTAGATTTACAAACAAATATAGGCGTGTTATGTTTTTCTGAATTATTATTTTTTATTGCATTTCATTATATGATATGTTAAACAGAACATGTTTTCCGAAGTTTCGATGTAGGTATTTAATATTTATAAATTTTATTCAATACATTTGGATACCACAATACTATATAGTATAGCTGGTATAATAGATATACAGCTGCTGTCGTCAGTTCTTTTTCCGAACCAGTCACCACAATAATAGGGCGGCGCAAATAGTGTTTGAGGTTTGGTAGGTGCTAAAGATTTCTATGCAAAGATGAAAATATTTTTATGTGGTGTAAAATTTTAGGTTCTTTGGGGGAGCTATACAATGGCTATGCATTGGTTACGGGGAAGGTTTGGTCTCCCTCCCCCAGCACTTCCGCTATTTGCGCCTATGGTCTCCATTATATAGATAATTCCAGCGTTTCCCAACCTGGGGGTCACGAACCCCTAGATGAGGGGTCGCATCAGCCAGAAATAATATTAAATGCTGATATAGAAACTCAACCTTTTTTTACATTACAAATAAAAAATTAATACATAACCATAATATTAGAAAAATAAAAAAGTTAGTTTATAGTATAAACTATGAAGAATAAAGTAATAAGTATAAATCACCGATTGTAATTTGTTATTGTGTAATAAATATTCCAAAGTTTTTTTAGTCGTGGTTCGAAGTTGGAAATACATAAAAGTAAATTATTTTGGGGTTTCCGGCCGATTAATAAATACACACTAGAAATGTTCTCGTATACTAGGTAACTGGTAAAACAGATAAAAGCTTGAATTAGAGAGGAATAATAAGGATAAGGAGGGGAGGGTCGTAAGGTGACTGACTTCATTTCTTACCAATTTTTTTATGGTCGCGACATTAAAGAGGTTGAGAAACGTATTCATGCAGCCTATTGCGAGGCAGTGCAACAGCTGTGAAGTAAGTGAACAAGGACCTTCGTCGATCCGAGGCGATAGATCGGATCAAGTTGATCTAAAGTTTGTGAAACAATAATTCCCAGACTTTTGGTAAGTAATATGACATTATAATACCGTAAAAATGCTGGTAATTTTGAAATATAAGAGTGAATATACAATATTTACTATTTATATAACGGTTATATTGTTGTAGCCTTTTTTTAGATACAATTAACTATTAAGTATATATTATTATTATCAATATTTTTTAAGTATTTGTATAAAATGTAAATACATGATAATATTAAGATTTTTTGATGATTAATATGCTACAGTGGTATATAATGTGCCTACACTGCACAGTCTTCTAATTTGTTATTGTAACGATATAAGTTTAAAATAAATAAATTAATCTTGAAACAATTTTTTACAGATTTTCTGAGAACTGTTATAACTTTTAATGATTTGTTTACTTACAATCCATACTTTTTGTATACAATTCCGTTACAGTTATAGGAGCAGTGTTGTTTTTATTATCGAGTAACAGAGTTAATTTTCTATTGAAGACCGTTCACCGACAACCAGATTGGTATAAAAACAATTATAATTGCAGGCACATATACAAGGTGGGACGAGAACACAAAAAGTATTGGCAATATCGATTTAATTATTTTTTCTGTGTACACGATAACATTTAAAGTTTTATATACTTTATAAACTATAAAACTTTAAATGTACCCCTGTACACAGAAAAAATAATAGAAAATATTGATAATATGTTTTGTGTTATGATTTTTTAAAATAAGGAAGTAACCACGCCCCACCCTGTATATATTATATACATAATATTATGGCAAACCCTTTCTGTAACGATCAATTATTATTTGCTTTGTTACAAAATAATAAAATACACTATGTATAGTATGTATTTACAATGATAATAGATCGTTTTGTTTTTGCGGAATAACTACGATTCGAATAGCCAACAAAATGTACCGTCAGCAACTATATTGTTATAGTACTATCAACAACGGAGCGGAAATGTTTAACGTTACAAATTACTAGTATAGTTTTCGCTAAAGGATGAAGGCAATTATTAATGGAAGTCGAAGTTCTCGATAAAAAGTTACGGTTTTTTCGTTTTTTATTTGAATTAGTTTAAGTGGACGCATGAAAAAAATATCGAACATTTTAGCATTCATTTTTTACAAAAACGAAAATCTATAGAGCTACAATATTTTAATACAATCATTATTGTTGAAATATATTATATAATATGTGTATAGATAAATAAATAAATTAGTTTATACTATGCAGCAGTATATCCATCCCTAACAGCACTATCCTTCCCTCGGGGTACCTTCCGTTACGAACTTCCTAAGAGGTTTCTAAGATCTTCGTGTTTTGGTCTAATTTTATAATTTTTGAATAAAGTACGTGCAGAGCACACTCCTAACCACCCCAATAGCACAATAATAGCAGCCCACATATATGGTGGGAGGGAGGTGGTTGGTGACCCTGGGCATAATGTGCTAGTGTTGTTGTAGCAAAGATTAATACCTAGATAAGATATTATGCAATATTGCAATTATGTACTATTATACCAGCTAGGTATAGATATCTCATAGTAAGTTCACATACATGCCGGCGAGGACTGGTTGGGATGCTGGGATGGTACAGCATTCCTTGCCCTCAAATAAATTGTATACATTTAATATCATTATATTAAATATATAATATAATACTTGAATATTTAATCACAGACCATCAATTTATTTTTAATTTTTTACCATAAAACTGTAAAACTTTAAGTAATCTAATATTGTACAATTTTGTTTGAATGTTTGTTGTAACTTGATACACCTATTTACGTTTTTTAAATATTTTATTAAAACAAAATAAATATTTTAATATTCTATAAATAATCTACATATTTAAAATTTTCCCCAAACATTTTTTTTATTCGGCCTTGAAATTATGTAACATGCTAACATCCTATGCCCCTGGTAACGAACATTTTCAAATTATTTTGTAGTTAAAATGTATGAAATGTTCAAATTTAAAAGCTAATAATTGCTAATTTAAAACAAGGTTTCTCGTTAGTACTTATAGTGTAACCAAAACTAATAATAATATACTAATATGGTTGTTTTTATAGACGTTTTAAATTCGAATTTGGACAAAATGAGATATTTAAATGAAGAATAACAATGTTATAGTTATTTTGTTGTAATTTAAAAATATTATTCGTTGGTACTTGAAACTTTTAAAGTATATTATTATATTTTATACACACAATGACATTTTCAAATACAATGTTTTAGGCAAAAATTATATTATAATTACCTATATATTATTATTTTATATTATATTTTGTTTTTAATTAATAATTATTATTGTATAGAAATTACTGGATCAGACACTGACGTAATAGCAAGCACGATTATGTTTGATAAAAATATGTTTTATACATTTTCTTAATATAAAAAAATAGTCAACACACTATACAATAACATTGCTACAATTTTGTGCAATATATGACGTGGTTTTAGCAAATTCCCAGAACTTTTCTTTTTCTTCTGTTTCTTGTTTTTTTAGGTTCTTCATCTGTATCTGGTTTTATAGTAACATCTCCCTCTTTTTTAGGTTCAATTATAGTATTTACCCAATCTAAATAATAATTTACGAAAATGTGCACACTCTGCATATATGGTCCGCCACATATGATTTCCTCGTTTTTGTAGTTAAAAAAAAAACTGCATACTCCATTTCTCCATAAAGCATGTCGTTACAAATCATCGGACCACCGCTGTCTCCGGTACATATCATATCTTTCCGCCGACGAACACAAATGTTGCCTCCATGTGTTTCTTATTAAATTACTTTTTGAACAAGTATTAAATTAGATAATAAACTAAAGGAATTATTTGTGTTAGTTACCTGTAGTATCCTTCACAATCTGTTTCCCCGTGTTTTACAAGAGTGGTCATCTTATATCCATCACTACCAGAGTCACTTTTAGCATTTATAAAACCGAATCCAACATTTGTACACTCCAGTGCTGCGTGGTTGTTCAATTCTTGAGGACTACCACCAATTTGTATACATTTTTTGAAATTCGGGAATGGTTTTTTAGCTAAATTAAAATATTATTAAAATAGTGAATGATAAAACATTTGAATACATAAATATACTAATATGTATAAAGTAATCAGGTACACTTTATAATTTTTAATAGAACAATAAATTAAATAGTTTAGTATGATAAATTATAAATATAAATTATAATAACATACAGCTTATGAAAAATGAAGTTAAAAATACTTTTATTTTCACACCAATAGAAATTTGACAATTTCCAAAGCAGTACATAGTATAATATTTCATAAATACATTGCTGCAAATGAGACATGCAAACATAGGTTTAGCCAGAATTTATCGGTTGGTAAGAGGTTAATTGAATATATTATTATAATTATTATAAATACAGTGTACACATTAATGAATCAATGTCCTTGAGCTGTTTTATAAACCTCATTCAACAAACTGCAACTTTAGTTGGAGGTAACCCATGACTATGATTCTGCTTGCATGAATAACAGAATGGATTTTATTTAGATTGAAAAGGCTAAATACAAATAAACACCAATATTCTTAAATCGACAAAGTAAACGGTGGCTTACTTTTAATACACAAATTTCTGCGATGGTAACTGTTTCGCTTGTATAGTTTTTGTGTGTATATTTCTCGACTGCCCTTATAAAAGGTTCGCCATGAGAAATTGATCCACGATATATCTATACAAACATGAGGATTTTGGTAGACTCTTGAGAATTTTAACGTGTTTTTGTGGATGGTAAAATATTTATAATAATAATGAAACTATACATCATAGTTATATTTACTTCAAAATAACGTGTTTGTAATTTGTCAGTACAGTGAGCAGCGGTCAATACGTACAATTATTTTACCAATGAACCCGTGCAAAAAGAATTATAATCATTTCCCGGTATAGAATGTCTTATATACCTTACGTAGGGGTACTCTTCGCGTTTAAATTTTTCGCTTTTGTAAATAAGTTCTTTTTCGTTGTGCTTAATAGAGTTAAGGTCTGATAATGCCACTAAAATCGACAATAATAAAATAATTGTAATTATTATCATAGCGTCTCATACAATTGCTGTTTGTATATTATATGTTGTTAATATTTATGTATAACATAATATTGTATCATAAATATCTACATTTTACAGTACACACTTTAGTATCATGACAACGCGATTCTTTCGATAATGTATATTGTCACTATATCGTCATCGTAATCACAATGACTACGGTGTCTTTTTCGATACGTTATAGCGTCAGTGGAGGCGATTAGGGGTGTGCATGTAATTATTACATATTATATATTATTTTAGCGATGGCGACAAGGACTATTTACCCGAAACTGTCGGACCAAGGCAGGAAAATCAGCACTCTGACGGAAGCTATCACAGCCCACAGGAAGCGATCGAGAGTCCCATTATGTAGGTCATCGTCGAACGATAACGAATATAAAATCTTTGTGGAGCACCTCTTTAAATTATTCTTAAATATACTTTTTTGCGATATTAACCTTCTCCGTGATATAATCTTTCATTAAAAAAAAAAAATTAAGACAAGTAGTTTCCGAGAACATTAGTATCAAATGTTTCAATGTTAGGTTTTATATATTAAGATTATCACTCTTTATTATCGTAATTGTTAAATACCTGTTTGCACACAGATAAGATAATAAACACTTTTTTAAACTTTTTTGAGTAATTAACTCAAATTTTTTTTTCATTCATTCTTCTGAAATAAGATAGCTAATTGAAGATAATGAAAACTATAAAATTGTACACGCTTTGAATTTGAAATCAAGATTTATTAATTTGCAATTAAGTTCTACAGTTCTATCTAATAAATTGTTCGAAGTTTCCACCTTGATGTTCCAAAAATTTTAAAAATTTGTTTTGAAATATTTAGTGGTACCTCTTAGCGTGAACACACTGTATTACGAATAAAGCATATATTATAGCTTATCAAAAGCTGAATTTATAAACTTTGACTGTACCTACTGAAATAAATAAACCAAAGTATGTTATTGTGACGTCTCGTCGTCTATTGTGGATACTTTATGACCTTTCAATGTATATATAGTTTTGATATCAACTATAATAATAAAAAAGTATTGCTTGGTATAGATTCCATTTTCGCCGGTGATTTTCCATAGGTACCTACGCGTATAGAGAGGTACCTACCGATATAATATGAAAGCTCGTGTAAGCCGCCACCGTGTCGGTACAACGTAAGATAATACTAAAATATAATATTTATATATTATTGTATGAGTTGGGCAAAAAGATTGTTCCCGATTTCCCGGATATGGACTGCAATTACTGGGCGTCATACGTTGCGGGTTATATATTATTATTGCGACTCCGCAGAAATCATCGTGGTTCTCTCTGCGGTATATGTCTAGAGAGATATTTTTTAGTTATAATCGGTGATGGGTATAGAAAAAAAACCTTATCTAAAAAATAAATAATAATAAGTAAAGAGTATATAACGTTATTACTACGCTTATTTCGCTCTGCCGTTTATTTCCGATCGGTTTTCTCATCTTTTCTATATAATAATAATAATAATAATAATAATATATGTGCGCTAGCGAATTTATATATATATATATATATATGTATATGTGTATGAGAGTTTTTTTTTCATCATTTTGTATTTTTTATTTTTTAAATCCAGCTCGCGCACAACAACTGCGATCCGTTCCAGCGTAAAGATTTATTTTCAGGGGTTGCACGGTCGGCTGGGCAATCGCGGCCGATGGCTAGATACATACGACGATTGGAAATCGAAAAAAAAATACGGGATGGTTATAAGGGACGCCGAGGAGAGGGTTCGCCTTTGGCATATAAGATGACGATGATGGAAAAGCCAGAGATTTTTATATATATATCTAATATTTTTTCCATTCTTTCACCTTGGATAAGCGAACGTTTTTTGAATGGCAATTCCGCAAGAACGATGACTCGAGAATAAATATTATATATAAAAAAAAAAAGAACAAGACGTCAGTGAACTGATATAAAAATATAAAATTAATCTCGGAGCCGGGAAAAAAAATAAAAACGTGAATTTGGTAAAACTTTCTTTATTTTATATTTCAGCTTAAAATTTAATATATATATATATATATATATAATATGGGTATTGTATTATACTTTTACCCCAAACTAAAGTGGAGACCGCATTTTAGAAGTATCCCAACGATTTATATAAAAGTACCTTAAAGTATATTGTTATAATAATATAATATCATGATACGGTTTTCAATTTCGGGATCTAGAACTTAAGTTTATATTTTAAATTGTAATCCTTCTTATGTTCGCTCGAACAAACGAATATAAAAATAATACCGCAAACGTGTTAACACTTAACATACAAAATTACTTTAAAATTGTATAATTTTTGGGAAAAGTTTATTCCAAAGTGTATTCAACACAATATACTTTTGAGCGCAGTTTAACCGTTCGTAAGTTACTTATATAAATATTATTATATTAAGTACTCACGAATAATAAATTGTTTCCAATATATAAATAAAAATCTTAAATTCGTTTATTAATTACATCCGAATTGCATGCCGTGTACAAGTTTATTTATCATGTACTCATTTGCATGACTTTAAATTTTTTTTTACTTTTTAATTTTTTTAAAAAACACAAATCTATTTAAGAAAAGTTCTATAATATTATGGTTTTTACAAATGATTTGATTTTAGATTAAAATATTTGTATACCTTTTTTATATTATTATTATATTAAAATAAATGTAACAAATTGTATTTTAAAAATAGTTAACATTATGAATAAAAAAGATAAACTTTATGTGTTTTTTATGAATCAATAAAAATGTTGAGTAATTTATTTTTCGTTTTTTGAAAAATTAGAAAAGACCGAAAAAAAGGTCGGCAAGTGGGTACCGCTTTGCTGTACAGTAGGTATCAAGTGGATCATTGTAATGAAAAATTATAAAAGATAAAAAAAAATTTAAGTCATGCACATAAGTATATACATATACGAGGTGGCATGCAGTTCGGACGTTCCAATTTATGTTTATTTTTATAGCATGCAATCGGATGCACCGGTTAAGTGGGGCCCATTAATCCGCTGAAATAAATAAAAATAAACTTGTTAATATGAAATATAAAAACAACATATTTTTATTGTTTGAAAAAAAATTATTTTATTGTTTATTTCATACACATATACGCATAATTATTTTATAATAAACATTTTATACAAATCACAAACATATCATAAAACTCACAAAAAAATATAAGTATAATATAGTAAAAAAAGTGCACAAATGTTGAAAATGAATGCAAAAAATTCTCGTATGATATTATAAAAAAAAATGCATCCATCAAGGTACGTGGTGGTGTAGTGGGTGTGTTATAGACGATCAGTTTTTGGCTACTGCAGGTCACCTCTATACAAAGTTCTCCGGCTGGTTCTGCGGGGCCAACGAGCGTCGCGTTCGCGTTTTTTCGAGAGGTCGATGGCCAACATCTATAAAGAAGGTATTATATTTTAATATTTTTTTTTAAAGGTATTTCTATTTTATTTATAGATCTTGCGGAGTGACGACCATGACGGTGGGTGATATATTTGGTCGATATGCTGGAAGATTTGCAAACTCCTCTATTCGCGGATGGCGACACTCCACCGTCTACGTTTGTGACTTCACCGCCGAGCGACTCGTCCGACATCGGAGCGATCGTATGGAAGACAAAGACGACCAGCATATCGACCACGTCCGTCAGCCCACTAAGCTCGCCTCTACGGCGGATCTCCCTCCAACCTATCTTTATCTATAGTTTAATTGATGATAAAAATATTCTATGTACAGTCGACGCCAATTATAAGATTCACATTGGGACCAGCACAAAGTGAGTCTTAAATAACCGATTGAATCTTATAGGTGAAGTAGGGGAAAAAACGAAAACATTTTTAATTAATTATTAACTTTATTTTGCTATCTACTTTTCAAATTAGTAATAAATAATAGCTAACACACATTTTGTTTTCTACGATTTTTCTTATGAAATTTGAGTCTTATAACCTCTTAGGGTTAGTCTCATATAACTCATTTTCTTTAATAATTTAGATACGTTAGGATTGTTCAAAGCGATTTCGTGTGTAATATTGGCGACTGAACCTTAAATCCGTGAGTCTTATAATAAGCGGCGTCTACGGTCTACTGTAATTTTATAATATTACATAGGCAACTGCAGTCACTCACGGCAACGTCACGTCGTTCGAAATTGCAGTCGGTATACTATATACATATTTAAAGCACGTTGTAATATAATAATATGTATATATAATGTGTACACAAAAACTATTCAAGCCACGACTCGCCAGACACATCACAAGCGAAACATCAGACACCACTATTAATTAATTATTTATTAATTAAACGCGCGCTCGTATGTAATACAGACGATGACACGAAAACGGTAATTGAGAATGTGACGTGGCACTCAACGGACGCGCAGATAAATAAAGGCCGGCGACGACCGCGTTTTCCTCTGCAGACTAAAGCCGGGTTTCGTCCCTCCCCCCTCCCTCCACCACCGGTTACGCCGTGCACCGTAACGTGTACCCAAATTTTTGTTACCTAGGTAAGGATTAAATATAATATATATTATGGCACACGAGATGGTATAATGGAATACGGAAACCCGACATTATATATACTGGCCGCCGCCGACCGTTTTTCAACGCACAATCCTAAATTGTTATTGGACTTCCATTTCACACGCCGTTTCATGTCGTTTTCCATATTATAATGTATATAGATTATAGGTAGGTAACCAAACGTTGACAATACTAGTAACGAGTACAGAGGCGTATTTGGGCACAGGCCCAGTGCCAACTCTAGGGGGGGGGGCAAGCGGTGCGACCGCACCGGGCCCCGCGCATGGCGGGCTTGTGCGAGGCCCCACAGGCCAGTAATTATAAGCCATTGGCCATATGGGGCCCGCGAAATTCTGCACCGGGCCCCGAAAACCATCGGGCCGGCACTGGCCCGCACAGGCCCTATGTAGGCACGAATCTATAGAGCAGCGACATTTTGGGGGTATCAAATTGTATCATTTTTTATTTTACAACAGTATTTTTGATCTTATGAAATCAAATTTAATTAATTTTTTAAGTAGAAAATGATTCCACCTAAATAAATCATTGATATAATTAGTGGCGGGCCGAAAGGCTCAACTTTTGAGCGTCAACGTTTCATCAAAAGGATGGTGCCGGTGGCGCTAAAGTCCTATGCTAAGGTCCAACCACTATCTTACCTCTTTTGGCTACCTACATTTTATATTTTACATCATAAATTTGTTATAATTCAATAATTATTAATGTTTATGGTGGGGTGGTAGAGGTGGTGGTAAATATGAAATTGTGTCATTTAAAATTTAAGTCCAGTCAACCACTGGATATAATGCATTCATCTTTATGGAAGATAATATATAGCAAATTGTATGTTATTCAAATATAATTTATGTACAGTTAATTTTATTGTAGAAGGGGTGAAGTTGGAAGAGGCGACGAATTGGAAAGTCAGAAAAAAACCTAAACCTAATCACGCCACTGGTTATTGTATTGGCCAAATGTAAACTCCTCGAATAAACTCGAATAACCTTTTTACCTGAAAATAAAAGCCATTGTAATCTCCTACATGGACATTTTTACCTGTAAATAAGAGATATTGTAATCTCCGACATAGACATTTTACCTGAAAAATAAAAATAGAGTAATATCCTACACTCCAACATTTTATTAAATACATGATTTTGGAATTGAAAAGCTCAAAAAGCTAAAAATGATAACTTTAAAATAATAAATATAAAATACAAACACTTGAATAGAATGTGTTTATGAGCTGTGTGTTATACACGGGTCGAAATTTCACGTTTAGAGTTTTCTCCATAGTATGCCACAAAAATAAACGTAAATGAATTTGACTATATTATTATTATTGTTTAATTTAATACTAAAAATTCAAAATACAATGATTTATATTTTATGTTTGTATTTTTAATTTATTTTAATACACTATCTTTTGTAGGAGTTAACACTATCTTTTGTAGGTGTTAACACCATCTTTTGTAGGAGTTAACACTATCTTTTATAGGAGTTAACACTATGTTTATGTAGGACATTTGTAGGAGATTACCGTGTAATAGATATACCTAGGTTAACTATAATGCGACATATTAGTAGGTATACCTTATTATGTATACCACTGCAGGTACGATGGATACATCAATACGATTGGGTAACTGCGGCATTTCCCACGGCACCAATAGTCTGTCAAAAACGGTTTATTTTTAATACGAAATGTTTTTAAAACCCAACAATCAAAATATTATATGTGCAGTAACACCTGACTAGCATTCTCGGTCACCGAAATTTCGTCCGCTATTCAGAAGAGGTAAATATTGTTTGTATTTTTTTTCGTATTTTGTAAAAATGTATTTGATAAATCCAAGTGAGGATATATAATAATATAGCTATATTACATACGTTTTAAGCCCGCCGTGCAATGCACTATTGCACCTATTTATATATATGCATACGAGTATAATAATATGATAGTAATGTCACTGATAATGACATTATATAGAGTATAAAAATAATTTCTTCGTATTGAACCCCATACTAAATATTATATAATATAATAATATATCATTTATCGACTTGGACGCCCCGCAGCGTGGATGGGAGGTAATTAATTTAAATAACGATAATGATGATGATGAAAATATTTTATAATGATATGGTATTTTTTTTTTTTTTGTTCCTTATACTACAGGACGCTTATACCACGACGCCGCCGCCGCCTCCGCTGCCGCGTAACAACCCTTTTGACGAGAGAGCAACAGAAGAGTTTACTTTACAATATTTACGATCGTTTTGCCCGGCGTGGATCTTCTCGTCGTGCACTTGACCCCCACCCCTCTGTTGTAAAGCAGCCCGAATAAACCGCCAGTAAATTGTTAACGACGACGACCGACCGGAGAGCGCGCGCACACACTCAATCACCGGTGTCAATAGGCCAGAACGACCCCAACCCCACGGAAGTCTCGGGTATTAAACCGTGACGTCATTCCCGGCGGCGGCGGCGGTGGCGGCCGAGCTTTACGCGGTGGGGTCATTAAAATCGCGCAACAATGTATTATCTCTCGCATATTATATTGTAAAGGGATTTTTTTTTTTACGTATAATTTTAAAGGGGATGCGTTTTGAAATTTCGCATCCGGCAGATGATAATGAAAAAAAAAAATGAAAAAAAAAAGAAGGAATATCTTCTACATTTACATGACAATCGCCGCTGCACTCGGAGCGGAACAGTGTCGAGATCCGGCGGCCGACGACTTCCCGGACTTCTCGCGAACTTCCGGCGGCGCACTCGGCCGACGCCAGCCGATATTTATATATACCTACAACACTCGTATATATATAAATACGCATCTCACGGCATTCGCGTCGTATTAAAATATTATGCCTTTTTTTATAACGACGATCGTCTCCATTGTTATACGGGCCCACGCGACAAAATATATAATATAATATTTATCTAAATAATAAATCGATATCATCGCATAATAATATTAGGTATAGGTATTACATTAAATAAGGTGCTCGGACGTCCTGTATTTTACAGGAGCGTCCTGTTTCAGTTTTTTCTCAAGTGTCCTGTGGCCTGGGAAAAAAATTAAAAAACATTAAAAACGTGATGTATTTTGTTTTAACGTCCTTTTATTTATTGCTGTATTATCTAGAATTAAAATAGATTTAGAAAAAAAACGATTTTCTTCAAATCATCACACTGATATATTTATCAAGTTTCAATAAATACTTCTATTTTAAGAATTCATTTAGCAAAATTATATAATATAAATATATTCAAATATTAATAAATTTACTTTCGAAAATATATCTATTGATTTAAATTTGTTTACACTAAAAATTGTAAAATAAATTAAAGAAAATATATCATCTGTTGTTTTATTAATTACTAGTTTATTCTTAAATCGTTACAACATTAAAGGAAATGTTTTGATTTTATCAATTAACAAGGTTATTATAAAAATACATTTGTTCATTATTTCTTAAATTTTATAATATATACACAGACCTATTTACAAGTGATAAGTGTTAACTTTTATTATTTCAAGATATAAATTATTAATGTACTTTTCTCTGCAATTTATGTATATAATGAGGTTAAGTAGGTACATGTAAATGAAGAAGTTAGTACGCTTATCATTGATGGTGGAGGTAAGAGTGTAAAAATATAGGTATATCTACTTGTATATATATAAGTTTAACAAGCTTGTCCTACATTTTTATTTTAAAAATCTGAGCACTATATATACCAATACTTCTATAGGTCTAATTTCTATGATACATACGGTGAGTTGTGTGCAGCTCCCGAACATAATTATTTTAGAACTTCTTAAGTTGTATAAGAAGTTAGAATTGTTATACAATTACAATATACGTTAAATTACTTTTTTTTAGTGACTTTTTAGGGGTCGTGTTTTCATACATAGGTAATATAATGGTATGAGCTTGAGCAGCTGCAATTGTCTAGTTGCAACACTATTCTATGCCTGTGGCTTTAACCTTAATTTATATAGTCATTGCAGTGTGAGTACTCTACTATAATAAAACGTTTCCCACTTTGTCCGAGGTATAAAATATTATACTTTCATGAGATTTTTCTCTCGGAAGTCTTCCTCGGATAACAGTACGTACAATATGTAAGACATACATATCGTCTGTACAATAAAAATACAAATAGGTACAACGTGTATATGAGTCGCCATTTTGAGCGTCGGTACAACAAACACCGCCATCGCGTACCATTCCGCTGCAAGTGTTCGAGCGTGATGTTCGCGTGTGGTGTAGGTTATATCATACACATTAGTACATTACACGTCATGTATAATATTATTGTAAATCGTGTGTATATATATATATATATATAAATGTGTGTATATATTATGTACATACGACTACGGCTATGCATATAATATAATGCTCGCCGAACTAGACCTCGACCGCTGTACGCACGGCGCAAACCACGGCGGTGCTTCAGGTGCTTGTACCTATACCTAGGTATCTGTATAGGATACGCGTAAGTATAATAATACACACGAGGTACACGCGTTTTTCTTTCGGGGTTGCCCCCCCCCTCCGGCCCACCACGGGAGAGCAGCTGCGCGCACGCTTTCTCGTCCTTTATTTTCGCGAGCGCGATTGTCAAAAGCGCCGGGGATTCTCTCGGATGAGCACGCTCCTTATCGACACTGGGCGATATCGCGTGTATGATATATTATATGTTATGTTAGGTATACATATTATATTATATTGGCTGCTGATGCGGCGGTGGCGGCGGTACGTCTCTTCGAGCGGCGTCTTTCGCTATTAATGTTCAATCACCATAAACGACGGAGAGACAGACCGTATTATTATTTTATTACATATCCATATATATATATATATTATATATACGTGTATGTATTATACGCGTGCGTTACAGCCGGCACTATAATATACGCGTAGACAGATGAAAAAAAAACACGAAAAACGGCATTCGGTGGCTTAAGACGAACGTTTTTTTGTCGAGCAACACGCGTGTTAACGGTTTACGCGTTTACATAATGTACCGATAGATAATGACGTCGCGGCGGCTTCGATCCGCAAAAGAAACGCGCGATGTGTGTATAGCAGAAGGTATGTATATATTACTATACATATATATGCGCTATATGCTGCTTTATATATCATTGGCAGCGGTATGTATACACCTAATATATTTATAAATGTATGTGTGTGTGTGTATATACGCACATATAGTATATCGTGTCAGATCGTAATGGGTTTTTTTATTTTCCTTTTTTTTTTTGTCAATCCTAACAAGGAGATTTTTTTTAAATCGAAAGGTATTACACCATTATAATATTATAATGCCAGCGCGTGCATGTGTATACACACTCACACACACACGCGTGTGCACGCATCTTTAGCTCACGCCATTCCATTAGTCTGATAAGTGATAATACTGATAATGATAATACGGTAGTGCGGTGCAACGATCACAATGCCGCGAGCCGTTCGTTTGGGCTATTGATTGTATATGCGCGTACAATATATTAGTATAGGTATATTGTATTATTATATATATATTATAAGCGATTTCTCTCGATTGATATCTGTAGTGGAAAAAAAAATTCGCATATACGTCCGAAGTGGGTACCACATTGTTATCGTCGAAGTTCGGATTTTATAGCATTTGCTTATTATTATTACATCACCAGGGACTCCAAATATGGAATTTTATTTGTCTTGTTTAAAGTATTTTAGATTTTTAGTGCGCGCTATTTTTCAAGTTATTGTGCTATTTTTTGTTACCGTGCACAATTAATTATTTATTTTACATTTTCATAAATCTCGTTTACGCGTCGAATGAAAGATAGTTGAAAAAAATTGTCGTTTATGTGAATTCGTAAGAAAAATATACTCTCATTATCGTTTCTATTATAAGTATAGTCCACCGTCTCCCATCGAACAGAATACAACTATGACTGTTCTATTCGGCTGTACCCGACACAAATCAAGGTTTTTTTTAAATTTTTTAAACATTTTGTTATTATTGTTAATTGAGGAAAAAAATATTGTTTTTTTTATATTTTTATAGGGCATTCTTTAGCGCTTATTTTAATTATTTTTTTGGTCTTAGTATAGTGCATATTTCAGTTATTTTAAGTGCTATGACATCCGAGTCCTAATGCGATGAGTCTATACGACAGTCTACATAATATATTGCAATATGATACTCATTTATATTATATAGGTATTGGGTAGGTATATGTTTCATTTTTAAAACATTCTACTACATTTTTTTTTATTATTATTTTAATCGATCCGTGGCATCTATGGCTATAATAACGTAACAATACTACGTTTATACATATATTTTAAAAATTAGTTAAATATAAACAAATAGAGGAAAAAAAAAATAAATGAAAAAAAAATACATAGTTAATAATAATAATTTTAAAGTTTTAATTGTGTGTGTATTTACGAGAGAAAGTTATATTTGAGACGAGTTTTCGATGAGAATTTAACTAGGGTTGATACATTTGTTGGATCCGGGCTTAGCAGTGATTCGTCTATGTTTTCGGTGTTGTCTTGTTTTTATATTTACTCATAACGATTTGTCCAATGCGTATATCATCATGATAACTCATCATAATAATTATAATAATAATGACACATGTGTATAGTATATGTATATAGTATCCTATAACTACGATTTTCGAACATTTTACATTTCGTTATTTTAATTTATCATCGTAGCCGCAAATATCGTAGTGCAGGTAATATATTTTTGTGTTTTGTTTTTGTTTGTTAACTCGCCGACGGTATACTACGGGTAGGCACGGGCGGTAAGAACTACACGAAAAATAATTTGACTACAGTCGACTGCCGAGTTAAAAGTTTCACTCAAAACTATAATATATTATGTTTATTCGTTCGGCTGAAACTGACGAGACAGTGCAGCAGAATATTCATTAGTAAAACATGTCATGCATACTTATATGAAGTGTCTAACGGGCACGTGGACAAATGAAATATACGTTTATCGAGATTTGTTTTCAACGGAGGATAATTGATTCAAAACGACTTTTAGGAGTAAAATTAACAAATTTTTAAATTCGTTACTTCATTTTTGCAGCGGTTTGAAACAATTTTAAATGATTTTGCACGTATATACGTCGTATCCATATCGATTGAAACCTAAATGTGAAATTGAAATATTATATTATTATTTATTCACTCACGTCACAAACATCGATAATAATTAGTAATAACGCAATCGGTACACATATTATACGTCATTATCTATATTAATACTGACTAAGCATTACGTGTCACCAATTTTTTCCTGGGTCTTTTTTACCGATTACCCAAAAAATGTGTGTGCTTGTTTACACTGTTTTTTTTCATATTAAATGGTGGTAATAATAATAAGAAAACAAGAGGTTTATTAATTAAAAAAATATTTAAAATAATAATAGAAATAACCGTAAGACAAAATAGAATAATGCTAACATTTAAATAGTTGCTGGTAAAAATTTAAACGACCGAGCACAAAAATTGGTACATTATGAAAAGGTAATTTTAAGCTCAATCGGTAAACTCCCATCTATACGATATGGGGACTCAATTCAAACACATACAAGTAGGATAGACTCGATTCAATTTTATCCATTGGACATGATATTATACTGCTGTTATATATTAATATGATACTTAATAATAATATAGTGTATGATATTATATTATCTGCTGATGCGGTGAAAATTGTGTTGTTCCTCGTTCCTCGTCCCCGGGTAGGTATAAGGTCATAATAATAATGATAATGATATTTTAATGGGATTTGACCGGTGACTGACCGACCCTCATCGCGTTGTCGAAAATGTTTTGCATTGTTGGTATATACCCGCGAAACGCTCGTACATTTTCAGAAACTCATTAAAACGTCAGTGCCAATAGCAAACCCGTGACCGACTCGCTATTTATATTATATTATATGTATCTTGAATGCAACGCTTAACAATATTATCTGCAAACCACATGTCCGTGAAGTCTCCCCCCCCCAACTTTGTCTGAACAATTCGAAAAATATGCCAATTTTTTGCAAATCGGTTTTTAGAATTTGCAAATAAGTCGTTAAAATATTTAGAGCTAAAAACCATTACGGGGAGCCCAGATACTTCACGTATTCCTCCGACTCTATCCGATTGGTTCGAAAATGTTTCCATTGTTTTGCAAACTAATTGCGAATAATATTCTTCATTGATTTTTAGAATTTGCAAATCAATATTTTTCAGAATCAGTCGAACAATAAGTCGGTGGGCTGGCAAAAAATTATTGGTTTTAACATAATTTTCAATTGATTGGACAAAGTTGGAGGGTTACGTGAGGTTGGCCTCCGTAATGGTTTTTAGTTTATAATATTTTAATGACTTATTGGCAAATTTTAAAAATCGATTTTCAATTATTTACAATTTAATTTTGCAAAACATTGATATTATATATTTCAAATTTATCCGACAAAGTGGACTGGGGGCAAATTTACGGATTTAAAAACTCCAATGTAGTTAACATTTTCGATTTCCGCACCACCTATACGCTTTACGCACCTCGTTAAATGGTTCAATAATCTCAAGTATTCGAAAATATAGTATTTTAAAGTTTTAAATAAATTAAAAATTCCAAAAATCAGATTTTATGACAATATTTTTGACGAAAAAAGGGGGTTGCACGAAGCACTAGGCAAATTTCCATGTATCCTTATTTTTGCCAATTATTATTCGTAATGTATTTTTGTAGGATAATATATTATAAGTACCTATATACCTCATAAAAATCAACAATTTCTTAAAAGTACAGGCATACGTCATGAATGTTATGTGTCGTGAAATTGTATTCGTTTAAATAAGTGTTTCCCAAAGTGGTCTATATCGACCCCCTGTGGTCGATTCTGACTTGTAAGGGGTCTATGTCATAGAAAATTAAAATTGGGGGTGCACCATGTGTAAATAGGGGTCCACGGGAGTTATAAGTCAAAAATGCATGTCGTAATTTTTACAAAAAAATTGATATAATAAATATATATATTTAAATTATAATAATAATTTATAAATTATATTTATTATCCTGCTTTATGGAGTGTCGCAAGAAAGTTTTTGATAGCTTTTTCGTCATCATACTGCGTGGAAAGGGGTTTCAGCACAGTTGACAATCTTCTTACAAAAAAAATAAATAGATTGGAAATCACTGATAGAGGAGATTTGAGGTTAAACCCGACTAATTTGAAGCCAAATATTGAAAATCTACTATCAATCAGGTTCATCCTTCCCATTATTAAAGATGTATATTTCAAAACTAACCCCTTGATTTTTTTTTTATATATGTTATTAAATTTTTATTTGCATTTATTATCGTTTTAATTACTAAAAAAATTATTTGAATATTGTCATTATTAAAGAAATAAAGGTATTATTATTAAAAACAAAACGTTTTTTATTTTAAAAAAATGTACTCCATATTAAAGCCTATTCAGGTGAGTAGTTCCGTGCAAGCTATGAAAAACACCTAGAATCTAGATAAATTTGTAAAAATTTAATTTTAGGGGTCTACGAAAATGGAAAAAGTTGGCAAGTGGTCTACGGAGCAAAAAAGTTTGGGAACCTCTGGTTTAAATATTAAGCCAATAATGAGAACAATAATTTTATCCGTGTTTAGACAGTTTTTTTTTTTATTACAAAATTTGATTCTTAAAATTGTTATTATAAAATTGTATTTTTTAAACAATCAATAAAAAAAAATTTCTATGACAAATAGTACCTACAAATAAAATCGTTAAATATAGTTTTTATTTTAGCTTTTTTTCAACCGTTTGATCACAAGCTTGGAATTATGGAAGTGATGGTTATCGCTAAGAAGGATGAGTCTGAACAACCGTTTATAGAATATTATATATTGTAACCTAAAACTAAAAACTTTATTGAGGGGCACTATATCATAGATTATTTCAAAAAAAAAAACTATTTTCGAAAGTAATTTTTTATTTTAATACTTAATTATAGGTCACAAAAGGCAGTTTGATATTTTGAGAGATGAGTTAGGACTGAACGAGAGACAACCCTATATACACCTTTGCAGCTCTCTATCAGAATCAATGTAAAAATCATTTAAAAAAAATTATTAAAATACCTATCAGTGCAGTGAATTATTTGTCGGTCAGGTATAAACTATACATGTCATCGCCTCGATTTCAACACTTCATCCCTATTCCGTATCACGCCGCTCTCCAACCCCCTACCCCCACACACGACTAATCCATCGCCGCGGGAAAGGGTTCAATGGCTCATTAGTGTCGTTTGCTCACACACACACACAAACAAATTCACTTTGTCCCGCGTATTATAATAATATGTATCGACGACAAAATATAATAATGGTCCGCGTGGTATACGCGCATCGCGTATATATGTATATAACTGCAGTGAATAAGGGCGCGAGTATATTATATATATATATAATAATATGTACATAATAATAGTATATAATATATTCACCGGGGCTAATAATATTATCGTTACACGATTTATATAATAACGACTACGACTACTACGACGACGACGATAATAATAACAACAACAACAAATAACTACATCGTATATTATGCGATATAATATTTCGTGCACATCGGCGGTGGTGGAGACCTTGGGGGGTGTAATGACGCCGAGGGAATCGGTGGGGACGACGATGACTAGGCGACGCGACGCCCACACACGTTTTTTTCCCGCAGAACACGTAAACAATATAACGTAAATAATAATGTTATGTATATATATACGACATAATGACGTGATATATACATATCGTGTGTGTGTGTGTGTGTGTGTGTGTGAGCTTTTCAAAATTTGCCCCGAGTGGCTCTTGTGGGTGGAGGAGGGTGGAGAGTATAGGGTAGAGCGAAAGGGTCAGTACATTCAGTATACGTATAGCGCGTTACAATTTAATGTCATGTGTACGAAGCGGTGTATATATTATTATCGGAAGGGTTTTACATTTTTTTTCCGCCGTCCAAGTCGTACATCATATATTAGAGCCACTGCCGCCGCGGCCGCAGCCGCGACCCGCCGGGAATACGCGCGGTCTTTGCCGCCACGTCGTTATCGCGCTCGACGTATACGTGTCACATAATGATGATATATATTCATATTTTTTTTTCTTATTATTATCGCGAAAGTATTATTATACACGTATATAAAATATGTATAGTATATATAATATTATTATTATATTATGCGACGTCATTATATTATTATCGCCCCGGCGGCGATGTCCTTATTGTCACCCCACACGACAGTCGGACCCGCGTTGCCCGAATTCTCACGACGGGCCGCCGGACGCGATCGAGTCTCCGACTTATGATAATATAATTCGTCGGTGGAAACCAACCAATGTAACCCTTATTTTTTTCAAATTTGGAGTTATAATATTTGAATAATATTCTAGACACGTAAATACACATTCCGGCCAAGTAACGTACCTAACCCACAAATGATTATTTCTGATATAAAGTTGATTTTTTCTTCGACTAAAATGACGTAACAATCATAAACAAAATATTGCCAATTAACGTTAGCCACAACATCATTGATGTGGTTACGTTATTTTGAATAATATTCATTATTATTCCAAAGTATAGTGTAATCGGGGACTGGAACCAAACCAAAAAGAACCAGTTCTGAAACCCTAAATCCTTTAAAACTGGAACCTATCCGGAACCGCATTTATATATTTTCAAATAACCGGAACCGAAACCCATATCTTAAAAAAAAATTACGGGTTTTACTGTGATTAAATATGTTTATTTCCCCCCGTGACTTATGCTCAATTTATCGGTAATATATTAAGGAATATTTTGATAAACTATTATTATTATTATTATTGTTTATAGATGGTTATTTCTTGTGAAATCGTGATAAGTAATATTATGAATTCTATTTTTGTATATTTTGCATTTTTTAGAGCCCTATCTTTATTTTATTAATTTTTCCAAGAACTGAAACCGGAATCGGAACCAGAACCCTTAAAAAAGAAAAATCATTAATCGAAACCAGAACCAGAACTTATTCATGAAATAGTTAAGTACCGGAACCATGAAAACCTGAAGTTACCAGCCCCTGAGTGATGTAACCCACGTGGCGACACTCTAATTGCCTCCCAAATACAGGTATACCTATAGGTAACCTTTTTTCACTCGAATTACCTCAGGGTGTTTTCGGAGGCAATTCGAGTAAACCCAAACAGTCTACTCGAATTGCCTCCCATAGTATACTTAGATTATCGATAGTTTTTACTATCGATGATATCGATTTCCATAATGTTCAAAAATATTATTTTAAGACATACAGTATTTCCCAGGCAGATTAATTTTCCAAATGCAACAATCTTGGCGATCACTGATTATCAGTTAAAGATTAGTCCGTCATCACCGTTCAAAACAGTCAGTTTCGTAAATAACAATTACACGCAGTGTTATAAAAATTAACGTTATTAGTGTTATTAGTGAAAAATGCAAAACAATTTTAATTTGTGATGGATTTAAGTTTAGATTCCAAACACTTTTTAGCCTATGACGTTAAGCGATGGACGTGTACAAAAAAAATATGTTCTGCTTATTTAATAACTAATAAGTGCAATGAAATCCAGTTCGAAAATAGTAAACTTGTTCACAATTGTGCGAAAGACTCGGAGAAAAAAATTAATAGACAAATACTCAGCAACAATTTAAAACAAAAAGCTTTAAAACAGCTCTCCTAACAACCTGCAAAATTATTTCATGACGAGATGAAAAAGTGTGATGTAAGTACATTATCAAGCTCAGACGTAACTTACATAAAATATAATATGAATCATGCTAGGAATTCTATATATCAAAAATTGCCACAAGATGAGAATGAAATCCATAATATTTTATCATCCATTGAGATGAAGACATTTAAGGGTGAGAACTTTTTAATGGTAAATGACCCATTAAATGGTTTTGTGATGTTTTCGTGTGATGAAAATATCAAATTCTTAAGTTCGCTAACTACAATATACATGGATGGTACTTTTGATTTTTGCGTTCAATATTTTTGCCAATTGTTTACATGGTTTTAAAAATAATTATTATATACCGTTTGCATTTTTTTTGCTAAGAGATAAAAGTCAAGTATCATATAAACGAGCTTTTGTTGAATTACATAACCAATGTTTGAAGTCCGTGGATAATTTGAACGAAAAATGTGTTTCGTTGATTTTGAAAAATCCATTTATAATGCATTACTTGAAGTCTGGCCATAAATTGAAATTAAGGGTTGTAAATTTCATTTATGTCAATCTTGGTGGCGTAAAATACAAAAAATTGGCTTAGCTACAGAATATTCAAAAAACGACGAGATTGGAAAATATCTCACATACATATTTGGCCTTCCATTTCTGCATCCAGAAGAAGTAAAATTTTGATTACATTAATTTATTATAAAATAATTATAATTTTTAATTAAATATTTATTTATTAACAGGTAGGCGACGTCTTTGCTATAGATCTTGGTGAACTAAAACCTTAGAATGACAAATTAACTGAATTTTCCGATTATTTGGTTGACAATAATATAGATGAAGATTCGTCTTTTCCACCGAAAATATGGGCTAAAATGACATCGAATGCGCAAAGGTCTACCAACGCCTGTGAATCATTTCATAGTAAATACAATTCTAATTTTTCTTCTACTCACCCTCATATTTATAAATTGTTGGATGTATTAAAAGCAATGCAGTTAGATACGGTAATATTAATTAATTCATCAAAAATGGAAACCAAAATTATTAGGACAGCCACAAAAAATAAAAATAAATTTATTAATAATTTAATTGATAAATTAAACATGAATGAAATTTCAAAATTGCAGTATTTAAAAGCATTGGCAAATAAATTTAAGCCACGATACGATAATACAATATAACAAACTTAAATGTTTCATTCATTATTCTATCATTTATTTTATTATTATTTGATGTATTGACTATTTATTATTTGTATTATTATTTATTATTATTATACCTGACAGTCTATTTACTAAAATAATATTTTATGTATTATTTTCTCAGTTTATTGAATATGTAAGGTTATACCTAAATCGATTAATTATACCTATCGTAGGCGATTCTAGTACAAGAGGGTCACTACTTTTTCGACTACTTTTTTTTCGGAAGGCAATTCGTGTAACCAGCTTTTTTAAAAAAAAATCACGGGAGGCAATTCGTGAGCGCCTACCCACAGATGATATCCCTAAATCCCTAATTGATGTAACCAACAATAGTATTTATGATAGCCGGTTACTTAACGTAACCCAATTATACTTCTTCTTTTATAAGTAATTACATCATAGTGCATTATTTTCATTCAATTCTTATAGAAGTACAAAATATAGAGTTTTACAATAAGTAAAATTAACACAAAAATATTAATTTGAAACAAAGTTATAACTATTTTAGAGTCCCCTACTCCCCTGTACAATTTGGTGTTTAAGGGTTACCTCAGTTGGCCTTTCCGCCGACGATAATAATACTTATATTATTTATATTACTCGTATAATATTATATATGTATTCAGGGTGCAATCTCGCAGGTTACTGCGGTATAAACTGTACCATGTTGCAGTCTGTCCTCAAAAAATTATTTCAATCTAGTGTTTTATTAAAATATAACTTCTGTATAATTGATTTTGTGCCAGTGTATTCGTTTTTGTTTTTCGTGTACTCATACTAAGATCTAAGACATAATTATACAGTGGTACATTATAATATAGGTAATATTGGTAATTCTGAATTCATATTAGGTATAATAGGAATTCTCAGAATAAACAATAATTATTGAATTTTTAAATGTTTCAAATTTTAAGCCAGATTTTTTTCAAAAATATAATATCAACTAATTAATAGTTTTGATATTTATATATTAGTATACCTTCAAATTGTAAAAAGAGTAAATAAAAAATAAAGTGAATAAATACATAATGTATATACGTATACCTACCTACCATATACAGTATTACTCGCGTAATTAATTTTCTGTCTTAAATCCGTCCCCATTATTCGATTATATATCAAAATGTATTAATATTTAATAGTGTTGTAAAAAATTGACAATAGTGTGTAGGGTGAGAGGGATTTCAAAATCCTGAATTCGTCATCGTTGAGCGGGACACCATGTATTGGGCACGATAGGCTACATACATAGTACATACATACATACATACATACATACATACATACATACAATGTCTCGTTATTATACAAAATTATATTATTTTTTATTACCACATTATTCTCTTTGCTCTTTGTTCCCGGAAAATCCCAAAAGGGGTAAGTTCGAGCGCCACCGCCCGCTGCGCCGAGTTTTTATATAGATGTATTGAACGGCTGCCGCAAAAATACTACGCAGCAGGTCAACTCTGGTGTGTTTTATTGTTTTTATTGGGCATGCGTCGTGCGACGGTTCAAAACGTTATTCAATTATTTTATTTCAAATACAAACGGATTCGGGGAAATATATATTATATATCATATCTAATACATACGTATAACCGATATCGATAACCTATTTATTATAACTACCTAAAATGCGTCAATCGTTCAAATTCATTCGTAATGCAGTTGGGAATGCAATATACATCATGTAGTTTATTTCTTTACAAACATTTGAATTAGTGTTACCTATTAGATACACTGCAATTAAATCAGTTGTTTTCAATTCGACAAAATTCGTATGATACCTCACAGACGAAAGAATCAGTTTTTTAACCTTTTGACTGTTTTATTGAAATTATGTTATCGTTTTCATAGAATATTGAAATGCAATTTTCGATCAAAATACATTGTATTATCTATGTATAGTTATTTTTGTAATTTTTCAATTTAAAAAAAAAACGAATTTACCAAAAACTTTGTACTTCGTAATCTTGAATAATATTTATATTCTAAAGCTGGATATGTTTCGAGTCTACATAATTTCAACGTAATTAAGTGGCCAAAATTCAAATATCTAAATTCCAATCTATACATAATAAAATATTATTGATATCAAAGATGCAGAATTGTAAAACTATTGTCAGCGCTTTAAATTCTTCTTCTTCAAAAAAAAATATATATAATGTATTGTGATATACCATCAATATCTCAAACTTGAAATGTAATTATTATCTGAAACATAATTTAGTATTGAAAAGAGAAACACACCATATATAAACGTAAGCGCTTTCACTCGGGATGTTTTAAATTCAAAAGTTTTGTTTGTGTGCAGAGTTGACGAGCGTGTCGCTTTGTGCGATTGTTTCACGCGCACGTGTGTGTGTGTGTGTGTGTGTGTGTGTGTGTATGTGTGTGTGTACAACTCGATTCGAGTATTAAAAACAGAAAGATTTTCTTTTGTCGAAGGAATAAAAAATAAAAACATATATATATATATATGCCGTTCCTCCGTCGAACGCCGCCGCCACCCGCGTTCCCTTCCGCCACCGGCCCGTCGCTTTTATGTCAGTTTCGCAATAAACACAATTCCAAACTGTGTGCGTTTGTCACATTGCGAGGACATCGCCCTGATGTATTATTTCAGCTCCGAGGGGCCCAGGTTCAGTCACCGTGAAAATGTCGCTCGCCCTGTACAGCGCAGCACAGTATACACGCGCGCGCCATACATAGACGAACTCCGTTTTTAATGAATCTCTCCTCCACCGCCTCCACTTCCACCACCACACCACCACCGGCATCACCACTGACGACGACGACGAACCCCTAAGGTTTCTTCGCACCCCCTTCTGTTGATGCTCTCGCGCTGCTGCTGCTGCTGCCGCTGCCGCTGTTCGTATTTTCTTGGCGTCTGTTGTACGAGTATTGTACGCGCACCGTTTGAAAGTGAAATATACTCTACAGTATTATTGTACAATTATTATTAAATACATATATAATATTATCATCGTTGTAACACACAATATGACAGCCCTGACAGCTCTGGTCGAAGCGCAGTTATATTTGATAAATTTTGACTCACTGCTTACTCTAAAATTATATACAATGATTGTGTGGCGATATATAGAACGTTTGACGCTTGAACTCGGACGTGTATGAATTGTATTTTATATATAACTGCGTAAGTTATTTAGAAAGATACGAATATAATATATAAATCATATTTTTGATCATTATACTTCAGTATGTTAAAAAAAGTCGGGCAGTGAGACCCCAGTCTGTTGTACAGTAGAGAGTGGGTCAAAAATAAAAAATCTAATGGATTTGTTAAATTTGAATTCAATGATTTAAAACAACCGTTGTATATGAAAATGTCATTATGAATAATTTCATCCAAATTTGAACTTAAAATTTCTTTTAAAAAACTGTGTTTAGGTATATATTTTTTAGATTTGTTGGTTACAATATTAACTACATATGAGGAAACTTGTTTTACATTTTCGATCTTTATATATTAAAATTAAGCATTTTATATATTATATTAAACCAACAAATTATTTGCAATTTTTTGAGAAAGCTGATAATACATTTCCTCTTGCAACAGCGATTCAATATTGTATGGTGTGGTTTTTTTAAGAACTAATTAATAGTTTATCAACCTCGTGAACTTCGAATCAAATCACACGAAGAATCAAACTGCTTTTTTAACTGGGTAGTGGGTACCGTACCCAATATTTACTGACCATGTATTAAGAATAAAGTGCCAAAATGGATCAGTTAAGACTTATCTTGTTTTTAGCAAACTTTTAAAATCTACATGCACTACGCTTTTTGCATTAATTTATTTTATAATTAATATACAAAATACATTACTTGATTAAAATAACGACGCTATCCTCTTTAATGTCCTAACTAAACACGCGATTAAAATATATTGAGATTTTAATTAGAATATATTTAGTCAACTATCTTACGAGTTGCGATAGTCGACGGCTATATGGACATAAGGAAATACAGTTGGACACGAACGAGTTAAAAAAGTAAAATTAAAGTAAGTTTTTTTAACATAACTTTTTACTTATATATAATATTGCTCTAAAGCTTGCACTAGCTAATTAATTTAACAAGTTATTAATGTTTATCACAATGAAACATAAACTTTTAGTCGCAAACAAACTTAAGTACTTGGAAAAGTACTATAAAGTACATAATTATTCTGTTTCGTTTTAACATTTTACTAATTATTATTTAACTGAAGATATTCACTTTCTTCAAAATACTTACTTAAAATAGTTTAGAAGAAGAAAATCGCGGCAGGTACGCGACCTTATAACTAAGGCATCATTCATTTGCACTCGTCCTATTTTAACTATATTTCTAGCTCTTATATAATATATAGATAGTAATTATTGTTATCTTACAGTTGGTAAAAAGTGTGTTTTGTTAGGTTATTTTATACACACTTCTTAAGGTATAAAAACTTTACATCGACAATCAATGTGATGCATATAATTATATACTGAAGTAACACAATCGCGTAATGTAAAAACGTTAGGTCAGGTTACGCGAGTAGGTACTATATTATATTGAGTTTAAAGACTATAGTGCGTGATATAGGTAATGACACTACTGTTGGGAAAATTCCAACCGAGTGAAGGTAGGTTACCTGTGTACGAGCTTATATTTTGTAAAATGTAAATATATTTAACCATATATACCTATAATATTATAATGATATATACATATGTACACCGCGCCGTTATTATGTGCGGCGAACGGTGTAATCTATAAACATGTTTGGGGTGGGAGGTCAATGGGTATGTACATACTACATATTATATACGTGTGGGGGGCATATTATATACACACACAACACACGCCGCGGTACATAACATAATAATACTATATTATTATTATATACGTGTTGAATTTCACGAGAGACTTAAAATCGGAACGTAAGCCTAATAAAAATAATATATATATATATATTATATTATTGTATGCAGCCGCGGAGGATATTATATATATTATAGGTATATTATATTGTATCGAGTCATCGAGACGGGTAGAAAAAAAAAACAACGCCAAACCTTGAAGGGGTGAGTGGTGACGGCGTTGGTGGCGGCGGAGGGTACGCGACGCATTAGTCGCCTCGCGAGACCAAAGGATGCCGCTCGGGGGCCGCCGATACACAATATATAATAAACGTGTGGTACACATAATATTCGATATATATATATTATATTATACTCGCGTAGTACTCACGACGACGACGTTATAACATACACACACATACACGTGTATTGTTGCACGGAGAAAAATAAAAGAGTAGCGATCGCGCGCTCAGAAGGATTATGCCGACGACGTGTACACGACGCGTCTGTGAATGGTCGTACGGGGGGGGGGGGGAGAAGACAGTATTAAAAAAATAGACACAACGAATAATAATAATATATAATATGACATATATATACGCGTAAATGTAGTATAGGTGGCTCACAACAGCCGCGACAAAAGGCTCTTCTCTCTGGAAACGTATTATCACCCCTCGCTCGCGTGTGTGTCGGCGGCGCGGTGGCTCGTATATAATATTATATTATTATAATCGTTGTCGGCGCATCTTCGCCGCCTCCGACAAAAAGGTACCATTAAATACTCGTATACCGCAATACCCATAATAATAATAATAATACGTGTGTATACACGCATCACACAATAATAATATAATATATACGCGTCGTCGTCGGCGGCGGCGGCGTTTTCGATCTATATATATATATATAATATAATATATTATATAGTGCGCATAATAGGCGTGTATCGTTTACAAATAATAATAATAATGACGACAAAGAACGAGCCGCCGCCGCGTGTTGTGCGCGAAACGGGCGACGGTGCGGAAAACGATGGCCCCCCCCCCGCCGCGAGGGCCGAAGCGTGGTCGGTCGCACATTCTTCGCGCGTTTTCGACGCTTCTGGTCGTCCGAGTGTCGAACGGGGTGGCGGCGATCGGCCGTCGGCTGTTGAGCTGCAGACAGGTGTGCGTGTGTGGGTGTACGGGTGGGTGGGTGCGCGCGTCCAAAACAAAAAGCGCACTTGGCCCGAAAGTCTGTGCGGCACATATTATTATTATCGTATTGTCGTCGTGCCGCGGCGCACTCCTCCGGAATGCAATAATCGGCCGACACCGCTTTGTACTCGATATTATAGTACTATAGTATAATGTAGATGTATATATGATATTTTAATATAGGGCGAACGACTCGGCACGACGCACTGCTACAACGCACCGGTCGCGTCTATCCACTCATCAACGTTTGAACTCGACTTGTATCAGCACTAAATAATATATAAGCGATAAGCGATGTTACCGGTTTTTTTCAACTCGTCAAGTCAAGTTAATATATAAGAAAAAGTAGGTCAAAAGTTTAATTATATATTTTTATCACTTCATAAATTAATAGATAAAAAATATTGACTTAATTAAAAATATAATATTATTTTCAAATCTGTATAAGAAAAATAGGATCCGAAATATTTGTATCCGGAGTTAACTTTTCGAAATATTTATTTAAATGTCGATCTTAAGTCTCTCTACTCGGACATCATTAAATATAAAAAAAATAGTCACAAAAAACACCACAGTGGCACCAACAATCACAACAATAAATAACTTGAAAATCGAAGTGTACTACAGTACTGCACAATGCGCACTGTGCACGTCAATGAGAACAACAAAATAACAATACCATAATTCAAATTATCAATCTCGGAGCATAAATAATTAAATATTAGAGTCTTAACAAAGATGTTCAACAATAATTTTTCCACCATGAGTAATTTTAATAATTCCAAGAAATGACGCGTGTTTCTTGTGATGTGTTCGTGTGCGTTAAGTATCACTATAGATAATGAGTTATGGGTTACAACTTTACAAGAAAACTAATTAAGTACACGAATGTCACAAATATCGTATAGTACCTTTGATTATAGAATTATTATCATAAAATACAATTAGAATTTGGGCTCACGGACCATCTTCGTTTAGAATCGTTTTTCGTATATACTATACATATAATATGTATCGTATGATGTCCCACGTAGAAGTTTTTCTTAAAGCATTTACAAGAAACTCGAAAATATATATAGGTACTACCTAGTCAAAATTCTTACACGCCATAAATTAATTTTACAATAGCGTTTTGGCGTTTATTGATAATACATAAAATAGAAACCAATTGTATTATTCAACGTTTATTTGTGGTAATCAGAACCGTATTTACAGTATAAAATGTACTTTTTATACAAAAATTTCAATCTGCAACAATAACTTGAAGACTGAACTAGACGGCAGCGACTGATCTGTACTAGGCACAAGCACGATTACAATATGATCGACCGGCATCTCCACGTACCTATGGTTCGGTCGGTATCTTAGTCAGAACTATATTGGCCGGCGGCCGAATTTCCGTTTCGGAATATTATGCCATCACCTTGATATTTGGCACGGAAAAGCATTTGCTCGACAGTCGACTGCCGGTGAAATGCAAATCTATTTTGTGTAACTCAGGTGCAGAAGACACGACGAAGGACTGGCGGCCAGACCTGACCCCGTCAGCAGAAACGACCGGCACCCCCACTTTGGGTTTGGTCGGTATTGCGTCCATTCTACCGGAACGGTCAAGGCGAAAGGCTCACAGATTTCTTCTACTTCATAGTGTGTCATCACCTTTATATTGGGCATGGAAAAAAATGTCCTGGTCAGCTGCAGACATCCACTGCAACCGGCCACCCGTCGTCTAGTGGCCTCACTCAACTCCATCACTTGGTTTAACGACACAGAAGACATGATAGATAATACAAATGATAAACGATAATTTTACTATAAAAACTGGCTGTAGTTTATGTAGAACATTCACCTCCGGGTGTTGATAATAGTCAAATTTTGTCAGATGTTTAAGCTATTTATAATCGATTCCTAGTATCAGAACTAAGCACAACGCGTTAAGGGCTTACATTTAATACAGTCTTCGTATAGGGAAAACTCGGAGCAAGTCAGCAAGTCGAGATGATCCTAGTATCCAAATTGCCTTAGAAGCGAATAATACGTATATGTTTCAATATTTAAATTATTATAAAAATTACAATAATACACCGATTTATTTTTCAAACAGGTATTTAATCGTTGTAATCCAATGACCCGCAGTTACGCAGGTAAGTCCTATACCTGTAGGTACACGTCGACTATAATCGCGATCGAGTACAAAAACACAAAACTAAGCAATGAAAGTTTGAAAAAAAAATCAAAATCGATTGCGAGCGTGTTAAAAACGCGCGATTGTGTGATAAATAATAATGATAATATATCATATTATGGACGCGCGTCACGTCACGTCCCGAACACGGTTGTTCATCGCGTATATAATTTAATAATTGAAACAAAAGCTCCATCGTCCAGGAAGACGACGCGTCTTTAACGCGCCGATGGGGTGGTATATATTATACAGTCGTGTAAAGTGCGTTTTCACGCGTCATACTATACGTACGCTATTGTTATTATTATATATGATATCATATATTGTATTATATATATAATATATATTACATCAAAGCGACGAAATCATTAGGCGACGATCAAACGGTTATAATATAATATTGTCGGCTCATGCATGTGTGTGTGTGTGTATGTGTGCAAATAATAACATACACGCAATGAATGGCGTTCATTAGAAGCTCGTACAGTGTATATATAATAATATTGCGCACGCTATGCTATATATATATTTATTATAATATTATATATTATTATTATTGTGTTTACGCGCCGTCCCGGGACACTATTCGTCATAATTACTTTATACGACGACGACGGCGACGGGGTAGTCGCGACAATATGCGAGAACACTTAAAAACCCTCTCCCGCACTGCACCCTGCGATTCACACGACGATATATAGGGTGGTGGGGTGAGTACGATGCTTGCAGGGAGTGCGTAACGTTTTAAACTTAACCGGAGGTCACCGACGTGTGTGTGTGTGTGATGTGTATATGAGTACTGAGTATATATTATCATGCACGGCGGCCATTGGATATACCTGATAATATTATCGCCGTTCTGATATTATCTCGTATAATATTATAATAATATTATTAATATTTCTCGAGACATCATATAAAATGTGAAAATTAAATACAAATATAAATAATAATATTATGTCTCCAAAAGCAAACTTGGGTAGTCGAGTAGGTGACAATAGTTCTAAACGAAGCGCAGATACATATGTATACAAGAATGAAAACAAATATGTAATAGGTATCACATATAAATAAATATTAGGTAATATATCACAATGTACAGTGAAATATGCACTAAATTCTATAAAGTATTAAATATATATTATATAATGCAACTTGGTCGGGGAAACCTTGTTACGATATTATATATAGTTATCCGGGGAAGGTTTTCTATTCATTACGGATAAGTTTTCCGTAGCTGGGGTTAGAGCACTTGTGTGTGAGGTTTGTATCAATAAAAGACACGTTTGGTTTGTATGTATCTATAGAATAATTATTATTATATATTAAAAAGTACTTTACTGGTATTCAGAAGATGGCTGTTAATATGTGTAGGTAACGGTGAGTTCGTGTTGGTCGTGTCTATCGAACTGACTACTTTATACATAATATTATGGTGTGCTGGCGACAGGCCTTACAATTATGCGTGTGTGTTAATATTATTGTATCGGTCAGCAGTTGATTGTACATATACTGTAGAGTTTATACATAATATTATACATACTACATAGGTGCATGACATATGTTGTATATTTGAATAGTGTTAAGAAAATCATATAGTAATCATTATTATTTTAAATTCTTTCCATGTCATACAATTATTATTTCATAAGGAGCAGGAAAAATTCAAAGACTATTTAAGACGGAGGCAACTACTAGAGTGGGGCTGTCCAGGTTTGAACGGCGTGTCGTAGAACGCGTGCGACTGTCTTTTGTTTGACCAGACTAACTGTTTAACGAACGATTATTATGTGATTATTTTGTTTAAATTGTAAAATTGATTTTATTATACCATTAGTTTTTTCTGATAATCGAAGAGATATTAATTTTCTTTAAAAATATATTTACCCTTTTTTTAGAGTTATCCCAGCGGTGTGCGTACTAACACGTTTTCGGCGATGAACACTTTCGGACAAGGTATAGTAAGACACTGTTATACTTAATTTCTCATCCAGTACTCGTTATCGTGGTCAGTTGAGAAATAGTACAATTGTGTCTAGGTTAAACAGATCTCACTCTCGGACATCCAGTACTCGTCATCACGGTCAGTTGTTCGAGAGTAAATCAACCTTAGAGTTATATAGTATAAATCCTGAGGCTTTCCTGTTTAACTATATTATTTTGTGCAGTATTCGTTGTCGTGGTCGCCAAGAGAAGAAGTAAACAGGTTTACCACAAGTTTCGATATTTACTATTGTTTGACGGTTTGGGAATTATTGGAAACCGAATAAAATATCTGTTTTATACGTCGTGCCGTTGCGTGGCGTTTACGACACATAAACGTATAACTGTATTACAATAGATTATAATATAATATATATACTGAAATAGCGTATATTGCCATATTGGACGCTCCTTGCTTCGATCCAGCCGTCAAACCTCGTAAATTATTATACATATTATTACTTATATCGTATTATTTATCTTATACAGATCCAGACATCCAGTAAATATTCGTTTAAATAAAAAAATAAAAAATATTACACATAAACATTATAATATATTATATACTTGTCAGAGTACCTATACGCATATGGGAGCACCACGACTATACAAACATTATAATTATTATTATACGACGTCATAAAATATTATTTTATCGACGACGACGACGACGATGATATCGCATTATTGTATGGCGTATACAAATTATAATATACAGTGTGGAAAACTACTCTCTCCCCAAAAACAAATCTACGACGATCGCGCGACCCTCTGCGACGACGGGGCCGTTTTATCAGCACGCGCCCTCGCGGGGTCGTCGTCGTGCGTATTACACGCGTAATATTTATATACACACAATAATATAATGAATTAAATATATATATATATATATATATACGCGCCCGAGAATACTGAGCGCTTCGAGTTTACAACAGTTTAAACGCACACGCGTGTGTCGCGTGATAATACTAATCATATTTCGCGACTACGACACTCTATATATACTTATATACGTATATACGTATTTGGTACATTGTATTGTGTTTGTATTATATATATATATATATATATGCGTAATGATATTATACTGCACTTTTGACGACGACGACTGTGTTGCAGCGACGACTCGTTTATATTGTTTGCTTTTACAATAATATCATTATTATTATTATTGTTATGAACGAGCGCGCGCCATGCGTGTTGACTTATGATTTTATATATATATACGCGACGAATATAATAATATGATATTAAATAAATTGCGTACTTTCACCGCCCCGCGCGGGCGCATAATAATACGTATATGTAACTTGATATATATATATATCTCAACGGATAAAAATGCACTACTAAATAGCTGCTCTCGTTATATACGACTATAATATAGCTACTCTATTCTAAATGGATTGCTCGTCGTGTGAGCCGGCCGACCACCCGGTAGACTTTATACCACGGTATATAACGTGAAAAATCAATATAACACACACACACGTTGCAATCATATGCCATATTGTCACAGCACATTTTGTGCGTGTGCTCCGCATTATTATATTGCATAATAACTGTAAACATACATTGATTTTGTACATAATATTATTTACACACGCCGTGACAATAATAATTATAGATCGCGATCGAATCATCATAATATTATAACTGCAGAGAGACTCAGCGAGTCTTGCCTGCAGATTTCAGGCGCGCAGTGGCCAGTGGATCTCGGTAAATATCTCAGCTTTTGTTATATTATCCCGAAAGGGTTGTATCTAAAATATATAAATACAGGTATGTGGTGAAAATGCAAAAGGCCTGCGAGTTTACTTAAATTATACTTGAAATATTATTGATACCTACTTTGTGTTTTTATTACTTAACCTATTATAGGTTACCCGGGGTGGCACATTTTTCTGACGCTAAGTAACTAAGTAAGCAATAAAATTAACTTTTTTTTTTTTTTGGAACCTGCCATTAAGTTATGAAAAATATTATTATAAATATTGTTGTTGTTCATCGTTCAAAATATAATAAAATATAAATATTTTAATTTTCTGAGTGCTCCAAAATTTTTTTTGTTTATAATATGGTTGTAAACATACAAAAATACGTCATTATACAATGCTCTCAATTCGTTAGAGTATGGTGAGAACTAAGAATAATATGTTTAAAAAAAACTACAAAATAAACCTTAATTATTGTCATAATGATGAAATACACACTATCATTAAAAAATTGTGACCACTCAGTACGTATTATCAATATTTTTCATTTTCTAAAAAAAAACTTATAATATATAAGAAACTTTGTATTACATTTTCAACCTTTTTTACTTTCAAAAAAAAATTGTTATCATACATAAACCGAAAAAAGTGAATAATTTTGAATGTTTAATTATAAATAACTTATAAATAGTGTAAAAAATATTTAAAAAATGTTATATTAGCTATAACTATATATTTTTTAAATTTTCCTGATTATTTTTTAAAGTACTAAATGGTAATTTTTAACTTCTCACTTCCCAAAGTACCAATAACTAGATCCATTTTTCTTACAGAAACCACTGTAAGAGTTCAAGAACATTCAACACATTGTTATATTTCTCCTAAAATTGACATCAGACACAAATTCACATCATTGTATAATCAATACATTCATCGCTCCACTCAAAATCTAAAAGGAATATTATAAACTGAATAGGAATTATACTTATTTAGTCTCGTTATTTACATTCCTACTGTCTGTACTTCTAATTACATTTTTCGGTTACGTCGATAAACACAAAAATGGTAAAGTACACAATCTATTATTAAACTTGTTTGTCGAACGATGATTAGGGTCATGAGAAACTGAAATATCCTTTAATACCTAGTGAACTGTGGCCTTTTCAAAATCTAAGTTATTCTCTTTATACTGACGTTATTTGTTTGAAGTTTTGTTTGCTCACGGTCTTGTCCGTTTTTGTTAATCTATTCAGCCACGTTAGCATCTATCTGTTTTAAGCCCAAGGATATAAATATTTAGTCTCATCCATAAATAAAACCTAAAAAATAAATAACCCGATAGACGCACATTATCCCTTGTTCTGTAACACGTGTCGTACAATACAATTACTGGCTGATGAAATATATCCAAAACACCATGAGAAACTATTTACTATATATATAACGCCTAACAGCATATACATATTAACGTGAACGACTATACGCTCGAGTATAGAAATAATTTCGAAAGGAATATTATATATTAAATAGGATTTACACTTATTTAGTCTCGTTATTTACATTCCTGTTCTCGCAATGTTTCTAATTAAATTTGTCGGTTACATCGGTAAACAAAAAAAAATTGTAAAGTACCTAATCTATTATCAAACTTATTTCTTGAACTATGATTATAGAGTCACGAGAAACTGAAATATCCTTTAATGCCTTGCGGACTGTGTCCTTTTCAAAATATAATCTAATTACGTCATGTGCCCGAACAGTAATATCCTAACCTATAATTTATATACACTGCATAATTTAGTTTTTTACGGACGTTTTAGTTTTTAAGACTCGCGATTTTATTCTTTGCTCGTTAAAATTATCGTTTATTAAAGTATTAACTATTTATAATATAATATTTGTTGGACCGGATTAAAAGCAACCTGTCTGGATCCTGGTACTTGGTAGTCCAAACGTTATCCCTTATACTATTTATTACCAATAACTCAATTTTATCTCTTTAAAAATTATACAAATGAATCTATCGTCAGAATAGTCTCTTTAAAAATGTTCAATATGTTAAGTGTTTATTATTATGACGTCAATGACAAAACCTAACGCTTCGTTAAAATTTTGAACCAACCCCAAAAAAATATTAAATATGATACCTACTGAACAATTCTTAACTTGATTATTTGATATTTCCAACTGAATTTTATGAATGTGCGGGGAATAAAATCCATATAGGTACTTGTTAGATTACTTCAAATGCTTTTGTACTCATACAAACTTTCCAGACATGTTTGAAATATTGCCATATTATGATAGTATGATTGACTTCGTGCAAGGGATTTATGTTTACTTTCATTAAATTTAAAATATTATGAATTTGTTCTGAGAAAAAATATCTTTTCCGGGCATCCAATATGTTAGGGCCTGGAGCCCGGCCTCCTTGGCTCCGCGCTTATTCCAGCCCCGAATGTCTATAAACAATACTATTATATATAGTTATGCATCCATCGCGTTGTATTCTTGTTCCTATTATTCAGCAACTGATCCGTTTATTATTATTATTAATATATGTTTTTTTCAACCGAATGTCGACAAAAAATCATCTATACAATTATAATTTGGAAACAATGAAAAAAAATCCCATCGCCAATAGCCAGAGGAACCCTCAGGAACCCGAGTATCTCGAAATTATTAATAATAAAAATGTAAATCAATCACTACAAATTGTTTTGCTTGTTTGCCCCTTCCGGGTAACTGCAGCAGCAGTTGTGTGGCCGATGGGGCGCCGTCACCACCGTCCGGACCACGACCATTGGTGGGGGGAGGGGGGATCATAGATGGTGAGAGATGCGTCGACGGTGGTGGTGGCGGTGGAGGATATGGTGGTGGTGATGGCGGTGGCGAGGGGAAGTAAACACTAATCAGTTTACGAAACAATTTGCTTGGCCGTTGATGCGTGCACATCCCGTTAGATAATATACAATTTCCTCGTAATTGAGTTGTTCGAGGCTACCGGTTTATGGAGAGCCCTTCAAACGCAGCCCCTGGAGCACTCTTGAAAATATGGAATTATTACTGAAGAGAGAGAATGAGTGGCTGATAGAGGGAGAGAGCTATAGGGAGAGATAGAGAGACAGTGACAGAGACAGACGGAAAGATTTTCACCATTAGGTATTGGAAAATTTGATTTTCAAAAAAGAAATTAGAAATTGGGGACAACGAGGGAATGCGGTTATCGGTTTACATATATATATTATATATGTATTATTATATATTTTATACTGTAGCTATAGGAAATGTATTAATATGTTAGGCTATATACAAACCGAATTTCCGTAACAGCCAAGACCACTAATTTAATGTATAATATATAATATATTGTTTTGACAACGTAACGATTTCTGGATTGTTTCACGTACAATACACATATTTCCTTTGGTGGAAAACACAGTGACTGAGGTATATATATTATTTATTTATTACACAGCAACTGTGACACAATACGCGATTAGTAGGTACACAAACAGTATAGGTAGGTATGTGACATATTAATATATACCAATATATTATATTAATAAGTCAATACGCCATAATATAATATGATGGTACCAACATGGCGCTGCATACCCATTTCCAATGACTATATAGAGATGTTGTAGGCTTAAAAATGTTCAGTGGAAAATTTTATTTTTAATGTATTTTTCTTAACTTATGGTACAACTATACAGCTGGTTTCCATTGTAACAATTAATATAACGTCAAACAAAACACTTAGATTTAAAAAAATTATGATAGTTATTTTTTTTTAATTTGTATAAACTTAAATTTTTGATATTTAATTAAGAATCAGACGACTGTGAATATGAGCTAAAATAAAAATATTTACCTACGTGTTAAATAATAAATAATATAACATATTATTTATCAATTATCAATTGTAAATAGTTGGGCCTTTTATGATCTTGTGTTAAAACAGTCCAATGTAATTTATAATAACTATACTCATAAAAAGTACCTAGTTAGAGTAAAATTGTAAAAATAACAAAAACACAACTACCAATTAAAAAAACGAATACAATTTTTAATAATAGATAAAAATGCTCTCATAATTTTTTATAGGTATACAAATAAATAAATATTTGTATTTTCTATATTATAGCAGTATCTAAAATAACATTAAAATGGGTAAATAAGGTGTAATACGGAAGTACACAGTTTTAAATATAATTATGTTGGTTAATCATACCTATCGATATGATCAATATAGCCATATAGGTTTATCACTTTATAATATATATTAAGGGATTAATTTGATAAGAAATTATAACATTTTTAAAATGTACATAATTTGCGTCGCACAGTCTCGAGATGCTAATTAAGTCGTAAGTCCTTACTCCATCGTACCCTTTCACATTGAGTTTTTATGTTCATCACTGAAAATTCACATTCGGAAAATCATAAGACAAATAAACATGTCTACAAAATTCACTATTATACGAGTATTAAACACGCTCAATAACGGTTCGGAGGGCTTAAGATTGTTGGACATAATATGAGCCAAACTCGTTTGATCGCATTTCTAATTAACGCATTTCCGTGTGCAGTGTTTGCGTTTTATTTTCGTCACTTTGTCAATGACTATAATACAATATAGGTACAATGCACACAATAATATTTTAATATATATCGTAAATAGGCTTTCCGATATAACAATATTGTGTGCGGAACAGTGCGGGCGCGCATAATATTACAATAATAATAACATTTATGTGTGTTATATATATAAAAATACATAAGACGTGTATTTTTTTCCTCTCTCTCACTCTCGAAAAGTCGTTTGCCACACCGGAAAACCGTACTTAGGAGGGACCGGTCATTGTATACCGTTTGGGGGCACACTTTATATATTATTGTTGCGTATATATATATATATATATATTCTGCATATATACGTATATATATTATATAGATACAATGGTTTTATATTATATGTGTACACATTGGCTCACACGCACGCGATTCGTACGCAGATAGAGAGTGTTGCCATAATATAACACACCCGCGCGAGGAAAGATTAATAGCTGTGTGGTTTTGTCGGAAATTTATGGTCGATAAGTCTGCCGCAAAAGGTGGCACGCGACTGCCGAAAATGTGTGCAAACGACGTCATTAGAACGAATACGACGGCGGCGACGACGACGGGGAGACACACCGTACGTACAGCGTACTACGCGTCATATATATAGTATAGAGAGTAAAAACTACCGAAAATAAAAGAAATACGCGGAAAACACGCGAATGTGTTAAGTCACGGTCGATTTGCCGGCCGAAAACTATACAATAATTATTGTTATATATACGCTGCTTGTCATGGACCATTGCAACGGAGTGGTATACTATGCCGCGTGCTTGGTATATACGTATACCGCACGTATATCGCATGTATATACATATATATATATATATATATATGTAGGGTGGTCGGCAAAATTGCCGGGGATCGAAAGATGACTGGTGTTTATATACATACATACATATATATATATACATAAATACATATATATATATAAATACATACATACATACATATATACATACATACATACCTACAAACATATACATGCATGTATGTACATTGAAATAGCGAAAATGTGTCCGATTTTTTTCCAAAGGTGACTGCAAATACTGTAAATCCAATCAACAATAATTCATCGGGGACATATTTTTGGTGTGACGATATAGAGAAAACTTCTACCAACTTATTAATACTTTCATTGATTGCAATCACATATTTTATCTTACGTTAGTAAATTTAAAACTTGGCAATAAACAATTGAAAAGAATTTAGAGATCGGAAAATAAAATTGAAAGCTATTTTTTTTAAATCAACTTAATATGTATAGATATCAGGGCTTGCATCTGAAGAAAAAAATTCTCGTTTTACCTTATATTTTATAATCTAACCGTTATACAATTTTTGAGTTTTTCGTTAAAATTAATAGGTACTAATGCGGGCGGGAATTGCCCGGATATGGAATATAATAAATTCTTGGATTTATTGGTGTGATAACTGATAAGTAAATAAATAAATCGCATGGAATAAATATTTCTATAAGAAACCAAAATTATAATTTCCAACTTTTAAGTAAATGGATATTCTTTATGTTACGTTTTGCGTTTTGCGTTATGATTTGTTGAATAATAAATTATATATTTTGTTTGTATATTATATTATGTTTGGATTTGTAGTATTTAATTATTTTCGTTTACTTTTTTCCGTTTTAATTACGTTAGTACGTTACAAATTACAATCGTTCTTTTGTCATATATGTTATAATCATAACGTTATTATAACTTTTTCAAGCCCTTTCAGATATATAATTTATGGTGGGGAAAAATTTAAAACTTATGTTCAAGAAAAATAGCTTATAATTTTTGGTCCAATATTTTATCTATAAGCATGAAATTAACATATCCATTCAATGTACCTATTTATATTTTGCATATAAAACTATTGATTGACATTTTACAAGACAATTTGGTATAACTTTGACATAAAACATATTACTTTGAACTACAACAATTTAAAATTATTATTTTATTATTTTTATTTTTATTTAAGGTGTCGAATGTCAAAAGAGTCAAAATTCTAAAATGCATTTAGAACTGAGAAATAGTTGACAATATTAAAAATATATTATGATGTATCAGTTTTTATTAATTGTATTCATGTTTTGTCAATAGCGTATAATATTTAATAAAATAAATCTATACGAATGCAAGTACTTAGTAATAATATTATGTGACTTTTGTATTGGATATAGTAGAAGTTGTATGTCCTGTAATAGGAGCGAAACTTGACACTAGTAATAATATTTTACATTATATAAGTTCCGTTTATAATTAATAATCGTATTTTGAATTTAAAAATTGTGTTTGTGTTCGTCGAATTTTAATTGAGTATATGGAACAATTAAATTATTTAATCGGCTTGGTGTTCGACCATGCAATTTTCAAAACGTAATAAACTCTTAATTTGAATTACAAAAAATAATTATTTACCAAACTGTAATCTATTAAAAAAAAACTCTTAAAATTAAAAAGTTGAAAATAAAATAAAATGTATAATTATTTATCCGTTATAGTGCGTAATGTGTGTGGCAGTAAAATGCATTTATTTATTTTTATTATTTGTTAACTCATAAGATATAAGATATAATTATTATACACGACCTATTACAAATATTATTTGTGGTTGCCAACTATACTACGTTATTTTTATGATATTATATGACGTATCATTTAAACCTATATCGCGAATTTCACAAGAATAAAACATTATCGAAAAACATTTTTTTTTTACTGAAATGAAAATCAATTTATTATTACTCTAATTCCAGAAAAGTAAATAAATATTTCCCTCCAACTGCGTATTTTGCTATAGCTGTGCTTTTGAACACTGTAGGTAGGTAGGTATACAATATTTGTACAACGAACAAAAAACCTAAAAGGAAACAACGTATTCGATGGAAGGTTTAATTTATTTCAGCCGATTTCTTAAACAATGTCTGAAAATAAATTACAAGAGTCCAGAGCTATATATAATCGAGTACACTGTAAGGTAGGAATACGCAGGGATGTTAAAATATGGTTGTTTTTTTTTATAACAATATATACCAATATTATACCGTATTGAACCTTGCAGTATCTTGAATTATCGGAAATTGAACACAGGTCATAAAACTATCAACCAATTTTAAAACGGCCTTAATTTCAGAAAACATTTTAAAAACCACAATAGCATGAGAGTCATTTTAGAGTAAATTAATTTTTAAAGTCATACTACCAATCCTGACCTACTTATAGTGACTAGAAATTATTTTAATTTAAAACAATGTAGTTACAATTCATGGTAAATTATATTTTATTTGTATATTTTTTTTTTTTATCATAACAATCATATAACTAATAAATTTTATTTTTATACCAATAACTCGTATAATACAAACTCGCGTCTCGCTGCAGGGTATTGTTATATATACAATATACGTGTAACTCCATGAGTATTACAAAAACAGTGGTTAATCTTTATAGGTACTGGATATATTATAATATAAATAAACCTCGACATTTGGACACGCGAGTGATGAAAAAGACAAAAATTCAATTCGAAAATTTGTCGAAGAGAAAAATTGAAAAACAAAAATAATTTTTAAGGTGGTCAATATTATTGCTCGCAAAACCGTGATTGCATATACATATTATTTTATAGATGGGAATATCGTCGATGACTATAATCGTTGACGAACATAATAGTCGTCACCATCGTGCATGCATCGACCCCTGTTGTCCAGCCACTGCAGTTCGGCGAGATGCATTCCAGTCGTCGCTCTTTGAACAATATACGTAACGGATTTTTCACATCCACCAGGTCGTGGAGGGAAGCTGAAATAATTATGGAGGGACCGGTGCGCGGAATGTGGTGGCATTATATGCTGGCGTCCCGAAACCTACTTCTTATCCTTTCAGGGCGGAACAAGCACACTTCGTGCCCTCCAAACGCCATTATCCTACAGCGGTACCGATCTCGAATTGTACACACCGCCAAGTGTCACATTCATCCTCATCAACTATCCGCGGAACACACGGGGCCGTATTTAGAAACTTGTCATCCCGGAGCAAAAAAAAAAAACGCCTTAAATTATACCGAATAAAATAATGAAAATATTAAAAAAATAGCCGCTCTCTCAGAATTACCTCGCGCTTTACAACTGCAGCAGTCCGCGATGTCGACGTTAATAGGTCGTTATTGGTTAAATAAATAAAGCAGTGATGGCGAGTAATTTTATTTATTAATTCGAATAAAGTGCAAACGGACATAACTATAATATATATTATAATATTATGCTGGATGCGTACCTAAATCTTTACGATGCGACATGCGTATTATCACAGGCCCATCCTATATACAATCTACTTCGTCGCAGCGTTTCTCAGACGACGAATCGCGACCCACTGTGGTGGGTCCCAAGCCGATTTTTAGTGTGTCGCGAGATATTTATGTTTTTTAAACTGTACTAACTCAACTTTTGAGTATATCGAGTATTAAATATTATAGATCTCGAAAATTACCCGAAAGCTGCATGGTCATACCATTCTTACTTATTATTATGTTTGTTCGGATGACGATAGTATTGTCGGCACGTCATCGTTATCGTATGATATTTCTATTATTAACTTTTAATTCATAGAACTAATTTTTTATTTTATAAAACCATGTGGGTCTATATAAATTTTTAGTTGAACATTTAATTGCGGACACGTAAGATAAGTGCTTTCCGTCAAAACGAATAAAATATAAAAGTAAACATCAACAATTTTTTAATTTACGTACCAATCAATAAGACTCATATACCGAGCTGCATAAACAACCTCTAAACATTGAATGAATCTGAAATAGTGAACTAATGGTCACTTAAACACGATTTAGTGGCCCATGATTGGTCCATTAAATTTTAGTGAATCAATAAATGAATCAATTATTTAATGCAACTTGGCAATAATAATATTATAGTTGTTATATAATATAATTGTTATTTCAATTCATCACATGCAGGTGTTAATAGTTTTAGTTTTAATTTTAAGTCAAATTTTTCATTTTAAATTACATTTTTGGTTATTATATGGTCAGTGGTCATCATTATTTGTTTATAATACTATAAAAATATAGATGTCGGTGGTATCGCAGGTGAATCTATTTATCTTAATAATTGGCCGAAAACTAACAACTGCTAGTTTATTTACATACAGTTGTTTTTATAAGACCTTGGAATTATTTACTATTATCCCAGTCACGTGTTGTACATGCGAACTAGTCTTTTCATAAAATATGACAATTGTAAAATCTAAACTCAGAAGTACGATAAAACGGAAACGATTAGATTCGTCACTTTTACTATTCACTGCAGAAGAATAGTTAACAAGTGGCGTAGACATGATGGATTCTGTCATCGACGAATTTAATACATTAGAAAATAGACGAATGATGCTGTAAATATAAGCTAATAAAAAAAATTAATAAATATGTTATAACACATAATATTGTGATCTATGCCTGCCCTATTTTTTTTATAATCCTACGATGGTGGCCGATGGCTGAGATATACGCGCCGAAAATACTAACTTATATACAGCGGCATTAAAATATATTCACTACAATAATTGTACAGCATTTATAGGTAGGTACATACACACACATTATACACCTACGAAAAATGTTGTCATTGCGTTTTCTCGCGCGCAACGTGTTGGAAGTAATTTGTGGTCTTTATTTTTTTTTTTCGATATCGGTTTAAAAGTAAACAAGCGACCATATACAATCAAAAAACCGTAAACCGCCTTTGATAAAAAATAAATAAAAAAAACTCAGATTTTCATTATTATAACGAACGGCGTAAACTTATGTATCGCATATTATATAATATATTTTAGTACGTTTTTCGAGCGTTCCCGATTTGGGATTAACCACCTGTCAACGTGTTCGCGGCGTGAGCTTGTAAAAGAAACCGCCGCCGTCTCTAAACCACCGTTGCCGCCGCGATAAGCCCCGGGCCTCGGGCACAATGAAAGATTACTGACTAGAATTATTGTTATTATTTTTTGCTTTCTTTTTTATTACTATGTATTATATATTGTGTAAAAGATTTCTGTGTATACGTAAACGCCGACAAAAGTGTCTCTTGGCGCGGATATTTTTCACCCTCTCTATACACACTACACACACACATATATGTGTAGGTACAGCATCCCCAATGTGCGGCTTTCACGCTTGGCGGAACGTTCGCATTTTACGAAACCGTTTGCGCTCCACATCTGGAAAACACGCTTCGAATGCATCGGTTACGCTATGTATTATATTTCTAAAGCACCGGTGGGACAAAAATAAAAAAAAAAGAATAAAATAAAAATACACTACAATGGAATTTTACTTTCCCTCGCGGTCGTGGAATTTTTCGAATCCGCTAAGTAATATCTTTTCCCTCTCCGTCCGTCGCCTTTCCTCGCCGCCCTGTCGGAAAACCCCAATGAACTATCCGTCGAATTTATACGCTGCACATTAAAAATAATATCGCTCTTTTGCATGAATAAAGCTCAAAAGTCTAATCCGAAGCCGCGCATAATATATACACTCGGCGGTTGGTGATAAAATTCTACGGTTAAACGTCTCCGTTTACCCGCTCTGCGGTGTATTTATAAGCGCATTTTATTACCATTATTAATATATATTATGCGATACTGCGTAGATCTTAAATTAATATTAAAATATACTAAAAATAGTATATTTATGCATTGCGCATTATCTATTGCAGTCTTCCTCAGTGTAAATAATATGTAATATTATATAGTTTATCGTTTTGATGCACCATAATATTATTTTAATATAATATATTATCCGCATATAAGCAGGGCTTGCAAACGTTATATTATATGACAAAGAACGATTGAAATTTGTAAAGGAAAAACAAAATAAAATTAAACACCACAAATCAAAACACAATACTGAACGTAATATATAGAATATCGTCAAACGAAAATTAACGAAAAACAAAATAATTTAAAATCCATTTACCTAAGTACATGAAAGTTATAATATTGGTTTTGTAGAAATATTTATTTGGCGTAATTTATTTTTATATGTATTAGCAATCAATCCAAGAGTTTATTATATTCTACATCATTCTGTATCCGAATTAGATATTATATTATTTTTAAAGATAATCGACAAACACAAATAGTGCACTACAATTAGATTATAAATATAAAATAACGTAAAACGAAATTTTTTTCAAATGCAAGCTCTGCCCATAAGTTTAAAAACCAGGAAATTTTATAATTTATATATAACTAACTAAACATAGGTTAGGTTAGTCTTATTCATATAAACAATAATTGATTAAAATATAATTTCAAAATAATAATATACCATTTGATTATAGACAATACTACTAGTGAGAAAATATGGAAAATCAATTATAAATTCAACAAATAACAATGAAAAATTAGAATTTCACAAACGTAAAAGATTTATATAATTGTAGCAAACTGCAGTGGGTGCATAATAATCATATAATTTACGATAAAAGAATAAGATTTCCATAGTGATAAACTTGAATATATTTTTATAGTAATGCGCGTCTCCTATACAGTCCTGGCTTTATTTATTATAATGTGTTTGGATATTATATTTACCTATCTTTTATTCATTCCAAGAAGTAAAAATAGGTACGCTAAAAATTAAAAGTGTTCGTCCTAATTGTTGGAATACTTACCGAATTTGATCATAAACATAAACTGTTGAGTTTGGAATAAAATTTAACGTGTTCAAATAAAAAAGGGTTCATGATGGCTAATAATGAAAACCGTGTGCTATATAATTCTATGCACATCAATTATTTCGATTAAAAGGGACTTCAACTATATACGTATAGGACTAGGGATGTTGGTTGCTGAATATCTTATATTGACGGAATGAAATAGTTACCAAATGCATGGACAGCTTTTCGTTGGTAATACCTACTTACTATATACTCGTTTGGTAAAATGTACAAAATAAATATTTGTCTGTTGGTATAGGTTCCTCACTCACGTTTAGACTAAATACGGAATATTAAATATCGGTATAGATGCGATCCTTGACACTGCACTGAGACCAGAAGCCACGAGGACAACACCACGATGATCGCCTTCCTAAAAACAACAAACCCGAACAACCTAATATAAAAAAATATATGTAAATCATATTACTAGCTCTTAGTTTTTAGAATTAGCTGTACATAATTAATGTTACCCTATACGGCTATACTGTTTACTTTTAATGTATCACTATTCATACATGAATAATATTTGTAAATTACTGTAAATGCCCAACTATAACTAATACTCGTAGATTCAGAGGTTTTTGCTTTGAGATCAATTAAAACAATTTTAAAAAATACTAAAAAGATCGAATTGTTATTATGAACATAAAGGTACCTATTCTTCATTTCCCCGTTATATAGACACTAATATCTATAAAGTGTAAGCCCCTAAAATAATTATTGTATACAAAATATACAATGTGTATTGTAATTTGTGGTATTGCGTGACGGTTTGGTAGAGGAATGAGACATAATATATAATACGCCGATACTAAGCACTTTAAAGGACGAATAAAAAATATCCTATTGCTGCAAGGGAGGTATTAAATACTCAAATACATCAGTATTTTGAAAAAAAAAATGGACGCACAGAATTTAATATAATATAGTATGTCGGTCGGCGATTTGTAACGCACAAAACGTTTGTACGAAGAAGTCGATGCTGATTGTTAAAATAAAATAAAATGTTGATGATATTATTATTATTATTATTATTATTATTATTATTATTATTATTATTGTCATATGCACTACGTAGGGCGGAGCAGTCGACAATAACATTGTGAATTGTACACAAAATATCGTGTAAGTACTCTAAGTTTTGAGTTTATATAATAAATAAAAAATTACATATTTTGTCGTGCCGCGATCTCGTTATTATATCGTATTTGTATATAATAATATTATACATCGCGTCACGGCGCCATCTGTTTCGCCTGTGTACGTTTTATGCGTTTTGCGTTTATACCACACACACACATATATGTATATATACTCACAAACACACGCACACACATAGCAGCCGACTTTTGGAACCGTTTTACGGGCCTTTGAAAAAGATACGTCGACCGCACACTGTGCGACAACTCGTGTAATAAAACTCGGCGGTCCGTGAACGCGAAAAAAGTGCGTCGACGGCGACGGGCGGTCGCGTTTTATATATGCGTATAAACTGTATACATATATATATATCATATCGCTGCAAGTCTACGTTTACCAGTATTATACCGCGGTATAGTATTTGTCGTCGTAATAACTATATTACGATACGACGGTCATCGGACTATGTGTAATATGTGTAATGCGTTTAGAGCCGAGACCCATATACGTATATAGAGCTGGCTGCAGTCGGCGCGACCGGCAAAACGACGCCGCCGCCGCCGCCGCGATATTAGATTAAAGGTCCGACCGCAACGCACACGGCCGTGGGACACTCGTAACTCGACTACGACGCGTACAACATACAAACACACCCCCCCAGGAGACCAATAAATATATATATATTATGCTCTTGTGTGTGTGTGTACACGCTTTTTGATGTTGTCCTCTTTACCCTCCAGCCCGTACTTTCATCGTGCGGTACGACTCTGCTGTATATATATATATATATATAATAATATCATACTCTATGAGCTTGTACCTATAATATTATTATAAATATATGTGGCATAGCAGGTCTGTTGCGACCGATAATGACATTTTCTGCGAACATCCCCCGCGGAGCGTTTATCGACGCACAATAACAAACCGAAAAAACCACTCGTGTGATGACTTTATATATGAATATTGTGTATGGACGTATGGTATATTATAATAATAATAATAATAATATAATAACGACCTCGTGGTTGTACCCCTGCACACGGCACGATTGGCGCGAGTATAATATCGCACACCATAGATAGCTGATGTGTTACCTATATGTGCACACCGCGGTGTTTGGAAGGTACGAGTTTGCTATAATAGAACGCGGGTACCTGCAGAAATGGATTTGTTGGATTCGTCTCCTCCCCGAATAAAATAATAACTATTAAAATGTATAGGAAAGATTTATCCTGAAGTGTCCTGAGCGACTGATTCATAATCAACGGAGAGCCAAACCTATTAGAGCTATCGATTTGAAATTTTGATGGTAGATTATAATATTACTAGCTGTTCCAAACGGCCGCGGCGTTGCCAGAGTCAAAGATGAAATAAGTTAGTAATAAGTGATATCAGAATATTAGGCACACGAAAAACATCGCAATGGTGGCCTGAGCCAAAAATTCGTTTTTTTTTATACATTTATTTGTAAAAATATCTATTCCTATTAATTATAATAGTTATAAGATATGTAACTATATTGACAACCCCATAAATAAACAGAGATTATTCATAAACATCTCATCAAAAATAGCAGTTTCAGTTTTTCCAGAATTTTTAGAGTATAATATGTAAGTAGGAAAAACTGTTATTGTAACTGATAACTAATAATTGTAACCAATAACAACTATTTATAAACAAAATACAAATTTTAGAGTTTCATCATGAATTTAAAAATCCTTGTGTGTGAGTACCTCTTTAAATTATACTTAAATATACTTTTTTGCGATAGGAACCTTATCCGTGATAAAATCTTTCATTTAAAAAAAAATTAAAACAATCAGTAGTTGAGTATAGTTTCCGAGAACATTGGCATCAAAGGTTTCAATTTTCAGTTTTATATATCAAGATAATTTCACCGTGCACTAAAGAAGGATTTTCCAAAATTCGCATTTTAAAGAGGTGATTTTGAGATTTTGAGATTCATGATGGAAATTGAAAATTATTTTTGTTTATTAATGGTTGCCATTGGTTACAGTTTACAGATTATAATAGTAATAGTAGAAATAAATTATAGAAATTATTATTTCATTTTGTACAGGAAGAAATTATTGGGTCATTTATTTGAAAAAATGGTGTAGGTATACCCAATACATTTTTTATCAATAATTGATATAATATATATATATAGGTACCTACTATATTGCACCAACGGCAACGTCTAAAATAGACAAATATGACAAGATTATGTACGAACATAAATATTTTGATAAAATCTAGAAAATAAGTATTTCCACTGGGTTACAATAAATACAAACTTACATAGGTGTTTCGTAAAGTGCGACGTTCCAAAATCAATTCGAAACTACAAAAAAAAAAAAATGATCTTTTATAATAAAAGTAAACAAATGTTTAAATTACATTATTATATTGCGTTATTAGTTTTAGGTTTTGTTACAATTACTTATATTTATTTATACGAAAATGCAAATGTCTGTTGGTATATACGTCCTGCATTCCTGCTACTCGCCAGGTCATTATGTACAGTGGAAATGGTGGAATGAACAACACTGATGATTGGTAAATATGCCAACACAATATAATTTTAATCGGATAAGCTGCTTCCACGAGTAAAAATAATATTCAAAACATGTTTTATTAACCTTTACCAGATATAGGTACCTATTAAAAAATATGAATGCCTAACTGCAACGATAATATTTTATTTACAACAGACAGTTAAAATATATTTTCATATAATTATAGATGTCTACTTGTTCATTTATTATTGTTCTATATACAATAATAATATGCTTCGTCCGCTTAATCATTTAAGTTTTCCTTTTTCCAGTAGTGATTTATTTACAAACTGCAGCGCATTATACCGACGAATCGGAACAATATGATGACTCAGAATTGTGAGGTAAAAATTCCTAGGAAAAACCAACAACAAAGAACCCCGGAAAAAAATCCCCAGACAGGATATTGTGGCCCAGACCACAATATTACTCACAACCACATGAAAATGCTAGAATATTTTTTAAACTCTTAATAATTATTACAACATTATTCTTATTTAATAACATATAAATAGGTAGGATTACCCAACTTTTAATGAATATAATATCATTTAAATATTTTATAAGTTCAACAATTAAAAAAAAAATTTAAAAATCAAGTAATAAGTTTTAAGAAAAAACGAAGCTATTTTTAATGTTTAAAATAAAATATATTGAATACAGTTTAACTTACATTTATATTATAATTTTTAAACATTAACAATAATATTTTTTTTTGTGTTATGATGATATGTATTATGTATAATTTTGTAAACAATTCAATTGAGTTTCGTTATTAGATCAACTGTAATTTACAGGTCTGTAATAAATACAATACAGTCGACTCTCGATAATTCAAACCTTCAATAATTCGAAACGTTCGGTAATTCGAAGTAAGTGCTCGTTCTCTTGAAAATCTCGCGGTAATTCGAATATAAACCATTCATTTAAGTACACTTGGTAATTCGAAATTAAATTTAGGGAAAACTGGCCACTAACACTTGACAATTCGAATTTCATCCGTTCAACATTCGGTAATTCGAAGTATATTCACCAAGTATATTTCTTATAATCTTTTCGTTAATAATTTATTATACATTCGTGTAGAAATTTAGCTTACTATTTTCGATAATATTATAGAATTACTATCATAAGAACTTTATCGTTATTTCTTAATCGTTTCATTATAAAAACAATAAATAAATAACAGTAATACCGACTAATTTGTTGAAATATTTCATAATTATGTACGTACAATAATAAAAAAACCAATTTTTTTTTGAAGACTCAGTAATTTGGATTTTTTTTGCCTGTCGATATTTCGGACTACTCAGCAATTCGAACTCTCAGTAATTCGAATTTTTTCAAATGTCCCGCCAACATCGAATTATCGAGAGTCGACTATATATTTATTAGGTAGCATTTTTACAAGTTTACATTTTCACAGAATATCATGTTGTGTGAAATGCGGTCAGATAAAGCTGGAAGGTTGAGTCCAGTGGTTTTGAAAATGACAAAAAACAGAGAATCGGGATTGCGAGGAAAGTGTTGCATAATATGCAAAAGTAGAAAATCGAAATTTGTATCATTGTGTAATATTGTAAAAAACAAATGCAAAAGTGGAAAGATTTTTCGCATTTTGGGTGCAAAACGATATTCTGTAACTGGAAGTGGTGAACGTGACAAAACGATTGTGTTGATCAAAACAGTTACAATTTATATTATATTGTTATTATAAGGTTATAATATATTATTCGATTTTTTTAAGTATTTATTTCAAAACTTATTTTTTCAGTAAACGTTCCGGGTTGCGTAAATATAGTTAATGTTTGAAAACAAGATGAAGCCTACATAAAAGTATTAAAACCATTTTAATGCTTTTCAAATGGATTACATCATAATAGGTCTACATACATGTATTTTGAAATACAAAATAAATAATCAATAATTAAAATATATCGACGGTTATCGTTGCTCATATTATGCACACTGTTATGCGCAGTGCATGACAATCTGTATATCAATGGCGATAAAATCCGAAACCGTCGAATATTATTATTATTATTATTAAATACGTAATAATAATAATAATAATAATATATTCTATATAGCTGCAGTCGTCGCGATATTAGTTTTTAATACTTAATTTAATACAGTCAACAAGCGGCGGCGCGACAATGACTCGGCCGCCCAACAGTGTACGCCTATTAAAATATGTATATACGCGACGTTACACGACTGTTAAGTCGAACAAAAAATTACGAAAAGGGACGTGTCAAATCAAAACAAATATATACAACGATAAACGCCAGCCCGGCACGCGTCTGGTCTACGACCGATTTATATATAATATCATATCACATATCATATCATATTATAAAATATCAAATATGTATATGATATTTATGCACGACGATAATAATATATTATATTATTGAGACGTCAAATCTCCTCGTGAACGGTCGCACGTCCCTCCGGTCGAAAAAAATTAATCGTCCCCATTTGCAAACGATACTCGTGTATCGAGCGGGCACGCGCGCGCGTCAGAAAATAAAACACATAAAAGAACCGGACACGTGTAAAAGTTATTGTCGGGCGGACGCGTGCGCAATCGTTTCGGTGTGAAAACTTTTTTACACGTCCACGACACCCCTCCCCCGCGCGAGAGCAGAGGACCTCGGAAAAAAATAAAACCTATATATTACAGCGTATATACCAATACCAGGGGCATGGTAAGTGTGTGTGTGTGTGTGTGTGTGTGCGGTGCTCGTATATACCAGCCGGTTTCATTTCACATCAAATTAACTTGTCACTCGCTCTATGCCCACCACGCCGCCGATCGGGCGCGCACGACACACGTGCTCGGACACGTGCCCTGTATACACTCTCCCTCATCGTCGTCTCTTTCGCCGGAATGCTCGGTTTTTTGATATTGCAAATTCGACAGTGCGTGAAACAAAAAAAGAGCCATCTCTCGCGTATATATACGTATATATTATATAGTAATAATAGTATGGTGTTTGGCCCGCGTGCGTGCGTGCGTCTCGTACTGCTTTCGTAATGCGTATAATAATTATTATAATAGTATAATATAATATTATATCGGTACGTACTCACTTTATAGGAAAATAAACCGCCGCCGTCGCCGGTTTTGTCACCCGACTCGCGTTGACGAGTCCTTTGTGCGTTAACGCTCTATTTGATACAGCCATTATACATTATAATATCGTTTATAGACGTCATATCATATTATCATAGTCCGCCTCTCCCCTTAGTCATATCACTGCGCCGAAGTTATATTATATAGCACGTTGCACGCGCATACGAAGGCCGTCCGACCCCCCCCTCCCTCTGCACTCCGCCCTGCCGAGCTTTTCGACCTAGGTACGACCTAGGTATACGCAATATGACCGTGGCGATAAGTGCAAACGTTATTATTATACTACGCACACCTTGATGCGTACGCATAAAACCACCCTGCGCAACCATATATGTAGGCGTGTCCGGTGGGTGCAGGTATGCACCTGCACCCCCTGCGATTTCAGTAGGTCACGGCGGATCGTAACTACAGCAGGAGTAGGATTCATATTATATGCATTGAAATACTGCAGTAGTCACACAATAATTCAAACCTCGATAATATTCGAAAAACTCCATAAATCGAACTAAACGCTTAGTCCCCTGAAGAAACCTCTATAATTAGAAGAAAATACATTATGTATTCTGGTCCCCTCGATAATTCGTAATATCTCTCGGTAGTGTCGGTGCACACTCTAAATACAATTCGAATTTTTTTCCGGAAACTTTATAATTCGAATTTCCTTAAACGCGATTATATATACGTTTAACGTAAAAGGATTATGTACAATCTATTTGACGTACTCGTAATGAAATTAATACCAACAGCGATTAAATATAATTTTTTGAGCGATCTGAATAGGACGAAAAAAGATGCGATACAATTTTCAATGCTATCAGTAAGTTAGATAATGCTATGGACCAAAGTGTGGCCAACAATTTATCACAAAAAAAAATAACAGATTTCTTTAATATGTAAAATATAATAATATAATAAATAAATGTAAATTAATAAATGTAAAATATAATAATAATATGTTAACAAATAAATGTCAATTAATAATGATGTCAAAATAAATTAAATATGGAATTACAATTTTTCACCTCTCTTTGATTCGAATTAATTTTTTTCCCCTCGGTTATTCATACACTCGTAAATCGAAAACGTCTATAAATTGAATTTTCAGCTTGGTCCCCTGAATTTCAAATTTATATCGAGTGACTACTGTATTATGTTTTTTTCGACTTCTGCAGATTACTGATTTTGTTTGAAATGTCCACGAATTACGCCATAATGAAGCTATAACGGTGGTTATTTTATTTTGCATATTATTACAATATGTTTCAACAATAAACACTTAAATTCATGTTTTATGTGGTGTATTTATTATCCGCGGTGGTCGGTAAAAAAGAAAATAGAATATTATCAACCAAAAAAAAAAAAAAAATACCCAAGTTATTATACGAGTATATAAGTATATAGTTATTTCATTTATATCTCATCTTAATAATACTGTCATAAACTCATATAACTGCAACACACTATTCTCTACAACTATACAGCATTTGAGTTTTGACATAAGTCGTTGTCATTTATTGTGAGTGCGTTGCGCCGTTATGTCTTTTTGGGAATCTACTAAATATATTGTTATACTTTCATCATTCAAAACGCCTAAAATACATAGCACCAGAGTGAAACACGAACTAATTTTAAACACCCACATCATTGTTTCACGTAATACTTTTGAATAACATCAATAATATATAGTTTGAAATAATATATAATATAATATTTAATATTTTAGAATAGAAAAATTTAGTTTTTGTATTTTGTGTCATATAGGTGTTTTTTACAATTTTTTTTTGCATATTCTTGCATATTTTTAATAAATCAAATGCATTTTTTACCATTTTTTATTGCATATAAATCGTAGCCGCCTTCTCGTGACCGTTTAATATATATTTAAACAATAGATTTATATAATATGAATACATTCAATAGCCAGCAGTACGTTTTGCAGTTGCCACTTTATCGGGAAGTAGAAAGTGCGGACAAACAATAATGACCGGATGAGTATATAGGTACCATACAACTATAATGGTCTTTATTAATTGATAGGCGATAGCGTCAAAGTGGCTCTGCAAATACATTAGTTCAAAAATAAAAATATTGTGCCATAACACATTTTGCGTTTATCTGCATGCATACAATGTGTAGGTATACTAATCTGAAGTGAATATTATTAATTATTATTAAAATTTAATTTTAATTTTAATCGTCAATATTGTAGTGTTGTACATAATAATAATAATAGTAATAAACACATTACCAGACCACATACATATATATACCGACGACTCAAAAACAGAGAAAGGGATGGGTGTTGCTGCAGTTTTCCTACAAACCGAACTTTCGGAAAGGTTGTCCGATAATTGTAGCATATACAAAGCTGAGGCACTAGCTATATATAAAGCACTATCTTATATAATAAGTGCCAACCTGCATAATAATAAGTACATAATTTTAACAGACTCCATGAGCACTCTAGCTAGTCTTAGTAATATTAATAACAATAATGTTATAACTAATAAAATAATCAACTTGACTTATACATTTAACGATAACTTAATCTTCGCATGGATTCCCGGACACTGCGGAATATCTGGTAATGCAAGAGCCGACCTACTTGCCAAGGAAAAAGCCAATAACCCACATCAACTAACTGTGTGGAATATTAAATCCTACAAAGATACTAAAAAAATTATATACAACCACATCAAAAATAACTGGCAAAAAGAATGGCTTAAAATGAACACTAAATTAAACGAAATAAAAAGAACTATCGAAAAATGGAATAACCCAATGTCACTCAAAAGAAGAGAAGAAGTCGTACTAAATCGCCTCAGAATAGGCCATACTCATCACACACATGGCCACCTCATGAAAAAAGAGCCACCAAAAATATGCCCTACATGCGAAATCACGACTTCTATCAAACATATCATCACCGAATGCAGAGACACAAAAGAGGCACGACACAAATTCAATATACCGGAACACCTCCACGACGCACTGGGCACTGACGAAAAATCTATCCAAAATATAATTTTATTTTTGAAAGAGACTAAATTGTACAATTTAATTTAAGCTACCATTCCATGTAAATACAAGCCAATGGTCACGTTACCGAGGCTTTTTCTCTTTAATAAAAAAAAAAATAAATAATAATAGTAATAAAAATAGTAATAAAAATATATTGCATATTTAGCCATATATTCAATATAATATATTTGGTTGAAAGCATGACAAATTTGAAAAATCGCCTAAAAAGAGAAACTAAAGCCCCATAGCCCCCCATGGGTAAACACGCCTATGCACCCAACATCAAATACAAGTCGGATTAAATTTTGACAGGATCAATAAATCGCATTTATCCATCAAAAATTAGAATAATTTCATTATTAAATGAAAAATAGGTGGTGAACATGTTTGCTAAATCGTCCTGTTCATTTTTAATTGCTTTATATATTTGTATTACATAATTGTAAAATTTATCACAGTATTTACTAATAGCTATTAATAAAAAAAAATATAGAGGTACCTAGGTACCTAAAATGTTTTTTATATTATAAAATAAAGCACAAATAAACGTTTTGTATAATCATCACAAAAACTTTGTAAACTGCAGAGGGTATTATATTATATAAATAACACGACGATATTTCCGAATACAATTAAATCGACTTTTAATTCGATTTATAAAGTTATTACATGCATGTAAAAATACATAAGAGGATTTTACCAAGTCCGTCATCGTCTCGTAGCCATAAAAATATTATATACATAATAAAAACAAATTGGGCGTGTTATACATATATTAAAGTAAGCATAAAAAAACTCCCAAAAACAATCATAGCGTAAAAATACGTTACAATATTATAAAATGTGTTAATAATATAAATTTTAATTTATGTATCCGTTTTATTGTCGTATAATTATGCAATGACATTCATTTTTTGTTTGTATGATGAACGTGATGCAACGATTTTTATGTGTGTGATGACCGTAAAGCTGGGTTCCTGTACCTGTCAGCTCAATAGTGTTCAAAATAAATAAATCAAGTAATTTTATTGCGAATCATATTTTTTTAACATTGATTACGCAATCTCCACGACTCCTCGTACGACTTTCTCGTTTATTGTAGGAACCGACTTTATACAGAACCTTTACAATGTTTAATCTTTTGCAAAATACCGTCAAAATACAGATGAAATCATTTTTAATCTTGACTTTCAGACACCATATTGTATCCAGTAGAAATTGATATACATCAAAATCGTGCAGTGTGCAGGTTTACATTATATTTCAGTAGATGCTTATTATGTCGAACGTCGTATTTTTCGTTATCTCGAACTCAATTGAAATCCTATTGAAATAATTACTATTACAAAAAACTCGATATCTCGAACTTTTTTCTGTTCCTCTTGATCTTTGACATCATAACGAGAGTTTACTGTATACATACATATATGTTAAGGTGAATGACGACATTTGGTGAATGTTGAAATTCATTGCTGTTTTTGGTGAATGTCAAAATTTTGAATGAATATTAAAAATGTACCAACAGTCACCGGTGAATGTCAACAATCACAACGATTATCGATGAGTGTTGACATTCACAATTGATTTTTGGTGAATGTTGACATTCACAATATTGAGTTTGGATGAATGTTAGAAATGTTTAGTTAAAATTGGAGTATAGACGTTATTGTGTTATACGTAAAGATTGTGAATGTTTATAGATATGATATTGTTCACACAATAGCTGAAGGGAAAATTATGTTTGAGTAGAAACGTATAATAATTTAATCGAACGGTGTTTAATGATCTATATAATATTATCAGAGATGCATTTAACGTTACGGTATCTGCGTCTGTCTGCCTGTACGGCTGTACTCACTACCTATCTCTCTCTCTCTCTCTCTCACACGAAGCTTTTGCTTTATCGCGTAATTGGCGATACGTCATCATACCTAATTTAGTAGTGATGGAAAATACGTTTATATTTCCCGTAATCAATTTGCTGCATGTCAAGAACAACTATTATCTCCTATAAAGAAGTTGCTACTGACCAATCCGTATCCTTAAGGAAAGCTTCCTCTTCAGTTCCTCAAACAGGTGGACAGGGATACTTGAGATGCAATTGTAAGACAAAGTGTGTATCGAAGAAGTGTAGTTGTAGAGTTGTAGATCCTCAGGCATTTTATGTAATTCAAAATGTCGTAATAGTTTATCGTGTTGCAACAAATAATTTTTGAAATATAAAATAAAATAATTTATGGTTAATTATTAACCCTTTGAGTGCCGAATTAATTTGTAAAAATTATTTTATCACTAATTATTACAATAATTATTTTACAAAATGTTAACATTCACCAAAAACTGATAGTGCATGTCAACATTCACCAGTGAATGTCTACATCTAAGAAGAAATTGACATTCACCAGAAATTTCGGTGAATAAGACATTTACCTTAACATATTATAATGCTGACAGATATAAATAATAAAATATTATCCTAAAATAAATAACCAATTATTGCAGTTTGTAACAGATATATACGTCGATTAAAAACTTAACATAACAACTCGTTCAATACATCGCTATTTCCAGATTAAGAATCGGTTAGGTACACTTTTATTACACATTCCTTTCTATAATCAGCAAAGGTCCTCCACCTATACATATATGCAAAACATGTCAATCTCGCATCACTGTCAAATGTATCTTTGAAGAATGCCCAAGATACGAATCGACACGTTTAACTTTAAATCTTCGTCGCAACATCAAATAAGTCCATATTATCAAAGACGAAGCGATAAAAACAATCACTTTTATTTCTAAATGTAATTTAGAACTTTAAAATAATTGGCAACATTATCAAACCTGCAAACATTGTAAATATTACCATATTCTAACGTTGTCTAATAACCCTAGTTATATGTTAAAACCGTAAATGCGTAATAATTTTTAAAAAAACTCCTTATTACACTCTTATATAATATTAAGTATAAACAAAATCTTTATCTATTGAAAAATCATCTGCAGTTTTATTTATCATATTATATTATAGTGTATAATATTCGCATTTGTGCAAATCTTAGCGAATTATTTTATACAGGTAAACTGCAGTGGTCGCATGTTCCATGGCGAGCGTGAAGGCTTACAGTAAAATATAAATTTTAAAAGAACAGCGACCGTCATTCGACGCGTCAGTGTGTCTCGTACACCTACGGAAAAAAACGTAATAATAATAATATAATAGTCGTATATGTATACATAAATATTATATTCCTTTAATAAAATAAACGGTCCACCGGGTCGGTATTCGTTGACAGAGGCTGCCGTCATATACGTAAATATGTAATAATATGTCTGTATTACTGTGTGCGTGTGTGTGTGTAGCGTGTGCATCGTCAGTAATTCAATTTCGTATCGCACGGAGTGGTGGAGACGTTTTATTTTTTTATTTTTTAATTTAATTTAAATTAAATTGAAAAAGTAAACGTCGTTATAATATGCTGCAAAACCCTTCCGCCGACCATCGCGTCTATATACGCGAAAGGGAGTGCAGCACTGCGGGTAGAGTCGCAAAACTCGCAAAGTTTTGTAATTTATAATTTTTTTTTTAACGTTTTAGTTTTTTTTTTCGTAATATATCAATTAACACTCTATAGTGTATATATATATATATATATATATATATAAACATCGTGGCCATCTCTTATATATATATGTATTTATAGCTTTAGCTATAATATTATAATGTTTATGTACATCGTCGGCCCGGGGCGAGGAGAGAGAATCGCCGCCGTCAGAGGGGAAGGGTCTCAACTGTAGGGCAAAATCAAAATGGCGTCAGTTTTGAAATTTCGCAGCTGTTACCCTCCCCTAGTTGTCTACACACACACACACACACACACACACACACACACATCGCACGTACAGTCTCCGGTGAGGGAGGAAGTATATGTGTGTGTGTGTGTGTGTATATTATATATAAAATATATATAGGATATCGAAATATATATATAGACGCGTACGAATGTATATATGTGCAATGTATGTGTATATAATATTTATATATATATATGCGTGTATACATAATATATAAACACCCTCGCAACAGGGTGCGGTGCGTTGCGCACCCTCCTCCGGCAGTGTATATGGTCCGTCCCTGTATATAATATATATTTATATACACGTACACATCGGTTTTGAAGATTGTATCTTTCACGGTCCAATGAAAACATCGCTCAATACCAGCTTAACGATTGTGTATAATATATATATATATATATATATGTGTACATACGCGCATAATGTATGTGTGCGTGTACCTACACCCCCACCCCCACACATATACTTACCCCTGCAGTACGCACGCGTATATAATATTATAACACACACGCAATATATAATGTGGGACCGCACCGCCGCCACCGCCGCGGGAGTGTCAAAAACCAAATCGAATAACACCTGTCCTGCAGCACCGCGTATAAAGTACCTACCTATATATATTATAATGTATAAACATGCACCTATACGTATATACATTAATAGTGGGTATATATGGGTAGGTATATATACACTGATTGTATGTATATATATGTAGGTACTATATGATATTTATGTACGGCATACGAGTTGGACCTTTATACTATATGAGCATTGCTATGTACTATCGACACCCCCTTAACGGGTCAAGACGGAGAGATCGCGGCGGCGCTTCACGCAAACATCAAACGTGAACATGTCATACGACGGATACGATACGCGAGACCGCGTGAAAGTAGATTTAATACATATGATATAATACGAGGGAAGGGGGCAACTGGCGTACCTTTTTTATCTGGCCCGTATACAACATTTTCGAATTACTTTAAAAAAATGTTAGCGTTTATCTGCAGTATTGTATTCTAGTATTGAACTGCAGCTTATTTATTAAATTTTTAAATATATTATATTTATAGCTAAAATAGCTCATAATATTATGCTACTTATTTTATTGTATCAGTTTAGTCGTCTCAGTCGTGCAGTTACGCTGGCCGATAGCGTTAGTCTTATTATTTTCGTCTTGTAGTGTTTCAAATTTTTAATTGTAAATTGTAATGACCTTTTTTTTGCCCTACTATGCACTTTGGCCCGATAAACTTTTAAGTTCTAAAAGTTGTCCTTCTAGTAACTTTGAGTTACCCATCCTTGTCATCCTATCATGCACTACACTATTTTTATAAAAAGATAATGTCAAGTTTCTAATAATATTATGTATAACATATATAGGTATAGGTACCTAGGTAATAACTAAAATAGACCATGAGCTTTATAATATATTCTAAAATATAATATTAAACTCCTTGAATATTTCAAAGACAAAAAGTATCATATCATATTATAAATCAATAATAATCTTTTTTTTCGTTTCCACAGTGCCGCCGTGCCAGTACATCAAAGTGATAACTATAAAGGTTAAGTACTTATATCCAGTGCAAGTATGCAGATACTCAATACTGAAATTCATTTATATTTTATATTATAAATCTTAAAGCTATCATTCGACTCAAAAAAGAATAACGAAACATAGACTCAGTTGATACGTGATAATTGATAAAATTATAAGCTTATAAGTTATAACCAAGGTAATTCCGACCCACAGCTATTAACATTGGTAAATCATTCATTATCAATGTTTGCTATGTACTAATCAATATTAATAATCATAACTAATATCATTTATATTATCAAGATACGTATTAAAAAAATATATTTTTTCATAATTTCATTGAAATATTTTTAAAAAAGAGAAATTTTCAATTTTGAAAAAATCTTGATAACTTACTATGCCAATACATATATAACTTGAAATAAAGATTAATTCATGAAAATGTATTATATTTTTTTAATCAAACATTTTTTATAACACTTTTTATATCTGTTCACATAAAGAACAATAGTATAGCGATGACGGAGAAAGAAGAAAATAATGGACGAATCACGGAGTGAAGAAAATCATCCGTCGGAAGAACTTCGAAATGAGTATAATAGTAAATAGTTACCTATTTAAATGTTGTTCTAATATTAGATACACACGCAATAATAAACAAATACATAATATTTTTACCTACCGAAGATTTTCCTGTGTGTCCTGCACACATACGCGCAACCAATATAAAATAAATAAACCTACATACGTTTATACATATTATTCGTCGAAAACACGATTGTAAAAATTCACCGTGGTATGTTCAAAACACAAAAATCGAAAGAAAAAAAAAATCTGTGTACAAAATTCAAACATTGCCCGCATAGTATAATATTGCGTACTTACCTATTGTCGAAAAAACAATTCACTTCGCTTGTGGGGGTGGAATTAATAATTTTTACCCCGAATTCGATTCATCACCAGACCGTTAACGAGCCGAGCGTCCTGCTGCAAGTTCTCCCTATACATATATATATAATATAGCTTGTATATAGTTGTATATATAGAGTATATTCGTTCTGAGTCCTCGGAGATTATTTATTTACGAAACCCGGTGGACCGTCCCAAATGACTATAAGAGACGTGCGCCGGTTAGTTTTCCGAGTTGACTTTCCTCTTATACATGAATCAAGTCCGTCTATATGCAAATTTCCAATGCAGTATAGAAATACATACTATATATATATATTATTATATTAGGGACGTAGACGGAATAAAAAGCAAATGCATACAATTTCACGAAAATATTATTATAGTATTTTTACTGGTAAATGTATATCGCTTGGAATAATACGTTAATTTAATTCAACTTTTATGACTCAGACCTCTGTATACAAATCGAATACTTCGACGGTTCGAATAATTATTTGCCCTCTCCCAATTCCCATGAAATCGTGTTTACGCTCAATTTAATAAAATATTTTATTGATACCCATATATACCTCAATTGATGACTATAGAACATTTTTCCAGTTATCTAGGTTAGTCTAGTATAAGTCGTACTGCAATACATGATGTATGATATTATATTCATGGTAAAAGGGTAATATTTTTAATTGCATTTTATTATGTTATCATATTGTGTGTGTGTAATGTAAAGCGAGTACGTACCGCTACACACATCTTACAAAACGTTGTTTTAGGATTATTAAAAAAAAAATGTTATGAGTTTTTTTCCGCAATATTTTGTATTGGTATTTTATTTTCAAAACAAAAACAAAATTATTGTTAAAATAAATAAAATGTGTGACATTTAGAAAATTTTCTTGATACCTATGTTTAATACGCGTACCTAATTACGAATTTTTATTTAATCAACCATAATGCCAATATTTTAACAATACATTATTATTATTATAAATAATATTAAATCGCATAGTATAGGTACTACGGAGTATCAGTCATCCGGTGGGCGGTGGCGAAGTAATAACTAATAACTGATTGGTGGCAACCGGCAGGGCGATAATAAACAAGCACTATATATACCTATAAGGACCTACCTTTTTGATATTCCTATTATTCCCTAATATTCCAAAACGTTTTGTTCGGTCATCATTTCAAATAAAATTATTCCGATCGATCCAAACGACCCCAGGGTCCAGAGTCCAGAATGAAAAAAAATATTAACTATTCAATTAACCAAAAAATATATTCGATTCAATGGGATCTAACTTATAAATAAAGTATATTTTGTTGTCGTCTCGTTAACTTTACCACAAAATTAAAACTCACACGGCCACATCCAACAAAACAATTATCATCATGACGCGGAAAACCGAAGTTCTTCATTTTACGAGTACCGCGCAGCGTGATATTCTATTTGATAGAAGCAGTTTAATCAGTCGATATAGGATATTAGTACCAGCTTTTACTTATCAAATTAACAGTTCTTTAAGGAAAAAAAATAATTTCCATACTATATCACGAGTATACGAGATGATTCAATAAAAAGATTATTCGATATTTACACAGTACATTATAGTCTTACTGTCTTAGATTGTACGCAATACTTAAGCGTATTTTTGGCGTTAAAAACAAAAACTTTTAATGGCCATCGGCGCCCACAATAGGTACTTAGGACACATTAGGCGTTTCCAACCAATCCTAAAGGTTAAAATGCGATTCCCGCGAGACAATAATACTTACCGATCCCAGCATGGCTCACTTATATATTGATCCCCGGAGGATCATCCCCTAAAATCATGCAACTTCTGTACCTATTTCTACATATATTATTGAAAAATAATTCGTATAATATATTATTAAAATATAAAGAATATAGGTATAAAAATATAATTATTAAACATAGGTATATTAGATTCTGCAATTTGCATCTTAGGTCATATTATAATAATTATTAACCACCAAAATGGCAAAAGGTGTACCAACTACCAATTATACTTATACCTTCTAAAATAGGTACTAAAATCAAAATTAAATTCAGCAGCATTATAATTAATGAATTATTAATAATTTATTAAGAATACCTAGCTGATAGAGATTAGATTTAATTTAATTTAATTTCCTTAGATTCTCTAATATATATCTCTAAAAACAATATGATTATAAATAAAATATGAAGTTATTTTCCTATAGATAGTATGTCAGTAAATAAACTATACCTAATACTTAAGTTAAATGTGGCCATATAATATATTATTGATATAAACATACGTCATACATATTACGATTTGTACTTTGAACGCCACACCGATTATATTAGGTATTTAATATTTATTAATAAATTAGGTACGTTTACAATGTATACAACTAGATCCGGAAACTTGCACCCTCAATGTTAGAAGTCGAAGTATTTGTACTACTCCAAATGGTGACGACAGACACAAAAAGAAACAAAATTCTTCAATTTATTATTATAAAACCAATCCGTTCAGAATCTAAAATAATATATTTCTATTTTAAATATAAATTACGATTAAAATAGTTCAATAATAAAAATGTACATATAGGTATTCATTGTAAAAAAAAATTGTTTATTAGATGTTCACATTGTATCCGATGTCCATATTGACTGTAACATATTATTAGGTATACCTATACCTATTTATCCTCAGAACCTTCTAAGTCTGACCTTATATATCTATATCTGTATATATATATCCTTCTATAATCTCCTCTTGATAAAATGCTCCATTGCGACAGGCCTCTTCGCGGTCGTTACGAGGGTGTGCATTATGATTTATAAATATAATAATATAATATGTATTATGTTACAAGTGCTTCGCGGTCGACGAGTTGCGTGTAATGCGGAAACAGGTCCAGCGGCGATTTTACGCCGTCCAAAGTTTTCCGGCGCATCTGTCCGCAGAAAATAAAACAGCGAGTAGCAGTCCCCAGCGACCGGTGGGGGCATTGAAATCTCCCGTGCTTATACCTCACCCCACACACCAATCTACAATTCTATATTTACAATATATTATATAATATAATATGCCAAAGCACAATTACCAAATTTAATATATGTATACTATTGTTATATACTTATATATAGGCGGTACACAAAAATGTATAGTCCAGGTAGTCAAAGTAATATTATACAGAATAAAAATTGACAGAAAAAAATTACACAAAGGTAAGTTATATATTCGTTGACGCCTTGACGGACACTGTTCACTCAAACTGAACTAACAATAAGTCAGGTATATATTTTTTTCAAAATTGTATAATTATTAAAATAATTTGACACGTGCAGGGGATTTTAAAAATATATTTTTTTTCATGATTTTCCATTAACTAATCAAGTAGAAAAGTTCTATGAGCTGGGTAATCTTGATACTCATTCTGATCGATCCATCAGGTTTCATATCACCAATATTGAAAAACTTAGGAATTCTACATCATTTTTCGAAATCATAAACCTAAATTCAATTTTTTTTTTGTACCCAAAACGGCCAAAACGATTGCGAATGATGGAAACCCTTATGTTTAAAAAATATGAAAGTGTACCATTTTTATATCTGCAATTGTTTGCAAGGAATTCACAAAAATTGTCGTTTATATTTTTTTGTATGTCTAAAGCCTGATCCAGACCAAGAAACATATAATCACGTGGAATTAATTTTTCTAAGAAACCAATATTATAACTTTTAGGTAAATTAATTTTTGAAATTAATTGTTCAAACAATTTATAGTTTTTAAATGATTATAACTCGCTTCAAAATTAAAATATAAAAAAAAACTTCAAATCTAGTCAATTAGTCATTGTTAATCGTTGTTTTTATTTGTGATATTTAATTATAATTTTGTTTAAACCATTTTCCAATTTAACTACGTTTACAAATTGCAATTGTTTTTTTCATTTTCTGTGTCATATAATATAACGTTTGCAAGCTGATTTAATGTACAGCACAATAGTGAATTTTTTTTTTTTTTGTAAACGTAGCAGGCATAACTCATGTAAATAATGGTACCTATACTACCTATATATACATCATGAATAAAATGGGTTTTTCGTAGACTATAGACTTCAATGTAAAATATTCCGATGTTACTTTTAATACTAAAATTAAACTTTCAAGTTTCAAAAGACGTATGCAGGATGTTAGAAAAATTAAAGCCTTGCACACATGCACATTTTTTAAAAAGAAGCTGTCTCTAGTTTTTTTTGTCTAAAATGATTTGTACATTTTATAATTTTTTACAATAGGTATTTTAGGTGTTTTGGGCGGTCGATTTTAGAAGTTTATAAAAACTTTATATATCTTTCAAGCATACAGTTTTGTATTAATTAATGTTGTTCAAGCACTAAAATGTATTAAACAAATTTCTTCGTTGTTTCTATGTTTGCAAAAAAAGTATATACCTAGGTTAAATATGAATATGATAATTGATGGCCAAGTAATTGTATAGAAACAAATAAAAAATGTAAATAATATTTTTTTGAGGGTGTCTAGATAGAGGTAGGTGGGTGTTTAAAATTTGTGTTTGCTGCTACTAAAAATTAGTTTGGCGCCACTGAATGTACTTATAGTAAAGTAGGCTGCAGAAAGACCGTCTTCGCCCAAAATCGTTTTTCGTATAAAATGGTTTATATCATTGAATTCAAATTTAATACACCCATGAAAATGATGAACTCTACACCTACTGTACAGCAGAGCCTATTACGACCTATTTTTTTTATGCCTTACCCATGAATTTTCATGCTAAGTATTAAAGTTTTAAATTATAAAAAATGTTTAAGCAAATACCTGTATCATCGAGAACGTGAAAAATTAAACATGAATTTATCTACATTAAAATTAGTATTACTATTCTAATTTTTTATCTAGATGAAATGTAGTAGTCATCTTTATCTCGATAAATTAATAATTATCTATTACCAACACTAATCAATACCACCCAAATGACTATTATTATAATTTAAATATGTGTAGTTTTTGTTTAACGGAGTTTAAGACAGTACCCTGTCTGTCAAAAAAAATCTGCCATTATTTAATTTGTCACGAGCAACGCCACCATGCAGGGCCAGCTTTAATTAATAATTATACAACATTAGCAAAAAATGTCCACTGCTCTCTTCCAAACTCATCAGATGCAATTCACTATAATCCTCTCACTTACCCGACTCATCGTCGATTAAAACGAGGTCGTCCCCACGACCTCCTACACTAAGCCACCTCTTAACATCTAAATCTTCACTCTACACATGCACTCCTTCCAGATCACTCTACGACTTCTCTGTTACTTATAGTTATACTATTGTAAATATGTAAATATTAGAATATTATTGTAATCACATTGTTACTTCTGTATATCTTAAAATTACCAATTGTTAATATTATCCTTAGTACTTGTAAAAATATTTTTAATTATAACGTTAATCCGTTAAAACTATTATGTAAACAGTCAATTATCCCTAGATATAGATAGCCTATGGCTAGGAATGTCTTATGTTTAAAATATAAAAAAAAAAATAATAATTATACCTACTCTACTGTATATAATATAAAATCAAAGACTTAAAACGGATGCAGATCCACGATTTTTGTTCAACCTAAAATGTTTGTTAATAGATTTTTAGTAAGAATCGCGAGAAGGGTCATAGAATACTTTTTATTTTTAAAAATATGGTTAACTCGCGAAGGACTATATTTTCTTTATTTTTATATACCGCTGCCATTGGTTAAATAAAATAAAATAGTTATTATGATTGCATATAATTGTAGTGAGCTTACCTATTTATTTAAATGATCAATTAGTAATTTCAAACTTGCCTAAAACCTCATTGAATAAATAAAATAGTAAGAAAAAAAATTTGTTGTTCAAGTTGGTGGAAAATAATTTGTATAAAATATATTATTAAAAATGTTTTGAATATAATAATATACTTTAATTTCTGAACTAAAAATTGGTCATTAACAATTATCGAAAATAAAAATTAAATGGTGTAACAAAATAAAAATACTTCATACATTTTTTTAAATTAATTTTTTTTCAACACTACATATAATTTTAAAAATAATAATAACTGCATTTAAAGTATAAATCATCACAAATTAATAACATTTTGATCCCAACAACTTAAAAATACATCACTAACAGTGTATTTAATTGATTTTATTCAACATTTCTGTAAGAATTTTCTCAAGTTTACGAGAATCAGCTGCAAAATTCCTTATACCTTCAGACAACTTATCATTGGCCATTTTGTCTTCATTCATTTCCCAACGGAATTTAGCTTCATTGATTTCAATTTTTTTCAAATCTGATGCTTTACCTAAAGTTAAATTCATTATTTCACAACTCAAGTAAAATGTAATATTTAAATAAATATTTACCATTCTTCACTGTTAAATATTCTGTGAGTGGCTCATTGGACAATTCTAATTCCTCAAGTAGCTTTGGACTAATTGTTAACAAATCACATCCAGCTAATGCTTTGATTTCACCTAATTCAAACAAAGTATAATTAGTATAAATTGATTCAACACACATATTATTGTAAAAATATTACCAATATTACGAAATGATGCACCCATCACAACGGTTTTATAGTTGAATTTTTTGAAATAATTGTAAATATTAGTTACTGATTGAACACCTGGGTCTTTTAAAGGCTCAAAACTTTTCTTGTCAGAGTTTGCAACATGCCTAATATATTAAATCATTATTTTAATATTTCTCAATAGTACTTTTAATTATGTAAGAAGCAGCAAGTTCATCAGCTACCGGCATTTTTTATCTTACACATAATATACATGATTGTAATTCTAAAAAATGTTGTCCACATTAAACAAACAATACTTTTATACAAGAGAAAGCAAACAACATATTATATATTTATTTTTATATTTGAAGTAAGCAAGCACAAAATACTTATAAGAATTTGTGACAGTCCCATCTGTGATCACTCTTAGTTATCTACATTCACGCCAGATTTTGTTGTGAGAGGGAGGAGTGTCCGAATAATATGTGAACAATTTTATCTAGTATTGATCACATGAAATATAAAAAACTGAATAAAAAATAATAATATAAAAACTTATATAGGTACTACTGCGTTTAATTTATAAAATGGTAGAAAATGTAAAAACCATTTCCAAATGGCAAAAAGAATAATACAGATGAGTATAATTGTATTATACTCGGAATGAAATCCCACCCTCACAGAACACAACATATTATACTATATTTATGATATTTTTTGCAATTTCATATTGTATAAAATAAAGAAGAAGAATATTTAAGGGAATAACTTATCTATTTTTAAAAATAATCAATTAAATTACCAATCCAAAATACGACCAACGAAAGGAGATATTAGAGTGACATCAGATTCAGCACAAGCAATGGCTTGATAAAGAGAAAACAATAAAGTTAAATTACAATGTATTCCATGTTCTTGTTCCAAAACTCTGAAAAATATTTTAAATAAATACTTACACATACATTTCTAATTAGTGAAATAGTTTATAATACTGACTTAGCTGCTTGAATACCTTCCCACGTAGAAGCTAATTTAATTAATATACGTTCTTTGGCAATTCCAACCTTTTCATACATTTTAATGTATTTGATAGCTTTAGCAATACTTGCATCTTTGTCAAAAGACAATCTTAAATAAACAATAATAGTTATAATTTGAATTATAAATTATTAGTCATATTGTATTTTAAAAAATACCTAGCATCAACTTCGGTGGACACTCGTCCTGGAATTAGAGATAGAATTTCAGTACCGAACAACACAACAAGATTATCCATAGCTTCTTCGGTTTGTTCTTCAATTGTCCTATGATCAGTACAATACATTTTAAAACACAATTTAATAGAGTTATAAATCATAAGTATGTGAATTTAACCATTAAGTACCTATATCATAGTATAAATACTAAATATTCTAAGTTTGAAATCACATAAATCTTACTAAGTCAAAACTTTCATACAACAGTCATATAGACAAAAAAAAATTGTATTAAAGAGTAATTTTTAAAATAGAAATAAATAAATTTGATTACAAAAATATTGCGTGATCTCATGTTAAGTTATTTAAGCAAAAATAAATTGCTTGTTTTTCATTAATAAATATAGACCAGAAATAATAATACCAAACAAAATGCACAAAAACGTCTTTCCTTAAAGGAAGTACATCAGTAATAGAATGTTATAAATACTTAAGGGAATTGAAAGTGGTTATTTTATATCTTTGTCTTACACACACATAACATAGGAATTTTTATTTGTTATAATTCCAAAATACAGATTGATCTACATAGAGAAACAATTAGAATTCTGAAAAAAAATTTGAATTTGTCATTAAATCTAATTGAGATCAACTTTTCTACAATTATCACATGTAAAAAAAATGTCATATTTCAAATTTTGAAAATAAAATAAAAATTCAAACATGTAAAATAATTGGCCTCAAATAGATTTTGAGAGAAATTTAAATCTGTTTTCAGAGTTCTTATCATTTAACTAGATCAATCGGTATGTTGGAAAGACTCATCTAAATTCTTATGTAGCTTGTTGTGTGTTAAATAAAGACAGAAAATCAGCACTTCCAATTTCCTTAATATTATAACTATACTGTTTGTTTTTAATTTAAATAATGTTTTTTTTTATATAATGTATTTTAGTATTTCATATACAAGTTTATTTAATTTTACACTTAAGATTACTTAACTTATTTTTAAGTTTGAAGTGATTAAATATGTTATAGTTAAATTTCAATTATTTATTGAAATTAAAAAAAATACTGATGAATGTAGAGTTCACACTAACTTTCCATTTATAACCGCTAATTTCAGAGCTTTTGATATCAAATCTTTGTACTGAGGCATTTTGGCTGCAGCTAGGATAAGACTTGGATTGGTGGTAGCATCAGTAGGTTTATACTTTTTCATGGCTGGAAAAAAGTTTGAATAGATTATTTAAAATTAAATAAATAGGTAACTTTCAAATATGTTACTCACTATTAATAAAAGTTATAAAACATACTAATAAATATAATCTAAAAAATTGACAAATTAATAAAGAAAATACCTAGTTAATAGGTATATTATAGTATTATTATTTTCATTATTTCAATAATCTTAAATTAAATATTAGGTACCTATTGTTTCTCTTTAACTTATATTAATTAAATTGGAGTTTTTCAATATCAGCTTCTTTACCTAATTTATGTCGAATAGTTTTGTATGCTATTTTATATTCAAAGAATATATTTTCATTTAATCAATATTCAATTCATTAGTCAATATTTAAACCTAAAAATGTGTATTATGTTTATCAATCTTGTTTTACCTATAACATATTATAATACTTAGTCAATAAATGGTACAAAGTTCAAGGGCATAGGTACTAGGAGATAAAACAATATAATTTACATAGGTTATATTTAAATGATATTTTAAAGTGAAAAAAAAGGCATAGAGACAACTCTAACTATGGATAACTGTGATTTTTAAAGTTACAACTAAATCTTTGTGCAACTGCTAGAGTAAGTAGTAGATATTTTGTTTTGTACACTAACACTTCACTATGAATTTTAAAATGTTGAAAACAACTCACAACAGATACAACAGTACTCCCACCATCATAGGCTTACTTTTACTTTTTAAAAATATTGTACCAACTATTTTTAGAGCGTTGTTACAGGTAAACTAGGTACATTATAAAGCTGGGAGGCTTGAAAGTGAAAGGCACAAATTAGGAAAAATACAGCAGATGACATAAATAAAGTCACTTTATAGATTATCAAGACTTTTAGAAACAAAATTAAAAATAATAGTGTTTTAAATCGATTAAACACATAATTCAAATGATCGAGTGGTATAAAGTAATAGTTGAAAATATTAAATTATCAGCATCATCCAACAAGTGGACGAAAGTCGGTAGGTACCTTAATTAGAACAGGTGAGTTGAAAGCTATAATAATAATCGCTTTAGTATAAATCTATAACAATATTTCAGACATAATATTATATATTATACGTATAATTCTGTGGTTGTATTATACTGGTCAGGTAATTAGATACATACTTTCAAAATCTCCCGTGTCGGCCACCACAACGGTAAAGTTCTTGAGCTGAGCCAGCGACGACATTTTCGACTTCTTGGGCGACGGTTCTGTCATTTTAATAAAATATTGTAATATGTATTGCTGAAATGCTGACAATTCAAAATTTGGTGGATCGCGTAAGAGACGGTTTATCAGCGACAAACAGTTGTTGTAACTTATAGAAATGTCGAATAAAGATAATGGCAAAGAAGTAAGAACACACATTAACCTCCGCGTGAACTCTACCACAGCACTACTGCCAATCGTCCGGCCAAGTGCCGACATAAAGCCGACAGGTTGGCCATTGATGGCGAGCCGCAACGCGATTGGCGCTCGAAAATAATAATAATATGACGGTGAAGGTGAAAAAAACGAGTTTGTTTAATACTTTAATACGTCTCGTTATCGTTCCTCTGGGCAAAAAAAATCTCTCCTAATCTCTATTCGCTTGAAAATAATCGAGAAATTAGTTATTGCAGTTGTAGGTCTAAGGTGCTAGGTGTATTGAAAACACTAAAATACACGAGAGATCCTTATGACCTTATCAACAAAACGTCTAAATCAACAGGCGGTTGATACTGTATGATGTTTATGAAAATAATTATTTAATAACCTTTTTTTATTTGTAATAATTTGTTGAACCTACATTATACTTTTATCGATGAAAAATTGAAATATCTATAAAAAATAAAAATTATGCGTTCACATGTTGCGCTGTACAGGTTATTCTTACTGGCTTTTTACAGCGGTGAAAGTTAATCCAGTTAATTCACAATTGGTTATTATATTAATATTTAATCGTAGGTACAATATGGTTTTAATTATATCATGTTGTCTTGCCATAATATCACTAGTGTAATTACTAATTAGTAATTGTTTACTTTAAATTTGATGCCCAGTAAAAATTAAAACATGTAGGTTCCTACATTTAAGTAAACCTACCTAGTTGTTTAATAAGCATTTTTATTTTTTTAAGGTAGGTACAGGTAATTAATAACAAATAATTACTTTGCATTTGTGAGCACTTTATTCCAGCAGTTATCATAATAATAAAAGTATAAAGCCCGGTTTGATTTTAAAACTATTGAACTCCAATACTCCATAAATGGCATTGTGAATATTTAATATTTTACAAATAGCAGATAACAGTTGTTGTATCACAAAAAAAATAATAATTAATAACTGCTCAATAATCAGTTTAGTTACGGCCCAACAGTTACCATGATTAACTAGTTAATTAGTTAATCATAAACCATGATAATTGATAGGTACGACATACAAATCATTAGTGGTTCAACCTCTCTTAGGACTTGATTAATTGTTTGTAATATGCAAGTATCCAAAAACAATAATTTATGGCAATTATTAACAGTAAATATTTAAAAGTTATAAGATATAATAAAAATAAAAAGATAAAAATGCTCAAATAGTCTTCTCGGAGAAGAAAATATATTTTTTTGTGTCATGGAACCAAGTTTCTCCCCCGCCCACCTTTTTGTCAAAAGTCAAAACCACTAGTGGTACAAATACCTTTTATATAAATCAAAACAAGTTTATGTAATTATGTAACAATCAATAACAATGAAATAAATACAAAAAAATAAATTTCTATGTAATTAAAAATTATTAAAATGCATTTTTAAACAATATTTTTTTCATTATTTTAAATAGGAAATAGATTTATTTTTAATTATATTAATTTAACTTAATATATAAATATGTACTACAAATGTTCATAAGGCTATAATATTATAATTTATGTTCTAATTATTATATGTTTTTACTATCAAACATTATAAGTCATAATAGTAATTTAGTAATTAATAACTGATTAATATATTAATATATGGCATGAATGTTGTCTTTAACAAATTACAAACAACACAAATAGTTAATAACAATTTTGTTTTGTAATTTAAATTTTAAATACATACTTCATTAGATTTAACATAATTTATAATGTTAATATTTAAGACATAAAAAAATTGTAGTAATAAAAAAATTTAAATGTAAATTTGGTAAATAATACTGTCTGTTTTAAATTTAAAAGATAGTGAAATCACAAATATTGTTGTCAATAAATAACAATACAAAATATTAAATAGTGAATACTTTGATCATTAAATGTATAATAGTGAGAGCCAACAACTTTATCAGACACACAAAAAATTATTATAGTAGATTTGTAACTAGAAGTAAACAATATATTAAATTAAAACATTACAAGTTACAATTAAAATGTTACTATTTCAGATTAAATATTACATAATAAAATTAAAATATGAAATTAAAAAAAGAACACGCTGGTAATCTGAACAAAATAAGGTTAAGAGTATACAAATACTTATTCGATGTAGCATAAATGTATACAATAAACTGTCAACTACACTAGATTTTACATGCAAGTTTCAAGTATATCTTAAGAATTTGGACATTTAATAAATTTGTTCTAAAATAGTTTAAACACAAAAAAAATTGTTCTCTTAGATAAGTAATATTTATATATTAAACAGATTAATTGATTTGAATACAACTATCAATGCATGAAATTAAATGCTGAATTGAGAAGCAAATTTAAACATAACATAGACAGAACATTTTGATCAGATTTTTTGAGAAAATCCAATAAATAGTAATCTGTGATGATCAACAATATTTATACAATTCATATTTGTTCAATTTAGCTATAGTTTTTTTTATAAACAGGTTTTAAATAAAATTAACATACTAGTGAGTTTATAGAATGAATGTTTTTGTAAGACATGGAGGAGGACTAACTAATTTAACAGACAAAATAATATAGAATAAATAAAAGTTAAAAGTAGTTTCTGTGACGCTTAACATTTTGATTTTTATACATTTATCTAAAACAATAATACTACTTTAGTTTTATTTAAAATTATATTTTTTTGATGGCTAACTACCTTATATGGAAATACATTTTATCACAGGTATACTTAATTTTAAAATATATAGACTATAATACACAAATTGAATAATTCAATATTAAACATTTCCCTTAGGGAAAAATAAAAATTTGTTTCCTAACACTGGCGGAGAAACCTATTCTTTCTTTAAGTGGTGGGTTCAAACAGCATCACATAGTGTAGAAGCAGCTGCTTCCACATTCCAATTACAGTTGTTCAGAGCAGTAACACAAGCTTCTCTGGATGCCATTCCTAATCTAAAAATACCAGTTATAATATAATTCATTAACATTTGTTCATCAAACTGTTTTCTTAAATGTCTGTTACCATTATTATGACTGATTTACTTACCTTAAAAGATTATTAATTTTTATATATTTTACACTCTCTTGGAAATTCCAACATGTTGCTTCTAAAGCATCTAAACATTCTTCTTCAGTTACTGTGTTATTAAAATAACTACAAAGTTGAAAAACAGAGGAATCAGACTAAAAAAAATATAGATATTAATAACAGCTGGGTAATCATTTTTTTTTTACATTTGATAACATATTATGTGTTGCCCCAGTCTTACAAAATATGTAAAACAAAATAAATTTGCATCCAGCAAAATGTATTTTGTGTTGTTGGTTAGTAGTAAATTGACCTATTATCAAATGTTTAAGGAAAGAATATTATCTATGTTCTATCATCAATTTCATTTTATACTTTAATTTATAAGCAAGATTTAGGTATACAAAATATTATTAAATTAATAATGCTCATAACTTGCTTTAAAATAAAAATAAAATCGTACAAGATCACTGACAAAATATTCTAACAGTTAAATTTGATAATAGCTTTATTAATAGGTCAATTAACTGTAATATTAAAATATTAAAATATATTACAATGAATAAAAATGTACTATGTTGTACATTTGTAAGATGGAAACAACACATTCATTACATCATTATTATATTAATATTTACCGTATTTTGCTCTGGAACAATCTGATACATGCTAGGTGTTTGACTATAGTACCTTGACAGGTCTACTGGAGGACTATAGTATGGTGAACTATAATTTGAGGCAACAGTTAAATTATCAGTCTTGACATTCGAATATACATCATTTCTACAATAATTGGAAGCTGAATTATTGGTATTTTTGTGTGCTGTTATATCACTTATACACAATTCTTTGACTTTATTTTCTGCTACATTCAGATTGGCCGCATAAATTGGATCTGAATCGTACTTAGAGACGAATAATGACATATCAAGTCCTGTTGTTGAATAATAACTAGATGTATTTGAACCATTACTGTGATTGTTTATGGAACTTGAAGGTCGAGGAATAGCTGAATTTAAAAGTTCATTGTTTAATTTTTTTGGAGCCACATTAGGAGGTGCCAACACAATTGGATTAGTGTTGGCTTCAGCTTCTTTTTTACCTAAACTTTTTTCAAGTTCAGCAATAAAGTTTATATCAAGTTTGGGTGTATTAGTCAACACAGACTCATTGTATTGTAAAACGTGTGTATCAGAAGAAGAAGGAAATTTTTGGGCACCATCGGAGGTAGTCTCAAAGATAGATGTATCAAATGGATCACTAGGTTGTTCAGAAGAAAATAATCCACTGACATTTGTGTATGTGTGATTATAATTAAATGGTTCAGAATAATCAGCTAGAAAACAAAACATTAAAATAAGACAACTGTTTTGACTTTACATGTATAATTAATAACTGTTAAGAAATACATACTTTCTGCAACATCAATTGGCTGATCGAGAATAGAAAAATTTGAGTTGATGGATGAAGAATTACTGGTGTTATGGTTTATTGGTGGTGGTGTACATCCATCTAAATCAACCAAAACTTGTTCACCATTAGGAAGTTGAGGAAATGGACCAGGAGGTCTACCAGGAGCCGGTCTTAAGCTTCTTTTACGACCATCTACAAGCTTGGAGTAGTTGAACTGTTTGTTTGATGGAAGTATAGATGTAAGCACAGTGTTTTTGGATTTTTCTGCTTTAGATCGTACACTTTTTTGAATTAAGTCTGAATTTTTTTTGGGACTAGTATTTTTTCGACTTGGAAGTATAGGAGGACCAGTTTCAACAACTCTCGGTCGACCTCCTAATAAATCTGGTGGCTCCATAGGATTGTTCAAATAGACTTGGTCAATTTTATCATGAAAGCCCCAATTGTTTCCACTAGCATCGCCATGATGGCCAGTATGAATAAAAGAATTTCGAAGGGGTTTGCTAATATCGTCTGATGCTTTCCGTCTCATTGGATCAACTGATCGTCTACATACATTTATCAATTAAATTTGAATTACGAAAATTAGATAGTCTGTTTCTACAAACATAATAATATAAAACATATCTTACCTAGCAAAGTTTCCAATTTGAAAAGTCCTCAAATTTTGTCCTTTCCACCAGAAATAATCAGGTTGTCCATCAATTACAATAATTCTATCATCTATTTCTACTTCCAATTTATTTATGTCATCAAAACCTTCAGTAGATAACAAAGTTGCTGTAACTTTGACAATGTTTGGTGAGTTACTTTTTAAATAATTTCTTATGCTTTTAAAACTTGGACGTTCGCCTGGCTCTAGAATCCAGCACTATAGGGAAAATGTATGAAAACAACTATATAAAAATAATTTTATTTAAATTTAAGGAAAGAATTTAAAATTGTTAACTTACCTGTTGCATTAATCTGTATAAATTTATTGGGCATGCTTCTGGTTGCTCTAGGCGCTTACGTTCTCTTACAAGTTTGAATAGTACTTGAGAAGCATCAAGACCTGCCCAAGGTTCTTCACCCCCAGTAAACATTTCCCAAAGTACCACCCCATACATCCATGTATCAGAAGCATGTGAAAATTGTCTAATACGTAAACTCTCTGGCGCACACCAGGGAAATGGTACTCTGCGTCTTTCAGTCATAACATAACAATCTTCTTCCATTGGTAATAATCGCATCAGCCCAAAATCACCAATTTTTACCTAAATTAAAATAGGTTAGTTAATATATAAATGTTAATAATAGTTAATATTATAATGTATAAAGTATAAACTACAGTAATAATAAATAAGAAAAGTACCTGGTGAGGTGTTGTAAGCAATATATTTCGACATGCTAAATCCCTATGTATACACCTTTTTTTCTCAAGATATTCCATACCAGTAGCAATTTGTAGGGCATACTCCCACAAATCAGTTATCATAATATGGCCACATTGTTTTCTTAAATAGTCCCGAAGACTACCTAAAGCAGCTAGTTCAGTTACCATCATCATTGGCTGAGTTAAAACAATTCCATACAACCTAAACATACAAAATTAGATAAGACTTTTTATAAAGAAACTATACATTGGAAAAAATGTACACTAAAATAACTTGTAAAAATAAAAATAAATATATATATACATCAGTATAAAATATAAAATATTTAGGCTCACCAAAATATCAACTACAATCCATTAAATAAAGTTTAGTACAATAAAAAGATTTTATAAAAAATGTTGAATAACTAAGTCTCATTGGTAATTTCTTATTGATCCAAACAAAATTTAATGATAGATAAGTATATTGAAAAAAAAAACTTAGAAAACAACAAATATTTAAACAAAGAAAAATAACTGGCTACTTTCACATTAATACTTAATAATTAAATATTGATTAATGGCATTTAATCTTTAAAATATTTAACCGAACTTCACTTGTTTTTTTAAAAAAAACAAACATTAATAATAATTATTAAATTGATGAATAATATATCAACTATAGTACTACCCAAAACTGTATGCCAAAATATAATCTCTGTATTTGGTCCCAATATTTTATCTCTTAAATATTATTAAAAATTAATTTTCACTTAATACAAATGTATTAATAATTAAGTACTTTATAAGATGCACATGATCTAATGTGTGCATAGCCTGAACTTCTTTGACAAAATCTTCAAACATTTGTGGTAATGACGGTACGTCTTGTTTTAACATCTTGACAGCAACTTGAACGACACGCCCAGTTGAAGTGGTCCATTCTCCACGACTCACGATTCCAAAAGAACCATCACCAATTTTTTCAGATAACCTAAACATGACCATTATAATTAATATGTATTAATTAATAGTTAAACAATAAGATAAAGTAATAAATACTTTATATCTTTTTCAAGGATTAAACAAGTCAGAGATAGAGCTGATGGTTGAACAGATTCAGTCGAAGACACATTTTTTTTTAGTGTTCCTGTTGAATGTTTGTTAGTTTGTGTTGCACCCAAAATTGACAAAATTTTATGTCTTCGCTCAGAACCTTTACGTTTTTTTACTGCTTCCAATAACCTTCGAGCTGCTGGTTTACTAATACCAATATTTTCCAAATCTTCTGGTTTAACATACTCAAAGTGAGTTAATCTGGTTATCTAAATATATAATAAAAATACAATTAATACCAACATTATTATTTTAACAATAATAACTTATAATATTGTTGTTATTTTGAAACTCACTTGAAGTTCGTCAATGATTCGACTAAGAAAATGTTCAAGTTGAACATCCACTAAAAGGCTTTGAAGCCATTCTTTATCATCTCCATCATCAGTTAGTGCCATTTTTATGTACAGTTCACATCCTTTAAATAAAAGAAGAAAAAAATCAACTATGTAATAAATTTGTATTATAACTTATAAAAGAATCAACTACAATCCATCAATAATCTTAATGTATGGCATGTACTTATGTGGAAAACACAATCTACAAGGAGTATGGGTGCCATATATCTCTGTTTTTCCAGGAATGTATGAGTTTTAAACATAGTGTCTTGTCGTCCAGATTAAGTGTTTCGGGATGGCCAATTGTCCCTAAATCAAACTTCCATAATTTATGTTACACTTTACATTTTGTTTTTAAGTAATCATTCCTAGTAGAAAAACAATATTGTTTTGATAAATTATAGAAAATCAAGACATCAAGTTAAATTATAGGTACTTGATTGAAAGACAAACACTGTTTAAAAATTATTTTCCGATTTGATAACAACAATTATTGACAAATAGGTATATTCATTGTTCTAACTTTTCATTTTTGTTATCACTTATCATTAATTGATTATTTTGTTGGATACTCGTTTGGATTTGAAACATAGAGTAAGTTTTTTCCTTTTAAACGTATGTTGTGAGTACTGAGTACTGACCATTATGTGTGGTATTCCAGTAACAATAAAATAAGATGTTAAAATTGGTGGTTGACCGTGGAGTAATGGTAAGATTCTTTCCATGAAAACGATAAAAAAATGTTTGTCCTGGTTTAAGTAAAACAGAATATGGCAACACTACTAACAAGGAGAAAACAATACAAAAAGTACAACACTGTTAGCAACCTGTCATACCACTATTATAGCAACTGGACCATATCTAGCACTTTCCTGAATCTTAACCAATTAGAATACTAAACTGTTATGTATATAATATAACACTAACTAGAAAGCAATTACAAGTGTTGTCCGTTTATAAGATAAAAATTTCAAGTAAAAACCTGCACTCATAGAATACTGTTAATTAAAAGTAAATACCATAATACCATACTGAATAGGAAACTATTAGTAGGTATAAAATATAAATATCTAACTACTTAGTTACTTACCCCTAATAGTTTGGTTATCTAAGCAAACCGTAAATTTACATATGTTTTTTTATACAATAATGTTTTATAATTTATTTATTTCTGTGAAGCATTGAAATAAAAACTATGTGAAACAGTTAAAATATTGTTCTAATGTAATTATTAAATTTTTTTACTAAAATCAATTATTTATAAGTATTGAAATTCTAATTTAACAAAATAATTATAAAATGTAGAATTTAAAAATAAGATCCATAATTTGTTTAGTAATGTAACTGCAAATTAAAATGCACATTTCAATTTAAAAAATTGCAAACATTATTTAGAGTTAAACACTTAAATGTAACATTTGACTTGGACACTAATAAAATGTCAACTGCTTTGAAATGTAAAAAATATAATTATTGATGATACTACAACTACATAATACAAATTATAATAATGTATGACACATACAAGTTTCAACAATTAAGTGCCTTAATATAATATAATATTTTATTCAGTACCTAGGTAGTAGGTAGTCAATACAACATTAAAAAAAATATTATAATAATATGTTGAGATACTAACACAGTAACATAAAGGCACTTTATTGAAATTTAATATAAGTAATTTTTATGTTTTTAAAAGGGGATTTTTAGACTAACTGACATATGGTCATACTCATAACATTTTTGAATACCCACCTGTTTAGTATCATATAACTTACAGTATAAAAAAAAATAAATATTTTTACTATATAAATTAGTACCAATATTATTGTGTGTAAGTATATAATATAACGTCTAAAATGATCATATTTAACAAAATAACTTCATAAAACTGGAAATAATTAAAATAAAAAGATCTATTAAGAGCTTCTACTTAATGTAATTTAAATATTTAGAGTTTATAGTTTTATACTACTTACTTAAATGTAAAAATATACAAAACCATAGATAACAAAATGCAGAAGCACCTACTTAGGAATAATTAAAAAAAAAATATTTATATATATATATATATATGTATATTTTAAAAATTAAAAACAATTATTTTATTGAATAAATTAATAAATAAATATGGAAACAAAAATTAATATAAGTTATGCTTAAAATATTTTAAACAAAAAATGTGATTGAAAGTAAAGCTGACTTAATTGTTTTGTATATTGTTACAACAAACACTCAACCTTGATATTAAATGACTGATTTATAACTATTAGTATATAAGGAAGTAATATGATAGTAATTTAAAAATAATGTTAATTTTAGATGACAAAGCAATATGTAGAAACTCTATAAGAATCAAGTAAGTATTGGCTATTATTTACTAACATACTTAGAATCTAACCATGTAAAATAAACAGTACTATCAGCAAGATATTATAAGACTATGAATTAATTTAGGTATAATATAAGGAAATGTTTATAAAATAAGCAATAGGTGTATAGCCAGTATAAAAATTAATATAGGTATACTTAAATATATCTCATCAAAATAAATTTAATATAAGTACTAAGTAGGCACAATAAAAAAAAACAATGTATAAGGCAGGATAAAAGTTTTTATAATTTATTCACTTATTTAAAAGAGTTTTTTTTAAATATGTACCTAACTGTCCTAACTATTCACAGAATACTTAAGAAAAACACTAATAATTCAACTAATCAACAACTAAAAAAAAAAAACTAATATTTTTTAGTATTTTATTTTTTAAATTTGATATAATGATATGTGATAAAGCTACGCTAATGATATTTAAAGCAGAGTACACATTTGCAACATTCGCACGTAACTGTAACGCCGTTCCATGAGTGTCGGTAAATGTTGATCGCATAAAAAGATGTTATGTTACAGTGTTGTGTTACGCACAAATGTGTACCCGGCTTAATGTAACTCCTTGTGTAACTCATTTTAGAAATTTGATATGGTAAACTTGATGATATTGCTACCTTAGATTAATGCTATAATTTTAAATATTGAATTGTATATAGTTTTATGATAAATAATAATATAACATAAATATAGGTAACTAATACCTAAGGCCCTAGCAAAACTAGGCTTTTGAAGCTTATTTAAAAGACTTCTATGATAAACATGCTCTTAAATTAATTTACTTTACCACGCTCTCAATTATGGCACTCAAACTCTATAACTCAAACATATAACATTGTTTTCTAAAACACAAAACCACTTTTTATGCCTCTAAATTCTAATGCAACATTCATTGTAATAATAATATTGTATGTGTTTTTTTACTATTATGAAGTCAAATAATTCAAAATGCTAAATCAAAAATTGGCATGTAATTATTAATTAATAACACACATATCTATTCTAAAATTAATTTTTGGACTTAACAATAAGTTTTCATTGAAAATTGAATGTTCCGTTAAGTTAAGTTATTTGTATTATACTTAAGTGTAAATGATATAATATTTTACATTTGAAACTATTTTAAAATGCTGTATATTTTTTAAATGTGGTGATAATATCAAACATAGGTACTATATTACCTCCAGGTATATCTTTTCTTATTTTATTGTTGCTGTAACACTTATTTATGTATTCTATTTAACTACAACTCAATTTATATCTTATTGTTATATTATACTCGTATATTGTAAATTAGATTATATTCATAAAAAAGATTACTATTGTTATTATTATTGATATGATATATGATAATATTATGATCTAACTGATCCACTTCTGATCCATGTACTCTACTATCTCTTTTTCTTTACTCTTTAAAGTGCCCAAAAATCTCGTATATTGGATAATTTTTTTTCTAAACATTTAAATATGTACATGTATTTACCTAAGGTGCCTACTGAAAAAACTAATAAATGCTCATTACATACCTATCTAGGTACATAGGGTTTTCTTCAATTTCTGGGTAACTTTGATTTTGCAATAGGTATATAACATAATCTTTAACAATGATTATGCAATAGGTATAATAATACCTATAGCCTATAGGTACCTATGCGGATTGTGCTGTCAAATAATCTAATTTCGACGATTTTACATAGTATACCAAATGAAGGTACAGATTAATTGTTTATAAGGTAATAACATGTCTGAAGACAAATCAAAAGTTGACATAAACAAAATGAAAATGATCACAAGTACACGCAATATTATTATTGAGAAATAGTAGAAATACCAAGAGTCAAGATATTTATATAAATGTATAATTTGAGTGAATACGTACCAGTCTTAGACAATTATTTTTACGGCTATTGGACTATCGTCGTGACAATAACTCGCGTTTGATGAGTAGTCGTCAAACATCGTCAACAGCATTCGCAAACGAGCGTCGTCACAGGACTATTAATCATAACTATGATGATTAATAACAACAATCGGTAATATTATTACGAAACGGACTCGGACTCTGCCCGTATATTGTGTTGTCATATATATGGATGATAGCGGTGTCCGTCACGGCCCACGGGCAACTCGATTAAAATTAAAATATTATCGCCGATACAGTTACACGGCGAGTTTCAGTATCGGTTACTACTATACAACAGGAGTCCGCGATAGGTACAATAATAATTATGTTATTACTTTTACAATAGGACTCGGACACCAGGAGCAGCAGCGGCAGCAGCAGCTGTAATAAACTATAAAGTAGGTATTGCGGGTTTGTGGCGACGGCCGACGGGTTGGTGGTTGCAGCCTTGCAGGCGACTGCAGCTACTCTGCTATATAATATAATATGTATATAGTTGCAACAACCGATACCTACTACAGCTAACAATCGAGCGATTTCGATGTTCACTATCGATAGACGGTGGATTGCGATATTTAAGATACTTCTATGCGGCAATAGATAGTCGTGCTATACGCTTATTATACGGCTATACTTACGTGCCCTATTGTCCTATACGGTTCGGTAATTGGGTACCTATACCTACTATATGGTTACTGTGCCTGGCACTAGCCCAAACAATTGTTTCGGATGTTATATAATATAAAATAATATTATACTACTAAACGAGTAGGTACACACGACATATTATTATTGTACCATTACGTACGATTCACGTCCAGAGTGCGGACTGCGGATGTTCGTCATTGTACGGTGTTGATAAACGACAGGAAATCGATCGAGCAAAGGACGAATAATAATATTTGTACCGTTTCGTCTACGCGTATAAACTGTAAGATAAACAGGCAACAGGCATAACAGCTGCTGCAGTTGACTATAGTTATAACGACCAGCGGGAAACGATACGAACGTTTCATTTCAGAGTTGAACTATAACGATTGAAGTTTGAAATAATTATTATCGATGAGAAAAAAGATACTATAGTATGATTCTTTTTAAGAATTTCTTATAATTTCCGCTTCAATTTAAAACAGCGGTTAAAAAAGAAAGAAAGAAAAACGCATAAACACCTGCACGGCTGTACGAATAAATTAAAAATTTTATAGTTTATATAATTTTGGTGAGTACTGCTTACTAGAGTCGTCCTGGCACCAGTAAGTTATCATTTATACAATTATACACCAGTCATCAGACCAACTTAATTTATAGTACCCGATTTGTATCAATTTACCATTAATTGTACTCCTTAAAAATAAGTTTACCCCTATTTCTTTGACACAAAACCAAACTATATAAATCTGGATTCTGTAACGTTCAAAAGTCACCCCATCAATGTCGGACCTACTCCATTTTTCCGAACCCGATTTATTTCTACTTTGAAACTTAGCCCCCCTCTCCCAAAAAAATGTACTCATTACTCATATTTTAATATTGTTTTCGAGTGCTCTCTACGGCTGTACACAATTAAACATTTTTTTTATCTACTGCGGACTCTTCTATATTTTCTCTCCGCTGATGACAACGACCTTCTCCACTATTAACCATTTTAAATAATAAAATACAGTGTTTGTAAACTTATAATTCAATGTAAATGATTTTGCTAACTCTAACAACAGACTCAATTTAAGAGCCCCGTAGAAGTGTCTTTATTAAGGGGCAATATATAGGCATTATGCAATTTTGTTACTGCCGCCCATGGTATTTATTGAGTCGTCAATGATGGTTAGTGTGAATTTGATTATTTGTTCAAAACAAGCTTTGGAAAAATCTCACTCAGGAAAAATTCTCACATCCAGGGACGGATTGGGATATAAATTCGGCCCGGGAAATCTGCAGTACCTATGTCGGCCCTTTATGAAAATAATATAGCCGTGGATCAAACTGTTCCCGTGTTTACAAGTTACAATTGATAAAATCATGCAATATTAATAAAATATGATAAAAATACCGTCCATACAGTATGGTTTAAATTTATAATTAAAATCTGTTATTCTGAAGAAAAAAAGGCACGCTACAGGAGGACCGGCCCACCGGGAAAACTCCCGGTGTCCCGCCGGCCCAATCCGTGCCTGCTCATATCTATAATCTATCTGTTGTCGTGTGTATCGGTGTTGAGGTCAAGTATGTTTGATTTGCTAAATTCCATGGCTATCGGCTATGACATCCTTCAGTACTCGCTCAAACGTAGTTTTAATTCCGTTGGACACCTCCTTATCGATCATGTCCGCAAGGATCTCCTCGACGGTCATATCGATCTCGTTCAAATCAGTGGAGTAGACATAATTTTTTGAAAGGGGGGGGGGGGTAAAAAAACGACATATAGCTGAATGGGAGGGGAAAATTGGAAAATCCCCCACCCTCTCAAAACTTTTTACTTAGTTCGTAAAATATTTAACAATAAGGAACAGTGAATATAATTTGAATTGATTCAAAATTCATATCAATCATGCCGTAGATGTTATAATTAAATCGTATTCAATTTGAAGCATTATTTGTACACCATAATAGGTACAAATGTGCAATAATTTACATAATTTAAATACATAATACATATATATATAATATAGTAATGTCTCTAAAGATAAAATAAGCTACAATAAAGTATAATCATAGTCGTCATCGACCATTTCGATTTTCGACCAATTAAACGAAAATAAAATTATAATGGTATTCAGTATTGAAAAAATTGTCAAAATTCAATAGCTCTATAGATCAAAATATGACAAAATATTAAATTATAGTGCATCTTGCATATGAAAGCAAAAACAAAAAAAAGGTCAATGGGAGGGGATCTGACCCACACGTCAACCCCTTGCATACTCCACTGGTTCAAATTGTAATCTGCCATAGTGCATTAGTGCTGCTTGTTCAGGTATAGTGGGTTTGAAATTTTAATAGTTTAAAATGAATACTATAATCGAATTTTATCCTACATCGTTGTCGAGTAATTCAAATCTCCCAGATGACGGGTACGACGTTGTTTATAACTGGCCAGCGATGAGCGAGTAATTATACCTACGTTCGTAATTCTATAAGCCAGTATTTGGGTAGATTTCGGGCCCGTTTATTTTTCTGAAGACCATCAATATTGATATATGTACCGCTACGCTTAGGTATAATATTGTGTATTATATTATGATTTGTAAACGAGAACTCGAATTCCGATTTGTATTATAATAGTTTAATAGGTACTATACTCGTTTTATACTTTTAAGCAAATGGTCTTTTAGATTTAGAGACAACTATACGTATTGACTTTACAATGATGTATACATTATGTTGCAGTTTTTTGTGCAGGTACTAACCTAACATGTACAAGTTTAATTTAAGAAAAACTGCTTTGATCTTAAAATTTGACTATGGCTTATGATAGAAAAATGAATCTACAATTATTAATTGGTACTTTTCTTAATTGGGGAAGACAACAATACAATTAGGAAAAAAGAGAATTAAAAATCAAAATTCAGCTTTTGACAAAATCTATGTTCTATTTATCCAAATGAGGATAAAAAAAATAGGGAAAATGTATCCATAATGGTTAAAAAATTTAAATAAACTACTACACAATTTAGTATAGCGGTATTAGTGTTTGGGTTCTAATATTTATAATTATATCTTTCATAAAAGAAACAACAATTTACCATGTGTCACCATAAAATAATATTATATAGATTTGAGAGAGGCCTGTATAAAACTTTAAGATCATTATTGTTGTACATATTTGTTCAAATAAAATTGTATTTATTGTCAGAATAGGGGCCACATAATAATGAGAAAAAGAATTGTGGATCAGCTGACTCCCAACCACCCCTACCCCTGGGTCCACCTCTGTAGAACATCCAAAACACTTAAACACCCCTAGTTACTTTTATTTTTTATTAATTTAGAACCTGTACTAAGAAACAGAGATGTATTCAAACTCAAATATTTTTTCTACACTAAAATTAAAATAGAAACACATTAAATCAACAAACAGGCATCTTATTATCTAAACTGTCAAAACTATGGTTATACGAGAACATAATGTAAAACCACACCAGATGTGTCCGCTGCGACGAAAACCACCGAACTACCACAGTACCACCTGCACTAAAAGTCACCGATCTCCCCACAAAATGTGCATTATACAATGGAAATCATCCCACCAACTACCGTTGATGTAAAATTTTGGAAAATCTACAGAAAATCGTGAAATTACAACTACGAGGCACCAAAAGGCTAAAATGAAACAAATACAAACGAAATTAAAGATAATAATAATTCGTATTTATTATAATACCGATACATTGCAAAACCCATCACATTATAACAGTTACCTCACTCTCGTCTCTCAAAAAATTGAAATAACAGCTAAACTTATTCACAAACTACAAAATCAAACACAAACCAGACTCACACAAATTATAATGAATTCCAGAACAAACAAAATGAAAACATTGAAACCCAAACCTGCTTCCTAAACGAATTTAAATTCTTATAAACCTTAAAACCTTACCTCACTTACTCACCTTACTCCACTTTTAACCACAATCCACAATCATCGACAAAATATTACTAAAAAATATTAACTATTATATTAAACCAAACTTTCCTTTCAAGTAACATAATACTAACCATATATATTAGTATATTACACATAGAACAGATAATCCAATCATCGAAAAATATAACATATAATAATATCTAAAATAGGAGTTACTGTTGATAAATGGTTTGCCCTGCACTCACGCCCATCAAGGAGCCATATGTATCATTATCTTGTATCACATTAATTAGTCATTGTACACACTATAATATTATATAGTATCGATTGTGAATAACTTTATTAAGCAATAAAAAAATAAAAAGCTCGACTAGTGGGAGGCCCATAGGCGGAAATCGGGGGGGGGGGCTAGAGGGGACTAAGTCCCCTCAGAAGTTTAAAGTACAGGTCTTAGCCCCCCTGGCCATTACAATTTTAATGTGACTAAATATACAATAATTAGTATAATTGAAAAATGCATTTTTAAAATCTGGATTAAAAAATAATTTATGATAAAAATTAAATTAAATTCGTAAGATTTTACAAACTTATTGTCAATTGTCATAACTTGGAAAGATCGTAATTAATGTAACATTAATAATAACTAACAAGTAATAACACTTGCATTGGTTGTTTCTGTTTAGAAATAAATGTTCAAAGTGAAGCACATTATTGTTTTTGTACTGTATTATGATTAAATTGTTTAGTACCTATGTCAAACTTTGTAAATTGTCTTGTTGAAATAAATAATTGTGAGCGACACTAGTACATTAGTGCCTATATAGGTGCAATCAGGACCGGATTTACGCATAGGCTCACGAGGCCCGGGCCTAGAGCGGCAAATTTTGTAAGAACTGGAAAAAAAAATCATATAAATATTTTATGCATTTATGTAACTGCAAATATTACTGTAATATTTAATATATATATTTATACGAGATAAATTATATATTTGTATATACAGGGTGTCCCAGGTCTATTTGACTAATGCAATAACTTTTACAGCAGTAACAGTGATTAGCAAGAAATAATTTTGAATTTTAACACACTTTGAAAATTGTTTAAAAATTAACGACTTAACCAAATTAAAAGTTTTAAACTCCAAAATGGTTTTTAAATACTTATTTATGAAATAACTATCTTGGATTCATAGAAAAATATTAAATACAAAATTTAAATTATTTATTTTTGTTGTAAAAAAATAAAATAAAATATAAGATATACAAATTATAGCGCAGAGCTCTACAAATCATTACAAAAAAAAAAAAACTTAAAAATATTGAATAGAAAAAAAGTTATTGCATTAGTCAAATAGACCTGGGACTTTGGCAGTGAAAGCAACCAAAGGCTTATCTGCTTGTCGTGATACAACGATATCCAAAACATTATTTTATCTACCAGAAGAATTGATTTTTTGGTTGTAACGTCAACACAAATACTGCTGTAAACCGTTGAAATTAATTTGAACAAAACATCTTATTATTTTTTAGTTAATTATATAGTTATGAATAAGTGCGGTGACTTTTACTGCCTCAAAACATGATGACAGACAAAAAAAAACACATAATTATTGTGAAATCAATACATTCATCTCTCTGCTCAGAATCTAAAAAAAAGTATTTTAGGTGGATTTGAACTTTTTGTGCTCAATACCAGTTGTGTAAATGAATTGTATGAATTGTAATATTAATTTTTGATTAAGTTGCCAAATTAAAAATCTTAGTACCTATTTAATTGATTGTATCAGTTGTAATCTCTTAAGTGTTTTATGGTTTTCATTTTGTTAAGATTAAGAAATGTACTGTACCTTTACCCTTTGCGGGTGTTAATTATACTAAATAAATAAATATCGACATGAAATATCGAGACCATAATAAGCTGAGTGTAGACTACATAACGTACACAAAATGCCATTATTTTGACTTGGTGCGCCTTGTGAAAAAAAAATCAAACCACTAAACCAGCGCTCACGATGATAGCACGGAATATTCCAGTATCCAGTATCATTGGGCGGCTGAGTGTCGGATTCAAGGCCCGTCATGGAAGACAAAAATTACTTTACGTCGTGCGAAGTTGTTCCATTTTCAGAAAATCTATTTTACGTAAGGTGTTTTAATCATTAAAAACGGCGTATTATAAAATTATACTTTACGTCTTATAGCCCAAAGTGGCAGACGGGTATGTCAAAAATCACAAAAATTTACAAAACCGTGGGAGAAACAACGAATAATGACGTCGCGTACATCCAACCATACGCGTTTGTGCGTTATCAAATTTCTTATCAATCGATAGTTTTCATTCATCGATTTCATCGTCGTATAATTGTATAAAACATCGAAGACGTACAGCACGTTTTCGAGTTCTGTGCTGACGCCTGACGGTTCTGTCTGTCGTTACGTGAGTACTGAGTAGTGGCTGCTGAGTACTGACCGCATAGTAAATAGTAGTTGTGTCTACCATAGGGCCGTCAGTCGTCGTCGTTGCTCGTTGCTTCCCTCGCTCGTCCGCTTGACAGTCGTTCTCGTCCCAAAATCCTTTCTGTTTATTTAATTTGATTTTGATTTTTAATTTAAACAAAACCGTTTATGAAGGGAATATTTTTTTAATTGTTCGTTTCGTTATTGTTTTCTTATATAATCCGCTCTGTTTTTTTGTATTTTAAATACTCAAATTACATAATATAATAATATATACACATACCTATAAATTATAAATTTAACTTCACGTACGTTACTAAGCATTTAATGAAGTAATGGCCGTTTGCAGTTCAGTAGTGAAGACTGTTGTACCCGATTACAGTAATGGTGACTGCGTCAAATTGTGCAGTGAACACTATTGGCCACCCAAAGATGAAAACAATCAAGTTTATCGACATTTACCTCCAACCACAGACACTGTACTGACAAAACCATTTCCAATTAGAGGTAAAATATTTCCACATTTATGTTTGTCTTGTGATAGCTTGTTTCTGTTAAGTAGGAATTTACTTAAGTTAATAATTAGGTAATAGGTACTTAGGTAGTTAGAAATACCACTAATGTTATATTTAAGAGCTTGTCTTATGGGTTAGATATATTTTTAGAATTCAAACAAATACCTAGGTAAGTAGATAGGTAAGTAGTTAATAAATATTGTGTGTAAGTAGGTATGATGGAAGAATTGCTGTTTTTAAATTTTGATTAATGATTTATTGTATGTACCTCCCTAGGTATCTACCTAAGTACTTAAATGCAGTAATCAAACAAATCAAACATATTTGAAAATAATTTATAGAAGGTATACTTAGTATTAAATTTTAAGTTTAATTTTCAGTGTATCAGCTATAGGTAGTTGGATATAAACAAATTTGCGTAATCCCTTTAAGAAGTTAACTTAATAGTTAATATATACAATTTTAAATTGTGGTTTGGATGTTAAAGAAATTAAATTTTTGTGAACTTGAAAAAAAAGTAACACCTTAGCTAGGTATAATATTTATTTACTTAAAAATCAATTAGTTATTTTTTTGTTGTCACAAAGTAATTTAAATAATTGGTAGGTATAGTTTTTATTTTACCTAATGTAGACTCATTTATACTATACATAAATATATATTGATTATTACTTCTTGTGAGGTAGATAGGTACATACAACTTAACATATAGGTAGGTAGGGTTAGACATTGATTAAATACACAATTTGTATTTTATAATGTATTATTAATTTTATAAATATGTATTTAATCAATGGGTTATGTTAGGTAGATACTATAAGTAATCAATGATATATTTAGGTATTCCAAAATAAATAATAAATAATTTTTTTTTATCTGTTATCTATATTTTATATTCTGAAGTGATGTTTAACCTTTAGAAGTTTTCAGAAGTTGCTTTCAATGAGTTCTTACATATATTATAACACAATATTTGTTTAACATTTTAATTTAAATATTTCCTTCTCAATTGAGATGTGTTATCATTCATTTTTAACCCAATTTTTAATTACAAATAAAAGTAATTTATTATTACATTTGTTATTTAATAAATGTACCTCTAAATTTACTTAATGAAAACGGTGAAAATTCCTTACAAATGTTCTACGGTACAACAATATCAGCATTAAAAAAAACAAGATTATCTTAGGTTTAGTCATAACCTATTACAGTTATTGATCTGGTTGATAATGTCCATCGTTTAAATCTATGCATGTTTAAAAAATAAATACTACCTATCTATATGTACGTTATATTTATAAATTACTTTTTTAGTAATGGTTATCAGTTTTTATAAATATTGAATACCTATAGTGTCAGAGTTATTATTGACAATTCGATAGAAAATTTATAAAATAATAATAGTTGACCGAAGTTTAAACTATTATTTAATTTACCAATATTAATAGTTAAATTTAACTGTTATACTTGTGTACATTTTATTGACCTGTATTTCTATAGTCTAATACAATATGCTTAACCTAGTATAAATAGTATCTATTTTAGATTTTTTTTTTTTAAACTTTCTATATAACAAATATGAAATATTGTTGAACAAGGAAAGAGGAATATTACCTATGTATGTTATGCAATTTGTAAAAATAAATAATATTATTTAACTTAACTATACCTATAATTAATTAGGTAGGTAGGTAGATAAGGCATTGTTTACAAACATTAAGTATTTAAGAACATTTTTATATTACTTCATTCCATTTGTAATGTGACTTTTGTTCCAGTTTTCATTAGATATTTTTTTATGTCAGGTGGTTTACCTACTTATTGTTAGTTTTAATCGAGGCTTTAATGAAACACTAGCAGCAATAACATACTTTAGAACTGAATGTTAACACAAATATTGAATGCAAGGAGTAAATAATTTTTTTCAAAATACAAAAATTAAATGAGTTTCAGACTTTCAAATTTTGTCATTCTTAAATTGTAATTATTGCTCACAATTTATAAGTGTGTATTTATTTTTCTCATCCTAATCATTTTTAAAAGTATTTAAAACAAATTTTAATCATAAATATGAGGTACCTTATTATTATCGTAATTAAATATATTTTAATGATTAAAAATTATAAGTGTCAATTGTAAATATTATAATTTATATGCCTATGATTATAATTGGTCCACTTAATACTTAAAACATAATTATTTTCTCAGTATTTATATTAATTGATTCAACAAATTGTGTATTTAATAAAGTTAATATGCATTTATATTTATATATTATTCTTCTATGACTACCAAGCATTCATAATATTTTTAAATTAAATTGGTAATAAAAAAGATACACTATACTATATGCAAATATGTTTGTTAATTATTGTTATCTTATGTATTTTGTTAGGTTTTTCTTTTGTTGGTTTATCTAGTTTAAGTTTGTATGTTAATGTATACTGTTATCCAACTTATTTAATATGTATACACGATTACTGTATATTGATTTGTAAAAGCTGATCTTCGTTAATGTTATAATAAATAATAATAATTATGTGAATCTTAAAAGTTGAATAAATTAAGATTTCAATTACAATGTTGTATGAATAAATAAATAATGGTTGAAACTTGAAATGTATTAGGGTATTGTGTATGTAATATACCTATTACATTTCAAATAGTATGGCATATTTTTATTTTGCATTAGGTACATTGATTTCATTATTTTATACGGGATTTTATGCTTAAAATAATCTTGATTAATTCACATAAACATTTTTGACTTGTACTAATTAAAAACCAAAAGCTTAAAGTCCATGCAACCTAAATAATTATTTTACAAAAAAATTGAATTAAGTATCTGCCTGAAAATCAAATAGGTACTTGTAAGTTAATCAGTTATAAAGTTAGTTTTTTACGAGGTTTTTTTGTTCTTACTATGTGTTAACATTTTTTGTTTAACTATTTTTGGTCAAGACAACTATCTAAATGGACATTTTGTAATAATAAACCTAATTATAGTTATAATTATATCATAGTAATATTTTATGAGTTGAACTAATATTCTATGAATTAAATAGATTCATAGGTAGTTTTCAAGTTAAGTTTTTCCTGAACTAACACAACATCTATATAAACCTATATTAACAGGCACATAGCCAGCGGGTCTTTTAAACTTAGTTTAAAAATCATTTATTACTTTTATTTTTGTTAATATTTAGATATGAATTAATTTCTCTTAATAGAAATTAGAAGTTGAAAAATTAAATCAGCTTATGTTCTAAATAGATTTATTTTTCACGGTATGATAAATGTATTCCTATAGTAAAGATGTAGGCAACTCTGTTTTTTTTTTATTATTGATACTACTGATTTTGGGAAAGTGGGAAGGTGAAGAATTCATCCCCCCCCACCAAAAAAGATTTTGATTGGAAACAAATATTATAAAATAATACAAGGTACCCAAAATTGTTGGCCCTCTAATATGCATTTTCTGGCTACGTGCCTGTATAATAATTTATTTATTTTATTTATTTATATAATGGTCAAAAGTACCCAAAATTTTACATTTTTATTCCTATGTTTGAATATCAGATATCAGAATAAATGATTCAGGTGCAAAGCTAGCTACGAATATTATTTTGATTGCAGTTATAGAAAGTTAGTGAAATTAAATACATTAAACTGTTTACAGAGCTATTTTGTAATTAATAATTAATGTTTATTGAGATAAGAAGACATCATACATTTATTTTCTTTGTCTGATATTACTTCACATTCTTAAAAAAATATATTTTTATAGGGAAGTAAAATTATTTGAGGAACAGTTGTAGAGTTTTAATAACCATCAATTAAAACAACTATTATATACTACAAATTAAACAAAACAAACGTGTAACTCAACAAGTATTTATTATTAATTTATTAATATTTAAAAATAAAATGTTTTCTAATTGAGTTATCATAATTCTGAGAACACATACAATTATCTTTTATGTCTGTAAATATTTAGCTTTCTACAATTACCACTCTAGTTTGTCTGTAACTTATTGCGAAATCATTTTTCCCAATAAGCTAACCTCAAAGTTAACCTATGTTACATGTATGTCAGACAGATAAAATAGACGGATGTGTAACGCTCTCATTAGTATGTACAAATATTACAGAAAAGTGAATAATTATTTAATAAAACAAAATTATGGTTTATTACAAATTAAAGATTTTAACTTATGAATTAGTTATTTAAGGTTTGGTTTTATTTAATTTTCAAGCATATTATAACAATTTAGATTTATAAACAAAGTACATAATTTAATAATAATTATTACCTACCTATTTAAAAAAATATATAAGATAACCTACTTACCATTTAGGAAATAAATAAAATAAATAAAATAAAAATAATATGTGTAGGTACTCATATTTGATACATTTATAATTGGTGTTTCTGTTATCTATAGATTAAAATAAATAATTGTAAATTAGGTTTGGGTGATTTTAGGTTGAAATCATTGATTTTAACAATACTATAATATCATTTAATTATACACATGTATACAAATATATTTACTTTTGAATACTTTAAAAGTACTTATGTGATTAAAATAATAATTTGTACAATTTTAGTATTTAGTAATATAACTGTTATATAACTTAATTCATATAGCCTGAAATCTAATAACTAATAAGTAGGGTTCGGAAATTTGATTTGTATTCTCATGAAAAATGGCTATTATAATTTTAAAATAAAATGTTTGTATCACAATAGGCCTTAAATGGTTTAAGAATCTAAATAATTGAAAACATGGTCCTTAAATTTAAGGTATACTTAAAAGTTACAAAAACCAGAATTTCAATAAATTATTAATTAAAGGAAAACATGGGGGGTGAGCATGGTCAGCAAATCACCCTCTATATAATAAAATATTTTTGTTAGGGCCTAACTATGCAGTAACATACTAACATAATCTGAAATTTAGGTTTACACACTCCTATGATTGTAGGTTAATGTTACTTTCCAGGTTACTGGACATTTTATACTTTTGAATTCCAAAAATCCAAATTACCAATTATTACAAATTTGTTACCAGAAACCACCCTTGATGACTCAATGTTAAAGCATTTTTAGACAAAAAAAAAAATGATATTTTGAAACTTATTGGGCTGATAATACATTTTAATTTTTAAGCGTTTGAAAAAGAGTAAAGATTAGTGGCGAGGGAGTACCCTATCATGTTACTTCGCTTATCTTATCATTATGACATTATCTGTTTAATTTACTAGGATTTCGAATTGTTGCATTTAATCCTGATACATTTGAGTTGTTCAATGTTGTATTTTTACAACTTTATTACCTATAGTATTTTTATTTTTTTTATTCAAATACGCAGTTTTTATCAAGGTCAATACAGTATTATGCTACTAAATAGTAAATAATACAAATCGTGTTTAGAATTGTATCTGACCATCTAGGTATAGGTATATAAATGTATTATAATCCGTTTGTAAAATTCAGTTAGTATTGAATATTAGTTTATTTTATTTTTTAACCAATGAGTCTACGCGTTTAATATTTTTTAATTTCTGTGTTTGATTAAGTTTTACACAGACAGATGAATTTTAATCATACCTACAACCTACTGGCTATAACTCGTAGGCTAAGAGAAAGATTATAGTTTGATGCAAATTATGCTAACAATTAAATAAATAACTCATCGTGGGTGACGTTTGTGATTGCCATAGTCTATAATATTATGGGCATGCGTATGATTATATTGGAATTTTTAAATCTGTTCCTATAATTGTTTGTAAACATTATACTAACGACTGAAATATTTGTGAATAAATGCTTTTTTGTAAATACCTACAATATTTTAACTTGTAACACTAATGTGTTGAACACTAAGTATGGTATTGTGTATATATTATATTAGCATTATAAATACTATTTAAGCATAGATAAATTAACTTACACAGGGAATATATCTCAATAAATTCAATTGTTGATAATAATAGAAAATAATTTTAAATGTATTGTTTGCTATTTAAATTTACAACAAAATGTAATGTCCTGTAGGGCTGTAGCTTATAGACTCAAAAACTACTCAACCGATTTTGACAGAAGTTTCAGAAATTGTTCTTAAAGATATCAGGAAAGTAGTTCGAACTATACGTTCGAAAGAATACCAAGTACTAGGTAATTTAATACGCCTCATGCGGATTGCCAATATCGGTCGAATTAGTTCACGAAGCAAAGTACACCATTAACACCAATGCCGATTTGCCCGTGAACTGAGGTATAATCGGGTATACTAAAACCGAAATACATTGATATAGCGCCGTATTTTATGTTTGTTCATTTTTTCCGGGGCAAAGTCGGGGTGTACTGCTAGTTCATTTATATAATTCAATAACAATAAACTACTTAGGTGCACCATACCTACAAATTATGCATGTACTTATCTGTTTTATATAAATATACAATAAACATGGGTTCCTATTCTGCAGGTATGTATAAATACGAATATTTGTAAATTTGGAGTAAGATAAATATCTAGGTAGATACTATCTACTTATTCAAATGTAGGAAATGTTTTAATTTAGATATAATATATTCAATAGCCATATCATTTAACATATCTGTACTATCTAAGCGGCTAAATGTGGTGAGAAATGTATAGCATATGTGGTTTTCTATCATGAGCATATTTCATGTATAGGGTACTACGTAACTATTAGCTATAATCTATATTGCCCGCGTTACTAAACTGTAGGTAATTTTGTTTCAAATCATGATTTGCAAACAATTGTAATTTTATGCAATAATGTGTAATTTTTAAGTTATGTGATTTTATTTTTTTCTATTTGAGTTGAACCAATCTTACCCAAGCCTATATAAATAATCCTAAATTGTAACTTATTATTACAATATGTAACAACTAACAACAGTTAATAGCAATAACGATTTCGATTCTATGCCTCACACAGTCATACATCATGTGCATTATAATGTTGCGATACGTGTGTAATGATTATGAAGAATTTGTCTTTAAATGAAAAAATAGGAGAAGTCGCTCTGCCGTATAACTTAAGTTTCGAGCGAACCTCGTTATTGAATAGGTCACTGTAATGGATATTTATTAAATTTGAATTCAATGTAAATCATTGCAACAAAAAAGGATTCTGAGCAGACATGTGTCAGCTTCTATTCCTAAGGATATTATATTTCAATTTGTTTTTATTAATTCATACACTATTAATTTATTTACCTTGTCGGTAAATCTTCTGTAAAATTTAAAGTAACCTTTGCGGTGTCTCCACCTTTCCTCATTAGTAATTTCTATTTAATTTATCTATAAAGTTGTCTTCTCTTTTTGCTGATGAACCAACACTTTCACTTTAGTTTCCTTAATCAATGATTGTTTTCCGTATTTTTTTAAAAAAGTTTTTTTCTATTATTTTAAAAAGCACTGGGCAGTGTGCAATTTTGACCTCCTAAAGCAGGAGTCGGAAATTAATTTATATGGCGGTCCAGATATTTAAAAAAAAAAATTTCGAGGGCCAAAAAAATCTTAAACTTAATTTTATCATTAATGTATTTATTTTTTAAGCTGTGACTGCGGCACGTTCAACCAAAGCACAGATAATTAATAATCATAAACCGTTTCTATTGTCTCAGCGCCTAATGAAAACGATTTCAATATTGTTTAATTGTTGTTATGAAGGGAGGGGGAGTGATACATAGAATATAATATATAGGAAAATTAAGAACATTTTTGGCGGTCCAGTTATTTCCCTTCCGCGGGCCGGACATGGCCCGCGGGCCGCCTATTGCCGACCCCTGTCCTAAAGTATTAAATAGATAGAATTTACTACTAGAAACTACTCTATAAATTGAAAACAGAACCTTTATTCTGCTCCAAAAAGTGACGTTAGACACACAAAAATAAACTCATTGTAAACCCAATACATTTATCGCTCCTCTCAGAATTTAAAATTATAACTATCATGATCTATTATATTATGTTCAGGAAAGATGTATGATCGACGTGCTTTCTTCTAAGTTTACCTCATTATATCAATTATCAATAGCAGCCTGCAACGAATGTTGTTTAGCCTTTGGCGGCGCGCGACATGTAGGAACCTACTTATTTTTATTATACACGTGTGTATAGTTCGCATGTTTTGTTCTACTGTCTTACAATATCCACTAATTAAATTAATTAGTAGATATTGTAAAACACCTGTGTTCATTTCTAGACTATGAAAAGACAAAAAAAGTAAACTTACATTATTCATAAAAATAGTATGCAATATGACTGCAAACACAGAAAATAAGTTAGTTCCCTTTTTTTGTTTAATTTATTTAACTTGGTTGTTTTAACACATTAATTAGTGTATACTAATATATCCAAATATATTTATAAATAATGCCTATGTAAACCATGTATTTTGATATAGGTACCTATGTACTCATCATAGTATATATACAGGGTTTTTACTATTATTTCATCATATTACGTTAGTTTTCTTATACCAAGCAAGTTAGCATATTATACGGCAATATATAAGTTCCTGCTTTGCTGTTTAATGAATACTTTATTCATCATTTAAAATATATAGGCTCAGTAGTTTAAGGTTGTTATCTGAATGAGATTTGATTACGTATATTTAGCACACGCAAAGAAAAAACAAGAATAACGAATTATAAGTGAAGTATGAACAAAAACCATTCATACAATATTTACATATTATTCATATATTATAATATTTTAAGTACTTTATTATTTGTATATTCGTTCATAAATATAAATAAATAATCGAGTGTGCGCGCGCAGCTGCGAGCCGTTTCGGCACAGCGCGGCGGTGGTGGATTCTGCGGTATTTGGACCGGTTTGATGGTGGTAGTTTCCGTCCGCGAATGCTGCATTCTCCGTCAGCCATGCATCAAAACCGTGACTGCGAGAAGCAGTTTGTAACGCTCGCTTCCAGATACCTGAATAAAAAGACTAGGATTGTGTCAAAGATCCACACCAAGGGTGAGTACACCCCTCGCACCTTTTCCCTGTCAAATTGAATATTATCTACAAATGGCAGGTGTCGAGTGAACCTCGTCATTGAGTAGGTTACTGTTATGGATGTTTTAGATTTTAATTCAATGATGAATCACTGTTTAGGTGGAAAAACGATTCTGAGCTGAGATAGTCTGGCAGCCTATATTACTAACTACCAAGTTAATTTTATTATGTATTAATATTGCTACATATTATAATAATTTATTATACTATTAATAATACGGTATTCGTTTTACCATATAAATAGGCAATAACTTAAAATTAATCTAAATATTTTGAAAGTCTCCGCAAATATTGTTAAATTACAACAAAATAACTAAAACTGTAATTATTCACTTAAATATCCAATTTCGTTAATAATTGAACTTCATTTGTCTATAATAAAATTGCACTTTTATAATTTTTAGATTTTTAGATTTCAATAAAAATTACTTAATATGTCGGATCTTGTATTAAATTTGTAAGCTTTTTGGTCGAGCTTAAAAGATATTATAAACATTTTTATAAAAATTAAAGAAATTCGAAAATTTTAAATGCTTATAAATAATTAAATTAGTCAAAATGTCAAGTATATACTGTTATTTGTTTTTTAATTACAACAAAATAAGACAATTAATTTCATCATCTATTAAGTTATTTATTATTACTATTTGTATTTAATGTGTGCAGTTTAGTAAGGTGACAAAGTCATGTTTACAAATACTTAAATTGTTTTTATTTTTATACTTAAGTACCTTATTAAAATGTAATTTATACTCAAAAGATAGAAAAATAATATATGGATACTTTGTACTTTTTTATACTACATTAAATTATAATTTGCTTTGTATTAACCTCGTGTAATAACCCATAATATTTCTTGCTATTGTAAAGTGGAGGGGGGAATTGTAAATAAATAACGCAAACGTTTATGATGCTTATAAAGTAATTTATTTCAATAGTTAATTCATAATGTCAAATATTTAATGTTCGATGGAACAAATAACATTAATTCCCGTTTGCCTAATTTACACACAATAACAATCATACAAAACAAATTTGAACATTGTACTACAACATTATACCTAATGGTATACATCACGACCATTGTGTTGATGGTAAAATATTCGAAAAAAGTTTTGTGAAAAATCTTTAAGCCAGACCAAAATAGAGAGACTAGACCCCTTACTATATTATGAAAGAATATAGATCAAATATTGACGGAGAATAGAATATAGAAGATGAAGATGAAGTTGAGCATTTTTTATAAGTACATAGTTTAATTTTAAAAATATATTTTTTGAGCTATTTATAGAAGTTTGAAATTGAGTTTTTTTTTCTATAAATGTTGATAAGACATAATTATACTGAAACTTAAATATAAGGTTCATTAATAGTAGTTCTTCATAGGTAGTTTATTCTGTAACCAAAAATCTAAAATTGTAAGTACAATTTTTTTTTATAGACATTAGAAATTCAAATTTGGATGAAATTAGATATTTTAACAAAAAATAACAATTTTAATAAGTTTGCAATAGTTTTAAAATATTATTCTCTGGGACTTGACACTTACCTATACATATATTATTATATTATTTTATACACAATGACAATTTTAACGCATTTATAATCAATGGTAATACCATTGATTATAGAATAGTAATCAATGGTAATACTAATAGCAATATCATAAATTATACTTACTACTTAGTAATATAATATGCTGACTGACCGTCTTCGGGATCGTCTTTCGTATGTAATCGTTTACCATTTATAATAATTGGTTTATTATTATTTTTATTATTTGTTTTTCAATTAAGTTGTACGATATCCTACAAATATTTTTTTTGAAATTTTGATTTTGACGAATTTGCATATTCACTTGTAAATTAACGATTTCTCATCATACGATGTTTGTATTTTTGTTGGAACTCAAAAAGTATTAATCACTGAATCTTTAAACATTCTTCTGTTACTTAATTTATGATTTTCTACATTATTTTATAATAGGTACTCTTCAATACATTTATATTTGTATTTTAAAGATGAATATATTTGTACATTTCAAAATATATTGGCTCTTTTAGAACTATAAAAAAACTTTTGAAGATTTTTACCTTTTTTAGTTTTTTTTTGGTTTGTTGATAAAATAATTTTTTTCCATGTCAAAAAGCTTGAAAGTGTATTTTAAATACTTATGTTTCACATAAGTTGTTTTTACAGCAATTTAAAAACATCACTGTACAGTAGAGAGCCTTCCCCGGATTTTTTTTATCAGTTTTTAACTGTACCAAGATATAACCTGCGATAGTGAATATTTAAATGATTTGATTTATTTTGTTGTGAAAGTATTTGTAAAATATACCTATAGGTATTGATTACAATATAATTTTTGTTTAATGTTTATAAATAAAACTTATATACGCAATTAAACATTGGATTTTGCACAGTATATGCAATTTTGTAGGTAGCAAATGTTAAAAAACTATATGTTTCACGAACACTAAGGTTTTTGACTTGTTGCCCGTTTTAAAATTCATACGCATTAACATAATATTTTCATCTAGCTTCTATTTATAAAAATTGAATTTAATAGTTTAGCTTTTCTTAAATACATTTTGTCATACCAATGGATAACATAGTGTGGTAATTCAGTAATTGTCTTCTATGCTATCTACCTCAACGCCGTTTGTATACTGTATGCTAACTACCAGAAAATGTTTATCTAGTAGCGTAAGTTATAATTCTCACAATGCATAGATGATAGATCTATGTTTTTTTTTACCATTTATCTAACTATCCGCTATTAAGATAAGAATCATCAGAATACAGCCAAAAACTCGTTATAAAACCGAGACTATATTGTTTCTGTAGCAGTATAGTATTTTATATTTGTATAAGACTGTTCATTGAATAATGGTTACAGATGCGCAGAATAAACGATTGAATGTTAATGGATTTTACCCATGATATGTAATAAATAAATTATTAGAATGTTGTAGAATTTATTTATTTATTCAAGATTTGGGTTACCAAAATACTTATTTATACTATAAAAAATATTTACAGTACCTACATTGATTATTTGAGTGTTATATTGAATAATACTTTATGTACTTATTTAAAATACAATTAAGCCATATTCGATGTACTAACTTGTTGAATTAGAAATAAATTTACCCATAATTATTTCATTTTTATTTGGTAGATACTAAGTAGCTTTCAAAGTTTTCAATGAGTAGTTAGTTATAACTTATAACTAATTATTTCGTATATTAATGTAAGACCTATTATTTTTCCTTATAGTAGAACAATACGTTACACAATAGACTTGGTGGATGTAGTTTTGCAGAATCTTACACATTTTAAGGAGTGCAATGACAAAAAAAAAACCATTTTTCTTTATAGATTACTATTTTTACTTCTTTAGTATTTAAATTTAGTTAGTTTTTAGGTTTGGCTTTTAAACATAAGTTTAAAGTTCAGATAGGTATATCTATTATGAATGATATATTATAATATATTCCCATATATTGTATACGTTTGTCCGTAGTTTCTGGTATATATAGGTAGTTACGATTTTTGATTTGGTTAATAAGGAGATAGATATTATTATTAACGTTATTATAATTATATATTATATACTAACTGATCCTGCACGGTATTGGCCGCATTAGCACGGCATTGGCCTGTGGATTTACCTTTGCAGCTTAAACTCCGTTAAATGTAAACCGCACAGATTCTAAACACAATTATTTTGAATGGTATTTTTACCAAATATAAAATATACAGATCTAATGTTGTATCCAAACATAATAACTATTTTACTTTCAGTATATCTAAAATAACTAACTAATCTATATACAATATACTAATACAGAATCACCCTTTTTTGCCGTACCTACCAATCATCAATAACTACGTCTATATAATATATAGTATGGGAAAATAGATATATCACTGAAAAGGTATTGTAGAGTAAATTTTCTCAAAAAAATGTATGATAACATTAAGCCAATAAAGCAGGTACAATACGAAAATAAGAATTAAACAGTTGCGTCATCTGTTAATAAATACAATTTAAAAACAATAAATAAATACAATTTTAAAACTTAAAAAAAAATGTTACCGGGCGATGTTGAATAATACGAAGTTACCTAACCAATTTATACAATAAAAGAAAATAATAAAGTTAATTGATTTTAGTTATTCAAATGTATACAACAAAAGGCAATATCCGTTATGTATAACTATTTTATTTTCTGTAACTAATGGAAACTCTATACATACAAAAAAAATATTTGTTTTTTCGTAAGATAACAAATCTCTGGGCGAGACCTTCTTTAAAATGCAAAATTTAATAATTTGGCTTCTTGGTGCACATTTTTGGGCACAGGATTACCCGTGTAACAAATTTCAGAACCATATGTTTTGAGACACGTGCGACCATCTGTGGTTCGCATACACACATATACCTACAAATACAAACATTTCCTTTAATTAATATTGATTATATATATCTCTATTAAACAAAACCATTTCGTATATTTTATATCCCACATAAAATAATTGCCATATCAACCAAAAAATTAATATATAATATTTATTATTAATTCAATATTTAAAACTTTCTGTCATATAAAATAGTTTTATATATTTTTATTTTAAATATTATAAATAGGGCTCGGAAGTTGATGACCTTAAAATAATTTAAAAATGACCTAAAAAAGCAAATATGACATTTAATTGACAAAAAATGACCTTACAAAATAGTAGTTTAAAATTAATAAAAATACAATTCTTTTTAAATTTATATAAAATACAAATTTTAAAAGATTACAAATTACTCAAAACTATTGCATTGTATACTATTAGACCATATTTGATGTTTTCAAAATTTAATGGACGCCGATCGTTGGGGGGATCGCGGATATGGTAGCTCTGAAAAGATAGTTTTTAGTTCGACCAAACATCATGCCGGATGTGTAAACGGAATAATATTGCACTCGACGCTCAGTAAGCGTATATTTACGCCTGAAGGTCGTCGTCGGGTAGGCAACCGTGTTTGCACGGTAGATTGGCACATCAGCCACTAGCGTCGAAATTCAGCTCCGGGGGGTCGGCTCGTCGTGCATTTTGCTGTACTGCAGCGTTTCTGCATTCTCTCGGGTTTAGCGTTTTTTGCTTCATTCGCTGTGAGTCTCAGCGATGTCATCGTTTATGTTCGTTTTGATCGCCTTTATTTCTGTGTCTTCGTTCTAGAGATGTGTTCAGTAGAAGAATTTAAAATGAAGTGATCATCTAGGGCTTTGGCATAGTTCACCCGTATTTATACATCCCAGATGCGTGTACTGGTTGGCGTTCCGAATCCGTATTTGACGAGGTAAAAGCCTACTGTTTGTTCGGGACCTTGCTCGCTGAGTCTCTGTCGGTTTCCCTCGTCAACTTGGTCCTCGTGTTCATCGGGCTTAGGAGGCTAGGTTTGCCATCTTTGTGTTGGCTCTGGCAACAGCCTTTTTAAGAGTGCGGGTGTGTGCGCCATTTAAAATCTATTCAAACTGTTCTGTGGTACATCGATAATGATTTATTTGATTTATGTTACCTAACAGAAATAATATATGTTAATATAATATTATATTCGATGTTTTTTGTAAAAATTAGTTTAACATATCGTACTACTAATTGAAAAAAAAATTACTAATATAAATATATACCTTATACATACATTAAATTATATTATAAATTAATACTCTTAGAAATAGAAGCTGACTAGGGTTGGCATCGTGGAATCCCAGAGCGTTACGTAGATGGGACCGTCTCCTGTAATACAAAAAGTTCATATTATTTTTATAGCCAAGCACAAATAAATATTAGTCAGTAAATCATGCAAATGTTAGTAGTTTGTTGAATATTTTGTAATTTAACTATAGTTAATCTTCAACCGGACGTTTAAGTTGATAGGTGATAAATTCTGAACAAAGCATGTATTGAGTCTTGAGTTTTACGTGTTTAATTTTTATGATACGAGTATAGAATGACAATTCATTACTACTAAATAACTATTTTTTTTTTATTTATTCAATAAAAGATAACCCTTGGCATCGTGGCCATTGGAAGTTACATTTTTTTCTGTTAGTATTTTTACATTTATAGTGTAGATGACTTTTTTATAGTTATAAATACAATAAAGAATCCTGACTGCTGGAAGAAGGAGAAAATGTTTGGTATTGGAAGTTCTGGTCCTAGGCTTTCAAAATGTTGTCAGATAACTTGCTTCATGGCGTTTGTCATATTCGGTTATAATATATTGTTTGTCAGAAATTTGACACCGTATATGACATACATGGTATAGTGGTTCCTCATGTGACATCAGATAACTGTAGATGAGTCTAGTATGACTTATTCTTAATTTATTTTAATCATAGTTTCCTTTTTTCTGTGAAAATGATTGTTGGGCCAGTGGAGAAATTTTTTTTTATATTTCATAGAACAACTATTAATCTTATGTATAACCACTGCGATAAGAGCCATGCGGATGTTAACATTTACCAGTTATCATTCAACTTCATATTTTAATTACCTAATTTTTAACTTAATATATATTATTTATTCATATTATCTAAACGTAACATACATCTACATTCGTCATTCTTCTACAATGACATTTTAATTAATAGCATAATTGTATATTTTGATATAAGTAAAAGCTCTAACAAAATTCAATATAATTATAAACGTTGGACAATTGTAATATTTTATAGGTACCTATTCTCACAATAATACTAGATACTAATAAATTATCGAAGAATATTTAACAAAAATTAATTTTTTTAAATACCACTTGCCGAACATTCCAGGGAATTCCCTCAAAGTTTCCTTTCCAGAAATTGCTTACCCTAGGTTGCAGACACGCCGCAGCCGTCTCCACTCAGAATCGCGGTTTTTCGAACCTATATGCGCAATAGTTTATTAATTATTATTATTGATTTCAAATTAACACGTCATCCATTACCTACAGTAACTTACTCGATGACGAGATACGCTATATAGAAACCTATACACACTACTGTACAGCAGATCGACTATTATGACGTACGGGCTCGTACGGCGATGCGTTATTGTTGGCGCGCGTCTCCGCGGGTTTCTTCCGGTCCGGGGCAATCGGGTCGACGCGGCCCCGACTTCGCTGGAGACGCGCTTGCGAGAATAGACTGATGGGCCTAGCCGCCGCCGTCTCGCGCTCGCTATATATCTGTCCGTCTACTATTTTTAAACGTTATACGCTGCCGCGAGCAACGCGCGCGTCACACAATGGGCTGAAAATACGACTGTCGGGCTTAGATAATAATATATAGGCGTGTGTGTGTGTATATAGTGTATAATAGCCATAGCGCATACGTACGTACAGTTTTATTATTGGTCGGTACGCTCTGAAATTTTTTTTTCTAACCAATACCTATATAGGTTTTCTCCGCCGCCTCGTGTGTTTGACGACAACGACGACGTGACGCTATACTCGGCGGCGGCGGCGGCGGCTTAACGATTTTGTTCGACCTCCATCCACCCCGACGCGTACCTGCAGCCTATACAAACGCACACGAGTAGTAGGTACCTATATATATACACCGAGTATTATTATAATCGCCTAAGTGCGGTTTTCGTTCTCTCCTATTATACACATGCACCGCTCGCTTTGAACCATACGTATTGCATATAACAGCCGTATATATTATTGCGACAGCGTTCATTCGACTGCGGCATTTGTCTGCCTGTCGGTCGGTCGGGCTTGCTCGTCGTCTCCGCGAGATAAATAATAATACTCGTCGCGACACATATAATAATACCTCACGACACACGTGACACCGTCGTCGTCGTCGTCGTCATCGGTGATATATTGACCGCGTCCGGATTTGTACGTTTTCCAAAATAAATCTTTTCGCGCGTTTACTATACCTACTAGTCGTGTCTCCGCGTTGTCGTTCTCCTCGTCGCGCTTCGCCGTCGTTGTTGTTATCGTTCGAAACGTCATTCTTAAAACTATGTTCCCTCGGCGGCTGTCTCTTTTTGAGCGACAAGAGTTCATTATGATCGGTGAGTTTGCCAAAAAGCAAAAACATACGCACGAAACTTTTTGACCTTGAGAAAACTATAACCGTTTCGTTTTCGTCTACGAATTTTCATCTTACATAATATATGTATGTAGTATACAGTTATAATCCTATCACTCGCGTATAAAAGTTATCCGCCTCCCAACCATGCTGTGCCCTCGGAACGTACACAATTAAATATAATAACCTCTGTATAACTGCTGCACTTTTGTATTCTTACGTGTGTTTCACGCCTAGCCGTTTGATTTTCAAAAAACACATTTTTATTACATCAGTTTTTTCATCACTATACGCACTTTTGTTTTGCTTAAATTTAATAGTTTCTGGAATCGTCGCAGTGAAAAAAAAATTATCTATATGCGTCTGGTATCTTAACTCTTTAACCATTTAGTACTTCCGTGTGACAATATACAATGTAATCAACATTGAACATGTTATTCTATGTCGTAAATTCTTTTAGACCAAAATATCACTCAGAGTATAGCAATATATAATAATCAATAATATATTAATATATAGCCATATAGGTACCCTACCCTATAGTATCGTTTGTTTTTTATCTTCAATTTACTAATCCTCTGGTGATAAGAGTTTTTAGTGTGTTACAAAGTCAGTTTGAAATTTTGCAACTATATATTATTATGTATTATACAATAGTAATATACAAATGAATTATGCACTATACGAGACTCACAATGAAAATTGATTGGCTTAAAAAGTATTAATTTATATAGAATTGGACGGTTTTATAAGTACAATAAATATTGCATTGTTTAAATGATTAATTTTACACAAATATAAAATATATCTCTTAAGATACATATTGCATTTTAAAATCTTATTTTAATATACTTTTTTAATAATTTACCTATATATTGTTAATTGTTATTTCACCTTGACATATTTAGTTTGAAACGTGACAATAAGAAATGTTGGATCATAAATAAATTATAATATTTAACACTGTTTATAAACTATCTGCAATTGTCTCAACATGTGATTATTTGTTTAAAATTATTGAAACATCTATGAATCAATACCTTAAGTAATATTAACAAAAAATATTTATAAACAAATGTATTTGTGTTTAATTGGTTGGTACGATTCCCGTAAATTATACAGCATGTCTATAATACAATATGATTATACGATATTTTCAGAAGAATAATAAGGTCCATAGTTCTAACTTAACAGTTAACACCTCTGACGTTTATTTTCATATGGAAAATATATCGTTAAATAGGTACGATATATTCTACGGTTTACGGTGAACAATGATTATAAAACTGCAGTTTTTATTTCTGATAATATTGAGCTTAAACATATATTTGTGTGTTTTTAATTACCTAAATCAACAATAATAGGGTTTCTTGTGTATTTAATTTCAAACATTTACACTGCATATTCGCATATTGTGCGTTTAATAGTATTAACTTTTGATTTTAAAATACAACTTAAGTTGAACTATCACAAAATGTTTTCATTTAAATAAATATCTTCAAAATAATTCGATTTACTTGTTATCTATGTGTAATTTGGCATTATTGTTGTTTTTCATGCATTTAATCAGCAAATAAGAAGCTCTTAAGCTGCTAATTTAATTTTTATTTATCTAACTATGATTTATGGACTTGGTATTTTATTGAATTTATATTTTTCCCTTTTTATTTTCATTAATATAATTATATAAATTGATCACGATTATTATTTTGAACGATATAATAATATGTATCTGGTAGGTATAAGTATACCTAATTATGAAGTAACAACACTTGAAAGGTTGTATATTGGTTATAAACTATAGTACCTAGTTGCCAACGTAGGTATTTGACTATAACTGTTAGGTTGTAAAATAATGGATTGTGGTATGTAGACATTTCTTATTGCTAATCAGTAATCTCATTAAAATGTTTTCATGCTATCATTGTTGTTTATACCAGTTATAACATATAAACATTATGTTTGTGTCTTAATATATTATATTTAAATGTGTATCATAGTTAAAATGAGTTTTAATAAATTATTAAACTACCTATACAATATAAACTGAAAGAAAAGTTGTAATATTTGTGTTGATCAATCCATTATTTATTTAACTTATTTAACCTATTTCTATAAGAATCTTATAAATTGTTAACAGACTACTATATTTTGTAACCGAAAAACGTACAGTTTTTTGTAGAAATAAGCAACCCAAAATTATATTATAATAATTAATAACATAAATGCTCATTGATAAAAATAGATTTTGAAATAATTGTACTTATTGTTTAATTGAAATTACTAATAAACATGTTTACGAAAATGCAACTAAACAAAATGTGTTTTTCGAATAATATTGCGATGTCGAATTCTATCAATGGAAATAATAGTATTTTTTTTAAATTACGCATTATACTAAATTGCTTATCACTTAATCATATTTATTTATATAATATATACAATATTATTTTATGAAGGTACTTATTTATGTAATATGCTGCGTGGTCACTACATATTACATAAATAAAAATTAAACTGATTACTGATATACGCAAAACAAGAATATTTTTTACATACAACTGTCATAGTTAATGATATTTGTTGGTGTACGGTGGGTAATTTAATTGAACACGAATAAATTCAATGATTTAATATATTATTATTAATGTTAGCAGGTCTATAATAATGATATAGTATTTTATTTTAAGTATTTTGCTATCCTTTTTTTTCTCGGTCAAGAAGCATGCAAATGTAATACAATATTATTGTTTCTGCACACATCATTTTTTTTTTATAATTCTCCGGTTTTAGATTCTGAGGAAAGCAATACATTTATTGGTTTTAAAATTATGTGTTTTTTTTATTTATATTTTCCAAACACGAAATAATTTTTCAAATATTATGGCTGCTATACATATAAATTTATCACTTAACTTAAAAAAAAAATTTTACTATCAGCATTTTTGTTATGATCAGTTAGAAAAATTGGTTATTTTAAACTTTTCTAAAAAAATTTGAATCAAATTACAATTTTTTTATTTTCAGTTGTAAAAAATAAAAATAAAAAGTGTATAATTTAAATATAACGCATGTGACTATACGTTTGAAAAAAAAATGTTAAAATATTGATTAAAACAAAAATTATTTCATCATACTCAATTATTTTTATTACAGCCTGTATTATAGTCGTATATAAATTATATTATACCTACGTGACTCGGCTGTCATGTCAATGGAAATATGAAATTGTGACCATATTTTTCGACTACAGCATTATTTATGGTACTTATTTTTACCAACATTTTATAGGAGAACGTCTAAACTATGTTAACACGCCACATGTTATCGCCATGGTTGGCCTGCCGGCACGAGGGAAAACTTACATTTCGAAAAAACTTTCCCGGTACCTAAACTGGATCGGTATAAACACTAAAGGTATGAATATAGAGAAAATAATATTTATGTTTAGTTTATAATTTTATATACACATTATATATGTACCTAATATTGAGTGTTGGTAACTGTCGTATATGTGAACTTGAAAAATATTTCAGTTTTCAATCTCGGAGAATACCGGCGTCATGCCACCACGGCGTATAAGTGCCATGAGTTCTTCCGTCCCGACAACGTTGAAGCGATGGCAATTCGAACGCAATGCGCCATCGACGCGCTCGACGACGTCTGCGCGTGGCTGGACAACGGCGGTGAAGTCGCTGTAAGAACATCATTCTATAAAACAGGGTGTTTTTTTTTGTAAGGTATATACTAATTTTCTCAAAAAGTATTAACGTTTTTGGAAATATTTCTTTTTGAAAGATTTTAAGTCATTAAATATAGAAACCTAACAACGTTTTTGAAAACAATTTTACTGACCATTTTTTTTTACTGTTATAGTGTTTAATTGTTCTAACTTTTGCATGGCAGTATATATTTTCATTTTATATTCCAAAGCAGAATACTTTTCTGATAATTTATATGTATACAAATTTAGTTTTTAACTAATATAGTTTATTACTTTTAATGTGTGAGAGATTAGTATAACAGACAAACATTTTACACTCCACTCCGGGCTCTAAAATTTAAATACTTATAAGTTGTAACTAATTCATTAGGTAATCGTTAGAAATTAAAATTTTTATACATAAAATAGTTCATAGAAAAATATTCTGCTTCGTGGAATGTGTATGTAAAATTGAATGTTTGAAATCTTCATTCAAAAAAGTAAAATATTGATTTCTTTCAAAAATGTATTAAAATGATTTAAAATTTAGAAAAAAATTTTTTTTATGAACGTTTATACTGTTTGAGAGAATTAGTTTATACTGTTAAAAGAACCACCATGTTTTTAAAAATACCTAAATGGCTTATATACTTGTGAGTAAAATTGAAATACATAATAATAATATAACTCTGGTTTGTAGGTGTTTGATGCCACCAACTCGACCATTGAACGTCGGCAATTGATATTGGAAATCGTCGTGAAAAAACGAGGGTTCAAGTTGTTTTTTGTCGAATCGGTGTGTGATGACCCGAAAATAGTCGAACAGAATATAATGGTAAAATTAATAGTATATTATAACACTAAAAGTTATTTTACCAAACAAATAAAACATTTGACTCGTGTATAGGGTTTATTATAAACCATGTTGATTGTATATCTAATATCTATTATATATATAACGTAGCAGTGGTCTTCAATCTCTTTTTAACTAACAACCCATTTTTGTGAAAATATATGTTGAAGACCAGTGGCATAGCTACGATAAGTCTGCAATCATATATATATATATTTATAGGGTACCTATTATATAATATGTATTTATTGTACACTGTTTTGTTGAGCAGGAAGTGAAGATCAACAGCCCGGACTACCAGAGCATGGGTGCTGACGTGGCACTCAGGGACTTTTTACAGCGGATAGAGCACTATCAGGAACGGTACGAACCACTAGACGAGGCGACTGAGTCTGAATTGAGCTTCATGAAGATATTCAATACCGGCGAAAAGGTGTTGGTGCGCAAGCATGAGGGTCACATACAGGCACGCATCGTCTATTATCTGATGAACATTCATATCATTCCGAGAACCATTTATCTAACTAGAGTGAGTGCGCCAATACACAATATACTGTGCATATTTTATCCCAGCAATTATAGTTTTTTTCGTGTAATTTAAAAATCCGAGATATTTAATGGGAAAGCTATATTTATTTTTTTGAAATGGCCAACACGGTAAGACGTCCTAGCTACTGTTAAGCTTACATACGAATCGAAGACGAAATAATAGAAACTAATATACCATAATTTTAACGTCAATGCTTGTCAATATATTTGCAGCACGGCGAGAGTGAATGGAACAAGGAAGGAAAAATTGGTGGAGATTCCCAACTGTCGCCCAACGGTGTAAAGTATGCCATCGCATTGGCCAACTATATAAACGAACAGAATATCAAAAACCTTCGGGTGTGGACGTCATGGCACTACAGGACCATTCAGACCGCGAGCGGTGTTCAGGCCCCGCAGGAACGATGGAAGTCGCTAAACGAAATTGATGCCGTAAGAAACATGATATCTATGTAGATAATAAATTTGACAAAGTAGTACACTCTTCACCAGTCGCAATCGACATGTGTCACAAATGCCAATAGGTGAATGTATTTTTGCTCATTTGTTTTTTAAATTTTCATTTTTTAGGGTGTATGTGACGGAAAAACGTACGCGATGATCAAACGCGAGTATCCTGAGCAGTTCGCAGCCCGCGACAAGGACAAGTTCGCGTACCGTTATCCAAGAGGCGAATCATACGAAGACCTGGTTGCCCGGCTAGAACCAGTGATTATGGAGCTGGAGAGACAAGGAAACGTTCTGGTGGTCAGCCATCAAGCAGTGTTCCGGTGTTTGCTGGCGTATTTCTTGGACAAAAACTCAGGTTCGTCGCTACAATAGTACCTATTATTTTTCTATTGTTGTGGTAACTTTTTTAATTAGTCAATGTTTGTGTTTATAGGACATTGTATATTTACAGCTATTGTTTTTGCAATTTATTTATTTTCCATCTACTATACTACTATAGACTAGATGGCCATTTAATATATTTTTTATTTTGTAGAAGAGTTACCGTACTTAGAAGTGCCTCTGCACTCGCTGATAAAACTCACGCCTGTTGCGTACGGTTGTAAAATGGAGCAAATCAACTTTCCCATCGAGGCTGTCAATACGCATCGTCCCAAGCCTGAGGTTAGTTAATTAAACAAAAACAAAAAAATAGCATACAATAAGAGCTTAAAATGGCATACACGAAGATCGGAAGAGTTATTGTTTTTTAATCCCAATACTAAATCATGTTTGTTTGAAAACTAATGTTTACATTTTCATGTGTAAATGAAATCACGTTGTATAATCAATAATACCATAATAAACAGAAATGCGCCGACATTTCGGGACATTCTCTACTCTTAAAAATATAAAACTTCTTTGTTGAACTGTTTTAATTTCACTGTTTGTTTATGTGTTTATACAAAATTAATAATTACTAATACAACGCAAAAGCGCGAAAATTTTTTGACTAAATGCACAGAATATTTTTGTTGAACTTTTCTTAATATTTTAATCGACATTTTTAAAGTAATGAATAGTAAGTAATTATTTTCCAGTAACTTATACAAATGATTTGTGGTGTACTTTAAGTTAGCGTGGTTATATTCGAATCAACCTTATATTGTTTCAAATATTTATATGTCGTATACAATATATATCCCATAATAGATACGCATAATAGGTAGGTACTCTAAAATGTGTTCGATTTCAATAATCAATTAGATCCGTTATGTGAATAAGTTATACGTTTTGTTTATATTTTGTGCATTTCGAGTATTATCAAGTACATATAAACTACAAACAGATCAAAAGTCAATGTTTGCATGTCTCTTGATTGAATATAACCTGCACATATCGATTTTGATATAACTATGTAATACATGTCCTTAACTATAATCTGTTAGGTGACCTATCGGAACAAATTGATTATGTGAAACATCGCATTTTAGAACTAGATCATTTATTATACATATAAACATATCATTTAGATCTTAGTATGATTACACATGTCATAAAAATGTATTAGGCATTGTTGGAGAGTATATTTTTTACACATTTTTACTGAATTTAGTTTCAAAATCACACGTGGATCTTCAATTTCTTATTTTATACTTTTTCAATTTTATTTGTCCTTAACAAATAGTTTGGCATTGCTTAACTTCGATTCTTTATACATTAATTATCAGATATACGTGTTAGAGCTTGGTTTACAAAAGTTGCATAAGCCAAAAGTTTCGTCAAAATGATCAGTGGTGTCAATCCTGAGTTTACGAAATGGGGCAAAATGTTGATCGACTCTGAACAAATAATAATTATAAACTTTGTTCCTACCGTAATTTTTTCCTATTTTATAAATCTGGTAATTCCTCCGATCTCTGCCATGCCTGTTTTATCAAGCTGTAAAGTCTGTCTACAAACCATCAGGTAAAAATTTAATTCTCACAATAACAATCAACTTTACAAACAAATACAGACAAATGTCTTAAATAAAGACGGGTGAAATAAAGGATTAAATTATACGCAATCTATAAATTTTTTTTTTCTTTTGGAAAAACTTTCAGTCTGGCCAATCCCGAAAGTTCCAACATCAGCACAGTTTACCTTTAATTACTAAACAGGGATAAATTCTTTCAAATGGTGCCACTGAAAATTATTCAAAACTCTAATACTGTTAAAGATACTTACTTCAATATTACATTCCTACGTTACTTACGTATCAAATTATTGGTACATAAACGTTTTGCTTTATGCAATCTTATATTATATTTATGATTGTCATATTATGACAACTAAATAACAGTTGTAAGTCAGGCCCGATTGGGTCCATCCACTCATGCGACACCATTCACACAATAGTCCTAGTTCACCAGATGTCTTAAAAGTTAAAACACTCGTGTCTAGGAGGTTATAAGTTTTATATCTTGAAGGAGTCCTGATTGTCCTGATTCTCAGTATTTATTTTAGGATTAAATTGTGTTATTAGATACTAAATAATTTTAATATAGATATTCATTTTGTATACACGTTTATTTTTACTTGCAGCATGCTCTATAAATTTTATTATATAATTTGATAATTTATTCGTAGCAGTACAAACATAGAACAAATTTCGTATTTAAACATCTCGTGGATTCTACTTTTTTATAAAATATCTTCGATTTTAATTATCGCTGGAAGAAATTATTTTTTAAGAAATGTGGTTCCTATTGTTTTTCTGATATTGAAACACCGGTTGGTATGGTAGTTAAAATTTCGAATTTATACATGTACCTGCGTTTATTTTATTTGAAAAATTACTGTTTTTGTATGAAAACAAATATTGTAGGTATTCGTTTCCTAAAATTCAATTTGTAAAATGCTCATTAAAATGTGTTTGTATTTTTGAATCATTTTTTCTAGAATTTGTTTAAAAACCAAAGACAAAAAGTAATTATTTCCAAAGTAAGTCCATTAATATATTTGATTTTACACATTTTTGCTTGACATGAAAACAAGGGTCGGTATTTTTATTAACAAATACATATCTTGTTTTAAAAACGTGATATTTTGTAATAATGTAAATAAAACATACAATGACACTAATAGTTGGCTTAATCCCTATATTGTAAGCACGGTATATTATAGCACGGCTATAATATACCGTGATTGTAAGTAACACTGCTATGATTAATAATATTTAATATTGTACATATTCTAATATTTTCACTGATATCAAAAATATTTAATATACTTAACAAATGAATACGCCTAAAAATATATTTGTAATATGATCCATTAAAGTTTCTACAATTATTATATTGAACATTTTTAACTTTTTTGATATACATTTTTACATAACTTTTTGTCAATCTTAAACAACATTTTTTTAAAGTTTATCACTTTTTTGAATGACTATTATGTACATTTTTAATTTCATATTGCAAAGCACAATATTTTTTTGAGTACTTTGATACCTAAAAATTAAATTTTTAACTACCTAGTATTTAATTAGTTAGTATTTAATGTTTATATGTAACCGGCACTAGGGTACTCCGCAAAATGTTGGTAATATATAAAAATAAAATTCTCAAAAATAGATACCTCACAATAATATTTTTTATATAAATAGAATTTATATTTAAATACTCTGTTTTTTAATGACACATAACATTTTATAAAAATAATATTTTTGATATAATGAGTGTAGACATTTAAATGGATCACATTCTATGTAAAACAAAGTGTAATATTAAAACCTACTTAGTATTTACAGATCAATTTTGACTTATGTATAGTATATGAGTACAATATTATTTATTCCTTCGTTTCCTTGTTAAATCTATTTATTCAATTGACGTACCGACACCTTATTGATAAAAAAATCTTTTTTTGAGTCATATTTCAAAAAATCAGTTCATCATTAAATTATAATTTTTTAAATGCCACTTCATAAAAATAAATACCTATATATATTATATATTATTTCTATAGGTACACAATGACAATTTAATGCATTTTAGTAAATGAAGTCGTGATACCTAAATATCGTTGGTTTCTATAGATATATGAAGTTTGACACAAGTTTATAATTCCGAAACCTTAAAAAAACTAGAAAATGCTGTGGTTAGAGTATAAAATTGATTGTGCTTTGTGCATACTTATAGTTTTATTTCATTTGTGAATACATTTAAATAATTGTGAAGTTATTTCATTCTTATGTACATATATTGTTTGGTTTAGGTACCTGAAATAATGGTTTTTATGAATACTTATTACGCACAAATAACAAATTTATAATACATACTTCAATACTAACCTATATTAATATATTATGTATATTATCATGACGTAAAAACGGGTTTTGAAATTGGAACAAAAATATTTGAACTTTTATTCGAAATTTATAGATATGTATCTACTTAAAACTCGGGGTACGTCTTATATGTGCAACTTATATTATAGGTCTTACATTTTACGAGAAAAATTGACAATATTTTTGATTACAAGAATATTGGTATTCATGGTACTAAATAGAGCGGATTTGCTTTTTTCCTATTAGTCCTGAAACAAAACTTGACTAAAATACATACAATATACCTATATCCGCCATTTAAATGTACATGAAATAAGATAGTTCATTCTGCTATTATTATCCTTAAAGAAACAAAAATAGCAAAAAACACAATTCTGTCTACGCAGCGTTTGGTATGAAGTTTAATATATTCGTATAGAGGAATATTTAAGTTAGGGAATGCACGCATTAAGAGTAGCTAAGCAATATTTACCAACTTAATTGTTCCGTTTCTCAGGAATATTTTTTTTCTTTTGTTCTATTGTATATTATTAATTATGCCAATCTGAATTTCGCTATTAGGCAAAAGAAAAAAGTTTAAATACAGTGTACAAACAATATTCTTCATTTACATAATACGCCGTGGCAATATTTATAAGGTATAACCATTGAGTATAGATAGTATCTATACTATCTATACTCAATGGTATAACGATGGGTGTACATGATTTTAATCTTGACAAATCTAACTACATTTCGCTGTTATTGCGGGGGTTGAACTTCGACGCTTTTTGAAATATAATCGTGAGTAATAGGTAAAAAATCAAAAATCATGACAGTCAGGCGTGTGTGTTAATCGGGATTATTGTTTGTACATTTAATATCTGATAGATCTAGTGTGGTGGTGTCAACATTGCGGATGACTATTTACTGTCAATTATTGTGTCATATATGACTAATATAACAAAACCTAACGTGGCAGAAAATTATATCTTCGAAAGCTTGCCAACTTTTGTTCTATAGAAGGAGTGAAGCGGGGGACGTGCACACTGCACGTGCAGTCTTTCGAAAACTGTTATGACGCTGTACGCGGAGGGGAAGCCATTTTTAGCTGCAAGTTGCAACTATGCACGTTATAACAGACGTATTACACGAGTCATCAGTAACAATATATATTTATTACCATTGTATTATTATTACTATCGTATTAAATTGTAATTGGTTGAGTGTTTTTTTATCCATATACATATAGGTTACCCGAACGGGTTTTTTTTGCGTTTTACAAATTTGTCACTTAATTAATGCTTTAATATAACTAAATTAGGTATCTTCATTTATTGGAAAGTCAGTAACTCTAATTCGAAATATAATGAAGATATTCTAATTCAGTTGTTTGTAATGTATTATATAACTAAGAGCCTTTTACAATGGTCTGAAAAAAATCCAAAAAATGCTTAAATAAAAACTTCCAAATTCTAAATTAGCCATTTTGTAAAGTTATTTATTTATAACGAAATTAGAGCTATAAATAAAATATGTGTGAGATATTCCTAGCGACATGTTAATTTCGTTATAGAGATCATGAGCCTATAAAATTGACTTGTACAATTATGATTGTATATGCAATTTATGGTGGATATATTGAACAATATTATAAAACAAAAAATATTACATACAATTTCAACGGTAGTGTTCTTTATTACCTACCTATTGGATTAACCTTAGGATTACCCTTTGGATAGTATTTTTATTTTGAAAGTGCAACACACTACTCATATGAAATCGTATATGATATCATTGTTGTGTTTTGTTTTTAAAGGATATGCCTACGGTATTCGATAGCACGGACACCAGATCTACTAATACGGTGTGTGTTCTTGATAATAATATAGATATAACTAGAGTTCGGATTTTATTGTTTTTGCACATCATTACTGTATATGCAGTTTGATAGAAGTGACAAATGAAAATGATTCATCATACATACAATTAAATATAGAGATCACAAGAACATTTTTTTTTCAATTTTTAAGGGAATTTCAAGGGTTAGGGTATATTTAATTTCTCTAGTATATATTGGAATGTTTTGTTAATTGTGAGAAAAATACACTCATTTGTATTAGTTTTCAATTTTATATTATTATTATATTTTGATGCATGTTAAGGTACAATTTTTTTTTAATAATTAATGAACTATAATCTTTTAGATTCTAGGCAGAGCGAAAATGTATTGATTTTACTATGATAGGTTTTTTTTTGTGTTTTTTTAAACACTTGATGATATAGTACTATTCAGTTACTGTGTCGTTTTTCTTGTGTATCTTATTGTTAATTTTTTCTAAAAAATGTTACTTGCGTATTAAATCATAATATTTTTACATTTATTGATTATTTTAGCATATTTTTCTCATTTTTGAAGGGATATAAGGAAAATAATTGCGGGTTTTTAAAGTTTATACCTAAGCATCATATATTATTTTGAATTTTTTTAACATAAAACCGGATTCTAGTTATAACGTTGTGGCATGTGCGGACTTTCATCTTTATAACACTTTAATTTCATTGTACTATATACTTACCTATTAATGTTTGGCTTAATGTAAATAATATGCACATACATATAAATTAATATAGTGTCATATACTTTTTTTTTTTTTAATTTGTAGCACCATCATATATTTTAAATTGTTATTATTATTTTTTAATGCATTACGTGCAAGCTGCATATTATTAGCATGCTACGTTTGCATATTATTTTATATACAAAATATTATGCAGTGGTACGCAAAAAAAACGATATCAAATCGATCAGCAACACGATTATTACTTTAGATTCACTAACGTTGTATGTCTTATCTTCTAGGAACCAGGATTTCTGGAGGATCGATTCAAGGATGATGTGAAAGATGGCGTCGGAGGAGCCGACACTGCGAACGGCAAAAAGGCGAACAACGGAGATGCCACACTGCCCACCTAACTTACAATCAACCACCATACAACCACGATCACGACTTAACCATACTTTTACTATACCGAGGATACCGCACCACCTTCTCTGTATGTGCGCACGCCGTCAAAAACGACTGTGTTTCTACAGTGGAAGTCGTGATAAAGAAGGCATCGTTCACGCACTAAAAATAAAAATAAATTACCCATTATTATTATTATTTATTGTTTCCGTAAAAGGGGAAGGGGAAGAATGGTGAATTTTTTTTTCATATATAATTTAAGATTTATGTGTGTGTGTGTGTGTGTGTGTGTTTGTGTGGATGATACAAATATATGTAATATAACACGTGACAGCGACAAACTATCCGAATTCGACTAATATACTCGTGTATATATTTTATTAATATAATATATTATGTATAATGTAATGTGTACAATTTTTTTTTTAATTTTTTAGATTTTTGAAATGCTACTTAATTTTTAGACGATATTGTAAATACAGTTTTACTTATTACAGTCAGATTTACATTATATTATTATATAAGTAAGTATCATATATATACTCCATAAACCACACATTACCATTAAAATATTTATCGGTAGATAGGTACCTTGAAAAATCTACACAACAATTTACTTAATTGTTTGTTATTTATCGTAAATTTTTTACTGTTAGTTTTTTTTTTATTCCATATACTTACGAAACATAATTTACTATTATGATAAGAAAACGGTTTGTTTTATCGTATAAGCTTGCCTTATAAATGAAAAAATTACAATATTTTTTCAAAATTATTCTTCAAATAAATATACCGCCTATAGCATATATTTTTGCTTTAAACCAATTTTATTGTGATATTTACGGAAAATTACTGTGAAATTTTCATCTTTTGTTTGTGTATACCAAATGTTCTTCAGAATAAAGAATGTTTGTTTTTTGTTTTTAATCTGTTTGAAGTTGTAATAAATCATTAAGTATCGGTGGTGCCTACAATAATTTTACAGTAGGTACATAATTAATAATTATAACGATACACATGCTGTATATTATAATAACTTTAAATTGACGAACACGACTATTGTGTAGGTACTGCAGTGTAGGTATAATTAAAATAATCTGCCGTCATAAGCCACTAAGAAGTAACTCCCAAAACATAGTTTTTTGGGAAACAATAAAATAGTTTTCAACACTAAATAAGTCCTTAAAGAAAAAATTATAATTTTTTAAATATTAAAAAAAATGGTAGATATGTCGGCTTAAAGCAAAAACTCATCACTGACGGCAAAACAAAAAAATTTACTAACACCGTTAATACATTTTAAAAAAACTAAATTTAAAACAGGTTTTAACTAATAATTTGATGTTTAGCGCCCTTACACAATTTATAGACTTCAAATTTATAAAAAAATAATCGAAGTTTAGTCGTTAATGAGTTTTTGCTCTAAGCCAACTATATGTTATTATATGTTTTACGAGGAAACTGTTGAACACAAAAAACATTTTTTCATAACTTTTTATGGGTTTGAATGTACTTACTCCATATTGGTTTTTATAAATCAAAAGATGAAAAGCAGAAAGTCCCTTTTTATTTGGTGTTACTGCCAAATGCCATCTGCAATATCATTGGCATACTATGCGTTCATTAAGTGATGTCACTACGACGTATAGTATGTGTTTTAAAATTGTAGGTAGGTATTTATTTAAATAAGTATAATTTATAATCATGTATGTATCTTAATATCTTAATATTAGATTAACTTAAATGCGTTTAACATTAAAACGCACTTGTGATAATATCTCATTAAGATATCTAAAATGTTTAAACATACTTTATGAACACGTTAAATATAATTTTTTTTTTATGACGATAATAATATTATTTTTTATGACGTTACTTATGTAACATAGTATAAAATATATCAATTCTTTTTCGGGATCAATGTTAAATTTAAACCAAAAATTTGTATTTTGTCGGACATAGTGATATACTGATTTGTAAATACATTCATTATTAGCTAGAAAAGCAGTAACTCCAGTTCACTTACTGCTTTTTGTTCTAGTATTTAGACACACTGCATACTTGCTTCTTACCTTATTACATATTATGTATACATAACGCCTGCTTTGTTATTTTCTCATATATTTATATGAATTTCTAATGAAAAAAATGAATGTTTTACTACGGGAATCGGTAGAAAACTATTATATCTACCGATGAAACCTAAAAATCAATTTCGACCAAAAATGGAGTTGCTGCTTAGTGGCTCATAACTGCAGTAAATATTGTAGGACTCGATCAACACAATGACGACACCGTAATATAACCAAATCCCTCGTCGGCGCCCGCCATCGTTTATAACTATTTCGGCGTCGTCGGTCCGTCGCTTTTTAATGGGTTCGGCACCATCGGACGTCATTTGTTTGTTTGTGGCCGCAGTAAAAACGTAAATTTCGTTCTACCAAGTTTTAGTTATCGCCGCCGCGGCCGCTGGTATATATAAGTAGGTACCGGCTTTTCGGTTTTGAAATAATTATATTGTTGGACGCTCTTGTTTTTCGTTTCCTATCCGCGCCGCACTCGTATAATAATATTGTTCTGATGGGCGAACGACTTCGAATGAGGTTCTCAAAAGTTTGTTCGCGTCCACCTAGAGAAACTTAGAATGGGTACCTAATCAAAAATTCAAATGCGCTTATCCGTATATGGCAAAACAATAATACATTTTACGATTGCACAGCCGTATAGAGGCTGTTGCGGTGTGATTTATTTTTCGACGTACGGTGGTAAATTATAACCATGAACTCTTGTTTTTGACGTTTGAGCGGTGTACAGACGGTTAGGTTAGATTAGGTGTACAGACGTTTAAATAGTGTTCAGTATACCGGACTCAACACTCCAATTGTAAGAGTTGAACCGTAATCGCGGCAACCACGGACGATTTTATGAAATAAATAATACAATTGATTATTGCTCAGTTTTATTTATGTTTGTTCTATTTTCAATAAATTACAACAAGCAGAAAGTCATAAACTATGATTTGTTTGAAAATTTTCGTATTTTAATATTATGTAAGATTATGATGCCACGGCGTTGTTTACGGGCTACCAAAGGTACATCGCCGTTGTCGGTTCATCTTTACGACTAAGGTAACTATTACAATATCATACTTTCTAATTAGATTGCAAATGGACATTATTGATTATTTTTTCAAAATCATACAGATAAAATATTAATATGTTATTAATCTGAAATCTGATGTAAATTTCCCATTCAGCTTATTCAAAGGTTGAGATAAACTTTCTTATTTTATTTTTTTAAACATTTATTCATACTTAATTCATTTAAATTCAATATCTCAAAATATTAATATAATTAAATACCTACCTATAAATGAAAATAAATAAATGGAAAGTCGTTCTAAATTAATGCTAATGACGAATTAATTACTGATATAGAAGACTTGTTCAAATGTTCAATAAATAGGTAGGCAAATAAATCGATAATCAGTATATTATATAATGCACAAAAGTACAAAGTTTCAGCGAGAAAAATACATACGATCTTTCTGGTGACAGTGCTTAGTAAAATAGTAATACTTCAATAAATTATAAACAAATATCATCATTGCGCTTATAATGCTTAATATTATGTTTTCTAAGACCTTGAAAGATTCAACGTATTTTTTACATTAAAATAATACCTAGGTATATAGATACCTAAGTAAAACAATAAAAATGTATTTTTAGTATATATAGTACATATAGGTTTTCAATTATTTTTTTTAAGCCATTATAGGTACTCCATGTGTAAAAAATAAGTACATTTTATAATCTGTGATGATTGCATAGACGAATCATATTTTAACGAAATTCTATTATACGAATCTAAATAAAATAATATAAGCTTTTGCTCTGTGCTATTATAAACATTATATTTTTTTATAATGTTATTTTGGCGAAGTCCAGCCTTTTGCAGAAACGACCGAGGATAGAGATAAAATATATAAATATAGTGATTATATCCTGGGTATAGTTTTGATGCCGTCACTATAAAGTTTAACCCTCGCCTCCACCTCTTTAAAAATTATGTCCCTCAGATATTTGGAAATGTTTATGCCTGTATAAATTAACGAATGACGATGGTTGTAGTTCGTGGTCAGTAATACCGGAGCCATTCCTATACATTCCTAAGAAATTTTCTGTTCGGACGTACCTACTCTTTTTCCTCCTCTAAATGCATCTCTGCCTAAGGGATCTAGGGGTCTAAATCGTTCGTTTTTAATAGATTTATGAATGTTGCGACTTTACAGTACACGAATATCTATACGAGCATAAGATAGAAGTCGATCGTGTGACATGATGACGTCATGCATTTTGTATAGTATACATTCTGACTAAATAATGTTTACATTGTACATGAAAAAAAAAACGTTATGAACGAAAATAGTAAATACTTGTTGAATCGTATAAATATATAATATTATAACTATTATTATCGTCCAAACGGAGTATGGACAGATGCGATTTCATCCATTGAAATTATAAGTCGTGGGTGCACGCAGAGCGATCGCTTCAATGTGTGTATAGAAACCAGCCGCTGACAAACGATGCAGAACTTTGGCGAGTGTTTTATAATTGTATGGTAAAAAATATGGTGGCTGTACGAAAAAAATCCTCATTCAAATATACGTTGGCGAACACGACGACAGCGACGTTCGTATAAAATAATTAATCATATTTCATATAGGTATAGTATTTTAGGTATATACGTGAACTAATTGTGGTCTTATGTTAGATTGCCTTTGTCCAACCATATAATATGTATTCATTTTTTTTCCACAACAAAGCACTAATTGCCCTCAACCACGGTTATCTGCCATTATGACGTTATGATACAAAGAAAAATTAATTTCTGAAAAACTTGGCGAATAAAATATAATATAGCCTATGATTTACAAACGTTTGAAATGTTAGCGAGTATGGATTAAAGATTGACGCGAAAATTCAAAGATAGTGTTCCCTGTACATCGTTCAACTAATATTCAAAATATAATAGTCAATGGTGGTGGACTGTAGTAGACAGTGTAATATACAGTAACGTTATTGTAGACAGTATATTAGAGGTAATTTGTTAGTATTTAAATATCAAAATGATCGAAATACCTAAATGAAATCAAAACAATATAAAGATACCAAGTTTAAATTGGGTAATTAAAATACTTGAAACATAATTTACAATCTATGTGATAAAATTAGTGAAACGTTTTTCTCACACTGCTGTGTTATGAATAAACTATTTTAAGTATAATAAATTATAATATACCTACACTTAAAAAGCACACGCAATATTTACTCGTATAATGAGTGTACATTCATACGGAAAATCACCGTAATACCATAAACATATATTATAAGAGTATGGCACACACACAGATGATTATGACATCATAATTGCTGATGTGCTGTACTTACACAAACATCCATTCAGTGCATACATTTTTTTTTTTTCAGGGAGCTGGTCCATTACATCTCAAAGTTTATTTTTTCGATCTTACGGCATAATATTAATACATTTATATACTACAGTGAAACCTCTAAATACCGGACACTCGGTCACTGATATTTTGTCGTCCGCTATCCGGAGTTGACCGCTATTCTGCTTTAAATATTTTAATATTTTATATTGCGTTTTATTCTGGTTCAGATTGTAGAAAGTTTTTAGTTTAATCCCAAAATATATAATCCCTTATTTGAAGGTGTCCATTAATTAGAGATTTAGAGGTGTACTTTAGGAAAGGTATTTCACTGCGGTATAATATAAACCAAGTTTCTTTTAATTCCTTCCTTCGGTGTATTTGACGAGTTGTTTGATTTTAATATATTATAAATATTATAGTAAAAATAACTTTAAATCATAGCAGACAAATAAACTATAGATAATTAATATTGTAACAACGTTCGTTTATATTTATTTTAACTGCTACTAAAATAATTCAGATAATGGCCTTAACTTGGAGTATATTTAACCCTCCAAAAACATTAAACAAAATAATATCGATTCTCAAAATTACAATTCTAATGAGTTGTTTCAATACCTCCCAACAGTAAATATACTATATTTAGATTAACATCCGATTGCAGTTAATTTCAATTTTAATGATTTTTCATAGTAGGTATAGAGTTAAAACAACTATCCCATTAGTATGTGTGTACAGCGCAAGTAATTTGTCCATTTTTAGAACGGACTGGTTCCCTGTATAAAATAATAATAAATTATAAGGTGTGAAACTATCTTTTTTTTAAATTAATATTTCAACACAAAGATCTGGTCCCAACAACAACTTTAGAATAAATAAATAAATAGCATACCTGTAATGGCTGTAATGCTATGAATATATTTTATACTAAGTTTATTTGAGTAGGTATTTTATCGAATAGTGTTTTAACGTTCGGATGATTAAAATGTTCTAAAATATGTGCTTATTATCTTGTTCGGTAGTTATAATTTCTAGTTATAATTTAAAGTTATAATTATAGGTACAGACTACAGGATCATAATATGAGTAGTATACATCACGTTCGATAAAATGCGTATACCTATCAATATCTATTCGTACTTAATTTATATTACACAGCATAACAGCATGTTATATCGTTATATTATGTAGGTACTACCTGTACGGTTAAACGGAAAATTTGTATTCGATGTAAGGTTAACCATATATAGCCATATAGGTATCGTGATATAGAGAGGAGTGTTTGGTTTTTAAATCTTAAAACAATGTGTTTGCTATTTGATATTAAAGGATCAATGTTGTTTACTGGTAAGACAATAGGTGTTAATATAATAAATTACGGTTTGCTAGGTAACGAGGTCGGGTGTATTTTATCTTACGCTTTATCATAATAATAATAATAATAATAATATGTCAATTACGTTTTGGAAACATCTCACTGCAATAAAATAATAATAGCATTTTACATTTTACATATTTTTTAAATTGGGGCATGACTATTTGAAGAGTCCCGTGGAGGATTATCAATTGCACAATATACAATTTTTTTCAACTTTGTGAGTCTTATACTTATTTAATAAATATTGTACGTAAGTATAACTACTGCAGCTTTTTTGATAGACAACATTCCATCAAACATAATATTAAGATGTTGTTTTAAAAATATTTAACAATAGGTCTCTAAACTTCTTATTTTCTCTTGGAATTTTATTTGAGAAAATTAAATTCTATATTCTATATTTATACATTTTGGTATGCGGCTGTCAAAAAAATGTAGTACCTATAATACCTTTAAATATAATATTCAATTATTTTAAATTGGTGAATATAATGTAAACATTTTAAAACTCGTACCTTCCTCATGATCCACATTTTTAACCCTTATACTTATAAATTTATAATACATAATTAATATACTTTATAATATTATATATTGTATATTTATGTCACTTTATGTTGAAAAGATGTAGCATATATATATATTATATCGTTGCTCGTGTGGTTTTAATGATTATGGTTATTGATGGATCATATAAGATTTCAAAAAAACAAAACAAACAATACATATTTCTTTCTTAGCATTTTTTTATGATCGTTTTGACACTTTGAAGTACGCAGTCGTACCAACCACAAAATCGTCTTTATTATTTTAGTAATTACTAATATTAATAACAACTAGTTATTTAATTGATTCTAGAAGTCCTTTTCTTCTGAAAATGTTGGTTCACTACTTTATTGACTACGGCTTCTTAATTTTTATAGTAAACTAAATAATAGTTTTTTCAATAAAATAAAAATTATTGAACAATTAAATACAATATACATCTAATCTACAAGAGCGAAATTACTTTTTTAAAACTTCTTTTTAGGATTATTTCATATACTTTTTTAAACTTAAATGAGAAATCTAATGAAACACATACACCAAACAAAAAAAATATTTAGCAAACATACCCAGTTAGTAATTTTTAATTTAATCATACAATAATACAATATTAATGCTTACTGTAGTGAAATCATAATAAATTGATTGACTTATAAATTTTCTTTTTCCATGATAACATTGATTACATAAAAAAGGTTGAATTTAGATACCTACTAAATTTAGTGGCTCATTAGCTGTGGTAATAATTTAAGTATTGGATTACAATTTTAATAGCATTGCCCATTGGAAATATTGTATTTAACATATTTTACATATTAAACCAACAATATAGATAATAGATAGTTAAAACATTGAATGAAAATAAAAATATTCAGGGAAGTCGGTCTGCATGACTTCACATACTATGAACTAAGATTAGTTTTATTTTTATTTTCTTAGTTCATGGTCGGTACCTACAACATAGACCGATGAATCCTGAGTGTTTTTTATTCCGTTCCTCAGCCGATCATCAAAAACGATCAATATTTTAAGAGTGCGTTCCGCTATAATAATCAGATCTACAAAATAAAATTTGTGATCGACCTAAATATATGTTGAAATAAATACTCAACAGTTCAGAGAAGGTACGATAAGCAAAAAAGTACAACCAACAAATAATAATAACAAAACGGATCGCAGTCACGCTCCAAAATCGGAAAAAGAAGATAAAAAGTAAACGTGGGCGAACGAGGTGACGGTGGTCTCGGCCGATGACTAGCGCCATCGAGGTTGCGTGCTGACCTCATCATCATTCGTGCTGACCGACGAAGTCCGCCGCCCGGATAGCACTCTCAACAGGTGGTCGACCGCAGTGTCCGGGAGCCCGTCTTGCACTCTCCGACCAGATTCGGCCAGAATAGCGCAGAATGTGAACGTGGAGTGCGCGCGGTCCCAGCTGCAGTGCTCCGAACAGCCCTTACTTGACGCAACTTCTCTGCACCCGCGTGGGCGTGTAACTGCAGCCTTGTAGTGCTGAACTATTTCTGTGTTGAACGAGTCAAGGTGTGCGAAATACGGTAAAACTTCGATAAATCCAAATCGGTCAAAGACAAAAAAAAATATTCGAGTCATAGAAAAAATGTATGTACAAAAATAGGCGCAGGGGGCAAGACATTCCTTCGAGTTATCAAACATTTGACTTATAAAGATGACATACGAGTTACCGAGGTTCCGCTGTAGTCTGAGTCCACGAGATGAGACCGGATGTGTCAGCGGGTTTTCGTTTATATTACCGCACTAGGTCGCACCCATATGCCGGCTACGCGGCAACTGTTCGGGATGCAACGCGAGCAGGATTGCAGTATCGACTCGGCGACGGGTATACGCCGCGCCGCGGACCTGTAATACGTTCCTGATCCGAGATCGGAGTACATTTCCCCAGCCCCGCCCATTTCAAATTGTGCACATTTTTCTGTGCAAATATATTTAGCACGTGATTTGTACGACCGTTACCGAAATTTGTACGCGCATCATTTGTTTACCCGAAAAATGCACGTGCTAAATATTTACATTGAAAAATTTGCAAACTCGACGAACAGGTGCAGCGCAGTTAACGAACGATAGTAGGCCTCCACTCCACTGCAGAGCGTCCCTGGACTCGTCACGTGTAATCGAGGGCTAGGGCCGCGGTGGCGAAAAAAGAAAAACGTTTTGAACGCGCGATCGGATTGTCGAGGAGTAACTTCTGCAGCCCATGCAGAGGTGTAGGTCGCCGACACTTTTAGTAGTTAGGAAAGACCGTTAAATTGCAAATGTTGACAGTGATGGTTTGGCTTTGGGCCTTACCGGATAAAAAATGTGTCGCATTTTAGCATTAAAATACGTGAACTTAAATTAACAAACCTAAATAATTAAAAATGCAAATTATTTACTTGATTTATTTATGCGGAAGCAGTGTATATAATGTATATTCAAGAATTTAAAACTATAACTTTAAAAATGTTATGAGAAGTGTTAAATTATTGGACTCTATATAGTTACCTGCAGTTGCGTAATTACGCTAGCGGATATGAGTGTCATATCATCCTCCCCCCTCCACAACCCACTAAATGATTTTTTTTTATATATATTATATAACTGGCACAAACCACGTTTATTTTGTACCTATTCAATTACTATTAAATATTAATAGTATTAATTTTACGATGACACTACTAAAGTGTCATCATTCATATTATAATATTTTATAGAAATAATATTCTATAGATAAACCGATTTCCTATATTATTATGCTGATATAGCTGGTTATGATTCATAAGTTATGAATCATAACTTATGACTTCATAACCTAACTAATGAAAAATAATCAAGATATAACATAAGTTCATGATATTATGAGCTTCTGTAATTTTTGTCGATACAAAAATTAAGATAAAAGTCCACAGTGTTTCAATGTTGCAATGAGGTTAATGTTATATATTATACTCGGTTTATGTATAGTTGTATTGAGAGCTGTTTGAAGTGTATATAAATACATTTTTGGGTAATATCCGCGGTTTTTCGGGGGCCATTATAATATATTATAAAATTGTAAGTAATTAAAGCATATAATTATTTTAATATCATACAAATATTTAAACACATGCAAAATAAAAACCAATTATTATTATAATATAAAAATAAAAAACTGTTTTATCGAAAAAATGGCAAGTCTAGCTCTCAACTTAATTGTTCAATAAATTAATCAACCAAATGGTTCTGAAAACCACTTACGTATTAAAAAAAAATGGTAAACAGTTACTATTGGTATGCAGTCCATCGTTTGAATGCTTAACTCGGATACGTTTTTGCACAGTCTGGTAAAAATATTCATCTCAGAACTCGGATACTTTATATTATTATAATATGCATAAAGTTTAATACATGTAAGATTAAACTCAATGAGATTTAAACATTGTTTTTATAATAATTGTAATATATTATAAAAATACTATTAAAAAGTAAATATTAAATAAAGTAAAAAAAAGTAGGTTCTTCCCTGTTCTTCCTATATGATGATTTGTAGATATTTTCTCTTTATATGTATATAGTATATAATATACAGACTATAGAGTATTAGAGTCACTGAACATTGGCAACGTATATCGTTCAAATTAAGTAGTAATATGGTATACCAGGGGTGGCCAACCCAAATTATCTTGCGGGACACTTTGAAAATATATTACGATCCCGCAGGCAGCATATTTTTTTTTTTATTAAAATAGAAAATATTTACAATTTGTATACAAATAATACAATAAGTAATTGTAATAATTTTTTTTTGTAAATGTTTGATAAATCTTGCGGGCCGCCAAACTTTCCAAGGTGGGTTGACCATCCCTGTGCGGTATACTATAGTCAAAACCATATTTGAAGAGTTTTGGTCTCAATTTAGTTGAAATTGTTGTTACCATCGTGACTTTGATTCATTTCGATATCGCACTTGGAAAATATATATTTTATATTATATTAGTAATAAACCCACGATTCCCTCCTATTTGAAATTTAAGACACTTCGATATACATATATACAGAATATAGATACCTACCATATGATATTATAGAACTTAATAATATTTTTAATATAATTGGTCATGACTTCAGAATTTTTACATTATATATAATATTATACTTAATACTTTATATGTATATATAATTATATAGTACAAAGTGTCCGAGTTCATCATTCCGAAGTTTTACCCGACCGTACAATGTGTCCGCGTTCTGCAATCTTAAATTTTACCCGACCGTACGAATAGTGTCCGAGTTTGGCAATTTTAATATGTTCGACCGTACTGATAGTGACCTAGAACCGACCCAAATAGTGCAGTCAACAGCTTATATAGCTCTATACATAGACTATAGAATTGTTTTTGTTATCTAATATTTAAACAAATTATTATCTAATGATAATATTACACAAAACTGTATTAAATATAACAGTGTATCATTAAACAATAATAATTCTCTCGTTTCAAGTTTATCGTCTTAGTACAATATGCTATAATATCTACCACACGTTTGGTGGTTTGGTTTATGATATATCCAAAAATATAGATATCTACATTGTTTAAATTATGAAATATAATCACGACAAAGTGACATAGAACCTAAAAAATGCATTGGTTTCTCTGTACCTTAACTGTTCGCCAATTTTTACCTATAAATATGTGTACGTGTACCTATAAAATATCACGTACCTATATTTATTATAAATCAATAACATATTGCTGTAATTACCAAATATACCTATATTAATGACTATATATAGACAAATTGCATCGTGATATAAAACATTTTTTCACAGTTAACCCCGACGACAAATAATAATAATATGACAAAACGTTTGTGGAAAATAGTCAAAATAAAATAAAATGATGATAAAAATAAAAATAATATATTATATTTTGTATCTATATATTATATAGATCATGTACAATTATTTACGTATAAGAACACGTGTTGTATTGTTGCCATATTGATATCCCTGTGCTATGGATTTATTACTTTGTAATTAAATCATGTCAAGGATTTCGAGTTTAGTTATTTTGTCTTTCTTTAGATTTATAGAACACAATAGGAACGGTGACTGTGCTGGACAATACTAGCGCAGCACCAGCTGCTATTAGGCTATAATATAATGCTTCAAATCTAACACGGAAAGACAATCGAAATCGACTTTTGGGGTCACTGAACGTGACGTCATCTAACTTTGGGGTTGATGTATTTATTTATTATTGTCGTGATTAAAAAATTATAATTACTACACGACTGGAAATTTACTTATTGGGCGTAACTATATTATAACATATACGTCAACTGCAGCAGCTAACCATAATAATAAATATAGTAGCAATCGTATTGTGATTTGTAAAATCCTGCAATATACCTATATACGGCTATAAATTGTGTCAAAGTCATACAAAGTCATACAATTACATAAAATACAATAATTGATAATTAGTTCCTGGCCGAAATTTTTAAATTTGAAGTTTATTCTTATAGTAAAGCCTGGATGCGTTGTATCTATAAATATAAACCAATACTCATAATATGTTTAGATAGAAGTTAAATTAACTTAGTATAAACATTTTATAATAACTGAAAAACTCCTAGTTTGATTTTTGAATTCAAATACATCAACAATTTAAAACAATTTTATACTGAACAATTTATAATAAAAAGGACGTGCTCACTGCTAATTAGAAAAACAGAAGTTTCTATCGTTACAGGACACTCCTTAAATCTCAAGAATATGAAAATATGGTCTATACGCTATGGCTTCATATATGGACTATAATATATACGGGACAAATATATATATATAATATATTGGAGCGCAATCGTGTTGCATTTTATGCAGGTAAAAAAGGTAAGACGGACGCCTTAGTGCTAATTGGTCGAACGCAATCGTGTTGCCTTTTTTGAATGGAAAAAGGTAAGCCGGGCGCAATCGTGTTGCACCGAATCAGAGATATGAAATTCATTATTAAATGGGAAAAATGGGGGTGTTTATTATTTTATCGTTATTTTGATGACAATAATATATTATCATTGTTTAATATATAGGGAGGGGGCCGAAATATTATTAGAACGTCTTTAAAATAGCATGACATTAATTAAATTGTATCGGCAGGAAGACAACACATATTAAAGTTACTGTCTTTACGGTATGGTCCTCACAACATAACCATTAAACAATTTTAACTACCTACTCAAAAATAGATTTTTGAGTGCACGCATCTATCTTTCCTGACTAAGCATTAAATAATATATAATGACTATAACTTTGCTTTCCAATAAAACCTCTTTGTTTGGGAATTGCGTGGTATTCTGCAGAACTTTTATTAAGCTGTTTCCTGAAGTATAACGTTGGATGCGTATAGTACTTCGTTGGCCTATACTACACACATACTATAATATAACATTATAATAGCGCCGTAGAAGATTTACAAAAATATGTATAAATGTAACATAATTTAATTTATTGGACCATTAAATCGCAATAATTATTAAACTCACAGTCCAATAATTTAAAGAGTCTTTTTATTACGTATAATAAAGTAATATTAATTTAACCAATTTTGATAACAAAAACAATTCTATAGCCTATATTTATAGAGTTTTAAGCTGTTGACTGTACTGTTTAGGTCGGTTCTAGGTCACTTAGTACGGCCGAACATTCAAATTGCAAAACTCGGACACTATTTGTACAGTCAGGTAAAAAAAAAAAAATTTTTAGTTCACTTTTAATATGAACTTATTATTACTTATTATTAATATCAACTTATCCGTGCGTCCAAGCATAATATATGCTTATTGGACGAGCTTGCAACTTATTTCTTTAAACTATGTTAAATAACTACATAACTATAACTATAACTAAACTATGTTATGTTAAATAACTTTTAACTAACTATGTTTCTTTATATCGTATTTCTCATTTGTCCCAATAAACTATTTATATTATTATTAATAAGACTGGGATTTCGATGAACTTTGCATTGTTTTCCAAAAGTAGATACGTGATGCTCTTTTTAAACATATATATGTTTCAAATCGAGTATTTTTGAATCATAATAAGAAGTTATATTTTTCCATTTTTTTTTCACTTTTCAACAATTTTTAACTTAAAGATCATTTTTTTATTTTTTTTTAAGCGTTTTAGTGTTTTAAGAGCATTTAGTACTAAATTCTATTTTAAGATTTTTTATTTAAAAATTAATTTTAAGCCAACAATTATGTATATAATAGGTATATAAGGATTCCACCAAATCGAAATTTTTCTAACGGATCCATTCAACGGAATAATCGAGATTAAGAGTGTCGACGAATAATTAAATGAGAATAATTTTTCTTTTTCATATTTGATGTCTACGTAGAAGATTTGAAACTATGTAGTACTACAAATATTTTGATTACATATAATTAAGAAATTGTTTTAGTTTAAATTTTGTTTAAAATAAAAAAATGTGTGTATTATTTTAATTTTTTAGGGAAACTGTTGGGTATTTTCGGGCCATTCCCTCCTCTAATTATTATTATTAAATGTGTACAAACAAAAAAATAAATGCGATAAAAAATGTAAGTTTTTTTTTTATTTCAATAACAAACCGTTGATTATATTATAACGTGAGGTATTGTTTTTATAAATAAATAAAAAAATATTATGTTTATTATTTTAAATTTTAATAATATAATTAAAAGTCATTCTCAAAATCGCAAATGACTTGTCCATATAATATATTATACACTGTTTGAAAAAAAAAACCTTTAAGACGAAGGGCATTTCAGTCATTTGAGTCTAAAATAAATATCCTTGCACTATTACGCAATTTAGTTACACTCTTGCAGGATGATGTGTTTTTAAATTTTTTTTTCGAAACGTTTATTGAATATAGGTAGAAGTTTGCAATTAATTAATTATTAGTTCTATCGTCCAATAGAACAAGATCATTCAAGAAATATTACAAAGTGATTTGTAACCAACATTTTGTTATGACTTATGACTATTATACGTATATAGCTATACCTACATATATTTTTTACTACAGATTTTGAACGCTATAACTAACATAATATATTACGTCTTATAATAATATAATAACACACTGTTATGCATAATATGATGCTCATTGGGATATTTATATATTTTTCGATTTTTGTCGTTTAGAAATGGATTTGTGATGTACACGAGTCGGTGACATGTGAATATAACTAATACGTATAATATTATTGATATTTTTAAACGCAATCTATTATTTTGTCTTTTGCGTATCGCATCCTAATAACCATTAAAGTCTATCTATATATGCACAACACTTTATACAACATTACAAGCATGCCGAATAATAAAATAATCTTAATATCTTAAAACTATTATAGCAACGGTCTTATTTTAAATGTATCGATTTACGAATGTCATTATTTTTATTTGAAACATTTTATAGCTGTCTGGCGACAATAAATAGTGGAAAAGATCAAAAAGGATATTATAATGCCAGTGAATTTTAATTTACAGTAAGCGCTGCAATGGTTGTAAATAGATTTTATACGATTAACGTGTGGTTGATAATAAAATAAATTATAATAATATATTTAACAATTAACGATTAGCGAGAATATGTTGTATCTTTCGTTATTATAATATTATACTTATATGACTTATTACTACAGAAAAATGTTATTACTAAAGTCTATATAAGGTGTATAAGATTTTCGACTTATGTGGACTTATGAATCGGTTGATACAATCGTTAATCGATCTAGGACAATCGTAGCGACCCGTAGCGTTTGGGCATGGTTTCATTTGGATGCGAGGACGTCAAAAAAAAAATAATTATAAATCAACCAATGAAAATATTAAGTTAATATTTAAGTTATTTATTATAATACGCTGCACAATAAATCTGTATTAAAAAGTTTAAAGAAAGATTATAAAATGTTAAAAATTAATAATTTAATATTAATTGATATGAATTGAAATATTTTGAGTCATTCTACGAAAAAATGATGTTTATGTCTGGTTCATATATAAGTTATACAAGCAATGATATTAATATATTCATACTTTCCTAATATAACTAATGGTATCGTACCGTACCGTACCTTATCGTTGATTGTTGAATATGACGTACCTAGATATTATATATAAATACCGAATTTCATTTTTTTTTTTTTTTGATATTTTACATTCATTTTACAGATAACTTTGTGACTTTTTGACGACCAAACGTCCAAAAACGGTTACGTCCATTTGTCCCTATTCGATCATTAATATACACTGACATTTTAATATATACCTAGTTCTTCAATATAAATGACTCTTAAAGAAATTCTAAGAACTTATATATTATGCGTAAAAATGACAAATACTAAATACCTATCTCAGAAAGTTCAATAATTGTATATTTAATATAATTTTGATGATTAACCCAAATAAGTTATTTGATATAATATAAATTAAGTCATAAAATGTGTCGGTAAAAATGTACATAGATACCCAGTAAATATATTAATACGTGTATTAGTACTCGAATTATATTTTCAGACTGTAAGTAAAGTTTTACGAATTTCAAATAATATCAAAATTTAAAAACCAAACTGAATGAAATTAATTTTTTTAAAAAATCTATGTTGAAGCAATATAAATAATTTTAAACTTTAAATAGACTCCTGATAGAAATGTATAGTAGAAAAAACTTAACGAAAATAAACAACTTATACAAAATACTATATTTAGTCGCATTAAATATTATATATTATGTATAGGTATAATATAATATAATCATCGCTTTGCTATAACAACTTTTTAACTTGGAAACAATCGTTTTCGAGTTTAATATATGATAATAAGTCTGTTATAATAATAATATGCATCACAAGAGGCCCCTACCACTAAATTAATTCTGTTTAATTTAATAGGTAATTTGTTGAGTTATGGCCGTGGAAAAGACGAATCTTTTAAGTACAACAAATCGATTACTGCAGTTCCCTTAACGAGCTACTGCAGTCAGGCGGTATACATGCATATATTTAATTCAAAATTGTAGGTGATGTTAAATAATTGTTAGCCCTGACCGCTATTACATACGAAAAAATTTGTTATTAAATTTAATTGTATTTTTAACCATCATCGTTACCTTATGTCCTTATTTGTAAACGTTATGATTCCTATAATAATAAATTGATGTTATATATTATAATATGACGAAAGACGGAAAGTACAAAGGCGGTTATGGTTTTATGGAAGGCATTACATAATATACGAACGTTTTGTTAGTAGAATATCGCCGGTATAGTGGAATATATCTACCTAGTACCTATAATATAATAAAAGTATAGGTACTTAAGAAAAATAAGCCTCGTCCTATTATCTATTTAGTCAGATGAGGCTCTTAAACTCGTGTGGGAAGGGATTTACATAAACGCGAGCACTGCTTAAGAGTTCGGAAGCCGGCAGCAGCGCGATTCGGTTATTGGGAATATATTTTGACTACCTACCTACCCAGCAAGAATATTAACGAGTTCGATTGTTTAAAAAACCGATTCATCGGTTTGAACTACAAATACGCTTACTCGAATTATCCACTTTTGAAATCATTCCCGGCCTAATAATAATATGTAGGTAAGTTTATATAGCAGTTATACAGTTACCGATATTAAAAGTACCTTGTATATAATATTTTATATTTAAGTATTTATGATTTTTTTTTTAAATAATTATTTGTATACATATATACATAATACATATTACTATGGTACCTATGTCGGTATGACGTGTTATGTGACTCACATGACCCACGAAGACGATCGACGTGAACAATAAAACACATATTATATATTGCGACCACCGGGTTCTGTACGAATATCATTATTAGTATTATAATTTATTTCATTCCGACGTTGAACGAGCGCGTGGCTCGAGCATTTCAATTATTATGGATATTCGGATAGGATTAAACGTGTCGAGCGTTATAAACGGTTGAATTTTGTTTTTCGTCAGTTTGTTTTCACCTATATAGAGGTAGCTGTCTATACCTACTGGCTTCGGCGCTAGTGTTATGTTTTAAATATATACTGTTCGCGCTGGTTCGTATTCGCGGCAATAGTCACGTAATACGATACAAATATTATATGTTACGATACTCCCGTAGACGCCTCGTAATTCAACACATCCAACATTGTAAAATATATATGTGATATACACACACACACACAGGTACAGAGGCATCCCTGGGAATTAGGTTTATATACATGAAATAAAAAATATTATAATGTTTTTTTATAATAATTTGCAACAGTAGGTAAATTCTTATTGATGTGTCTTTTTTCTTTTTTTTCGAATTTGTAAGTCTTAACTTATACTTATATAATTATAATATTTGTGTTATATAGGAATTTATTTAGTATTTATTTCAGTGGCGTCGAAGTCAATTTTAAAACATATCGCATCATATGTATACAGATTGACAAAGATACCTGCTACCGCCGTTTTTTTCAGTACCAACCTGTTGGAGTCCCCCCCCCCTCACCCAAGAAAATAGGTATTTAAAATGCAATGTTAGTATACTGTTTAATAAATTGTTATTGCTTTAAACATAATAACGATTTTACCAAACCTTACTCCATGACTTAGGGCTAAAATAGGTGTCGACTGTCGAGTGTACTTTATCATTGAGTAAAAGTTACTGCAATTTATGTGTTAAATTTGAATTCAATGATAAATCATTTCAACAATTCTGGGCGATGACGGACTGTCAGCCTATATATTACTATGACTAATTTATGATACATTTATATTGCTATTAAAAAAATGAATAAATAATCTTTTTAAATAAGGTTGGATGAATTAATTTTTTCCGAAAACATTGCATTTTAAAAAGGCATTGTTTGTATAAAATATAATAATAGACACCCTTATTAGTTATTACGTATATTATATGTATACCTACGTTAAAAGTTTCAAGTTCTCATGAATGATAATTTTTAATAACAATAAAATAATTGTTACAATCGTTACTTATAATTCTTCGTTAACATAGGTAGGTATCTAATATCGTCAAAATTTTAACTTAAATTATTATAGTCTATAAAAAAAAACTGATTATTTTTTCAATTTTTAGAATTTTTCTAATGTCTTTATATACATCCATGTATTTCAAAAAAAGTTGAAACATTTTTAAAATTTTATCGCGCTTAGAAAATGCTAATATAAACATTTGGTTAAATTTTCATCCGGTATCTATAACAGGTTGGGTTTGTTTTTCCCGATTATATTGAAAAATACTGTTCATTTTTTACTTTTAAACCACAAAGAACCAACTATATCCATTTTGTTACCAAAAACCGCTCTTAAAGTTAAAAACCCAAGCAATTTTTTCCTCTAAAAAAAGTGTCTTCGGCACAAAAACACACACACACCACACGCACACACACACACACACACACACACATCATTGAAAAATTAATATATCGCCCCGCTCAGAATCTATAGTATTGAAAAAGTGAAAAATAATCAAGTTTACCAGTACAACTCAACCGAAACTGTAACTATATAGAATATAAAACAAATGGCCTGCAGGATGATGTGATTGCCTCGGCGACACCCTTCAATGGCTATTGTGGGCACTTTATATAAATAGTAGTATGGTACTATATTTATTTTTTATTAGAGTTAATAATATACACTATTAATACTGTCAGATTTATTGTTATTCACTCCAAACCTGCTGGTCCTGATCTAATTTCTAAAGTATATTATTTACTGTTTGGATTTATTGAGTACTTCGATGTAGTACTTTGGGGAGGGGTCGAAGGAGGCAGTAGAGGTAATTCTTAAGATTTACAAGTATTTATCAACTGTTTGGTATGGGTACTTGACGATATATTATCGGAAAAATTATATTGTGAAAATGCGTTGGAATTAAAATCTTTAAACCACACTCCCGAAAACAAAACTTCTCAATACTTAAAAATCATATTATTTTCTCATTCTTATGATGTACACTAGCGATTCGGCGGCATATATCGGAAGATTATTATATAGCATCACCCAAGATTGTCTAATTATTGCAACTTATATTATCAGTTGACCGATTTGGGTTCTACTGCCGGTTAGCAAATCCCGAACTTAAGACCAAACATAAAAAAACAAGGAAAAAAAGAACAAAAAAAAAAATATAGACTAACTTAAAAAAGTACGTATAACGGTAAAAATGTTGTTTTTCAATGACATCAAATCACGGAAAAAAAATATTTTAAAAAAAATTATAACTTTTAAAATTAATGAGCGACTTATATTAAAAGGATCACTTAAGATCAATAAAAGATACATTTAAAGTGTTAAGTACCAGGGTAAAAATTATTTTACTTGGAAATGTTCGACAAAAAATACAACTAATCGTCTAATTAATTCGATATCATTAATTAATTTTTTTTTTATGTTAATTAATGATTTATAATATAAATATGAAATTTTAATTGGGATTTTGAATACCTACATAATAATATACTGAAATATTTTAAATTGTTGTTCTATTTTTCCTCGTTTTTAGTTGTTTGTTCTTTTTTCCGTGTTATTTTTTTCCTCGGTCTTTGATACCGATTACCCCGGTTAGCATAAAGAGTTGACCACGACAATTCGTCGCTGCCCAGAATTCGACGGTGGCCACCGCACAAGCGAATATGCAGTCTGGATGTTTAAATATTATTATTTTATTTATTCACGACGTCCCACGGGCAACAATTTCTAAGCGGGGCACGGTAAAATATTATTGTTGTTACCGGCGAAGCAGCCGCGTCGCATAGGTCGGTCGGCGGGCGGCGCGTTGGCAACACTGATTTTCCCGCCAAACTGGTAGTGTGCCGCCGCCACCGGTGCCAGTCGCGTTCCTGCATACACCACGGCAGACAACGGGTACCATTGTAACGATAATAACGATATTACTGTCGTTTCGTCGAGCTACCGGCTAGCGCGATTGGGAGCCAAGCTTAATTTATCGTTTAAAATACAAAAACAATATCGTTATAATATTATTTTACGGTTTTTAAGCAGTTTATCGTATTATACTGTTCTCGCGGCTGAAGGTCGAGTGCGCGCTTCCGTTTTTCGTCCGTAATTTACAAAGTCGACCGCGAAGTCTCGTTCGCGCGTCTTCTCCGCAGTCGTCTACACCACATTCACCGAAACCACCGGAGTCGAGGGTGGTGCGCGCGCGTATACTCGACAGCCAACCGTTGGCCCTTCAGATGTGCACCGCTCCAGCAGAGTGACAACGAACACATCGACAATGGCGCAAGAACGCAACAACAGCGGACAGAACGTAGAGATGCAGGACAAACCTGACGGCGGTTGCCTGTCAGCCGTCGACGAGGAACGCGAACCCTGCTTGAAGGCGTCGTCCGACCCGTCGCCGGCGACCGACAAGAGCAACGGCACCGCGGCCGCACCACCGCCGTCCGCGGACAACAACAACGGCACCAGCAACGGAAAGTTCCACGCGTTCGCGGCCGCCTCCAGCCTGGAGCAGAAGCTCCGGGACAAGACCGGCTTCTCCAGGACGGGGCTGGCCGTGGCCGTGGCCGCGGTGCTCCTGTGCGTCGTCCTGTTCGTCGTGCTCATCGTGCTGCTCGTCTTATGGCCGGCACCGCCGCGCCACTTCCCTGTCTGCCGGAGGGCCGCGTGTCTCAGAGCTTCGGCCGAGGTGAGTTGTCGAACGTCATAATAATTGTATATAATATTATTATTGTCATCGCACCAAGTGACTTTAACACCGACGAATGCAATGCTCTATCGACCGTAAAATATCTGCGTCTTCCACTTTGAAGCTCGTGGGGTGGGTTAAGGGTGAGTTTGTCTCTGCGGTAAAAAACTGAAAGAAATAGTGCCTCGACGAGTTGGGAATGAATCGACATCGGGTCGTTTTTCGAAAAATTCGAATTTAACGGAATCGTTTTCAGCATCTCGTCGTGTCGAGTGCAGCAATCGCGCGATTCAGCATCAATCGGCAAGACTTTTCAGTATTATTTTATCATATAGTGTAAAAAAAAATTGTATGAAAAAATGTTTTTAAAAACTCCTGACCAACAGTTTTTTTTTGTCCCCACCGTGTGGTATGTGATCTTAAAATAGTAATAATAATATAATAAATATATATATATATATTATAATATCTTATATCTTTATGTCTTATAAACTACAACTGTAATATAACGTAACGTGCGCGGTTTTATATATTGTAGAGATACGTTTTTTTTTTCTTTTGCTTTGCATTTTCGTCGGGTTCATTGTTTGTCTAGGTACGACCTACCTATGTATTATTATTTATTCCCGCACCAGCGTAGATGGTCGTCGCGTATAGTTTGATGGTTCCGTGGGTACTTATTTACTTATTTACTGTAAAATGCTAATTCTATGTTAATTTTCCGTTCTGCGTATATATAGCGGACACGGTCGGCCGCGCTCGGTGTTCTTTACCGAGAACAACATATTAATGCTCTCGTGCACAGAGACAAAACGTTTTTGGCCGATCAAACGTCGCGCGTTCGAATAAGACCACGAGCATTTGACGTGCTCATATAGCGACAAAGGGCGTTTAAAAGGTTTTCTCGGAAATATATACCAGGTCTTTCGGTTCGAACCGCCGCGGTCGTAGAGCAAACATCGCATCGTTTCCGATACGCGTGCGTGCGTAATAATACGAAATCCTCTTCGGGACTAGGCCATATAATATATGTATGTATATACCACACAGTGTGTGTGCAGGTCTTACACAGCAGTGTACCGGATAGCGTGTAGGCGACCTTTTCGGCGTGCAAAAAGACAATATACCGTGTGCGGCGGCGGTGCATTCCGGGAACACGTATATATATATATATATAACATACGTGTTTATTATTATATATATATTATCGAAACGTACTGCTGCCCTGTAAAATATGGCGTCGACTCGACGGTGGCGGTAACAACCCCTCTTGGATCGACACAAAAGATCTTCGCCGCCGCCGCAGGACCCGTCAGACCATGTTGCTCCGAGCACGATCGGTGCAGCGCAGGTATATAATATGCTGGGTAAAAAGGGTCGTTTTTTTTTTCGCTCGGTTTTCCTCATAGTCTTTGGTTTTACGATCGTCGTAAAGACGACTACCCGTCGTCGTCGGCCGGTCGGCTGTAATATTATATTATAATGCTGTATACAGACGTGCGTGTATTATTGAATAAGAATTTCACACCGACGACGACGTACACTGACTGTGCACATATTATTATTACAATAATAATATTATGTAAATCGTATTTGATATGCTGCACCGTGCAGCCGTCGTCCGATCGCGTTTTACGATAAAAAATATTATATATTATGCGTATTTCGCGTCGAAAACGACCCCGTCACACGGTCGTGGAAAATATTATACAATATACCTACTCAGAGTCGCGATAACTCGAACAAAATTTACAACTCGAATTTTTTTTAATTCCCCTCGAAATTATTGTAACACTTGACGCCATAGTGTTAGTCGGGTTTAGCGTATATTACCTATCTCGAATAATTCATATTATTATCTCAAAGCTATTTTCTATCCCCCTTCGATTTCGAGTTATCGGGACTCGACTGTAGGTATATTTATCTATACTTGCTATCGTCACTCCGAGGTCCCAATATTTTATAATATGTTCGATTGCTATATTATATCGTCCGCTAATTAATCGACAATAAACTCTTGACGCGTTTCGATCGAACGCGTCATCGAAAAAACAAATCGTTTCCTTCGACTTATCCGCCGCCGCCGCCCCGAGTATGACATCTGCAGATGGGTTTATTTTTTAAGTCCACTCGTATATATATATAACGCGCCGCCAGTACTATATAATATACGGTTTCCGCTCGATTACGCTTCCGATCGGCCGAATCCTTATAATATTTGCTGCCATTCGCGCACGTTGCAGTATACTCAATAATAATATATATTATTATTATGATTATTATTATACATCGTGTCCTGCGTCGTCCTTATTCCGGTAATTCGATATCGAGCCGTATATGCGCGCGTGTGTCCTGTCCTCCTCCGCACATATACGGCGCGGTCTCTATAGAAACGGTTCGCTGCAGGATGTCGTCGTCCTGAGGAATATATTGTTATTGTACCTGTACCGCAGGTGTTTATAAGGTCGACGAAGAATTTCGGTCTGTTTATTATACGCGTCGTCACGTTGTAGGTACTGACGTACGTATATACCTATTACTATATTATATCAGTCGAAATATATCCACATTTAAAAATTTAGAAAAACGTTTATACTTCCTTGTAATAACCACGCATATTTTGAAACGGCGTCGTTATATTTCAAATAATATAAAATAAAATATAGGTATATATAAGTTAAAATGTTTTGAATAATATACAGTCTTAAATATAGGTACGTCTTTGCACTAATTTCTAATACAATTAACAATGACATTTTAAAATTCGGAATACCCTTATAACTGCCATCATTATATTCCTCACATTTATGTTTTCTTTTTTTTTGATCTGTGGTTGTCCAATGTGGTGCCCCAATATTCATGGTCTGCAATTTTTGTTTGGTCAGCTAAAATTTTCAGTCGCTTATTTTCAACGTCCAAATTGTTGATCCATGAGCTGAGCTAGGTGATCTTTGATAATATTAGATACATATTTTTTATTAGCTTTCAACAATTATTGTTTATAATATTGTATTATATCTCGCCTATTATTTATTATTATTTATTAAGGTGTATATTTTGATTTGGATATTTCGACTTTTAGTTTCGTTTTTTGTATCTACCTATTGTAGTACCTACCTATTAGAAATTTGCTACTCGTGTACAAAATTCATGGTTTTGTTAATTACCTGCAATACATGGTAGTATACTAATATTAAATATCATATACTAATTCATCTGTTGTTCTGCTGCAGTAGTGTGGACAGATTTTCTCCATCGGTACTTGTGCATAATGCAGGTAGATAACTCTTTCGTTTGGAATAATTGTGTTCTCAGAAAATAATACCGTGCAGGCTGCGTACGGTTCGTTTTTATCGGGCAAATCAAATTCTGTCGTGTCTGCTATAATTTAGTACTACATTACGCGTAGGTTACGTACCTATAGTTGAGTTTAATTTAAACAATATGATGTTATTCAAAACCTGTTGAATAATTTTAGACGGCATGTCAACCTTTATATAGGTAGGTAGAGATATTAATTATACGTCTCTATACGAACCACGAATAATAAAATGTTGTTTTTTATTTAGTTGCGCACGAAAACATCGCGTATCGTACCCGGACATCACAGACACGTTGGCTTATTATTATATTATATAAATAATACCCCTGAAAACGCTTCAAAGGGACAATATTTTCTTTTTGTTCCGTTTGACATTTTTCCCAGTCAATACTAATATATGCTGCAGGCAGGAATGTTGACGGTTTTTTTCAAATCCAACTCTATATTATATTATATTGACTGCACGAGTCGAAAACGCATCGACTTGTGCAAACAAATATTCACTATATTATTATATCATATGGATTATAGGTATATATTGTATAGGCCGTTTGTGTACTTAAAATACATAAGTACATGATATTATATTATACAAAATGTAATATGTAAATACCTACCCCCGAAAGCGGTTCAAAGGGACAATATTTTCTTTTCGTTTCGTTCGACATTTTTCTCGGCAATATAAAAATTTGTATGCTGCAGGCAGGAATGCTGTGACGGTTTTTTCCATAACCGACTTGATATCATATTCACTATGCACAAGTAGACGAAAACGACGTAAAACCAAAACGCGTCGACGTGTACACAAACAACAATAGTTTACAATATATACCATATCATAGGTATATATCGTAGGTTGTTTATGTACTTAATAAACACATATATAGGTACATATTATAATATACAATAATATAGTGTCGGATACACGTGGGGGCGTAAATGCGTAATCGAGGAGCACGCACATTTTAATGTCTCGTTATGTATGTTATACAGACAACGCGTTTGATGTGTTCCGTTTTGTTGTGTTTAAATATTATGTTTATCATAGGTCGTTCGCGTTGTCGACGGCAGATGCGTGTAATGAACGAATAAAATTGTCATATTGGTATATACATTATAATCGGCAGACGTCTCGAATCAAAGACTGCTGCACGTGTGTATTCGTTGTCTACAACAGTTGTAGATTGCAGCAGTATGCGTACATATTTACATACGTCTTGATGCGTTTTGTGTCTTACGGATCGCTGAAACGGTACAATATATGATAATATTATGTGTTTAAACTGTTTTGCGATGCTCTGTTTTAAAAAGCTCTGATAATAGGTTTTAAAATATTATATATTATTATAATCGACAATAATTCTGATGCGTAGGTAGAAACCATAACGTTTATCGCATTAATTCGTAGGTAGCTCGTCTAATTACTGATTGAATATTCCCGAAGCGATTTTTGGCGTCTTATATATACCGACCGATCGACAGGAGTTGGTTGAATAATATTACTGCAAGATACCATCTTTAATGGAAGTATAACGTACCTACGCCCACCGGCTAAGGTGTGGACATTGCGGTTCGCGCTGTATATATATATAGATAGGTACGAATTTCGAGTTATTTGCAAAAGAAAAAGGAAAAAGTAAAAAAAAATAGATAGGTACTTCTTTAAGTATAGAATAAATACGATTATTTTAATAAATTGCAACACACCTTTAAAGCGATTACACTTTGTATTATAATAAACAATTAATAATCTATATAATATTATAATATCATAACAGTAGTCAGTAATTATTAGGTATTTATTATTATTATTACTTGGGTATTTAATATTATTACTTAGGTATTTATTACATATTATTACGTAGTAATAATAATTAATAGTTTACACGTTTAATTTAATTCAGCCCGAAATAAAAGACGGTATTTTTATAAGAGAATTATAGTTTAAATTTACAATTTTTACATCTGAACCTGGACTGCATTGACCGTGCATGTTTTATTAAAAATATCGCAAGCCGTCGCTCGCCAATGTCTATATTCGGTCGGATGCGTTTTCCACAGTATTATAATTTTCTAGAACAACGATCAAAATAATCTGCAATTAAACCGTCATCAATATAACCAACCGTGTATTATTATATACACGTTTTAAAAATCTCGTACGATTATCGTACGTATATTATACATATATTTATCGGCGGTATTATATTATTATTTAAAACTACTGTTTAGTTTTGTTTACTCTTCGTCACGAGTAAGTAATAATATTATCATCCGTTAGCTTGAGGATCACCTCGCTATTATAATATATGTATATCGTAATTATTTTAACGCTGAGACGACATAATATTCTACTAAAGTAAATAATACTATATACAATATATACTATATATTATTATAGCAATAAGTCATAACGTTTCGACAATCGCTTTTTTGTCGTCATTATACGATATATTCTTGCGATAAATACAAATTCGAAACAAACCTGCATATCTCACGTCATGTCAAACAAAACCCCTATCAAAATGCATTTAATAAAAAATAAAATATGATATGATTTATTATTATGACACGCGTATCTAATATAATAATATATTGATAATATAATGCGTGGTCAGACACCGCTATTGTGTAGGAATTACGGTATTATTGTATAATTGTATCACGTTTTCAATGTTGATTAATAAAAAACAAAATCATTTAACGTATATATACGTTAGTACATCGGTCTAGTGTGCAGGCTGCGGGACAGCGAATGATAATTGTTATTATTTATTAATTTCGATTGATGTCTCGCTAAAAAAATATAAACCGTATACGGTTTCCAATATTATGTCGACGTACAATATACAATGTATTTATAAAAAAATACTATAAAATAATAATTTACATATAGGTAGTTATTATGTTGCTGCAGGTTGCTAGTCCGGAAGTCGCAAATAGTCCGTGTACGTGTTTTTCTATATATTTTTTACGATCGGTCGACAACAATAAATCACATGTATTGGCCGAATTTTATATCGTATTTTCAGAGATTTGCCATCATTTCCTCTATACACAATTGTGTCTCGCTTAATAGCTCTTAAAACGCCGTACGTGGACATTTGGGCCGGCGTCATGATTTTATACGCTGACAATTTTGGTCCTTGCCAATTTTTTACCAATTCTCACAAGACAGAGAATATACATGCTATTCGGCAATAAAAGATTTAATATATTCATCAAGGAAACGTATTTATATTGATTGTGATAATAAGACGTGAAGAGAGCAGCCAGTGTAGAATCTACCTCTGTAGATCATATGGTATATTTCAAATGGTTTTCCAAAAACAGTTAAGTTTGAGTTATAATTAATCTTATTCTATTTAAAAATACGCCTTGTCGGCTGTAGGTACACCTATTGTTTGTCAGTGACACTAAGCCGACACTAAGTGATACGTTAGTTTACAATAATTGTTAAATGCTGCTGCAAAAAAATCTACAATAAAACGTATTAGAGAAAAAAAAATTGGCCGAAGATCAATTATTGTTCGTTACCGGTATGTATATATTGTTCGTGTATATTATACTATGATGACTGGGGTCAATAATTGTCCGTTTACTGATATCGTACTTCGTACTCGCATATTGTAATATTTTTTTTATTATAACACCATTATAATTTATAATACGCATTTTATACCCCTGTATAACAGCAATAGCTACACGGTGTGTGAACTTACACGGGCTCTGGTCGTGTTCGGTTACCACGGTTATTGTTCTGCGAGCATCGCGATGAATATAATATTATATGGTCATCGTCGCGGCGTACGGAGAAACATATATTTCATAATATTATCTCGTTTCGTTAACCGGAACCCAAAACTGGCTAAACACACACTCGACCGTATATTATATAGCTATGTGCGCGCGTCTGTGCCGACTGCTGCTTTTATAACACTATTGTTTTTTTCTTTCTTCTTTATTTATCCTGTAACCGAGCGTGAGAAGGCACGGGAGAGAGAGAAAAAAATATATAACTCGCAATCATCCGGTTGCGTGTTTCATATTATTCTACTTTGCTGCTGCTGCGGCGCCGCGTGAATAAGGTTTTTCTCGTGAAGAAAAGGACTTTATCAAAAGTGACGACGACTACGACGATCCTACGCGTATATTATATATTATAATTTATAATATAAAATGTGTTGTTTTACACGAGGTCGATTCGTCATACCCGAAAAGCGAGTCATCGTCGACGACGATACTATGTTCGTCGTGTTGTCGTCAACACGGTTTTCATTCGTTATTTCCGATATCGCACGTAACGACACGCTGTCGATCGCGACATTATAATAATTAAAACTACGTCGAAAAAAACAATTTCAAGGAACGAGCCGATTTTTAAATCCTACGTCGTCATCAAGTATAAAACACGAACATCCCAACATTTCCCTCTACACTACATATATATATATAATATGGCTGATACCGGTTTTTAAACAAAAGCGCTGTGCTTTGAAAGCGCGCAAATATAATATATACTGCGAATCCGATCGGTTATTGAATAAAATGTCAACTCACCTGACTGGGAAATGGACGTTTTTTTATTGTTTATCTGTTCTCCGACTGATGTTTCCGTCTGCTGCAGCCTGCAATACTGCTAATTTTGCATTTTTTGCACGACGTTACTATCCGTCTATCATTCCGTCTTGAAAGGGCTGTCCTATATTCTGCAGCTCGTCACGCGGTCGACTGCAGCATTTGCCCCTGTATGAATTGTAAATACAGTTCGATTGTTGTTGGGCCGGCCGTTGCAGGTGGAATAACCTATAACTATAGTTTTTCCAATTTTGAGGCAATATAATGTGATGTAAGCACTAGAAAACTATTGTCAGGATAATAATCGATAGGCGTGTTTATAGTTTTATAGTCGAAATTATAAAAACAAATGATAAATTCATCAATCATTTCGAAAAAATTATCCAGAAAAACATCTACAATAGAAGAAACCAATACATTTTTCCCCGAATTTTCAATAATTAGGTTCCCTTATAGACAAATATAAAATGATGCCACCGAGGTAAGTTTATGGGCTAATCAAAACTTTTGACATTCTTATTAAAAACTGAAACGACGTTACTGATCGACTGTGATCCTGCGTATATTTTGATATTATAATATGATGCTTGTAATATGCGTCTACGTGTAACAAAATGTGTCCTTGGACGGTCTCTTGTTCCTTTTTATCCTGTTTTATAATATTATATTATATTGTGTGTCTTAAAAAGATTATAATTCGACACGGAGTATATACAGTTGAGTACGTGTCACACAGAATTTTCCTGAAAACCTCAAGTGTAAAATATATTATTAGGACAAGATTAAAAATACTCCTCGTAGAGGAAATAATCAAACTAAAAATTATTACCAACGGAAGCAAAATAAAACGGTTGGTCGGTTATGGTGCATGTACACGCTCCCTGTACGGAAAAAAATATATTTACAACGGGTTTCGTGATGAATCACGATATAGTAATTATAATAATACCTATAATATATTATATAGGTAGGTACTACTAGTGTTGTATAATATTATATACACACACATTATAAAACATTAAAAACACGTTTCTGTCGATATATATAATATTATGTAGATTAAGAAGAGAAAAAAACAGTTCTATGTGAAAAAACAGAGGGTGCAGGCGACCATCGTGCGTCATATTATATGCCTAGAAAAGATGTCGAGTGCCTTATCCCGTCTAAGTATTCAGATTAAACAATAATTATCTAATATTTCTATGTACTTTATTGGGCTCCCGGTGCGTCAATAAATAAATCATAATATTATGAGAATTTATTATTATTGTAAAACTACTTATGATCGGAGTGTCGTAAATCGTATATAATCGCTCTAGAATTAACAGAAATTATTTGGCGATAATATATAAGTAAATAAAATCATTGCTATATATTATATTATACACGTAGCATTGATTAAAAACACGTAATATACTTTGTACAAGGTATGGTATATCTATAAATCTGCGTATAGTATAGGTTCGGCGTCTATAATTAAAAAAATATTCCAACGGAAAAAAATAGCGAAAACCGCTCGGGATCGGTCTACCGACTACTACCTATATAATATTGCGTGTCAGACCAGCTAAAAAAACAGTTAATCGACTATAATATATTATAATATATAGATACCTAAATAATAATATAATAATTATCGGTCTGCGAGAATTTTTTGCACTCTTTTACGGTTACGGTATACGCGCAGTCTTCTCGTCTAATATAATAAAATATTAAATTGAATCCCTCGACCTTGGTAACGACGGTCGACGGATTCGTTAGTTTTAGGTATATGCGTGGTATTGAATCGGTCTGCACAGGCCAAAAATAATTAGGCCCAACCAATTTTCATTTGTAATCAGGCCCGGCCTGCGGGTACAGATTTTTTAACATCCAAGAACTAATCCGTAATATTTTAAGTATAACTTTACCTACCTATCGTATTAAAATGCATTTTTTAAAAATCTAAAATGCAGAGAAATTTACCTTACCTACATCGCGGTATAAAATTACAGATGTGGAGGACGGTCAGAACAATAATTCAACAGTAAACAATTAACTTATACACTTATACAGGCGTACGGTCCGTGCTAGGTCCGGCCTTTGTCGGTCTTTTTAGTATAGGATTTTACAGACATAACATTATATATACAATTATAGTGTATACATCGACATCGTATATTATACAAGTTGATTCATTTAACGTTAAACACTATTATTATATCGAAAAGTGTATAGAGTTTTTCAAAAAAAATTTTTACATATGCATTTTTGTGACGAATATCACACGTTAATTATTATACGTTTACGTAACTAAATTCTTATTGTTTTATTAAGTCGTATCGAAATAATATTTTACAACAGAGACGAGTATATATTATATTATAATATTATATACTATACATATCATGTATTTTTAGACGATCGACGAAAACGAGAATAACACGTGGCTACGGTTTTCTCTAGTGGCGTCTCCCCTGCAACACCTCCACCTTTCCCCTCGCACGGGGTAACCGCCAGCGGTATAATATTAAACAGCACGTGGCCATCTTCACCGCAACTCCACGTACCTCCAAATAATAATAATTATATACTGTGTTCTCGAAAGTCATAATATATATATTATACGCGTGTTGCAGCAGCGGTAGGCGAGTATAGTATTACTGAGTAGTATAGTATAGTATAGTAGAACAATTTTCAGACTATGATATTTGCCGCTTTATTCCGTCTGAACTGGTCGGTGGTTCCGGAGAGGTCCAAAACGAAAACTGGCGCGAGATATTATATTAGAATAAAAGATTTTTGTACTGCCCCCGACCTCACGCACTCGTGTTAATAATAATAAAACATTATCGTACCGAGTGCGTGTACCCACATGGCCATATATATATATATATGCCGTATATAATAAATAATATACAGCCACATATATAACGTCACTATATAAGGTACTTATTATATACACGTGTGGCGATGTGCGGCCCACGCGATTTGCTTGCTCTGACGGGTAGGCGCCCATCCCAAAATATGTGTAGGTACACGAATTTGTTCCAAAACGTGAATGTGTAATATTATTTTATAATATACTCATATAAAATAAAGGTACCTATTTACACGCTTTAAACATTCGTTTACAGAATTTTGAAACCAAACCCATAACTTTTCAATTTTCAAACAGTTTTTTGTTTTGTTCTTAACAGCGCATAGACCATCTTATCGGGATATTATCATGATATATCGTCATCACTAAACAGAGTGGTTTTTTAAGCATGCTCACCCCCATTGTCCCCTCCGAAGTAAATTTATTCATATTCTGATTTTTTGATTTTTTAATGTACCTTATATATGCTATTGTAATATTTATGAATTCCTGATTTTTTTGTACTCTTTTTGTACAAACTTCTATTTTTCAAATGAGAAACCCCATTTTTTACTGCAAATTATATTTAGCTGATGATTTTCTTGAATGTTGATGTATCTAAATCAAAATTCTAATGAGTAGTTTCTGAGTTATTAAAATGTCCATTCTAAGGATAATAACCCTTAAAAATTGTTTTACCAAAATATAAACTTTATTATATGATATTAGATGTTATTATACTTGGACCATTTTCACATATTATTCATACTGTAGATAGATCAATAGTAATTACTAACCTTTTGAAAACCATCTAAACCCACATATCTATACTTAACCCATTACACAACATTATCCTTAGTACACAAAATTCTATAACTCAAAAACAACTCTTTCAAATTTTGATTTAGATACATTAAAATTCCCAAAAATAATATCTGCTGCATAATTTAATGTAAAAAAGGGGGTTTTTCATTTAAAAAACAGAAGTTTGTATTGTCACATTATAATTCTTAATAAGTATAGTGGTACAAAAAAATCGTGAGAATTCGAAAATATGGTCTTTGAGTGTATTTAATAGTACCAAAAATCAAAATTTGAATATATAATATGCATATAATTTAAGCGTAAAACTGGCGTGAGCGTGCTTAAAAAAATACCTTGTATATTGATCGAACAATATGCCCGGAGTGGTTCAAAAACATAATAACTCACAAGTCTGCATGTTGTCTAAGAGTTGAAAACGGAATGAAAAATTCCCGTTTTGATGCTTTTTCAAACCATAGATCTTATACCACCTATACTCATGCTATATTTTATGGTTCAAACCGGACCGACAATAAGCAGCAGTGCTGCGGCGGCTGCGAACGTTGTGCTTTTTGTGACAAACAATTGTACTCGGCTCTTTCCCTCTATACAATACCGGCCCTGTGTATACACGTCGTGTGCGGAAATCGATTTCGATAAAATACTACGTTTTTCGATTCTAAATTTGGATTTGTTGACCGAACGTTTGAGCAACACCATTATACGCAATATGTTATGTCAGTAAAATATACTCAGTTGAAGTGTTTGGACGTGGTTTTCCGCAACTGGCACGGTTTTCGTCGTTAGTCTTGCTATATTTATTTGCGGATGTTTAATTTAATATTCATATGGTATATAATAATACTGCAATATGTGTATGTATAATAATTATATTTATATATTATTGTATTACGTTTTTGTTTTTATGTGTACCGACTTCCATTTTTTTTTTATGCTCCAATGTTTATTTTAAACGTCAGTTTTATGGACGCTATAACTATCTGGAGCTATATTTCACTGAAATAGAGAACAATTTGACGAATCTGTAGTTGTTTTTGACGGATTTGATATTTTGAGATTTTTATCAAAAATTAAATTCAAATCGTTGATTTGGTTGTTTTTGCAAAACTTGATTGTTCGTGTATTTCGAAACGTGTATATACTACACATTGAAAAAAAAATAATACAATAATTAATCTAAATCATTGATTATTATTATGTATTGTCATAATATTATTGTGTACATCGTACTTACAGCAATATTTACATCATGATAAAAGCCACAAGACATATTTCGTATATATATATATATATATACAAAATATATTTCATATATATATAATATGTATACAAAATTCGATCGAATTAGTGGTCATAAAACGTGCGTCTAGGGCAAAGACCTAAACTGTTGACCGCGGGCATAACACCATAAACTATAATAAGGATTCTATATTATAATATATACGTATATAACCTTGATGGTTACTCATGAAATTATAATTTAATTATACTACCTATATATAAGATTCTTTTTTTTTCAATAAAGGTACACACTTTCTGCACTGTATGATCATTAACGGTAACGGGTTTTTGATATATAATATACCATCAAATGCGTATCATCGGTTATTATAGGTTTAAAAACGGCATTGTGTATAGGTATTAACGACGAAATTCGAACAAGCCACGCGTAAAATGTGTTTTTTATCGACCGTTTTCGACACGTTCGTCTTATAATAGAAATAAATCTCACGTTCGGAAGTATTTTTCGTCGGGATTTAAATATTTTGGCTCACACATTTGAACCGTGCAGAGGCTGGTTATATGTATTTGCTATAGTTTATACTTTTATAGTATACGCGTAATTATTATAATATGCGTTCCGTCGCCCGTCGACGCAAATCATTTTGAATTGGATGGTAATCGGTCAAAAGTCAAAAGTCCGGGAGCAAATTTCAATTTTGAAAAAATTTGGACAAAATGTCTGGACTCATTTTTTTTACATAGCTCTACCTAAAGTCCGATCGAATTTTTATTTTCAGATTATTAGTCCGAAAATATAAACTATTACTACTGTAGGTACCTATATTAGGTGCTGTAAGGAATAGTACGTAATATCAAATATAATATTGTATGAGAGAATTAATTACTTAATACATTTTTAAAATTGTAATTTCGTGAACAGAATAATACGGACTTTTTTCAAAATTGACTTTATCTTTTCGGACTTTTCGTCCTGGATTCGTGTTGGATATTATAATAATTTGTAGACGTCGCATAACATACCTATATTTTGTTACTTCGCTAAAGTGCTGTTCAACTGCAGAAGCTTCAATACGGACGTGTAGAGCGTGATACGTATCACGCGTTGTCTATAGACCACCGAAACTCGATTTGGATGAAAATAAATCAAACCGCCAATAACGTCCGCGGTCGAAGAGTTCCAAATTTTCAGATAGGTATCTATATACTCTGCTGCAGGTTTTGAAAAAACTAAAACACGTGTTAAAATAGAGGCGCGTCTGGCGTGTAATAACTGTATAGGAACCTAAGTATACGACCTGTTGTACTGCTGCTATATCTCGACGAATAAAATAATATGTGAGAAAAATATAAAACGTGTTTATAATATTATATATATTGTACAGTGACCGTTTTGAATCTATCGGCAGAGTCGATATATCGCGAAACGGTTTTTTTTCCTTTGTGGGACGACGATGTACTCGTTACAGTGCACATGCGTACCTATATATATAGGTAGATATTATAAATGTATATAGGTAAGTCGTGCTCCTCGTACACGGCCGACAATAATGGGTACCTGTTCGGAATGATTTATATTATATATATGTATGTGCCTGTATACAGGGTGTAACAGAAAGACTTGAATTATAAAAGTTAAACGTACGAAAAAACATATGAAAGAAACTACTCAACTTAAATAAACATTTTTACCATTAAAATTGTTCTAAAAATTACATTTACGAATTGTTTGTTTTGAATTTTTCCAAAAATAAAAATTTAAATCAAATTTAAAATCGTCTGTGTTATAAAATAAAAATATATTGACTATAGAACAAAAGTTATTTAATTTATCACGTCCTCCTGTTACGCCCTGTATATAATATAATGTATATAATATGTTGTGTCCATTTATATTACGTCTGTGCAGTGTACACGACGAATCGGACGGATTGTGCTTAAGGGCGACCTCGTTTTTTCTCCATTCTTCGTCTTCTTCTTCGCCGTCCGTTACCCGTATCGCAGATATTCCACCACCGCCGTGCCGAGGAAACTTTAATAATATTATATGATATATACCTATATTAATCGTACACGTATCGTTCCTGCAATCGTTCCGTCCGAATGGAACGAAATAAAAAACTGCGAACAGTATGATATATATTTACAAAAATAACAATGTATAATAATATTATACATTATATAGGTTAGGTAGGTACACGACGACTTCGATACACGCGTGTTAACGGTAAAAACGGCAAATCGCGTGTCTTTTGCGTCTGGTGATGCAGTGACGTAGACTTTGTACTACGTGGGTAAATAATAATATAATATTATATTGGTATATTGCAACCTGCAGAAGACAAATACCATCTGCGAGAAATATCTTCTATATTATGCAGCGTTCGATATGTGAACGAAATAATACAGAATTTTTTGTGCTTATATTCTCCTCATCTTCTGTTTCCGATGATTTACCTCCACGGTGCAGCAACATAGATTAATGTTTTTGAGGTTTCACATAATCATATTTTGTCTAAATATCGTCGAATAAATTTGAAGTTTACAAAACTATTTTGAATACTATTTATTATTGAGGGAGAATATAACAACATAATATTATATAATAGGTAGGTATACCTAGTAATAATATACAAATCCATACACGTAGTTATGGCTGTGTGGAGCGAATTATTTGTATATTGAGCGTTGTCGAGAATTTCAAGTTATTATGAGGTTCAAGTCCGACTGACGTACCTATATAAGTATTACACATAGGTAGGCGTATTATATGCGCATAAATTTGGCGTTTCCCTGCCGAACCTCGAGCTAATACTACCTATATTGTTGACATTACGAATTAGCTTTAAATTAAATTTATTAAATAAGCTTTAATCCTACGCACTCCGTCATAGCAATATTATTGTTATCACACCGATCGGTGACGATTATGATAATATTATATACATGTGTTGTTTGAAAATCAACATTTTTTCACCTCTTTCGCGGCTATATACTTACCTATAATACATATTATGAGCTGCCGATAGAGGTGACAGCGTGTGTAGTGGGGGGATTGAGTTGCACCTAAATCGTGGTATTCTGCAATTATTAATTACTAAAATATGATTTCGTTTACCTTTTTTTTTTTTAGTGTGTCCTTGGCAAAGCATTTTTTTTCTAATGTTACGGTTACGTAATGTTACGCACACAGCAAATATATATGTTTTTTGTTTTTTGCCATCGCTATGTACAAAACGAAATCAAATCATCGTAGGTTATCAATGTGCATTTATACAAATAATATTTTTACGATGTGTTTTCATCATAGTCTCTCTACTATTATACAGTGACCTGTACTTATAGTACGGTGTACAACGTTGAGCAATATATATTAATATATAATTTTTATAAAAAATGGTTGTTATAATCTCTTCTTGTCATAACCGTTTTTGTATATAAAACATAAATTATATGCACTGTATTGACTTATGTTAATTTATGTTACAATTAATAACTATAATATCTTTAAGTGTACTCGAACAAAATATTATGCGTAGGTAGGTACTTGCCTATCGTAGATTCCTATACACGGGTAATAAACTTCGACTATATATAGGTACTATATGAATAATAATATATTAATATTATTTACGATATTTTATACATCGTCATCAACATGTTACCTATAATTATTTAAAAATCGAAAGAAAGCCGTTAGCAACTTATATACTTGCAAAAAGTTACCGTTACATTTTTATTTTATTGGTACACATGATTTATATTTATTAGATATTCTATAAAATATAATATTCACGAAGCACCTACGAAACGCAAGATATAATGGCGTATTATTACACATATTTTTTTTTTAAATTTAAGAGTGAGAATAAAATACAATCATTATAGCATTATAGGCATGTAACTATAATTATATTTTAAAAGATACGAATGAAAAGTAAATTTCGATCTCGGAAAATAATAGTATCACAACAGTTGTATTCTCATCAGTTATCTTTAATATATTGTATAAATTAAACCGTAAACGCAATGAACCGTGTCAGTAAAATTAAATACAATTTCGTTATTAGCGTTGTTTTTTGTTATTTATTTTCTGTCGCATAATCTAAACAACAATAACTGTCGTATACAATTTAAAAACCACTGTTGATATCAGTTTTATTTCACCATAAAATATGATGTTTTCTAACTGTCACTATACTATCGTAGTTATTCGCTGCGTGTGCGTTTAGGGAATTACTAAGATTTTACTCGTCAGACTCTACCACAGATATGGACTGTACGCGGGGGGACGGTACACTTGGAATATTATTGAATTATTTTTTCGTTTAGAAACGAAATAAACAAATCAAACTCGAACGGACGATCTAATAATATATTGATGGGTCTCGCCGTTCTTCCGTGACTAAAATATAATCTAATTAATTTTATCTGTCCGTTGCGCGTATTCGGGCCCCTGAAGATACCATTAATTTTGTCGTCGTTGTTCTTGTTTCCCTACAGCTGAGTAACGATGACTCTTGCGTGCACCGACCCACACTTGTATAGTTGCATACGTAATATAGATATTTATAATATTTTTCAATCTCCGTTTAGCGCAGATCCGAAAACTTTGTAATCGTGCGATAAAATTAAATGATATATATTGTCCCATTGTGCGCCGGTTGAAACCAACATACTGTATATAAATATATAATAATAACGTGTAATATATCATGTGTGCACGTTACAGCATTATTATAATATAGTCGAATAAAAAACATGTCATCGCGCTGGAATAATGACGGATAACGCGTATAACAACTGTCCGATCGCATAATATCATTTGGGGCCCGATAAAAAATGCTAACAATATATTTTATTGTATTCGATGATAGTGTCAGATAAATCACAGTCATTTGCGTGTGTACCTATATAGTTTCGCCTGGCTTTAACGCTCATAGATTTACGGACACCCCCCGAGAGACCGAGAGAGATAGTGAAAGAGTGAGAAATAACGACGACAGAACACACAACCACTTGCAGAGCCAACATATATACCTTTATAATATCATATACGATACATACGTTATTATTAGTATTATTAACGTCATTATTCGTTTGTTTACACACTCACACGCGGTGTTATATTCTGACGTATTATATACATACGATCGTCATCGTGCTTAATCTACATACACTTTAGTTAAACCGTACCTTTACATAAAAAGTACTCTAAAAAAATATCTCGGTAACTACTATATACTACTCGTTTTGTATCACGCTCGTGCGTATATATTATATTGTATACATGTACTCATATTTATGTATATATAGCACGCTAAGAAGCTCATGGTGTGTACAATTTTTTTACATATATCCCTTAACTCGCCACGTATAGTAATATTACGAGTACTTTGCCCTTTAGAGGGGCCAAATACACAGCTGCTGCAACACACGAGTGTTAAACATATATATATAGTATATTATTATATAAAAGTAACATTTGAAAGAAAAATCGCTTTAAACGATCGTCTAACAGAATATTTGTATAGCTCATCACGCAAGTAGATAAGATTACTGCAGTGTAGGCCACACAGTTTTTAAGACTATTTTATACAACGGGCGACAGACGATATGCAGGTTTTTCGTATTATAATAATATAATATGTTATAACATTAAATATATATAATAATAATAATATCATCATACTAGTTCGTACTTGCAGCCTATTTGCCTAGGTAACATATGTGCAACATAATAGTGTTTTTGCGCCGTTAATGAATGTATAGTAATACGCGATCCGGTGTCGCCAAGAGTGCTTATAATATTATACACCTATCTGCTGCTCGCTCCGATGACTTTGCACAGAGCGTATAACTCTTCGCAGCCACAGCCGACATTGGATATTATATTTTTAACGGATCGAGACAACCGCCAACGAAATTTGAGTTTGTTCAGAAATAACGACTGCTAGTGTGAAAATATAGGTACAAGCGTGACGTGTGTATAACTTTAAAAATGTAGGAAAACGTTTTTATAAAATATATATAAACACAAAGTAGTGTGTTCATAATACACATACCTAACATTATAACATATTGTACGAATTTTAAAACGTAAATTAATTATTAAAGTAATATTATCTTCGCAGGTTTCTATATATAATATATTTTTATTGGTATCTTGCGTTTTAAGACGTAGTCATCCTTCATATTTTTTGGATGGTGATGCACGGTGGAATCCCCGGGCAAAACAAAAAATGATTTTGTAATTTATTGATATTATATATATAGTAAGTTATATAAAGGGTAAAATATTTGTAGAATGATTGATGAATTAATCAATTATTTATGTGACACTTATACATCTAAATACCAAAAGAATAGGGATTTGGGAAGATTGATGTTAAGTGGTAAAAAGAGATTGGGGTCACGTCATCATAGTATATAGAATATGTGTGATGTGTTCTACACCGGCAACGGTTAAGACAATAAGAGCATGCCACTGCGTTTGGGAGTTCAAAATGTTCTTATTTTAGTAAAAATGTTACCAGCAGCTGCTATATAAACTCGTAGATTTGTATATTATTACATTTTTGTCGCAAGTAAATAGTAATAATTACACGCACTTGTATACATATTATAATACTTTGCTTGTATATCAACAAATAAATATAATATATATACCTCGTTTAAAGGTAGGTTTAAAGGTATTTTATATATGAAAATAAAGTGTGTATAGCCGTGCGTTCGAATTTATCGTGTGAAAATCGAACAATAAAACTATAGTTGTATTTTTATTTTCTGAATTCGGTTGTAGGGGGCCACGGGTATAGTTAAATACATAATCGTATTCGTATTTAATGGTTTTGGGGGTTATATTATGGTATTCCTCCCCCCCTCCAAACAAAACGATTTGTTGTAATTTTACGTTATTTTCGTCGTTTAAATCGGACGGGTGAGTTGTTCGGTATAAAATGTTAGGTACCTACACATATTTTATAGTATGTTTTAGACGAATAAAAGCGCACAGTCATTCCCATCCGCTAGACCCGAAGTGCGTGTACAATGGGTAGGTACCACCTATATATACCACCGGATCCGTTGAAATATGGCTTTTTGGATTTATTGCAGCCGTCCGCCCGCCGCCGCCGCGGCATGAACTACATATTACGATTTCCCAAACTGCGGGTGTCCGGTTCTACATTATAATCGTATAATAATATGTAACACGTGTATGTATAGTATAATATAGACGGGTACATACATAATATATAATATACTATATGGTTTTTAGTCTGAGCGCCGACCGGTTCTTAGGAAATCTCGTGTGACCATATAGCGCAGCAGCCCGCCATGTCCATCGTCAAAATGGATTTTACAAGGGCATTATAATACACCAAATCGTACGTTAAAATATGAGTTCGCATTCGCTGCGGTCGTATCCTATATACATATTATATATAGCGTAAAAGTAGGTACCTACTAAGATATGTAATATTGCAGTATAGGCCATATAATATACCTATTTCATGTATCATGCATCATCACTATTGTACAGGTATATATATATATTATGTTATTTCGTTACATATATTATATCGATATTTTTTAAACCACAAAATTAAAATAAGGGTGATTACTTTTTTTCGGTGGCCCATATATTATACTCATACTTGCCGGATATCTGCCACACGCAACCGCCGTCTGTCGGAAACGTTTTTCGGGTCGTCTACCTCCGCACCGCGCACGGGAACCAGATGTAGGTACACACGGTATACGCGCGCAACAGGTATGCGCGCTCAACAGGTATGCGCCTGTGCGCAACATCAAGCATCGCGACGTATATATACTATTGTTTCACGACCACCAGCCATATAATATAATATTATAATTATTCTCCCGTGTGCTGCATTGTCGCCGTATTATTATTTTAGTTTTGCGGCCGTGTGTATAATCTCGGTTTGATCTCTGTGCGCGCACGCGCGCGCGCGCGCGTGTGTGTGTGTGTGTGTTTGAATATCAATATATTATGTTTGCGTCTGTGTGAATGTGTTAGTGCATCATAATGTGTGCTGCAGAGCACTCACATTCTTGTGCGCAGGGAAACTGTTGCGGACCAGATACTCCGTCGGGTCGGCGGCTGTCCGGCCGGAGGGTCAGTTGCTTGGCAGAGAAAGACTGCGGGATAGAAAGAGAGACTGAGTGGGTATGCGAGAGAGAGAGGGAGACGACAATTATTTAGCGGTACGTGCAGTCCACATTATTCTCGACTGGTTTCCTCTTCCCCTTTTCTACCACGCCATAATACCGACACTCGTACAATATATATATATAGATACTTTATTCGCAATGGTTCTCAAACCTAGTGCCCCCCCCCTCATCCCCGCCCAAAATCTCTCTTATACTCAGCACAAAATAAACGAACGTGTACATTACGCGTATGTATCGTTATTATAATAATATTATGCGCGTGTGATATTGTTATTAGAATTAATGTCCTACTCGACGAGTCGCCAAATTATATCCTGTACGGAATTTATATATTATAGTTTTTCCGTACGAAAAGTCGTGCACGAGAGTACGACGAGACGCGTTCGAAACGATGATAACGAGAAGGACACAGTCGGAAATCGCGATATTCATTTCGCCGGGCCGTTTAGTTCCCGCGTGTTTATATTATTATATAGTACAGTGTCTTTGCATCGACTAATTCAAATTTCTCGCGACTTATTGTTAACGTTTTAGCGTATTTAAAGTTCTCAATCGCGTCGATAATATTGCAATACAGGTGTATACAGCTGCAGCTATACTTTCGAGTTTTAAAGATTCTAGCCGTTGCAAATAAGATGCAAGGTATATAATGTTATTTAGTTTTGAAAAAAAAAACGATATTGTAGTGCCGGAATGACCGTTTGAAATCGTAACATATTCGTTTAATATGTTGTAATTAACCAACAATGAATGGTTTTCGTGTAAAAATATTTTATTGACAAGAAACTAATATTTATTATTGAATGTATTTAATGATAATTGCTAATCTGTTTAAAGTGAAGTATCGCGGTTTATTGATATGGCACATCATGTATTGTGCAACGAAATAATTGTGGTTTATCGTAGAGTCCCAAGTACATAGACGAATAGTTTGTAATTCTCCCATACACAGTTATCACACACGATATACGACTATACGAGCCTAGAATCGGAAACGTACCATTTTAAAATGTAATTTCACTGAATCACGTATTGAAATGTTTCGGTGACATATATGGTCAAAACAATGATCAATCGAATAAACAATTTTCTTATCAATGTATAGTTTATTTATTACACACACTGTTTGGGGAATTCAGTAAATATAGATTATAGACGGACGGCATTGAAAATATTAATTCATAAAATCGCAAGCCCTAAAAAAAAAACAATTTTTCTTAGTGGAAATCGTGAGTAGGTGGTATCTAATATAATTAAAAAATAACAATAAAATACGATAATGAAAACTGTTAAAATTAGATTCCCTATATTATAATTATGTGTGTTTAAGCTAATAATTATTGCAGTACCTACTTTAAGGTAGGTTAAAACAGGTAGGTACTTTCCAGTATTAATAACAGGATTAAAATAATATTAATGGTTTGTCTTAGGTTCTTAAGACTTGATGCACTTACAACGTACATAATATAACGATAAATAGGCTTAAAATAAAAATAAATGAATTGCTAATGTATTAGCGTATGTGTCTTTCCTATTTTGTCCTTGATTGTCAATACAAATTAAAGGAATTTTATCGTTTTTTTTATGAGTAAAATATCAAAGCTATATATACATATTGATAATTTTTTATTGGTGATATTTCTTTGCTCCTTCGACTGTAACAGTGTAACAGTCGTTAATAACATTAGGTATATTAAAAATTTCATCGTTTGTTATAAAAGTTCAAAATTTTAATATAATCTGCTGCTCGAATACATTCATACAATTCTGGGAGAGCAAACATTATAGGTACATATTTTCATTGGCGGGACTTAAAAATCGTTTTGTCTCCGGCAATAATTATTCCGCAGTGTATTTTAATATTTTTTTTTCACTTTTTGGAGCGCAACACGTGTGCCCGTGGTGTAATAACCTGCTGCGTCAGCGCGGGTAATGCTTGGCAATATATATTATTATTTATGCTGCACAAAATGTACGCGATTCAGGGGGAAAACACCGTCGCTGCAGCATATATTATAATATTATATTAATATGACGTGTATAATACGCGCGAGATTCTAAACGCTTTACAGCAGTCGTCATGCTGTTTCCGATCTCGTATTACCGTTATTATATATTCTTATACGTAATTTGTCGTGCTCCCGTGTACACAACATTTTAAAATATAATATATAGGTACGCTTAGATGTACGTTTTTATACCATACGTCGTCGTCGCCGCCGCCGCAGACGAGACGATATTGTGATGGCGAGGGCTTTAAGGTCAACGGTGAACTAAAACGGAGAGATCAAAAAGCGGAAAATCCGACGTACTCGTATATTTTAATGTATAATATTATAATTTAACGTACACGCAATATACATACGGTACGACACGACACCTGACACGCTATCGACGACTTTGACGTTATAATTATTATGTATCGTCTACCGCGTGTCACGCATATAAATATAGATAGATGTAAGCTTGAACGTTTTTTTTTGATTCGTGGAAATTTTCAACTTTGTTCGAAAATTTGATTTCTAGTGTATTTTTCCCAACAGGTTTTTTTTTTTTTTCTAATGTTCATTGAAACGACCTCAAGATCTTCGTCAATGCTTATCACAAATGGGTAGTAGGGAGATCATGTGATCTATCTATCTATGTATATATCACTATATGCATGATACTACCCCCCTTCTCCAAGAGGAGACATGTGTGGTCTTCACTCCCAGTGGAGTGAGACCTAGTTGGAAACCGGATGATGCAATCGGACGACAGCACGGGAAAATGGTGATTTCGTAGAATCACACAAATTTTTTGCACTTGCTATGAATCGAACCGATGACTGTGTGAGTCGCAGTCAACTGTGTGACCACTGCGCCACTCCGGCCCTCCCAACAGGTTTAACTGATTTTCGAGGATGCATGCTGGTTGGCGTACATTGTAATAATAGGTAGTATATAAAGCCAAATAAAACACTTAGATTTGAAAACAATTATAACGATATATTGCATATACGTTTTTATTATTTTATTAAGAACCCATAACGACCGTGAATATGAACTGAAATTAAAATATATAAGTACATGATAAATAATGAAACATATTATATTTCACCAAATATTATAATTAATAGTCTTGACTTATGGTCGTCTTGTGCTAGAACAAAGTATACAATGTAATTTCTAATAATTTGTCAAACAATAAATAACAAAAAATGGTAAGATCAATAAATGTCGGAAACGTTTATATACGTTTTATACACTCGACATTTATACAGCAGTACAAATACAATTTTTTTAATAATTGATAAAAATGCACGTATTTTAATACCGAGATGAATTTATTTGTATTTTCTATACTATGCCTTAAATAATATAAAAATGGGTAAATAAGTAATACAAGTACCTACACAGTTTTAAATATATAATCACGCGGATTAAACCTATAACTGCTATCACTATGTAGTAATCCCATAAGGGATTTATATGCAGATAACAAATATAAAATTTTCAATTTCTCGAAAGTGTTCGTGAAAATGTACATCGCTGTGGTCACTTCCGCGTGGGTACGTCTCTCCGCAGACGGATCTGCACATAATGTTTTTATATAATATATATTATATTATGTACGTGGGACGGACTCGCCGGACGAGATCACACTCGCATCGTCGTCCGAGTGGAGGCCTACATGTTAGCCGTGACGAATTCAATTATTATACGAAAACGCTCGCTTGTATACGTAGGTACCTACTATGTAGGTACAGCTGGTATTGTATACCTGGTATATTAAGCAGGGTATACGATTACCCGTGGAGAACATGATATTATTATGTGTAGCGTGCACAGTCGTGTCCTTAACCTTGCCCATTGTCGGACGCGGCCACGACCTCCTAGTGAAAGTACCTGCAGTATACACCGCGGCGATGAGTGTATAATGATAGTATCGTATCATTTTGTTGTTGTCGTGTGCACCCGGACTGTGTTACGAGGACTCAAAACGAAACGAAATATATATAATGTATATTATATTGTATCCGACCGTGAATTTATACGCATTTATATATAGTCATATATATAGGGAGCGCGCGCTCTGTCTGAGAGGGCACTCGGGCACTCCTGTGCATTTTTTACGTCCTGTGCAACGCGTTTATTATTATTACTATATTATCATCATCGTCATCATCATCATTATCGTTGATATCCATCGTAGTAACAAGCCAACACGTCGAGGGCGAGGCTCGCGGGTGACGACCGAAAAGTGGCCTAGCCCACTGCTGCTCTCGATTGAACGCCAACACGGTTCATTAATGCCCCCCCCCCCCTCGAACGGTGGTTACGCGTCGGGATTTTTGGGGTAAAATAAAAATTAAAAAATATACCCGAATCACACACGCGCGCGCGGAATATAATAATAATAATATATTATATTATATTATATTGACATATCGTCGTGCGCGATGATCGTTACGTGACGAGGAGGAGCGTGCACGGTCGACAGTGACGAGGCGTTTATTTTCGTCTCGACGGTCGTTTGACGCGAGCTGGACCGGAACGCCTCTATCGTCCGTATCGAAAACCCCTTTTATCCTGAGCCGCCCCATATTATTATTATTATTATATGTAGTGGACGGTGGTTGTGACGTCCTCCACACCGCTGCTGCAGATGACGCCGCGAATTTCTATACGATATTCGTATTGTGGTTTCTTTATCGAATTTCGATAATATTATATCATCGATATTGTGTACCGCGGGGATGGGTGACTCAAAGTCACTAGAGGGCCGGTTTTTAGAACTTTAAAATCTAGCGGGCCCGGAACTTAAAGAAATCAAAGGTCGTTAAAAATAATACTATTCATAATATTAGCATTAATTTCGTATAATTTGTACGACTTGTTTAAAACTTGAGAATGTGTGTGTCTGCAGAATACGACGCAGCAAAATCAACTTCTATTTCGGAAGTGGAAACACGACTGCTCCTGTAATGTTTCATTATTGTAAGACGATTTCATTGTTTTGATTTGATAATATGCTCTTCATAACATAAAAAATGTAGCACGGACCAGATAAAAAAGGTACCTCTGAGTTTTAGGATTTCGAACGTTCGAATGCGTAACAGTACGGTTTCATAATATTCGATTCAATATTATATTTTCTACTGATGATTGTACTGATTTCTTATTATCGTATAAAAATACAATTTCTATCAAACCGGTCCATATTTTGAGCAGCCCGTCGATATTACTTTATCCGTAGCTCGACGGCCCACCTGTTGCCCATCCCTGTTATATACTATATAGCGCCTAGCGAGTGTATCGATATTATGTATTATATCTTAACTGTCACGGTGACGTGATTGAGTATAATATCCTCGAAGTTTTTATAAAGTTCAAACTTCAATAAACTCCTCGCAACGTTGTCTATTAATTCTTCAAAAACCATCCGAATTCGATATATTTCATTTGTAGAGATATTTGCTTACTAAAATGTATATTACCAAGATTTAGTACCTAATAAACATGCTGGCAGTTTAAACAAAGTCGCGGGTGGACGGATGCACAGGGCGTGCATGCGTTTTTGTGGCCAGTGTGATGCGCCATATAATACAATAAATTAAAGTGGTATCCTCGGACCTTATATTATCTCAGCTACTATACGGCCGCGGCGTGTGATTATTTGAAGCCATTCATATAATGCTCTCAATATACGCTCGCAACAGGTAGAATGGAAAATATAAGGTTGTCTGAGTAGTGAGTGGGCGTAGACACCGATTCCATTAACGGTATGGGTATAAAATATGTATAATATTATATACTATTTGCGGCTTCCTTTTTAAAAATAACCTACCTACCTTCCTAGCTGGTCCAAGGAACAGTAAAACATCTATTCCTATTCTATTGTGTTCGATTTATAGTTTTTTCTTTCGGAATTGCTTTCGTATGTAAACTTATATTATATAAGCCATCTATAAGGGTCTCTAGCAATTTCGAATAATATTGGGCAAGTATAATAAAATAAAATACACCTCAGCTTACTCATTTCATATATACTACTATTTACTTACATACAAGGTACGCCTGATCGCCGGACGGTATTATGGACTATAAATTATTATAATATTTTGTATATTTTATTGAAATGTGATTTTGAACAATAATGTAATATAATAATATAATGTTTATACTGTGCACTGTTTAGGTATCTACAAAATATTTAGCACTCATTCGTCAGAAAGTTTTATACATCACCGAATTCTAATTAATGATTAATTTACAATCGATCGAAAATGAAATCTGACTTTAAATCTCATTTGTGTTTTGTGTCGTAGGTATAATAATGTATTCAGTATATATTTTTATAATGACTGTTGTTATGCGTGTCTAACATGAATTCTATACCTATCTATTGTTTAGGTATCAAGGTATGGTAACAATGAACCTAACCTAAAATGCTATAATTTATATCCAGAGCTAAATGATCGTTGTAGGTCGTCTGTTTGTATATAAATAAAAAAAAAATGGTTTACAACACTTTTGTAATAACGTTTAGGTACTATTGCGGTTCGTATGATGTTCTACAACGCCCATGACGTTTCTTAAGGTTTTGAAATCGAATTAAAGCAATAAAGCGTAGAGTTAACGATCCGCAACCGAATAAACTACCTACAGGAAACTCTTTGTAACTTTATGTTTTAATTTTTAACGTATCGTATATGGTATGTATGTGCTTGTATTAATGTGGTATATATTTTTGTTTGAAGGTTCTGCCCAAAATCAACTTTACTCAACCGCCGTGTGAACATTTTAGAGACTACTCTTGTGGAGGATGGCTGCAAACCAACGAGTTGCCGGCGTACATGAGTTCGTGGAGTTTGAAAAAACGCATTCAACAAGATCGTAAGTACACTGATTGCATATTATACTATAATAATGTGTGATAGAACTTAGAAATATTATACATCATAAGATAAACATTTAAATGTAAACCGTACTTATTGAATTTGTATAGAAAAAATAAACATCAGGAACATGGTTGTCACGCTGAGAAACGTTGCCAGTTCCACCTCGTTGAACTGGAAGATGAAGCATTTCTACGAATCGTGCATGAACCTGGACAATATCGAAACAGACGAAGGAAAACCTTTAAAGAAGATTATCAGTACAATCCTAGGTATGTTTTATTACTCATCTCTCGCGGGTGGTCCATTCTAAATGATTTTTTTTATGTGTACTCAACAATATAATATTATTCTATTATGTTCATTATTTTTATTAGGTGGTTGGCATGTATTAAAAGATTTTAACGTTCATGAGTGGGACGTGACTAGTAACCTGGTACAATTACACTCCAAGTACAGCGTGAGCCCGTTTTTCAAGATAGACGTTGTTCCTGACGATAGGGTTGCAGGCCAAAACATAATTCAGGTATTATTATCAGCGTTATTATCGTTACTCTGATTGGCTGTCGTATAAAATGCGCAATGATTTCACTATTTCAGATATCTCCAGCAGGACTGGGCTTACCCGACCGAAGGTATTACTATAGGCAACAAGACCACAGAGTAAGTTTGTGTGCACAATAATATTAATCAAAAAAATAACAATAATAATTAATCATGTTAACAAGAATAAGATTACGGATGTATTGTACTATAAATACGTGCTTCGATGATTATTTACAGATTGTGACCGCGTACAAACAGTACATGGTAGACGTATCGCAATTACTGGGCGCTACTAGTGATGACGCATCGACATTCAGCAACGACATGTTCCACTACGAGAAACGTATCGCAGAAATAACCCCAATTAACAAACAAGAGGATCCACATAATTCCCACAAACGGTTCAAGCTGTCAAAACTGAAAGAAATCGCTGGAATGGTACGAAGATATATTATTATATTATCATAATACAAAAATGTAGCGGTCCATACATATTATATGTAGTTATTTATTATTTGTTTTATAAATATAATAAATTGATGATTTCGATTTCATCCCTCGTTGTAGATCCCGTTTTTAGACATCTTGCAATCAAAGTTTCCAGAAAGCAACATTGGCGACGACACGTTCGTCTCGGTCGTGTCGCCGATTTATTTCAGTAACTTGTCTAATCTGATATCGTCGTCCGAGCGCAGGTTAGTTTTTCGACATCGTGCATTCCAATAACTTCGTTTCTAACAAAATACCGTATTTATGTTTTTTTAAACAGTGGACTAAACGACTACTTCATGTGGAAAATGGCTGAAGCTTATGTCCCATATCTGTCTGTTAAGTTTAGGGAAATTGTCAAAATTTACACAGCCGAGCTTACGGGTGAGAAAGATTTGCCACCTAGATGGGAGATTTGCGTTTCTCTGTTGCAAAAGTTTATGGGATTCGGTATAACCGCTACGATGGAACCGAACATTGTAAACAAAGCCGGCGTTGTAGCCGTAGTGAATGACGTTTTCGAGAACATTAAAGAGACGGTCATTTCAACCGTAAAAAAAAACAAAGATTTAGGACCCGAGTTGAGTGATCACGTTTCCAACAAGGTAATAGTTTATACTTTTAAGATTATTTAGATTGGTTAGTAGCTTACTGTTCACCCATTTCCGTTTTAGTTGAGCTCATTGACAGTACAAATCGGGCTACCAGACAATATGCTCCAAGAAAATTACGTAAATCAATTTTACAATCAGTTGCCCATTCAAAAGCTTGACTTTTTCCAAAACGTAAATTATGCCATATCATTTATTAAAGATTACTCACAGATCAAACTCAAATCCAAGAAAGAAGAATATGGGTAAGTTTCATATTAAAAAAGTAAATTATTACTGGTATATCAGAGCTTTTTTTAATTCACTGTCGTTCTATTTCCCACAGGTGGTTGGATGACTTGGTGTCTGAAGATCCAAAAGTCACGTACAACATAGCCAGTAACAAAGTAATCGTACCGCTGGCGTTGCTCGCTCCGCCTTACTTCGAGACCGGTTATCCTGAGTAAGTAAAAAAAAAAATACAAAATATATGACGCATGTGTGTTCACAAAACCGATCTAAAATCGTTTGTAAAATCCATCTCATGACTAACGCCTCTTCGATTTCACAGGGCTTTGGTGTATGGAGGTTTGGGTGTAGAAATCAGCTCAGCCATTCTGTCCAGCGTGTATCCACCGGGAGTGGCTCATGGCTCGGACGGAGTATTGTTACAAGCCCACTCGGCGGCCGTCAACCGAAGTATCGGCGCCACCATTGAGGCCCGCGCTTGCATCGGGAAATTCCTAAAGGACCATCTACAGTTGGTGGAGTTTTCCAACAACACAGTGCTGACAGCCATGTTATCAGTGTCGAGTGTTGAGTTCGCCCTGCAGGTATGTTTATCAGATGACAAGAATGTGTACTCGTCATAGGTTTACTGTTATATTATCAGTAAAAATTATTTCCTCTCATAACCGTAATCCAGCCGTATGGTCCATATACATGGTTTGCCTCCACGAATGCTTTTGTTCGTAAATCGATACTAAAGTTGTTTTGTCGATCCCGAATGAGATTTGTACGCGTGACGATATAATGTTGTATATTTTGTTGTTATTTATTTTGTACGAAACCTCTTTTAGATGGACACGGTGGTCAAAAAGTAGCTCGTAGACGTATATTTTATATAAACGATTCGAACTCGAATCTTATCTTACTTCAGTGCTAATATTCGATCACCACTTTAAGCCATACATATTTTAAATGTCTTAAAGACCTCCATTGATAATTTTCTAATAATTATTGTATTATTAAATTAAGTACAACTGTTTACCCGCATCATTATCGCCTTTCGGGAAGTGGGAAGGCTTAGCGAGATATGCTTCGTGATTTATTAGTTTTAAGCATGCATCGTTTTAAACCGTGATAATTATAATTTTTTTATGTCTTGTTTTCACAGAGCTTAAAGAAAAAAACTCAAACTGAACCACATTACCATCAACCGGCCATGGAGTCCTATGAATATGACGCGCTGTTCTACATAGGATACGCACAAGTAAGTACATCGGTGGTACAATAATGACGTGAATTTATAAAGACAACAACTGATTCGATTTTTAAAATATTCTTAAACCTTCGAGTTTGGTTGCATTGGCGTCCCTAATTAGATAACACAGTGGATCTGCAAAAGTCTGAATATTAATAGTGATCTATTAAGACGTGTCTTAATGTTCTGTCAAATGAAATTAAACTAATCATTAGTTTGTGACCTGCCATTTAATTCTCGCAATAAGCGTACTCTGAGTACGGATCTATCCGTTCGATTTTCAAATTATAAAGAGTGTCTTTTGTTCAATTCGTTGTCTGTATATTTGGCACGATATTATTATTATTATTATTATTATTATACTGCAATATTATGCCAATATGAATAACAATATTTGTGTTTTTTTTTCGTTGCAGTCTCTGTGCACGATCAAATCTCCACAGCAACAAGATTTGGACACCATGTACGACTTGATGTCGGACGAATCTCTTTTGTAAGTATAACGGAGTTGTCATCGCATGCTTATAAAATAAAATATGTCGTGCTCTGGACGCCACGGATCGAGAGAGTAACACGCGGCGTTCCAAATAGGCAACATGTACTCGTGTACATTAGGTGGCACGATGTCATCGTGTAAGGCGTTCGGAGCGGCGCGTTGATTTTGTTGTTCCCCCCGTTTGTTACCGATCGAATTGTTTTTCACGTCTGTGTTACTTTTTTGTTCGACAGATTAAAAACGATGGCTGAACATTCGGAATCGTTCAGGAGCGCGTTCAACTGCAAGGGAGGACAAGCGAAAACATGCAAATACGCCTACTGATGGTCGTCGATGTCATGAAACTGTAATATTATTATTTTATTATTACATCAGAGTGCATCCGGGAAATATTATGCACCCTACAACGACGAGTATTCGAACGTTTTTTTAGTAACTTCTCGTTCATCATCATCATTATTATTATTATTATTACTATAATAATATTATCATATCATTTATTATTATTAACTATTATTATTATTATTATTATTGATATTATTATTACTATAATATAACTATTGTTGTTTACGATAAAATTTGCGCAAATTGACCATGACACCATTTCCGGATGGAGAGTTCAACGCCAATACGTATTAAACATAATATTATAAGTACTTTTGTGTATTTTTAAAACCACATTTGTCGAACAGTTTTAATGTTTTAACGTTGATGACTTTTCGACGTGCATCATACAAGTATGCTGTAAAGACTGGAAATGTGTGTGTTTTTGTTTTAATTTTTTTTTTCTTACTGTTCAATTATTATCGATTTTTACGGCTGTATTTTTATGTCATCATTGTAGTATTATAGTTTTACGAATTCACACACAGGGTATCAAAACAAAACAAAAAAAGTCAGTAGGAGATTTTGCATTTTTCTCTATTTGTCGAACTCATTGTACATACATTATACACATACTTTCAATTATTTAAGTCTTTTTTTTGTTGTTGATATTAATATGCCTTTAAAATGTAAATACGAAATTTTTTTTTGTACCTCAAACATTTTTATTTGAATTTATTTTGTAAGACTTATGAAAAAATTATGAACTATATATTTAAAAATAAATAAAAACACTATAGTCTTAAGGTTTTTCCATTAAATTAAGATATTTTGATATAATATCGTTGTTTTTATGATTATTATTATGCAGTTTTCAGTTTCTCACCAGCCATCATTCGTACCTGTGCGTCTTTTGAACATTGATGATTCACCATCGAATTTAGTCATACTTATATCATATTATGTTAATTTTTTTTAAATGGTCAAGACGTTCTAAACAATAAACATAACTATACAGTGGGTTGACCTTTTCAAAAATTGCTTGCATGATAGCATTCCTTTTGTAATTATACACGGATAGAGGACAGTAAAAAACGTGTTCATAATATTTTTAATTAGGTATTTTAATTGTATATTATAATTTAATAAACAAACACACCCATATTCACACTTATATTATAATTTGTAAGTCGTGAGCTTAAAATAATTTAATTGGTCCTAGATTCAAGTATGCTAAAAACGTTGAAATACTTCATCATATTATTCATTATAAACTAATAGTTTGTTACTATTAACTACCTAATGAGTGTAACAATATCAAAACCATGTTGTTTGTATTTCATATTAAATAAACAAGTTTAATTAACAAATAACAAACTAAATTATGTTCAAATATACATTTTTGTAAGAAATTAAAATACAAATTGTATAGTTTTATCAATGCCGCGTACACGTATATAAAATAATATATGCTTGTCAATCCACTTTTTTCTTAAAATTGAATATACCGACCAGGTTTTCTTTTTTACCAAAACATAATATAACGAGCATTTTTTATCAATCGCATACCGGTTGACCTAGTGATGCGCATGTTATCCTTCTGAAAATAAATTAGACTGCTTGTTTGCCAAGTTTATATTGAAATTGGTTTTCTCGCACTTTTAAGCAACTGTCTTAATCAAGATTTACCAATAAGCTAGGTAAATTATGTTATGTTCTATATCAGTGGTCGGCAACCTTTTTAGACTCCCGGGCCACATTCATAAATTAAAAAAAGTTCGCGGGCCAGACAAAAATTTTATATTCCAAATTATTTACTAAGAAAAAAAATAACTGTTTAAAACTTTAAAATAATAGATTAATAGGACAAAAAAATAAGAAAAAATTTTTTTTTTGATATGATTATATTCAATTAAATTTCGTTGTAGAATTTAAAGCGGGCCGTATTCAATAGACTCGCGGGGGGGTTGCGGCCTGCGGGCCGCCGGTTGCTGACCACTGTTCTATATCAATCAATAATTGTAATTTTTTGTTAATTAAAAAAATTGCAAAGTCAATCTCACATGCAGACAAATCAAATCTGTTTTCAGGTTTATACGTTGCGACTATCCCTGTACAAGACACTATTTAAATATTTTATATTATTTTGGAATAGTTTACACAAGTAATGTTATGCGGTTATGTTATAGTTACAGCTAATGAGCCAATATCTGTATCCGTCAACAATTATATTGTAATATTACGTTCAAACGACCAATGTTATGTATAAGTTCAATATGACAAACGATTATTTTTTTATCGTTTACGAACGAAATGTCTTGAGTAGGTACATGTCGTATTGCAATGTTTGTGCGTAGTGGTTTGTGGAAATTTTTTAACAGTTTTTACACGTAATCGTCAAGTATAAAAAATTGTTAGTAAAAATTAAAACGTAAACATAGACTTTGCGCAATAGAATATACAACTGACGTTAATTATTATTTACTGAAATTGTTAAAATTTAGGTTATTAGCAGAAAACACGATTACATGATCTTAATATAAATTCGGTATCTATAACTTAAAAACTACTTTTCTCTTTTTATTTTTTTCATAATATCATAAAGCTAATTAGTTTATATCAATTTGTATAATTTTTAATAACTGTTGAAGTCGTTGCTATTACCTACTAGGCATCGATGTCCTTTGTATTTAGACAGTTATGTTAAAAATGAAATAATCGAGACGACCAAGTCAGGAAAACCTAATCAAAAAATAAAAACATGATATCGTATTATTTTATAACACACGATTAACGTGCTATGTTTCTATTAGAAAAAACGATATTTGAACGCAATATTCTTACCGATAACAATTATAGTAGAAAACGTATAACAATATATTATGTTTCCTGCAAAAACCAACACGTCATAATATAATAACAATATTAAAGTGTGGACACCGATAAGACAAATGCGAAAACAAAAACGACACTTCATGTACGTATTGAGAGATAACGCGTTAAAGGAAGCGTCGATAAATAAATACGCGTTTTTTATATTATATATACGGAAGAACGTTGCCGGTTATTCGCCGCGATACCTAAACAGAAATTATATTTTTTTATTGCGAGCGGCATAATAATATTATTATACTATTTTGCTATTTTTTTTTTTCCATACTGCCGTTTCATTGAAAATTCAGCAGCGGTCGATTGAGTTTCACCATTCTGCCGAGGTCATCGCGGGACAATAATATTAATTCAACTCGACAGTATATTCACGCGTATAGTAGTTGATCGTTTTCAAAAACTACATAATATACTCGTAATATTATATGCGATATATAGGTATAATAATATTATACAATTTATATTATTGCATGTTTTTCCCATCACGGCCCGTTCTCTTGAAATTTTTTTTTCACAGTTCATTAGCCGTAGTACTTATTATATATATCTATCATTGACTATCTTTGCAGAAAAGATTTGTCTAAACGGTCCAAACATACCTATAGGTACTGATTAAATCAATTTTGCCGAGAACTGCAACCGGCTGCGGTATCCGTAGTAAATTCTTATTTATTATTATTTTTTGTGCGTGTAAACCAGTACCATAACATATACACTACATTACTTGTATATTATATCTCCGATCGTAATAACGGTTTTTGTCTTAAATTCTACAAGAAAACCTGATATTTTTTAACCTGCCTCGGTGGTCTACAACTATATGGACCACTTGAATGTAATTTTATTTTGAAATGTCTGCATAATGTAAACGTCTTACATAGATAATAGGTAGTACCTATGATGATAATAATGTTTGTGTAGGTCTGTTTAAGAATGTCGGTGTTATGTATAATATTATATTTATAGCTCAGTGAGGTATTATAATATGCATTTAGAGTCTGCTAAATGGTGCAATAGAAATGAGATGCATAAAAAAAATGAAATAATTAAAACATAATTAGAATTTAAATTACCATCGTAGTTTGGTTCACCCGCGGAAAAGTCGAGAAAATCGAGATACGACCCTTTCCGTCGTGGCAGACGAGACATAGCTGTTGGCTCACTATAGATCAATGAGATCATTTTATAATAATATGGTAGCTGCCATATCATATAGGTTTATTTATTTATTTATTTAAGGTATTACTGTTTTATACGAATTCGCCGACCACAATGATAATTGCAGTTTTCGTCACCCCGTCCGAAAAGCAGCGTAATCGAAATTTTATTGGCATGACATATCTAACCGATTTTGGGGGAGATTTTGGTTTTATTTTTTAACTGCGATGACAGAAACACGATTATAGACGATCGGTCAAAACATGACAACACGATATTGTAGTGATATTATATATTATCATATTATCGCAGTCTTCGTCGATGATAATCCTGCTGCAGAAATTCGCGGGTGATGTAACGATGACGACGATGAATGTGTAAGTACCTCTATACAGCACGTTATGTAACGCGTATATATTATTAGTGTATTACCTATATATACTTGCACTCTGCTTGGACGGATACCTATACTGCCGAGTTACGCGCGTTACATCGCACACGACATAATAATATGACATTAGCTAAAAGTCTTAAAACGACCCACAATGCTTGTGAAATAGCAATGGCTATATAATATCATCATAACATAATAATATTATAATAACACCATATATGTAATGTATAGTCGCAGTGGGTAAATTTTAATGGCATTTTTCGTGGGTGTTCTATTAAACGGCGGCACATGCAGTCACTTTTACTTCATATTATATTTTTACGCGCCGAGAGGAAATATATTTTTAAGTCTGCGAATCTTTTCCACGTCTTCTATCCTTAGGGACGCATTATCATGATTTTCAAACGTACATTTTTATTCGATAACAGTACAAAAAACATAAAGTCATATTATATATATATATATATATATATATATATAGTAACGTCTGCAGTACCGTTTTAATCAGCAGTGGCTCACAGAGGTTTTTTTAATAAGTGAGGCTTAAATATATATTTACATGTACCCCTCAATCAAACACCAATAATGCGTTTGTTATTTTTGAATATTTTTGGGACACATCGTTTTTATATTGTAAAATGTAATAAATAGGATATTTAAATTAAATTTGATGAATTTTACGACTTATTATTATTATTATTATGATACTATTAAATTATGATATATTATTATGATCTATATTCATTATTCTATACATTTTAATTAATATACAAATAAACAATTATATAGTCATTACTCATTAGTCATTGTTATATACCTTATACGTATTCCAATATTACGGTGCACACATTGTAAATTATTAAATCCACTGATAAGTGTTCAAAATACCACCCTGAAAATAAGTGTGGCTAAAGCCATACTAGGTAAAACGTGGGGGCGCCACTGGTTTTAATGATAATAACGGTTAATTTAAATTTGAAAATATAAACTACCTATCACGCATGCCTGGCATTTTTTTTTTATTGATCTCCCGCGATAATATACTTAATAATATATGTCTCGTCTTTTTAGCGGTTAATTCGTTACGACTTTGAGGCTATTGGGTCCGCCGATGATTTTTTCACCCCACACGCTGTCTTTCGAGTCATAATAGATTCCTCGTGTCACCGCGATTTCGTGTCGTTGGACTTCACATATATTATACGAGCGCAATAACCGATATATTTTGTTTTTGAAATATTCTGATATTCGTGTATTATATTATATTTTGGTCGTCGTCGTGGGACTTTAGAAAGGTTGACGTACACCCATCAGTATGTATATACCGCATAATACAATATTATATTATCCGATATCGTAGCGGAGTTCACGCGGTTTTAAAACGCTCCAGCTGTAGCCCGAGGGATTTACGACGACGAGCTGTCAACCAAGTATTTGAATAATTATTATTTAAATCAAAATCGCGTACAATGCTGCACGACGTGTAATAATTAATTTCAAAGTGCAGCACTACCCTATAATACCTCCTGCACGTATATAATAATAATATATATTATTGTCTCTATATACTATATAACTCACTTGACTCGTGCGTCGTGGTCGTTGAATAATCAGCCATTGTCGTCGAAGTCTAACCGACCGTTGTTACTAAAATAATGTGCACAATAATATTGTTACGATGTATATGCGTTTATATTGCATGCATAATAATAATAATATTACAGGTATAATAAACTGCGGTATATATGGTATATTATGTATTATTGATTAGACGATGGGCGGTTTCTCGGATTGATTTCCCGCAGAGTGCCAATATACATGTATTATGATAATATAACACTATTGTACACGTCCCGAACAGTGGCGTAATTGGGAATTTGTCTTGGAAAGAGGGGGGGGGATAGACATTTTTTATTTTTTTATTGAAATATCATCACACAATCTATTTGCAAAAAAAATGTTAATAAGTCAATTGCGAATAGGAAAAAAACGAATTTACACGTATTTTGATTCATTAGTGTTTGTTTAAATTTTAAGTAAACTTAACTACTCAGTTATTTGTGATAAAATAATTATATATATAATAATATATATATTATATATTATTATATTATTATTATTATTATTATTATTATTATTATTATTACTCTGTGGGCCGGTTAAGTACGAAGAACTCGGTGGGCCGAATTCGTCCTATTCGGCTCTAGTCTTACGTAATACGATCCAAAACAGAAACATTGCCTTAACCCTTTCAATTACTTTCATCGGCTATACGGTTTGTTACTGGATATTAGTATGGTTAACAGCAGCATCCAACACGACGCATACAGAGTGATTCGACAAGCGTTCTCACCCCCATTTTTTTTTGTTTAACAACGGATTTATTCAAATTCTAATTTTTAGAATTTGTAAATATACTCGAAGATCATATTTTCAGATTCTTGAGGATTTTGTTAGAAGGTTGAGAAGGGGGGAGGGTCTCGTTTGAATATTTGAAAAGCAGAAGTCTGTATCTCCACAAGGTACTCAATAAGTACAAAAAAAACCTCTAGACTTTGAAAATACGGTTGTCAAGTATATTCAAAATCTCTAAAAAGCAGAATTTTTAAAAATTAATTATTATAAGAAAAATTTGGGTTGAGCATGCTCAGTGAATCGCCCTGTATGCAGTGAAAATATTTAAAAAAAAAAAAACAATTTGATTAGTTTTCAAACGGTATATAATGATAAAACACTACCTATATACTTTTATCACCTGATGTATTATTAACACGCCACTCGTACATTCATTAACATAATACCATGCTATTAAATCAAATTACAATTTAATATTTACAGAAGAAGAGCATAATTGACTCTTTTTTTTTTTAGGTTAACGGTAGATTGCATTCCCAGCTGTACAACAGTCGTATAGGTATTTGACTTGATCGCTGCAAGAGCAATTAATGTTATAATATTATTATTATGTCATTATCATAATTCATAATATAACGCAGTAAATATAGTTTCGCCGAGATTTTAACGAACGCAGCCCGACATAATAATATATTATAACGCGATGTCGCGCAAGCCGTTTCCGCGAAGTTCATATCATTGAGTGACAAGCGTCGAATCATCGCGAAACGTCACCGTTAATAGCCCTATGGTTGTCATAAGATTGGTGAATTTTTGTGGTTTTTCAATCGGATCGATTGAATTTGCAGAGCATTCCGTATGAGTCACGGGACAAACCATATTATATTATTACAGTGGCGGATCGACACGACGAGTGATATTGCAGAGAGAAATGCCATAAAAAATGAAAATGTTTTCCGAAATGATTAGGAATTAAGATTAAAAACGAGGAACTACTTTACCGATGATGGAATACATTCTACAATATTATTACGAAAAGAGGTAATCTTATTGAACTTTTTAAAACATTATGCACTTCCCCACATTTCACAAAATATGTTGTAACATCCTTCGCAAGAATACTAGTGCAGACCTCATCACGTTGCGGACTTGGTTAGTTTACAATAATAGTGCCAGCCATATTATTATTCATTATAAAGTCTCCCATTACGCCACGATGAGTGTTTCGACTGAAAATAATGTATTTGTTTATTGATATTATTATGATATGCCTCCCTTAAAAAGATTGGGGAACCCTAAAATAAAAATTGTGAAATGGGTGAACGACAAAAACCATAAAGTGGTTACAAGAATACTAATAAGGCTAAGCAACACAATTATTTCAATGGTGTGTTTCCTGGTGCTACAAATAAAAATCACCAAATTGAAAATTACGAAATCGGTGAAGAGGTCGTTGTACAAAAGAAAAAAGACGCATTTTTAAGTTACCAAAAATATGATTTAAGCAATTTGATATTAATTCAAATATTAAAATAAAAAACAGTGAAGTTATTTTTATATTGTAAATAAATTGTAAATATTTAAATAGTATGATGGTTATAATAATAATATATAAATTATATGCAAATGGCAAATTTTTTCACTTCTGCAAAACAAACAGCAGGATGTTCAAATCTAAAATTCCCTAAGCGCAAGATCTGGGCAGTACCTATATATACCTAAGTGTAATATACATTTGCATATTATAAAAATTAGCCAAAGTAAAGTCACCTAGTCACGTGTATCATAATATAATATTGTACTGTCGACAAATATAGATTTCAAATACTATATATTATTATGCACCTAAATATTACGAATCTCACCTCCAAATTTCGACTTTGACAATGAACAGCGCGTATTTAAATAAAAATAGGTACACTATTATTAGTCGCGTCTGTTGGGTCAGTCTTACAAACTATTGACAATATTATAAGTTCGTTTTGTGTGCCGTATGCCATCACGAGACGCTTTTGCGGTCATTTGTTCACTCTCGCGCGGCGGCGTTCATATTATTATATTCTTAGTAACGAATATATAAATAATAATCGACAACGGTCGGGAACAGCGTGGAATCCTTCGGAGATCGCGATTGAAATAATAATATAATATAAATAGGTTTAAAATCATCGGTGTCCTCGAACATTGTTGTTAAAATTATTTTTCCGAATCTTCGAGTCTTCTATAGGTAATGATTTTAGACGCCGTCGCGTCGTCCTCGTGTAAAGTGAACCGCTGCCGCCGTCTTTCGATTATCGCCGCGATTGCACGTGAGATTTGTGCGAAGATATTTTGTTCGAAACGATGAGCTCTTAAACCAGAATAGGGTGCGAATAACAACTGTATAATATATAATATACGCCGCCGCCGTTTATCGATGACGTTGACATAATTATTATTGTGAAGGGTGTGTGGAGGGCGTTGGAACACACCCTCGAGAGTGTGTCAAGACGTATACCGTGGTCTGACGGCAACTTCCGCCCTCCGAGACGGTGACTTGAAATTCTCAGAAGGTCGTCGTCGGAAATCTTACACCTCTCTACAGTAGTTTTCGTAGCTCCTGTGCAGCAGTAGTTCACTCGAAAACCACAACAACGAGTCACTCAAAAAAAAAAAAACGATAATAATGTTGTTTTGTTGGCCGACTTCATGACAATAAAATCTATGCACTTATATTCTGCAGTCACCGTTAGAGTATTAATTTCTCTATATATTGAAAAATAAACAATTGTTTAAAATTTGAACGAAAATTGTCGGGAAATTATACTTTCTCTCGTATAAAATACAATTTTGGTAATATGTGAATTTATATTTAAAAATGTATTCCAAAAATAGGCAAATGTATCTACATGTATCGTGATTATTGATCATAGAACTATGTTGATAACAATATAATATATTGTACCATTTTGGTACCTATATCAGTCCGGTGGGATCAAAAACAAAATTATCGGAAATAAAACTATGGAAATCCAGTAAACGCGTGGAACGCATTTTGTACCCATGAAATACGAAAATTACGAGAAAACATATTTTGTATTTTGTACATAATATTTTCAAATGTACATATTATATTAATCACCGCCAATTTTTCTTTAACATTTGCTGGACTCGGTGACTATTTTATCAACTATGTAAATATACGTGTCAGTTCGTAAAATAACAAATGTCTCAAAGATACGTTAAGTAGATTCCGATAATATACGATTTAATTGTAGAGTTTTGATTGTGTGCATTTGTAATTTGAATTAAGAAAATTAAGAAAATTGTTGTGCGAATATTTGCTAATTATTATATTTTCACCTCTCTATACAACAGCTGTCGTAGCTGCTCTGTACAGCGGTTTGCTCGGAAACCACAACGACACGTCACTCAAAATACTTACATAATAATATATTTAAGTTGTATAGATGATTACTGGTTCGATCCAAAACGTCATCGTTTTGCATTTATTCACAGCTGATTATCGTTTCACGCGATGGACGGGCAAATTTAATATTTTATTTGTGACAAAGCGAATTTGAGTTTTTTGCCAAAAATTCACGATAATAATCGTGGAAAACGACCGATTGCGACTATACAATATCCATTATGTTTACGTCCATATAATATTTTGTGTGTAAAATCCAGGAAAATCTAAATTAATATTTTACTTCCAGTCACTCATATATGTACCTAACTATACTATCCTATGACTAAATAAGTTTAGAAATAATAAAGCCTTGTATATTACCTATGAATTAAGATTTATTATGATATAATACTATACATAAATACTCTCCAAAAATTAAAAAACTGAAAACAAAAGAAAATTGGACGTACTACCACACTATGTAAATTTAGTCTAATTATCTACAATTATAAATCTATAGGTTGATTATATTTTTAATGATTATGGTTAATTAGGAAAATAAGTAATAACATAAATAAAATTAATCTTTGAACAGTACGAATAATTAGAAAAATGAACACATAAAATTAATATTTATCCTGGCTAACCCAAGTTCGTATTCAACATTTCCATGAGTATATAGTAAAAAACGAATAGTATGCTTATATTATTTAACTATTTAATTGTGTAAAGTTCTTAAATATTTTTCTATTCAATATTTTAAACAATTAATAGAACAATTTAATAAAATGTCTTGTGATTCTTTTATGAAAAAAAGAAACATAAAAGTAAAATTATTTTACAAAGACAATTTAGATTTACTTTGTTATTTTTTGTTTAATATGTATCATATTATATTTTCTATAATATAAATTAATAGTCTAGTTATTCAATGAAATATTGACAATTTAAGAAAATAAGAACTCATCGTGTATTTTATGTATTCGAGTAAGCCATTTATTTTTAAAATAATGAACATTTTCTCGGACCGCAAATTTTAGAAAAGTTGTTGAAAATTGTTAATTTGTTTTCGTCATTAAAATCCATCAAATCCAAGTCAGTGTTGTCTATAGCTTTGGTCTCTTCGAAGTGGATTATTTGTATCGTCTGCCCTGCAGCCCGCCTTAGACGATAATATAATAATATGTTTTGTGATATTTACTAGTTTTTGTTAACTGTTTTAATTATTACGTTTACAGCAAAATATAATCGCAATCGTTTTTTGTCATAATATATTCATAAGGTCGTTATAATCGGCCCCGTTCGAGTGTAAAATACGGACGTTAAATTATTTCTTCGTTATTCCGAGGCACTTTGCACGTTTACCTGAATTTCACGGAATCCCAGCGGATATTTTCGTGCAATTATCTGCTGCTCGTCTGCTCAGCTGAGTACCACCTTATATATCACTGCACCAGGTCGGTTCTCTTCCGGATGCATTAGGCGACGACGACGTAATTACTGCGATTCGTTCAATTCGTACAACAACCGTTATACACACATATTATAGAAACGTATAAAAAGTATAAAATTATGGAGATACTCGCGTCGAGTGTGTACTGCTATACCTACCTACCACACCGTGTGTATAATGTAATAATATGTGACACGAACGGTGTCTGTCCGACCGGGTCCGTTTTCCATCGCCGCATAGTATAGGTACACCTACCTATACATATAATATAATGATATATTATTATATTTAAGTAATATTATTATTTGTATGGAACGGTCGTTCCTTCCGCCGCCACCGCCGCCGCCGCTGTTAAACACCGACAGTCTGCGCAGTGACACAGTTACAATAATAATATATATAACATAATATTATGCGGGTTATGGCGGGCTTATTATTATTTACGGAAACACATTTTGTGTACACACATCGGGCGTCTCGATTGTCTAGACGGCGGCGGCTGAGACTTTCTTCGGCAGAAGAGGTGTTTCTAATCGGTTAGGCGTCATCGGGACGGGCACATGACAGACGCGTCACACACCTATGCACACGAATTTCGATAAAACGCCATATTATTATTATAATATTATGAAAATATACTATTGTGGTCGAATTCCCGGAAAAAATTCCAAAACATAAGTTCAATTTTAAAACCCACATTCAATTCGGATACATAAAACTACTGTTTGTAGGTCATTTTAAAAGTACTATATTTATTTTTTATCATAACTTAGAGCTGTGCATTATATTATTATAAGCAAAGTCTGAACAAATGTAATAATTTATGTGTCTTAAGTTCATTAGCTTCATACAAACCGTATGGTATTTTGACATAACGCACTCCTGAATCAAATTTATTATATTTATTTTTTATTATAATACTTATGGACTTACATGGTATAATGCTGCCTACTATAAATAATATTATTATATAGTACCTAATAGTAAAGATATTTTGTAGATAGTAAGTGTATACATAGATATTAGATATACTACACTGTAATAATTGTTTTTAGTTGATAAAAGGTATTCATATAAATTTGTGTTTATGTTTAAAGGTTTTTTTATATGAGTTGATTTGTTTGGCTATGAGGTGTATGTATAGATATATTTAACAAAGTAAAATACAAATTAAATTTGAATTTGTGCACACGATGATTAAAAATAATAATTTTACCTGGTACCTATATACTATATACCTATACTTGTACAATTATAAAAATAAAAAATGGATTTTTTACCAGAAGATTTTTATCGGATGGTCGTGGTACAAACATCGGTGGGAGGAGGATATCGCACGTGGATACATATTATTTCTTTCCGTGCTGGTTGATTTTACCATTTTAACCATATACTTTTTCATCCCGTCGAGGAGAATAATATTTTTTAGTCGTCACTCGTCGCTGAAATCTAATTTTTTTTAGAAATGAATGGGGACATTTTTTTCAAAAATGAAAATAAAAATGGGGTGCGCAAGAACTGAACACGCGAGACGATGATTTGTTTAAGTTAGTTTTAAAATAAACCACTGCGTGATTTGATATACTTTGCTTATAACATATACTATATAGTATAATAGTATATACATTATACATTATACACATTTACTAAATGAAAATATATAAAAATATGCAATATATTATATACGTACTTTATTTATATATTTAAGAGGTGAAAATCCGGTTAGAATAATTCATATCGACTAATGAGGTGCTGACGTATGGTTGTCAAAAATTATTTCAGAACATCATAAAAGTGTTACCTGGTATGTAATTTATTTTTATTGCTTTTGGTATTACAAGGTAAAAATATTTGAAAAAAAAACATAAATATTAAATTTGTTTTTTTTTTGTCGTTTCAAGATTTTCGTTCATATCGAAATGGATAATTTATATAATAAATACTGTTAGACCGAAACTGTACTTCAGTGACGTACTGTGTGCGCAGTGAAATAGAACATTGTAGATAGGTACCAAACATAATATAAGTATCTATACACACGATGGTTAATGGTATGATATTAAGTTGAATAGTTGTTTTACTTGTAATCCTACTTAAACAATTTTATATAATAATAAGCTGATCAAACATCATAAATAATATAATAAATTCTTTTACAATATTATATAATTATTTAATTTAACAGTACACAAAACAAGACAATTATTTTGTACATTTTTCTACTAACTACATTGCATTATATCATTGTATTTTATTTAATAATAGTAAATATTATTTGTGTATAACTTGTAAAATTGATAGTTGATATAGGTACCACAAAACAGAATGGCCACCGAATCTTACAAAAATTAAATTTACATGAAAGTTGAAAAAATATTAAGAATAATAAATTGTTATTGATCTATTAGTACAACCAACATTTAACAATGATTTTTGAGAAAAATTTGGTTTTTTTTTGGCGTATTATAGGTAAAGAATTCTTTTTTATTCGTATCCTCCCTATTTTTTTCTTTATGCATGCACATTTATAATAGAAACACATTTTTATTATCTATTTATTTTGTTGACAAAATATTACCTCAAAATAGATATAAGTTATTAAAATTAAATATCATGTCTTAGCTAATTAATGCAACATATTATGTTTACAATATGAACATTTCTAGTTTTTAAATTAATTCCCTTACGCAATTTACTTCTGACATCGTTGAATGCGGCGATGTGATAATAATTAGTATTTATAATAAAGTACTCTATTTTTTCGGTTTTGTAAGATACAATTCTGGAATTATTTATGTACCTATATAGGCTATGATGGTATTACAGGATTTCAAATATTTTCAATAATTTGTCGAAAAAATATTGCATTTTATCCGCAATTTTGTAAAGTTGAGACGGTGCAAATACCCCATGCAAATCTTTGTTTTTTTTTTAGCAAATTGAAAGAAAATTATAAAATAATATTATGCATAGGTAGTAATTTTTATGTAATTTAATGTTCAACCACATGTACGAATATATACGATCAACTGCGGAAAGCTGTAAGCCGGAACTTAGAACGATAAAAATATACTCAAGTCATAAACCAAACATGTTTACTATTAAGATTTATAGGTACTAAGTAAAAAATAAAAATGCAGTGTAAACTTTATTATTTTATGGTACAGATAAATAATTATTATACTATGGTATTATTATATAGGTACATTTGGTTCTATTTATTACTCTCTTGCGCCGTAAACGAAATTAACTTTTCGTCTTAATGTTTCAATTAGGTACCTATATATAATATAATATGCTGCGAGTGCGATACATTGATAACTATATATAATAATATGCAGAGACTTAAGTACGGCAATGACGTTAACGACGCGATAAATGTTGTAAAAAAAAGCGGGATGACTGATAACTCAAAATTATTTTCCACATCTCGTCGTATAACTATATTATTTTTTTTTTGAATAATAATATATTAATATTAAAAACGGACCAGTCGAGCTTGGTCATCGCCATGTCCATTCGATGAAAAATGTTCGCTATCACACCAATGTATACGAAGGTAACAAATCGACGCGGACATTTAGTAATAAGTCATCACTCATCAGTAAAGCTAATGGCGATATATACAAATACTCAATAGTATATATAGCCAAAAACTATCTATCAATAATATTATTATTTGAAACTCGTCATGTTCCCAATCTCAGGTAGGTATATACTCCTATATTCATCTGCATTATGACGAATCACATTAATTTATTTTCGTTAACTCGTGAGGACGATAGTTTGATCACTCTGTAAACAATTTTGTTTTTTACACGTCCGAGTTTAACGAGAGAATATTAAAGATCGCGATACACGTATTATGTGTTGTGCTATAGTAATAATTATACGCAGAGTGATGTCCAGTGAGAATATACGCGTTGCGATATCTCATGAAATAATGGAGGTATCATTATTTCGTTTTTGAGACTCACAGGACCAAAAACTACAATTATTTCATGTTTTAATTAAAAAAAATGTTGGTAAAAAAAAAAAAATTATAGATAGCCGTTGGGATTTTTTGAAAATGTTGACGTTTCAACATTTTGTTTTCATTGATCTCCCGGCTTTTAATATTTTTTTTAGTTTCGACAAAAATTGTTTATTTTTTGATAACACGTAGCACATGATTTAATGTTTCGAATTATCTTGTCTCATTTTCTGATAAGACTTATTTAATCATTAATTATTGTTGTCCCACAAAATATAATTCTCAAAACTAAAAAAAATGATTAACAATCACGAAGTTAATGAATATTAAATTTTGAAACGTCAAGATTTTCAGAAAATGAACTCTACAAAATTGCTATTTTCAATTTTTTTTTTGAAAATAATTAAATTAAAAGTTATTTCTTTAAACTCTTTTACCAAAACATAATAATATTGAATTTAGAATAATATTATGAAATATTTGCAGTCCTTGTCCCTGTGAGGAACAATATAATATATTCTTCATTATTTCAGAATATTATATCGTAATGGGTAAATCCTTCTCTGTTTATAATATGTATATTATATTCTGTGTTGTACAATTTAAATATTCTCATTACCGACTATTATAATGAAAAAAATGATAAGCTTGAAGGTAGAATATTTTAATATTATTATTCTTGATTTCCATTACACCTGATTCTAGGTTTGGAGAAGTATAAATACTAAAAAAACGAAATAAAATAATTCAGAGCATAACTTTCAATAATATTCTCCTCTCCCGCTGAGTGTCAACACGGTTTGAACGATTTGATGTTTGTTATTCTCGACATTATATTATGCGAAAACCAATAACTGTAAAAGTACAAAAGTAATTAGATATGTGAAACCAATTTTATATTTGCATAACTGGAATAAATAATTTATTGATATGGTGTAAACCACAATTTTTTTTCGTCATTTAACTCGCGTACAATAAATCACAGACAATTATACCGTATAAGTTGGTCGAACATCTAAAGTCTAAAATGTTTTCTCTTATAATATAATATAATTGTTCTACTTCGTAGCAGAGCTGTGTACAGCGGGTAGGCCTGGCAGGTCCGGGCCTACTCTGATTTTGGTCACTTAAATATACCTAAAATATATTTGTATATATTATAGAAATTATTTATATAACCAGGCCTGTTCTGAATTTTGATCCTGGACACGCCTCTGCTTCGTAGACTTTAATGAATACTAATTCCTATACTATAATGTATATAAGCAATAAGAACAGTAAAACTCGATCAAGACGCTTCCGCTTAAGACGCTTTACCGTTGAGGATACGCTGTTTTTCATTGGTCCCTCGACATTTCCAATACAGCTGGTTATAATAATATGCTCGCACAAGACGCTTTCCCGATTGAGACGTGCTATTTTGCAGAGATGCGGTCCCACAAGCGTCTTGAGCGAGTTTTACTGTATACTAAATCGGTGTCGAGTATGAATATTTTTTACTATATGACGTATATATTATATTACCCACTGTGGTTCTTGGAAAAATTCAAAATAATGTTTCCGGAGCACCATAAGCTGTTATGATTACGTTTATGCGATCGAGATTGGCGACGACAAATAATTTTAACGTCAGTATTTGTACACCGAACGCTTCGTAAACCGAACGAGGATCGTGTGCGCGATGGTGAATAATAATACTCTATATCGACAATATATACGAACAGAAAATCTTAAGCCCAAGTCCCGATAGTGCCATAAAAATTATTGCCAAAAGTCACGGGGGAACTCTGCTGTTGCAGTATAAAGTTTACTGCACATTTATCGCGTACAGAAACTGCACGCGCCGATGTGCCGAAGGATTATGGTTTGTAAATTCACTTGCAGTGCTCCCGGCAACCATGCAAATAGCAAATGTCTATTGTCGTTTCGTTTACAGAGGTCTCAATTATGATTGTTGCTGTATATATATATCACGGGAAATCTCTAGTCCCCAACGATACAATAATATCATCCCCTTTATTTGTATATGTATAGATCGATTTTAATTATTGTCGTTTCCTCTGTGCTGCAGAGGGACACATAAATCCGTCACGTATCCTTATTATATATAATGAGTCATCCGGAGGCGGCGGAGTCTCTCTCTCTCGTCCTTTTCAGTCAAAGGCCTCCGAACCGCGCAGATGGTCCTATATATAATAAACCGGCGGTGAGCTATTCCGCAAATTTGCCGAATCGTGTAGATTTTAATAGCCAGTGATATACATCATACACGATTCCGAAAATTTCATGAATTGGTATATTTATATATACGATTCAGCATAATTTTAAATGCAACGTTGCCATTCCAGAAAACGAAAATGGATTACCATTTCTACCATGCAATGATGTGGAAGATGCTTTTGCGGATTTAATAATAATAATAAATTATAATGTATGCTGCTATATATTTTTCAAACTATTATTTTAATTTCGATAACTTTAATATTTTTATAAATGAGGCGAATAGCGAACCAATTATACTATAATATTATACCCCATGTAGTTTTAACAACTTTAATATTTTTATATGTCATATAATTTGTATAATTAATTATTAGCTAACAATTTTTTTTATATTTAATGCATTTTTATAACTACCTATTAATTATTTAATATAATAATTATACTATTATGTTTTATATTTTTATCATGTCGTTAAACTTTATATTTAACAAGTAGCCAGAGCTACTTGATTTTTTTATTAATCAAACAATTAAATTCAAAGAAAAAATTTGTCAAAAATAATAAGAGAAAACAATTGTTTGGCAAAGTTGCATTTAATAAACAGTGAAGCCTCCCCTAACGGACACTTCTAAATATCGGACACCTCCAATTAGTGGACATTTTTTGGGGGGAGAAAAAATTACACGTTTTTTACAAACTGAACCCTCTGAACAACGGACACGATTTCAGTGACCCGCGAGAGTATCCGGTATTTAGAGGTTTCACTGTACACGCCTAGACAGCCGCGTTATTATTTTTACTATAAATAGTGTATAACATTATTGCAGGCAAACGCACGTTGTTAGAGAGCTAATTTCTCATTTATAATTGGGATGACACTGTCGCTGGCGGCCAACACATAATTATATTTTGTGTGTAACACACATATAATATTATTATTCTTCCGCACGTTCTGATGGGACGACAAAACATATTATAATGGTTGCAAAAAAGTCGTACACGAGAACCATCATCAGGAGGAAAACTTATCCACCCGGAGGCGTCATAAACGTGTGCGTTTTAGATTTGAGTTCGTGAAAAAAAAATCTGTTACAGGTACTCACGAAGTCGCGAAGAGCCGGAGATCAAGGATGCATATTACTATATATATATAATATATATGTATATTATATTATCCATTACGGAATTCCATAGAAAACATTGATAAATGTTAATCGTTTGAAACTATTAATGATTGTTAGAACACCGCGCATATACTACGCTTAAGGGATGTCTAGTGAGTCGTGACTTGTGATGCTTACATATTTTGGGATAAATAATGTGTACAATATTTTACGCGTGCATAGACCGAAATATAATATTATGATTTATATAATTTTTTAGAATTATTTATTTATAGTGGTTTTTCGCCATTATATTATTTTTTTCTCATTTATTTTTAGTCATATCAACAATTCAACCCCTAAATCTGGGGTTAAAATTAGGGTAACTAAGCGGATTTAAGTACACAGAACTATTGGATTTAATCCCGAGTAAGTATATTATAGTATAAATCATATTGACATGCTGACAATAGAAAATTAATGCACTCTAATTTTTTTATATTCTTTCCTTTTTTAATTCACATAATACAATTTTATTATAAGAATAATAGTACACTATTATATTTGACAAATACTTAGTAAAACCATAGCTTATTACTAAAACTTTAATACTCATTCTTTCTTTATGCGTATCCGTAATAGTCAAACCTAAATATGATGCATTATTATTTTATGGTGAAGGGTCGACAAAATAAAGAATCTAAGAAAAAAAGCCGCGTCATAGGAAAAAAAAGCCTCTTACCAACAAACACTAAACGTTCAATAATTAGGTAGGTATGTTCTAAATATTCCTAATTTTCAACTGTTCTATGAATTATCAGAATTATTGATATTACCCGTTTACTATAATTAAGAATTAAGTAACACTTCTAATCGCACCTAATTTATTAAACTAATTACCACATTTAGTTATTTTATACATTTAATTTAATATATTATTCCCGGGGCTTTAGTTTTCAGGACTTTTTTTTTACCAAATATCAAAATAAGGGTACCTATTTTTATTTATGCTTTAGCATTATTCAACGTTACAATATCGACTGCTTGTAAATGAGTAAATTATTATTGTTACTACAATCGAAGTAAATAGTAAATATTATCTTCAAGTTATAGTAATTTATCATGGTTGCCATATTCTTATTTATGACATATAGTTACACGTGAGCATGTACCTATAACACATAAACGCAGAATAAAATGGAAAACATCGTCGTGCACTCACAACTTGTGAATAATAACCTTTCTTGAGGATATTGAAAAATTGTTAAAAACAACAACAAAAAGTCAGAGGTATAACGTCCGCGGACACGTGGGAACCCCCTCCCCCCATATGTTATAAATTTATAACTACCTAGGCATCTAAATATATACCTACACTGTTTACACACTCTTATTGTAACATAATATATTATCATATCTACAAGCTCATAATAATATAACGTACGCAAAGTGAAATCCGACGATAGTGAAATACGCCATTTGCGTGTATGAGGTATAGAAATAGCGGTTACCTACAATATCGTAAATAAATAAATAAATAAATACGAACAGAATATTATTGTACCACAATAGAATAGTATATTGTACCACAGTAATTTTGTGCATTTGTGCACGCACGTTACATTACATAATATTATCATTGATTAAATAAACTAGAAAAAAATTATTAAAAATTAAATTTAAAAAAAATTTATTAAATTATTAAAATTTTTAAAAATTAGTATTAAATATACTAGTGTTTATAAATTATAATCAATGATAGTATACTAGTATACATAGGGTTGGAACAATTTTTAAACAAATATTGTAAACGTTTAAAACATTTTTTTAAAAAAGACATGAAATTATATATAGTAATTTTTTCCATAAGATATAAATTTCCCAAAACTATATTTTTGCATGTTATGGTTTACAATGTACTTCTGTATATTGGTATTGCATTTGAAACAAATCATTGTGCCATTGTCGTTATAGATTTTATTCTTCTTTTATAAATTGTTTGAAACATTGTAAAAAACAAAACGTTCATTCGTGTATTATTAAAAAAAAAACTGTTCAACCCTGCGTATATTATAATAATATAAAAGGTTGAGCCCGTTGGGAAATCGGACTGCAGACGTACATATTATATTCACGGATATCGCCGTGCCGCCTTTGTGTGAGCGTCATACGAATATTAAATAAATTGTGTGCGTCACGTGCTTGCGACCACGTGAGATCTACATAATTATTTATTTCGATGTCGGCAAAGGTTTCCCAGTGGCGGGCGCCGTTTGAGCACAATACTATAATATGGTGACTTCAACAGCAGTTCGTCGTGGTGCGCACATAAAGTCGCCTTGTCCTCATCACTTTGCAGTCCGACCAACTTTCGAAATATCCACGAATAATTGCGAATTTACGAGCGTTAATCTCCCCGGGGAAGCTATATCCCAATCAGTGAAACACACGACGACCGCGAAACTATATCGTCGTAAATCTCACGATAACAATTTTACATTTATTATATAATATTATTATAATACGTTTTTAACGTCTGGCGTTTTCGATCGGGGGCTGTAAGAGTGCTTCGACGTGCGTGCTGCATGTCGTATAACGTGCAATAATAATAATAATAATAATAATAATAGTAATAATAACAATAATACTATACTATAATGTATAAATCGGGGCGACCGGCCGACATCTGTCGAGTTTTTGGCCCGCGCCCGCGAGTATATATAACGCACGACACGCACGCCATTATACTTATATTATATTATATTTCTCGACGATGATGATTGTTCGGTTGTTGTTTTTTTTCTTCTTCGTATTTTTAGGGTGTAAATATATCCGCCTGCAGTTAGTAAATATAGTATGTCCTCCTGTAATGCTGCTGCACCTGGACCGCGGGGCGAACGCGAACCGCAGCACATACATACATATTATATATATATATATATATATATTACAATGCTGTACGGTTTGTTGTTTAATATGTTTCTCGTTATATTATCAAAATAATATGTGTGTGTAGCGACGGTTGGAAGGGCCGCGAGACGAACCAGCTGGTGCAGACGAAGACACTCACTGTGATACGGCGGCATGGCCCTTTTCCGCGCCAAAAAACCGGTTCCCCGATAGGCCCCCCTATTTCCGTCAAAAACGAAAAAAGATACGATTCCCGTTTCCGCCACAAAATTCATTTTGAGAAAAGACGTTTCCGCCAAATATTGTTTGCAAAGAACCATATGTAGGTACAAGACGTGAACAATCGTGGTAATATGTGTGTGTGTACGCACTGAGATAGGGAAATTTTCTAATCGTTATAATATTATAATATACTAGCTGATCAAGTGCACTTCGTTGCCCATTAAAAAAATTAATAATGGTATTACGTTGAAGGAAAAATACATACCATCTCCTATTTCAACCCCTGTTACAGCCCTTTTTTTAGTATTAAAAAGTAGCTTATATTCTTTCTCAGTGTCTAAACTATCTTATGTACCAAATTTCATTTAAATCGGTTCAGGAGTTTCGGAGCCTATTCAATACAAACAAACAATCAAATTTTTCCTCTTTATAATATTAGTATATAGATAAAATATGTAACCATTGGCAACACTATACAAGGCGTTCTCGTCACCTCCCTTTAATAAATCGAAAACCTCTACAAATCGAATTTTCAACTTGGTCCCCTGAATTTCGAATAATTAACGAGTCGAGTAACAACTTCAACGTACAACGCGTTTTCACTCGATTTCCCCGCACAGAACCGCCTGAACGCGTTTTTTGCTCGGTAAAAAACGTTACGGAGTGGAAAATCCTCCTGCCACGAATAATAATAATATAGTTTATTAATATATCGTCATTATGCATACCGTCCTCGATTTCGTGCCGCCGCAATCCAAAATTCGATAAGTATTTGAGATGAAATTATGAGACTCGTCACGTGTTTTTACCCGTCATCGACGGTATAATAATAATAATATTATGACGCGCTTGTTATTATTTCACTATTTGCGCGTTTGAACGACGTTTTCATTTTCGATTCCGTTTGACGTATAAACGCTCCGCACATGTGTCAATACGTCGTATCATATTATAATATTATGACCACTAATATTGTGACCACTAAAACACTTTCCAAATAATTATTCAAATCGATTGCGGAGACACGTTTTTGCCGTGTTTTTATCGCGCACAGTTTTGGCGTGTATACGCGACTATTTGGGGGTCGTCCAAACATGAATAATTACATCAGCTTCGAGATATTTAAAAAGTACACAAAAACATTATCGGCGTGTTGGAAAAAAAATGTATTTAGAACAAAATATTGAATTTAGTCGTAGGTGTTTAAAGAAAACTGATTTTTTATGCCATCATATTATAAATTATCAATGAACTAAGGTTTATTTAATTTTTAATCATATTTTTCTTTAATTGTTTAAAATAATGATACGTTGTTTGGATGCCGTGATGAAGTTATCATATTAAGTTCTTCACCTTACCACATATTATATTATACATTTACAATGTCATCTTATAGATACGTCATAATTGTTTCAATCGTACAATTTTTTATACGCTCGTATTATATAATAGTATTTTTTCTAAATTATTAAAATATTACCATTAACAATAATCTGGAACTTATTGGTATCATGCATGCTGAAAGAAATACTATTATATATTATTATCATATGCAACCGGTAGGCTCATGAGCCTTTTATTTTCTTTTTAATGTTTACACAAACACTTCTCCCATATGAAAACAATATTAATAGGATAAACTTAACCACATTTGGATTAGTTAGTATGGTTACACATGTCAAAATTTAAATCCGTTGCTGTAGTAGTTCATGTTATTTTGTGTAATACACTTTGGAGACAGCGTGTTTGAAAAACGTGTTCTGAGCCTTCTGAGTATTGACCTTTTTTTGTTACCACTCCTATCCTAGTTTAGGGCGTGCGCGATTCGAAATAAAAATATTCACCCTCCACTTTTTCCACCTTATATTTTATTTACTTGGGGTTGCAGCAGAACTCCAACTAAACAATTTACCCTTTTACAGTTAGTTTTTACATTTGCTTTATTAAAATAGAAATACAATTTTAAAAAAAAACACAGTACCTTCCTATGGACAATTTTTAAGAAAATTGAAAAAGAAAATTGTACGAAAACGTATTATAATGTAGACAGTGTTACGTAAATCCATTGCAGAACTATCATTATAATATTAAAAATATATTTTATTCGGAAAGTTAGACCATATATAGTTATACCATATACCTACAGCACACCGAAGATTTATCAAATTCTATTCAAAATTAAATATTACCAACACGTCGTGTAGTACTACTATTCGTTGACAAAAACCAGTCGTTCCAAGGGCGCCCATCTGTCAAAACCTAGGGTGGTGACAATCATAAGAAATGTGTTTTATCAGATGTTATCATGAAATTACGCAAACCGTGTACATACGTACCAAAAATGGTAAACAAGATGATACCATATACAGTTACCTATTTTTCACGAGAACCGAAGCGGCTTAAATAGGAATAAAATATAATGATGATGAAAAGAAAATCATTTGTCTTGGGTAGTGACGTGTCACTCCCTTGCACCCACTATATTGGGCTCCCTTGAGTCGTTATATTAATACAATGAATTTTCATGTCGACTATAAATTGTTATGTACCTATGTCCTATATATTTAGTTATCATTGTTAATTTTTTACCACAAACAATAGCAATTTTTAAAAAATGGTCTAATGTGGACTAATAAAACTATAATATCATGTTGTTAAAATATTTGTGAATCAATTATTATTTAGTTAGAAGTTCTTCCACTGGAAGGTTTCCTCATTCTGTGAATCAGGTCTTTTTTTTTCTCATCGCATTCACTATTATTGTTCTAAATTTATTTGAACAGATTGAGTAATAAAAAAAATATTTAATTGATTTTAAATTCAAATTTGTATTCTATTCTTGTAATCTAAGTTAAAATTTTTATAAACTATATTCATTTGAGCTACACTTTTTTTGTTGCGAAAAAACACGAGAGTTTAAAATTTTAACATGTGTTATTATATGGTTTATAATTTTTTTTAATCGCTTACAACACATCTGGTAGCATAATATGGTATATGTTATAGAGACTATGTTACAATACATAATTATTTTATTTGAAGAAGACTGGTTAAGCAAGATAAAACAAAACTATAGAAGACATAATGATAAGTTATTTTGAATAAATAATCGTAATTGTATGATATAACTGCTATATATATTACCTTCATATTGACACGGTCCCGGCAGTCATTTGTCATCAAACGTCTATAGACGACCGACCGACATCCTAGTAACCCCGCGTGCCAACCTATATCGGGAAGAAACCACCAAAGTGTCAGGTCCAATTCAATGCCCCCCCCCACCCCCACGCACACTTTCGAAATTCGAATTTCTGACCTAGCCAAACGTTTGTGCATCGTTTGTGCAGAAATAACGTGCAGCACCGAGTCCCATCGTTTGTGCACAGAGTTATCCTACAGAGCTATCCCAAAAGCAAAATAGGGGTGCATTGAAACGGTATAGCTCCTCCTTCACATTGAATATTTGAATTTTCGAATATTTTTAAATTTTGAAAATTGGAGGGAGCATTGAAATGGACCCGGAAGTGTGGCGACCTCGACGTTGGCCAGTATTTGCCGGTCCACGCTGGACAAGTCACGAGTTGGTTGTTTTCTTTACGCTTCATTATCGCCATCGCCCAAATAATTAGTGACTTATTATTCTGCAGCCTTGTAAAATATCCAAATAAAAGAATTTTAATACTTTTTGTATTTGAATACCTACTATTTCTAAATACTTTAAAAAAAAAATATTCGAATATGCATTCCGAATACAATATAAAAGTATTCTTTACAACTTTACATGACTGGACTTGTTATTCTGGATATGACTGTACTATTTTTAGCATGTGTATTGTGTAATAAACATATTATACATATTATCGTAATTGATTTTAATCTTTCATTTTTAGTGTTTTAGTACATGCGAATATTCGACCCGTGTTCACAAAATTTAATGCGCATAACCATAAAACAGAAAGACTTACTAAGTTTTATTTATTCAACCATAAATATTGCGTCGCCTCCGTCCACCCACTACCGCGACCACGGTTCAGGACGGACCGCGTCAATACTCATAGGTACTTAACATTATGCAGTTCTTCGATTAACATTGTGCCCTATACCTACATAATATATTATAATATATAATAGTTTGTATAATATGCGATTCTGTCTCTGAACAAACACGTATTTATTGCTATTAAAGGTATATACTCGCTTCTTGGGTTTTAATTTTTAAATTTATTTCAGTTTTATTGCGCAGAAAAAACCACACGGGTATTTATAGTAATATTATAATATTAAGTTTTTATAGTCATTTTATGATGATTATTATGATTCAATATTACAGCGTTTGAAATAATTGTACTTTAACCCGCGACATTCCATCGTGCAGCGATTGCAGAGATCCTCCTCTATTACCGCGGTGCACCATTTTGTGGTATGTTTATTTTATACCACGGTACATAATATATTATTATGTTGTACACACCCCCGAGTCGGTAAGCAATAACTGATGTGATACCGTTTAAACGTATGCAAAAATTTCGTATAGTTATATATGTTTAAAACGTGTGCTGAGAATAAAAATTATAATAGAGCGGTGACATTTGCAATTTGACATTTTGCCAGTACCCATATTATGTACCAGTCGAACCAGAATAATATATTTGAGATATTATATTATTATAATGTCTCGCATCTCTGTAATATGCATAACAGACTTTTCGAATGTCACATCAGCGCCGTGTATAGTAACAACAACGATGACGATGATAATAATAATAAAAATCCTAAAATATTATAATATAATATGATCGACGAGATAACTATTATAATATTTATATATGCACGACATAACGCGTGTTGTACCCATATCACTTTTATTCTGAATAATATAATATAATTTACCTATATACATATAGGTAGGTAGGTATTATAGATAGGTACTGCGTTTTCACTCGATTCGGTTTTGCTTTCATGTGCATTTTTCGAAATCGCATTTGTAACCTGCAATATATATATATATATATATATGTATAGGTATATAATACAATATTATTATATTAATCGTTTAAATTTCAAACGTCGCCCGCAATCACATTATATGCCGTTCGAAGAACGAAACGAAAAGCGAACTACAACTCAATACTAATACAATATAATAATATTATGAGATAACATACGTATTATATTAACATGTAAGTATATTTACAATATATATATATATATATGCATCACCTACATATACTATATATTGTATTTAGGCACGCACAATGCAAACAATCGTATAACAATATATTATATATTATTATAAAGCATATATATACCGTAGTCGATGTCTCCTTCAAATTGTCCGTCAACCTCGACGACGACGGTGGAAATGTAAACATTTTAGAGAGCGGTTGCACGAAAACGTGATATTATATTATTATTATTATACATATAGTCATCGCGGTAGCCCGATCGCAATACGCGTAGACTATATAACAGAACTAGGCATGATTTCGAATAAACAAATTTGAAAAATCCAATTATGGATTCCGGTTTATTTTTTTTAAATCCTTTTGTCTTCAGAGATTTTAAAAGACCTATTACGAGATATGGAGAAAATTGTAGCACGAAAGTTTTGATTTAATTTTAATTTGTGAATGTACTTTTCATAATAATATGTATATCGTATCGACCATTTTATAACGCAATGATAATTGATAGCATCATTTCATTCCAACTCTTAGGCGTGGTTGAGTATTTTTGGGCAATTTTTGAATTTCGGATCTTCAAAATGCCGTTTCCGGCGAATTTATAAATTTATAATTAAAAAATCTATTTTCTATTTAGGTAGGTATTGCACTTTTGCACGACTACTAAACTATAATATCTACTGTTGATGACATATTCAGATTTTACGACTTTTATAACTGTATAATATAATATATATCTACGTATTTAGTACTAATAAATTATTATTATTTGATGTGACTATTGATTTTCAATACCTACTTAGTACACTCATAAAAGATAATATTTTATTTTATTATAACATTATTATTAATATAATAGTCGCGCCGTGCGTGTATAATAATGTTTGTAAGTTTCCGCGCGATGACGTGCAGATGATTGCCTGCAGACAATACGGAAGCGTACAATGGGCGAAAATCAAACGACCATAATATACGCGATCTCGTCCGTTCACGTGTATAATAATAAAATATTATAAATTTATGTAATAGAATAGGTATAATACGAGGGAGTTTTCGATCGCTGTTGCAGATGTCTCTTATCCCGTTTCGGCGGTGTCTGCAGAGTATAAGCCAGAGTGTAAGAGTGGTTGGTGGTTAAGGTGAAGGGGGGGGGAGGGGTGGTATCTTGACCCTATTTCGGATAATGCGGATTCGGGTGAACAATGCCCGCGAACCCCGAACACATCGGATCCCGGCGAGATGGGGTGATAATATAATATGTTATAGTTCAGAATATATTTTTTCAATGTTTTTTCCTCGACGTTTTCCATTTATAATCTGTGGCGACGATCTCTGCAGCCGCGGCGAAATAATTATCAGAAGCATATTATAATAGAAATCCCAAAAGACGATATCATTTTATTATAATATTATATTTTACGCTCTTTTCCTGCGGCGTTTTCGCAGTAACTCGTCGGATCGTTCAAATCAGAAACTCGAGAGTGATAATTTAATATATTAGTATATTATAGTTATGCGTGTAGAGGTACACAACGTCCGAAATCTGATATCACTACAATAGGTATTATAATAATATTGTCTGCCACGTTTTTGCGATCGAGAAAGAGTACCCATATAATATTCTTTTGTAACAGTATTAAAAAAAAATTCGTAACTACGACGTCGATAGAAATTTACTATAGGCTCTGAGGCAATTCCAACCGTTTTCTTCGAGTGGTTAAAAAAACGAATATTTTAAGTTAATAAAATATGCTGTAAAAAAGTTGAGATTATAAAAAAAGAGAGAAATATATAATTATACCAACCATTATTTTATGCGATTTGCAGTGTTGGATAAAATACGGTCGAAGATATCCCTGCAGGATCGAGGTTATAATCTCATTATCGCAGCTATCTTTCTTTGTTTAGTTCCACTCCTAAATCCCGGCACGCCGAGTCTAATTATTGATCGTATTTATATATTAATTGAATAGAGAAAGAAAAAATTAAAAAAAAAAAAATCCAGATCCAGTTTTTCGACCGTTCATAAATTAAAAAAAAAAAACGTTTTGCTTTCGATTCAGTCAATAACCGTATAGTTGTACCTATAGTGTTGTAGCCAATAGTTTTCTACCCACTACACTGTATAAAGTATAAAATAATATTATGCAGTTCTACCGACACGACGTGTTAAAAAAATATGATAATAATATTGTAATTTGTCGTTTCCTGTATCTATATATAATAATTTATTATCGGACGCGCGCGCGCGCATTGTGAAACAAAACCACATTTCGTTTCGGAAAATATTCGATTTGAGAAGAGGGGGGGGCTCTTTTACGGGCCCCTCTGGTTGAAAATGTCAGGCTGGGCCGCAGCAGTGCAGCAGCTGGGACACTCGTCGGGGCACACGGTCTGCGCAATGCACGTCTGCACTGGGATGCGTCTCCTGCCCGCAATATTGTAATAACTTTTGTCATCAGTGCTCGAATTTGGGGGGGGAGGTGCGCAAGGGGATGGAGCTCCTCTACTGTTCTTTTATTTTTTTTCAACATTCTACCCCGATTTTTTTTTTTTTTTTACTGGGACGGGTGCTTGGCGCGCAACGCACAAACCGTAATGCCCCAAATAATTTTTAAAACTATAATAATGAATTTTACAATATTTTTATATATCTTTTATATCAAAATTATTTTCGATATTAGTTTATATATTTTCTATGCCTTTGACTACCTAATACCTAGATATTTTTTTTTGTAGCTGCCTTTATATTATATATTACACTTGTTCGTTGCCCAGTGCAGTATAGAGCACATGAATGTCTAATAAATCAATGCTGTATTATCAAATATTATCTGTAGGCTAGTGTTCACAATAATTATTGGCATACACAGATAATAATTTTTATTTTTATTTTTACTGCCACATATTATAGGTATTGCTGCAAAACAGGAATTTTAATTATATGTATGAAAAATTGACTTTTTAAGTGACTGGATGTATGAAATGTAATAATTGTGAAACATTTGATGAAAATAAATGCACATTCACTTACATATACCTATACCTATACTTACATACATTTATTATATTTGAAATGTATATATATGCAGCTGAAATGTAGTATTCAAAATTTAGGCAACAAGGCGGGAGGTGTGGTGTGGAGGGCAAAGGCCCCCTCGAGTCAGCGTTAAACAATTTTGCACGTGGAATGCAGTTTTTAAATCGTCGGATTGAGCTCCCTCTGCTTAATTTTTCCCGATTCGAGCACTGTATATTATATATATAATCATATAATAACATTATTCAACTACAATAATAATAATTATTATTATTATAATGTTACACATGTAATGCACAGTATAATATCGAGTCAGTGTAGGCTAAAAACTTGTGCTGTTGGAGCCTTTATCAAACTAAAAAATAATAAAAATATATTTGAGCATTAATAATAATTATAGTATTATTGCCGTAATCATATTAACAATGAACATAATAATAACGATACGCCAACGGTGTTGTAAAAATACATTTTAAGTAGATACCTACCCACAATATTATATAAGTACTACTATAATATTATAATAATACTCAGCCGAAACTTGTCGACTTCTCGCGGGTCGATTAGAGCGTGGTATCCGGTAGGGCTCGGAACTCAATGCTTCACTTAAAAAGTACTAATAATATGCACGCAATTAAAAAAGTACAAAATATATGCTTTAAAAATATGCACTTATTTTTTTTTTTTTACTCAAAATGTTCATAAATACAAACATTTTACCAAAAATTTTTTTATGTTTTATAGTTTTTACAAAACATTTATTAATAAAACCGAGACATTTTATGTCAATAAATTAGGGATTTGAAAAAGTCGATACAATAATACCTACAGCAAAAACTTTTAAAATAAATATAGGTACACTATAATAATTAAGGCTGAGATTTCGATTCACTTTTCATCGTTTTCTGAAGCTAGGTTTTCTAGCTACGCGATGCTCGTTCTATAGCATATTATACGTTTCATGTATTTTTGAATTAGAATTAAAAGTTTTTATTTGCATTTTTTGACAAATTTAAATTGTTTAGGGCATTTTTGGAGTTTTTAAATCTAAAATTTTTAAATGGTAAATACATTTAACAAGCTATATATTATAGGTTCTAGTATTAAATTATTAAAAATATTTTTAAACGGTATGTAATTTATTGTTTTTTTAGATTAAAGAAGTCCAAAATAATCAGTGATGTCTGTAAAACTCTTTTACAGTCCTTTAAAAATTATTTATCAATTATTATTGACACCAAAATTGAATAAAAATATATTTCAGTGCATCAAATCATTTTTTTTAGGTCGTTTTTTGGTTTTTTTTTAGGGAATATAAGCCCCAGCTCTAATATTATAAACACGTTAAGTTATATTTTGCCGGCCGTGAATGCTGCGGTTGGTTTATTTATAGTTCGGCCATGCCCCATACGTCATTATAGTGCAATAAATTATTATAATATCATTCGAGTGCTATGATTGGGTACATACTGCACATTGGTTGCACGCGATTTAATGGGGCCCAACCGACACCTGGAAGTTATGGTTTCCTAAAATAGTTAATGGCTCGAGTGCCCAACACATATGTGGTGGTGGAGCGAGCCGAGTGTTGCGTTACTTTGGTTTATGGTTTTTTTTTTCTTCGGAACGCTTTTGCTTTTCAGTAAGTGTACAACATTACGATTATGACGCGTACAGGGTGATTCATCGAGCCTGCACACCACCTACATTTTACACTTAGACAATGAACTAGGAATTCAGATTTTTTGAATATAATACTCAAAAATCTCACGGTATTATTTTAAAAATCTTGTGCATTTTTGCATTTTTGTAGATATTACTCAAAGAGTGAATGTCTTGTGGCGGTACTGTATTGTTTTTTGAAAATGTTGTTTTGATGTACTTATAGTTCAGAATTCAAACGAAGAGTTTTTTAGTTATTTAACTGTTTATACCAAGAAAAATAATCCTTACAAATGGTTTTTCAAAAATATAAAATATATTATGTAATATTGTATAATATAGTATTTATTATAATTGGACCATTTATACAAACAATAAATGTTTTTGTTGTAATATTATCTAATATTAATATTACTAAAATGTTCAAATCACCATAGCCTTTATATCTTACAAACCTAATATCACAGACCTATTATCCTTAGTACATAAAATTAAATAACTCAAAAAACTACTTTTTGATACGTTTAAATGGCCAGAAAAATTATTCGCTTAACTATTTACATTGGAAAAGGATTAGTTCTCAATTGAAAATCAAAATTGTATTGTTAAAAGGTTTATCAAAAGTTTATTATACCTACAGGACACTTCTATTCAATAGTGGGTACAAAAATCTTAAGATTTTGAAAGTATATAGTCATTACTCTTTTGGTGTATTTAAAAATAGCAAAAAATCAGATTTAGAAAAACAGCATTATTGAAGCAAAAAAGGCGGTCAGCCTGCTCGGTGAATGGTCTGTAAATATACATATATATTCGTACACACACATGTTTTATTCACTTTATCGATAAAATAGATGTGTATATAAATTTAACTGTCAGATTTGTATCCTTGTATGATGCACAAATAAACATTTAAAAAGGTGAAGGAAGTACAAAGTTATTATGTTAAACAATGATTTTTAATTTAAATATAATAAATATAATTAGAATTTCAATAAGGGACCTACTACAACATAATTCATTTTATATATTTATAACTATAAAGTGTATAGTTTTTAATATTTTATATAATAGTTTTTGTAAATTCTCAAAAATAGCTTTCCATTACAATAGGTACTGTTGTTATATAGGTATCAAAAGTTCCAAAATCCTCGAAATGATAAGTGAAAGGACCTCGCAAAGAAATATTTTGAAATACAATAATATATGTCAACGCGTTGAAGTATTTTTAAAATTAATGTGACTGTGCTGTAACAATACTATACAAAAGTGAATGCGTATAACGTCATTTGCATTTAAATTGTTTTGTACATTTTTCATTTTAACTATGAGAATTCAATAGTTATTACTTATCGTAATATTGGTGTAGCCAATAATGGAAATGCATTTTGTGCTAAGACTGGTCCTAATAATATTCTATTACACGTCCATTAAATATCTTCTTAATAATATTGTTAATCGCCCACAACGGCGACGAATAACGAAAACACAGACACCGGTCATTATTTATTATATTGGTCTAGTATGTAGGACGATTTTATAGTAATAATTACTTAGTATTATTGTTGTTATTAGCCATTTTGAATAATAATAATAATTAGGTTTCCTACTCCCAGGGACTTAACTGCCGCCTATAATATACAAGTCGACTAGATTTCTTCCGGTTTTGATAAGGCGCATACAGAGATAATTATATCGTAATGTATACTTATTACTCGTAGGTAATAACAATATAATATACAATAATATATTTCTGCCATACATTAAATTATATAATATTCGTTATGCATAATATTACAGTGTATAGGTTTGCCAAATTGCCACCGGCTACCACGTGGTTTTTTCTACGTTTGTAGATAAACGTTTCCAAAATATTCGATGGCTCGGAGGTCAATAGTTGTATGTCACAAACACGCTATACATTTTACAGCAGAGCAGTGTTTTAATATTTTCAATTATTTTAAACCAAATAGTATTCGTGTTGCAGTTTTTGGTTTTTCAGTGCTACAACTGATTTATTTGTAAAATATTCTCAGTAGACTACCTAAATGACACTACTTTTAGGTCTTAACATTTTTTTCGACGTAATTATAATGTCTCTTTTAAATTTAAACGGGACATGTTATAAATGGCAATTATAATATTATAGTTTTACAGTGGACTGACAATGTTTTGAAGGACATATTCAAAATTGTTGATTTAATGAAAATTCAAATGAATTGACTCAGTTCTTTTCGAGTTTTAGATCCCGTTTATGACTTGTTATAATTGTGCACTAAAAAAACCTATCTTGCACTAAAACACAAAAATTAAAGTATTGAAAAAACATGTTTTAATTATCGGTTGACACTTATTTTCAAATAAAAACAATACATTATTTATAGCTTAGGTAATATTATGTTCTGTATAATATGTAGGTAAATATAATAAAAAGTGAGTTGATTTTTTTGTAGAAGTCTTCTGCGATTAAAAAAGTTTGTCTATCGATTTCGATATTAAAATTACCGATAAAATTTTTGGAAAACCAATTTTCCATAAACGTATACCATTTATTTTATACTCGAATTTTTTTTGTGTAGGTGTGTTTTTTTTTTATAATAAGTTAATTTTTATTTAATTTTTAAATCAAAATGTAATGTGGCTATGGGCTTGCATATATCATATATGTGTGTATAATGTTTGTCATAAATCAATAATTGTATGTGTATTATCAATAATGAACACTATAATAAATTATGAAAACAATTCGTACGCGTTCAAAAAGACCACTCGAAACGTTATAAATATTATAATATATTTTTTCACAAAACACAAAGACCATCGTCATCGTCACTGTAGTATAATATAACCAGAGAATAATAATAATTATTCTATTATTCTGTGAAATTATAATACACTGATTATCACAGTGAATTAATTAAAAAATAGTCGACGTTTTTGTCAACGAGACATGTGAACAAACTATTATACAGTGTGCGGAGATTAACGATTTTTACCACGCACGCTTATCGATTTCGGTAAACGCAGCAATGAATGATGATCCTTTTTTTAATTAAACAACGTTTATTATCTGCACGGAGTTGAAGGCCAATAAAAATAATATGTAAACAACATTCTGAGAGAGAGAGAGAAAAAAAAAACAATAAAACTATTTCTGGTCGATATAATATAGGCTCGAATGTGGCAGATGGACACTTATATATGCGCATCTCTCATAATATTATAATATATTATTATAAACACTGGCGTTCGATAGTTTTATTTAATTTAAATATTGTTCTCACGAAAAATGCTGGGTCCTATCGTAAAAAAAAAACAACACTCGCACACACATTACGATCATGACATTAACTATATAATACAGAGTAGTAGAATTATTTTGTGAACTGAAATATGTAAAATTCGACTCGGGTCGTCCGTCGGTGAACGTGAAAAGAGCGCGAGTAAACATTTCGTTTTTAATATCGTTTAATAAATTTAATGGTCACGAATATTATTCGAGAAAAATTATACGATTCTAATCGGGTCGAGTATAAATAATAACGAAAATCGTTGCTCTATACCTACAATATGAGCGCAACACCCAAACATCAAAAATCTTTCGAGCCGCGATCGAAATCTACGTATAAGTATGTAAAACGAGTTTAATAAACGTTTATAATAAAAAAAAAAAAATGCATTATGCATATTATGCTGACGAAAAATCACCAAATATATTATATTGAGCATGAGAATATATTTTATGTGGAACTAAGTTTGTCGTCGCGTGCTGATAAAAACTGTTATTTTTTACTCTATTCCAAATTGCTATTACTACTTTTAATACAAAGCAGGTACCTCATCGCTATTAGGAACATAAAATAATATTATAATGCCTACTTACATAATATTGCGGTTTATAAGGAAAACACGAGTTTTACGGTGCAGATATGTCCTATTACTACCTATATTATCCTAGTCGTTTTTAAAAATACAACCCTCCCCACCACCACCCGAAAAATACTTTTGAAAATGTTTTTATCACTATCGTGGAATGCCTCCGTGTACGTAAATAATATAATATACCTATTATTATTCATAATATATCAAATATTATTACGATTTCGGCCACGCAACGCAATTATATAGACTCATCGCTATTGATGTGTATATAAATATTGTATAATACACATAATACGATAGACAAACATAATAATAATAATATAATATACAAATCGTTAATAATTATTGTTGTAATATACAACGTTATACTGAAACAGATTGACATTCCGATGGGAAAAAAAATATCATGTTTTTGATTACACGCGTGTATATATAATATAATAATAAATAGTAAATGTTATGTCTTATACGCGTATATATATATGATGTCGCAGTCGACGGGCTACAATGTGTGTTTATTGTATCATTACGAAATTATAATAGTAATAATATAATATAATATAGTGTTGTGATTGAAAGGAATAAGAGATAAAGAAAAATCTATTAAATCGCGGGTAGGCGCAAATAGTGTGTAATGCGCGCACCTTTTTTATATTTTTTACTTTATAATATACGCGAATGTTTCCTCATTAAATCGTATCATATAACAATGGTGTCGACGACGTGTCTATAAGAGCAAACGACGCAAAAATAATTATAGGCAGGTACCTACCTTTATAATGTACGTCGTCAAAGTAGCATTTCACAATGCGTATATACGATGTACCTACACATACGAATCGACTGTAGTAATTATTTTTGTTTTCAATCGATTGCCGAGTACCTACCTATATTATGTGAAATAATAATATAATAGAGGTACTCATATTTATTATTTCGTCCTCGGATTTATTACGATAGTCCGAAACGTATGAAAGTTTAATTGCATTTTATTTAGATCCTTCCCTCCCCCTAAATATATAATTCTGAAAAAAATCGTACCAACGATTGAAAATCGAATTTTGCTGACAATTCCAAACTAAACAATTGCAGACGTTATCAATGTCGAAGAGATTGTCAAATGATTTTGATAGCATTTCAATAATATACAATAATTATACTGTGATGGAGTTTTAAGAAACTATGTCTTAACCATAAGAGGCGTACAAGGTGATTTTTTAAGCATGCTCACCCCATTTTTATACTTAAATTATGCATATATTCAAATTCTGATTTTTGGATTTTTTAAATACACTAGAAGACCATAGTTTCGAATATTCGAGTTTTAAGGACGATCCTGTGACTATATAAACTTCTGATTTTCAAATAGGAACCACCTTTTTTCACTTTATATGATTCAGCAGTTATTTTTGTTGACAATTTTGAAATATATTGCGTCTAAATCAAAATTAGAACGAGTTGTTTTTGAGTTATATAACTTTGTGTACTAAAAATAATAATATTATATATTTGGTAATGGGTTAAGTAGATATATGGCTTAGATACTTTTAAAATGTTAGTTATCGCTATTGATCTATCAATATAAATAATTTGTATTCTAATATTACATATTATATAGCTTATATTTTTGTAAAACCAGTTTTAGGAATTATTATCCTTAGTATGGACATTCAAAACCTCAAAAATTATTCATTAGAATTCTGATACAGATATACCTCAACATTTTCAAAAAAAACCATCTGCTAAATAATTTGAAGTAAAAATAGAAGGGGGGGGGGGTTGGTCTTATTTGAAAAATAAAAATTTGTATCACCACCGAAAACTCTTTAAATAGTACAAAAATATCAGAAATTTGAAAATATTATCTGTGGATATACTAAAATATTCTAAAAATCAGAATTTGAATATTATTGTACAGGAAAAAATGAGGGGTGACCATGCTTCAATAACCACCCTGTTTATACATATAAATTATTCGTCAATAAAATAGGCGTACTCGTAATGGTTTTGCAAGAGTAAAAAAGAGAATTTTTTTGAATAAAATGATAGGTATCATATCATTATAATTACTCCGGTAATGCACTGTGCACCAGTTATAATTATTTTTAACAAGACTCGCGAAATTAATATCTGCAAGAAATAAATCAGTAACAATGTAGGACGTACAAAATGCAGTTCACATAGGTACAAATCATTACACAGACACGCTGTGTGTGTTTTCATGAAACTGGCACGCGAATATATTTTCAATAATATACACAATATTATATTATTCTTATATAACGCGATATCGCAACATATTATTAAGCTTCGTCATATGATTATTATCATTATTGCACTGGTTTTCGACACAAAATGATGGTTAAAATATTACAAATCGACGGGAAGGAACATGGCTGTCATAGTCTCATCGGATGTGCGTGCGGTTGACGACGAACCTGCACGACAACGTTTCGACGACGATTATTATTGTCATATTAATTTATTGCCGAAAGAATTTCCGGACTGGTGCGCACTCGCTTGGAGAATCCGCTCCGACAAAAAGGACATTATTATTATATCATTATATAATATTGAGGTTTGAGAGCTGATATCGACGGCGACGATAATAATAATAATATATAGGTACGTCTTGTTATTTTAGCCGTATTATTAAAACTTTTTGGTGACGTGTGACGGACGATAAGCAGCAGACACTTTCGGAGAATCGACGTGATTCGTATAAAAACGTAACGCATAGGTGTTTTTTCTCGTTTCGTAAAAAATTTAATTGGAACGCGTCCGTTTCGCGATTAATTTGACTCGACGTGAGGCCGGAAACGGTAAAATTAATCGCGTGATGACTGTCTTATGCATTTATTATGTACAGTGATGATTATATTACGCGACTCGTATGTCAAAGATGCCGCGAAACTGATATACATGGAACTCGAACCATGGTGGGTAACCGGGTATAGCTGGATCCGAATACCATATTATTATTATTATTATAATATTAATTCTGCATCGGTGTGCGTATATATTATAATATTGTAATATAATAAAATACTATTATGTAAGCATGTAATTATTATATCGTATTCTTTGTTATCGTGCAGATTCGAGTGTTTTAAAACGACTCGACAAGTTCAGCTCTAATGCAGTAGACATGACTCAACTAGTGGTGATTTTCTAAGCTATATCGACTACAAAAAAAAAAAAATTAGTAAGTAAAGTACTAAAGTGTATATTATAATATGAAAAAATGAAACTATTTTCAAAGAACACGATGACGATGATGTGGTGGTTTGTACAATTCAATAACCCGAACCGATTACCAATACAATTTTTAATTTTCTTAAACCACTTGATATAAAATATACTCAGGTAGATATTATATACTCTGATTTTCTATATATATTTCTATAAATTTTCTAGCAGCATTGTTTTTCCGGGACTAGGACCGGTAGATTGCATCATTAAATTTACTCGGGATCAAAATAATAAATAAACATCAACTCTTAAAAAATAACCATACCTATGTAATATAAGTGCTATGTTGGCTTGTATAACTATACATGTAAAACCAGAGATATATATTTTATCGCTCATAATATTATTTTTTAACTATATTTGAATTTGGTGTCGGAGTGACCGTCTGCCGATTACACGTTCACGCCAGTCCGCCAATTTGTTACCGTTGACTCGACATTTTTTGAGATCGATTCCGGCTCGCCATATCGAACACCTTGCAGAAACGATAATGAAGATATTATCATACACTCAATTGCAAGTAATTTAGTTGAGAGCAAGACTAGTCATTAAACTAGTCACTAAACGATTTATTATTTATTTCATAATAATATAATACGTTTTTATTTTGCATTGGTTCAAATATTTGTATAAAATATAAAATTATGTTTTCGTCACTTCCAATTATATACAATATAGTATAATAATATAATGTTAAAATCAATATGTTCTCCAAACGTCGTCGATGGCCCCCGAGAGATTTCCAGATTCCCAATATCGTCGCGGCCCTTCAAAAATATCAATCAGCCGCTATATCCACGCACGACCTATTATATTATTTTTCCGAGCACCGAGCGCGGGCGGCGACTTCTCGCTCCACGGTACACGCGCCACATTATTACATATTTTTATTTACCGGAGACCGACGTCGACGTGACAGTTCAATTAACCGCAGCTGCTGCCGAGGCACATAATAATATTATTATTATACTATACCTATATAATATTATGTTATAGGACGTGTGCCGCCCGACCAGGACGATCGCAGCTGATCCGACTTGCATATTATTATACTTCGTCGTCGTCGTCGTCTATTGTGCTCGCTGCCTCGTCATTCGTTTATTCCGCAGCCGCCGCCGTGTTTTTGACGGTGGTCGAGTGTAGAATAAATATTTGATTTTGCGTAAGTGTAATATTGTATACGTACTTATTGCGACGCGCATACTGCAACGTGTGCCCACTATACTCGTTTTAATTATTATAATTTTCGGTCGGTATATAAAATGTAAAAGTGTAAAAGTGAAAAACTATAATACTATATACTTCACGGCGAGCGCAAAGTCGACTTCGATAGCAATAAATAATAACAATACATTTTGGGTTGTGTATATTGTCGCTGCGAAAATACTGACGGTATACCGTAAAAAGAATATTGTGTTGGTTATTCGCATATAAAAGTTATAATTTGTTTACCCTAACTCGTAAAAACTTACAAAAAAGTCAATAAACGATGAGTTAACTGCAAATTATAAGTCAAGTATATAGTGGAGTATCCTCCAATATAATAATATATATATGTCCTACTCTTCAGTCTTCTGTCACAGCGATAGTATATGTTAGCTATATACGATGCTATACGATAGCATATAATACGTACTAAACTACTAACTACTAGCCACGTATTATCCGACATCGCCTGAATTAGATTTCAAACCCTTATTTTACTTATAAGCAGGCCCGGATTTACGCATAGGCCCGTGAGGCCCGGGCCTCGAGCGGCAAATTTTGTAAGAAATTGAAAAAAAAATCATATAAATATTTTATGCATTTATGTAACTACGTAAATTGATATTATATAATATTTAATATATTATGTAAAATATTAAATTTATTAGTAATAAATACTACATTTTGGGTGGGGTATAGTGGGGCAGGGGTGGTATATTTATAAGGGCCTAGGGCGGCGGGCATGGCCGTTTTCGACCAAAAACGTACCCTTCCCTTTTCGGCCAATTCACTTTTCGACCAAATTTTGAAAAAGGTCGATTTCCTTTTCGACCAAAAACGTACCCTTCCCTTTTCGGCCGATTCACTTTTCGACCAAAAAAAAAAGTTTAATTTAATACACAATATTAATGTTATACAAATCGAAAATTATTAAAACCTATAATAATAACTTATATAATATAATGTTTTGTCGTAAATAGTGGTCGCCGAGTTTGATTGTGATGTGATAACAATTGGCAACTACCATAATATTATAAAGGTTGCTGTATATGTAGAATGTACATAAATATTATTAGATATTCATTCATACATTTTAGTATTTTATACAACTTATATATTTTTTAATATTTTTTTATGATATGTATAACATAAAGACTTATATGTAATTATTATCATTATTTATTTGTAACCTACTACTATATTTAAAAATAACTAACAAAAATTATTTTTTATATATAAAGACTTATAATTATTATTCAATAATATTTTTTTGGGCGAAAAGTGAATCGGCCGAAAAGGGAAGGGTACGTTTTTGGTCGAAAAGTGTCTCGCCCAGGGCGGCACCGGTTCTAAATCCGGCACTGCCTATAAGGGTCAAATATTCAAAAATCCTTTCTCAGCGGATGCCCAAGTCATCTAATAGTTATCTGTAAGCTGAATTTCTGCCCGATCCGTTCAGTGGTTTGATCTGTGAGTTGATAGATCAGCCACAAGTTATCCTTTTATAATATAACATATAATATATATAATGACACTGTAGTCTAAAACTTCTATTTCTATAGTATACTATTATTGTATACAATTTCTAGTACCTATATTATGTAGGCTGCAGGTAATTATATTATATTGACATAAATCAGTACTGGATGATATGAGTTTAAGCGACATGACGCGTATTGGCTACGCGGTATTGTAATGTTTTTGTCACTATAGTTATGAAAATTAGCTAGGTCCCAGGAATACGAAACGTTGTTATAATACATTGAAACAAACACCTATATATACAGAGGAAAATATTGACATTTTATTAATTTTAGTTTAAATGTATTGTATTTTTAACATTTATTTCTAATTCGTTTGCAAATAAAGTCAGTATACGGTTTGCGACGTTCGAAATCCGGCTTCGATGTTAAGTTTAGTCATATTAAGTGACTGTTGTAATAGCGGTAGGTAGATGATGAGTAGTTGTTCCCGTTCATGTGAATACTTACATAATAATATTAGACGTACTACATGGGTAAATAGAAATAACAAAAAATAAATTCGACGAAAAAAACCGTGTAGACCAAAGTACACGGACCCGAAACAACCTATCCGATGACACAGCGATCCGCTACAACAGCCTATATAGGATCAAATCTTCCAACACCAAACATGTTCGCCTTTCTTCGGTAGACAGGATTGGATATTATAATAATACAGTTGTTGTTACTTATACTATTTTATAAGCTTTACTATATTGTACAGCTCTTTTTAAACATTTGTTGTCGACCAAAAAAAAAAAATTCTCCTTCTACCCCAAAAATGTAATAATATACTTAATATACATAAAAGGAAAAACGGATCTCCCAGTGGCCACACGATTCCGAGGGCTATCTTAAGTAGAAAAAAAAGTACAAGTGAACAATAACAATCCAAGTGGAAAACAAAACTGATGTGTGTTGCGTTCCCCAAAAACGAGTTTGCCACCTGTTGCAGTCTCGACACTTCTGTCGTCGTCGCGCCGATGACTGACAGGATATACAATATATACAGAGTGATTTATCAAGCATACTCACCTCCAAGTTTTCATTTACTAATGAATTTATTCAAATCCTGATTTTCGGAATTTTCAAATGTACGTTAAGACGGTATTTTCAAATACTTAAGATTTTTTTGTACTACCTAAATAGTCTCCTGTAGCGTAGAAGCAATAAAAACTTCTGTTTTTCAAATGAAAACTCCACTATTTAACTATAAATAATTCTGTGAGTATTTTTTTTGAAATTTTTAATGTACTAAATTCAAAATTCGTACGAGTAGTTTTTCAGTTATAAAAAAATGTACTAAGGACAATAGTCCTTAAGAATGATATTAAAAAAATATAAAATATATGGAATATTGGATCAAGAATTTATTATATTTAAAAGTTATTAATGTTGATGGATAAGTAATAATTACTGAAATTTCCATAGCTCCCATATGATTCAAACCTATAATTATCATGTACCTATCCTCCTCAGTTGGTACACAATGTTTAATAACTCAAAAACTATTCGTTCGAATTTTGATTTTGATACGTCAACATTTTCAGAAAAATGTTCCGCTTAATAATTTACATTAGAAAAGGGTGGTTTCTAATTTTAAAAATAAAAGTTTGCATCTCCACGCGACACTTTTTCAGTAGTAGGTACCGAAAATCCCAAGAATTTGAAAATACGGTCATCAAGCAAGTAGGTTAGGATTGTTAAAACTTCATAAAACTCAGAATTTGAAAAAATCGATTATTAAATGAAAAATGGGGGTGAGCAGGCTTGGTGAATAGGACTGTATCTACCTATCATATACTTATTTACGACGTACGTCGTCGATACCAGTGAATCGGTTCACGCGTACCGGTACATGGTATGTGTGTTTATATATAAAATACAATATGTGCCGTGTACCTACCTGTTGTACACATTATAGTAATAATAATAATCATAGAGTAAAAAATGTCAATTGTACATTGCCCAGCTATACATATAATAACTACGACGACGGAGCCGCGATGAGTATGGTAATTAATATATTATGAATGCGGTAACAAACAGCTACCGCTGTTCGGTTTTCGGTGTTTTTTTTTTTTTGTCAAATCCGTCCCGATGTTCACTTCCGATATTCACTGCCCAGGTGCCTGCAGGTATATGTATAGGACTTCGCTATTACGTAATAATAATACACTTACAGTACCCATTGTACTCTATGAAACAATGGCTATATGTATACACGCCGTATTGTGTAATGCACACCGCCGTATATAGTACAACAGGTAAGTACGTTTCGAATTTGAATAACAAACGGACTGACGATAAGCTGAGTGTATGGAGTGTATTATAATAACACGTTGCTGCTGGTAATGATGATTAGGTGAGTGCGTCTAAATGAAAACCGTTGCCGTTCATTATGCGTATAAAAATAATATATATTATCGTACAATAATATTGTGTACGACACGCGGATAGGTACGCGTATGTAATATAATATGTATATTTTATTAAATAATAAAATGTACAAACTGTGGGTAAATATACTGTCGTCGGCCGCACACTTGCACTGTATACACGAAACGATAACCGTTCGCGCCGCCATTCCGTTGACATTATTGTAATATAATTCAAGGTTTGAAATCGAAATGAAAATTTTGATTCTAATTTTAATTTTACTTATCGATTTTTGATGTAGTTCTTCGCCATTACACGAGGCTATGAAATGGGTTTAGGAAAACGAAATATTAGTACTAGACACTATACAGGTAATATATACAGGTACATAAATGTATTTCATATCTCTGTTTTAAATATATTTTAACATTTATTTTTTATTAGACGGAATTTGTAGTTCAATATAGTGTATATTTTTAGGGTGTAGACTACTAAGTACTAGGCTCCACTTGAAAGTAAGGTGGGTCTTGGTATAATTTTTAATATTTTTTATTTTAATATTATTTTTTTTCATAGTATGCTATAGTATGTAAGTCTCTTTATAAAACGTAAGTACCTGTATTGTTTGTAGTAGGGTAGGTGGGTGGTATAAGAAGACTAGGCCCCACATACAGAAGGGATCTACACGTCACGTCGAGCGTGACTAAATTTGCGGAAATTCCTAGACGATAAATCACATAATATGATTTCGTCGACAATATAATACATAACATATTATATGTGTTTAGTTATAATAGTACATAACATATACCTATGTGTTTGTTATAATATCATTATAAATATATACCTTGGTATAAGGTATATATATAACTTTAAAACCACCGTGGTGGGGCGTCAGCGATCTTATAGGTATTTTAAGATATTATATCAAATTTACGTATATATAAAAAAAAATGTATAATTTTAGTTTTAACCGTGTTATCGTCTACGTGGATTTCGTAGAGATGCGTTCAAGTGTTCAAATATAGAGGCGTTTAAATTTATATTTGTATTTCTAAAATACCTCTATATGAATGTACTATAATGTTGTACTATTATGTATGCGCATAAAGACGCGGAGATAAGCAATCGTCGTCCAAACGTTGATTAAAAACTTTATGATGTCAAGTCGCGATGTTCAATCGTTCTTACACGTACCTACCTATACCATAGTAATAATAATATTGTTTGTATGCAAATTGCGCACACTTCGAAGCAGTCGTTTATTTTTTTACATTATCGTCTCGACCGATGGCGTAACCCGTTGGCGCCACCACATATGTCACGGTATTATAGGTACCTACATCGTACATAACCATCGTATATATATACCTAATACTCGTCTGCCCGGGTGAGATATTAGTCGGCACACACACACACAAGATTATTGGACACCATCAGCCTCAGAGTGGCGCGCATATATAATTTGTGTATAATATTATACACATAGACTTGTTTACAATAACAATGATAATACATATAATATTATGTCGGCTACGTTTTGCTAATAGAACTCCTAATAACATATTATACCTACCTAGGTCTGCTGCTTCGTATGTAACATTAACATGTGATGCTGCAGCGCGTACATTAAAGAAATACATAAATAACGAATAACAATTACAATACAATAATATTATTATAATTATTATTACACGCCTCAGTGGTAAGGGCGTGCGAGTGACGCTGCGGGACGGGTCCTCCCGAGGTCGCGTTCACGTGACGGATTATTCTTAATCGTATATTATAGCAGGTACGCGCAGTAATCATCGCGATCATTGCGCAGATCCGAAGACGTCGACGAGTAGTTCGTATAATAATATTATAATATGTGCGTATTGCGGTATAATTGTAGGCGTGACTTAGGTGACAATTCTGGGGGGGGGGAGCTATAGCCCCAAACAAATTTATTTGCTTCACGTTCAAAGTACAACAATAGGTAAGTGCCTGAAAATAGATGCGAAAACTGAGGGACTAGTAACGCTGTCGATCTATAACAACTCGCCGCACGGTGGGGTGGATTGTTACATCCCAGGGGTACAATGTTATACAGTATCTATAATATCTTTTGAATTAATATTATTTAAAAAACATAATCCACAATTACAGTACCTACCAGCTATACTGTCCAGTGGTGGATCTAGAATGTTATCACGGGGGTGGGGGGAATACCCCCATATCACCCCCGTAAATCCGCAACTGATACTGTCTGTTCCAAAAGAAAACCAACGATTTTTTCGTATCGTAAATGATGCGATTTGTGCATCTCACGTGATAACCCTAATACCGGATAAGTATGTTGAGTGATGTGCCTGACTGGACGAAAATCGGTTAAGTGAAACCAACTGTAACAACTTGCCTCATATGGTTTTTCTTCCAGCACAATTTATTTATTAGAAAAGAAATTAATATCATAATATTGAATGATATTAGACTGTTACTAGAATTTGGTCTATATATTATTATAGACAAATATAAAGTATCAATATCGTGTTACCTTCCATTGGTGAGCTGTAATTAAAAAAGAAAATATTTGAAAAAAAATCCCTTTAGTTTCGAAAAATAACAGAAAACAGTTGATTATTCTTTAAATACCGTTAAGGCGTTAAGTTATGCTGGGAATCGTCACAAAGTTGCACATGGAGATAATGATAGTGGAATATATTTCTTCGGTTTCCAAAGTGTTACCTGCATAATTGGATGTACAAATAGTATCTCTACTGTATCAACTAATCCTCCGCTCGCCTCTAGGGGTAAAAATATTATAATTATTTTCACATTTTCCACCTATTTCATATACCGTTAATGGAACACATGGACGATTTTTCCGCCGTCGACGAGTAGAACGCGCGTTTCGAATGTAATGGTTATTATTAGGACTGGGAACTTAATGCATTTAAAAAGTACTAAAAATATGCACGCACTTCTGCGCATAAAAAAGTACAAATATGCTTTAAAAATATTTTTATATTTTATAATCTTTACTAAATATTTATTAATAAAAACGGGTAATCTTACAACATGTCAACTACGTATTTGAAAAACACGATACATTTATACCTAAATGGTGAAAACTCTCAAGACATTTGATATAGGTACATTAAAATATATTTATTTTTTTAATGTCAAATTTTCAAATTCAATTATACATTATGATTGATCATCAAATATACATCTATAAATTAAGAAATATTATTATGCTCTTGCGCAACAACAAAATCACAAAATATCCAAAAATATCCACGTTTAGTATTTTATAGTGTCGTGCAGAAGTGTACGGTTATAGTTATGCGGTCACTCGTCGATTTTCTCGAATAATTTCTAGCGTGTAGTATATAAATATATCGCATACACGTGCCGGACATAAGAGTAGGTGTAAAAATTATTTTTTTTCACATTTTACACCTTTAATAATATCATACCGTTGTCACTTCGGCACCGATCGTAATATTATATGGTGAAACCTCTCTCTAGTGCACATATGTACCTTGCGAGTGTAATTAAAATTGGTACGTGGGATTCAATTAGCCCGGTCGTATTGTGTACACTGCACACATGTTATATGTATACACACACACACACACACACAGACACACCTCTTCCTCTGTACCGAACAAAAGAATTAGAGAAAGATTATATTTGACATTATTTTGACACACTTTCGCACGGCGTTGTAGATATATAATATTATGTTCGCCGATGGGTTATGTAGTATGGCATACTGCTGCAGTGCATAATACAATATAATATGCATCATGCATGTTTGTGCATACCTACAACTTATCTAATAATAATAATAATGCATCCCAAAAGGTTGAAGGCAAACTTAAAATAAATTTAAAACTCTAAAGCCAAATCGAGCTGGTAAAAAAAAAAATTGCATTCTAATAAATGCAGCTATATATACATAGCTGTTGTTCGTGGTTTCTTTATTCGTGATTTGTGGGTCCAAATCCCATAATACCCAAAAAAATAATAAAACATTTTTATGATAATAATATTAACGAACTGATAACAAGTCTGAAAAAACTATTCTCAACATTTTACCAACACACCAAAGACTTCGCCAGTTTCATTAGTCTCGACATATCACGCGCTCACAATTTGGATGCAACAAGGACCAAACCAAAACTAAATTATGATATAATATTTTTTTTTAAAAACAGCGAGTTTTTAGAATTAATTTTACCTAGTTAAAAAGTATTATTGTAAATATTAAGAAATAATTGAGACAACAATTATTATGCTACGACATAATAGTTATTACCTAGATTTTTTTTTTTTAAATGTACATTAAATAACTGAAAAAATGCTTTATAGTAATAAACAACAATATTAATACAAATAACTAGTTCAAAATTATAATACAATTTCGTACTTTTTTACTCTACATTTTGCTTCACGTTGCTTTTTATAATACAGTACCTACCTATAAATATTTTATAATATTCAATTGTTAAACTATCACATTTTACATAATATTATGCTACTATAGTAGACGGTGGTCACTAAGTAAAATAAAATAAAATAATATATTATATTTAGTTATGCTGTTGTGTAGTAATTAATTTAAAAACAAATTATATATTGTACAAAATTAATTGATAATCCTAGTTAAAAAAATTAAAATATTGTTAGATGTAATAGGTATAATATTTCTATAATTTCAACATAATAAAATGTAATTTGTAAATAGGTAACCATCGAGATACGTCGAGACGGATGAAACGACGGGATACTATTGAGTTGTCCCGTATTAGTATAATATTAAAATAGTACCGATACAATATATTATTTTATATGGAATATATAAAAACCAATTTGTACAGTCGTGAGTTGTGAGTCAAAAAAGTTATCGATTTTTAGTCGATAAAGATCGTCTATGTGTACCATTAAAAATTGATTGTAAAAACTATGACTTGTACAGGCCGTTGTAGTAGTTACTGATGGTATTCTTCATGCACATACAATATATTATATTAAATTGTATACGTACACAATAAATAATAATATAAGTATAACGTATGTATATAATAATATACAGGAATACCGAATAACAATCATTATATTATATCTTCACTCGCCGTTCGCCGTTTATAGCTGTGGCGTCTTACATAAGTGAATCTCGTGAGGGATCTCGAAAATAATTTAATTTATGCACATCACTGCTGGAGACTTGAGTCACATTTATACCAGCTATACATACAAGGTGATTCATTCAGCGTAAGACACTCATTGTATCAAAAAGTATGGACTTTTTTCAACATTTTCTATTTTTACGTGGTTTCATGTCGTTAAATAAAAAACAATACTCATAACAGTCATAACACATAAACTTGTTTTTTTTCAAAAAAAAGTAAAAAACTTGAAAAATTTTAAGGATAAAAAATATGAAAAAGTATAATTTCTTTAAAAAAAATGTTGTGTAACGATTTCTTGAAACCTCACGTAACAAAACATTTTGAAAATAGTCAGTACTTTTCGATTTAATGAGTGTTGTATGTCAAATGTATCACACTGTACCTACCTATATAATATATATATATACCACGCTCGTCTAATGCGACTTTGACAGTTGCAGGCCTTCAGACGTCGGGCACGTCTGACGTCGTAGGTCCTACACCTAATACTCTTTTGTACGCGGTAAAACGTCATAAAGTGTCACGACTTAAATGACAAACAAAATATGCGCGACGGGCGAACTGCATTAATGTCATATATTGCAGGACATTATTTCCCTTGTGTACCACGCCGTACTAGTTGGTCGTCACAACGCGCGTATACAAATAGCCGATGGCAAATCGATAGCACGCAAATAATATTATTTAATACGCAACGCAAACGAATATAGTATTGTACAGAAATATAATGACAATGAAAAGGAATTCCGGTGGCCTTTTATTCCGATTTCCGATCCATATATTATGTAGTAGGTACCTGTTTTGCCTTTGAACATTGTATTTTGTGTGAGTGCTAAATATAGGTTCTATATAGGGCATTGGTATTTTGTTGTTCTACCATGGCTGCTGCAGTTGTACAGCGGGGGCTGGTACACACAAACGAACCCCAATCGTATTTTTTATTTTTGTGGCGGGACACGTGATGGTCTATAAGGACTGAGATAGACACAATAATTATTATTCATTAGAGGCATTATGCAAAATAATACACAAATAATATACAAGGTGAATCACGAACCATGCTCAACCCCAATTCTTCTTTTAGTTATTACCAGTTACCGGTTAGTAACCATATTTTCGAAGAGTTTGAGTAGTATTTGGAACTATACGACTATTAAACTGAATAATTATTGTTGGATTCATATTTTCATGGAAAATATATACTGCTGGAAATATTAATTATTATTGAGGTAGGGTAAAGGTATACGGTTCCGTTAAAATACATTTCCATCAAATCAATACGTTTCTGAACTTGTACTATTCCGAAAAAATACGTTTCAATTGAATACGTTTCTAAAATAATATTTTCACACGGTTCAATTTCCAAACGCATATGTTCACGATTATAAATATTTTTCAAACAAACTACGTTTCCGAGCAAATACTTTTCCGTCTAAATATTCAAATATGTAACCACATCAATACAGTTTCTGTGGACAAATACAACATTTTTGTGGCTTGGTGTGGCGCGCTGGCTGCTACCAGTCGCGGAATGCGACTGGGAGTAAGCAACGGCCACAGCTACTAGCTCTCGGATGGGTGACCATCCGAGTTCATAGTAGTTAAACCTTGCCACACATACACGTGTTTGCTACCTACTGTAACGACCGTAAAAAAAAACAATCGTAAAAACAACCAACCGTACCTACCCTTCTCCTACCTTACAGTTCAAGGCTAATGACCTCGTTGTCGAAGCCTCAACCCTAAAAAAAAAAAAAAAAAAAAAATACAACATTCAGAAATAATATTTACCGAGTCTTACATTCCAACCAATTACGTATTTTCCAATAAAATATAGCCCTCCCACTAGACTGCTTCAAATCGTAAGTATGACACAATAATATATTTGTATATTATTATTGTGTACCCAAGTGTATATAAGTACGCGACGTTTTGTAATAATCGTACAGGAAACATTATATTAGACCGATCGACCCGGGATGTCACGAAATCATACTAACACACACACACACACACACACACACACACACACACACACACATTCATATGAAATAGGTGCGAGTGTATTACCCAGGTATAATATAATATTATAATAATATGTACCAGAGGCGTCCGAACTGAATATATTATACAATAATATAATTAACATCGTGATGTGGACAAATCGAGTGGAACGAATCGTATAGGTGCTTTTTAACCGCATATATTCCACCGTAGTCGGTTCTTGTTTTTTTTTTCAACACCAACACCTATAACATAATATACCTACATAACACATTATGTATAATATGCGTGATATATATATAATATATAATAACGCTCGGACAATACAGCGGAAGACACACTTGCGCGCGACCCTTTTCGGTGGGCCGCTGTGGAATTCAACGGGCGCAGCTATATATACGCGTGTTTATATAATATATACCTTCCTCGGACTTTACCTATACACCTATTATTCCTACCTACCTATGCCATCAGCCTCATTGTATTAATAATGCAATCGTATTTATTATAATATATAATATCACATATGCGCCGGTGCATCGTCTTCTCAATTATGCGCGCGCGTATACCTACGGACCAAACGTCGTAGTAGTTACGGAAAACACTCGAAGAATGCATTCGATTACAATAAATAGACACACACACAGGCCACGGCGGTCGTTATGTATAGATTTAAGTGCCGACGACACAAAACGAAATTCGAGGCCTCCTATAGGGTAAGATATGATATCATTGCAGCGCGTATACACACAATCATAATAATAAAATATGACTCGATAGGTTATATATTATATTATTATATGTTATATACGGTATTACACATGTGCTGCGGTGACTTGCCACACTAACACACACAACGTATATATAATAATAATAATATGAGGCGGTATCCCCCGACTGCCGCTTCGGCGTAGGCAACAGCAGCAATATAATATAGAAACTTGATAAACTCACGAAAGAATGCCAGGCATTCGGAAACGTCCGTAAATATATGTACACCTATATATAATATATTATTATCATTATTATACACACACGAGTAGAAACATTAATTTTTGTTTTTACCGCCCACGTTATGTATAATAATAATGATAATATGTATAATAGGTACGCGTGGTAATAGTTTATAATATGGTAATGTTATTATACACACATTTTAATGTGGCCGAGGTGAATATATTTTTGTTCAGGTGTAAACGGTCGAGGGGTATTGTATAATCGGTCGTATTATTTTAGGTATCACGATAGTTACCGCCGCGTTTGATTCAATCGAACCAGCGCCGCGTTATCAACTGCAGGTAAATATAGGTATATAGATACTTACCTACAGAATAATTATGTTAGGCACAGGGTGATTCGTCGAGCATGCTCACCACCAATTTTAGCTTTAGTAATAAATGTATTCGAATTCTGGTTTTTGGAATTTTTACATAATATACTTAAAACCCTTTTTTTCAAATACCTACGTGAATTTTTTTGTACTGCTTAAAGAGTATCTTATGGCGATACTAACTTTTGTTTTCCTCTTTTTTATTTTAAGTTCTTTAGTGGATAATTTTTTTGTATCTTATTCAAATTATGAACGAGTATTTTTTTAGTTATTAAAATGTTAATACTTATTATAATAGTCTTTAAAAATGGATTTACAAAAATGTAAAATATATTATGTAATATTGGATAATTTGTAATATTCATTATATAGTTGGACCATTTAAAAAAAATATTATTGTTGATTAATGTTGACTAAAATTGTCCAAATAACTATAGCCCTCACCCCCATCTTCCAAACCAATTATTATGGACTTACAATATTAATACCTTAATACAAAAAATGTAATAACTTGAAAACAACTCGTTTGAATTTTGAATTAGCTACATCAAAATGTTCAGAAAAATTGTCTGTTTGTTTAATCACAGTAGAAAAGGGAGGTTTTCATTTGAAATACAGAAGTCTATATGCTGTATCTCCACAGGATACTTCTTCTAATCTTCTTAAATCTTAAGTAGTACAAAACATCTCAAGAATCTAAAAATATAGTCTTAAAGTATATTTATTAATTTTAATATTCAGATTTTGAATAAATCAATATTAATGAAAATATAGAGGGCATGCTTTGTGAATCACCCTGTATATATTGTATACGTATATTATATTTTGTTATTATTACCTATACATCATATTGTGTTGTAATAAAGCGGTCCTCGAGACGAGAAAACGCCGCCGCCTTGCGCATTCACAAAAGAAATTAACGACTATTATAATATAGTATTATTCGGTATTTTGGGAGAGCTTTACAGTCGTGTCGGGCCTTGATAATAAAATAATGTATATAATTTCATCTATTCTGTGGTAATATATAGATGCCCATGCGCCATGTGCCCGTTTGGTACCTGCTGGATACCTGAACGTTGGTCGTCGAAAACGCTAGAGATGAAACGAAAATGATATCATCCGAAAAATCAACTCGTTTTGAACGTTATAATATCTAGAATATATTGTTATTTTATAACTTTATAATAATTATTTAGATTAATGATATTAATTACGTATGTAGGTACCAGCTGAACATACCACGAGCCGCATACACGATGAATAAAATTATATCTCATGAGATTTGTTTGTTTTTATATATTATTACTTCATTATTATACGTTGAGAAAAACGTTTATTCCTATTTCTCCAAGTTTTGATTAATTTGATTTGATTTAAATGTCAAGGCACTGTAATGTCGCAAACATGAAATATAATACCCCGCAATATTTTATTGAATTAATAATTGATTATACTATTACGTGCGGTAAATTATAAATATATATTATATATATATACAATATAATATGATGTATATTATTATGCCAACACAATACTAAAACGTTTATTTTTTTTAACTCTTAACGTCAACGTATATTATATTATTATAATTTAGTACCTACTACACAATTTTGTAATTTTTTTATGCAGTTTTCCAACAATTTTGAAAAGCAATATTATTCAAACGCTAAAATACCAAACACGCTCGTGTGCAGTTTGGGCTCGACGTGTTTATAAACTATAATCTACATGACGTATATTATAACTGTTGTAGCGGTAGGTACGCCATTATAATATTTTATGGAAATAAGCCGACACGAATATATGGGCATAATATAGGCATAATAATTGTCGTAGTCTTTGGTCTCTGAGCTCCATTCCATGTACAGGACATCGCGGGTTAACTACTACTATTCATATAAATAACGAAACACAACGATCAAATTTGCATTGCACATTTCGAATATACGATACCTACGCGATATCAGTATTTCATCCGTTCACGACATAGGAGCGATAAACATCATTAACATAAATCATATTATTATTATTATTATTATTATTATTATTGTGATATTTTTTTTATCTCTCCTTAAACGACATCATTATTCGGCCCGGTCGCGTAGCATTTGGCGAAGACGCACGCATAATCATACGAACATTAATAAAGTCAAGTCGACGAGAGATGTCGTAACAATTTTAACACTCAGCTATATTGTAATTTCACTGTCCTAATAATCACCCGGCCACGCGGGTTTTAAATGCGTTTATTTGCCGCCGTTAAGACCAATGTACAATAATGATATTAATAATATGTACAACAAACATTGGACAATGTACACGAAGTTTAAACAAAACTTAACGACTTTCACTGCGAGTGGACACAATTTACTGCGCGGTGTGGTGTACGATGATGACGCGGGTGTATATTTAATGTCATAAAATATTATATGGACGATAGTAGTTGTAGTTGTTATGGCTCAATAATAGTAAGTAATTAACGCAGAACGGCGTGCGCGGCTTCGTTCGTATGTACAATATAAGTATATAACAATATTATGTATGATTTAAGTTCACTAAAAAATAATTGTGTACCATTAAGATTAAGTTGTATATACGTCGACCATATAGTATATAACGATTGTGTGAGAAAAGAGCACCACTGCAAGAGAAGAATGTATACGACGACAACGACGACGTGGGAATTACCGCGGTGGTAACCCATTTATTAAAGTGGATGAAGTGTCTTGTGACGAGAACGTACCCACATTAATTATTTATCTATATTTTATTTTGACCGTCTCGTCATGGACGACTGTTTTGTAAAAAAAAAACAAAAAATGATCACAATTTTATATTTTTTGTAGCGCGTATATATCTACATAATATTAGTTTTTGAGACCACTTTCGCATGAAATATCATTATAAGTGTACCGCGACTCACATGTAACCAGCACGCTGATCTTTTTCTATCGTTTCTGTTTTAATTTTTTCGTAATGTCGAGTTTAATAATTGCGAACAAAGGTTAGTTACTGTATCCTTTTTATATGTATTGTTTAGTGCACTGATTTTACTTGAACATTACATTACACCCATTCGCCGGGAGCCAGGAACTGCGATTGAAATGTTTCGGAAGAACAAAAAATTGTACGGTGCTTCGTCATAATATCATAACAAAAATGATTGGTCCGATACAACCAATAAAGTAGTATTTGTATAATAGTAGGTACCTGGTACACGGCCGGTGTGGTTCCATGATGTCCAAATGGGGTCTCAACTCTCAAGGATATAGCCCTGCATGTGAATGTGGCTACAACAATCAAACAATACACCATATTGTAGTAGACTTATTCCCTAAGGGAAAGTTCAGTCATGGCATTGAGGAAATTCATATAGCAAAAAAAGGATGCATTGGGGAATGGATTCAAGAATTAGACGTTATAGCCTATGACTGACGGATCTTATCTGTAAAATATTTTAACTATGTATTTAGTATTATTTTTATAACCAACATTTTTGTTCTTTTTAACATTTGATATTTAAACCTATATTTATATTTTTATCTGTTGCGTTACATTTGACTTATGACCCATATTAGTTATTTATTCGTTTTTATGTTACCATTTATATCTTACTTAATATGTTGATATTTTGTATCCCAGCCATACGAAAACAAATAAATAAATAAAGTATTTGTAGTATCTGTACGACGACCTCTTTTTACGATATCATATACAGAGTGATTTTTTAAGCATGCTCACTCCCATTTTTTTCTTTAACGATGTACAATTATTAAAATTTCTGATTTTTAGATTTTTTTGGTATACCTAGATACCATATTTTCAAATTCCTGATATTTTTGTCCTACCTAAGAAGTGTCCTGTTATCACACAAACTTCTGCTTTTCAAATGAACCCCCTAACCATTTTTTACTGCAAATTATTAGGTGGATGGTTCTTTTGAAAATGTTGATGTATCTAAATGTAATATTAGATGTAATATTTATTATATTTGGACCATTTTTACAAATTATATAAACTGATAGATTAATAGTAATATTACTAACATTTCATCAAAGCTCCTATACACTTAACCAATTAGGTACCAAAGATATATTATTATATATTTATAGTAAATACACAAAGTCATACAACTCAAAAGATACTCGTTAAATAGCTGATTTAGATCAAAATTCTCAAAAAAAAAAATATCTGCTTAATAGTTTAAAGTGAAAAGAGGGGTTCTTAATTGAAAAACAGAACCTTGTAATGTTACCGGATCATACTTTAGTGGTACGAAAAAACTCAAGAATTTATAAATATGGTCTTTGAGTGTATTTGAAAATTCCAAAAATCAAAATTTGAATAAATGCATAGTAGAAGCATAAAAATAGGTTTAGCATACTTAATATATCATCTTTTAATCGAGAAAAATACGAGATACGAGCGTGTGGCCAAAATCCGCCAGAGCCTCGTGTTCAAACAATCACAGTATCACACAGTACATATTAGTAATTAGTAAAGTGCATAAAAGTGCATTTAAGTGCACATTCTACTATATCGTATACACTTGCGGGCATGTGTAGGTCTACTCTAGTGGTAGGTATACATATATTTGATAAAAGCCAACACTGTAGGTTCTTAAGTGGTTGTACACCGCTCACGCACACACACTCACACACACACGTATAATATAAATTATATACAGCAAATTCCATTGTTTTTTTCGTCGAGTGCATATTATTGCGTGCTTTATATTATGTACAATATTGTTTTACGCATAAAATAAAGGCTGCAGCTACTCTACTGCAACTGTGCAGAGTCATAATATGAATTTCAAACACGCTGTCGACCGTTGTATTAAATATGGCATTGTGTATGTACGTCCTATATAATATTATAATAGCGTTAGGTATTGCGTATAATATTTATAATATACTAGGTGATCCATTAACGTAAGACACTTACTATTTCAAAAAGTATTAATGTTTTTGAAAATATCTTTATTATTTTTTCAAAAAAATTATATTTTTTAACTCTAAAACTTTTTTAGTATTTTTTATTTTTGGATGACAACATACAGTTTTAATTTCGTATTTCATAGCAAAATATTTTTTTGATTATTTCGATACATAGAAATCAAAATTTTGACGAGTAGTTTATGAGTTATAAGTGTTTCAATTTTAGATGAGCGGAGTGGAATTGTAGTACTCGAGTACCCCCCAAAATTATGGTTCATTACTCCGTTCATCTAAACTTTAAACACTTATAACTCATAAACTGCTTGTTCAAAATTTGATTTTTATGTATCGAAATAAATATTCTGCTCTGAAGAATGAAATCAAAACTGTAAGTTTTCATTCAAAAAAGTAGAAAACTTAAAAAATATAATAGATAGAAAATATGAAAAAAATAATAATTTCTAATTTTTTCTTGGAAAAAAAAATTCTGCTTTAGTCTAAGAAATTAAAACTATATTTTGTCGTTCAATTAAGTAAAAACCTTAGAAAATTATAATTTTTTTTTAAAAATGTAGTTTTGTTATGACTTGAACCAAATAATAAAAATATTTTCAAAAACGTAAATATATACTATACTTTTAGGAATAATAAATTTGCGTCTTACGTAAAATGGATCACCCGGTATATACACATATTATCGTACTATGCAGTAGTGCACCGTATACTTTGTCCACTCAAAAAAATAATAAAAATACTATGTTATACTGTAAAAATGTACATTATTAAAAGGGTGTATTGTGTGCGTGTAAATAATGCTCGGGTATACATATATTACGACGCACTCGAAACAGCAACCCTTTTGAGCCGAAAGAGGTTTCGCCACTCCACCACACGACTTGAATCATTCACACACACACTCACGAGAGAGCTCTTTGTCGCGTATACATGATATAATAACAATAATAATATTATGCGTTGTCTGACTTTTTTTTTTTTTGGTGACCCGCAAAGGTCACGACTTCGGGTCGGCGGCGGACGTGTGTGAGCTGTTGGCGCAAAAGCGTGCTCGGAGCCGTTGCACGAACGACGACCGGCGGCCGCGTGCAATAATAGTTACATATACTATGTATAAGCGTTGAATAACTGTTACAATAATAATGTGTGCATATATACTTACCTTACCTATATATATATGTGACCCACGAGCGGGGGTGGTGTGCGGCTGTTTTGTTTCACGTCTTATGCAACCCAAGACGGTAATTCGTATAATGTTATTATATTATTATTGTTATTACTATCATCATCATCATGCGCGCATATTATAATAATATTATTATATTGTGTACTGCGTGTAAGCCGCGACTTACAGTCGAGAGTCGTGTCCGCGATGCCGGGCATAGCTTGGGTGGTTCACAAAAGTCTTGAAAATTAACGTATAGTTTCCGCAATCGCTGACCGACCTCGTGCCCAAACTTAGATTGGCAGATCACAGATGCAGTTATGCGATTATATACATATACTTACGTAATAAAACAATGTTATTGTTTTTATTTATATATCGATATATATAATTATTGGTGATTCTAAAAGCATTCTCACCTCTTTTTTCTTCAATAATGCATCTATTCGAATTCTGTGTTTCGGAATTCTTAAGTATACTCAAAAACTATATTTTCAGATTCTTGAGATTTTTTGGAAGATTTTAGGAGTTTCCTGTGGCGGTACAAACTTCTGTTTTTTAAATTAAAACGTGCTTTTTCTACTTTAAATTGTTTAACGGATAATTATTCTGAAAATTGTGTTGTACCTAATTCAAAATTCTCGTTAGATTTAAATTTATTTAACGAATAAATAATTTTTAATAATGGTCCTAGTAGTATAATAAATACTAGATCCAATATTACATACATTTTATATTTTTGTAAAACCATTTTTAAGGATTATTATCCTTAGTACAAATATCATCTAAGAAACTACTCGTTCAAATTGTTAATTATGCACATCAACATATTATACATTATACATATTTGTCCCAGTGGCGCAACTAGACACTTGAGGGCCCTAAAGTCAAATATAAAATGGGGCTCCCTAGCAAAAAATGTAATTGGTCTCAAAGACTCAAAGGTGGCAATCAATGGCAATCAAAGGTACACTGTACACCGCTTCCTCCCCGCCCATAAGGTAATCAAAACCTTTCGTTAATTCTATATATTATACGTATACCTATATATAAAAGCGAAATGGAAATCTTTGTTACGGATTAACTCCGAAAATTCATGACCGATTTGGCTGATTTTTTTTTTTGTTGTGTTTGTAATTAATAAATGTTAATAGGTATGAAAGACAATTTTATGAAAATTTACCGGAAATGTATAAAATCTGGAAAGCAAAAATACAGTAGTGGCGCTACCCATTTAACCATTTTTAACGGGAAACGAAATGCACGGGGTGAGATAGTAATTTCATAAAATTAAAAATATTTTTTGTTAACTATTTTTTTTTAAATATTATTCATTTATAAAATAGAATCAATATTAATATTTCTGGAGTTTTTTGTAAAAAATTATCTTCAACAAAATGCCTACAAAATATTGAGAAAAAACAATAGTAGAGATAATATCAACTCTTGGTAGTTAATGTATAGCACATATAATCTAATACAATTCAGATTTCAGATGTGTCAATATAAAATATATGTTGAAGTACAGTTTATATTTTTATACACCTAACACCTATCATCTTTGCAAACAGTTCAATTATACAATATAATAAAAAATACAAGTTATGATGTTTATAAAAGGACTTGGATTCTTTCTATTGATAGTCACCTTGACTAATTTCTAATTCTTCTTTATTTTTAGAAAATAAACAATATCACGTAAAAAATTACTAATTAATTATTACATTTTCCTATAGGCCTATAAATCCTGCAAGATCACGCCGCCACATAAATAAAAAATTGACAAGACCCTAAAATAAAACAAAAAACGGAGAGGCTCCAGTTGCATTCGCAGCCCAGCGGCCCATAGCCAGGGCGAAACTGAGTATCTATTAACAATAAATATTAAAATAACAGTATAATTATAGTATTATAGGCATCTCATTTTGAGATATAAGCCTTATATAACGTAATGTTTAAAATAAAATATAGGTATTTAATAATAATAATTATAAAGTGTGAAAAAAAACTAAAAATCAATTTTTATTATGGGGCCATGGGGGCCCCGATAAATCGGGGGCCCCAAAGTTTCACTTTGCTAACTTACCCGCTAGTTGCACCACTGGTTTGTCCGTAGATATCGATAGCAAACTTAAAGAAGAATAATTTTATAGTAAATAATAATAATATAAACTCTCATTGATTTGCTTTATATGATATAATTTGTTTATTCGAGACCATAAACGCGACGATTTGATGCTTGCTTTTACCTCATCGTCCGGAGTGACCACCAATGGTAACCATTTATAAACATAAAACAAAATGTTTGATTTCCATCGTGAATCTCAATATTCTTGTGAAACATCTCTTTAATGTGTGCATTTTAGAAAATCCTTTCTCAGTACACCCTTACATTGTAGTGGTACGAAGGTACCACGAAAATGTCAGGCGTCTATATAATAGCTATATGCCTATATATCATAATGGATGAGTCAGTCAGGACACGTTCGATTATAATATATTATATGGTATATTATACTCGCATATAGATTTATATAATAATATATTATAATACTATACGCTTAAATAATAATAAGCATAGTTTTTATTGTCGTAAGCACCCACACCGTGATTTTCTGCAGTTTGTTTGTGAGTAGTGTTCCACTTAAAAAAAACCGACCGACCGCCGCTAGGTACCCACCATCAGCTTTATATCATGTTTATGCGTGTCTCGTAGGTGCTGAAAATATCCAATAATTTCGAAATCTAATAGTAGTATAATATTATATTGTTTTTACGCCTTTGTGAACGGATTTTTTTGTTTATTTAACATTTCAATTTCTAATCACTTAAGTCCTATATACCAGAAGAGTAATGCGCGTGGTAAACGAGATTGGGAAAAAATCCTTAAATATATCTCTTTATTGTCTTTTGTCCAAATGATTTTTGTTTGACTAATTTATGAGGATATATAAAATTATATGTGGAGTAGCGGTCGCTCTAAAAACTGTCCATATATATGTATATTTACCCAATATAATATACACTTAACAAACATGGCCATGATTAAATTTAATCACTCCGCCAGTAAAATATACTTGCCTTACATATGTATAATATTATATACCTACTTTGTGCGTCATTATAGTCTACACAAATTACAAGTCAAATTAATAATGCAATTCAAATAATAATAAATTCTATCTTGCACTTAAAAATAAATTGAAAAAGTAATGCCAGACATAAACGTGTATGGTTTATATGACTGATATTGTTTCAAGCCAATTTAAAAAAAATATTTATCTGTTCATATAGTGATGTTTTTTGTTATACATATATTGTAAAATATTTTTAATGATCTATAGCCAATGAAATATAGTTTTATAAAATATAGTTTATAACACTGTATTAATTTGATTATTTTAATTACAATAATATCTTATGCAATACAAATTGAAGAAAAATATTAAGTCTGAGAGCTGTTGAACACGCAGGAGGTTTAACGGCAGCATTCAAATACATCGTAAACGAAATAATGATTAAGGACCCATCTTTTTACCTGTCCATTTGTGTGGAACACAGTTAGCTGTGGTTAAATCGATTGTTTTAATCGTTTTCTCACTAACGGTATGTAATCAATAATCCTTTTCAAATTTAATTCTATTCACTCCAACTGTTTCATATTATTAGTTTATTTGTACACACGTGATTAATATTACTTGTATAACCTAACTCCTAAGTACAATCACCTAGGTCACTGGTTATAAAAACGTTTTCTATGATAATCTATCTAATTGTAGTTTTGAAATGTAGGTAAACTTTGAGATAGTCGGCAAAGCCCTACCCCCACCTCCACGTGGTGCCGACTGGAAACGGAAATTGCGGATTCCGGCCAACGGGGGAGGCACAGAGGAAAACTGTATAAAACCAACACCGGCGGGTCAACACCATCGACCAGAGGGCCAACACCGCCCTCCAACCACGGACAGCAGGCCGAAGGCTCGAGCCGAAGAAGCCCGGAATGCGTCGACCGGTCGGCGATCCCAGACCGACACCCCAGAGTACCCCTCATCCGAAACTACCCCACAGAGGCCGGCTTGCCCCGGGGCAGGAGTGGGACTCCCACAGCACGGCTGGTCACCGTCCGGGTGATCTTAGGATTGAGCGGAGAAGGGTGAACGGTGGGGTCACTGATGCAGGTCCGCCGTCCGGGCGTTCTTCGGATCGAGCACACAGACGACAACCGCAGAGGATAGAAGGAAAACTTAGGAAACCACCACCGGAGAGACGTCCGAAGCCACAACAACTTGGCCGAGGAACGAGACACGAGGCCGGTGGGCTATCAAGCCGGGCCGGGAAAACACCGAACGTGGCCAAAGGACTGGCGGGCAACGAAGCCGGGTCTGGAGGCCAAACAATGCCAAACTGGGACATAAGCCACACCTGTATTTCTTTTCTATATATATATAGGAACGTATAACATATATATATATATGTATAACTATGTATTTAATGTGCGCCCTATAAGGGACACAACAATGTGTAACTATTAATAATATAAATGTATTTTTTCACTTTATTTTTAATAAACGATGGCGGCGTCGCGGCAGTAATGCGAAAGCAATTCCGTCAGTTCAAAACTGAAAAAAAAAAAAGGTAAACTTTGAGATATATTTTCGCTACTGACCATTAGTATAATATTATTATCGGTAAAATATTATATTTTATATACAATACAAGAGTGTAGTGCAGTGTACCTATACATAGGTATTAACTACGTTCTACATATAATGTAGTTACAACGCTTAGATTAATCTATAGGTGGACATTTTTTTCATAAATTTTCGACAATTTGGAAATTTCTTGTATATGAGCAAGGGCGTATTTCGGGGGAGGTTTTAGGGTTCACCATGGGCGTCACCACCAAAACAAATTTCTTTGTTAATAAAAAAAATATGTATTATTTAAGTGTATAATATTGTTTATAGGACGATAATATTATATTGACAGACAAATGTACTGATAATAATTTACAAAATTAATATTACAACGAAAAACGTAATTTATTTTCTTCTTTTATTCAAAAACTCTAAAATCTAAATCAAACATTAAAAATTCACACCCTACATCATCCTCTCAACCGCGCCACCCAGAAAAAAAAATTCCCTAACCTATTCAGCCTCGTACTTGCATAATATCACTATATATAGCTATATACATTGCTATAATTTATTATGTACCTACATTGTAGCATTGTAGCTAAAAAAATATTTATGCCTAATAGATGGATATAGATCGTTTGCAGATTAAATAAGTTCAACGGACTGACCCATTACGCAATGGAGTACAACATATTATAACGCGCACTAAAATCAAAAGACAATAGATACAAAATTTTCATACTACGGCAATGTATCTAATATGTATATGTCTTGTTGAATAATTATTATTCGAATAATAGATTTCAAAATAGACTACGGGTATTCGCATGATGCCGATATACCGCGTTCGCAGTGAAATCGTCGAAAATTATATCAGTGATAAGGATCGTCGTAGTATTTCATCACAGACGAGATTAGGGGGAGGGGAGGGTTAGAGGTTATGGCCTACCTCGAATTTCTTTTCTAAGAGTTATTTATATACATAATAATAAAACAATAGATTATACACAGTACCAGTTATCCGTTTTATTATTCGTAGCCACAAAAAAAAATATAATATGTTTAAACATATTTTGTTTAGAAACCCTAATTTTAAGAGGTTACTGGCACCTAAAAATATATGGGAGTGGTAAAAACATAGCATATTGGTAATCGATAACTATTGAAGTTTTTACTATTGTACCGGTAGTTGGTTACTATATACTAACGACAAAACCGGTTAAAAACCGCAACCATATTTTCGTTTTTAATTTATGATTTTTGAACAGAACTTTGATAAAGGTTTCAAGAATTACAGTTTATATGTCATAGATTTTATTGCATTTTAAAACTACGTTTACGGGTAGTAATTATTCAAGTACTAGCACGCCCGGCAAGAGTGAAACGAGATGAGTATCCAATATAGCAGGCTGAACATTTAACATCACCTAATTTTATATTTGATTTAACGGGTTATCGCGATCTGGTGTAAATGACAATATATGTACAACGTTGTGCCCACATAATTGTTTGCACCCTAACAATTATACTTATTTCCTATTCGCTTAACCGTCACTAATATTATATTGTATACCTACCTATATTTAAAAGTCATTCACATAATATTATTACAATCATATGCAGACAGCTGATCGCTTTTCAAAAATAAATGAATAGATCAATCTTTTACGGCTTTGGCGGTCGTCGTATTTTTGGCAAGCCCATACACTAATATTATACATCATACGAGTATATATAGCAGATTCTTACATGACGTGGTAGGCGCTGCAGTTGCAGAATAAATCGTCTAAAACATCACGTTGATTTATTATTATTTCATCGCATATAATGATTATACGGCAGACAACCGGCCCTGCATCGTTCGCAGTGATTTGTACTTTGTCGTCGTCTTCGCTCTCCACATTTTTTATGCTTACGCCCAATCGAAAAAAAAATAGACATAAATGTATTGGAACGATCTTATGTTATATGGAATGCATTTCTAATTTAACAAGGCAATAATGTATAACGAACTATTTGTGTGTATATTTTTTTTAACGATAGTTTTGTACAAAACGTTATACGCACGTGATATCCACTACACACGTTCAGTGTAACTTCACACACGCCGCGGAGAGGGAAAAAAATTAAGTGGCTATATTTATATTATATTCTTTTCCTTTGTCCAAAATGTATTTACCTATTTTCACGGATACGTGTATACAAAGGAGAAAAAAATCCACACGTATGATAAGACGACTCCTTCGGATGTGTAGTATGGATAGAATAATGTGAACCGTAATAGCTATATAATACTTCTGTCTGATACAAAAATTGCCATAACATTTTATTTTTTATGTTAACATTACAATTAATCAATACCCGAACGCTCTTTTCTGTATATGGAAATGTGTAAATGTTTTATGGACGCTTCTACACGCAGGATCGGATATTTTTTTTTACACATCTTTACGTACCTACATACTAGTTGAGCTTAATAAAAAATGTCAAGGTTGACATTATTGAAGAGATTTTACAACAATCAGCCGACAACGACGATGTGTCAATGTATCTTTCGTTCGGCAATGGCGACGATGTTATTTTAATGGCCAACCGTGATCGATCGGTTTATAGTTACCTGCATACATAATATACCAAGGTATATGTAATCCAGAGAGAGTAAAATGATTATTTTTTCATAAAAACAATTATCGTTTAATTTTCGATAAAATACGACTTTTGTAACAATTAATACTTGTTTCTCAGTAGTTGTTATTCACTTTAAAAACCAAACCATGGAACCAAATTGTTCTATCATTACGAATCAGGACGTGTGTGCAGCGTGTTACAACACGTTGTATTTTACGTATTACGATTTACGACACAGCATCAAATAATTAACATAATGTCAAACAGTTAAATTTCCCTTATAAAATGATACAATCTTCATAAAGAATAAAAAATGTACTAAAATATTTAAAATAATAGGTAGAGCCGAAATTTCATTCGTTTAATATTATGTAGTAATACCTATTCGTCCTTTATTGTCATTGCTCAATGTTGTTGAATTTTATGTGGATACCTACATACTACACAATTTTTACTTGTTCGTTATTGGTTCAAAGCTTAAAGTACCTAATTAATACAAATAAACCCTTACTATAGAAACAAAATTATTGACTCAATTTGGTCAGTTGTTTGTGGGTGGGGAGGGAGTTGCTAAAATGATATAAACTGCACAGTGCACAAACCCGAAGTGGCTTAGCCCCCTAGCTCCCCCCCCCCGAACCTCATAGTCTGTAAGACACATGTTTGTACACTGATTATCAAGTTAGATAAAAAATCTCATAATTTAATTTTTTTTAATTTAAGCATTTTTTTTATTATTTATTGATTATAGATTAAAGAATGAATAAATACAAAGGTGGTCACTAGTCACGTGAGTACCGCTCTATTGTACCTTAAGTGTCGTGTGGGTCACTGGATGTGTTAAATTTAAATTCAATGATATTATATCACCGGATATTTGTATACGAAAAAAGATTCTGAGCAAAGAACGTCCGTCAGCCTATATTACCAAAAACATTTCATTTGATACAGTTGAAAAGTACACATGAATAATATTTTTATATTACAACAAGGTACCCGAACATTTTCTACTTCGTTTAAATAACTTATTTCGTCCAAATTTGAACTTACAATATCAGAATTCAGAGTTCTATTAAAAAAAAAACAGTGTTTTTATAATCCTGAGATTTTTTAATTGCAGTACAGTACAGTATGAATTAACGTTGTATGAGAACCATTGTTTTGAATAATTGTCAACCCTTAGCTAATAGCTATAAAAATTGAAAATTTCGTGAACTTTTTTCTCAACGTTTTAAAAACTACTTATACATTTTTGACTTCCCAAAGTATCAACTTGATTAATTTTTGTACCAAAAAAGATTCCGATGTAAAAAATTGAAGTATTTTTACTGCTAAAAAAAGTGATAACAGACGAAAAACTCACACTCATTGTAAAATCAATAAGTCACTCCAAATCTAAGAAATGTGAAAGGCTTGTATACAATTTTGGGGTTAAACCCCCTATCCTCCCTATTCTCCTCCCAAATTGCACCTATGATGGTTATAATATGATTATAATATGTTTACACGATAGTATAGGTATACCACTATACCTACTGTAGAAGTGTGAACGGACAACGGTACAATTAAAATAATAATTTCATCTGTTTAAAACTGTTTCGGGAAAGATTTATTGAGGAAAATCTAGTTGACAACCAGTCAAACGTTCCTATCACTTTTTAGATGCGTTATCGTTTGTTTTAAATTCATTATACATATCGTATAATATATTTTATTATGATGGAACAATCTAAACAATCGACAGTTCCCAAGCCCATCATATGTATATGGGTACGATTAAATCATAATTTCGTGTTGTCGAGTATAGTAGTGAAGTGTTAGTGTGTTACAAAGATAACAGTTGTGTTCAACTTTTCGAAAGTAAATCAGAAAAACACCGTTAGACGATTTCCAAATATTTCATTTTTCTTATTTCCGTTCAGGGTTTTGGGACACATTGACTTAAACTTGCAGGCTGTTTCAAATTTTAATCAGCTGCAGATTAGTTTTGTTTTGTATACGCATTCTATTGTAAATCATAATATTGTCGATAATATCAATTATCAACAAAAACGTGTAAAACGTTAAGAAAGTGAAAAAACTCGTCAAAACGGTTTTCTTGCTAGCTTTGTTTGATAACAATACATTATAATAACTACGAAAGCACACATTTACAATAGCCAATAAACAAAACAATATTAAGTAATGCTCACGAGTACCATAAGATTTAGTGTACCGATAAAACGTGACGATTCATAGCATAATATTGTACGTTATTATTATTATAAATTCTAATAATATGTGTATCGCATTATGTACTTAACACTCTTGACAACAATTATATAGTACAATATAGATTATAGATATACCTATTACTGTTTTGTAGTATACTAGTATAGTACACACGAACTAGAACCTTAGTTTATTGTTTTTTCAATTCATTTTCGATTATTAGAAGAACAAAAAAGTCGCCAACAGTTTTGGTATGGTTCTTCAACATTTATGTTTTAGTTCCTACTATTAATATTAACCACTCAAGAAAAGCAAAATAAAATCCAAACGATCGACGCTATGGACATTTAGTGCTATTGAAATATCGGTTTTAGTTACTATCAATGATGACAAACAATATTATACGAAATAACAATAAACAATTTTACAACATTTTTTGAAATATAAAAAGTAGGAATACCTAATGTGTATAGTATTAAAAACAAACAAAATATTGCCATGTTTGTGATAATATTATTATTTATTAAGTGTATATAACAAAAGCATCAGTCATCAGTGATTACTGATGTGTCAATTGCTTTAATAATTTAAGAACTCATTTAATGTATTTTGAATTTTAAAAAAACAGTTTGGAAACTCAGTTATAAAAGTATTATATATTATAAAAATATATAGTTGCTGATAATATAATATCATTATGAATTATAATTGAAGTTTTCTCAATTTCGTGGATTCAAACGACATCAAAATTGAAGATTTAAGTAGACGAAAATTAATTTTCTATTTTGAATTTGCTATAGGTACATTTACTAAACCTGATGACTTTCGAGGGGATTCGTTTTGAAAACAATCCAATCGTGGTCGCTTAGGCACAATATTAGATATTGTTCTAATAATTTTCCTAACCGCAGTAGCCACCCACTCGTATTTACGACTACCGTCATCTCGTCGATTGTTATCAATTATTTATAAAAATATATTTTAACGCACACTTACCTATAATAATACACTGCTGCAGTAGGTATAATACTCAATATAGGTAGTCTGTGGTATCTGCAGTAAAACAGTTTTCTGGTTCGACTAATAATAATTATATATAATATTATAATGCAATATATAATGTCGGTTGCACGACGACGGTGCGTTGAAATCCGCTAAACCCATTACCGCTCACATAACGGTTAATATAATATAATATTATAATATTGTACACACAAAGGAGAGGAGAAAAAAAAACGAGAAAACGAAGGAGAAGCGAGAGACGAAAAAGCCATACACGCGGCAACGACGATAACATAATATTATAATATAGCCTCCACGGTGTAGGTACATTATAAAATGAATATTACTATATAGTATTATGTTAGTACTGTGTGTAAGACTCGACGTCGTCGTAAATATATTATAAGCTAGGCGGCCACTGCTGCAGCAGACATATCATATTATCGCATTATCATAATAATAATAATATTATGTTCGGGCCCTTAATGATATCATGTGACCGCGGTAAAGGTAAATAACGACATTTTGTTAACATGTTATGTACCGGCGGCACAGGTACCAACTTATACTGCCGCCGCTCAGTGGACGCGACTGCGGCGGCGCCCGCCAATTAGTCTTTGTCGTGCGTTTTGTCCGAAAAATATGTACCTACATAATAATAATAATAATAATATATCACGCGTGATACATAATGACAATTTATTATTACGTATATAATGTACGCGCGTTATGTGTAAGCATACATTTCGGTGTATTATATATGCGTTTGTGCGTATTATTTTTTATACACACTCGCCGCCGCTGCCGTCGTCGGTCTGTCGCCGGCTCGACGCGCGCGCGATAGGTGTTATGAAATATCGCACGGCCCAAGTCGTGACGTCCTAGTTTTTTTTCTCTCTTATTTATCGTTGTATTATTTTGCCGCCGCACAACTCGTTTGCCGCCGCCGCGAGGTCGTGAGGCGCACAACAAAGGAAACGCGCTCTGCGCGATTCGATTTCGCGCGAGCGCGCTCGAGCCATTTGACTCCTTGGCCGACCGACCGACCGACCGACCGGCCGACCGACCGGCCAAGGACGCGCCGCGCGAGTTCGGCCGCCTCGACGCTATAATACGCAAATTATACGCGTCTATAGCATACTATCATTAACAATATAATGGTGTGTGTGTGTGTGTGTGCATAAATAACTTATATACGTGTTCCAGAAGTCCGGTCAAACATTTCCGCGGAAAATCAATGATTTCGATGCCGATCCGCGTGTCTATAATATTATTATTAATATGATATTTCAACAACGAGCCAAATAAATAGGTTTACTCCTATTTTGTTTTTCCAGAAAACTACTCTGTACTCGGTACTACTAAGTACTTTGTACTTATAAAATACAATAAGTGATTTTTGTATGACATGTTTACACGTCATGTATAATACAATATATATGAACAGTATTTTATAAGGTATAGACAAACCAATCCTGCGATGGATTTATGACCCCACGAGATGCTTAAAACTAGTGAAACAGAATTAAAAGCATGGAAAAAAACCAATCTTGTATCTTGACCAGAACTTTTATATTCATTAAATGTATTCATTATAATATTCTCTTGGAGCTATAAGGTTTTTCGTCGGAAAATAAAAAAACAGATAATTCCTGTGACTTGAAGGATGGGTACGTTATATTTTCTATACGAGTTGTTGGAGCTGTCTCGTTCTTGCAGTGAAGGTTTAATAGTAAATTTTTTCTTTACCAGATATTATCCAAACAGGAATTTTGATAAAAATGGATTTTTAAAATGGATCTTTTGCACGGACCTTGCATATTGGCCAAAGAGGCTCAAAATAAATGTAGGAATGCCTTACAATTCAAATTTCCTCATATCATCATATTATTCTTAACATAGGTTAACAATGATCGTCGACGTCGTGCGCTTAAAACGACTGTCGCAGACCGTAATAAACGAGTCCACCCACGCACCCCTAAGAGAAGGTGGGTCGCCGAGGGACTGCACCACCAAGCACCCGTACCACTTGTAATACCACCGACCGATGCCAGTGTTGTGCCCTGTGTGCCCGCAGCGGTGGCGCGTGAGCTTGTACCTTCAATTTTTACGCAGGTTTGGAATTTGGTAAATATGATATTGCGCCTATATACATTTAGGTGCTAATAGAATTATTTTCATGAAATAAATAGTTATGACTTTTGAGGGGGCTAATCCTCCCGAAAGCCTCTGCTCTATTTACTCCATTGTTAACCTATGTTACGAATAATATGATGAGGAAATTTGAATTGTAAGGCATTCCTACACTTATTTTGAGCCTCTTTGACCAATATGCAAGGTCTGTGCAAAATATCCATTTTAAAAATTTATTTTTATCAAAAATCCTGTTTGGATAATATCTGGTAAAGAAAAAATGTACTATTAAACCTTCACTGCAAGAATGAGACAGCTCCAACAACTCGTATAGAAAATATAACGTACCCACTCTCAAGTCACAGGAATTATCTGTTTTTTTATTTTCCGACGAAAAACCTTATAGCTCCAAGATAATATTATAATGAATAAAATAAATGTATATAAAAAATCTGGCCAAGATACAAAATAGCTCCAAAAATTAAAATGGTTTTTATTTTTCTGAAAAGTTTCGAAAAATGGAATTGTCTATAATTGTTGCATGGAGACCTTCATATTATGCTACCTATACGTGGCCAAGCGTACCGGACACAGCTTTTTCAGTTACCTTGTGTACTTGCTGCTGGACTAAATAGTTTACTATAGTAAATCTAATCATATTTGGTAGAACTGAAATTACATTACGATTGATATCTAAAAAAATATAAAATAGATAGAAAAAAGGAAATTCATAATTTTAAAACGAGCAAAAGTAGGTACCTTATTATGATATTCTTGATATTTTCCTACATAAGTGTAGAACAATTAAATCTATACCTATACAACGTACGAAAACTTTTGCTTGGATACAAGTTTTTTAATCCCTCGCGGTAAAAATATTGCACTGGCGAACATCCATTGTTTGAATTATTTAAATTTTAACATAATAATATGCGCAATATTATATTATACATATATATTTAGGTACGCATCCATTTTTATATATATTTCTAATTTTAAGTTTTATCGTTGCAGATTTGGATGAAATTCAAACCGAGTTGAAATGTCATAGTATTATTATACACAATGTAATATTAATAAATATTGTATTGTACACAAAAAGCGTCCCGACAACTGCAGTATACTTAATAATAATATTGTCTTCATTGTTTTTTACGAGTTACGATGTGCGTACCGTTATATATAATATATATATACGCAGACAAATACCACGACGAAGAAAAGAAATTCTTCGTGATGAAATGGTATAATATATTTTTCACTTCGGTTACGTCTTACAGTAAGCGATTTTCGTATTACAATGGATTAAGACGTGTGCATACAGAAACTCGCCATACGTATAAACTCCTCGGTGCGGTTGTAGTAAGTACCTAAATCTACTTATTTTTATAAGATTTTTTTTTTGGACTTACCTACCTGCTATATAATATGTATATGATGGTTTTAACGCTGCAGCTTATATCATATTATATTATACCCGTTGCAGGTGTAGTAAGTATACAGCGTAAATCTTGTTATTTCTTAAATAACAGTCGTGATATAATACGCGCTGTACCTACCTACCTAACTACATTTAAATGCAATATATTTAATTACATTACAATAATTCTTATATAATAATGCGTGTGTTCATAAAATATATTATATTATACATAATCCACCTGTTGGAGTAAAAATACGCATTGACGACGTACACAATAATGTGGCGTCTAATCAAATTCTGCAAACGTGTTTTTACACATATTATAATAATTCTGCAGTACGAATCCATAGTTACGAATTAAAAGTTACATCGAATTTCAAGTCACCCCAAGGCGACAAAAATTATGTTAATGTTAAATGTTAATTATTACAAAAATTAATTATAAAAATATTATTAAAATAATATATATATTATACACCATATCATGATAATAATTATTATTATAACGTCGTTCACAAAAACAAAGCTCCTATATAAAAAAATCGTAGTTTTTAGGAAACAAAAAAAAATGTTTTTAAAAAAAAATCACATAGGAGATTTTTTCATAAACGATTTATAGTTGGTAACTCATAGGAGGACTTTTCTATGATAAAGTAGCACATATAGGGGATATTTCAAAAACTTTTTATTACGATGTATAGCTTATTTTTTCTAAATCCTGGGACACCAAAACCTCAAAATAATAAATTTGCGCATAGGAGGTTTATTCCCGCAAACGACGATAAGCTATGTACGCATAAGATTAGGATTCGACCGTACGCCACCCCTAGGCGAATGCCGATTCGAAAATAATTATTACTATATCGATTGTCGAGAAGTCGTACACATAATATACACGTTATTGTTATTCTATATTTGGTCATACATACTTAATATATTATTATAAATCATTATGATCGTCCACGATGCATTAGCTCGTTCGGTTAATTTGTAAGTACGTCAATAATACCTTGTCATTAGGGATAAAATCGGCGTACATATAAAATATAATATTGTAACCCACTGCAAGCACCGCGAGCTGGATTTGTGCAGCACTTTCGCGTTATGAAACCGCATAATATAATATAAACGTCGATGGGTTATCAATGTTTTTTTTTCAGTTTTTTACCGGTTTCAGGTCAACGGAGCGGCGGCTAATGGACTTATTAATACTTTACGAAACAAAACGCCAAAAACAACGCAACTACGCTGCACATCATATATACGGTCGGGGTTCCGGTCTGGTGTGTACATGGCAGATTACTCACATATTATTGTTCAATTAATAATATATATGCACACATATATAATATCGTAATTATAAGTACCTATATAATATAATGTATATTACTACTATTATTATTACGGTAACCGATCGAAACGGAAACGATTATTCAACGTGATGCGTGCAGCATATGATGCGTGTGCGTACGGAAAATACGAATGCGAATATAACTGTACATTGTTTTAGTGTATAAGTAGGTAGGTGCCTATTTAATATTATTATTATGTATATGCGGGCCATAGACTTATTGTATTTTGTTATTAGCATTATTTCGTATATTATTATTATTATATTATGCGAGTCAAACAACGGTGGTTGTGTTGGGTTTAACGAAAAATTAAAACCGTTCTATTGTTTCACACGCGGTCCGTGATATATTATACTAGGTATCTGCCTATTGCAAACGCAATATTTCCTATTAATTAATGGACATTTATCATTATAATATATTTTATCACCCCGAGGCGGCCGGAGCACGCTGTGGTTGCGGGACTAACATCCATTCCAAATGGTTTTCGCGGTAACGAAAAAATAAAAAATAAAGTGTGGGGTCATAATAATCGTTCGTAAACAATAAAGAAAATAATATAGGTGCCTAATACTAAATTGAGTATTTTTTAAATTTATTAACCTCAAGCCGGGTTTTTTGAGAAAAGAACGAATAGTCAGGTTTGTAATGTATATAATTATAAAGATCACTTGATTTTACCTTGGTTTCTGAATGCATTTTTATAATTAAATTCTAAAGTCGCTGCCAACCTATAAACAAACAACGCAAACAACGTCGCATGACATTTTACTACATTATAAATATTATATTGAAGGAAAACATTGCTCCCGATGGTATATGATAGGTACGATAATCACATAACACTATTACTATAAGTACTAAAGCCAAGTAATTATGTTACGAAACACTGAGCAGTCTCCTAATGTGTGTATAATAAATAACACGAGTAATTTTTTAAATGACCTCACCATCACTGAATTTGGTGCAAGAAAACAACATCATCGGTAAACATTATTTTATTATTTATTAGTCATCGTGTTTATATCGTGTAATATATTACATAAGTGACAAGCCGCATGTTAAATTGATTACTCGTAACGTATATTAGACAAAACCCAATTAATATTTGGCCTACCTATATACAAGAACCGAATTAATTTTTCGGTCTTTTTACTCTTTTTTTTTAGTGTTACTTGTTCAATGACTTCCTCAGTTTAATCGTCCTGCAATGAACGACACGTGAGTTTTTACTAAAATCAAAAGTATTAATTGTTATACATCGATAAAGAATGAATGCCCCAAATACCTACATGTATATTTAGACGCTCTCGTGTTACGTCGTTACGATATTTTAAATTTATGAGTTGTATTTTAAATCATCTTTCGGTTTTTTTTTTTATTCTCGTGTGACGATGATAAACCAATGATTAATAGTCGAACAACCGAATGGTCTACAAGCGGTATGCGTATTTAATGTTCTACCATTTTGATGCTTATCATAGGTATATCTATCTATCCGCATGTGCACGACTTACGTATCATCAGATTATTAGACCTCGGGGATTTTGAACTTTTAATTTAAAAAATATACAGATGAACACTGCCCAAAAGCACCGATAAAATACATATAATATTATAGTACATAGTATTCTATTATATTTATGAATAGTCTATTAGGTATATTTTATTATGATGTAATGTGTCAACTCAATCTATGTGCTTACATATTATATCACGTCTTCGCGAAACTGGTATACGAATATATAATTATTATGATCTGTTGGTTGCCATTGTTTGGTTACCGAAAATGTGGTATAGAGAAATGTCAGGTCATCGGTGGTGACGAAACTCAAATACCCCCGGCGAGTGTAATCGGAACGGATCTATTTAGCATTTTATTATCTTCACTTATACGATGATTATTACGTATGCGCGAATAGAAATCTTGTATGCATAACTATATAATAGTGTTACTTCCGTACATCGAATAATATTAAAAACGAAAAAAAATTCAAGTCTAGGAAGTTTTCAACGCGATGAAGATTAAAAACAAAAAATAATAAAACATTAGCTTAAATATAATAATGCATCATATTATAATAATATAATATGTATCATACAATTTCAAACACATTATAAAAAATATATATATTCATCATATTAAAAACGACATTAAACACAATTAAGTATTCACTCAATATATATATATTTTTTTTTAAACGGTAATTAAATTTTTCTAAATAGGTGATTACAAAAAGTGATTATACATCATTACTTACGACTATGTATATATTATATATGTCATAAACACACAATAACATCCGCATAACTCGACTGTTCGTTTATTATTTTTAACTTTATCTTAATCATCGCCTAGACTATCCTATCCTATATACCTACTTTTAGACATTTTTGGAATCAAAATGAGTATTATAGCCAATAATCTGCAGTCGCTGGCTATCCTTAGTCCTCGGACTATTATCTTATACCTATATCTACTATACGGGTAATAAAAACCCAAAATGGAAAGATTTATAAAATATTCAAAATACGCTTTTGTTACCTACCAAATAGTCACATAATATATCGCATATAGGTAACAGCTAATTATCGTAAAGGCGGAAATTCCGTCCAATAATCGTATCGGTTGTGTATGGATCGTCGGCTGCATGTCCGGCTACGAGTCGTATAAAGAAGTTTTCTCGGTCATCTGCAGATCGAGTCTGTCGAAAAATGTAGCTTGGACCATCCATATATGTATACACGTCATCACAGCGTAACTTTCTCGGTTGATATTCCCGTCAATAATAATAATAATAATAATATCAACACCGTCCAATTATAATTTGGCGACCTTCTTATAAAATCACTCCACGGCGACCAGGTGAATCATGCGCGTTATTTGTCTTTTATTGGGTGACTGCCATAAAATATATTCACACGCGATGCGTACAATATAATATATAATATAGTACAACATGTGATTCATTGTATCGAATGGCCTACAAGGATTTTACCATTAATCATGTAATATAACAATAACGGTCGATTATAAATTATTATTATAATTATATATAGCGACACGCGAGTCGTCGTCACAGCGACGGTGCAGATATCTGCACACGGCGGAAGTGGCGGTTACGTGCCGATTAAGGTCCATATACCGCGGTCGAATATTGAAAAAAAACCGTATAGCTTGTCATCGGGCTGTACACATCCGCGTCGTGCGATGATTTTCGACATTATAATAATATATAATATTACAGTGCCATTATCCCCACGACGACGACTACGAATTTGCCGCGCACGACCCACATGCAGGATTATCGTATCGTCACCGACGACGGGCCGACGCCGTACTCTGCTGTTGTATTAAGTAGGTTTTAGAAAATGCGTATTGTAAATGTATATACCTACCGAGTAAATCATGTGTGGATAAATATTTCTCGTATACGCGTATACGGAGCTATATATGTATACGCATTATCGTGTGTTTTCTGCGTATACTGTGCTGCAGTGCACACATATATATATATATATTGTATTGTATATACCTATATGGCTATATGTATATATGCGTGTGTGTACAGGTATATACATATAATAGGAATTATCCCAGATGACGACTGTATGCATATTTATAGTGTGTATTATTATTATTCAAATCTATACCAACGGTTAACATTTTAACTCTCGCTCTAATGGAAACGTTAATGGTCACGTGCAGCAGCAGCGCCGAGTCGGTGCGACCGATATATATATATGTATATGATGTCTTGTTAGAGGAAACAATCTGCACGGGCTTTTATAATAATATATATTTATATATATAATATTATAATAACGATATAGATTTAACGCGCATTATATGTCCCGCACTATACATAATGTATAAGTATAATAATACTAAATATATGTATAATTGTACTCGTAAATACATCATCACCGCGTCCATCGTGGTACGAAATTATACAATTTGCATCCGTCAGCGGCTGCAGCAGACAGTGCTGCAGGTAAATATAGGTACCTATATATATATACCTATAATATATATAAGCGCATAAGCATAATTATATAAAATATTCATAAATAAATTACCTATACCTATGATGTGTGTAAAATTGGTGCGATTATAAAAATATAATATACTCTACTCGACGGCGAAAACGTTTCGATATCGAAACCGTATAATTTGAATACAACATTGTTTTCAACCATATTATAATAATATATGTATTACATATATTATTATTAAATAGAGTCCAATTATATTGTCAAGACTATAGAATATATATTTTAACATGTTACGTGTTATATATTATATTGTTGTTATAAATTATAATAAATACTTGCAGCAGGAGAACCTCCATAATGATATTACACGCGCGCGCGGCGCATTATCGTTTACCGCGGGTGACGCATCAACATTTATTATTATGCTGCTGCAGCTGATATTATTTTATGGAAATTCTTTTCCCGCCGTTACACCATTATATTATTATACATACGTAATATTATTCTTGCAGACTTAGAAATATAAACTAGTAATTTATATACGGCTTAGAAGCAGCGTGGACCTAGTTTTATTGATCTTTGTGTTCTAGATTATAACAACGTCGTATGGTATTGCGCTCGCGGCGGCGGTGACATAAATGTACAGCACAGCCGCGGTCGTTAAAGTCTTTCAGTCTAACAGCACGGAATCCTCATAAATTGAAATAAAATTGGGCAAGTGCTGTCTACGTTACAGATATTTAAATATAACAAATTCAAATAATTTCGTATTATCCACGTCTATATAACAATAAATTGTTTATTGAAAATTGCTTATAGATATATAGGTTATATATTATAAATTATAATACACAATACGTATACCTATATATTGCAGTATATAATATTATAATAGTATTTAATAATTATATACTATCATTATCCTGCTATAAAATATTAATACATTTAAAGCTTTATAATTTACAGTCCTTATCCTTCATAATATAAGTACTACAGATATACTGCAATATATGTATAGTAACCTCATCTATAAAAAAATATAATATTTAAACTAAAACTTACTATAGATATATGGACCTATATATGTGTGCATACTTATTGATTATAGATGAATATAATATATTTCTTTGATTAGATATTTTATATATATAGGTACATATTTAACTACGATAGTTAAATTGTTTAATTTAATGCGTTGCAGTATTGATGCACTTTAATTTATATTATACCTAATGTATAATAATATTATTTATTTATTTTAATGTCATACAATGAATACTGGGTTCAACCGAGAAATCTCGCGTGGGGGGGAGGCATATAGGAGTTCTTAATATAATTATACTACAGTCTTAATATATACTTTGCATAACTATATACATTCGCGGAAGTGGTGCATTACATTGTCATTATTGTTGATATAATTTTGATTGGATTTTTTATTTTAATGCAATCCGATCGCTACTCAGCTAGCCGTCGAAATTCCAAAATGTATAATATTAATATTATTATAGTATTTCAGAGCTCTTATAAAAATTTAAGTACTGCTCAGCATCTATATAATATACTCTATGAATATGCTGATTTATTAAGCAACAAGCGTATATAGAAAAATGTTGAAAGCGCGACAGGAAAATTTCTCGAAACATATATATATATGAACCTTATTATGTCTGACGTGCAGCGTCGCGCCGCTTCGAATTAACCGTGTCAACGGATTAAGCAAATTAAATCTTACACTTCTCAAGTCATTATATGTAGATAAGCGTGTAATATGTAGGTGTATATATATATATATATATATATATATCATAATGAAGTTATTAAATACCTTGCACGCATTCTAAAAGCTTGTAGAAAATGTCGAGAAAGATTGAAGGAATAACCCGCTGCAGAAGTATAATAATTGCATGATTATATGATGGCTGCAGCTGAGCAGTAATATAATTATATATTCTCAGAAAAATATTTATTCTTAAAATTTTATTCGGCGCGACGCGGTTTATCATTTATTATATAATCAATTTATGGATCGTCAAAATACTTTAAATCTTTTTAAAAGTAGTAAATCTAGTTTTATAATATTATCAGCTCGAGATTTAATTTTACGGTTTTCGTTTCAACGCGGATCTTAAATAATTTAAAAGTCTGGAAGAGCCGACAATTTCAGGGCTGTCTATATTTGTAGCCAATTTCCATTTAAACAACACGCGTGGCCCTGGTAGCTATTTATTATGTAAGGGTCGACCTAGTAATAATCCATTTTTTAAGACCTAAATCGTTTGCCAACATAAAACAGCCTAGCATACAAAATTAAGAACTATAGTATTCAATAATAATTCTAGGTATAGTGCATTAATAATCGTATTTCTGGAGGTTCTGACAGAGAATCAATTTCTGTGCAGAAAATGGAAAATATTTACCACATTTTATCATATTTAAAGGAAAAGGGTACTCCGTGGGTTGTCTTCTAAATTCGAAAACTGCTGCACTAGCAGGTACTGAGGCATGAGGCCGCTGCATTAAAACGCGGCAAATCACAAAAACGCTGCACCATATAAAATGCATAATAATATTATATACCTACATAAATGTTTATAACACGATACTCTCCTTATACGCGTGTAGTTGCCTGTATATAATTCGACTTTTCAAACCCGAAAGAATCTATAATATATATTCTACAATATAATATGTATACGTAATATAGTGTATATAATATATAATAGTATGTAAATCAGCGTGTGTCGTGGAAAACGATTCGGAGGGGCGGCCGTCGATGATTTATTTATGAAATAATATCTCTGCACGCGTAACTCGACGTTATATATATATGAAATATTAGATATGATATATCATTTGTGGATATAAAGTAGGTATAGTAAGTATGTTCGGGTGAGAGAGGCCGTCGTCGGAATTTTTTTCGATCGATATTGTAAGACGGTTTACGTAACCCGCGCGAACCCGTTCAGGTCACGAGGCGCGGCGGAAAATCCGATGCGATCATATTATTATATGCATGTATAAGGTATAGGACTATATATAGCAGACGGAAAACACGACGAGTCGCACCTTCCGTCGCGCGGGATCCGCGGAGGATAAAAAATAACAAAAAATTAAAATATCCCTAAAATTAAAACTTCCTAGCGACACCTTCTTCGCTCCAACATCGCACTCAATAATATAAAATTATTTTCTACAAACAATATACCTACTGATTCGTTCTGCAATGGTGCGGCTTATGGCATCAAAATCTGGGTATCGACCGCAATGTCTCAAATCTACATATTTTGTTTCAATCCTTCCTGCAATCGTGATAAATTCTTATACGTTATTATAAATAAATATTCGTTTTCTTAAAGAAAAAATATTATCATTATATAATATTATATTATTATTATACCACCCGAAATGTGCACGCGGCGTCGAAAATATTATAATATAATACGCACGCGGTGCGGGTAGTTACCACGGTATAATAGTGGATATCATTCGAGAGAGAGAGAGCTGAGAGAGAGAGAGAGAGAGAGAGAGAAAGTCGAGGCAACGATCCCGTTCTGATATTATATATAAGCACCACTGCGTAGGTATAAGCGATCTAATAATAATAATAATATTAATATCGTTTGGCTTTGTGCGCGCATACCTCCACAAGGTTTTATCCATCTTCCGGTAATGATTTTTCCCGTCTTCATCGTTTTCCCCGCGCGCACGCCGTATTCTGATTTATTATCGTCCTAGACCCCGCCGCCGGGTAACCCACTGCTGTCCCTCAACCGCGGTATGATAAATTATGCGCCGGGTTACCTAACCGGGTCGCCGCCGCGGCTACCGCGGGTGCGAACCGTCATATAGCGCCGCCGTCCGTCCAGTTCATACAATAATAATAGTATACCTATAGGTATATAAAGGAGCGGTACGACTGCTATCGTCTTATTGCTGCTGCGACGATAGACCGCGCGCGCGTTTATAAAATTAATATATTGTTATAAAATATATATATTATTATACCCACATACCTAAAGATACTCGTATACATACGAACGACCGACGTCTTCGGTATTACGTCTTCTCGTCTATTACTTTATTATTTACCACACACAACTACGCAACAATAATATGCATTAGTCGTATATATAATACACATATATATATATTATAATATTATATACATAAGCTTAAAATATAGCTCGCAGCCGCGTTATGGGCACACATACGTATATGACCGTAAAATATGTGTATATATATTTTTTTTTTAAATATATATATGTGTACCGGCAATCGGAGATAGCGCGATGCACGTGGTGCATTATTATTATTACGACGTCGCGGCACGTGGTGAACTCGTAAAGTTCGCCCGAATCCGCCTGCTGCCACTTTGGAGTTATTTTTGAAAACACGAATATTCGGAGTAGTCGTCGGTGCAGATTTTTTCACGGGAACCGTTTTATTATTATATATAGGTACACCCTTTGTTTTTATAGTGAAGCAGGCCACTCAATATAATAATATAGTTATGCACCGTAACGCAGTGCGTGTCATACAATACCTGCAGCACACTCGAAAATAATGCTGTCATTTCATTTATGGAAAAAGCACGTTAAATCTATGAAAAGTGCTATGACTTTGATTCAATCCGGTCGATTCATTAGTTTCAGGAAAAGTATTTCATTAAATCGATAAAACTTAAAATTCTTAAGAAACAAGTAAATTTTTCATTAAATTAATGATAGTTATTTGTACAGTTTATGGAAATTATTGTTTCTTTGATGATCCGAAATCATTTAATAGAAATAAATAATATTTTAATTGTAATAAGATCAATATGATACCTATCACCTTTGAAATAAAAACTTACTATCTTCAAATTAAAGCTTTAAGGTATAGGTACTAGAAAAAAACGTGCACACGACATGTTTTTTTGCTCAAAAATGTTTTTGTTTGCATGTGCTTCACAGGAAAAATTGTCACGCCTTGTAGTGTGATCTGATTTTGATAATTTTTTTTTTTTTTGTTGAAGGCGAACCCCCTAATACAGGCCATTGGACTTGGATTTTAAAAATTTCATTTCAAAATCATATTATATACAGCTACAAAAAGTTCAACGCGCCCTGTAAAAATTCGTCTTCTTTCTAAAAAAAAAAAAAAACTAACGAAAACAGACCACTCGACGAGGCGTGAGAGTTTTTCCAATAAAGCGCGTGTTTTGCGCAAAAAATCACTATTATAATCGAACCGTGTTGTACTCGAATAATTAAAACACATGATAATATATTCTGTGCATATTTTAAACTATTGTACTATTAAATGGTTTTAAAACACAAAATTCTACCGCTAGAAAAGCAATACCGTTATCGCAGCTATATAATAAATTATTAAAGTTATTGTTTACTTTTAGTTCCGTTATATAATGTAATACGAGGCTCTAACGTTATAATTTTTTTTTGAATGAACCAATACCGATATCGGCTGTACTCGGGGTTTAAAAAAAAAAAAAAACTAATTTTCAAATCGATTATGTCACTCCGTTACGGTGCGCGTGGAATGAGTTATGAGAGTAAATATAATTATTGAGTGTTAAAGGTGCCGGAGCACTTCGGACGTCAATCACTTGTTGTAATATCGATATTGTTCGGTGCATATTGTAATTTGTCGGTCACCTATATATATCAATAACGGCCCATAATCTTAGGTAGTATATTAAAAATCGACAACCAGTCGACCTCCAACGTATAACAATATTCGTGACACTTATTCGGGGACAAATTGCATACGCCTATAATAGTGTATAACGTTCTGAAGATGACGCATTTTATTATATATACCTATATATATATATATATATATATTGTTATGTTCTACATATTATTATATCATTACATACACAATCGAATGGTACGATAACATCACTACAAAACACTATAAAATATATATTATTATTTGCAATAAAAGTTGATATACGCGCTGTTGTAACAGTCATTTTTGTTATGTTTCATAATATTCCGTTTTAGAAAATAAAAATAATATACCTAGTAACATATATTATAATACGCCTCCCATATATACGATATAACTAGTGCTGGAAACTATTATTATTTATTATAATACAGATTTAATGCGCGACAAAGATTGATATAATGTGTTTAAAAAACAAACTACACTTTGGTATTTTTTTTTATTTAGGATGTTGATTAGGACTTGCGAAAAAATATTAACGCGCATCATATATTATTTTATCGAAAATATTATTCCGAACACACTCAATATGCGCAGATAATATTTTAAATTTACGTCATTTTATTTTATGGTTTTTTTTTCCACTATAGTTTTGAAATATCTTTGAACTTTTTATTATAATAGTCACGATTATAATATAAACACGTACACCTAATAAACCACACGCGGTTATCTTTGCACTTTTTAACGAGATATTTTATTTACTACGCGTTTTTCCCGCTATTTTGTGTTTTTCGAAACGAAATGCATTTTATTGCACGTTACTATACCTATATAATATATATTATGTTATTTTTTTTTATGGGTCACACGAATATGATTATTTTGATCATTTTTACGTAAAGCAATAGTTTATTGTCCGCGTCTCTATAATAGTAACTATATACAATATTATACAGAGTGCGATGTCGTTTTGGATTCACACACGCATATATATTAGCATTTCGTCTGTTCGTTAATAAAATGTTTTATTATAATCATGTGTGGTGTGATGACATATATTATGCGTTTATATTATAATATATGCCAACAGCTGGAAGTTATCATAGTGTTAGCATCGGTCGTAAAGAACTTCGTATAATCATTCGTATGCGAATTTACAGAATTTCGTTAAGACGAGTGGTTTTTTAAATAATAATATTATTTCATATACCTATATGTACTCACAGCTGGCAGAGATCATAATATGTGTTATCACGAACAAACCTACCAAAGCCTCTTTGGATTTCACTCGTACGACCTTTATATGAGGACAATACGCGCAAACAATAATAATAATAATAATATTATTATGTACTTTCGTGACATTGTGTCTGTATATGATCTTTGTGCTTATATGTATATAGACAATCTAAAAAATAGTTCGCCTGATTTCGTCATTCGTTCATTGCCACGGTCAACTGTGCGTGCTGCAGTGTGCGGGCGGTTTTGATTTTCGATCAAATCGATATATTACCGGCAGACTTAATATTTTTGAGAGTTTTAAAATATATAATAATAATATTCAATACGCACCGAGCGCGTACAATATAGTTTCGCAAGCGCCTCGGGCCGGGTCGCTGTACAATGTCTAATCAAACTGTAATAATAATAATAATTATATTATGCGGTCCAATGCCATAGCCCGCGCCGCCGTGAACCTGCTGCAGTAAACTCGAATTCGCTGATGTATACGCTGATGTACAACCATCTGTTTTGTATGATATGATTGAATTTCGTTGCACTGAAAAATTCCGCAAAATTTTGCGGCACGATACGATTTATTAATTATAATGACTGCATAAAATCTGACCGACAATCTCGAGGGGCGATTGTAAACTCTTCCGATTTCAATGACCTGTTGACTCTCCCAGGTCTATTTCAGTACTATATATACCAGACGCCAGACGGGTACAAGTAATCCCTCCCTGGTGTACTTCAGTACTACATGAATGGTACATGTAAACTCTCCCTAGTCTGTAATACCTTTGTCTATATAGTTAAACATTATAATTTAATGTTTATAATAATGTGAACATACATATTTTTTAAATTTAATATACATTTAAATATTATTTTAAAAAAGTCAATTTTATAAATTACAGTGAATACTACTAAAATAAATCAGTTTCAAATTAAATTAACATTTAAATTTAATTTTTATAATAGTATGGACATACAGACATTAAAATACTCAAGTTGTCTATGTTTTGGTATGTATACAATATATATAGTCTATAATTGTTTGTATTATAATTTTTTGGTATGAGAGTTTTTACGTGGGTGCTCTTTTTATTTTGTTCATGATAACGTAGAATTTTATTGTACAATTTGGTTTGAAAGTATTTTAGGGCATTAATAGATATTATAAATATAAATAGGGATGGATGATCTATAAAAAAATATGAATTGAATAAAACAACTCGGGAGAGTTTATATATTATTTTCTTCAGGTATCTAAAAATAATGTTGACCCGGGAGAGCTTAAACATTTCCTCCGGGTAAACATATAATGTTAATCTGGGAGAGGTCACTAGTTTTAAAAATCGAGAGAGTTTACCACGGCCCCTCTCGAAACTGCGACTCGTGTCTGTCTTTATATACATACTATAGAATCTATTATACGATATTAATTCACAACACGACCATGTACAAATTTGTAGGTATACATAATAATATTATGTTCGCCGATTCTGCCCAGTTCTCGTTTCCGCCGCCGACACAGTCCTCCTCGTCAGTCGTCACCACGCTGACGACCTGACCTATAGCCACTCTTCTGTTGAGCCTAAACGTGCTCAACCCGTGTAATAAAACGTCAGTGTTTTCAAATAAATGTTTTTTAAATGATAATTAAGTGTATTATTAATTTATTATATTCGGTCTCCGAAAGCAGAATATTAAAATAATATAATATGTCCTATAGACATATTATACCGATGAACCGCGACAATATAACTTGTACGGCCTACGATATAATTGCAGTGGGCACATATAATGGCATAGCAGTTACAAAGTGGGTACAAACATTATTTCCATACGTCAATAGTCTATAGCTATAATATACTTAGGTCTGACTTTTGATGTAATATATCATAATCATCGTTATTATTATTTATTATATCACATTATATAATAATAAATCGTGTGTATAGACGTCGCACGAGTGTCGTACCCATCGCCGCGATCGATGACATTATTATTACGACGTTTCGGCAGCCGTAGAAATCGCCAACTTGACCAGATCGCCATAATATACACCACCAGCGGTACACGATATAGTAATACCGGCTTTGCGTGTATTACCTACCTACCTTTATATATTATATTCGTTTACGTATAAATAAGTGCCTCCCGTGCACCGTCCTTGGACACGTGGGCCTATATAGTAATAATAATAATAATAATTGTCGTTTACACTTACGTCGACGACAACAACAACGACGACGACGACGACGATTATCGCACTGTATAATTATATATATTGTGTGACGCCGAGACGATTATTTGGCACGCCCGACGCTCGTTACCCTGCAGTAACTTGCAGTATATACCTATAAGTGTCCTAAATACGTTTATAGGTATACGTTTTTACTAGCTATAAAGATATTATAAAGTCATATCATTATAGTATATTATAATAATAATATCGTCGTCGTCGTCGGCAGTCCGCAGTCCGCGGCATCACGACTAAATACGAATGACTGTTCGACGAGATGGCGTATTTAAGCTATTCGTTTTCGTTTATTATAATAGTCGATCTTTGAGCGCGATTATATTAATTTATTGTTACGACCCAAAATTATAACCGTCAAAGTCTAATCGAGATTCGCGACAGTGTCGATTGCACAGGGATTTTCATTTTTTCAACTAGAAATCTTGTTCGGATTATACGCGATTTTATCGATGTGCAGAATTTCAACGCAGATAACAATATTGCAGACCTCCACGTCCGCAGTAACCACCAACTATATGTGTCTGCACACCAAAGGTGGTGTTTTATGTTAAAGTTGTACGTTGCAAAAAAACAACAATATAATTTCTTATAAACATAAGAAAATACTTTTCTTTCTTTTGTACACTGCAAATATTAAACATTGAATCAACCAATTTTTTAAAAAAAAAAGTAAACAAGTTAAATGTGCAGTTGGAGCAGTGTTGTATCTCTGAAGCTCGATCGATGGGGGTATTGACGATTAATATAAACAATAACATATTCATTTCAGGCGCTCGCATCAATCAACTTTTGTTTTTTTTTTAATTACAAACAGAGTACTTAATAATCATTTTTTAATTTTGTGTAGTGCTAAATTGGACAAAATTGCTAAATTGCAATTGTACTAGCTGTGGTATAGATACAATTTTAAAAAAAAAATGACTTAGCTCCCATCGCATGCGGAGTTATTGAAGAACGGTTAGAAAACTGAAGACGTTTTATAATATTATATTATAGGCGTCTTTGCAATGTTTATTTTAAAAATCCGTGGCGATAATAATAATAATATATGACGCGGAATATAAATCGTTGCACAGGTTCACACACAATATTATTATTATGATTTATAATATAACTGTATACCGAAGACGTACACACATGTGCAGGGTGCGATATCGAAACATACCTATATGATGCGTGAGTTGTACAGATAGGTGGCCGCGGGCTGCGAGCAGGAGTAAGTAAATATAATATAGAAAACGGACGAATATAAATTATTATTATCGTATATTTATTACAATAAAAACGTGAGCACGCAATATCACCATCGTCGTAATAAAATATTATAATGATTTTAATATTGTTCGCGGCGAATAACAATATTTACGCACGTCTGACCGTTTACAGTTTGCGGTCGTCGTCGCGGCGTTCAAGTCTCGCACGCGTATAGTGCATCAGCACGCGGCGCGTAATAGGCGCTATTTGTAAATAATAATAACGATAATATAATGTACCTATTATTATTGTCTTCGTACGGCGCGGCGGTGATATTATTATAAAAATAATATAATATGATGTCGTGTTATATAAAATATAATAATACGATAATATATATAATGCGAGACCGGTCACGGCGGTGCCGCGAAAACGGGCTCACTCTCGGCACGCGGCAAACACCGGAGGTTTTAATATTATTTTTCTCCGTTTCCTTTTCACAGTATTATATATCATTGGCGACGGACAAAATATTACAAGCCCGACGTGTTCACGATCGTCAGGCAGGACGCTGACGCGGCGGCATCGCGCGTTAATAGCTGCAGCTGCTGTTGCAGTCCTGCAGCGGGCGGGCGGTTACCGCGTATACCGCTCGTTTACCACGATTTGTCCGGAGATCGTGAGTGTGTGTGTGTGTGTAAATCATAGACCTTATACTACTGCAGTAGTCTATGGCGTATATAGTGTGGACGACGACGATATTATAATAAAAATATTTTTTTTTTTATTATTATTATTATTATTGACTTCCGTGTTGCCACGTCGCATGAACATAGTACATAATAATAATATATTATAATATTCTATATAGGTACGCGTGCGCGAGATTAACGTGCATTTTATTTCTCCGGTCGTGACACTCGTCGCAATTTCATCGCTGTTTTCTATTATCATTATGGATTTTTTTTATTTATTTTTTTTCCGCTAATTCTATTCGACCAAATACGCACATCACACACAGTACAATGTAGGTCCCTATATACCTGACTACCGATATGGTTACGCGTTCCGTCTCTTCCGCGGTAACAACCTGGCACCCTCCCGCAAAGCTCACTCTCGTTACACCTAACCGCATTCTGTTTGTAGTAAATGCGAGTGCTAAACGTTTCCTATAAAATGAAATGAGACTCACGCGCTGCAGCTGCTGCGACGCATTATATATAATATAATATCATAATAATTTTATAATAATATTTTACTCTATATTATGATGACGTGGACGAAATCGCTTAATAAGTCGCGTGATCGCAGAAAGTACGCTTCGAGCTGTGTATTTAAAAAAAAAAATTCCGTCTCAGTCCGACAAAGAGACTAAATACTGCAGACACGCGTCAGCTGTTATTACGTGACGATACATGTATATAAATACATTATTATTACGGTGCACGTGTGTTGTGTTCTCGTATACAGGGTGATTCTAACCCATTTTTTCACTTAACAATCGTTTTTTTTTTCAAAATCTGAATTTTTAGCATTTTTTATGTACTCGAAGACTAAATTTTGGGGTTTTTGAAATTGTTTGTACCAATTAAGAAAGAGTATCATGTAGAGATATAAATTTCTGTTTTTAAATGAGAGCCTTCCCTTTTTCTACTGAAGCCGATAATTTTTCTGAAAATGTTGATGCACCTAATTCAAAATTCGAACAAGTCATTTTCGAGTTATTTAACTTTGTGTATCGAGGATAACGGAACTTTGATAATGGGTATGGAAGATATTATAGAGGCTTTGGAAATTTGAAAATGTTAGTAATTACTAATATTATCTATCAACATATTTAATAACATTTAAAAATGGTCCAAGTATAATAAATACTAGATCCAATATTACACATATTTTATGCTTATGTAAAACCAATTTTAAGGATTATTATCATTAGTATAAACATTTTAATAGTTAAGAAACTGTTCGTTCAAATTTTGATTAAAGTACATCAAAATGTAAAAAAAAAATAACCGCCAAATAGTTTTAAATAAAAAAGAAGGGTTCGCATTAAGAAAACAAAATTTTGTATAGCCACAAAGCACTATTCGGTAGTACAAAAAAATCCAAGAATTTGAAAAAATAAGCTTTAAGTAAATTTAAAAATCCTAAAAATCAGAATTTTAATAAATGTATTATTTATAAGATAAAAATGGGGGTGACCATGCTTGGCGAATCATCCTGTATATTATCATCTTATACATGTGTGTGTGTGTTGTCGTGTGAATAAAATGCAGTACTTATTAATTATATCATTTTGCAGTGGGGGGGGGGAGAGGAACTGTTAAAAACTTACTGATAAAAACGTCGAACAATACATTTCCGTGAAACCCGTAAGTATAGAATAATCAAATAATGTGATATTATTGTTCTAAAAGGTTTAACTTTCTTTATAATTTATATAATATTATGTTAATGATATGCATAATAATAATAATTGATAATATACTATAATATTTCATTAATACGATATCAACTGTGACCGGATTAACGACACCAATATCATCGTTTATCGCATTAGTATTGAAATAGTATATTCGTCATTTTCACTATTCATATTATGGATTTTATTAGTTTGAATCATTGACAAGTGATCAAATATTGTGATAAAATCTTGTTAAATACAATGGTGATTGAAATCTTAAGAATTTACGGTTCAGTTTCTAGAAGGACAAAAACGTGGACTCCGATTGCGCGAGTGTTAACTCTAAAAAAATCAATAATAAGTAAGTAATAACACTAATAACAAAATATACAAAATTCTTTTTGTTTTACCTAGGTATCAAACTATTTGTTACGGGTTTGAAACAATTTAAATAAGTTTTCTGGTTCTAATATCTTTACACAATTCTATGTATTTTTGGTACGATTCTAGTTCCTGTTCTGAACTGTCGGCAAATCTTCAATGATATTATTTATTAGGATGACAGTGGAAAAAGGGTCCTTAAAAATGTATCCAAATTCTAAATACATTAGATATTTTCATCAGTTGATAACAATTCAGAATTGGGAATCGACTTCTATTGAACGTCAATGGTCATGATTGTTTGGAACCGTTTAGCGATAACCCTAAGACATTGAAATAATCAACAAAACTAATAAAATCATTCTTGAGTTTTTGACAACTATCGTAAAATATGTACTCGCATATAAAGATGTTCCATGTCTTAAGCAAAACACTGTAGATGACTATAATATGAAATTGCATGAAAATACTTCCAACAAATTGTTGACATATCGAAAACAGTAACTATCATAGTTGAGTGTAAGATAAAAAAAAAAATTGTTACTCGATGCTATCGGTAGAAAGCAATATTAAGTATATAATATGTATAGCATTCTAAATTTTGTACAAAGTAAAATTTATACCCACAAAAAAAATGCTTTTTACACTATTGAATGCAATTCTATATATTCGTCACAATATATCGCGTGTACAATAGTCAATATTATGTTATATTATGGTAGGTACATGGTATAATAAATTCGTTGTTATTTGCAGTTTTCGAACAACTGCGCGTCTGGTGCGTGATGAATAGAATCGTCCCCACTAAAATAGGTGCAGTGCTTTTATTGAATGCCACAATGTGAACACAGCCACGCGGGAAAAAAAACAATACAAAATATTACGATAAAACAACAAAAATGGTATTATATAGTTATTATACATATTATTTTGTTATTACACATTTTCATACTAGAAACCACGTCGTTTCCCATTTCCTCGAGACAAATGCGCGTTACGACGACAATATATATTATATATTATATAATATAATAATATAATAATAATAACAATATCATACAGATGATACGATGATAATGACTACGCTACAAAACTGCAGCAATCTTACAGCAAGCAGCTGGTTATCGTCGTGTAAAATAAGTGAGAATTTTTTTCGCACGGACGTTATAATATTATTATTCCTATTTTTTAAGACTATCCGCGGTACGGCTAGGTAAGATATACGCGCTCTGAAGGCAGCTTATACGCAGACAGTGTTGCGCAAAGATAACTAAATATTTATCTAGATAAAGATAAAAAATAACTGGTTAAAATTTATCTAGATACAGATAAAAGATGATTAATACCTTAATTATCTAGATAAAGATAAAAGATAAACACTATTTATCTAGATAAAAAAAAAATAAAAATTTTTATAACTGAACTACACTTGTTGTCAAAACTACAATTTATTTTTCAATTATAATTATTATTTAGAAATATAAAATATATAAAATACCTATATTGTTTCATTCAAATTTTAAGATTAAATTGTATTGTTATAATAAATTCATAATTATTTTTATTTTTGTCTAAAAAATAGACGATAGATGGGTATTATTTATTAATAATTTCACATGTCGTTACTCGTTAGGTACCCGTACCCATATCGTTTCGGGAAATCAGTAAAATCATAAATATCTATTTATGTTGTTTTTATTTAGAACTTAACGGGTAATTCTGAGAGGCCGATTAAAATATCATTGAGTGTGTGTGTGTGTGAATGTTACAACACACCATCATTAGTCGCAAAATATTTCGACTGTATGTCTGTTTATTAATTATTAATTACCCGTATCCGATCGTATAGAATTATTAGAAATGACGTAAATAAGCAATACGAAAAATTATTATTATTTTAAATTCAATGGTTTATTTATCGAAATAAAAATTTACCATACCTTCGTTTTTGAGGCTCTAATTAAAAAAAAAAAAAAAAATTGTACCCATAATTTATTTATCTAGATGATTTGGGTTAGATAACATAATTATTCATCTAAGATAATTCATCAGATAATTAATTTTTTTATTATCTAGATAAGATAAAAGATAACTAATTATTTATCTAGATAATTTATTTAGATAATTTATCTAGATAATGCACAACACTGTACGCAGAGGTGTTTGCATTAATTTTTTTGAGAGTTTACCAAGTCGTCAATTAATACCAAAACAAACATTAATTAATACAATACAAATATTTTTCTTATGATTTAGATTGGCGAAGGACGTGTTAATAATACGAAAACAATTTTAAACAAACTTTTTTAAATATTATGTTCTTTATATTACCTGACGACTGCAGTCTGTACAAATATTTAAAAAAATAATTAAATCAAATCAAACTAAGTTCGTGCAGTTTATTTTCATCGTTTGTTTCTTTTTGGTAATTACCTCGTGTATATAACTAAAGCTGCCAAACGGTGATCTTTCGACCAAATCTTCACATAGGGTCGCGGACTTGTGGATTTAAGTCTGCAACTGAATGGCCATCGATATAGAGATGAACATCAAATCTGACACACTTTTGACGTTTAAACTATTCGTTTAACTTGTTCATATCTGAAAATCCTCATTCGCAATCTGCTGTCGAAGTCTGGAGTATATTTAATGATGCTAATAAGTTGTAAGCAGCAGATATCACGCACAGTTACAATATTTATTTATTATTGTCACGAATTCGTAACCGACTTAAACGCTGAGTGCGGCGGGATAGTTTACATTTCTCGCTGAAAATATTTGTTTTTTCTCTAGTCGGAACCGAATGGAACAACAACAACAATAATAATAATAATACAGTTTATTAGCTAGCTGGTATGTATACGCATATTATACACATACAGTCTGTAGCCGTACAACATTATCTACAACAACGTTCTTCGCGTTGCGACCGTTGCTCCCGTGGAATAATACGGTTTTATAAAAATATATATACAATAATAATACCAGCTATACCTAGGTACAGGTAAATAGCTGGTAAGTACATACTTCTGCGGGTTCGTACTACCTATAATAATAATAATACGAGCGCTCTGCAGTATAGGTACTTGCGCAGGGTACGTGCGGCGGTGGGCACGGCAAATTGGTAAATAATCTAATAATACACGTCGTGGTATACGCGTGGTATGTGGTAAGCGACGGACAAAAGACGTGCAGCGTATTACGCGAGTGCGTGCAACCGGTTTTCCTCCGTATAATCGTCGTCGTCCTTACAATATATAGGTATATAAATAATATAATATGTATATAATATATCGCTGTGGTTTGCGAGACGGTAGTCGGAGATGCTTTTTGCAGTATTTGCAAATACCTAATATATATTGAATATTGTCGTCATCCGTCGCGGTCGCTCGGGGTTGTGCAGTCATATTATTATCGGTTACCAAAGAAAATATCATCATCATCATCATCATCATCATACCGATACGCGTCCGTGCTGTACCCAAAACATTGGTTTGATCCGAAATGCGAAAACCGTAGTGATTTTCCGTTAAAAACGGACGACTTTATATTATAATATAGTATATTGCTGCACATGGCGGCGGGGTTTGTCGTTTGTTTGAGCGTCATCGATAACTCAGGTAATAGAAATTAGGTTGGTCCTTAGCGCATCGCACGTCCTTACAATGAAACAGATACGGGATGGTGGTAAATTATGGTATTCCGTAAGCCCTAAAATAAAATACGGTAAGAAAAGCTCTGGAAGAATTATGGCCGATTTACGAATCTAGTCAAACTAAAATAATAACATTTTGTTTTTATAATTGTACAATGAAATTGTTTAATAATATATAGTGATGCGCAAACGTCCTACACCAGTACCTAATTGGTTCCTTTGTCGTTTTTTAATTTAGTCGTTCGAGATTTTCAAAAACTCATTAGGTACATACCTGACACACTCTCTCTAATGATTTTCTAATGAATATCTTAAATTACTGTATCTATATAATATAATATTGTGTATTGTATCATGATCTGTATTCAATTTAGGGATATCGCCTCCCTAGGATAGTGTCTTCAGTAGGCGGTTACTGGTTTCTACTAAAGCCACCAAGCTTCATAAAACACTCAACCAGACAATCACAATAATATTATTATAAGCTATAAATATTTATTAGATTGCAAAGGACAAAATATAAAAAAGGATTTTTTACCGATCTGGTACTATGAAATCGTACAAGTCTTTTAAGGTTCAAAAATTTTTACGTACGATTTCGAACTACTAGTCATTTCAAAACCAATATAATATACAGTTTTATTGACCCGTCAAAATCGTCTTAAACTTAAGCCATCGAGTTCGACGTGATACATTGATGCTATATTACACTTTGTTTCCAAGACATTTATAAATAATATTATACAATGTGCCATAGCCCATAATCATATTATAGGAAAGCCGCAAAGGTAATATTCATATGATGAAATGCGTGTATATTGTTAAGTTTATTTTTAAATTGTTTGCAAAACAAACTACACGTCACTGTCGCGTGTTGCATAGAATATATACAATATCGAATAAAGTCGAATGCGTTTCAAATCGGTATCTGGATCAGACGAACCGTGCGTACCGGCTTTATAAACACATATACATTGTGAAATTATTATTTGCAGGTACACACACCAAACACTGCAGTGGAATTGACGATATGTGTTTACTCAGCGAGTAATTAATATGGAAAAACATTATATAGGTATACACGTTAGACATGTTTTCTGACCTTCGAGAGAAAAAATATACGTCTTGATGCGTTTGACGCTAGAAGAATTCGTCTCACGTTCTCGTACTACCTACTAACCTTTTAGCGAGAAAAGGAAAAATCGCAAAACGTTGCATATTATATACTATTATACACGCCCTAAAAATATACATATATAAGAATTGAGCAGAGTACCTACCTATCGTAAGTCATATCGTATTTATTTTTTCGTATAAAAATCACAAAACGTTGCGTATTATATACACGGCCTAAAAAAAATATTTGAAAATTGTGCACAGAATTTATGTACACTACTTTATTTATTTTTCGCGCACACACTACGCGTACAATATTAATGTATAACGCACAAGCATGATAGCAATAATTATAATAGAAAGAGTAATTATGAACAGACTTCGCATAGGGCATACTCGACTAACCCACGGTTATCTCATGTCAAAAGATGAAAAACCTATCTGCACAACATGTGGTACTGAACTAACAGTCCAACACATCCTCACAGAATGCCGACAATACTCAGAGGCACTCGATCAGCTGTACATCCCAACCACCTTAGACGCAGCCCTAGGCCCTAATGCAGACTCCACACTCCAAATCTTGACTATTTTAAGAAAATATGATTTGTACAACTTAATTTAAAATATTATAATATGTAAGATATCTAAAAAAAAAATAATGTAATTAATGTAACGTTTACGACTAATGGCCGTTGTTGCCGATGTCTTTTGATCAATAAAAAAAATAATAATAATAATAATTATAATATGTGTCGGTTTTATGTCATACAACTGCAACATACAATAATCATTTTCCGTAAAAGTGATGTATTATTTCAATAATTTTCTACGTTTTATATTATTATCACTAAAAACATATTTCTGTCAACAAAATTACACTTTAATTCGCTAATTCATCTCTTTATACGTCTTGCGACTTTTTTCTAAAGCAAAAAATGTTTACATATTATTTTCATTGGTAAATAAAAAAACAGTATATAGGTACCTACAAAATATAGGTATTTAAAAACTCGTACTCGTATGGAGTATTCGGTAATATTCAACTTGAGTTATTAATTACTATATAGTTATACTAATTATATATTCGAGTGTATATTCGGTATAAATTCATTGTTGCAGAAAAATATGTATTGTGTATACTACACTTTTACATAATAATATGATCGCGCAGTAGCGAACAAAAGTATAACGGAAACAATGTTTGTACCTACACTTTGTATAACAGCATAATATAACAACGCAAAGAACAGTTAACTCGGCGGAGGTGATTAATTTTAAGCTGAATGGTGTGTTTTATAAATAACATTCTTGCGTTATGATTTATTGAAAAAAATTAATCTTATTTATATAAAATATATATGTTGTGATCTCACCCACAATCAATTATTTTAGTCGTGATTTTTTCTCTCTCACGTGATATTATATGCATTACTAGACATCTACTGTACCTGTGTACAATAGCACAATAATGATACTATCATATCAATGATACCATCGATACCTAAAGGCTAAAGGTAATAAATATTGTAACTTTCTGTGATATTATATTAGCGTGACAGGTGCAGCACGTGCCTTATAAGGATTTATTCAGTGTAAAATATGGAAAAATTATTAATTTCTATATAGACGGAAACCTAAATATTTTTCAATCGAGTTGCTAGCCAATAATAACGTGCAATGTAGAATTCGTTTTCGAATAATCTCTATACTGCATATCAGTCTAATAAATAAAGTAGTGGTGCAGTGTTTGTCTCGATGTGGTTATCTATACCAGATTAAAATAACACGAATTTATATGATAATGAAGGATTTTTTCCTGGTACCTATGTACAATATACACGTACAGAGCACTCACAAGGGGAGGGGGTGGTTGGACCTAGAGTACAAGGTCAGCCAGACTATTTTAGGAGCCCATTGAAATTAATTTTGAAATTTTGATAAGTTATAGTACTCGTTTTGTATTAAAACATATTTTATGATATATAAATACGTCATTTTGATATTTTGAGCTGCGGGTTATTCTCAAAATGCTTATTATTCCTGAATATTAACAATTTATGATACATTTTATTATTAGAAGACTATAGTACATAGGACTTAACCATACAAGGAATAACAGAAATAAATGACAAATGAAGTAACTTTTGTTCTAATCAACATTTTTCAATTTCTGATTACATTTTTTTTTAGAAAAATTCAAAATAGTCAATTTGTAAATTTAAATTTTAGAAAAAATGTAATGGTAAAAGCGTTGATTTAAGTAAAATAATTTATTTTTTAAAATATCAATACTTTTTTGGAGTAAATTAATTTAAAACGCGTATAGGTAACAAGTTTTTTCAAAATATTATCTAGGGAATTTTCAGACTTGAGTGAATCTTAAATATTATTTATCAACCATATTATTTAGTGTCCATATTTTTTTTTCGTACCTACGTTGGATTTTTATTTTTTTTTTATTTTTATTAGTATTATTAGGTCTTTGTTACAGATTACAGAAAATTATACTAAGTTATATATACACTTTATACTGAATATAACTGTACAGAACCTGTATACATATAATGATAGGTATATATATATTGCACAATCTGTAAACAATTAAAATTATCACAAAAAGCACAAGTGGTGGATGATCCTGATAGTAGTCGGCTGGGGCCTTGAGTGCATAAACCGTTCATTGACGGAACCTCGTGGCGTTGATTTATATTTATCGTTTAGAGGGGATCACGACGACATTTCCTTTTAAACGTCTTCTGAGGTTTCCCTGGGCTAGGTAGATACTTATGATCGAAACGGATAATAATCGGATATTAGAGTATAGGTATATTGTGGTGCACCATAGCGGTGGTATAAACCTTTAATATTATGTAATATATGCGCAGTATACCCATCATGATGTATACGTATGTAGCTTGAAAAAAAAAATAAAATCCAAAATCAATGTTCAAAATAACGGTATAGACTCCCCGGACCAGGAACAGTGTTATTATATTGTATAGGTGCGCGTTTCGTGATGGTCTGAAATCATTATCGAAATAATAATAACCGTTAAGCTCATCATTATTACAACGACCACTATTATACAGACGTGCTAGTTCGTTTGAAAAGCTACCAAGAAGATTACTTGTTTCTATTATATACGCGCGGCGTTCACAAAAAGCGTACAATATATAAAAACGTTGGCGTAAATATACGTTACACATACCATATTATATATACTTAAGGTGATTTAGTAGGCGAATTACGGTCGTTTTTATACTTGAAAAAAAAAATTGTCAATTCATAACGGTAAGCTTCTTTTATTTGGAATAATACGCTTATACACAATAATATTATCAGATACAAAAATATTATTATTGTAATAACCTGTTGTCGGTTTTTTTTATCATTATTTTTTTTTATTTATCATAACGAGAAGGTCCATTAATGGATTAGCGAACCGAGGGAATGGCCAAGAAGAATTTAAATATACAAGCCTGTTCAAAATATATAATATGTGATTTGTCCGTCAAAACGTATTGAGAAACAAATTAAAACCGTCGTTCGGGTAAGACATAATATATATAGAATGATACTCATGATAGAACACCGACACCAAAACAGTTTTCATATACCATTTATGTCCATCGATGTAAAAATTAAAATGACATGTGCATATTATACTATACAGAGTGATTCACCGGGCATGTTCACCGCCATTTTTTCATTAAATAATGAATTTATTCAAATTCTGATTTTTGGAATTTTTAAATATACTTTAAGACCATATTTTCAGATGCGTGAGATATTTTGTACTACTGAAGGAGTGTCCTGGAGGAGTGTCCCAAGGAGTGGGGCAAAACAAATTTCTGTTTTTTAAATGAGAACCCTCTATTTTAATATAAATTGTTCAGTGTATATTTTTTTTTTAATTCTTGATGTACTCAGTTTAAAATTCGAGAGAGTAGTTTTTCAGTTATTAAAATATTTATAGTTTTATACTAAGGATAATAGTCCTTAAAATGGTGTTACAAAAATATAGAATATTGGATCTAGTATTTATTATACTTGGACCATTTTTATAAATTATAAATATTGATAAATAATTAATAAATAATTGATTGATTACTAAAATAATATTTCCATAGCCCCCGTATCTGCTAAAGTCATTATCATGGAACTATTTTATCCTTAGTACACAAAGTTAAATAACTCAAAAACTAAATTTTAATTTTGATACGCCAAAGTAAATTATTTGCTTAATAATTTTAAGTTTAAAAAGGGGGTTTTCATTTGAAAAATAGAAGTTTTTGTTTAAAAAAATGCATTATTAAATAAAAAAAAATGTTGCGAGCATGATTGGTGAAGCACCCTGTATATACTTCAACAAAATATGTTAAGCAAATGAATAAATACATTTTGAATTTTTATGGAAATAAGAAGACAGCAGTACTAGCAAGCCAAGAATATTATTAAGTACGCTGTTTACCAAATAAATTCTTATTCTGTATGCACCGATTTATCGCATTGTTGCATATCATATATATAGTGTTACTTATGGTCCACAATATTATATGCATAATAATATATGAACGTGAATAATTGAATATATTAATCTTTTAAATAGGTAGTATGAATTAAACGAATATTATCTAGAAATTATGTAAATGTATGACAAATGTCAAAAAAAAGTACAGCTACAATATGTATGCACGCAATCGTATTTATATATAATATATTATATGCGTTGCACGTTCATTTTTGAGATAGGTCGTGGTCATAATTTCAAGGATAATTTAGCGTGAAATTTTTTTTTTGATATTAACAAATATTCCTAGACAGTACATAGTTTATTTATGTATTTAAATTAATATAAAATTACGAAAATTGATCTTCTACCGTGTAATGTAAATATTGCAATTTATTATGAGAAGTTCAGGGACATCATTTCTAGATTATTTTAAATTGTTATCATGAGTTCAGTATTTTATTTATTGCTAAATATTAATAAATATAATATATAATATTGTTAACACCATTACACTATTAAATTGTATTTGTTTTTAAAAGACAGAATGCATAATTTTTTTTTTAACGATTCGGGTACGGTACCTGGAAATTGAGGGGGGCTAGGGAGACACCCCATTGGGAATTTTAGCCGAACCTTCAGAAGTTTGGTTAATTTACATGAATACATTATACAAATTGCGAAGTCCCCCACCTCCAAAACCACATGTTAAATATGTTTATTAAATACATCAATAAATAACTATGGTTGCAATTTGAAATCAAAACTACTACCTATTTAATACATAATATAACAATATATTAAAATAGAAAGTTTATACGCGATAAATCAACGATTTCTTCTTATTTAGTAAGCTCGGGTAAATAATAGGTACTGTACATTTAAAAAATATATACCTACTTAAACGGCTATTAATATGCTTATTATTTGACACTACTTAATAAAGTTTATAATACTTTAGTATGTAACAGGAAAATAAATAAACTATTCTAAATCTTAAACAAAAACAATCAAGTTTCAGAAAATATGTTGTTTCGTTTGTTCATCAGAACCGTTCACATTCTGCATAAAGCTTGCGACAAAATTCGTGACTGAAATTATTGATAAAAGAATTTAGTTGTTGGGCGCCACGGTGGAGAGAATAGAAATATAAGAGGTAGGTATGTACCGTGCAATTGAACAAAAACATAAATTATAATATAATATAAAAATGTAATAATTTATAATTGCTATAGATTATGATTGGTTATCGGACGAAAATAAGACAATGTCAATGATTGGGTTCAGTGATTTAAGAGGCCAAGGAGGCGAACGGCAATAGTTATAATAATAATAATATACTATTGTGATAAATAACAATTATAGCGCAAATAAGACTTAGCTAAAACGTCGGAATGCAGTGAGATTAATTATTATTATACAACGATATTATAGTGGTTATTATTTCATATTATTACTGCAGTCGTCATGCGTTATGAACAAGTGGTTTTCACGAAGAATGCAATAATATTATTAAAGTATAGTATATTTTAGTTTTAGGACTATATAATTCATCGTGTTTACACAATAAATTTAATATTTACCGAAATGCCATTTTGATACCTACGTTGTTGTAGGGCAGACGGGAGAAGGGTTCGCCGTGCCTAGCAGGACGACATAATAATAATAATAATAATAATTTTTAGTTTATATTAACTTTTCAATTCACGTCCGAGGACGTCGATCGGACGATTAAAATACTTACGAGACCGTTCGCTTTTGCGGATTTCGCGCGTGGGCACGGCGTGCAACGAGCGTTCGACTCGAACGATTCTATGCCAAGATCAAGTCACAAAATTATGACAAACAGTACATTATTATTATTATTATCATTTATCTGGTATTCTGGTCACAGGGCAAATAGGTGAACGCCCCCACGCGGCTGAGCAGTGTGTGCAGACGGTGTGTCGGCGAATTAAAAATATTTAATAAACCTATATTATTATATATAGTATTTTAATATCGGCAGAATGGAGATATATTATATCATACGGAGGCATCATATTATTATTATATGCGATGCAAACTTCGATTTGATAGTAATAATCGCGGCTCGGATTTTATAGCACTCAAAAGTATACTGAAATATGCGCTGTACTATGATGACCTATAAAATCTTAAAATAAGCGCTATAATATGCCCTAAAAAAATGAAAAATCTGATTTTTTTCTTCCGCTAACAATAGTTTGAAGAAAATTTATTATAAATCTTAAAAAAAAAACTTTTATTTGTGTCTGGTGCAACCGATTAAAAGTCATAATATTGTATTCTGTTCGACGGGCCAGTACGGCAGGCTACCTGAAAATATAATATGAGACGAAAACATGATGGGTATTTTTCTTATGATAAATTCACATAAATGACACAATTTTTCATTCAAAATATCGTCGAGACTTATGAAAATACCGAATAAATCATTATACTTAGCATATTAGCAAAAAATAGCACCAAAACTTGAAAAATAGCACTAATTATCTAAAATACTTCAAATATGCGAAAAAATTGCAGTATAAATTGTTATATATTTGCAGGAGTCCCTGGTGCATTAAACAAATTTGGAACTCACTTTGCTTAGATTATCTGTATTTTTTAATAATTAGAAAATGCTATAAAATCCTAGTCCTGGTAATAATTGTCGTGTCTGCGGCCAATTGTTGTTTTCCATCGGCGAGATCGATCAGACGAACTGCGACAGTCATCGGTCAACCAAACATTAAAGGCCTTGTATGTTTCCACGTTATTATAAAAAATAATATTTATGTCTTATTCAAGAGTGAATACCACACATTCACATTACACATTTGCAAATTCAAATTATTATACGCTTACATTATAATAATAACAACTAAACGAAAGTGCGGACAATTTTGACTCTGCTCTCGGTAACTAGGTTAAACGGTCTATCTCCCAAACGTTAACCTAAAATTAATATATGATCCTGAAAATAACGAAAGATCTTTTTTTTCGCATTCATTTCGTCAAAGCTAAATAGTTTTCTCCAAAGATAAACATTATACCTATACATTTATATCGACACAATATTGGTAAAAAAACAAATCAGGTTAGTTTTTTTTTTTTTGAATCATTTGTACATAATAATATTATTTTATTTTATTTTAAACGCTTAGTTGATTTTATAACTTATAGATTTCAATGTCTGCTCAACATTTTATATAGGTAGATAAGTATTAAAATAATACGAATAAAAAAGAGAAGTAGAGAGTATATAATATAATACAATGTCTGTTTTTCTTATGATTTGGAAATTCAGTAGAGATTTGTTTGAATAAAATGATGTTGGCTATCGATGCAAGTGTACTACACTGTAATTATTAGTCTATGAAAACTTCACATTTTTAAATAGTTTTTTTTTTAAACTACACAGCACCGCGGGAGCTATTATTTTGTTTAAAAAAATGTTGTTATGTTTCTATTCTTTTGGGTCATCCAAAGCACTTATATAATAAATGGAGTAAGTATAATAATATAATAGTCGTAGATAATACTTAATATATAGAAGTCATAACCACGTTTTTGGGAGTCACGCCCCATTCGTTACGACCAAAATACAATATCAAAGTGATTGATAAATTACCTGCAAGATCCTCAAAGAAACGAATTTGCGATTTTTCGCAGTGTCCATACTATACGCGACACAATCGACACATAACACTGTCAAGCACATACTTTTCGTGTCATACTGTCGTCATTATTTATTTATTTATTTATTTATAACTAATTATCACAACTAATTGGGCAATTTGTACAGTTAAGATATAATATAATGATACACAATGACTTCAAGAAAAAAATCACAAAAAAATAACAGTCGTTGCAGTGGCATATTGGTGATGGCCATGAACTACCTACTATTATATTGTATACGCGGTTGCCTTGGAATATATGGTTGACCTATGGTGATTACGACCATGATTGGAGACACGTAAAGGGATGACAAGTGAAGCGGGTGGAGTGTCGGGGAACTATATATAGGAAACGTATATACAGGTCACGGGATAGACTAGTGGGTGCACATATAATATTGCATCATCAATAAGGAGAAACTTTCAATATTGGCGCATTAGCTCTTTTGTATGCCAGGGTGGCTAAGCATAATGCATGTAGGACAGAAGTATAATAATATTATAGTCATGTAATGGGTGGTTGATATTGAGAACGTGACTTGCAGTGAATAAGTAGACGAAGCACCTTTGTACGCTTCATGCTCTATGATGCGCGTCACATTAGCCTTCCTCCCCCCCCCCATTTTCAAAATATTTATATTTTATCATACTATACTTCAATACCTACGCGTCATTTGTACGAATTTGTACTCAGTGGTCCAGAATTTGTAGGACCAAATGGGCTCAGATATTTTAAAACTCCTTCGAGGGGGCTTGCGTGACGATCCAGACGAACCCCCGAAGTGTTTTTGATGTATCTGAGCCGCTTCAATCGTATAAATTCTGGACCACTGAAAATTGTGTACGAATTCGAATAATACAATTTCAATATTTTTAAAATAGGGAGGGGGCAGGTGGTGTGACATATTATACGTCTCAAATATAGATATCTATATAATGGTTTATTAATCTGGCATACAATCTCGTATATTACATATATCGTTTTTGTGCTGATATTATAATAACCAAACGTCCAAACAATCATAATTGTCGTCGCACACAATGACATTTACAAATATTTAGACCAATAATATTTTAAGCTATAAACATTTTAATGTTTTTTACTTTAAAAAAAAAATTGTTTTGCTCGGTCAAAAGATATCTTTAGGATGCATATGTCACACCGTCTCCACTCTGAATCATTTTCACAGTCATAAATACAGTTATATAATCAATTACGAGATACACTCAAAACCAGCACAGCGACATCCCGGGTTCGTTCATATTTATGTTTTCGTGGTGTCGCTTATATTATATATTATGTTATATACCATAGAACACCAGAAACGTCCATCCTATAACCTATATATTACGTTACATATATATTATATACTTCATGTTTTATTTATATAAGTTGTACTCAATACACATATTATAATAAGATTATAAGTGTCGGCTGACTGTACGTAGGTATTTGCACTTTGCAGTATATGAAAGTAAAGAATAAATCCCAAACGGTTTGAAAAAAATAATAATAATGTTTGAGTATACATGAGTATAAAACAAAAATTGACCCAATGCCAAATGTAAAAACTCACAGCACGCTATTACTATAAGTTTTCGGTATTTTTTTTTGAAAAACTCGGTTTTGCCAAAAATACATATTATATAATATATATTCGCTCATATCGAAGATGCATTAAAATATAATACGTATACTTTAACTGGAGAAACCGTGTCTCAAATATTCTCGACAACACTATACATATATATATAAATATAATAATAATAATATTATATTAGAACTACGCGTATTATATTGATACATCAAAAAAATAAAAAATCTATATAAAATAAAAAACAGGACGTATTATAGTAGAATGTACCTACATATATAGGTTAGGTTAAGAGTACGAAGTGGTAACGTGGTGTAAGTATTCTAACAATAGACAATAGTACTCAGAAAAGATAGAGTATAATAAGTTTACAGCCAAACTTCAAACCCTGCATCTATCATCAGTGTTTTATTTTGATTTGATAAAGTTTAATATAGCAGCCCTCGTCCTTTCAAATAGGAAACCTCGCTGTATCCGCCTATATACAATTAAATATAATAAGGTATTTTTTATTGATCTTTTCTCTACACCTAGTTATTGTATTTTGTCATACTGTGTACATAATATTATATGCGCTTTTTCTGATTTCAAACTGCCCTCCACCAGCTCTGCAGTTTTGTCTCTGCTCTTTTTCTAATTTTCGCTACATTTTTATTGCCTATATACAACACACGGTGCATAGAGCTATTGCGGTTACTATAGAGAGTTTAGTCGAATATCGCAGTGCAGTGCACGCCGATTCAAACTGTTTGATCGATAACAATATTGTATGATATAAATTATAATATGGTAGGCATGTAATATTATATTTGCTCAACTTACGTTTGTTAATTGTGTACAGGTTTGACTGCATTGTGAACAGGATGACTCCTCAACTGCGCCGCAACGAAGATTATTCATGCATAAAAATACTGTTTTACGGAAAATTCGATAAAAACAAACAAATTATTCAAAACGAGCTCCGCCAATGGCAAAGCTAATTTTTTTCAGAAAATGCCAAATTTTCAAAACGAACATAATATAAGTACCTATAAAATATTATATTATATTATAATGTTCGAGGTCTGAAATATTTTGATACATATTCAAATGTGATTTTAGTGTAAAATTGTCAAATCATTCAGTCATACACCCCACATCTGAATAGCGAATAAAAAATTTCGGCGACCGAAAGTGTTCATGATAAGCTTCTTTGATGGGGCTGAAGCCCTGACTTATACACGAATAAAATGCATACCTCCTACCTTATATAAGAATTATTAACTTTATAGCTGTGGGTCCACCGATGATCATATGTCAAGTACGTATATAGACAAACAACTGCACACTGGCGTTCTTCGTACATTACTCGTTACACAAACGTAAGCGTTATTACTTTATTAGGCATACCTTTACGATATCACAATTGCCATTTTGATGTTTTAGTTAATGCTTCTAAGGACTTACTATATTTTAACGGTATTGATCTGAGACTTAATAATTATTTTAAAGTAATACAGTCCGAATTATACCTCGTTTTAAGGTATTTTATGTACGACAGTAAATCGCGTTGGCCCCAAACGCAGAGTGTGAATTCTCAATTCGATATTCACTCGCAGTATTCATCTCTCTCTCTCTCTCTCTCTCTCTGTCTCTGTCTCTGTCTCTGTCTCTGTCTTTCTCTTAGCGATTCGTCGTGTCCAAAGACGTGCTCGTGTTTATCCGGGTCGCTTTTCCAGCTGTATCTGTTTTACATATTTTGTCTATAATAATATGTTACCGGGGTAGTGGTATAATATATACAACGCGTGCGCTCGGTTTGATTTCATATTATATACGATGACTATTATAGCAGCACGACAAGCACGCGATAATGTATACGATTTGGTTGCGACTTCTGCAGCGGGTCCGGGAAACGACAATAAGCTTATAATACAAGCACGATCCGCGTCAACCGAAACAGCCACGCCATGACGGATAAACGAAATAGCGGCTTAAATAAACTAAAATAGAAAATATTATAGTAGATATCATAGCATCACCGTTAAAGTATTATATCATACCTATAAATCATCATTATTATGAATATTATGCGCGTTCACGACAGACGCCACAGCCGCGTGCATAAACAGCGAAGTCCAAAACATTTCTAAAACGTAAAAATATCTTGTGCAAAATATATTAACGTCCACGAGTTTACCGGGTTATTTGTTTATTTATTTACACTCGCACGTGAGTCTAAACGACCGCCGTGACAGATAAACGAAATCGAGGCTAAAATAAACTAAACATTTATTAAAGTGGATATCATTGTAACAAGTATATTATGTTACCGTCAATTATGTAAATATTAGGTAATAACGTAAATGCCTAGCCAATATCATGACGAATGTCTTAAAATTAGAATTTAGAATTTAAAATCAGACAATACGTTGTAAAAAGCAGATCCTTAGTTAAAACATTACCCTAATGTCTTAAATACTGATTGACAATGTTGATAATTATTTTGTTTAGTGAAATATTCGAATTGGGTTAGAAATTTGAAATAACGCTGCACAGTGCAGATCCGCTTTTTCAACTGTTACAAGATAAATTACATATTATTACACTATCGGAAAGTATAATACGTTTTATTATTAGTAATTACTATACTCATTAGGAATCGATTTATACAAGCGATTAATTGATTTAACATTTTTATCAATAATTATGACAGAAAAAGTCCTAATTCGTCGTTAAATTAAACCTAGGAAATATTTCTAAATGTATCATTGCCTGAAAACAATGCGGACATTAATAAAGTTATTTTCTAGTCGATATCATATACTGTATAATTCAATCGGAAATTGCAAACTAACGTTAATCACTCAATTTACAGTATAGACGTAAAACAATCAGCGAAGTCCAAAGCTCCAAAAAATTTCTAAAATCTAAAAATACTGTGTGCAAATATTAACATTCAGCGCGGATTTTCCGAGGGTAACTTACTTATCGACTTACAATCAAACTCATAGGTAAGTATAACCACAGTATATAAAATATTCTTCTTCTTCTTCTTCTTCTTCTTAACAGCTTAGCTTACCTTTGCACATTTTCCTGGACCATTATTGTTACATCTTTTTTTACTACGTCCTTCTATCTGGTTCGGGGTCTTATATAGGCCTTTTCCCCACAATTCTTCCTTATCTGTAACACGTTTTATAATTTTTCCATCTGCCCTCCAAACATGACCAGCCCATTGCCCATTCTATCCTCTTGCTTCTGCTACATAAAATATATAATATTATATGATTATAATATTATACATTACAGTAGTCTTGCTATAATACTATATTATACGGTAGTCACTGTTTGGTCGTAATAATCGTTGCACAATAGACGCGCGTACGTCCCCCTGAGTCTCGCCAGCTGGAGAAAAAAAAGTTAATTAACTTTCTTCGACTCTCCGTCCGGTGAAATAATAGATTTCGTTTAAGATTAATCGGTTTTGTATAAATAGAAGCGAACTTATTGTGTACGTTCGAAACTCAATTTATAACACTCGCGCGTACACACATTATGGACGCGCACAAAGTAAACGCGCATATTATATTATATAGTTGTATCTGATTACGATTTTTATTCCATCGTAGAAATAACACACACACACACAACAATGTTTTCCATTCAAACGACTTTACGTGGAGATTATAATATAATAATAATAATATTTGTATTATTATTACATACATATCCGATTGAGATAAAGTTATTAGGAAATACCCGATACATACCCTGTGTACCGCGTGCGTTCGCTTAGTGTAACGATAGAAACGAGTAGGTATTGAATAATGTATTCCAAATAATAATAATAATAATAATAATTATTGTCTATAAAAAATGTCTAAGATAATTATTAACGATAGATATACCTATATGTGTGTATACATATAAACCTAAAATTAGGTTATAATTATAATACCTGCGCGAGTCTAAAAGTAAAAGGCGCGTTTAAAGAGATTTTATCGTTTGTATGCGTATGTGATCCACGACTTAAATTATACGTTTTTAATTCACAAGAAATGCAATTACGAAATACAATACAAAAGAAACCGAAAAAAAAATTGAAATATTAATCGTAACGAAAAGTGACGATAACACCACAAAGCCGCGTGCAACTTTAATAATAATATAATACCTACGAGTATATATTATTTATTATATTGTTATAAATTTATAATATACTATTTGAAAATATTTTTAAAAAAACTAGTTCCTATTATAGAGTTCTACGCGTGTATCACTGAGCACAATATACTATTATTAATAAACTATTATATTTCTATATATCGAGGGTCTTATCTAAAACGTACATCTATGTGTCTTATAACAGCAGCAGAGAACGCGCCTTTACGTTGTCGTCGTCGTCGTTTCACGACGTTTTGTCTTCTGAACAACCGTGTACCTAGGTAATAGGTATCTCCGTCTCTCGTTAAAAGCACCCCGTTTAGGTCACAGCACAATACTATTATATTATTATATCAGTATAATATTGCCATACATGTGCGCTGTAGTGTTTTCCACGAGGACGACCGAATCTAAGGTAGCGATCGGTTATAATGATATACAATTTATAATAGCAAACCGTACATTACCAATACGCGTACCCGGATCTGGAGCTCTGACACTCGAAATGGACTTTAAAATATTACACTCTTTCACTCTCTCTATCTCTCTGTCTCTCTGTCTATCTGTTTCTCTCTCTCTCACCCTCTCTCCCTCTCTCTTTCTCTCTCACCCTCTCACTCTCTCTGTTTCTTTGCCATGACTGCTCTTCTCGGCCACTGTGGCCATTTATGTTCGACATTACAATACAGGGTGAAACAGAAAGACCTGACAAATGAAATAACTTTTGCTCTTATCAATATTCTTTAATTTTTTTTTTATATCGTGTTTATAATTTACAGATGCTTGCGGTATAGGTAAATTATACATTTTTTTATACAGAAAATAAAAAACTTTAAATTATAGATCATTTTTTTTTAGAAAAATTCAAAAACTGCTAATTTGTTAAAAATATGTAATGGCAACAGCGTCAATTTAAGTCGAGTAGTTTTTTTTAAACTATTTTTTAAGATATCAATAAGCTTTTGGAGTAAATTCATTTGAAACGTAATGAATTTATTCAAAATATTATTTTGGGGTATTTTCAGACATGAGTAAATCTTAAATTATTCAAGACCCATCATATTATTATGATTTTCATATTTTTTTTATATACGTTTAACTTGTATTCATTTTTATTTTTTTGTCAGGTTTTTCGGTTACACCCTGTATTTATACTGTAGGTACCTAAATATACGGAAGATGTACGGATTTCGATAACCTCCCGCCCGCAGGAAGACTCTTGTGCAGACCTCACGACGATGAAAGTTCTAATATCATATTATATATATCGACACGACAGCTGCAGGTGTTGACTTTAAATACGTGTACTTTATATTAGATGACATTTTTGCCGGCTGGTCATCCGTCGACCACTGTCGTGGTCCCGGTGATGTGGTAACTGGTATAATATTATAAGCTGCACGCCTACGCACGCGATAAAAAATAAATAACAATAACAACAACAACAACAACAACACGTCGTCACACAACAATGTCTCTTGTTGTAAAATTAAACATTAAAATGAAAATGAAACGAAACTCGCGATCACGATCCAATTATTACTGCACGCGGTCCTACAATGTTATATTAGGTGTATATATACCAACATATGTATACCTAGGTATATAATATAGTACCTATATAATATATACTTACTCTGCAACTTCTATCCGGCTACAGGTATACGCACTGGATCCGTACGAACCACGAGATTTTTATTATTATTGTTCTTTGTCAGTGTATCAAGGACATTGAGTCCAGTCCGTTTATCGTACCGACCGATCCGACCAGATTTCTCTTTCTGCCGTGGCCATAAAGACTCCGCGCGTCCGGGTCCGGAACACGACTACCTGTCGAACGGGATGTGCGAATTTTCTCATTGTGTTTGAGATTTTTTTTTCTGCTTTCCACCTTAACACCCCTCCGTCAAAATGTATAATATACGATAGTGTCCGCATAACGCACAACGACTGTTTCGTGAATTGTATACGTACCGCACCAATCCACACGCCATAAAATATAACTACTGCTGCAGCGTCGTAAATAAAAAATATCCCAAAGATGTCGTTTTAAAAATAATTTTCGAACAAGAACAAAAATTGAGATGGGGTTGAAAAAAAACTGGGTTGAAATCCAACCCGACTCTACGCGCACGCTTTGCAGACCGTACCACTGCGGTATTATGGTATATAGTGATAATATTATGTCGGAAATATTGATTAGAGATACAATTAAGTCAGTAAAATATTTCATATTAAAATTGACCGTCGTGATTTGAAAGCGTTTCGTAAAAATTATGTTTAATCTGTAGTCTGCACTCTGCAGTTATACGTCTTATCATTTATTAATTTTGATACAAAATAATAATAAATATTACCTACATATTAAAATTGAACCGGCCCAACAGTACACACAAACGACTTTTCCGATGTTAATTTAATACGCGTACGATTGGTGACTTAATCAGCTGGTTTGACCTCGCGACTTAAAATCCAGCCGAATATTATTATATTCCCAAAAGTCAAAATGTAAATATCCGATCACGTACATTAATATATTCACGCCTGTAACTTCTCAACGTCAGACAGCTTGAAGAATGCAACTTAGACACCCAATATTATATATTTTATCGAATATCAAAAATAATTCTATCTGGGAAAAAATACCTTTATAAATTATAATCCTCCGGACTTCTTAATCTATAGTTTGATTCTCAACTCGTGTATAAAATACGAAAAGTCGAGTCAAAAGTCAAACTGACTGCCTACAGTATATTATTATATTTCTGACTGCTCTGTAAATACATCACGTCATATCGGCATATCGTGGTGTTATAATATCAAATATTACCTCTATACGTAGGGTGGTAAGATTTCATGAAATGTATTTTTTTGAAATATTAATTATTTGAAAAATATAAATAAAAAATTGTTTATTTTATCTAAAAATGCATGTAGATAAAATGAAGTCATACAGCAACAGAACATTTTTGTAAGTTGGTTTATTGTATCGAATAATATTTAATAATTAATAAATAATAGCCAATAGAGACCCAAATTATACACGATAATACCGATAAATGATAATATAATACTATTTATATACCAGATACCTATAATAGTATAATCTATAACCATCAACATAATATAGTAATCCTTATTCCTTGGTTATAGGTCGAGTTTCATGTATTATTATCTATGTATTCTGAGTGTAATCAATAATCATTTCTAATCATTATAATCAAATACGTTTAAAAGAAAAAAATATTCTTTATAATTTCATTAAAATATTTTAATATATATCAGCTTTTTAAATGTTCTATTTTTATTTGCGTTTTATCAGGTAACGAAACGAAATTTAAAATTATTGAAACTATAAATGTGATGAGTTATAACCAAAAAAAAAAACACAATCCAAACATTAATTTGCCTAGTAATTTTTTCAATTTTAATTTCTCAGTTTGAGCTGGAAATTTACAATTTGTTGTCAAATTTAAAAATGTATGAAGCTTATGTTGTGTTTTTCTGTTATAGTCCCTGACATCTATCCAATGATACCAATGGTACCTATATGTATATTTTAAAGTTTCAAAAATCAGAATATGAATATACATTTATTGTTAAAGAAAAAAATTGGGGTGAGAAATATATTATGCTTGATGAATAACTCTGTATTCCACACGAAAATAATATGTCAATAAATGAAATAAATATCCGTACACCTACAGAGTTCAACAATATAATATAATAGAATATAATTATTTTTGGAGTAAGTAGACTTGTTGTAACAAGCGTTCGTATAATAATTCTACCAAAAGCGCTGTGTATGTCTGCATATACCACATTACATGTATCTACTAACCACGTCATGTATATACAATATACGTATAGTCTCTATAATATGACTTCCCTAACCGTGACCAAACGAATTCAATAATAATAATATAAAAAAAAACCCGATATATTATTTTTTGTAAGAAACTTCAATTCAAAAGTCGTCTCAGTTGCTGGTCTTCGTAAACGACGTCGCGACGATGCAAAGTTCAAAGTTTCTTGAAAGAGGACGACAGGTGCATTGTTATAAGTTTATAACGTATAGTCGATGGTGCGACAAATGATTACATGCTTGCAAATTACACACATAAAATATGTTATGACCGGTCAGCGGTTGAGCTACAAAAGGAAATCGGATCGACCTAATTATATTCACCTGCAACACAAGAACTAGTGTTTAGTATTATACTTGCACACTCACACACACACAAACACACACACATTATTATATAATTAATATAGTATGCCGATTATTGTGATTGTAATAATATTATTTTCAAGTATTTCCCACAGCCCAACCCAACCCAACAATGCAGATAATGTAACGAGTGTACCCATTTAGACAATGTACAATAATTATGGGATCCGAAAACTATAATATATACAATATACATAGTTTGATAATTAAATTCAATTTACCGAAATTCAGACTTTATGGTCAAGACTTGCATGAGCTATTTTTATTTTATTTCGTCCGCACAGTGCGCGAGTATATATAATAAATATAGTAATATAATTATATTAATATAGACTCATTATTCCTTTCTCTCCCTCGCTCCCTCCCTCCCTCTCTCTCTCTCTCTCTCTAAATATTATATAGGTTAAATAAAATAAGTATAATGTTATAATATAATATTATTATAGCATATATAAACTATAAATCCGTTAACGTTTATTTTCCCTCCCCCCCGCCCTACTCACATGCACCACCACAAATTCGACGGTCGAGAGAGTGTGCACTCTCTGTCATGCATATACCAATAATAATAATAATATAACGACAATAAATTATAATTATTTTAATATTAATAATACGCTCATCTGTACAGTTTTGTGGAGAGTTAAACTTACTCGGCGGCGGCGCCGTCGTCGCAGCCGGTGCCTGGCAAGTGGCGCGCGCGAAGCAAAAGTAAAATCCGGTTTGTGTTGCCCGTCGCGCCGCCGCCGCTGTACGCCCTGCGCTCGCGCGTCCTTGGCGACGGATCGCAAGCGGCGACGGCGGCGGCGTTGTCGTCGTTTTCCGACCGTTTTTTTCTTTTTACTTCTCTCTCTCGCTGCTCCGTCTCTCGCGTGCAGCCTGCTCCCGACGCGTCCCCCGAGAAAGTGTTGCAAGCATCGCGGTGATTTACCGGTCCCCCCCGCAAACGATATAAATCAGTCTGGCCAACCGCAAAAAGGAGACGGACAGTTTTTTTTCCTACAAACAAAGAGCGGCCGCCGCCGCTGCTTCAAGTACGGGAAAGGGCGGCGGCGGCGGCGACTCACAATAATAATAATAATAATAATAATAATATTATATATCTCACGTATTATCGAACCCATTTAATATAATATATATATATGGATTAAAGGTGCGTGTCGCAATAACGTGGACAAATAGGACGTCCATGTCCGCATTATGTAGGTACATATATATACTTAAACGTTTTTGCCGCACGTATATATAATATAATAAGCACCGTGTCAGCTGAAGTCCAATAACATTGTTATAAGTACCTACTCGGGAGCGTCAATATACATATAGCAGCAGCAGGTGCCGTGTTTTTTGTCTTTTTTTTTCACTCTATAGATCCCATTAATTTTCCCCACTCGACTCGACGACGGACGTCGGCCACATAATATCAGCGCAGACATGTTAATATATATATTATAACATATACTACTACCTATATATAATATACCAGTAACCAGACACCATTTGTACGGCGAAGAGTATATATATAATATTATGGCGAAAGAAAAAATCGCTTTTGTTTTATTTTCCAACTGTCGTATAATATGTACAACATGACCGGTCAGCTGTAGACCTATTTTTCTACTATACGAAGAAGTGAATATTATATTATATTTTAACAATTATTAGCATTTTGTTTTTTAATGTGTCGAGTAAAATTATAGTTTGCTTTTCAAACGTCGGGACCGGTAATAATTATATACATGACTATAAGCTTTGGCTTAACAGTTTTTAAATAATTTATTATGTGTACCACTTTTATACGACTATTATCCAATTATCGCGATTAAAAAATGTATAAGCCCGTCGTGTTTTGGTACCTACTTTTACCCCGCGGCAAAATTAAAAAATATGCCATTTAATATACTAAAAAAAACACATAAAATAAATGCATAACCCGCACGTGGCTGAAACAATAATTATTGTCATGACTAAAACGTGAGTCACCCGACTATTAAACAAACTCGTTTCGCTAAAACTTTGACAATTTCTGCAGCAGAGGGTGCTACGAATAATTTGGTACCATTGGGAATAAGATTTTAGAGGAAAAAACCCTTCATACTTTCGTGACATTATATATTATTTAATTATTATCTAAATACTATTGAGTGTAATATTTTAGTCAGTGCCGCGCAGAAATGCATGCCAATATTATTGCCCATTTACCTGACTACTATCGTGCGTAGTAGACCGGTATATAGGTACCCGACGTATTATTAATAATAATAATATCAATATAAATGTTGTAGTAGATATAATATGGTCCATGGGGCCCACGCGGTAACGAAAACAAAAACGCGTTCGTGGTTGTCCGCCGGCATCCATTTGTCGTGCTGTGCCCTCGCCCCGGTTTTTGGGTCACCGCGCGAGTCTTTCACTTTCGCGTGGCAGTTCACCGTAGTAGGTACCTACCTATACCTAACAATAATATTATAAACCGTACGGTGGAACGGTTAGGTCAGGTATAATAATAGCTATATAACCTATATGTGATGTATACGCCAAGGGCTACCGCAGGACGATTGCGGACTCGGCCCCGCCGCCACTGTCCCTCCACAAACGGAAGAGGGGTGGAAAACCTCCACCCACGTCGTCTGCTTATTGGACGTGGGGTAGTTTTAAAATTAAATCGTTTTATCAATAATATATGATTGATTCTGCCACCTTTTTTTTTTCGGTAAGCATCGCTAAGTAGGGACCGAACTGTGTGAACATTGCTTGATCCCTGGACATTGCTTGATTCTGCCACCTATACCTACCGATTTTCACATGTGGATAACCCTCGACGGTAACTGATTACCCCTTTATTAGTTAGTTTAAAATAAAATATTGACATTTTGACGACCTTTTTTTAGAATAATATATACTGATGGAATATAATAATATATATTATATTGCGCGTCGTCCGTGCCAAAGATTTGTTAATTTTATTTTATTTCATGTGTGAGCTAGGTATATACTCTTTGGCTAGATAGGGGTTGAAAACACGCTACAAGTCTCGAACAATCTAATGGTAAAACTTTTGTTGAAAAGGGTCCACTGGATTAGCTGTTACAAAATGTTGTACAGGAAAGTGGTTTTCACGTTCTTATAGTTATATATTATTATTCATTTTGTAGGTAACTAAAGACGGCATACCATTATACAATGTTGGCCAAGTTAATGGAAATAATAAACTGTGGCAAATTAAATTAAATTAATTCAATTGCCTTGAAAGTTGAAAGTTAACAAAGATAAATGAAACTCGTAAGTTCAAATTTAAGATAGAAAATAAAATAAACCTAACTCAGTTAATTTTGTTTTCAAGCTACAATATTCATAAGCCATAAAGCCCTAGAATTTTGATTTACACAAACATTTACCGAAACGTCAAACACTGTGCAAACATAAAACATTCAATTGTTATTATAGTAAACCAGAAACGTATAGACTACATCCATACAAAATTAAAGATTAATAATTTCAGCTAAACCGCAAATTAATAATACAATAAATTAGGTATACATAAATATTCACACCCGTTAATTATTGTTGTTACCTAATGTTAAAAATACAATGAAAAATGTTAAAATACCTTAATCACCGATCCTACAACACCTCCGCCAACTAAAAAAAAATAAGAATAATAAATATTATTTATAATAACTTTGAAGATAGTTATTTTGAGAGGATATTAGTATAAGTTTTACTTTAAGTCTACAACCTGTGTATTAGTTAGACTTGTATTATATTGTATAAAATATGTACAGATTTAGAGAATTTAAAATGTATAAATAACTCAAATGATAATTATTCTTAAAAATCTAAAAAAACTGAATGATTAACTAGTATAATTAATAATCAAATCAGAAATTCTGAAGTACCTACAAGGTGAAATACACTGTTTAAATAAATAATTGCTGGCATCAGATTATTATGATTTATTATTAGAAAAATAAATGACTAAAATCGAAAAATAGTCAACGAATTCGTTTTGTCTGTTAGTTCCGCATGATCCAAAAAAAAATTAACTTAACTGCGCTATAATGATCATTAACTATAAAAAGTTATGTCTTATGTTAAAAGAATTCAAATTTTAACTGAATAAGTTAATGAGTTACAAACAAAAATAACTTACTAGTTAAGTTAAAAAACAAAAAAAAATTTAATTTTTAACTTAACTTTAACTCTTGCTTACCTATCAAATGTAGATTTTAAGTATTGAAAATATTTTATGACATCTGGGTAGTTACATAAAAAATAGACATAGTATAACCAAAACAGCGAAAATGTTATTACGTGTACAAAATAGCTTAAAAATAATTTACTTATGATCTACAAATATCTTACAAAATACAGGGTGATTCGAAATTTATATTACGGCCAAATTATTGATTCAAAATAGAGAAAAATGTGTAACACGAAAGTTTTTTGATTTAGAAACATCTAAAATGATTTGTACATTTCATAATTTTTTACGATATTTTAGGGGGTTTGGGCGGTCAACGTTTGAAATGTATAAAAAAAATAAATATCTCTCAAGCATAGAGTTTTGCATTAATCAACGTTGTTCAAGCACTAAAATTTATTAAAAAAATGTCTTCGTAATATGTTTGAAAAAAAATTATACTAGGTTCCCATTTAAGTTTCTAAAGTTGACCCTTTAAAACGTCCCTAATATATTGCAAAAAATTATAAGACTTACAAATCATTTTGTAAGTTCTAAATCCAAAAACTTTCGTATCTTACATTTTTTTCGTATTTTCAATATTTATGTGATAAAATGGCTGTGACATAAATTATCGGAATCGCTCTGTATATTAATATAATACTGAACATTTTTAAGTTTCCGACCGGCCGGGTTCGTTGTTTCCGCCAAGCGCATACGAGAGATTTAATTGGTAGGTAAAACCTAAATATAATGACTTGGTGACAAAGTTTTTTTTATCGAATTACAATCATTCATTTATGGTATTTGCTGTTTGTTGTGTGCGTGTGTATGTGTGTGTGTGTTGGATGGGTGGGGGAGTAGTCACCTATCATATACCTATTGATTTTCTTGTTAACGTTCACGACGGCGATACCGCGACTGTTGCGGCAAGACGGATATTGTGTGGTTGTCCCTCTATAAGGGTGTACGATTATTATTGTCATGTAGCGGTAAACGTACCTACTATGGTAACTATTTTTACGTCTTGCCTACCCCCCACCACCACCACCACCTGTTTACGTCCTCGAAGGCCGGCGCACGTGACTCCTCGTATACGCCACAGTGACACGGCCGTGATACAATACAATACAATATTATATTATATTATTTTATTGGCGAGGATCAATTTATAGGGAATTAATAAATAATGATGCACGCCATATAATGGCTTTATCGTGTACACGCATATAGATTACAACGGCGGCGGCGGCGGCCGTACTCGGAAATGCCACATAAAAAAAAAAAAAAATTCAACATGCATTACTCGACACGCGTTCGGTTGATGATGAATCGAAACGGGCGGTCGATCTGTGTTATTATGTTCAATATTATTAAAAATCTCGCATTCCCGCTAACTATCTGTACGAGACACGACGCGATCTTCGTACATATTTTGTACACGACTTGCGAGCAGTCGATATATAGCTCTAGCTCTAGCGTAATGACACCTAATAATCAGGGTTTGTATCATTTGCTAATTACTGTTATAGGATACAAATAAAAATAGCAGAGTGAGCTACAAATGATTGTTTTGTGCACCAGGAACTTCTGCAAATATGAAATTGTATACTGCTGTTTTTTGCATATTTGAAATATTTTAGATTTTCTGTGCTATTTTTCAAAAATAGTCAAATAGTTTGTGCCTGCAGTTGGTTAAAAATAATACTTAATTTTTAAACGATAGCGCATTATCCAAAAAATCTTAGTGGGCTTCAAACAATTTATTATGGTGAAACTTCAGCCCCTCCCCCTCCCTCCCTAACCAAGATACTCCTATGTGATTATTGGTTATAATATGCTGATCGCGGTTTTAATTTATTTTACTTGCCAGTATAGTAGGAATAATATAGAAATTGAATAATATGTTAGTATATATGTAAACACAGTATGGTCATCGTTAGTCGAATGTCTATATTATAGTCGATTCTCAAACATCTAGGACTTACTATAGGTAATGCAAATATTCAATATTTCGAAACGCGCAAAAACGCTGTTTTTAACTGTAACTAAGATTTAGAAAACAAACGTAGGCGGTTCGCTGTTTTTAATTAACCACAGGCACTATATTACTATTATTATTACAATACGCTGATTGATCGCACACACAAATAATATTTTTGTTATAGGTTATAAGTATGTATTATTGTGAATAATATATTATTATGACGTGACCTTAAAATGAAACACGAGGTTTGTGGTGTTTATATATATATTATAAATGTATACGCATTGTTTTACTTCCAATTTATAATATATATTTAAAAAATGGAAATCGACAAAAGCATCTTTGTAGACGTTTATAAAACAAATTACACGATTATTCGAAGCAAACGTTTTTAAAAAGAAATAGGTAATAAAATGCTATGGATGTATATAATTAAAACGAAAATTGGAATTAAATATAATAGTTATAATGACGACTATGAATATTACGCAATATTTAGCGAAGAACACGACAGTGTCGATAAAAATAAACGGCGTGTACGGTGTACCTACAGAGTCGCTATTCTAATTATTCATCTAAGTAGTAGGTACCCACACTTTAAAAGTACCTATACCTAAATGATATATTTATGTATTTTTAAATTGGGAGGTGGTCGTTTGGGAGTGAAGGTAATGATTTTCACCAACAAATTAAGAATCCCGGAAAAATAAAACATTATATTCTTTTTTCATATTGAAATGGAAACTTTTAAATCCAACAAAGGCGGTGAAAAAATATTTTATAAAGGTTACACGTATATAACAAATTACAAGGGTAAAAACCAAAATTAATTTTACAAGGAAATGTTCGACAAAAAATTCTACAAATTGTCCTGCAATACTAAGGACTAGTATCCATAAGATTGATCTTCCGTGACAACACAACTTAATCATCCTGCGAGTCAATCGATTTTTTTTTTGTTCTATAATATAATATTATTTTTAATTTTTGAAGATTGTTTTTTTTTCGTGTTTTTTTTTTCTTTGGTCTTTTTTTACCGATTACGCCAAATGAATAGTTTGTTTGGGCGAATGAAATAAGTCTTACCCGCGTGAGGTAAAAACCTGCAGATGACTGTGTCCATAACTGAAACTTTGATGTGGTCGTTTTTGTCGCTAAACATTAGGTATTTATCTACTATACCAACCTTTGTTCGCATAAACTGCATTTTTAATAGAATAAACACTCGCCCGTTGGCGATATGTATTACATTACACTATAGCTGTCCCGCCCAGCGTTGACCGAGCCAATTATTAGGTTGAGATAAACCTCGAGTGATTTACGTGCATCCAAGCACTTAGGTAGGCAATCCACTGTATTATCGGATCGCGGAAAATATGAAAGCAGTATATACGAGTATTACACCTTCGGTGGATTTCGGACCTCATAAGGTGTGTAAGTGAAATCAGAATTAGGTAGGTACATGAAAAACATTGCAATGGTTGCCCGTGCCAAAGATTTGTTTTTTTTTAAATTTAATTCTAAAAAATAATTTTTAATATTCCATATTTCTACAAATCATATAATAGTAATAAAATGAGTGACTATAATATCAACCTTACAAATAAACAGATATTTCCACATAAATCCCATCAAAAAAATCACTTTCAGTTTTTCAGAAATTTTTCAATTTTCAATAAACTTTTAAAGTTGAAAACTTGACTCTCTTTCATTAAAAAAAAAAAATGAGCGAAATGTTCAAAGGTGTTTTCAAGTTCTGCGGCGTGACCGAGGGAAATAGGGATTCACATATTTTATAGGATAAAGGCTAATATATATTATACTATTAGTAGACAGATATCCGCCCAAACAGACCTACACATTTTGGGTGACGATTCGACCGAACCGCGGCGGTCTACGCCCTTTAAGTATATAACTCTAGACTTGGCGATGATCGTACAGAAACGAAATAAAACTAAATACGAAATAACAGGTATGGCGGCTGCCGCAGAAAAAGCTGCAAATTATCGCCGACGAGATATAAAAACAAGTTGCTGCTAATCGTTTTCGTGATAATCGCTGTCGATAATTATATTATATTATCACTTTTTATTATAAGATCCGCGACGACCGACCAGTACTGCAACTATATACTACTACCTACATATGCAGCACACGCGGTACATAATATAATGATACCTACTATACCTATATAATTTCACTATAATAGTATTTATAGAAACCCGAATCGATTGAACTCGTTACGAACGAACAGATAACTATAATATCGATTGGCAGAAAAACATAATATTCTAAAATATACAATACGCGAAGCCGCGATATAGGTGAAGACGTGACAAACATCGGTATATTATAGGTATTTCGGTTTTCTAATATTATATATTATGTCAATAAAAAACACGCAATTATTCGACCGAACTGACGATGTGTAACAACTATAACAACAAATCCGTACATAAAAATAGGTCGCGGGGCACTCGACGGCGATCAAGGCAGTCTATTCCGAGAATTCGATTTAAAAAAATCGACAAATTACGCACACACACACATAATAATAATATAATATATACCTACATAAGTAGGTACCTACGTATATAATATAATAATTTATATTAATTATTATCTACCTACCTATATTACAATAATAATACAACAATAATTATTATTATCTGAGTGCATTATCTGCGCAGGTGTGCTGCAGCTCCGCGAAATTAATCGACGCGGTGCGTTATTAAAACGATTATAATATTATAGGCAGGTATATAACAACTATAAGGTACCTTAAAAAACGTAGCTATTTAGTGTATTATTATGTTAATGCGGCCCGATTTGAGTATAATAATATTATTATATTATATTCGGCCTCCGTCCGATCTTGTCTCGATCTATCGATCATGACATTAAAACGTTCATAATATTATTATACGCCTATTATGTTTAATAATATTATTAGCACGTGATGATATTTCTAGCTCGGCACCCTTTCCACTGCATCGCTAGAAATACAAACGCAAAAGTTACCTCCGTGTATTTGGTATATTATTTTATAATCCGATATTAAATCTATTATAATTAAAAATAATGTTAGAATTTGAGTAGCTCGAGCTATCCTTTACTCTTACTAAAGTTTACTCTTTACAAACATTAACTACCTCTACGTATTCTCAACTCGATATCGCAGGGTGGACTACTCGATTTTTATAATATGTTACCATTGCGTTTGGTAAATATGTGAAAACCGAGTAAAATACAAAAAAAATACAAGTACCTATACATTATATTGTGTTATTACCCATCATATTTTATCATCCTGCGACCACTTCACTCGATTACAAACTTTAAACAGTTTAAACTCTTATGCAATCAGTAAACTATTTCATCGACATTATGATATTATAACAGCACATTTTTCAGAAGAGTAAATTATAAAAAAAAAAAAATGATTCAGCGGTTACTTAACCGTTCAAATATTATATTATATTATATATACCAACAAAAGTTATTATAATATAGTACGCGAATTCCACTTTGGTCACGATTGTTTTGCAACAGCCAACGCGGATAAGATTGATGGATATTTTCTTTAATATATATTTTTATATTCACACAGAAGAATGAAAACAATGCGATGTTGTGTTATCTATTTTCTGTTATTATAATATTATAATATTGCACACACACACACACACAAACATACAAACGGAGTCGTTGCATACGACTCGAGTATTTTATTATGATTTTATGAAACCAATTAAATAATGATATGGTATTTCGACTGTAGTTTTTGCAGTAAGTATTTGAAAACGAGTAGGTACAACTTTGTTTTCGATTCCGTCTTCGGTTCGAGTCTAATGTACAAGCTGTAATATACACAGAACGGTTACACGTTTGTGTGTGCAAACTGCAAACATATTTTATAAAGTACTTAAGTTTTTTATTTTGTAAGGATTTCTCGTTGATAAGAACATAAGGAATTTATAGAATTTTTGTTGTGATTTTAAGTACAGCGAAAAGTGATTTTATGACTTTAATAAAATATTACCATCAATAATTATTACTTATAGTTGTAATTAAAAACGTAAACTATAGATAGAAATACAAGCTATTAAAAACGTTTCATAGAAAATACTCTTTCGGTTTATGAGGAGTTTTAAATATTTACGGGTACATTAAATGCCACTATAGTATCTAATTTAAATTAAATTAAATATTTTAAATTGAATTAAAAACGTGTTTCCTTAAAAAATTACATTTTATAGTATTTATTTATATTAAAATATTAAATAGTATATTATACGTCTTATCTATATTATAAAACTTGTTGCTACGGTATGAATACACTGGATCTTCTTTTTATATAATAAACCTCTACCAAAATTGTATATTTGTTTTTATGATGTAGTCAAAGTATTTTTAAATATATAATGTTATCAAATAAGATTCTGTAATAAATAATAGCAGAAAATAATAATAAACTAAAATAAGACTAAAATAACATAATATTCTTTGTATATGCAGCGCAATATATAATATACCTAGTAAGGAATGTTTTGGTAGGTCTAAATTTGCTTCCAGATAACTGCACTGATTAGGTACGTTAAGCGGTTTTTGAAATTTCCTTCACTGATGAGAAACCTATAAGAAATAGTTGCATTTTTTGCCATGCGATGTGATTAAATTTCTAAAGACAATTATATTATATTGTAAAGCATGGATAATTAATAGAAAATAAATAAAGTATTGAGTTGTATTTATTTTTGGTTAACTAGACTGTTGAAGCTCTCACGGATTAGTTTGTTATTCGCAGTTACATTTTTCTATAATACCCATAATACAATATGTTAGTTTTAGAATATGTAAGTATGTTAGATTTTGAAAATGAATACCTTCGTACAAGCTGCAAGGATTGTAAAATTTTGTTTATTTATATAATTTAAACGTTACACAAATTTTGTGTTTATCGTTATTCAGATTTTAAGAGTACCTACAACTTTTGCATTTTTCTTTATTTATAATATTAAAACGGTATGCAATTTTTGCGTCTTTGTTGTTAAAAATAATATCTATCTAATGCTGGGAATGGCTCGAATACAGAATATAATAAATTCTTGGATTGATTATTAAAATCGAAATAAATCGCATGAAATAAATATTCCTCCAATATTATAATTTTTAAGTAAATGGATTTTAAATAATTTCGTTTTGCGTTGTTTTTCGTTTAATGATATTCTGAGTATATTATGTTTTTTTTTGTGATATTTAATCATTTTTGTTACCTTTTTCCTGTTTTTATTACATTAAACATTATTAACATTAAACATTATTATACTACCAATTTTAATGGTTTTTTTTTCATAGATATAACGTTATAGTCATAAAGTTATTATAACTTTGCAAGCCTTCCGTGTATATTGGTATTGGATATTTTAGTCTGCTGAACTGAACGAGAACGGTATGCTATTCTTACGATTATTGTCAACGCGTGCGATAAAATTAAGACAAAAAATATTACATGAGACTTATTGTAACATTATAGTGTTGTTCGTGTGCAGACGATTGTCGAACCGAAATATTAGAATTAACGACCTCGATAGTCGATACGATCATATTCGTCTCTCTGATAAGATGTGTGTGTGAGCGTGTTTTTTAGAATATAATATTTGATATTTCACGCGTGTAAGGTTATCAGCAAGGCGTATTTAGTATTATCACCGAAGTCCGAGATCGTTTTCGAATTTCGTACGTTTATCCGCATTCTTCGGAGGTGAAGAAATCTCGCGGGCGCATATATACACACACATATTATAATGTTATTATTACGGTTTTCGTCATGCGCTTTAATAATATATAATGTATATACGACGAAAGTATTCGGTTTCCCAATCCCGGTATAGATAATAATATTGTGGACTGTGCAGCGGATTTTCAAGGAATCCGTATATTGGTACCTCTAATGCACTTTTGTAATAGTCGCGTAATGGTATAAATGTATAATTACAATAAATAATATAAGAGAAAAAAAAACGTTTGATAGCATATAATATTAGTTTACAATGCGCGTGTCGCAACTATATACGCGATGCGAACGACGGCGAGCAGTATAATAATATTGTTACAGTAATAACCCATAAGTTATACCGGCTCTTACCTATACAATATTATACCTATATAGTATACCTACACGCACGGTGGACGTTATCCGCGTCGAGAATACCTGCGAGGTGCGCGACGATAAACGACAATTATAATGGTCTTGCAGCTGGAAATCGAAATCACGCGTAGTTTTTTTACTATTTTACCATCACGTCGACCGCGATATCATGTGTTTTAATCGTGATGTAACTGCAGTGTATTAAACGACACATAGACATAAAATATACCGTTTTTGTTGTACCTATATAGAAGTTTTGAATAAAAAAAGTTTTGAATAATACGCATTACCTGCAATATCATATAGCTATAATATAGATCACGCATTATTTTACGTATAATTATCATTAAAATATGATTCGTGGGTACGGCGGGTTTATATAGACTTATAAGCCTGCTGCTGCAGCCACTCGGGTATGTGTGGCCACTGGCTACTAGACCAGACACTCGTTATTATGGGTTAGGTTCCGAGGATGTCGAAACTAGATCTGGTTTTGTTTTGTGCGCGCCAGGTATCAAAGAATTTTGAACGAAATCGTTTTAAATCCGTTCATATTTGTAATTTTTTATGGCGTTGTTTGAGGGATACGAGGGGAGAGCATTGAAGTCCTTTAGCTGTCAAAGAAATAATTCGCTTCAAACAATATACATTTATACATTTAAATATAATATTATGTTACAGTATTGTTACCGCATGATGGTAACCTATAATAATTATCAGTCTTGCCTACAATATTACCCATACTATTAAAGTATCTACACGCTTGGAGGACATTATATCCGAGAACCTGCACCAGTAAATGCAATGCGACGTAATGGTCTTGCTGGAAATCGAAATCATGACGTGTAGTTATTTACTATTTTATACTACGTCGAAGATATATTTTTTAATATTAGATTAAGTTTATTGTTCTCGATTGATCAACTTATAGTAATCATAAATGTATACATTTAAAAAAAAAAAGTTATTTTCACCCTTTCAAAAGCTAAAATTGTGTGCTAAAAGGGTGCGATCAAGAACAATTTACTGAATAATTATTTATAATAATGGTTTTTATAATGTACAGCAGACTGTATAGAAAACAAACAATATCAATTAAAATTAAACAACCATAATATGGTCAACATTTAATTTCCAAACAACATTTTTAAACAAATGAAAGGAATTAAATTTATATAAATTAATTACAATAGGTTTATACATAATTGTGTGCCTTTGTTAATTGGGCCTTGTTACCCAACAACAGTATTATAGTACTATACATTTTAAATGTGTTTGGATTAATGTTTACTTTGTTCTTATAGTACCTATAATATTATCTGGATGCAAATTTACATAATTGGAATTTATATGAGCAGCAAAATATTTTTGAAATGTATATTAGAAACTGGTCGTAGTATATAATATATTGAATTTATAATATAATCTTTAAATAGCGTATGTCAATCGTGTATAGCTTCATAGGCGTTACAGTATATTGTAACCATATGATAACCTATAAGTTACCTCGTTCCTACAATATTTTATAATATTACCTATTATATTATAGAATACCTACACGCGCGCGGAGGACGATATCTGAGAACCTGTGCACCAGAAAACGCAGTGCGACGATAATAATATATTATCTAATATTATACGATGTATAGTCTTGCTGGAAATCGAAATCAAGTGTGTACTTACTATTGACTATTTTATCACGTCGAAGATATGTTTTAATCGTATAGTATAGTATATGACAATATAATCCTAAATCCATGTTCATCGTAGTCATCGTAGTCATTTTAAATCAATATAATATTGTATAATATTATCAGCTCTATTACTTAGTTTTGCACGCGTATGTCACTCGTTCACTGCAGCATTGACGATAATGCTGCTATTGTATTACAATACGATTTTCAATCACTTTTAAATTGCCAGGAAGCTGACTTGACTCGTCCCACACCCACGAGAGACGTGATGATTTAAAGTTAAAACCGAACATCGAAATACTCTACAAAAAATTACAAACACTGATTCATTTTATTTTATCGTATTACATTAATAGGTGTTTAATCCCATTAAAAAGTGCAGAGTACATAATATTATTACAACAATACAATCTTATCGATACTTTTTTTTTTTTGAAAAAATTCAAACCACGATTATGACACACTATAAAGTTATAATTATACCTATATTTATGATAAAGCTTATTTTGTTCAAATGAGACAACAACTATAAAAAAAAAACATTCTCTGCAGAGCGTCATAATTATTATTTGCTATAGCAGGAATCAATTATTTAGAAAGAGTTTCAAAATACACTGTATATGTATTATTATAGTCGTACAATTATTGTAGGTATGTTTGGACTTTCGAGTGTTTAAGCCGTTTGTCAATGTCATCATCTATACCAGGGATCGCCAACCTTTTCAAACAAGTGAGCTACATTTGAAATGTTTAGTCCCAGGTGATCGACTCCAGGAGAATTTAGGTCTTTAGGAAGAGGTTTGTTTTATGAGCAAAAAAAAAAGGTCTAAGCTCTAAAGAATAAATATTTATTGTTTCTTCATGAGAATAATAATAATAATAATTCCGAAATAATATCCGATTATTTATTACGCGATCGACCGATAATGGTAAAATTAATTTTTATAATGATCGACCTATATTCCTAGAAAGATCGACTGGTTGGTGACCCCTGATCTATACTGACACATAATTGACACCGAACTAAACAGTGTACTTATTCAAATCTTCAAACGTGCAATCGAAGTGTGTGATATAAAAATGTGTGAGCCGATTATTTGCTGTTTGCATTCTAATAATATTACGATTGTTTGTAATGGCGCACAACATATCGTGATGACAAACGTCTGAGTAGGTTCGTTAATTATATTGTTAATTGTTCGCGGTTCGTTGTAAATGGCGGACGCCACGTCTATTGTTGTAACGAATTCGAGTATGATGAGTTAGATGCTGTTTTCAATTCACAGAAAGCTGCATACTCGGATCGGTTATCGACAGGACAGAAGAATCGGGGAAAAACTAGAAGGGGGGTGCAAAAATATAAAAAAATGTCCATAGGTACCTGAAAATTTAAATAATTTCTTATTGATTATTATATAGGATACTTAGAAAGGATACTGTAAAATATTTTTAAAAAAGAAGGGGTACTCCGTCATCCCACGGCGTTCCCCCTCAAATTCGAGCACTGGTTATCGACACAGACTGCAACGAGTGCGTGCTCAGGCTGACTGCGACGAGAGGATAGATTCGACGTCTCGACGTCTACCTTTCCTCAGTCCTAAAAAATGCGTATCGCATTTCGGACGGAAAAAAGTACACGTGTCTACGACGCACGTCAACTTCAATAAAAATACAGATTCATCAAAATACGCAATTAAGAATTTCTCGTAGGTATACATATATACGTATATAGATAATATATACACCTATATTATTTTATTACAATATTATTGTAAAAAGAAAGTAATATGTCTTGGATTCGAAACGACCGCGACCTTCGGAAAACGATTGGGGCGGTCGTATATACGCATCACGCAATACACAATAAACGTTTACAACATAATAATAATATATTATAGCATATGTATATACGTACATCAGTGGCTAAGATAAAATACAGCTACGACATACCTATATTGTAATAAAAATCTGTATAAAACGCTTTGTATGTCGACTAATTATTATTATTTAGCCCGTTGACGTCTATTTTTTTTTTTTTTGACGAGCGTTTGGGTGGTCATTGGGTTATTAATTATTATTATTATATTATTGTGTTGCCAGCTGCAGTTCTGACGGAAATGTGCGAAACTACGCGATACCCGCACGCATAACGAATTACGCCTATAATGGAGTCGAGATTTCCGCTTTGGAGAAAATAAAACCCGCGGGACACCCGCGAGAGCAACTACTGCACCCCCCGGCGAGGAGATGAGGGTGGTCCCGAATTCATCAGACCACGGGGAACGACGATGAGTCGCGTGCTACACAAAACCACCCCTCTTTAAAATACTAAACATATATTGTACAGCACTATTATTTGCGCCGACTGTCGGCCGCGATTCGAGTCTATAGTGACGTGCGGATTCCCGGGAATACAGTCTCAAGACCGGGAATTTATCGCAAACATTAAATTTTTAAATACCGTTCATAATAATATTATGTTTCGGCGTTTGATCAAACTCGTTTATTATTAAAGTTGTAAATGATCGGAATTACAAACATTTTATATCCTAAAATTAATTAATATTACAGGAGAATATGAAGAATTTTGGATGATTCTTACAAACGTAGGCTGTGTTTCATTTTTATAATCATACAATTTAAATCTAATTCGAGTTATACCCTCAAAAATGTCATTATGTCAGTGTTAAGGTGAGACTTTAAAACACAATCAATTACCTGGGCAATTATTATTATAAATATCGTTTTGACCGTCCGCAGAATTTGTTCGTTCTACTCTAGCACGACTAACTATTTTTTTTAAAAAAATTTTTCTTCGAGAGGTAGAGGGATATTTTGGGAATTTTCCTAGTGGCCGCGGCAACATTCTTCGGGAAATATTCTTAGTGGCACATCACTTTAATATGCCGTACAACAGGTAGATCGGCCGTGTTCAACATATTTTGATCGTATAGGTTTTAATGATATTATAGCAGACGGGCGGCGTTTTCAATCGAGTTTTCTACCTTTTTGCTCGTCCACTCGATCAATGATCCGCGTTCCGGCAGAAAGATAACATAATATTATTATTATTATTTATAATATGTATAATAGGAGGACGATGCAACCGGTCTTGACAACCGCGGCGGCGGGGTAAACGTCCGGTGATCGCCATCAAGGTCACACACACTCACTCGTCGCACACACACGGCCGCCGCCGCGCGTGAGTACACGCACGACCTTACAAGGTCGTCTGCGTCTGACCGGACATGCGCGCCGCCGCCGCCACCGCCGCCGCCGCCGCCGCCACTGGATGCCACAGCCCCGCGATCGTGCACACGAGCTCCGTGCACACGTGGGTCGTATACCGTCACCCCCATCCTGTACCCCTTCCCTTCACGCCCAACAGGTGGTGGTATAGTCCGCGTGGTATCGTGCTGTTGGACGCGTCATATTATGTGTAGGTTTTGATCTGACCCCCCCCCCCCCCGAGATTTTGAAATTTATACTGCAGTGGGTACACGATAAATAACGATATTTTTCGAAAGCATAATATTATGTATAGTAATTTTGTACTCACGTCAATATATAATAATATACCATTATACTATATAGACATCACCTCAAACCATCACACACAAAACTAATTAACGGCCGGGTGAAAAACGATATTCGTCGTCCATGTTAAAATATGGGATCAATAAAATTATTTATTATTATAAGACTGCACGTTTTTATACTATATTAAGGAACGAGGGTTCCGACCCATAATATGTTTGTGGATAAATAATAATTATGATACAATACAATATATATATGAAATTTCGTTTTATAAAAACAGCGATCATGACGGAGAACAAATATACCTATATAGGAATCCATTGAAAACTCGACTATCTAAGACAGACATGTCAAACACGAGGCCCCTCACGCATGCGGCCCATGGCTCATTTTTTATGAACCTCGACTACCAATATTATAATGGGCAGTTAATAGAAAAAATATTAAATTAATGAAAAAAAATAAACAATTTTTATTTCATATAGGTATCACAACTATATTATAATATTATGTTAGAGAGCAACTTTGCGTGTTGCTTCTTTGTCTTATCTTCTGGCAAACTGTAATCGAATAAGTATTTCCATTGATTATACCTAAATACTATTGGTATGATATATGGTATTAGATACTGATAGTTTTATATTTATATAGAACATGGATTATAAAATTAAAAATTTGTATACAGTGTTTTTTTTTTCGATAAATGTTGGTGTGCAGTGTGCACTATACCTAGTGAACAACTATTCAATATAATAATTGGCCCAGTTATTACTTTGAGTTTGACATGCCTGATCCAAGAAGTATCTTGCGTAATTTTATTTTAAGTATTAATAAGTGTTATTTTATACGTTTCTGTATAAATAATAATAATACAACCTTAGGTACTTACGATCGCCGTTCCGACAATTTTATATGCATCCATTATTATTTGTATAGTCGACGACCGCAAGTCGCATTTAGGTATATAAGGTCTTGAAATTGATTTGTCATTACTGCGTTTTATGACCGTTTATACTATAGCAATAATTATCTAAAGTAAATATTACAGGTAATTAAAAACATTAAGTGGTTATGCGCTGGACCGGACCATTAATAATATGTAGGTAGTATAGGTACGTGCTCTCGATCGTGATTTACTCGAATATCCATTTTTTTTTTTTTTGTTATCCTGTGCACGCATTTTAAAATTTCAACGTTAATGCTTTTACTTTCACGGAAAGCCCACCGGCCGCCACTTAATACTATCGATCCCAAAGCGGACTCGCATCATGACTGCAACTAGAATAAAGTCATGACTATACGTCTATTATTCGTTTAGACTTATTATTTTATAAATTATGATAAACGCGTATATACATTCAGATTTCAGAGGCGCCATTTCAGTTTTTCTTAGGAGAAGCAACATTCTTATAGGTCCAATTTGGTTAAAAAAAAATAGGTTTTTATAAAACACTAGCGGACCTAACAGACGTTGTCTGATATTTCATGATATTTCAAGCGATTAGAATATTAAACAAAGTATGAAATGAAAGACAAATAACTATATATAATGACTATATAATTTTGAAATAACATCAATTTTTCTAAAAACAATTCGTTATAATCAATAATGTTTGTTTAATTTTATCTTAATGCGAGTTGATGAACAATATTTTTAGTCAAATCCTGAGGAGTATAAATGAATAAACTTAACGGTTTTCCAATGCGAGAACACGTCATATATAATTGGCCATGTGAAAAGACCAGATTTTCTAAATCCAGCGAATTCCAAAATTCAACAGGATAGTTGACTGCTTCGTCAGGATTGGTAACAGTGTCGATCGATTTGAACAATATCTCATTGCCGGGCAATGACTGTTGTATTTTGAAGTTAATGGAGTCAACATCGATATTTTTTGAGGCTAAAATAGCTCGTTCACGAAACCACGCATATAAATAATATAATTGGCTTGTAAATCTGGAAATATGCAGCAAATAAATAATAATATAATCAAAGCATCTTTCGTATTTACCATGTTGCAGAAATTGTCTGGCAATTTAATGCATTGTGTGTCTCCATGCAATGGTATTGTTCCGTTTCCAATGTTGAGCAATTGCTCGGAGAATGATAGTGCCAATGTATCGTTTTGCAGTTGAACACGTATATTTGTGTTAAGACGTTATGTACTGACATTTCGCCATAGAAATGATTGTTTTATACATGCGTTAATTTTCGACTAATTTATTGTGAATTCCGAGTCCGTCGACCACTATTTCCTCCTCGACGTGTCATTGTTTTATGTAATATTTACGTAAATGCGATACATATAATATCAAAACACAGCGTACAAAAATAATGCTATATAATAGTTATAAAATAGGGAGGTAAGGTGCTGGCACAGGGATTTTGAGATTTACGATGGAAATATTTATTTATAAATGGTTGCTATAGCACTGCTTATTTATAGGGTTGTCAATGGTTACAAATAAACAGTACATAGCAACCATGGTTAACAATAGCAACCATTTATAAACAAATATTTCCATCGTAAATCTCAAAATCTCTGTGTGAGCACCTCACCTCACCACCTCATCTCACCCCATAGTGAATATAACCCATCCAGGGCGTCACCCAAAGGCATACAAAAAAATTCATTCAAATCGGTCCAGCCGTTTAGGAGGAATTCGGTGACATACACACGTACAGTAGAATTATATATACAAAAGATATATTTTAAAAAAGCCGTGAACGGCGGTACGCTCGTATAATCACGCGAATTATTTTTCAAAATCTATAATAAATTTAAACGGTAAAAACATAATAAAAAAAACCTTCTGTACCTTTACTATTGCAGGTACACCTAGTCGGTTCAGGTGGTTCTGCATTAGAACATAGGTAGCTGCGCAGAAAAGATCTGATAATATTCTTCGCTCTATATCGGTATAGGTAAAACGTCAACGATTTACGATTATGAGCTTTAGCCTCTGGTTCTCTATATCTAGGGTAAAAATCTAATGTGGGTGGCAAATGCCACCGCTTGCCCCCTTCAAATGACTCAACTGTAAACACTGTGGTTGTTTTTTATGTTTAAAAATGGGAGTGTTATTGAGATCGATCAGAGCGACTATATGATGGCATACAACGATATCGATTTAAGGCCGTAATACATCGGCGATGAAGATGATATGATAATATGTGTATAGTATAAAAAGAAAACGATGCCACTATGGTATTTGAATTCGAATCCCTGACGCAAACAGTCCGGGGACAATAAGTCCATTTTGAAAAAAGTGTGGACTCATTTTTTTAATGTTAGACAAAAAGTCCGAAAATACAAAATATTTTATTCACAAAATGTGATTAATTTTCTTATACCTACAATGTTATATTATTTGATTATACGTTCCTTATACCTACCTACAGTTTGAAAATATTATTCAAATGTATTTAGTCAATACAAACATCGATCACACTACTATAATAATCTAGTAATTTTATAGGTATAAGAAATAATTATAAAATACAATATTGAAAAAGAAAATAAATACATATAAATAATAATTTTATATTTTCGGACTTTTAATCTAACAATAAAAACGTGCTCGGACTTTTTGTCCAACTTTAAAAAAAATGGTTTTTTGACTGATTACTCTATGAATTCGCAAATCCATTTTTTCGAGACATATTTTCAGGGAGCATAGACTCACGAATAATGGAAGAAAAAAAGATTTGATAATAATTCAATGTGGATGCGTGGACAGACAAGCCGCAAAAAACGAACGAAGATCTGACCAGACCGGTATTATATAGGTACATCGAGAATTTATTATTGTTGTCGCAAATTACTGCTATTGTACTGTGCAGTAGGTATAATAACAGTATGTAGGTTAGATCCGTTCCACAATAATTATATATTAAATAATAACATCGCAATAATAACAATATAATATATATTATATGATTATGACAGACGATCGTAATAATAATAATAATAATAATAATAATATATACGTAAGCGCGTTTTTTTAACAATCTCGGCGCATAAACGGTGCGTAAATATCGACTGTTATTAAATCTGCGGGTCTCGCGCGCGGGTAGGCGTTTCGGGGGGACCACGCGGTTTTCGGTGGGCAACAGCAGCAGCCGCCCCCGTCAGTCAAATCAACGATGAACGTGCGATTAAAAAGTAGGTAGGTAGGCACCTCTATAATAATAGCCATGCAGTCGAGACACCCGTGAATCGCGATAATAATATTATTATATTGTATATATTTATGTTTTTTTTTTTTTTTTGTTACGATAAGATTGTAGATATTACAATATCTACAACTCGCGATGAATATTGTTTTTACCACCGGAAGTATCCTCGACATTTTTATACCTCAATTATTATTATTAATTATATCGAGAAAGTGATTTCCGAGCATATATGATTATTACAGTATAATTAAAATGCAGTAATCAATAATCACGCATACAACTAGAAAAACACGCCGTTCGTGGGTTTCAAAAAAAAATATGTACCTACCTATTTCTGCTTTTGTCAATACATAGTATAGAACGCACTCGTCTCTTTTTTTCTCCTCTTAGATATTATTACGGTAAGTGAATGGTAACGGTCATGTATAAATATATTATACAAATCAGGGGCTTGCATTTGAATGCAGGAGTCTGTTTTCATAATATAATTTTATCATAATAACATCGAATTGGATGTCAAAGAAATATTTGACGATATTGCCAAAAAACCTAGGCGACTAAAATTTGTTTTGTGAATGGTTCATTGTAAGTGTATATGGAGATTAAAGGTTTACGTACAGATTTATGTGTTATATGTAGTTATCAAACATTGGTTGTATCTATACTATTAAGATTATTATTAGTATTTCAAGTGGAGGGAGAACATTTTTTTAGTCCTCCCTCCCGCTGAAAGAAATCCTAAATACGCCACTGCTCATACCAGTCTCTACCTCCTACAATATACTACAATATACTAAGCTTATACGATTTCAGATCTCTGCGTAAAAGAGTCATTAAACCGAACGCACTATGAGTGGTATATATAGTAAATATTAATGGTATAGGTAATATTATCACCGGGTGGAATTTTTATGCGGGAGGTCTGTTTGGAGAAAAACTGTTCCGTCGTCCGAGGTTAAGGCCTCTCTAAGAATGTCACATGCATGTATGTATAATATGTATATATGTATGAATGTATGTACCTATGTATGTATGCGATCGCAGTTTTGCGTTCTGATGCAATTATTCTGATTGCAATCAAAGATAACGTTTCTAAGAAATTAATATTATGACGACTGCGGAGGCGTTATATTATTATATTCTTTTAATGTTGAAAAAAAAAAAATAATATAATTTATCTAATCTAATCTTAAAATATAACAGTAAATACTAAATACCTACATCGTAGTATAATATTATAATATTAAATTCATTCCCGTTTCCGTAACACACAACCACGGTCGAATTATAGGTAGCAGGTATAAATAATATTTGTACATATTAAATTACAATCGTACAATATGATTAACGCAATATTACGTGTATAGTTGTAAAAGGACAATGCAAACGGACAAGAAGCTAAGTTGAAATACGAAGAAAATATTAATGCTATACAAGTGTACCTACTTACCTACCTATATTATTCATAATGCAAAATAATATTGCAAACGCGTAATATTTCAAAACTTTCGATATCTACCTAATTGATGGTAATTGCATTATTTTCATAGTCTTAATATTTAAATAAATTGTACTTTACCTTTGCCTTGTGCATTATTTATTTTACCATCACATCAGTCATCAGCTTTATCATATCATATAATATAAAATAACTTTTTAAATAAAATTTTAAAAATAAATAACGATTTCAAGCTCAAATAATTATAAAGAAAAAATAATGTTTAGTAATATATTGTAGCTAAATGTATATTATTTTGCAGATACTTCTGATAAAATATTATATAGAAATTATTGACTATACTAATTTTAAAAGTAATTTATAAATTAAGTTTTATTATTATTATTTTTTTTTTAGCATCGCCAAACATAAGGTTTTTTAGTGTTGGGAGGGGGGTTGCGGTTGGTTGAGGAACATGAGTTTTAAATGGGACAAAGATTCGTCGCTAAAAACCCGGAAGCTACTCTGGGCATTAATGACTACAGACAACCACCTGCGCCACGCATCAGGCCCCAATTTAAGTTTTAATTCAAATTGCATATGGTATATACTGAGTTAAACATTTAAAAAAATATTTTTTATCAGCATATATCGATTTAGCAATACATTGTTGAAGACCCAATTCTCACCATAAAGCTTGCTTAAAGAGAAGGGTAATCAACTCGTGTAAGAAATATATTTTATTATATATTGTACTCTTATATTGTATAGGCACTGTGTTGCACGAATTGAGTTGAAATAAATTATTATTATTATAATTATTTTTATTATTATTATTGTTATTGAACAGGATGTATCAGGAAAATTTGATGTACTTATATCTATATTATTTCCAGTGTATAACAATGGTATCTTCGTTCAACTTGTATTATTGTATACTGTAGCTGTAGGTGATAGGTATATATAGTATAATAAGCGGAACGAGAGGAAGTTATTAGTTTTACATTAAATGATGTATTTTATCCCCCTTTAATAGGTAAACGATTAGACCTACCCTATAACATAATAGTAAATAATAATATAATAACCATAATTATTATTATTGTTTTTTTATTCCATTTATTTACCTATTTACATAATATATATTGGGTATATTATGATAACACTGCCCCATCATATATTATGTTCTTGTTTCGATAAAGCAAGTCTCTAAAAAAAAAATTTAAAAATTATAGATCATAAAAATAGATAATGCTTAATTTAATAAAATATATTTAACAATATCAATTAATATGTTTGTCAATATTATTTTTTATATGATATACCAGAAGATTTTCGTATAGTCGCAATCCTGCAGTTATCCGAGATGAGCAGTGACTCTGTAATCTGTATATATAAACACATATAGGTAGCACAATAAATAAATGTGAGATGATCGTTGTCGCACTGGCCATTGTAATATTAAACTGTTGTTGAAAAACTGTACGCCTTTAACACTTCAAGCGCATAACACGATTTATAGACGTAATATCACATAACATAACATAATATAATATATATAGACATTTTACCTATACGTACGATAAACGCATTCGGAGTCGACGTGAGTTTTCTATAGACTTCCCGCTCTCGATATAAATCCTACAGCGAAACGGATAATATTTTTATCCTGTTAAAACGTACAACGCGCATTTAAGCGCCATAATAATATAATAATATTATAAGCATCGCGACAAAAAGATATTGCAGAAAATATATTGTATACGTTCTGTTTCCCGTCGTAATCCTAAACGGCGCGCGCCGGACCATATATTACGCTCTATAATATATGAAAACATTTTTTTCTTCGTTTTTAGTTCACACGTTGTATTAATAATTGAATTCTCAGCTGAGAACGGATGAAATCGGGCACAATAATATAACATATACCTTAACCGACTTAATATAATACACGACCGTCGATATATAATTTTTTAATATTATGATGCCTGCTCCATTATAATATTGTTATGGCTGCCTCGAGGAAAACGTAAGTGCGTTATCCTGCAGTGATCGGACGGTGGTCGCAAGGACGATTTAACATCGCTCATGACGTCGTATAATAACGCTCTGCGCATTGCACAGCAGTTGTACTTGTTTCTGCGAGAGTTACACGTATCCACCAAAAGCGTATTATTATAGGTATACCTGCTTTCCCTTTTCCGCCAAGTGAAAAAACTTAGACAAAAAAATATATAAATTATTCAAATAAATTGGAAAATTGATAAATTTTTGTTTTTTTTCGATTTACATATTTTATGAGTAAAAATGATTTAAAATAACAATAAATTCCTAATAATATAATATGCAACATAAAACAATTCAAAAAATATTAAAAAATATTATGGTCACTTTGTTTTTACAAGTGGCCCTATATCGGTTCTAACTTTAACAAAGTTCATCAAAATTACGTAATATTAACTTAACCTAATTAACCTAATACCTAACCTAATATTCTGATTTTACTTACTTAAGCTCCTCAATCCACCTGCGGCGGATTATCTATCTGATAATATGATAATATACTTATCGCATATTTTCCGCGATCCGAAGCAGTCAGATTACCTACCTAGCTATATCTTGGCTGCCTGTAAATCACTTGAGGTTATTCTTAACTAACCTTTGGCTCGGAAACGCCGGATGGGACGAAATTGAATATCGTTGTAACTATATAACTTAGTATATTTTAACCGTTATATTATAAAATAAAACATATTATTCACATAGAGTTGGCATTATTAATTTTTTTAATGGGCAACAAAGTGTACTGGATCAGCTAGTATATTCTATAAAATGGAAAATTCTGGGTATGCATGCATAATAAATCATCCTTTATATTATATTACGCTCCTACTTGATGCACAACTCCGCACATCATCGTAGGATTAACGGTGTTTGTGAAATAAAACAAGAAAATATGAAAAATAACCGATATAATATGCCAACACTTGTCTATAAACTGTTATAAATATTTTTTTATATTCGACTATATAGCGTTATACTATATTTTCATTTTTAAATAACTGCATAAACCGGTCCATACATAATATTATAAATATGTCATTATATGAAGCACATAAAATGTTATAACTGGAGTGGTAACCCGCTGCTACACTTTTTTCGAAATCCAATGTTTACAAAATGAAAGTTGCGTGTGTGATTCTAAAATAATAGCATAATTATTTTATCATTTTTGTTTTTTTAAATACATATAACAATCTAGCTACAAATATTATTTGAGTTTAGGACACCAAAATGTTTTACCTCAAATCTAAAGCAGTTGCTCCAAATAATATTTTAGGTAGGTGGGTAATTTTGATTTTTAAGGGTTTTGTTAGGATTAAAAATACATTTTATATTTATCTTTTATTGTTGAATACCTATAGTTAAAGTTATATTTTGATTTTAATTCAGTGTGATATGGATTAGCATTATACATTAGGTATATTTCACTGATTTACTCTTATATTGGAGTCTAAACTGAATAACAAAACACACTCTGTACTGTCGTGTGTACCTATATTTTAATAGGGGAACTGGAAAGATGATAATATTATATTGACATAATAATATATTGTATGCGTAGGGACGTATATATAGGCTGTTTATTACTGAACGTTTTAGGTTACGTTCACGCGTTAATTAGTATCGTAAAAAATATATCAATATTTATTTTATATTTTTAAAATAAAAACAATAAATGCGTATTTAAATGGTCATTTTTTAATAATTGTATGTGTGGGTAGTTTCTATTTTTGCCTTTGTTGAAGAAATGTTCGAGACACCATACCGGATATACCGCCGCTATACACACAATGACGTGGCAAACTTGACATTTTTCAGAGGCCAGTCAAATTTGTCACCCGCCCTGCAGGACCAACCCGACAAAGGCATTCACCGCAATAGTCGTGATTGTCTGTCGTAGATATTACTAAAATATAAACTATTACAATTTATTAATACTAAATAAATTATATAACCTATTGACCGTGACCCACTCACCACCCCTTAAAAACTCAGAGGCGGTCGCCTCTCGATTACCATTTCGCCACGTCATTGTGTCTATACGTAAATATAACAATTTATTATTATTGAGATGAACGAAATCGTAAAACGTTTATTTTCCACTCGCGGTCGCAATGATGCACATGATATCTCAAATTATATCATATTATCTCATAATATCTATTTTTACTCATATATAGTATGACGTCTATATTATCACATTGTTTTCGCAGGATCAAAATTCAGGACAGGCCTTTTTAAAAAAATAATATGTTTATATTTTGGGTACATTTAAGGGTTCAAAATCATTGTAGGGGCCGCCAGCCCGGGCCTACCAGCCTTACCCGCCGGACACGCCTCTGTTAGCACGTGCTATTGTGATTTACATATTATTCCAGGTTAGGTTAATAGTAAGTACAGCTGACACGCGTAATATTATTATTAATTTCACGTCGAAATCAAAATCATCGCAGAGGAGAATATACTGCAGAGGAGGATTAATCATACAATTCCGGTCATCCGCTGCCGTTTATTATATTATTATTATATCACTGAAGACGCGCGATCGAAATACTATAATAATTATCATTTAAAAGTATATATTTTAAACTATTGTCTGCGATCGCTTTATCGTTTTACCGTCGTCGGTCATTGGTCACCTATATAATTATTGTATTGCAGGTCAGCTGTGGCTTATCGATCGAGCACGGCGAATACAGCGAAGTACTCACGTGTATGACAATAATTTTACAAGCATATTATAATACCCAGATAGGTACGTGTTTGTAATACGAGATGAAAATCGAAAATTTTTTTTTATTCTTTTTTTTACATTTAGCAGGTCCGCATACTTTTTACTCGGTGTATTCCCCGCGTCGCCCACGACGTTCAAATCAAATTTTAGAGAAGAAATTTATTTTTGGAATAGTGTACGTATATAGCGACGCAGGCCGCCATGTACCTACTTTAAAAAGTAGATTTTACAACAAATTCAGAAATACTCAACATGCGACAAAGAATGCAATACGATCGGTTTTTTATGGCTTCCCGTTTCCTCACCACCTATATGTTCATTTATTTCGCTTGAATAATATTACACCAGTATAATAATATATTAATATTATGCACGACTTCAACGTTTAAAAAGCTATTCGATAAAATCAAATTTCATTTTTGAACCTTCATCGTTTGACCTAGATCATTATGATTTCAGTACAAGTTCGTACTAAGAATATAGTGTTGTCCGAAAAATATAACTCTAAAGATGAATAATATTGTATACTTACATTAATTATTATCACCAGAATAAGAATATTATGATGAATATAGAATTGCTTTGTAAAAATTGAAACAATGTGTTTGGACTTAAAAATGATGAGTTTTGTTTGATAGATTTTCCGTTTTCTTTTGGTCGGAATAATTTTCACTGAAACTTCATAACAATTACATTGTACAATTAATAACTAATTAATTAATTTTCATAAGTAAATTTAGTTGATTGTTGCTATACCAATAACATAAGAATTTCCTACCTCGGATTGTCAATTTTTTTGACGTGACCACTATTCGCAATAGCTGAGTGCATAATGTAATAATTGAAAATTGTGTTTTTAGTTTTTATACAGGGAGATTTACCAAGTACGCTAACATTTTCCCTGTAATTTCCCCTTAAAAAATGAATTTAATATTTAGAGATTTTCGGAATTTTAAAATATATTTGACTACATTTTCAAATTTTTCAAATTGTTTGTACTACCGACTCAAAGAGCGTGTCCTGTGGCGACACAAACTTCTGTTTTTCAAACCCACTTTTTACAGAAAATGTTCAATAAATAATTTTTTTGAAAATGATGACAGTTAAAAATGCTCAGTTATTAAAATATTTATATTAAGAATAATAGTCTTTAAAAATGGTTTTACTGCAATATAAAATAGATGTAATATTAGATTTTGTATTTATTATTATACCCAAGTTAGATTAGATCCAAAAATCAGATTTTGAATAACTGCACTATTGAAGAAGAAAATGGGGATGAGCATCCTTATGATATACTAATTTATAATATTATATACATTTACAGTAGGTATATAATACTCAATACTTAAAACAGTACAAGTAGCATTCAATATTATACACAGTTATGTTTATTTTCAATGAATACATTTTATTGTCAATATATTTTTTTTTCTAAAATATGGATATTTAATAATGTTTAACATTTTATGAGATTTTATGTTCGTTATTAAAACATTAAAACATCAGATTTAAAAATAACATATGAATAATTGGTAGTAAATGCAACAGTTTTTTTTTTAATAAAGCAATCAAGAGTGTATACCTATACAATTTAAAAAAAATTTTTTCCATGCATTTAAACTCCTTGATTTTGAAAATAATAATACAAATAATTATATAGGTACATTTTATTTTCATGTAATAGTCTACAAAACCAGTTTTAAAACTCTCTAAGTTGGTATTTAGCACTTGTAAATACGGAAACTAAATTAAAGCGATTTGCATAAATTCCATAGTAAGTATATTAATCTAAAAAATGAACACACTTGTATGAATATAATACGCTACGCAAAATGTTTGTATATTTTATTGTTTAAGTGATAAGGAAGCAATTTTTAATGCAACGGGTAAATTATTATAAATTAATAATAATTAAATTAGTATTTATTAATCAATTCACGTCAGTTAATTGTTATAATGATTCATTTATTCAATATATTGAACTGCTGTGAGTACAATACAATAGTTATAATTATCATGATGCACATAAAGTACATTATGAGTACCAACTGCGTGGAAAAGTTACTACCTATATTACATTAACCTTAGCCCACTATATATTATAATATTAACTTGAGCCCACTTCATCATAATTCATTATAATATATTATATAGGCACTATAATATATCAAAACACATATTATGTATTCTTGATTTCAGATTTCGATATAACTAAATTGTGTTTTTTAAATATTAATAATGATTAATGGACGTTTAATTTAATACGTAGATCATCTGAATTATTTATTTCTAGAATAGCTATACCTACAATTATAATAATATACACTAACATATTATATACATACATGCAGTGATGTATATTTCGAAAGACAACGTCATAACCTCCGCGAAGGTCTGGAAAATGGCATGCTGCAATATTACGATGACTTAGAAAACGTCACACCACATAATATTACACTTCGATTTTCTGGAAATGTGAAAACTACATTTTCTATCGAATAATTGTGATTGCAATAATTATGAAGTAGCTGGTAAGTAGGTCATATACGTAAGTCGTCGTCCTAAGCCGTAAAAATAAAGTACAAACTATTCGATTCGATTCCACGTCATATTTTCTATGTGACTGTCAAAGAGTTCAAATAAAAAAAAAATTGTTTAAAATATATTATGCTTATTTCGGATACTATGCGAGCGGAAGAAATGACAATAATATTGTAATACACTAATACTCGCGTCAAGGTAGCTGGTGGGTCACCCTGGCGCCCCAATATTCGAAATTTTCATTTTTTTTATGAAACAGTGGACGCGGAGTGACGTATTCTGACATGTCAGCGGACATATTTTAAAAAATTATAAAATATAAATATATTTGAAATAATATTTTATATATATATTGGTACAAATTATAATCCGATTAATGGTTAAAATAAAAAAATTGAGCATCGGGGTGCCGCAGAGTAACCCATCTCTCGACAGCCGGTGGATGCGGACATACGCACTCGGCTCCAGCTGATCTACGTCCATGTTGTTTTATGTAATATATATTTCGTCGGAGTCCCGTAGCGCGCGTCCGCCGCGTGACTAACCGCCCGAGTATGTGTCCTCGGCTCCTCGTGAGACTGCCCCCCCCTCCGCGCGCCGTTTTGTAGCCCAAAAATCATACTCTGTCGTCAGAGTCATTCCGATCTGCAGACGTAACGAAAACGTTTACTCTGTCACCGGTGTACCTCTATACTTATATATGTAATATAGTTTAAGATATTGTATACCGCAGTTAATACTCAGTGGCGTGTATAACAAAAAAAAAAAAATCGATGTTGCTCAAACAAATGTATATACGTAGTGGCCTACCCCTCGTAATATAATTATTGTCCTACCTATACTGATAAAATGTCTTGTAGTTTTTCTATCCATAGACTTACACCCACCCATATTTAAGGTGTTATCGAATCAACACTTGGACCCTATATATATGTTACACTCCACCGAGTCAAGACGGACGGCTGTACACTCTCTCGATTTTAAAAACTAGTCAACTCTCATCCCGATGGTAAACTCTCGCGGGTCAACATTATGTTTACCCGAAGGAAATGCTTAATACTCTTCCGGGTTAACATTGTTTTTACCCGAAGGAAATAATATGCAAACTCTCCAGAGTCGTATTTATCAATTCATATATTTTATAGTACTCATCCATCTCTATTCATATATATTTATTAATGCCCTAAAATATTTTCAAACTGAAGTGTACATACAATTTCAAAGTTACGATAAACATAATAAAATAAGTAGGTATATAAAAACTCTCATACCAAAAAAAAGAAAAATTATAATGCGAAAATTATTGACTATTATATACGACCAAAAAGATAGGCAACTTAGGTTTTTTGATATCTGCAGTATGTTCATATTATTATGGTAATTACATTTTAAATCGATTTATATTATTATTATTATTAAATATAATTTATAAAATTGACTGTTTCACGTTTACCTGTCAGGTAGTATTAAGTAGACATGGGAGAGTTTACAATCTCCCATCGAGGCTTTACATACTAATTACATGGACAAATTGTATAGACAAATATTATAAGTCATAAACTCATTACGATTGGGAACATGGTTATAGATTAAAGGGTTTCTCTAACATTTCCCTTCACCACTTTTTCAGGACTCAGTACAAGCTACAAACAAATTAATTGATAGGTGCAGGGGATAAAAATATTTGTTAAATTTGGCTATCGTTATTCTCAAAATGTTTTTTTTTACAAATATTATATTGTCACCATGTAGATTTTTGAAACAGTTTGTATACATTTTGATGTCTTTTAATTTCCCCACTTGAATATTGCAACATTTGATATCAAACACAAATCGTACAAGGTCCGCTATGGTTAGATATATCAAAAATAATGACTTGAAATTTGTCCGCAATTAGTAGGTACCTACCTATAATTATATTATGTATTTGTGTCCTCAATTATTCGTTTGTCGCCTTTTTAGGTTTTGTCCACAACTCACACGGTTTTTATTACTTTTTCCGCAATTATTATTAGGAAACACGGCGAATTAATACCACCACCCTATATGGTCATGCGGCTCATCTGCAGTACACCGTGGCCATGGTGTTTCTGACTCATTTTTTATGATCGCAGCCGAAAGACGACGTCCAACGGTCACCGCGGTGTCCAGACTCCGGGGGAACATTTATAATAAAACATATAGGTTAGGTTAGGCTACATACAGTGAAACCTCCCCTAACCGCAGCAGACTTCTCCAAAAGAAGGACGTTTTTTTTTTGAGAACAAACTACACATTTTCTACAAACCGAACCCTCTGAATAGCGGACACGATTTCGGTGACAGAGTGTATTTAGGGGTTTCACTGTATTGTTGAATTCGTATACGTTTCAAAGACATGATTTTTCGGATCACCTGTTGCGTTTTGAATTACAGGTCGCGTCACCTATGTCATTATGACGTAATAATAATATATTATCGACGTCGATAATATTATATTATATTATAATCATAATGTGCAGTAAGTTCGCAGGTATAGATAGTTCATATAGATAGTAAACTTTACTAGTAAGCATATTATTTCACGGCAACGATGGATAATGTAATTGGACGCGAGCCGTGTTCGCGGAAAAACGCGATAGCTGTGTCGATCGAAAGTCTACCGAGAACACATGCCAAGTACTCGAATGTGTGTGTCTACCTGCAGGAAGAGATGACTGCGTTGAACTGCAGCGTCGTGTATATTAAAAAAAACGTTTAAATTAAAAGAAAAAAAAAATGTTTCGGATGAAATGTTTTATACGTTTTGATCGACACGTGTTATACGTAAAACATAAATGTTATTATTACGATACAACATAATAATATAATTACAATATAATACAATAAAATCAACAATTCGGTGTTGATAAAAATGAGTTATGACTTATGAGTATATATTATTTTACAATTATTATATTGTTGTTTTAACATGTATGTATTAGAAATATACGTTCAAACGTAATTCTTATATTTTGTCTCGCCTAACGATTGTTTTCGTATATTTTATACGAAATATTGGCTAAAATATTATAATATTTGAAAAGCACCACAAAACGAATTTGTGAATCAGTACGATTTGAAAGGGAGTATAATATAGCGAAATTTCCAGTGATTTCTTCGATTTTTCGATAACTACAAAATCCCAAATCCGTGTCGTCGATTGAAATAATAAATTAATAACATTATTTTATTACGAGGTGTACTACTGCTCTTGTTTCTGCGTGTTAATACAGATTATATTTTGTGTTCGGTAATGAATATACGACGACGACTGCAGTATAGTTGTACAACTGTACACACACAAATAAATTCGACCTTCAAGCGTAAATATTTATCATAATAACGCTCGCACTATCAATGCCAGCACATGATAATGCGCTGAATATACGTAATATTATTATATATTATATATAGTACACTCGTTCAAAGAAATTATTATAATATTATTATACACGCGTATAATATTATCAATAATTTGTTTATCGGTTAGTATAATTATCGAAAATTACAATGCTCACGGTTAGAATAATGCGCGCATGATTTATCGATGTACAATTTTTTTTTAACAATTTGTTTCACCTCTCAGACTTTCGGTTTTTTTTTTAATACGATTGATATTATAATATTATACTGCTCGCATTGCTCGTACAATATTATAGCGCGTTAATGTTTCGTTTTGTCTCACGAGTATAATATATTTTTATTCTGCGCAATTGTCGCATCATTCCGCGTCCTGTCGCGCGATGTCAATAATAATAATAAATATTATAATGTCGTAATAATAATTATTATTATTATTACTGCTGCCATTATCATCGTTATTATATCGCTCGCGGAATTTGGGCCCAGCGGGCGAGCAACGCTTTGCGAGTTTGCGGATGGCATTTAAATTTTGGCAACGATAGTCGACCTAAATTTAGAGCACCTCTGCAGGTGCAGATAATATTGTGCGGTCGAGATGAATTCGTTCGTCGTCCTACGAGATAATTTCGCACGGCACCATCATAGTTCGCGTGTGGTGCGCGGGGAAATACAAAATATAATACGCATTGTGTGTGACTTTTGTTTTCGTTTTTTTTTTCGCTTACGCCTAAACGCAAGAGAGCCGTGTGGGACATAAATAATTATTACCGCACGGTTGACAGGTAGACGGTCGTTTCGAGGCAAACGTGTTCGAATAATTCAGGTAGCACATTCGAATGATATTATATTATCATGTGAGAAGCCGACGAGAAAAAAGTTTAGGAAAAAGTGAAACACGCGAAGCCTATATGCATATATTTTAATATTATTACTTATATTTTAACAAACCGTTCGCATTGCATTTGTTCGGTATATAGCTGCAGCAGCGTAATTTACTCGAATCAAAATATAATTACATTCCAACAATTATTATTATTATTAAACAACAATAAGTATGTTAATAACTCTATATAGCCGACCGACAATATCATGAATCCAGGATCTTCGAGATAGCTTTAAGGTATATATTATGACGACCGCACTACGACGGTAATGCGCGCATGTTAAATTATACGCTTAAACACGCTTTAATATTTTCCTCGTCAATCCCTATAATGGTTGTTTTCTAAATTCAAATTTAAACTTGACCCCGATAACTTTTTTTTGTTGCTTTAAATGGAAAAAACAACAATATTTAGGTACCACAGCAGAATCTAGCGGTCAACAAACCTTATTATTATAATTATAATTACGCATCTATTAAGCCCGCGCTAGTTGATTTTTAAAATATGTCGGATGTTTTCGTTTTAAATCGTAGAATAAGTAATGATTTTTTTTTTCAAAGTAGTCCGTGTAATTTACAAAGTGAAAATATTATCGACAATCCTATAATGGGTGTTATTATTATTATTATTATTATTATTATTAGCGATGATGACTGACGGACCTAAAACAGTTTTGACGAGTACCTATACCTAATAATATGACATATTATATTATAAAATACAAATACATAAACAATAACTACTTACTAGCCAACTTAGGAGGTCCCTAATTTTATATACAAACGATTTTTAGTTTCAGTAGTAATATCGCGATAAAAATAAACATGCGACCAATAATATAATACCATATGATAGCAGTTATAATGATTTAATTATTCTTTCACTTGTAATATTTATATATTTACTTACACGCCGCATAATGCATATCAGGATAATAAACGAAGAACATTCCCTGGTCACATATATTATAACTCGTATTTACGCATTTTAGGACTTTTATTTTCCTAAATACGTAATCCATATTATTATTATCCATAAATGTAGGTACCTAATAGTACCTGTATAAATTATTTACAGTCGAATAGCAGTAACCAGAATAAACATGACCGCCGATATGTCCGTTCTCTTTCGTGACCACAAGCGACAAACATAATATCAAATATATAGGTAATACATATTATGATGATGATAATAATAATAATATAATAACCCATTTCTCTAATGTCTCTCGGACTCACCTCAGAACCGGTCGATCGCGCATTTCAGATTGGTGTGCATTTCGAAATTTCGATTTTCTAACTATATAGTCGGTAGGTATATATACCATAATAATAATTATAGTTATGTCTTATGTACATCGCCATATCGGTACGACGTTAGGTCTACTACACTTACCAAGACGTACTTACGATACGGTGACGGACACTTTTCAAAACTTTTTCTAATTCTAAACCGCAGTTAGAATGTTACAACTCCGAACCAACCATCGGATATAAAGAAATAATAATGATTTTTGTTTTGCAGGCTCGCAGCAACAGTCATCTACAGCAGTGCTTCTCGATCTTTTTAAGACCATGACCCAAATTTTCCTCCAAAAATATTTCACGGCCGCCACGTGGTCATACAGAATATAAAAGGTGGTTCTAAAAAAATTACGATAAAAACGTACCGACAACTCGTCGTTCGAACATACGCAAAACTGCAACAGAGATGGTTTTCGAGTAATTATCGAGGTTTATAATACTTTAAGACTAAATATTAGTTCATAATTTCAAAATTTGCATGGTACTGTTTCAGGATAAACCGTCAAAAAACTTTGGGGGTTTGTTGAAACGTTTCGCCCCCCCCCCCCGATTGAAAAATTAGATTTTCAGAATTTTTTTTTACTATCATCGAGACGATAACCTCTGCAAACTCTGAATCTTAATTCGCTCGACGACTCATATAAGATAGTACCTACGCACTTACTGGCACTCGTTTTCCTTTTACCCACCTAGACGGTCGTCGTAAGTAGACTACAGCAAGGGCCACCTGCAAATGGTGGCTCTCGGACAAATTTTATTCGGCCCGCAGATGAGGGAAAAAATGTATAAAAACCGATAATATTATACGTTCATAAGTGTTGTAATTAATCATTTTTGTTAAACGGTAGCAGCTGATATTAAACTGCGGTTGCAAAGTATGCAGTATGCAGTATCTTATTTCTCTTGTTATTATTTTTTAACTATATTCCAATAATTGGGTGACCGTCTGCCGACTATACGTTTACACCAGTCCGTCAATATTACCGTTGACCCGTTTAGACTTTTTTCGAGATCGATGAACACCTGTGAATGATATAATGAAGATTATAGCGTGCACTAATTGTGCACCCAATTTCAAGCAGTTTAGTTGAAAGCAATATAGGTAGGTACTTGCCATTTTTACCACTAAACAGTTATTTTTTGTGTATATTAATTAATTTTTATTTTGCAATGATTCAAATATTTGCATAATATCAAATTATATTATGTTTTCATTGGTTACAATTTCATAACAATATTATGTTCTTTTGTTCTTAAAATTTCGATGGCCTTTCGAAAACCGTCTAGATTCCCAATTTGGTCCTTCAAAAATATTAATTGTTGACACCTGCTCTACAGTGACACTTAGGGGTCGATCCAAATAACGAGATGTGCAATACACATATTTTGCTGTGTCACCCTTTAAATATAGGGCTAAGTAAACTGAGTCCAAAAAACATCAATTCGTTAGGTAATCGAGTCCAGTAAGTGCAGCAGATAATAAAGTTTAATTTTTCAAAAAATAATTTATAAATATCAATGATGTACATAAAAAGGAAAAGTCTCTATATTCTAGATAAACGTTCGTGATTACACCGATTATCCGATTTGCCGATAGTGTTTGGGATTGGGAACATAGCGAATTAAAATAATTATTAAAAAACAATTGAGAAAACAAAAAAGTACGCCTGTCAACACGGACACAGTCATAATCTTGTAAAAGTGAGAACAAAAATTGAAAAATGTGCCATTAATAAATTTAATTTAATTATTCGAAAATAGTTATTTGAACGAATGTATTAGTTGTTTTTCATATTATTATATAGTTACCGCAAATTACTAATTATCTTCTAATCGTAATGATTCGTCTTTCCTCGTAAATCATTTGTGTATTGTAATTAATTATTATATTATTTCGTTCGAAGAAAAGTTAATAGGTATACACAATAAAGTGATACAACAAACACGAGTTAAACTAATTTAAATAATTTGTGCATTCTAATCATTTGCACTAATCATCCGAACTAATCATGATTTAAATTTAAAAATTATTACAGCGTATATATCATTGAGTGTAACCTATGCCACATTGCATTTAAACTACTTGAGCTGTGTCTAACATGTATTAAAAAGTTTGATAAAGTATACCTAAATAGTAGATAAAGATTACCACTATGCCGGTACCTATACTATAATAAATTATTAATGTTTGTCAGTGATAACTTCATAAAACCAGCGAACAGTTTCAAAACTGTTTTGGTTCTTAGCTCCAGTATAACAAAAAATTTTGCGAGTCCCTCAAATAAGATATATAAATAGTACAATAAGATAAAAAGTCGAAAATATTCATTGTTTAAATTTATTTAATCGTTTAGTTTTCTTGACAAACGAAATATTAAGTAAATTGTTACGTCAGCTTTGACAATCTAGAATAATTAGCACTTGGGAAGTTTATTTTTCAATTGTGCCATCTTTTAACACTAGAAACAATGTTCCTTTCTTTATTTACTCACAGCACCGTCAAAATGACAGCCATTTTTGGCCTATATATCAACAGAATATTATGATGAATTATTGTAATTATATTAAAAATTTTGATTTCTTTAATCATAATAAGCTTTATTTGGAGAAATTAATTTTGTTGTTTTTGATGCTGTATTTTGTAATTGTTTTTAGTTATTGTATCTATTATATTATTATTCTGTATTCACTGTACTTTAATTTGCCTTCGGGGTGCTAAATAAATAAATACATTTTATTTTTGGTTTTGTGGTTAAACAAATTATTTTATTCTGGAAAATGTTAAATGTGAACAGTGTGTTTATTTCCACGTTCGATACGTTGAAATTTATAGTTTAAAGGTTTAGACTACTTTAGAGTATTATTCTTTGTAAATAAAAAAACTTCAACAAAAATTTAAAAATTTCGAATCATCAATAATTATACTTGATTTCTTATTGAAACAAGGTAATTTATAACGTTTAGATTTTTGATAATATCGTACAAGGACTAAGGAGTATCGTAATTATACATATAATTTCGTTGTTCGGAATCCAAAGTCAGAATGATAAGTGATAAAACAAAAAAAACAACTATATTTTCGTCCAGACCAACTTACTCGTGTCGTCTACTCGGTTGTCACCTATATACTTAACCATCCTCCCCCCCCCCCAAAAAACATCACAATTATTAAAAACAGACGTCTATCGATTTTTGTTTTCCCGGATATTCTAATTATTATACGCTATTATACTTTGACGATTCGTTTTCACGCCCAAAGTCTGCCCGTAATATCATCGGTAAAACCCACACGCGCAGTTTTACAATATTCGCCCAAAAAGGAAAACGCGTATTCCGCCGTTTCCATGCGTATTTTCGACGCGCCACATAAAAAATAGGTAAACGCCCGTTAAAAAATATTATATTATATTATTACCGCATTAATAAAAAAACATTGTCTAGGCGTGGTCGGTCGTCAGGCTACTATAATATGTAATACGTCTACGCCATAGTATATAATATATATATATAAATACGGCTAGGTTTATACCTACTCTCGGAGTTAGTTACCGCGCTACACCCTAGGCAAAAACAAACATTTTTTTTATTTGGATAAACCGTGTGTTGAGCATAATTTAATATTGTGACGTGTATACCTATAATATACCTTAGCGGTCAACCATAATATTATTATTATTATATCATATTATATACCGCGGTAGTGTTATTCGTCCAAAATGATGTATTGTTCCCGATAGACAATATATAAATATATAATAAATATATTATAAAAACGATATGATGTTTGACGAGGCGATTTTTTTTCTTTTTACTTTTGTTTGCGTAGGCCGATCGACCATTATACCATATATACATATTATATAGGTACACGAACAGGTAAGACTTTTTAAACGATTCGTTATATAAATTAGCGATCATCGAGATTTCGTTTCGAGTATAAGTATATATAATAATATTATTCTTCGTTTATTGATAGTATAACGTCCGCGCGAGGACAATAATAGTATACATATTATTATTTTAACATATAAAGATTGGAAATAACATAATGTAGGAATAAACTAAAAAACAAGTAACGATTTCATTAACTTACAACTATATAGGTACCTGTCATCAAATAACAAATCGAAATCAGATAGATGTTAGTTTCTGTAATGTGTAAAATTCTACTGATGGGAATTCGATACATTTTTTCATTACCAATACATATTTGAAGTCGACGCGTGTACATAACATATTTTAATATTTGAGTAAACCGACAAACGTTTAAAAATGATTGTCCTGCTCATGTGTTCCAAAACAGTGGCATGGCCAACAGATGCGGTGGGACCGAGTGCGAGAGTGCGGGAACCCGCTAGCGCATATTGTCGGACCAAAACCCTTTCGCACACTTCGAGACTCCACATATACGTACAACCAGTGGTTGACTTGGGAATAAAGTAGTAGAGGTACTCTAGGTACTTTTAAAAAAGTAGCGTTCCTAGCATTTTAATCAAACTAACGAAGAAACTATAAAGAAGTAGGGGTGCGCTTGAGTATCATAAAAATTAGTTGAGGTACTCAGTCCCCCCGCGTCCCCCCCCCAAGTCAACCACTGCGTACGACGCGTACAGCGACGTCGCAAACTTGAAATTTTCAGAGGCTATTATAATATTTCACCCATCCTGCCACCCTCAGCGCAATAACCCGATAAAGGCGCGTGCACTGTCAGATTTGTAACTATATCTGCAGTTGTAGTCATTGCTAAAATACTACGCAATTTAGTTATTACTAAATATTATCACATGTCGGTCATTACCCATACCCACCCACCACCATTAAGAAACTCGGAGGCTGCCGCCTTTCGATTACCCTCTTCGCCCCTCGCACCACTGAACAACTAAAGTCCAACACGTTCGCGTTTCGCAATAGTGCTATATACGAGAGACCTCCGGCTGAAACACGTGCCGAGATGCGCGACAATTGCAGTCGAGGCTTGCGTCATCGGCGACGTGAGTGCAACTGCAGCAGGGACCACGCGCTCCGGCTGCACTTCACGTTCTTAGCCGATTGCACCGCGTCCGGTAGGCACGTGCAAGTTGGGCCCAGACACCACGATCGACCACCTGTTGAGGGTGGGTGCCGACGTTGGGCTCCGGGCAGCGGACATCATCGGCACGATCATGACTGTCCGACGGCGAAATGAAAAATTAAATTAAATTAAAAAAAATCATAGCATGATCGCTAAGAAGGACGCTGACCGCATGATTAAAAACACGATTGGTCGTCGTCCGAGTCTGCTCGTGATTTCTTCTTATCTTCTTTTTCCGATCTGAGAGTTTGACTGCGATGAGATTTTTTTTATTATTGTTTATTATTAATATTATAAGGTATTGGTAAATAATTTTTTTTTTACGACTTTCATTTGATATTTGAATCAGATATTGTAATGCTTTACGTAGGATTATGTAACATGTGTTACTATAGTAAATTATTACCTCAACCACCTGTAATAGAGTATTAAAATTTAAGCTGTTTAACTCTAGATTTCCGATTTAACTTTATAAAAACAAAATTATTCATCTCTAGTAAATTAAACACCTAATTTGTTATTGCTTTATAATTATTTTAATTATTATACTAAACTTCAGAGAGTAGTAAGCCAGGTTAAAATATAACTGTACCTACTTAAAATATCAAGTCGATTTTGTTGTTACGTTTGTAAGTTTTATAATTATCATAAACGGCTCGTTAAAAAGCAAAAAGCAAGTTTTTTGTTGTTTTATTGAAATTCTATTCTACAGATCAATAATCATTAGGTGGCACTATGGTTTCACCCTAATATACCATGTATACTGAATATAATATATATATATTTAAGAACAAACTTTCTTCTAAATCACGTGATCCACCAGTCAAAAACAACGTTTATGATTTATATTAAAAAAAAAAAAATACTTCACCGGTTACAACATTAACCGAGGAACAATAAAAAATACTGAAGTCCCTCGTGTGTTATTATTTTTCGATTACCGCCATATAGAAATTAAAATTTCATAGAATAACAAGAGATTTGATTGCTCCGTCTTGTTTTTACCCTCTCGTACAATATTGGCAAGGATGTCGATTAACATAAATTTCGACCGTTCGTTTTTGCACACTTAAGTAGGTTATGTAAAGATTAGATATGCCCACATTTATGATATTATACTCGAGCGTCGTGGGATTAAAGATCAATCAGATTGTGATCTTTTTCGATTTATCATATTGAATAAATGTATATTAATAATACGACACGTCTCGGACGAACGATCTACGCGCGTATAGTTGTCATGTCATTAAATATTTTGTAGACTGACCTCTCGTATCTATGTTCTGTATCGGTTAGAAACACACGACATCGTCGTTGTATAATAATATAATAATATATTTGTGTACACAATATTGCGAACGTGTGCGATATGGTTAAAAAAAAACTCTTCGTAAAAAAGTAGGTACTATGATCGCAGATCGAACGGAATGTGCACTAATGATGATTATTATCAATACTGAGTATTTAAACATTTGATTATTATTGGTATATATAGGTACTGTCAATGTTTTTTAATCGCATAATAATTCTAAGGTTTGTGTTCTCGGAAACGATAAATATTGTACTCTTTAGAATATTATTTTAATATTACATACCTACCTATAGTTATATGTGTACGTGTGTCTTTAATAGGTCCAAGATCTACAATATCGACCTTGGTAAGAGGCTAGCGCGCGGTCAAACCACAAATAGGTGCAATATTATTGTAATAATTCTATTAAAATCGGGATGTTTAAGGTGTGCAAGTGTGCAGGTGAATCTCGACTTAGCTGAACCAATATATAACAAGGATCAACCAATTAATATTTTTCGAGGGGGCATCAAAATTCAAAGAACACGTTGTTAACATTATAATATATTATTATAAAAATTGTAAACAATAAAAACATTTAATTTGAATCGATGCAAAATAAAAATTATTATTAATAATTATTAATTATTATTATTATAAATTATTATTACAACATAAACAAAAAAACTGTTTAGCGGGAAAAACAACAAGTTTTGCTCTCAGCAACTAAACTTTTTGAAATCGGGGGTACGATCTTCATTATCATTTCAAGGTGTTCGTTGATGAGCCTCAAAAAAATTCTTAAGCGGGTCAACGGTAATTGGCCGCTGATCGGCGTAAACGTGTAATCGGCAGCCGGTCACCTAATTCGAATATAGTTCATAAATTAATAATAACACGGGCTATAAGCTGATACCTATACTTCGCGACCAGTTTAATATCAGCTGCTATAATACATATTGAACAAAAACGATAAAACATTACAACACTAGCAAACGTATATTATAATATTATCGAATTTTACATTTTTTGCCCTCGTCTGCGGGCCGGATAAAATGTGTCCGAGAGTCGCCACTCGGTGACCCGCGCAAGATATAGTTACAACTGAGTAATAATGGTTGTCGCACAAAATCGCAATATTTATCATGAAATTAAGCACTCAAGTCGAAACGAAATGTCGTGATTTGAAGTTGCAGATAATTCCTATAGCACACCCTATAGTATAAGACCTATACTCTACCCCTACAACCATGCAATGACGTAATATTTCACGTTTTGGGATGAAAACCACCTGCGATTCCTACAAACCATTTTTGTGCGAAGCCTACGATGAAAATTTATCGATGTCACTGACGTTTTCATCGCCGTTACGTATACGACTCGTATAATTTAAGTACACATAATAATAATAATAATATTATATCAAACGCTATTATATTATAAGATAATGGTTTCGTCGCGGATCGAGGGGAGCCTTTAACGACGAACTAATAATATTCTAAACAGAGTATATTATAATATCGTAATAATAATTTCAGTCGAACGCGTCAAGTTTCGCGTGTCAACAACACGATATAGGGAACAATACCATATATATATATATATATATATATATAACATAGACTATTATAATATAATATTTATATACCACGACCGCGGTGTTGAGCGTAGGTACGCGGTGAGATTATAGCTGCATATGGTACATGACGCATTATGAGTATTGTATATTATGCGTTATATTATTATTTATAGTCGCAGTGATTACTGTTGTAGGTATTTAATTTAGCGACGATGACCCGACGAAACGTATTTTAAATCGGGATTTGCGAACGGACTTATACGCGTCAAAGTGTGAGTCCATCGTCAACTCGACAATATTATTATTATTATATTACATATATGCACGTCCGTCCGTCATTTCGTTCGAAACGAATGCGAGGCCGCGCGTTTACTGTTTTCCACCCTTAATATCATAATACACAGGGTGATTTACCAAGCACGCTCACTCCCATTTTTCATTTAATAATCAAACTGTCGTGATTTTTATACTACTCGAGGACTGTCCCTTGAAACTTTTGTTTTTCAACTGTAAATTATTAAGCGGATCATTTTTCCGAACATTTATCAAAATCAAAATTCGAACGAATAGTTATCGAGTTATTAAACTTTGTGTACTAAGGATAAAAGGATAATGGGTCCACGATAATGGGTTTGGAATATATGTGGGCGATGGGAATTTTAAAATGTTGGTAATTATTATTAATTTATAATTTATAAAAATGTTCCAAGTAGGTACATACTTGATCCTTATACATACTAGAATACTATTCGTACATTTTATATTTTTGTAATACCATTTTTACGGACTATTATTCTTAGTATAAACATTCTAATAACTGAAAAACCACTCGTTAGAATTTCGACTTCAGTACATCAACATTTTCTAAACGTTTTACAGTAGACAAGGGTGTTTCTCATTGGAAAAACCGAAGTTTGTACAGCCACAGGACGCTCCTCGAGTAGTAGAAAAAAATCTCAAGAATCTGAAAATATGATTGCTTGAAGGTATAATATTTAAAAATTCCAAAAGTCAAAATTCGAATAATTTCATTTATAAAATGAAAAAGTTGGGGTGAGCCTGCTCGGTGGATCACCCTGTTTATCATTCGCTTTCAAATGACCCTCCGACTTATCGAATTACGCGATAATCCAGGGACAAAAAAAGACAATCCTTTTCAGACCCCCACATAACGTCATCGCGTGGCCGCGTATTATATTACCACATTCGTAAACCGTGGTATGTGGGGGCGAGAAAGTTCACCCTCGTTCGACCGCCGCGCCCTAGGACGGCGCACGTGCAGCGGGGAGTTAACCGACTGGCACTTGTTGCCAGATGTCCGTAGAAAATCGTTCGACGAGCCCGAAATACAGCCGATCGTGGTCATGATTTCTATTATTATATAATACATATATTTACAATGATATTATACAAACAAAAATGTGATCAGATGTTGTATCACGTACGTATATCATATATATTAGAGGCTTGCTGCACGTGATGACAATTTTATGATTATATAACTGTAAAATCGATCCGGTCAAAGTATTGATTTTGCCAAGGCATGCTCTGCAGTCATGATGTAGATATTGATGTAATAAAATTAATATCGTCCGTAGATCAGTTTTATACTTATGGTAGGTACTATATAATATATTAGAAGGTATAATATATACGAAATCGATAAATAAAGAGTAAAAACTCAATATTTTTAAATACCAAGATGGCAAGATTCATATTTTAAAAATCTCAGTCCATATGCTTATTGGTATAATTTATTTAGTCTTGACAGTAGGAATAGGCTACAAATTATTTTTGATTTTAATATTCTACGATGCATTATAGAACCTCAAACAGTAATTTATACAAATAACATATTAATTTCCAAATGTTCTAATTTTTTACTTTGATACTAGGACTATTATAATCGTACAGTAAATACTATATACAATATATTATTATAGGTATATAGTATATACTGTACTAAGACAGTAACGAAAAAATAAAATCAAACGTGTTAATCAAAGTGAAATGAATTATGATTTATGTGGCAAATGACATTACAGAAAGTAATAATTACTGCTAAGTATACGAACGATCGCATAAATCAAAATTATTAGTTCAATAATATGAAGTTCAAATTATCTTAATCGTCGTCAATCACAATAATAATAATAATAATATAATTGTATAAACCTACGTTATTAAAAATTATCGTTTATGTGATGTATTAAAAGTTATACAGAATAATGTAATCTAATATGTTTACGATAATATATTATTATGAGGGAAAGGTGATTCAAACGATGATTCAAATGGGCATACGAATTATACAAATAAAACAATATAAACATATTATATAATAACGAAACCAAACAAAAAAAATGGTATGAGAGGTCGAAGAATTCGATAAAAATGTGTTTAGAAAACATACATAACTCTTCGTCAACGCATTTCGTCTGATGTACTGTTTGCTATATATTTATATATAAACGAATTCCACAATTTATTATTCGTTGTTTACGGTTTTTATAAAAAAAAAAAAACAACTATTAGTGTTGTATTATACATATTTTATACGTATAGGAAGTACGTACACGTGGATAATAATATTATAAACGAATAATAATCGTAATAAATTATCAACGAAATGCTTTAAACGACAGTCATTTTTGATTATATTTATCATATTATATATAGATTTTAGAACGAATTTTCTACGGTTTAGAATATTATCGACGGAGGGATCGGACGAGTAGGTCTTCACAATATTATCGTCGAATGTGTGACGAAACAAAAAAAAATATTCTTTATACTAATAAACATAATTATTATTATTTATTATTGCTTTGTTCGTATATTATAGAAGTGAAAACTGCCAAAATAATATTAATCACGACTGACACGTCATTATAAGACGTCCCTTATTCAGTTCTATAGTAAATTCATAAGCCATTCAACGTTCATATTATATTATACTTCCGGAAGTATAGTTATTGTGTCCGAACTGAATGATTAGAAAACGGTGCAAATGTTTTAAAAATATTATAGACAATCAAAGACATAACTGTATTATGTAAACTATAAACGTTTTTTACTCGCCATGTTTCAATCTTACAAACCACAATATATATGATTAAATTTAGTATTTTTCTTTGAAATAATTTCTCCAACCTTTGAACCAACGCGTTATTTATTCTACCGAGTGTTATTGTATAATAATATTGTGTATACAATTTATATTGAAGTTGTGATTATAAGTCCTGACTTACGTGTTTTATTAACTTTAAAACAATAAAATAAATAAATAATGTTAAATTACATACCTACCTTTATTTATAGTTAGCTATATATTATTATGTTAAATTACATACTTACCTGTATAGGCTATAGTGAGTAATTAATAATTATATACGTTCGATTACTCACTTGATGGTATTATTATTTTGTTAAAATATATAAATACTGAAAATAATTTATTTTTTATTTTTTAAAATTGAATAAATAAAATTTAATAAATGGGTTATAGTTTAGATTTTTACAATATCTGCAAAAAGATATTTCAAAGACTAAAATATATTTTGGTGCTCCAAAGCCACAAGGACAAGCCTATAACGCCATAATGTTCGATTCTTTGCGTATCGTGTCTTACGGTCGTAATAATTATTATTAATCACGTTTACGGTATTATAATGAAATATGCCAACTGTAAAAATATTGCAATTGTGCAATGTGCCAATATTTAAATATTAAAATGTAATAATTATACGGAATATTATGTTGTAATATATATACTTTATGTGGGTAATATAATATATTATTTATTATCTGTTTCACTCATTTGGAGTGATTAAGTATATCTAAAAATATACTTAGATACATGAAATTCAAATTAATAGGTATTATTATATTTTGTTGTTATTATTATATACATAATATAACCACCGAAGGACTTTCTGGTTGAGCAAACTCTCCTGGTCTTAACGATCTCGAATAGTATGTTTGATATTTATATTATGTAAAAAAATGTCCATAAAAAACAATAATAATAATCATCATAAACGGTGTACAGCAGAACACGAAAGAATGTTAAAAAATCATAATCGATTCTTTGTACAAGTAGAAGGTACCTATATACATACAGAAGCTACACGATGAAGTTTACAATTAATACATTTATTAATAATTACATTAAAAATGTATGACCGGTCGTACTTGAAAAATTTAATCGGCTTAATTAATTAATTATATATATAAGTTTATGGACTTAATTTAAAATATTAATAATGGCATTACTGCTGCAGCAGCACAATATAATTATAATTTATAACCCGCGTGCAAATTGCATGATACAGTTTTCCTGAACCGCGGCACTGACCCTATGGCCTATATAATATTATAATAATATCATGATCAGAGCCGAATTTAGAGGGGGTGCAGGCGTTGAATGCACCGGGGCCTCGGGGATGATTAATAAGTTTGTTTTGGCTGCCTCAGATTGGGTTTCCTAGATTTTCTAACTTTGTAAAGAGTTAAATAATATTATTAAAAATATTAAATAACGTTCGGGCGAAAAAGTGTTTTAAGAAATCACCGCATCCGTTTATTTTAAACCGTTATGAACTCGGTTTTAGCCTATTGCTTCGCATAAACCGAGAGGTATCTAGTCGAAGTGTTCTATTATTTAAATTCGTCTTTTATCAAATGATACAATGAAAAAAAATTGAATTGATGTACCAATAATGACTAGAAATCGACAATTTTTCTTTATTGGGCCTCAGATAATATTAGTAGTAGCTCCCCGGCCTTCCGGCACTAATCTTGACGTATTATAATAAACACATCAAATATCCATCATACTTAGCGGCCGACCGTCGAAAGTCCGGTCTAGACCGAATAAATTATTATTATGCGTAAAAAATATAAAAAGCGCGTTAAAGTAGATTGACTACGCTATCAATTCATTATATATATTAGATACGTATTCTTCAATTGAACTCAAGGTTTGCAGCTGCCCCTTAATGTGACTATTTTTTAACGTAACGAGATTCGAATTAATTGTAATAATTATTATTGACATTAAACAGCTCAGAAAGCGGTTTAATAAATTCGTTTGTCGTATATATGTGATGTATAATAGTAAATGGCCAACAAATTAACACGAGCTCGGTCTTGTGCCGAATCGTTGCAACTATTATATTATATTGTCCTGATGGCAAAATGTGTAAAATAAAATACATAAATCGTGCTCGCTTAAAATAATGAGACGTTGTGAAACAGTTTACAAGGTTTCCTTATTAAAAGGAAATTATCCTGCGTCGTTGTTTATCGCAGAAGAGTTCACGCGCAGAGAGATACTCTAAATAATACTGAAACAGCAGTATATGAATTCAAACAAGTACAACACCCTACCTGTATTTTATACCTATTATTATTATAAACCTCGTGATATATTTTGGAAACAATAATTATTATGTTTCTGCAGTTTCCAAGGTTCGTATTATATATATTGTATATCAACGCAAACGCAGTTTAAAACCAAAATGAGGCGTATAATTATTGTTATTGTAACGATTGTGTAGTCGTATTTTTTTATAATCTACGATATAATATTATATATTATTGTTGTAATATTACAATGGGTAAACGCGACAAAACGAGTTTTTCTCCGAAGATTTTTGATCGTTTTGCTCGTTTCGTCGGCGAGCTTAATTTTACGTTTTGCGCCACCCGTTCCATCACGTATAATAAAAATAATGAGACATGTTCTTTTCCAACACGCTTTGTGGATTATATAAAAGCGGAATTAGTGGCGCCCAAGACATATTTTTCGGGTGTACAAAGAACCGTAGCAGAGTTGGAAGTGGTTTAAGCCGTTTAAAAAAGTGACCAAAAAGTGACTTGTACTAGTATTTTTCCTGACAACTTACTGTGTTATTCGATATGTTTTTCTTTGAATATTGTTCTCCCTTTTATTTCCAATGTGCGTAGCGGCGACTGCTATACGACCTATATAGTCATCGGGTCGGGCGCCACCGAGTGGAACACGATACTTGTTCAAAACGACGCGACGACAACAACGAGTGACAATTTATGTCATCCAAAGAAAACCCACAGTCAAAAACCTAATAATATTATATTATAGCGATTAACTGCGCTGCAGACTCCTACAGAGCGCAAATTGAATAACGAAATAAATCCACAGCGATCCGTCTTCATTACGACAACAACATCTAACTATCGCTCAAATATAAGAACATTTAGATCCAATTTAATATAAGTACACATTTTCATAAAATAAATTAAGTAAAAAGTTGTCATAACATCACTATGAAAATCTCATTATACCTTTCAGATATTATCAACTGTATTTCGGTTTTCATTAAAAGTATAGGCAAATAACCGTTGTCCGCAAAGCCTTTAAAAAAAATTTTAAAAAAACAACTTTTATTTTTCACTGCGATAAGCACGTTTGATTTAATATACGTATTTTTGTTTATATTTTATTTCATAGTATCATAAGACGCAATTTCAAAGACCGATGTGACGGGAAAGACTCAATTTTGTCCGTCACAGTAGCGCAAATATTATAATATGATACTCTGATCAATTGGTAATTTTTAGATAATTATATTCAATGTTCGGCATACGATACGTATTATAATATTTATTATTTTACCAAATGGATTGTTGAACCAAAAATAAATAAAGCATATTATCTATAACACTCGTATATTATATTTATTTTCAAATGTTTATGTTTTGAATAAATTGTTTCTAATATTTTATATCAATAGAACCGCATAAGTCGTATTCGCTTAGTCATTACAGTGTAAATACAATGAGTAGGTATACATATTATGTCATATGTGTATATTAATATGCAGAACAATAAATCAGTTTTTGATTAGTTTAAACGGTTTTTATTTTTTGTCACAAAACAATATCGATCAATTTTAAATACAATATTGTTTAAAAAAAAAACTATACCCGAAGGTAATAATACGTAATAATAAGTTATGTTATACTCCATTGTGGTTTTATCTAATTGTTGTAATACAATAATTATCACAGTTATACATTTTTTGTACTCATAATCAATGATATCATGAATGATAATTCAAAATATAGTTCGTCTCCACAAGTATTTCCACGAATAAAATACTACACAATCATTAATTAGATTAATATATATAATATACGTAATACAAAAAATGCAATAAATATAGATGTAAACATTGTTGAAAAATTAAAATATTAAACACATTTTAATGCATAATAATATATTATTAAGTATAATATGTCAACTTTAATAACATGTATTTTTCAAGGATTTATTAAATATTTGTATCTTATAATAATATAAATTAAATTAATAGTATATTCTTCATTTGTTTCAGACTATAATTTGTAATTGCTGACCTCTGCTGTAGAACAGTGGATGTCAGTTGAAAATAATTCATATGATCTCACTCGAACAATAATACAATAATATTTCCGTATTATACATATTAGTTATATTTATTACGTTTAATAATATTATATGCTTTGATTTTAAATGCAGATAAAATATAATTTATACTTACAATAGTTATTTATGACTCAAACTTGGAACATATTACGTTAAAACTAATTCATTTTGTCTCAGTTAACGGTTTCAATACACACGTGTTTTTAATGATGTTCAGCATGTTGCAGTTGTACACATTTTTTTCGATAATTGTACACTTATAATTATACAGGGTGGTCTCCAAGCATGCTCATCCCCATTATTTCCCCTATTTCTAAATTGTTGGAAATTTTAAATTTATAATATACTTTCAATTTTTTAGATTTTTTGTACCGTTTAATAAGTGGTCTGTGGAGTAACAAGCTTCTTTTTTTTAAGAGAGAATCACCTTTTTTTCCAGCAAACTATTAATGAGATGGCGTTTTTTAAAATTGTAAGCGTTTTTTTGGAGTATACCTAAAATAAAATTCGAAGAAGTAGTTTTTGAGCTATATAACTTTGTGTACTAAACTTAAGGATTACAAGTTTATGATAATATGAAGATTTGAATATTTTAGTTATTATTTTATCAATATTAATCTATCAACATTTCATAAATTGTAACAATATTTAGTCTGATTATCATAAATACTAGGTCCAAGATTACATATTTTATATTTTTCTAAAACTATTTTTCAGGAATATTATGCGTTTTAATAATTCAGAAACTATTCGATCGGATTTCGATGTAGTCACATCAACATTTTCAAATAAAATTATCTGCTTAACAATTTACAGTAAACAACGTTGGTTCTCGTTTGAAAAAATAAATTTGAAGTACACTCTTTAAATGATATAAAAAATCTAAGCAATACAAAATATTATGGTCCTCAACAAGTATACTTAATAATTCCAAAAATCAGGATTTACATGAATAAATTAAAATTGGGGATGAACATGTTTGGTGAATCATTTTGTATAATAATGCCTAATGGTAACTATATAAAAAAAATACACAGGAAAAAAACTCGGTACCTAAATCATATATTTAGTAGTACTTATACGTATATTTTATAACTTATGAACGCCGTCTTATAGCAAATAATATTAGCTCGATACATTTTTTTCCATTATATAAAAAATTGCGCAATGACAAAAAAATGCACTTATTATCACTTATCACTTATCATATATATTTATTATCATCGTACGACCATAATAACACCGAAATAATATAATACAATATAATATATTATAATTGCGTTTAAACATACGCAGATAAGACTCGAGAAAAACAAATAATAGCAAAATCATGACCTTACGGAAAACAACTTTTGTGTGCGGCACGCGTTACATAAACCGCGCGAACAATCTACGATCGCTGTTTGTTCGTGTAAAATAATATGCGCGCAATAAGCGTTTAGCCTTAGCTTGCAGTTAATGTCATTAAACGACCTGCAAAGACGAGGACCGCACGCAGACGCATATATTATATTATTAAAACGGGACGAAAAAAAAATTGTTGGTAAACAACGCGTAGTCCGCGGAAAAAATTGTCGTCCCCGGCCGAGGCATCCGCACAGGCGTCGACGGTCAAATATTATTAATTTTTGTTTTTCGGCATTGAGAACCTACACGCTGAACTATCGGACTTTTGGCGCGGGTCAGATCGTCGTCATCATATAATCACCGATTGTTTTTTTCCGCGTTCCTATGCGAAATGCCATTTGAGATAAAGCGATAATAATATTATTATAAAAGACCGTAGGACGAGCTCCGCGGACGAGGTCGAGCGCGGACGCCGTTTTTCGTGTGGACTGCATAGTGTGCGTCGTCTTACCAAATTAGTTTTTTTTATATAATATACTATGATTAAAATATACTAATAAAATAAATATTATAATCAGGGCTCGGATTTTATAGCATTTGCTAATTATTTTAGATAAAAATATAGCAGCGCGAGCTACAAATATGTTTCACCAGGGACTCCAAATATGAAATTTTATACCTACTGCTATTTTTCATTTTTTAGTGCAATTTTTGCTAATATGTATAATACAATGATTTATGCTGTGTTTTCATAAATTGCATTTAAATTGAATGAAAAATAGTAGCAAAAAAATTGCCCATAAATTATGTGAATCCGTAATAAAAATACCCACATTTTCGTTTCATATTATAATATATTTTTAGGTAGCCCCCCGTATTGGCCGCATCGATGGGCCACATCGAACAGAATACAATTATGACTTCTAAATTCTAATAATTAGTTGTACCCGACACAAATTAAGGTTTTTTTTTTTAATGTACAATACTTTTTTTAATTTGTTGTTAAGAGAAGAAAAAAATTGTTCTTTTTCATATTTTTAGGGTATATTTTTTAGGGTTTTTTTTAAAGATTTTTTTGTTGTAGTATAGAGTATATTTCAGTACTTATATGTTTTAAGTGCTATAAGATCCAAGCCATGATAATAATATTACAAATAAAATGAACATTAGTCACACATATGCTTCCATTTTGTAAGATTAGTTACTAGTGCTTTTTAAATATTTAGGTATATTTAATTAATTTTGATATATTTTAATATAACTCCACATTAAGCCTAGCGCAATCAATCTTTGATACACAAAGGTAAAGCCATCTGAAATAATTTTTGCATCCCCCCTGTTACAAAAAATTTGTTAATTTTATATTTACATTTAAATAATATTTGCGCAAGAAACCGGAAACACGCAATTAAAAACGACGATATGATATATTATATTATATTATATAATATAATATATATTTTGTCATAAAAAATTACAATAATATATAAAAATCTAAAATTTATAAACACCCCCGGTCGCCCCCCCCCCCAAAAAACATAACTAATAATAGTTGTTGATCTATGCGGTGGTTGACGATGATACCAGAGTCGGCCATCTTGCAGTCGTCCGGCTTCCCTGCTGTCGCTTGTGACGCGCACAGATCATTGATAACATAATATATAATATCAATGGCACAAGAGTCGTATTATATAAATTATACCAAAAACGCCGAATCCGGGAAGAAGAAAAAAATCGCTGGGCGTATAATATGATATTCCGCCGACGTTTTCCTCGACCGCACTACTGTTATAATAACAATTTAAACCGAGGTATAGGTATAGGTATACGCGTATTATTATAATATATAATATACCGCGCGGGTCGTACCATCACGTCGACGGCGGCGGCGGCGCAGTTATCGCACTCGGCTCACGCGCGGTCGCCGCACTGCACCGTTGTCCGACTATACTCTTCCGGCCCGGAAGCGATCGACGACGATATATTTTTATATTTCGGACGCGGAAATTCGACCTTCCGCGCGAACTTCGGCCGCCGACCCGCCGCCCTGTACGATTTGGAAGGCGGTGGGTTAAAAAAAAATCCGCACGATCGACGACGGTCGGCTTCTGCAGTTTCGGCGACGACGAAGTCCATTCAATGCTAATATTATTACAATATGACGTGCCGCAGAAAATATATTATTTTAAGTATTATCGTCGTATTATATTCACACAGGTGGTGCACGACAATGTTCATATAAATAATATATTTTTATTTTGATATCGTTGAATACACCTATACATTCGGGTGACGAGAAGTGTGGGGAGGACCCGCGAGCGAGTCGTTCTGGCGACGTGCAGTGTGTACGGTTATGTTGTGATAATATAGAATTATTATTCCGTCGATAAAACACAAAAATAATAAAATACAAAAATAATTATAATATTATTTTCGTGGAGTCACGACGCCGCGTGTGTTCTCCACACGACCGTACGAATATTCGCAGCGATTAAATCGAGTGGCCCATCGTTCGTTTCAAAACTTAACAGTAAACTGTTAACGAATCGTTCTTATTTTGCAGGATGGATCAGCTAAGGACCGAAATCTTGGACAAAAGTGAAACACGTCAATACCCAAGACATCGGTTTTGGGAAATACTTCTGTTCCGGTCGTTCAAAATTGAAAATATATATGTCGCTACGACGCTACACAGCGATTTTAGTTTCAATGTCATTTGTGCGTAATCTAACACAAATAGTAACAAAACGAAACGATCAAATACACTATTTCACGGACGAATGACTTTAAAGTGTCTAAATACTCTCAAATATTATCAGTTTCTGTTTTGAAAATATTTAAAGCTTAACTTTTAAAAGCTTGTATAATTAAAATAATATAATTTGACGAAAAATCTGAGGACATAATCTCCATTTTGAAAAAAGTCCGAAAATACAAAATATTCTATTCACATAATTTAAATTTTAAAAATGCAATTAATTTTCTTATACAATATTATATTTGGTTACTGTTTCTCATACCTATTTACAGCTTACAAATATTATTAAAATGTATTTAGTCAACACAAACATCGATCACACTACAATAATAATTATAGTTTATCACTATACTTTGCGAATGACAATAATTGTAATTTTATAGGAATAAGAGATGTAGATATCAAATACAATATTAAATATAAGAAAATAAATACATTTGTTTTAATAAATAATAATTTTATAATTTCTGACTTTTAATGTGACAATAAAAACGTGCTCGGACTTTTTGTCTAAAGGTAAAAAAATGTGTCTGGACTTTAAAAGACTATTTCGCTAATCCCCGAGGTACAAAAACAAGTCGACTATAAGAAAACGAGTGCTATATATAGTAACTGGAAAAAAATTCGAATCGTTTGATAATATATGAGATCATTGAAATATTATTTTTGTCGACAAAACAGTACTCGTGTTATATAGCCTTATAGGTAAAGCATACGCGTCACGCTTCTGCAAATTTTAGAGTGCGCTATTGAAAAACTATCGTGTTTTGTTTACCTACTATTACACTGCAGCAGTGTTATGTGCATATTATAATATATCGTACAGAACGTGTGGTGGAGGTGAGTCATCGCGTGGTTATATTATTATTATTATTGTATTGACACACATAATAATAAATTGTGTAAAATATTATAACCATTTGCTGCAGTGCTCTGTCGGCGTGGCGTTTTAAACGAATCGCGTAACACGCTAATTCGATTATTGCGCGACGACGACATTGTTGAATTTATCGAATAATAAAAATACCGATTATGCACGTTATCCGAACAATATTAAAGCCCCTTTATAATTATTGTAAGCCAGTTTGTGTGCGCTGCTGCTACCTTAAAACATATTCGTTCGATACAATCAATTTCAATTATAAATATATATACATTTTGGCGGTATACCGAGCGCATTATTGCGATCGTCATCCCGCACCTATTAAATTAATATATTATTATTATGTGTTTTATAATAATATTATAATAAGCGCGCACCCGAAACACAAACAACTCATTTAAAAAAAAAAACCTGTTTTTATTTTCTGTCAGATTTACATAATAATATATTGTATATTTTATTTGTTTTCGTTGAATATCGTCGTAATATAGCAGCGCAGTCGAATGACAATATATATTATATTATTATTATTACAATATACGCCGGACGGAGGATATTGCGTAGGAGTATAATAATAATAATATTAAGTGTAGAAAATATGAATCCGATAATAATATATAAATACGCACCCAGTCGTTGTTCAAACGGCGGCGGCGGCCGTATAATATTTTATTTATGCAAAATTCGACTTAACGCGCGCTGTTTGCAAAAAAAATTGTAGAAATAAATTATAGCTTATACGAAATTAACACTCTTTCTCAAAAAGAAACAGCGTCAAGATTTCGTACAGGTATATAATATAATATCTTCGTGCATCTCGAACGTGTGAATTTGATGGCTGTTGCTGCAGCAACGCTTTCGAGCAGAATTTTTTCATATATACCTAATAATAATGATTTGAACGGCGAGAAGTGATTTTAGTGTTATATCCCCGATCGCCAATGTTATTATAAAACAACGACAACAAAAAAATTACACCACGTTTTCGTTAGAATCTCATCTCGTATAATAATAATATTATTACAGTCGTTTTTCTGTAGATTTTCTTGTGGCTGGATAGAAATCTACAATGACAATAAAAAAAAAATCTGTTTTATAATTTTTGAAAACTAAACATTTACAAAAAAAAATTAAAATTACATAGATGTTATGAGTTTACAACCAGCGGCAACCGACGCAATTTAAAAGTATATATTTTAAATATTCTGAAATGATTTCCCAGTCGTCGTTTGCTGGTCGATTTATATAATAATATAATAGTGTGGACACGTTTTGCAATGTCACATATTATATAGGCGGATCGGTATACTCGCATTTAAGTCGTATGTGATAACACAAAGGTAATAAATCTTTGTACAGCGTCCTCTCTTAATCACCCGCGACCAGACAAAATTATATGAAAACTGAGTTGTAATTTTTATTTTTTTAAATTTTTAATAAATTTCTATACGATAAAACGTCTTATTAGTTATTCTAAAATAACTCGTTTGTTCGTTTTACATATACTCAGTGCGTGTACATAAGGATGTTACATGTACATCTTACATATTTCATATAGATAGACTGACTTGTATAGAGTATATTTTATAGTAACTACTTGAACATCGCGCTCTGCGGTGGTTACATCTCACATATGCGTATATATTTGAGTTATAACTATATCGTTGTAAAAATTGTTTCATAAACAAGCAATTGTCAACAAATGTAAAAAAAGGATGCATCGTACGGAAAAACATCCAAAATAATTTTAAAAGTCAACATCCAATAGACTCTTTACATGCAACGGAATAATTTATATTATTTTTGTTTTAAACTAACAATGTTTCAAGAATTGTAAAAATATATCTGTACAACAATATTTATTATTATTGAAGATGAATTCCATGAACACAATATGATTATATAAGAAGGAGGTGTAGTCTAATATCGAAATAATATTACACTATTTGTTATAAAAACGTATTAGGTACTACGCGTACAAAATTATTGAAATTAATAATTATTTGTAAATAATATATATGATTTGGGACAGAGTGTTGCAATATAGTAGGTATTAATCAGTATATAGGTACTAAAGTACAAAAAATAAATGAATAAAAAGGAACTTTCAGCTTTAAAAACTGCACGAACGACATTTTATATAACTATAAGGCGCGTCACTGTATTATCGATTGCAATTAATACATAGCACGAGTAGATTTATTTGTTGTATAATAATATTATATAGTCCAATATTGATAACAAATACAATTTAACCTAATTATAATATAATATGTATATGTATAACGATAACGATACATTTGTGTATAGATTGACTCTCAATTTAGAAGCAGCGCTTTGATAAGAACAAAAACGACGAAGATTATAGTATTATTATTATTATTATTATTACTATAATATTAAAACATTTTAATCGAGACTATATACGAAACCGACTGTTCTGTCGCACATGAAATGAAATTGATTTTGATTCATTTAATTTATTTCAATCACATAATATACCGCAGCTACTGAACGGGACGACAGGATACGGGCGACGACGGCGACAAAATATTATATTCGAATATTTTAATAAGCGACGACGAAAGTATAATATGTGGGAAGGACTTGTAATAATATAAAAATAAATAATAATGTACACTCGTGAAGGAAAATATCCGATCGACATGGGAATAGACACGCGAAACATAACACTATATGGTCTGGTGTTTTTTTGTTTTTTTTTCATTAGTTTTCAATTCGCGGTTTTCAAAACGGCATTATTCTACTGCCCGGCTTACGACGGCGGATGGCGGCGGTTCGACCGGTCGCATACGAAAAAATTACGAAATCGAAAAATATTATTGTAAGTTATAACGCACTTAACAGTATAATGCATTTTTTATACATAATATGTAACTATATAATTATGTGTACCCGGGCAACGGTGAAACATATGGCAAACCGAGGCGCCTGTAGTATAATTTTTTAATAGAGAGGCCATAATTTAAGATTTTTTTAGTTTTTTACGCTTGAAGTTATCTATATATATCATTTGTTAGGTAACAACATTTGGGGTCGACTGGTCGACAAATTGTCCATTAAAATAAAATATAGTGTCCGAGTTTCAAGTTTTAATTTTTGTTACTGTTTTGTAGGATGCTAATTCACATTTTATATATACCCCTGGTATTATCAACTATATACTACCTACACATATTATTTAAATTTTAAGATATTTTTGATGAAAGAATCTTTTGATTTGTTTAATATACATAGCCTATATATTATGTTGAAAAGTAATGTGTTAAATGCTCAACTGTACATTAAATACCAGGAATCAAATCAAAATATTGAATTATGTGGGGGCTCATAAATATATCACAATAAAAATTCAGTATAATATATTAATACAAATATAATTTAATGAAAAGAACACATCATAATCACTAAGACTGAGCGGCAAAATGTTGTCTCGTCGCTTCAGTTCATATACAATTATCTAATAATAATTATAATATAATATTTAAAATAATAATAATAGTCACGCACAGGCGCCCAGCGGCACAGATAACAAAATAATATTACTCCAATAAATTATACTTTAAATGTGTAGGTATCGGTGAGTTTGCTCGATGGTGTCTGTCGAACTGAGACTACCTTATACTCGGCGTGTGTAGGCCTTACAATAATTATGTGTGTGTTAATATTATTGTACCGGTCAGCGGTTGATCGTACATAATGCAGAGCTTATATATACATATGACATATGCCGTATTATACTTATAACGGTTACACTACCTATACGTTTTTTAGCATCTGATGATCAGAATTGGTATTGTAAATTCATATTGTGTAGATAACTATAAAGTAGTCACCTGCTTAAAGCAGTACTTGTCAACCTTTATTTTATGACGACGACACCGCCTTATAATATTAACCCGAAACTCGAGAAGTATAATTCCATTAACTACTACTAAAATAAAAATTAATAGATTTGAAGAAAATAATAATTTTTTTTTACTCAAACTATACCAATATTGATTTTAGACATAATATAATAATAAATAAAAGGACGCTAAATCAAAACGCAGAACGTTTTTAATGAGTATTGATTATTTTCCAAAACAAGGGACACTTGATAAAAAAAAACAGGACGTTCCTGCAGAAAAATACGGGACTTCTGAGCAGTGCCGGCCCTAGGGGGGGGGGCAAGCGGTGCGACCGCACCGGGCCCCGCGCATGGCGGGCTTGTGCGGGGCCCCACAGGCCAGTAATTATAAGCCATTGGCCATATGGGGCCCGCGAAATTCTGCACCGGGCCCCGAAAACCATCGGGCCGGCACTGCTTCTGAGCACCCTAGGTTACCTAAATGCATCGGGTTTGTGGTCGTGAACGTTATATACCGCCGCCCGTCACAAACCGCAACGGGTAATCTGAATTATATAGATACATCAACCTGACAGAGTCGTCTCCGCTCGGTTATACATTAAGGTACGTGTAACACAGATAATCTACATAATAATAATAATACATGTGCCTACGCGTCGAAACGAGGATGACACGTCGAATATAATAAACCTAATAATATAATCTCTATATATCTCGCAAGATACGCGGTTAAAAAAAAATCAAAAAATGATCCGATAATAACAACAGCGTATCCAATACGTGTCCTGACCATTATAAATAATAATAATAATAATATTATATATTGTATATTATTATTATATTATTATGATATTGACTTGGCTCGCGTCATGTACCGTTCGCTTTCCGTCGTCGTCGTGACGAAGGTCTTATAATACCATTTCAAACCACCCGAATAATACAAACCGGAAAAAAAAGAAGATCATCTCTCCGCTACATAATATATAAATATATTATCCGCGGTAGTCGTACCTACCTAAATACCTAACCTATCCGTAAGCCGTTGCTGCGCGGTATATACCAGATACCTACTTATTATACCTAAATATAATGTCACGTTTCGCGTGTGCATAATGACTCTTACGCAATCTACGAATATTGTTATGTCTAGTCGCACAGGAATATTATATAGGTAGGTAGGTAGGTATTCGGTACGCCATTACGCACTCGTTTAATTTTCAAGTCTAAGCCGTTGGACTAAAAATAAATATGCAATAATATGTTTTGATGTTTTTCGATTACATAAACATTAATAAACATAATACTATATACATATTATATGCCCGTGTACAGCGTGATATTTATTATTCTTGTAGGTATTTTAAAATTTTAGTTTACGATTTTTCTCGTTTACACTCTTGCACTCAAAATCTTAGCCGAATTCGCAACACTGCAGCCCGAAACGGAGATAAATAAAAATTACAAACCAATACGATATTATATTTTATTTTTACAATAATATATCAACGCGATATTGTTATTATTGTATTCGATAAGGGCAGAATATAAATCATACAATATATATAGGCAAAACGATATTTTGATTTCGTTCAACTCATTTCCGTAAACTGTTTTTAATTTCTCAATTTATTTACTTTGGTTTTATGTACCTAATAAAAGTTACATTATTTTGTAATAAAAGAAAAATAATGCAGCGGCAAACGAATCTCAAGATGACACAGATAAATTAATTACAAATCGTCGCCGATCAAGCACTATTTAACATTTTTTCCAACGAGATCCATTTAATTTCTATCATCATTAGAGTAACTATCTATATAATGTATATCTATATATATGTATGAAGTCAGAAAATAACGAATAGGTATTTCACTAAATAATTGTTGAAAAAAAAAAAAATTTCACATACAATATTTACTTAGGTACAAATTAAAAGTGTACCTACCTATATATATATGTTATGTACCTATATAATAATATAGGTATGTCGAAAAATTGTGACATATCTCGGAATGCACACGTCTTACCGGTTTTAAGTCACGTATAATATCGGTTATGTTTTTCTCCAGAATCATATATTTTATATATACATATATTTCTCTTTTCCGTAACCATAGAACGGCTTTAACACGTTTTACAAGGTAATATAATATATATATATAGAAACCAACTTAAAGAGTGCGGCCGTTATTGTTATGCATTAAAATTTTGAATTTCGCAAACAATATAAGTGACCAACGCTGCTATTGACGAACAACAATTGTTTTTACTGTTTTGTTTATCAATTATTCATACAAAATTGGTGAGGAAAATGCTCGTATTATATAGGTGCTTCAATTTTGGCTCCCTCGAGAAACTATATTGGCTCATTAAGCTCAAAGTTGAATATTTTATTATTATAAGACAACTTTGCGCCACTCCGTAATGCTTTTATAGGTACCTATTATGCATAATGCATACACCAGACAATAAACATAATTATCTCGTTGACCAGGTAAGTATTTTTTTTTTAAAGTTATATATTTTTAATCTTTGATAACAGCCAGATGACGGCTATCATCACATTGGTACTCGGATAACATTTTGAAACAGCTTACGCGGTAGAAGTAAATTTTCACGGTTTGCCAAAAAATAAATATTAACTGTTGACGAAGTTCCGACCACAGAAGTTGCATCAAAGACTGGGCACACTAATCGACGATTAACTGATACAAAACAAGGTTTTTTTTTTAAATACATTGGTCAGAAAAAATACCGAACTTAAAGGCGCATTTGTTGAAAAAATAACTTAAAATATTGTTCCAAGTGTCATTATTCACTTCAATGTTTCGATAAATAATAGATAATTATTAAGAATAGGTAATATTGTAAATTTAATTTTAAATAAATAATATACTTCGAATATAGTCTAAGACTATTTAGGCATTCTGTGAAATAACTAGTTACGTTCGGTAATGCCTAGTCAATATAAGAATAAAATCGAAACATAATAATTGTTATTATATTATGTAGGTATAATATTTGTTTTTCCTTGAGAAGGCTCTGTGTGAACAATACTACAGTTAATATAGGTATAATACTTAACTTATTCAACCTTAACATTTTTTTACTCGTATTTTAATGTGTCGTTTTTAAAATAGAAATTTAGTAACCGTTGTTGTCAAACGGATATTTTGTCGAGTGTTGTAGTAATAATATTATATTGTTGTCTTATACATTTTGCTTGGCACCTACTAAAAATGTCTCACACGCGGGTTTCAACAGAAATGAAAACGCAATGAAGTGTGGCCACTGAGAGACGAGCGCGCTATATCAACAGGTACATTGTACAAGCTAACCGCACTATAAGTATTATGTATTATAAAAATATTATATTTTATTCGTGTCGCGATTTTATTATGCACTTTTTACAGCGCGCGTACGTTATAATAATAATTATTACGGTTTCGAGTGTTTCAACACTTGCGGTTTCCGGTAGTAATTTTACAATTGTTATTATCATTATTCGTATACCGACTCGACGTAGGTACGGAAAAATACACGCGCACGGCTATGGCGGCCGGGAAAATGGTGGAAAAACTAGTTTCGAGTCGGTACGCTGGTCCGTCCGTAGCCGTTCCGTCACAGTATAGCACATTCGCGAAGCGTCTTTGGCGGAAACAGCTTATCCTCTTCGGCCATGGCACCGAAACAGATGTAATTGCTGATCAATTATTATTATCGGTTTTTACTTTTTTTTTCTTGTCGACGGGCCGGATACGATTTGTCTGCAAGGGCCGCCATTTGGTGATCCCCGGTTTAGTGTTTCCTTGGGGGAGCAGTTCACCATACCAAACCACCGTTATATTCTTCACTTAACTGGGCATTTCTCTGACTTTGCTGTAATTTCGAAAAATACGAATTGTAAATATATAATATTATTGTAACTGCAGGCGGACAACCGTTTTAAATTTTAACCCACAATAGTTGGGTGACATTCAATGCGCAACTGCATAGAAAAAAAATTGCATCTCCAATAAAGCGGAGTTAGGTATTTTAAATTGTATCTCTTCCCGACTCTTATTGGTTTGCTACTGAAACATACCAAAAACAAAAATTCTAAGATTCCCGTTTCCGCCAAAGGAAAATTTGGAAACCAATTATATTTTGATTTATGAATAATGTACCTATATATTATGTAGTGGTAGGTATAACACAATATAGTAATGAGTAACACGAAATAGCAATGACATTTGTAAATGATCGCGAAGACCATACAACAATATTACAATATAAATATACTGCGATAATCGAAATTTTGGAACATTTAAATATAATGCAGGATATATGTACCTAAAAACTTAAATTTAATATTATATATTATTAGACTGGCAATAATTATACGCATATAACGATTAAAACATTTCCTCGTTTTAATGTGCACGCACCTGATTGTTACATATTATTTTGTACACGGTTCCAAAGTAATATTTGGCCGCGGAAATGTCTTATTTTCACAGAAATACATTTTGGCGGAAAAGTGCTGTGCGCAAATTGGGGAACCGGTTGTTTGGAGGAAAGGGGTCATTCCTAAAAAGTGTACATGATAATAATATGTTAATAAAATATATTATACTGATGTGGTTAAAAAATTCAAAGACCAGTCGGTCAAATCTATACACAACGCAATAATATACATTGTTAAAATTCAATTATTGTGCGTTTAATATGCAATATGCGCGGACAGAGCGCTTATAAAATATACCACACACGTCAACGGGGGACCGAAAATGACATTAAATTATTTCGAGTCGGTAAAAAAAGAGGGGGAGGGGCATGCGCCATTGTTTACAGTTCTTATATTGTTATTTATTGTAGTTCGGTGACAATACGTATATTATTATTACAATAATAATAAAATCACGCTATACGTCCACTTTGTATTGTCGGCTCCGATGCCGTCGACGAGACGAGTTCAACAAAACGAAAAAATCACGAAATTCGCTTCTACCCCCCTTCGACACCAGTTCGTATAGTAAACGCCTGCAGTTGTAGAAAACCGTTTCCGGTCCGGTCCGATGCGAACGCGTGCAGAAATCTATTCAATTCTAATGAGTATAATGCGTCGACGGACCGCGTTTTTGACTTTGGAGTTCTGCAGACCCCAAAACGTGACACAGGGTTATGGTATATAATTGTTAGCACGTGTCCGCACGTTACCACAATGTAGGGGTAATTCGAAAAAAAATCCCCAAAACAACACTATACTTGGTATATTTAAATGATAAAGTCTGTATACTATTATTATAATTTTTCCGGTAATGATTAACAGAATTTAAAAGCCCTAAAACCCGTTCCAAAATGCACCAAAAAAGTTTTTAAAAAAATGCATTTTAACCGAAAGATAATAATATTATCATCTGAAATTTTGTAGACTGATGTCGCGTCTTATAGAAACGTCGTAACGATACGATTATAATATTGTGGTCGCAGATAAAACTGTCGCCTATTTGTATCGCTGATAATATACTATAACTTAGTATAATATACCTGGTATAAGGTAAATATCACCTATAAGCAGTATACCTCGGATAAGGTTCGCAATCGTCTGTATACGATTGATTTTTCGAATATTTTCTTCTGCCTATACCTATAATATATTATTTCTACTCCTGTTTGGTAGCGGATGTCGTTATACAGTGCAGCACACTGCAGCCTCCTCGGGCCAAAACCAACACGGGTGTTTGCCGAAGCGGGCACGACACAATTGGCAAGGTCAAAGACATCGACGACGACGGCTGCATCGTCGGTATAGGATAGGTACCTATAGTACCCTGTAACAGCGCAGCGGCAGCCCGGGCACGGTTGACAGTCACGACCGCATTCGGATATTCATGTTTCATGTGTATTGGTTCGTTTGCTATCGTTACGCACGAAATGTTCATTGTATGTACATAAACTATTTATTATTTATTATTGTGTGTGTGTGCAGGAATCGTGGTTTTTGACGAAAACAGTATATACTCGAATGGTATCTATAATGGTGCAGTCTGTTCTTGTGCGGTGGAGAGAAGAGAGAGGGAGAGGGAGAGAGATGGTTTAGGAGAGAATGGGAAAAAAAATCATCCCGAAAAATTATTTTTTAAAGCGGAATGGCGAAAACTTGACGGTTTGTTGGTAATTTCCCTGCCATATCCCCTTGACGCGAGTTACAATAACAGCAATAACAATAATAATAGTAACCATTATATTATATTATATATCATTACGATATTATAACGTAGTTATGTCTTATGATATCACTCGAGGGCCTCGTCTTCACGACCACGCGCTCGTTTAATATATAATATATATTATTATATTATTATATTATTATGATATGCATTTGATTTGATGAACTGTGATGAATTCTGCAGGTGCGCGATATAGTAACGCGTATATAATATAGTACCGAAAAAAATTATAAAAAAATTCATTATTTTATATCACACGCCCACGGCGCACGTGAGTTTCGTGCGTGATTCAGTTCCGATACCTGTATAGGTATTATAAAGTGTAGAAGACCAGGAACCTCCGCGTGACAGAGACTTGAACCTTGACTGACTATAATTTCAATTATTGTGTTTACCGAGAGAAATCGTTCCGTGTTTAAGTTTCCGGACTTTGTTGTTTACATTAAAATCGAATTTTTATCGTTGATCATATTATATAGGTACACGTAAATACAACGATAAATAAATAATACCACGTGCACCGTCTTCTATTTTCAAATTCAAATATCGCGGAAGTTTGTCCCGGTATTATTTTTGTGTCGGACGTTCGTACAAATGCCGACAGATAACTCTATAGCGACCGATAAGTTCAAATCGAATTTGTCGGTTATCAATTTGTTGATTAATAATTCCACATTTCCACCGCGGGCGACTTCACAACAGTAGTAGCCAATGGCTTATCAAATGGCTTATGACATAAATTATTGGATAAGCATTAATTTGCTTGAAGTGTTTTCCCTCGACTCACATTTAATATTTTTACACTAAGTAACGCCACCTACTCACGCAGAGCACACGTGCACGGCTAAACATTATATTTATAATTTAATAATCAACTTACTACCTACTAAACTTGCTAACCTACTTACTTACTACCTAGACAGATAATTTAGGCTTATATCTATTAGTGTTTCTAAATGCCACTCTATGAAATATTTTACTCGGAGTCCTTTCAATTGTCAGTACATAATTTATAATAAATTACCCCATCTTGACTTTCTCAAATCTGTTCCCAAAACAACTTCCCAACCTGCGCCTTGAAATTGCTTACTGAAAGTCACTTATTTATTTATTAATAAACGAGTTTCAAGTGACGTTTAAAGTTGTTGCCTCACACCCCTAAAAGTCGTGTATTACTAAATAGTAAGACCTGAAATAATAATATTGAGTATCTATGGTTCTGTTCTATGGGCACTGCACACTACCGCATCCAACTCTTGTCAAATTTAATGTATTCGGCGTAAGTTTTTAAAGTTTAATAGCTACAACTATACGTATTGAAAATGAATTTTTCACCTCATATTTTCCTTATCGGGTTTTATCTCTCTGGCTAATCGCAGGCATTCAGCGAGTATGAAGAACCTCTTGAAATGTAAGCCGACTCTCCAACTCTTTTATCTAAAATTATTTTTAAATTTAATTCATCTCTCTTTGTACACGCTAGTCTGACTATTGCATTCCATATTTCTTTATCTGCTACTCTTTGCCAAGATAATGAACCTCTTCACCATTGTTTGTCGTTAGCTCTTTCTCTAACTCCTAAATTTTCCATTTACTACACAAAACTCTTGTCATTATTTTATATTGTAAGTACTATTAACTATAGCTTATCCTGTTAGTTCGTATTGTTTTTGGGTGGCGGCCTGGAAGTTTGTTATTTGTAATTGTTGTCGATTATACATTTTGTAATGTATATCTATTATTTCAAATAAATTACTACACATATTTTTACTATTAGGTGTGACTTTAAGAGCATTGGGAGCTTAGAACACTTCCCTAAAAAAACAATCCTTCCAGATTTTTTTCTACTCATTACATATACAATATAGTATAACTAATAATAATACCTATTAAAACTAGTATAAAGAAGTATGAATGCTGATACGACCACTTCCAATCATATTTTTGCCTCCATGCTGTTATCAATAAAAAATAAATCCGTGCAGGCACACTGCACAATAGTGCACCCACGACCCACCTATCGTCAATCGCAAGAGAAGATAGTAAATTTAATCTATGATATCGAAGGTTAATTAGTAATAACTAAATGATTTATACCTTATGCAATAATACGTCCTTATTAGTGGGATCATTTATAAAATAATTGATTATTTTGTAAGTATCAAAGATAAACGTGTAAAAAAAATATTTAAGTTAAAGAGAAATTCCATAGTACCTACCTATTTTTTTTTTTTAGTTTGAGTTTGCAGTTATTTTACGCAGATATTATACATTTTTTATAAATCAAGTTTCAAACCTAGGTACAGATAATTATATGGTAATAATATACTAGAAATGAGGAGAAAGGAAATTTGTTTTTAATATTATGTCTCAGAGTTCCATTTAGAGTCTTATTAAACCTTAACTACAATATACTATAGTAGGTATATAGATATTGAATAATTTGTGTAGAACAATAACAACTAAAGGTATAGGAGACTATTAATTATTGCAATGATAATCAAATGCAGTTATGCCGTTGATGCAGTTTTTTGCGTCCGTGGAAATTTTACCGACGTTTAAAAAAAAAATAAAAACCAAACAAAGAAGCAAAACCAAAAAAATATTAATTAATTTTGAACACATGAATAAAGACCGGATGTTGTGCAAAATTAATTTAAAAGCATATTTATTTTCCTTTTTATTTCAATGACATTAGTTGATGAATAATGCTCAATTTCATAACAATTTTTTTTTGTATTTTCGAGTAATTTTATACTGTCATCTATAAGATAATAATTTATCGATGTTCCTGTTACATTTTTAGTAAAAATATCAGGACTACGGCATATTATGTTAGGTAAAAAAAAAAATACACAACTATTTTTTTAAACATGTAATTTGAACGATTTATCGATGCTATCTTCCCGCGTAGAAATTAATGATTGTGCGTTGTACCTATATATACTTCTGTAGTCATTATTTGTATTGTTTGATAAGCAATATTATATGTCAATATCCTGCAAAATATTATGATTTTCGATCATACTATGTTTTATAAAAAATTGGCAATAAACATTACTATATATACTTACCGCGTATTACGTATAATATGATGTGTTGTATCGCGTAGTTATTGCGAATGAATATTAAATAATATAAATTATTTATTAAACATTTATGGACAAACATTTTACATTTATAATATTTTGTCTATAACTATCTACATTATTACACGTCTAAAAACTATTGACCCACAATTATTTTATTCAAGTGGTATCTGACGAGATTTACACTTATGTTTTTTCAAATAATATAATTCAAATAAATAAATAACGCAATTTTCTATAATATTTATTTAATTATTTTAATTTTAATGACCAGAGGTGGAATCAATAGAATGAATGTACATTACTTTATATTCTATGACTTAGGGTGCGGTTGCAGCATTGTTTTCTTGACGGTGAGGACGCACAATTTTCCACGGCGTGGGAACCGTAACAATTGGCAGTATCTTTTAGCCTTTAGCTTTTGTAGACATTGAATCACTGCAACCGAGTTTGAACAACAAATACATTTTAGCTTTATTTTCATATTCTAATCATTATATTGTATTTATAAATTTAGTCTAAATGTCATCAATTTCAATTGAAATATAATCGTATGCAGAGTGATTAGATCGAAAGTGTTTTATGCGCACCGCAGAGATGCGCTTAAAATTTAAATTTCCAAGCACACCACTGCAGCTGTGTCCTGTACCTACTACTGTTTTATTTTTCACGACGAATCTCACAACTGGGTCAACAAAAAAACTCGAGCAAAAAAAAAAAAAAATATCAAACAACAATAGTCTTATACTGCGGCTGCTGCAGTCGTAACAAATCGTATTATAACTGTAGCGTATTATATATTATTATATTATATATTAATCGATAAAACCTATAGTAATAATTTGCACGTACTCTGCGGAGATGATGATGTGCCGTGTGGACATTACATGGCTAATATATAAACGATTTCCGAGAAGGGAAACAAGTCATCACACGACGATGACAATCGCGGGCTTTGTCGCACGTCGTCGACGAAATTCCATCGTATCATTGTGCTTACAATAATAATAATAATAATAATAATATACTATACACGAGCATACTCGGCGGTTCTATTATTATTATTATTATTATTATTATTTTCGCCTCACCCCCGTTACCCGTTGACACGAGTACGTGTGTGTGCTCCGAGATGGCCGCGAGATGACTGGCCAGCTAAAGCCTATTGACCTCGAGCGGAGTAGTTCCTCTGTGCCAATAAAATATAACACAACGAAATTCGCGAACCGGGCTCGATGCCGATGGATACGACGACGACGACGACGACGACGACGACGACGACGACGACGACGACGAAAGTCGAACAATAATAATAATAATAATAATTGTTGCAGCAGTAAGCGCGGCGGCGGTAAACGATGCCGCCGCCGACGGTTTTGATTGCGCGCGCGCGAAGGTAAGAGTACGTCATTATAAAAAAACAAAAATAAAATTAGGGCGCTTTCGAAAGGGGGACGAAAAAAAATTCCATTACGAAAAGAATATTGAGGAGAAAAAAGTTGTAATGTACGTATATAACCGGATAATTATATTAGAGCCTCGCAGCGAGTGTAATAATATAATATAATATGCAAATGTCGACTAATAATTGTTTGCGCTCAAAACCGTGTGCAGTCTACCCTATCGCGTTACCTCTCTGCGCCGCCGCCGCCACATTGCAGCACATTCCGCACCGGGCTAATCTAATAACTTCGTCATTATTATATATTATAAATATTACGCTAATGCCGTTCTCACTGGACTATAATATACTAATAATAATAATATCTATAATGGGTAGTAGTAATGTTTTATTATAATATTCTCACACCGCGGTGGGCGGGTTCCTTGCCATAATTCCCGAGGTTGTCCGCCCGGCGACGCAAAACAAATATATACCTAAACCATAAATCCGCATGTTAATATATATAGCATGTACCCAGGGTTGAAGATAATATACTTTTAAAAAGTATTTGAGCAAGTAATCAAAATATCATTGAAAAAAGTGTTTAAAATTGTATTTAAAAAACTTGTTTATCTAACGTATTTGAATAAATACTCAAATACATTAAAAAAATATTTCAAATAATTTTCAAAAATAAAAATGTTCATAGAAATGTTATTCTTAATATCAATTTTATTTATATCCCTAAATGGCTATTACATTTCAAAAACACGGTACCTATATGTTCAAAATGCTTGTCAGTCATTGCTGTTATTTTTTTTGTTATGGTATCACCTATATTCGATAAGCTGATTTTTCGTAATAACCTTTCAATAACTCTTAAAAAGTCGTTAACATAATATTCTCAGCATTTTCTAAAAATAGGAATTCTAAGAATTCTAATAAAATAAATAAGTATAACATACAACAGTGTTTAAGAGATACATTAGTATTTAATACAATATAAAAGTATTAAAATAGGTACACACAGTATACACTATACTATACACTTACTGTATACTTAAATATCAGAAAAAAATAAAGTATATTCAATACTCAAAAAACTATTTGGATAATAATATTCAAATACTTTTACTCCAATACTTTACACCTCTGCTGGAGCCCAAAGTTCGTGCACATAATATTATATCAGTGATGCAGCGTATGCGTACTTATTGTTATCGTGTACATCAGTTGTTCGCCCTCTATAACTCTTTACCATCGCGGTACATTATTTTTATTAGGTAAAGGTAGTTATATATTATAAGTCACGGCACACTTTGGATAAACACTGTCTATTTGCCAAAAATAAGTAGGTACTTATATTAGGAGTTTAGGACCGCAAAACACATATTATACGCGAGAATATGTAGATTACATAATCTTTATATCAGGTGTAGCCAAACTTTTTTTGATTAAGATCTACTGAGAATATATTTTTCTTTTGAAGATCGACTACAATTTTTTTCTTAGTCTTTATCACTAATATTACTAATAAACATATTTATATAAACAATACAATTAAAGTATAAAGTTATCTAAAAATGAGTGTTTCAAAATAAAAAATTTCAAAATAAATTAACATTTTATACTGCGTTGGCGTAGAAGTGTACCATTGCTTATCATTGGCTAATCTAAACAATCGTAAAAAAGTGTACCTAGCTCAACATTTATAACTTTCATATGAAAAAATTATGTTTCAAACAAACATATTAGGTTAATCCGAAATATGTATGTAAGTACAGTATCTACTAAATATACAATAATAATAATAGTTCTAAAATAGTGGTATCGACTTTTAAACCGTCAGAGATTGACCGTTTGGCCGTTTCTGCTTTATATCATCTATACTCTGTCCAGTCGTCAGAGAACACTCCACAACCCGACTAAAATCTGTTCTTCTGATGGTTAGGCATCATGTCACAGCAGGGGTACCTGCATTCTCGACGGAAGGGTCTCTCGTGGGTTTGCGCGGAATCTGAGTATTCTCTGGACAGAGTAAAGTAATACTATTATATTTATATTATTTTTATTTCAATATCGAACACGCACTAGTTTATTATATTGTATGAAACAGTTATGTCCAGGTGATTCCCGCCAGTTTTAAAACACTTTGTACCAAATAAAGTTGGTTTTCAAAAGTAAAAATGTTATCATGGCGCGAGCTCTTTGGGCTAACTGTGGTGTAGAATGCGTACTATGCGATTCGTCTTTGACGAAACGACGTGTGCCGACAGAAGTCTTACCGCGAGGTGTAAGTCGGACGGTCATCGGCAACAGACGTCGTGCAGCAACACGTAAATATTATAATGATTTATTGACAAATAATAAAAATAACACAGCTCTCGCGCACCCATACGTCCGCTAAAAAAAATGTAACCAAATCGTGAGTCACGAGCCGCTTACAAAAATAAAGCCACTTGTTCGCACCTATAGAATATAATACCTACCTACCTATATATATAGGTAGGTCCGATCGATTAATTTTGTATAATACCTATTATACAACAACTACGAGTATATAGATATGTGTACGAATATATTATTATTATTATTTTTATAATATTACGCGAGTATACGTTTGACAGGGGCAACGCTTCGTATTTAGGTAGGTATTTTGTTTCCGCGAGTTCCTTTCGAAAAGTCATCGCCGCCGTGTGAAATGTGTTCGGAATTTTGAAAGTCTGCCATCGTCGTCGTCGTCGTCGTCGTCGATTGCGGCAGTCGTGGGCAGTGGGCACACGCCTAACGCGCAGTCAATCAAATATCGGTAACAGCTGCAGTCCTGCCGCATAGTTTGATATAAACCCAATTAACACCGACCGGTTTTTTTGAGCTCGGTGGGCTGGCTCAAATTTTTGACGATATGTAATAATATATTGTTTTGGTTCTGTCAGCTGTAAACAGCGGTGTAGGTACCTATAAAGACGATTTAAGTTCCGAGATCGATGTGACTGTGGTGATATTGCAAACAACTACTGACAATATTATAATGAAACGGCGAAGTTTAATTAAAATATTAAATAATATCGCATTTGTATATTAGACGCCAATATATAAACTCGGTTTAGTATAATCTAGATCTATATATAGCACAATATCAGTTGTTGCTTTCATTTGAGGTTATGATAATTATTAGATTTCATAATAATTTATAATAGGCATCATGTCCTGCTCACAGTAAAATGATAACTAAAAAGTAATAAGAAAAAAAACTATAAAACAAGTAAGCAGTGTATAAATTAAATTTAGAAAACAACTTAGTTCCAGATTGTGTTTTAAATCCATGCGAGGTGATAAAACCCTTCATAAACTTAAGTATTTAAAAATTAATAACTCCTCGACATTAAATTGTTCAACATTATGACTACATTATGTGCATAATATCCATTTGTATATTATATTATTTTTACACTTTTACTACCGATTGTTCGTCAAACACGACGATATTCGAAAATAAAACACAATTTACTGGTATATTATACGTACTCGTAGAAATAGAAAGAAGCAATAAAGTACATTATGCTGTGGACATTTTTCTTCAAATTAACATATTTTGCCTATCTAAAAAATTTGGTAATAAAGCTATGATTTTATTTTAAAAAAAAATTGAAGAGAGTCAAGAAATTTTTATTCAAATCGTAAAAAAAAATTTTAATCATACTCAAATATTAGTTTCTATTAAATAATTGATATCATATATTTTATTTATTATCTTTTTTATAACAGATAAAGGTTGGACAACAGGCAGGTACATAAATACTAATGACAGGCTAAAAAAATAAAATATTTTCTTTTAATATTAGGACGTACTCATTAAACTTTAAATTGGTTTTCGGGCGTACACAAAAAGTCTTCTTCGACTAATTTTTAATATTTGATTTATATAGTTATTGTTATCAGTACTTTCAGTTATAACGAAAAATGTATTAACAGAATATCTAAATATGTGGAGCTGTACTTTAGCGTGACCTGAATTTACATCATCTCCATAAATCATGAATCGTAGCCATACTGCAGCAGGTATGATGTATTTAATATTATATTATGCATAGGTATTGCATGATAACTATACACAAAGTACGTTCATTATTTCAACGTAAGTATACGTTCTAAAAAAAATAAATTATACTTAAGCATTGTAATTGTTTTGAGTGTTTATTATTTATTAACTACGAGTAGGTAGGTATATAATATAGTAATTATCAAAACATTTGTTTATAATATCCATTGTGTTTGAATTATATTATATAATTTATATAGTAACTGATATTATTATTTATTCTAGTGAAATAAATTACTCATTCAACTATATAGTTATAACTATATGTTATGTACTATAGAAAATACATTTTATAATATATTACAGTCTTAAATATCATAATAAAAGAACATCAAGTAGGTAATCCGAACACAAATGCTTTAGGCGAATATAAAAACGTGAAAATGTACCTAAAACATAATACGAATAAAAAGTAATAATTATTTACAGTCTATCGTAAATACTATATATATATAAGGAACCCAACGAACACACGGTTTCGTCTAGATAATGTTTTATAGCGATTTTGACATCGTTCGTGCAAAAAACACAGTACAGATTGTGTTTAGAAAGAATTGCTATGAAAGTTTCTTTATGTGCTGCACAGGGTTAATTGGGGTAACCGAAAGGTGTGTGCGGTGCAAACTAAAAAGGAAGGTGATAGGTGATCTGTATCGAAATAATTCTTTTTGTCCTCCAATTCGTGTGATTTCATTCTTTAATTAATTGGGTTTAAAAAAAAATAATAATACGTATTTATACGCGTATGATATATAGTAGAATTTATACGTGTTGTTAAGAAAAAAACTAGTTTTTTATTTCATAAAAAAAACCGATGTAATAACCCCAGGATCCATTTTAATAATAAACACTTATTAACATATTATGCCATAATACTGGTTATCATGAACGGATTAAGAGTGGGTAGTAAATGGGTATCGATATTATGTTTTTCGGGATTGAGGAATGTATCGATTAAGGTTTGAATGGGAAAAAAAAAAAATCAAGTTTAATGTTTCCAGTAAATTTATGTCCTCCAATATTTTGGTGGTCGTGTAAAGTCCAGAAATATATTCTATACCACGAATATAATAATAATAATTTTCAAGCGCAGTGGCACATAAGTCTAAATTAAATGGTGCAACAACAGACTTTTTTTGGACCCACCCACCCATAATTATATAACGATCGCAGCCACGGTTCCACATTTTTCCTTCAAATATAAAATGTATAAACCTACGTATACCTATTTACATTTGTATTATACGTTTTATATTTTAAAAGGTGTTGCGGCCTAATGGTAAGGATGGGCTTCACTGACCAAACTATACGCGTATATGCCATATGGACACTTGTTTCGAATTGGTGGATAAGATAGTGTCGAGAAGAGCATATATAATTATATAACAATAGCATGTGTTTCGATCATCGTGAAATTCAATCACTGATTCACGTACCTACCTGTGGATTTTTCACTATCAGATAAGCTTATCATGCACATTTATACGTACAATACAGTACTTCAAATCATCAAAATAAGCTCTTTAAAACATCATTATAAGGGCTCAAATTGGCATTTATGAATCATAAATTTAAGCAAAAATATTTAATCTGAAAAAATGACTCAAAATAGGAAAACATTAGGAAAAGTTTCAAAATTTTCTTTTTGCATAATTAAGTAGGAACTGGAAATTATTTTGTTCAATCAAAAGATTATTTGTATTGATTACGCCGCAGTAAAATAATATTGTTTGCCGAGATATTAGTGATGAACAGGAAATATATTAAATTAATTTGTTTCTAAAAAATCCATCAGTTCTATTTTGAGCGTTGGAATATTTTTGTTACTCAACGATTCCACAGACAAATGCCGACCAGTAGATAAGATAACAAAGACAAACAAATACAATTAAATTATAATAGAATTACTTTTAATTTTAATTCAAACGAAAACAAATTTTATCGAAAAATCTGAATTAGATCAGTGGCCTGCGTCGTCATAAAAGCAGATACAACTGGAAATAAGCTTTAATTTTTTTTAAATCATCAAAAAAAACAGAACAATTTTAAATAAGCTTTTTTCCTTTAAAACGTCAAGAACAGCACATACAAATTTCATAATTAAAATTGTTGTAATATGACATTCACTTCCATAGCACTCTGATAGATTGTATGTCAAACAATAAAACTAATCAAATGCTACAAGTCCCGAGCCCTGGTTATAAGATTGTATTTTAGGATTATTTATGTACACGATATATGTACATTAGCTTACACAATTCAATAATATATCCTGCAGTATTAAGTGTTTTTACCGACATTTTAAAGAAAAATCGATCGTCTAATGATTTTGGTGCCATTATATAAATGTAAGGTTATATAAACCTTATTAGGAGGTGTATGTAAAAAAAACTTGAAACAAAAAAAATCTTGTAGTCTTAATACAAATCACAGCGTATGTAAAGTGCTAGTTGTTAAGTGAATAACGTTTAACATATTATAATATATAATATATTATATATTATTATGCATATTTATACCGCAATAGACAATAGCATTTATATACCTACACATGTGTTTGTTTTACTTGAACAAAAAATGCATTCATGAACTTCTATAATACACCTTTACTCGTATATATGATGTTATATTATCATTTACCTATTAAGAAAGCGTTTTAGTTGACCATATTGTGTATATACATATAGGAACCGCTATGCTGGAAAACAAGAGTTAAAAGTTAAAACTATAATATATTTTATTGTTTTCGTTCCAACGCTGTACATTTTGAATTTACATATTACACAGAATGTGCATTTCTCACGCCGCCGTAAACTTCCTATTTACTTATACTGCTCGCCTTATTGTTGCACTTAAAAAACATATAGGTTACGTAAAGAACACTGTGATAAATTGTAAAACCATCGAATAAAACAATAATATAGATTAAGTATATTTAAGTAGGTACTAATAGAGTATAATGACTCCACGACCACCTCTTCATTCCCAAATATTATTTGCTAGTGAAATATAAGTCGGTAATTGAATTATGTATACGCGTTTTGATCATCAAACACAAATTAGTTTTTTTAAATATTATCTCGTTTTACTTATTTTCTAAGACACTATAATATGTCAATAACTATTATATTTTTAAAACACTGTATGATTGATTATACTGTTCACGAGCAATCAATCAATCGTTATTATTAGCCCGAGTAGTGAATACCATAATAATAATATATCAACATAACTGCTCCAGGATCCCACACGGAAGTATAGACATACTCGTTGAATTTTTTTTTAATTTAAACGCCTGCATATTGTTCAAAAAATTAAGCCTTAAAAGAATATTGGTCTTCGTTATTCTTTGCAGGATGGCTATACTGTAAATTAATATGTTAATGGCTGTCACGGAGAATAATGTAACACAATAGGTGCAGTATGCATTTGATTTGGACTTAATGGCTTATCGACAAAAAGGTTTCAGCAGTACCTACACCCCACGCGATATACAATGAACATACCATAACAATATAGGCACCTACTTTAAAAGAGCCCATATACCTAACATACATATTGACCATTAAAAGTCCATATTATCAAATAGGTAATAAAAAAGTAACTTGCTTCGAGAAAATTGTTGCACACATTGACATTTTACCATTCCTACGTGTGGCTAAATTCTATATATACCTATGAAAGTACTTATATCTTACCTGCACAGCTGCACGTATGTAGATGGCGTATGATATTATTTTGAATTGTGTAAATTTGTTTTAGTTTTTGGTACATAAACTAAATATCAGAATATTTAAAAAAAATTTAACTTATTGTGGCTATTGTACCTATTGCTACAGGTTCGGTCGATCACACATTTAAAAGGCAAAGGAAAAGAAGTACCATGATAGGCGCACTTTGTTTTTATATGATATACAAATCCAAATAGATAATTTCTGATACTAAAAAATTGATTACATTATATTTTATAGGATGTGTTGAGTTACAACAAAATAACAGCAAAAATTGATTACGTAAATCAGATAGCAAACCATATAATTATTGTGTTAATATTTCTCACAATAAATTTGTTGATAGTTTTTCCTTGCGTAGTCATCAGGTTACGAAGAAACTATTATTTTATGGTGAAATTAAAAAAATGACTTCTGTAAATACCGTATATTAAGTAGAAGGTAATAGGTATGATATATAATTTATATTATAGACATTATACTGCAATAATATATACTGACTTCCTAGACAAAATTTCCAATCGATGTGGTGGCAACTTTTGGAGGTCTCTCGAAAAGCTATCAGGAAAACTTGTGAGTGATTATGACTGCAGACAAGTGACTATGTGACGAGAGAAACAAAACTCAACACTTCGTTGCAGCAAGACTGCACAATAAGTAAAATACGCCTGACATAATATAATATTATGTATTATTATATCCCATCCGCTTGGTTCAGGGTTATTAAAAAAAAAAAATACAATTCATACATCTGGCACACATCCCGTCGTCGATTGAACAACACCCCATCTCAAGCCATTATTTATATAACATTATGTGTGGATGGAATTCTGAACGATTGTTTATTTTTTTGTATTATCATCTTGTTGTTCACGTAGTATATCGTACCCGCCTAGACAATGTAATATTATATCATTTACTTTCCAGTGGTTTTAATACAACGTATATATAGGTACCTAAATTATATTATCTTATTTAAACCTATATATTTACTTGAAGACCATATTTTCAAATTTTTGAGATTTTTCGTACTACTTAAGCAGTGCCCTGTGGAGATCCAAACTTCTGTTTATCAAATAAGAACCGCTCTTTTCAACTGTATATTATTAAGCTGATAGTATTTCTGAAAACTTTGAAGTGTCAAAACCAAAATTCGAACGAATAGTTTTTGAGTTATTAAACGTTGTGAACTAAGGATAAAAGGATAATCGGTCCAAGATGGGTTTGAAAGATATTACAGGGGCTATCGAAATTTGAAAATGTTTGTAATTAATATTAATCCATCAATATTTATAATTTATAAAAATGGTCAAAAATAATAAACACTGAATAGTGAATAATTTATAGAAAAAAAGAGGTGAAAAACAAAAGTTTGTATCGTTACAGGACACTCCTTAAGTAGTAAAAAAAATCTCAAGAGTCAGAGAATATGGTCGTAAAATATATTTTTGAATTCAGAAAATCAGAATTTGAATAAATTCATTATTAAATGGAAAAAATGGAGGTACATGCTTGGTGAATCATCCTGTACATATTTTATACCACGAATGGATCGCGTGTGGGGCGTTTTGGAATTTTACTTCCGTCGTACCGTTTGCAGCGTGCGCACATAATATACTGCAATATTTTTTATCAACGCGATTCCAGCACATGGCCCGAGTTTTGCGAAGGGGTTGCTTTCACGACTCACGTGTATCTATTATTATTATTATTATTATTATTTTGGGGTGACGTTCACCCCTAGTCGTGCACGGGTCGACCGTTTGCGTATAGTGCGATCCGTCTGGTTTGTATTACGAGTATTATTATTATTATTATTATCATTATCATTATTGTTGTATTTATATGTTGTATGTTCATCACGTTCGGACAAGGCCGTCACCGGTTCAGAGTTTCCATAATATTGGCGGTCAACGAAACGTATACCATTCGCACATGAGTACGTGACAGAAAATAAATTGAACAAATATAATATTTTTATAATATCCACTCTGGGATTAAAATCAAAATGCCAAATTAGTACATTATTATATTTTGGTACATACTGCTGCTAGAAGTATATGTATATCTCTATTATATCTCTATTCAGGACTATTATTCTAATAAATCATACTCACCGTATTGTTAACACTTTTAATTCCAGAAATATTTATTATAAACTATAGGATATGCCATATTATGTTTGCTATTAAATTACCAATACAGTTAATAAGTTCCCGGGGGGGGGGAGGTGACCCCATATGAAACTATATGATCATGGCCCCTCTTTGATCAACACCACCTGGGTGTTAATTTGATGTGTGTAAAATTGTAAATATATAAATTGTAGACATAATAATATTGTCTTTTGTAGACAATTGGTTATTTCACACCTAATCAATAATTGTTAACATATTATTATTTAAATTTAAAACTCGAATTGGTATAAATAACATAATATGTTAATATGTATTGCTTTATTATTTGTTATTCGATACACTATAGGTATATCACTGAAAAAAAAGTGTCACTGGGCACTGGGCAGTTTCTTTTTATCAACTTATTCATAGGTACCTACTAATACATATTACATACGTAAATTGTCCGCCCATACGCTTTTGTAAAAAAAAAATATTTACAGATTGTATGTAATATTTTAATTAAAAATAAATAAATAAAATAATTGAATATATTTTATAAGTATGATATTATATATTATACTACATCGGTCTACTGATACAACAGCCGTTAAGTTGTTACAATATTACATGTGCAAGTTATGGTTTTGTATATAATACAATATAATTATTGCTGAACTGAGATATTCACAAAATAGAAAACTTGAATTTGTAATTTGATAGAATGTATAATACCTAATGCATATTATAATTTTTGTCTTTAGATAGGTATTATAGTAAGCTATCTCAATACTAATAGAATAATTTAAATTGTCTAAACTAGACCCTATACTCGGCTTAATATTATTATTACTGAAAGTGAAACGTCCAATTGCAAATTCGTTTAATACATACTCGAAAATGAATATGTAATATATCTTATAAAATATATGTTCTGTGGTTTCCTCGAGTGTTGCTAATGTGGTTAAAATCCTTAATGTGCCAATAGTGTAGTATTCCGACCGAGAAAATTCACGCAATGCCCGAAGGAACGATGATGGTAAGAAACGAACCAGTTTAAAGAATATAATATTGAGAAACCGGACGTCTGCGCTTAAATGAAAAAAAATACGGTAAATAATACGCGGTCATCATTCGGATTATTAAGTTCGTTTCGTTAGCAAATAACTCGATAGATTATATTATATATATACTTGTTCCATCACCATTTTGTAACTAGAATTAAAACCATAAGAACATCAAATATTTTAATATCATCATGGATGTTTAATTATCTTTATATACTATGGGTACCGAAGAATATTTTAAAACCACATTACATTTAATAGTTGAGCTTAGCTTATAGTAGTTATGTAAATACTATATAAGTAGGTAGATTATTTATAAGAATCACAACAAAACAAGGAATGCCATTAGAAAAAAAATATATCCACCTCATTGTCAATATAGTTGAAAGTTATCATCATTGTAGACAGTGGCATACCCGTGTGGTGAAGGGAGGAGAGCTGAGAGAGCACAGCCCCACTACCAACATTTTAAATATAGTTTTTTTTTTAACACATATTTTACAATTATTTTCTAATAGGTGTAATTTGGTTTTTTTGTAATGTAGGTAATATGTAACTGATTAGCCCCCTCCACCCCCACAATTTTACATAGTACCTATAATATATCATGTGGAATAAAATATATAATAGTCGAAATACTTTTTTAATCTCTATTTAAAAAAATTATTTTTACGATAAATATTATCATTGATTACTAGTATTTATTATCAATGGTATTATCTAGATTTTACTTTATCGCATTTCTATATTAAAATAGTTTATAAAAAAAAAAATACACAGTTTTCTTGCATACAGCGTACATGAGCGAATTTCTATGGACTGCCTACGACTGTCTAGTGCAGCGTCTATATTATATAATATACAAAATACAGATGCATATTATTTAATATCTTTTGTGGGAACCGAAAATGATTTTTGTTTTTTTTTGTGTGTATTTTTTTTCGTGATTACACATGTGTGCTGACAGAAGTGTAATATTTAGTCATCAGATTATATTATATCGAATGTCAATCTGTTGAGCATAATATAATATTATATACAATGCTATTATAATGCGCACTAAATAATGTAAGCCGGTTTAATCATATTTTATTTGTTGTTGAAAACTATATACTCGTATTATACGGTAAATAAGATGTATCATAATATATATATGGAAATCTCATATCATAATATATAGGTATCTAGGTATCGATAAAAAAAAAACAAAAGTAATAGTAAAGCGAAAGTGTGTAATATTAAATATTAATCGTGTTTGTATCGTGTCATGATCATATTATTATCGTGTACCTATCATGAGTGAATAATTACAATCGTACTTGTGCGCTTTATATTTTTAACTAAATCGTATAAAATATAGCTGGGTACCCACATAAATAAACCATATTATTATGTATTGCGATATTGGTATGGGTATATACTACAAGATTGGAAGAGTTTATCACTTCAATAGTTAATGCCATTTCAAAGTGATTTCAAACATGACGGTATTCATATTTATACCAACTTAAGTACACCTATCGCTATTATTTATTTTTTGCTTTTACTATGTTAATAGCAATTAACAGTTAAACATTTTATACGAATAATCCGGAGATCAATGGTAGATATAAGTACATTTATACAAAAATATTTAGCTAGCAATAGTATATATATATACTTACATCTGATTATCCGAAGAATATTATCAGCTCTTCAATTGCAACTGCTACAATAACAATACCTATAACTAAAATAAAATAACTATATATCATACAAGTTTGTTTTACATTTGTATTTTTTATAAATTGAATAAAAATATTTTATATTATTTTTATTTCTTAACAGTCAATTTTCAACAACACATTTGTCAAAAAATAATATCATGCCAGTTGAATTACTGTACCAGCAAGCCGTGTATTATACTATTAATATTATCTGTATGGATATAGCCGTATTCGTATAGGTACTTCATTGATAAGTATTTATTTATATATATATATGAAATTTTATCATCAATTTAAAACATAATAAATCAAATGACATGTATATAACATGTTCTTGAATAAATTCATGTGGAGAAAGTGACAAGTCGAAAACCAGTTTCAAAATTACAATCAAAACACTACATACATTTTTGAAAAAGATCAAAAATTGTACTATTGATTAATAATTTATAAGTTGATTTACAATATTATGTGGGTATTAACTATTATTACATGGAGATACACTTGTACGTCTTGTTTCCATCATGGTTTTTTGGTAATAAAACGAAACCGCAAAAACCTGTAACATCGTTTATGGCGAAGAAGAGCAGGGGAAAATGTTGCGCTCTACCGTTCAAGAAATTGGAAGGATTCGTAATAGATACCTTATCGATAAGATGTAGAAAGAAAGGTAAGAAAGTACCTAAACTGACCGGAACATTTGAGTGTGTAGCTCGACGAATACCTGTATAATATTAATATATTATCATTATGAGCTTTAGAGTTTTCAAAAATATATGACATCTCTAAGACTACACTTATATATAATACATATAAAAAATATAATGTACTATTTAAAACATTCTGAGACAGTGTGACCTGTAGTTTTCGATCGACTATTTGTTGGAGATAATAGTAATTATTTTTCTTCTTCTTCTTAGAGTAAATTGCCTATTGACTATTAAGGTTTAAGACCATCCGGTCTATGGACTGTGGTGGTATCAACACACATTCGATTCTTCAATTTCCCCTATTAGCTGCTTATGTTTTCCCGTCTGATGCTCCATTCAGTAACTCTATGTATTTTTAATCATATCATCTTATATATCTTATTATCTGATATAAAAAACATAAATAAAATCTTAAACGTGGTCCCCAAATTTGCGATTTTCTTATTGGATCTACTTCACTTATCGTGCAATTCTTCGCGTGTCCAATCCACTGTAATGTCCAATATTATGTTTTGTTTCTGTAAGAGTCTCTTCAACTCGTTATTTTGTATTGATCTCCATTGACCATTCCCTCATTCTTCGATCTTTACTGGTCCAAATATCATGTTTAAAATTTCTTTTTAAAAAATCATATACTCCTGACTTCTGTCCTTAGGGACCACGTCTCCATACCATAAAGATAATATAAGTACATATTAGTTACTATATAAAAAAAAAAAATAATATTAGTATATTACAAATATTGTAAGCTATATTATAACTTATAAGTATACGTTTGACAAGAATTTTGAGTTGTACGCCTTGGGACAACTTGAGATGAAATAAGTACCTATAGTGGTTTAAATTTATTTAAATATTAAATTGCTGTTTTTTCAGGTTGTCAAAATGTGTTGTGTTGTGTTACCTGTAGGTACTTGTGAATTGTTAAATAGGACTCCAAAATGATCAAATCAATAGTTACAATAGGTAGGTCAAAATTGTATATTTTTTTATTTTTAAGAACCCTGTACTGCAGAGGTCACCAAAATGAGGTGGGAATTCCGACAATATAAGGTCATAAGATTCTAAAAATGTTTTGTTCTTTAGTTAAATTTAATAGCTTATGAGTTGGATTTTATTGAATGTTTGTATATAATTTTTATTATTAAGCTAAATTCACTTTACAACTACAATTCAAATACCTTCTATATTTTTTCAGTGTACCATGAAATGTAAGAGTTAACACTGTTAAAATCGAAATAATATTGAGAAAGTAAACACAATTAATATTTTCTGGCAATTCCGGTTATATATAGTGATTAGTATCTATCACTAAATCAGTTAAATGTATACAGGCAGGTACGTCATAAATTAAATGATTATAAAAACATGACATTTTAATAATTTATTATATATACTTTATATAGTACTTACTACCTATCACATTATTACAATGGTAAATTGGTTACTGTACATTTCTTTGAATTGTCTGAAATTTCTGTCTTAACATTTTTTATCATTATTATTTATGACTTATGTCTTGTACATACTTTTATGCAGCATTTAATAGGTATATAAAATAGGATGCCTATTTATCAACTTCACTAACTATTTCATTATCAATACTTTTATTAAAAAATTGAGTTGTACATTATTTTGTGATATTAAAAATGATTGAAAAGAAATTTCCAATTTATACAATTGCGATGTAGTCCCAAAAAGCAGGCTTGTATAGGGTACAGCTATTAAAATACAGTAGTAAATATTAGATTTTAATATAAATTATACATTTTCAACATAATATAAACATTAAAGGTAATCGGTTCTTTTTACCGCAGTGTCGGTGTTGAACTATATGTATATAATTTATTGCAGTATCTGCAATCTGATAAACCTTCATCCGAAGTGCCACTGAAATGGGGGTATAATATCAAAATTTGGTCGCGGTGGGTGGTGGTCATCGAGCGTGGCGTAAGTGAGGAAAATTTTATTTTACCGCATGCGCCGTACAATAATTATGGCGCGGCGGTAATAATATTGTACGGTCCTCTCGCGTAGTCGGATCTTCGGCGATGGCGCGCGGCGGGGGAAACGAGGAAAAAACCGTTGCGGGCGCCAGCTGTGTCCCCCCACCACCACCGCCACCACCACCGCAGAGTACACCGCCACCGCGTGGTTCGCGGCGGACGTTCTCGAGAGGACCGACGGCGGCGCGAGGACCGCTCCACGGGGCACAGACCAGTCGCGGCGGCCATTTGCGGATGCGTAGTCGGCGGTACCGGTTGTTCGTGTTGTGTATGTGTGTGTGCGCGTGCGTGTGCAGTCCTCACCGAGTGCGACGCGAATATAATTCGTAATATTATTATTTTTGTGTCGATAAACGAGATAATATCGTTAAATAGTTTTTGTTGATTTCATCGCGTAGGTCAATCTGTTATACTACCAAACTCGTCAACACCGTCCGTCTGTTTTTCGCATCCGTGCAGATAATAATATTATTATACTATTTTACACGATCTTCGGGCCGACGGCAAATCCATATATTATCCGTTCGTCGTGATCGTCGCTGTCGCGTCCATAAGTGCGACCTATATTATGCGATTCTGGAAATTTTATTTACGTTTTTTATCGAAATCAATCGCGGAACATAAAATTCACAGTAACGTTGATCGATAATCCACCGCCTCCGCCGGGTTCGCAATATTTCGTGTGCGAGTAATTTTTTCTTAACAATTTTTTTTCACTTTACTTACCTCACGGGTGGCGTCACCCGCACACGCATTGTGCGCGTTTCCCACAAACGTGCACCGGCATGAAGGAGGTGGTGTCCGTTATCCCGTCGCCGCCGCCGCCGCAGCCGCAGCTGATAAGGGCCAAACAGCCGGGATACTTGGACCTGACGGCCGAACAGATAGACAGACTCATCAGCAAGGATCCCATCGACAAGGATTACGACGTAGAAACCGAACCGTTTGCCAGGTAAGACATGAATTATTACGATCGAATTCCGTTCAACGGTATTATTGTCCACTGAAAAAGATTTTTTTCAAATGCGAAAAACCTGTAGAAAAAAAACGTAACGATTTAACGACGAATGTTGCCCGTTTTATCTGTGGATCTTGCGCATTGTATAGTATTTTTAGTATTTTTAGTATTAGGACTACCGCGACCGACTAGAAAGCCTACACATAATACTATTATATTGTTACAAAGGCTCTCTAGTACGAGTACCCACCTACCTATCCGTCGACCGGGTGAGAAACCGTTTTTTTTTGTACACGTGCGCCACACAATTTATCACGATTGCAAAAATACGCAATAACAATGATAGGTAGGTAGGGCAATAACTATCGTTTTCGGTGACCTGGAATGATTTATGATAATAAATGACCAGCGATATACCAACGTATACCAGACCGGTACCTACGTTAAATTATAATATTTTTTCCGTGCATCATAAGTAATATAGTATGGGGTATTTTTTCAATGATATAATAGATATCTGCATAAAATTATAGCCTTGAACGTAACGTTTCTTTTGTCAGATTAATGCGAATTTTTATTATTTATTTTTTTTTTTTTTACTATATTATAATATCGCGTGAGTGGATTCGAAACACACGCATACACCATCATACACGTTGTACGTTGCAGTGGTTCCGTACACGTTTGTAATGAAATTGATGAGGTTTAGCCCATTCATTCTGCTGTACCGTAAAAAAAATATAATAATATATACCTACTGCAACGCTACAACTGCTGTTGTACGTTATGGTTATGACTCATGCCGCTTTACACTCACACACTGGTCCGGCAGGTACAGTGCGGCGGCGGCGTGTCTTTATCGCGTTTGGGATATATATATAATAATATAATAAAGTAGGTATTAGGTACCTACTACACTATATTATACTACCTTAAGCGTTATTTATGTAGGAGGGGAGAAAAAAACGGTTATTCTGACGACGAAACGTTGCACATTTTTATCGCCGTACGCGTGCACCACCCACCTACGCGCAGTCTCCGGGGTGGTTAGTTAAAATCTACGGAATTCGAATTTCAAATGGGTAGCGGATATAATAATAATAATAATATGTCTACACGTACATATTATTTCTATTTATTTTTAAATACGGTCAATGTACGTTTTTGAATTGAATTTCTGTTAGAGAACTTGTTTGTTTTTTCCGTCGGCATTTATATTTTATTTCATTGTATACGTATGGTGTGTATGTGTATGTGTGTGTGCATATCGAGCGGCCCCTATAATTGGTACTCGTAAATCTTCTTCGGAATTTATATGTAACCGCCATTACAAAAAAAAAAATGAATAAAAGGGTGGGCGGCGGGTGCGCGACCGTGAAAGAGTTGGTAAATAGTAATAGTATGATACATAATATAGGATTTGAGATTGTAAGTTCCGAATTAAAAATCTGATCGGCATAGTGATTCCCTATTGTTGCTCGTGAGCGGTCCGTGAGTATTATAGCCCTATAGACATCGACTTCGAAGCAAGTATACATGCCCATAATATCTATGTTTTTCATATTACTGAATAAAATGTTGTGTTTCGTTTTAATATAATAATGGGTAATAATGATATATATTGCGTAATTTGTATTAGACAATTGGATAAGTGTTCAAATTTCAAATTAATAAAACCGAAATTATCTACTATAGCCATTCATTTCTATTTTACCGGGGTGGCATTAATGCATAAAATATTATAGTACCTACCTACAATAATATCAGAAATAATGAATAGTATTAGTTACCCATATATTAGATGTATATAGCTTACAATAATAAGTGAACATAATTATAGTTTGTATGTTTTGTAGTTTTAAAAAAAGTAAAACAATTAGTAGTTTAGTAGTGATTATTTTGTTTGACGTTAACATAATAAACGTATTTGTATAGCGTCATGACTTTGGGTTGAAATTTGTCTTAATACAGTCATTGTTCTGGTTATTTTATATTATCACGATTTTGAACTTTTTGAATGGATACATATTTAAATTATATTTGAACAAAATTTACATTTAATGTATTTACTTAAATTTTTCATCACGATTTTTCAATTATATACTATGCGTAATGTATTCTATTCTATTCTATACTCCTATGACATACCTATGTACTTTTTACATAAAAAAAATTAATTAGTTATTCGTGTTAACTATATTACTTAAAGATAATGTAATATACACGAGTGCTCCATAAGCTTTCATATTTTAAAAAATGACATGTTGGTGCCTATAAAAGTCACACGTATGTATAAATACATATTTTTTATTTAATTTATTAATGTTTTGACCTCTCTGTATAATAATAATTAATATGTATAGTATCTATATGTCATTTCGATAAATTCCTAAATACCACATGAAAAACTTTTTAATTTGTTTGCGAGTACATAAAATGTTTTCTATTTCATGACCAATCAATCCGAATCGATATTTAAATTTAATTAGCTTATAGCTTTAAAACAAACTATTTACTGATACTGATTGTAAGTGCGCTATTAATCAAGAATACATGTTGTAACTATATGATATGCATTATATAGTTATTGGTTTTTTTTTTAAATCGTTCTGTTTGCCTATGAATTGAAAACCAGTGAACTGCTGTAAAATCGGCTTATTAGTAATTTTTGTTGCTGTTCGTTATCCACTCTGGAAAAAAATAAGTACCTACCTACGTTCAGTGTGTTTGGATGTTTATTATCTAGTTTTTCGGCATAAATGATCTATTTGTCGTTTTATTTTACTTCTGCAAGAATGATATTATTAATGATTATTCTCCGATTCTGCCTCCACCTAAATAAACATTCCTGTACACATTATTTGCAAAAGCCCAAAAATGATTATACTATACCTGCTGCAACATCGATATTCGTGATATCAAATCACTCGTTTTTACTCTGTAAGAGCCGCCAGACGCTATGTTCCTTAGTCTACCTACCACATACAAGCAGACGAGTATTTATATTTTTTATAATTTTTTTTCAAACAAAAATGGTATCTATTGGTTTTGTGCGGCGTGGTGTGCGCGTCTTGCGTCGCATATAGCGTCCGTCCTTGGCAAGGTCGCCGCTGTGCACACTCGAGTTGGAGGAGGACACCCCGGCGCGGGTGCCCTCCGCCACCGACTCCGTTCGATCCCCCCGACAGACGCCGCTGCAGCAGCTATATAGTCGCATTGCATATTGTTTTCTGCCAACTCTTAACGCGCGGTGGGAGAGATATGTATACGACGGAATGCCATCCGTTGTCGTGAGTATACGTTTGTGCGAGTTTGCTTGTATATTTGTACTGTGTGTGTGTATATTTATATCTGTGTGTACGTGTATATTTGTTTGTGTGTGCATGTGCGTGTTTCCTACGCGCAAATCGACTTAGCAGTACGAGGAATGCGGTCCGTTCGGTGAAAGCACACGCGCCGCGTATATATATTACTATTATATGCATCGTGGAGACAAAAAAAAGGAAAGAAAAAAACTGGATGCTATAACGACTTCGTTTCACCGTCGTCGTACCCTCCTCCTCCTATCACAGCTCCGCGAATCCGTCCTTAGGCATTCGCGAATTATTATAGGTATCTACTCTCGGTGTATACCTATATGTATATACCAACTTATATATACACCAACGACCAACCTATATATATATCAACCTATTTATACTTACCTACATATATATATATATATCCAGGTGGCCAGGTCCGTGCATCAGTAGTTTTTGTTGAATTATTATTTTTCCATCCGAAATCGAACGCATATCATTGTCCTTGCATGACATTCGATACGACCATGGTGCCATCCATACATTACAAGTGTTAAGGATTTGTTTGTTATATTACGAACCGTTAATTTGACGACGACAAGTCTCGTGCAGGATTGATCATAATACCCACCATATATTATGCGCGTGAAATATGTAAACTACACGCCACTTATATTACATCTCATTACTATGTCTGCTAAAAGTATTGCAGTTTATATTGCAGCGATGATCGTAATATAATGTTCCAAATCAAACGTTATGTAATTATTGTGGCGTCACGTTAAACATTTAATTAGTTGCCATATAACACGACCGTGTTGTACTAATGGTGTCTACAGTGTGCGTATAGTCGATGCTATTATATACATACATTATACGAGTACATTATTATATTATTAATTTGGTCTTAGCGTTACATAATTCGCATTCTTTGTTGACGACATAATATGATATATCGCGTTTTTGGAAGATTCCCAAATTTGATCGAGTCTTTGATTAAATAAAAACGTCGCGCTGCCTCCGCTGCAATTGACAATACTGAAATCAGCGTGACTTTCTAAACTCTCTTTCGACCGCATTCTGTTTTCTTTTTATCAATTTCCATATGTTAACGAATTATGTGGCCGCAGGGTCTCCCTTTATTGATCTTGTGGATTAAATTCTTACAATATTTTTTTCGTAATAAATTATATTTAGCGACGTACCTCTGCTTGTTTCATCAGTTTAAAATTAAATCATTTAAGAAACGATTTGTATTTGTTTATGAAATATCTAGATATAGGTACATATTATTATATTTTTCTTTTAGGAGTTGAATTTATAGTTATTAAAAAATGAAACACGGAAAAGAGTAATTATTCAAACGTAGGTAAATACGTCATAATATGTTAGTTTTTTTTAATGGTTCATTATGCATCAATGTATGGAATTAAAATGCCATAAAATACTGTGTTAAATTTAATTTAAAAAAGTATTTTGGGTGTATTCAAATTAAATTTAAATATTATTGTAGAAGTAATTAAAAATACTAAAATATAAAGTTCTGATATTTTAAAGGTAGGTACATCAACTAAATGTAATAATTATATCGGTATTTTAGGTACCTACTAGAAAAATAACAGTACTGGCAAATAAACAATCTTCCCTTCGATCAACATAGTTCTTAACGTGCGGTAATAAATATTATCTTCGATAAATAATAATAAAATCTTTTATCAGCTCATCGTCATATTGTCGAATTTAAACGCTTTTAACTCCTTGTTAGCTGAACTCTGGTTAAAATGCTATAAATCCAACGTGATAAAATTTGTCAAAAGTTATTTACATGCCTAATAAAATATTACTGGTATCATAATTATTATATGAACGAGATGTCCACATTCTATATACATTCTTATCGCTACCAACTGTGTTCAGAGGTCAGCTATAGCTAGCATATCATATATGCTATTAGTTTTGCCAATTATTAATTATACTCAATATTTTATTATTTGTGCAATAATTGTGCTCTATGGAAGTATATATTTTCATTCTGCCGGATACAACAGTACCACTTATAATGCTTTTGGATTTGTGTTGTCAGTATAATTTCCTTGGTATTTTTCGTTCAAATTAAACTGTACAGTTATACTCAACGAAACGTTATCGTAAAATTATGTATAGGCCCGCGGTGTACTTGAATAATACAGAAACCCGCTTTCAAAAACCACGACTTCCGGTAAACGTTTGGGGCCGGCGGCCAGCGCAGTTTGCCAGGACATCAAACAACAACCTGTGCAGCAGCGTGCATTTTTATTTTGTTCTAAACTCGTTTTCTTATGCTGATAAGTAATAATTATATGAAATTTCCTTTAATAGACTGATATATTTTACATATTACAAAATATATTATAGTATCTAAAACGATAATAACTATACATTTTGAATGTCTTCCTGCAGCAGTAGATATGCATTTTAGCGTGACTGTCTATACCAGAAAATCAAGTGATGATGTAGGCAATTCCTTCATGACCTTGTTGTCTCTCCCTCACGGCATTTCCGGTAATCGGTAATTCAGCAGATGTTCGCTTGAAGCTTTTAAACCAACGACACTCATCCCCATACAAGTATATGACATGTACATTACATATTATTAACATATAATTATGTGAATCGTCACAAAACAAATAGAAAAGGAATAATAATGTATTTAAAACAATAGCTTATTTTTATTAAAGTCGCTTATCATCGAATTCCCGAGTTTTTTCTTGTATTGACTAGTACCTACAGTAGTTTAACGCAAACGTTTGCATAAAAACTTTTTTAGTCAATGAGCATTAAAATTCTCCATGTGTATGTTGCGATTATATTAAGTATATATATACTTATATATATACTATATACCTTCCGTATACGTACAATTAACTGCTAAGTCTAATAATATATACCTATAGGTACATTTTATTTCCATAAGTTCCCAGAAATTTTTTAATATTATAATGTTATTGTATACGTGCATTATTATAATATATTATATAGTTTTAATTTATTAATCAGCTGTTCTTAGTATTATATCGTTTCTGTAATCGCTATATTGCTGTCTTTTTAACGTCTGGATAACGGATATATTACACGTACCTACGTAATTTTTAATGTCCCAGTTTTGCACATTTTTTTTATCATTCTGTGTACGCTAGTTTTTTCCACGCAAATCAGTCGCGTCCCCGTTAAATTGATACGGTTGACGACAGATGATAAATCCATTTTGGGTCTGTATCCAATTAGACAATAAGATGCGGCTAAAGGAAACCCGGTATAATCTGTGTATCTCAGTAATGTGGCACTGTGGTAGAATAAGGTAATTTATGTTATCAATTAATTGTTTATAATTAACGAGGGTATTAACTATATACAACTCTGATTAATACAGTTAAGAAGATATTATATAGTATATTTATACAAGTTACGTATATTAACTGTTTAAGTTTTGGATTTGTTATAATATGTTAAATTGAATTCGAAAAATCAAAATCGCTGCTTAAATAACGAATTCTGTTTCCCAAAATAATGTATGCTTTTTTACAACTAACCTAACCAGGTGTAGAAAAAACAAATGTTTGCAAACTGATGAGGACGTTGCTTCATATTTACTCATAACTCATACACATAACTAGGTAGTATTCTGATTTTTACACTATTATGTTATGAGTTGTTGCTGTGTTGTACACTTAAAAAAAAATAAGTGTACCAATATGAAAATTCCGTAAATATATTAATGACAAACATAATATTTGTTTGTAGGTATCTAGTATTTTTTTAAGCTTCTTTAAAAAAATTTATTACTTATGTCATTTGTTTGTGGAATTTACTTTGTATGATTGTTCTGAAATTATTCTTATTACAATTTAGTTTTAATATTTCACTTTTGTACACATGTGTAAAGTTGGTACGTAGTAACTAGGTACCTATATACTGTTAAATAAATGAATCAGAATGATTTATAATGAGGGTGTTTTAAATTAATTTACAATTATACACATTCGAATAGGTTCGTATTATAAGGTACCTATCTGTTTAAAATGATCAGCTCATAATGTTCTTCATATTACGTTTATTTTTCCATCACAATACTGTGCGAAATAGTATATATTTGTTGTTGTTCTAATCTAATTTGAATTTCAATAAACACCACGCATCAGCTCTATTGATGGTAAATATTTTCTTGTCGTATGAAGTAAAGTATAGCGTTAGAAGTGGTCTCCGAATAAAATTATGTTGAAAACTGCAGTGTATAGGTCTTAATCCATCCAAAACTGCAGTGTATAGGTCTTAATCCATCCATTACCTACAAAATATTTGTATCATTCATTATGTTTTATTACTCCTGCTCATTTTTCTAACTGTTAAAATAGCCCCGAGAAGGATCGTTTTATTAGTATGTATTGCTGCGTATTGTCTAAAATCGTTTATCTATTGATCCTCGCCGTGAATTCCGAGATGTACAGTTAAATTAAATTATTTTTGGTCTCTTATTTTTTAGAACAGGTTTTGGGTTCGTACCTAGGCGATTTTTATCCTTTTCTCAATGCAACGCGTCCTTGCCTTATATATATATATGTTCGATCGTGTTTATATCACTGTTTATACTCACCGATCAACCATCCCGATCATTTGTCTGATATAATTGTGTGCGCGTCAGCGTGGAAAAGAATACCGTTCGCCGGCCTGTCGAATCGCCATTTTCCCCTAGAGTGCTTTTGTTTGGCAACGGTGATAGCAATTAAGAACACCCAAGAATATACATTTTGTAACATGTCCGTAATTCCGGAATAGCTTGTATTTTTTTCAAAACAAAGATTCGAATAACATTGTAACAATTCAAAAAAACAAGACGTTTATATGCGATGTTTTTGTGAGAGTCTGTTTTAATCATTTAAAAATCAATGACTCCTATTAAATTACTATCAAAACGTACAGTACCTATAAGTGTTGAAACAATTTATTAAGTATATAACATTACGACTAAAATTATAATTTATTTATATTTATTATAATTTTACTTTTCATTTAACAGAAAGTAAATTGATATTTTTTTCTTTCATTTCAAGAGGTGTATTTAGTGAGCATTTCTACTGTTGTAAAATACCCCGAGGCGTGTGTAATGAATGTTATATCTGAAAATCAAAATAGGCCTTCGAACTTAAATACATAATATATGTAACCTACGCTGTAATCATAGTATAATTTTCATATCTTTATCCCTTAAGTATGAAACAGAAAATTCGCATTTTGAAAATAATATAGTAAAAATAGGTACCTACTGATCATTTCATGAAATTGTCAAATCGTAGTATAAATTTAAATTTTGATTACAAGTTGTAATAATAATTATTGTGTTATTGTCAAACTCTCGAACTTTATATACAATTTTGTGTAAAAATATGATGACGTACCTACATCATGACGTTTCTTTAACTAATTCATAGCGAAATGAAAATAAACTATACATGGTTTATACAACAAAAACTAGGTACCTTCTCATTATATGATATCATTTCGTGCAAACAAATTTTAGGTAAAACAACCGAATGGAAATATGTGCTGCGTATGCAACACAATCGTACAAAAGTACAACACTAAAAAATAAAGATTAAAATTCAAAACCAACTGACCATGAAGTATATATTCTATATTCCAGGGCTTGAAAATCGGTTACTGGTTTATTGTATATGTAATATAAGATACGTAAAAAAACAGATAGTGTGTATCGAGGTGTGTATGTATAAGTATATCATGTGCAGTATGTATATTAGGTACATATTATAATATTTTTTACTTACACATGTTAATCTGTGTTTAAAAACAGTTAAAGCCCATGTGCCTTCGCCCCGCTATCGTTGATGGACGGTAGAAAAATTCGTGAATCGTGCCAAGGAATCCAGTGTATTTTCGACCGTGACGGTCATTATCCCACACCTCTTAGGCGGGTAGACGTATATAAAGAGAAGAGGTCACTGGAGAAAACCGTTCCTTATCCTACGAACTTCTAGCTCTCCGCCTACGCCACTGGTGTCCGTACGAGCACTGCAGTAATAATTTTGAATGAAAAATATTTAACCTATTGCCAATAAATATTTAGTGCCGATGTTTAGTCTTAAAACGCACACATGTTATCGTAATATATTATAGCAGGTGTATATTGTAGAATAATAGAACAAAAAAATATTATTTACCTATACTTATTTTGTATTTACATAATAATATATACTTACATACAAGTAAACCAAATATAGCATATAATGTCAATGTAAATTTTGTTTGGAATTATTAGGTAATATTGTGATTCTTTAAATTTAAATTTAACTGCACTCTAATAATAATAATTCAATTAAAATCTAAGTAGATATAATGATGTTCTCGATTCTCGTGTGTAAATGTGCCATGTATAAATAATTTCTGAGTTTCATAATACTAAACTCAGATTAGGCAATTTTAATTAAACAACTCTTCCTTATCCCCATCTTTGCACCTGCAGTATTTTCTTTTTTTATATTATGATTAAACTATGAATACCTATCATCACCTGAAGTTAAATTGAAGAGAGGGGAAGGTACCTATAAATATGTTATTCATTGAAAGAGACACGACTTTTTATAACCTTGAATATTGTAGAGAAAATGTATAAAATATTAATTAATTTTAATATACAATATGTACTTGTATAAAGACGTCGTTGTACTGCATGTGTGTAAACGCGACGTATATTAATATATTATTTGTAATGCTCTGACAAAATTGGATTAACCAGTAGTTGGTAGTTATGTTTTAAAATCCACTTATACCACGTACAAATAAATCGTGTTATTCAAATTGATAGTTATAGCTGTAGTAGTAGTAATAGTAGTAATAATAATAATATATAATATGTACAGACTGCAGTGTTAAACACGCTTGTCGACAAATCCTTCTGAATTTATTTATTTTAACCGTCCAAGACGGTTTTATTACCTTCTCTTGGTTTTAAGCTTTTAAATATACTTTGGCTGTAGACGTTTATGTTTTTGGAAACATTTCGGTATAATACTTAAATATAACACCTAACCTAACACTAACTTATTTATCTTATTTGAAATCTTTACACAATTCACAAAGTCACAAAACCGCGATACCTATACAGTTTCGTTAAACTCTTTTATTTCTGTATACACTCTTATAATAAGTGAAAATTTTTTTTTGCTGGTTATCATCGTCATTGTTATTGATGATGTCATAAATGTGTAGTTAAGAAATGAGGAGGAAAACTAGTGTTCAGTAAAAATATGTCGATGATTCGTTCTGTGTCAATTTAAAACCTCAATAAAATTGTTATCGTTAATTATTATTATTATTATGTTGACATTTTTAATTATAATTATGTTATCGATAACTGCTTGTGAGATTCATAAGAGTTTATTAATTTTTGTTGTTAACAGTATAATTATTGTCTCTATATTAGTCTGCATTGAATACAAACTAAATTGTATACATTTTTTATTAATATTATGATCGATAGAATCCGGTGTTACACAATTGCGAACATTTTGCCTTTTTGATAACACAATTACAAATGATAATCGACGTATAAAAGAAATAATATTTTATTTCAAACGATTGTGAACGATTTTTCTATCGACATGGTCAATAATTGTATAATTGTTATATCATTGCATAGAGAATATTGTAAATTTTCCATAAAATTTACTACTGCATAATTGTTTCGTTATTGTTTAAGCATCCCCTACAATATGCTGTTGTACATAATCATGTTGGCGTTAAAGGAAATCCAAACACAAACCGTTGGTTATTTATTTAGATACGTATCCACATACAACCTACGAATTTGATTACAAAATTAATATTGTGTCGTGACGCCACAAGGAATTTATAATTAAATAATATATATATATACTATCTTGAATAGAAAATGAAATATATATGGAATTATATATGTAGCACTTTTAATTCTTTGTTCTGATAAATACGGGGCTCTACATAATAATAATACGTCCTTCAAATGCGATGTTATAATATCGGTGCGCATATAGCTTGTTGGTCGATATCGAACATATATAAGTCTGAAAAATTGGAAGTATTATAAATACATAACTTTGGTATATGTTCAAATTGAAAGTATAGGATTGTAACACAGTAAGATCTGGAACCATACAATAATTCGTTGTATTTGCGCGTTTATACATATTTCTATACGTCCCACAGATTGTCACATAAATCGTTTTGGACCTTACCACCTACCACAACTGTTATTACTGTGGTAACGGTGATCCGGTGGTCACCTGCTGATTGCAAGAAGGAACGAGGGGAACGTTATGATTATAATAACCGATGACCTCCATATAAGGTTTGTGTAACCCGAATACATACATATTCGGGTTACAAACTGTGTGGTCAAAGATGTACCGACGCAAATTATGTTTTTTCTCCAATAGTCCACCACTACGACGACCACCACCACCCATCTGTCAACTCAACGGGTAAAAAACCCGTATAACCTGGGTGTTTAAAACACTTGAACAAAATAATAATAATAATAATAAAAGATATTAATTTACCTAACCGGTTCTCATGTGCCGAAGACCTCCTACTATATAGGATTTTATAGCTAGGCATATCGCTTCGTCAATGCTAACCCATCAAACCTGTAACAGATAGGAACTCGTGATCCTGCGTCGCTGCGCAATATCGCTACAATAAATCCGACTTTATAATGTGCAGGTAAACCTAACCTAACCTATTCGAGTCTTCGAACAATATGAATAATATAAATATATAGTGCAACAGTGCTTATACATTTTATAATAGACGGGTAGTGGATACCTAGGTACTATTTATCACGTACGAAACAAAATCTCATTTATTCGGATCGCTATTGGATAATTAATAATGTGAAGAGAAATCACCGTACAGGTGTGCGCAATGAGTCACTATAATATTATAGAAGATATGCTGAATTTAATTTAGTATTCTCCTCGACAGCCACCGCGCGGGTCTTTTGAAAATCGTTTCGCATTCAGTTCGGTACCACCTCGGGTGTAGTTGCCAAAAAAAAAAAAAATGCATGAACATTTGTTGACATACATTATTGTTGTAGATACACGAGGTGTAACATAAAATTTAAAACTCGTAATCGCTGAAAATTCGTGCTCTAGTCATGAGAAAATGCAAAATTGTTACTTGTAATTCATAAACAGTTCTTACACATACCTTTCCATAATAACCATCATTATGTAATTTTTCAGTACCTACATATTTTTGTCTTTGATATGAATACTTGATTTTTTGTTCAAGTTGAAGTGGGTTAAATATATAAACATTTATATTTATTTATTTAGCTTAACTAAAATTAAGATTTCTCTTATTTAGTTATTAAATGTACCTTTATAATCGTATATGCAATTTGGTAATTATACTTGGTTCAAATCGATAGATAATAGATATATATTTATACAGTAATGATAAATCTTAAATCATAAATGAAAACATATAATTGATTTATATTTATTAACGTTTTTGTAGTATACTTATTGATAAGAAAAAGTCTAATAAATATTTAAGAAAGTATTTAGTAGGTACCTACCTATCTTAAAAAGAAAAAACCATTCACAGGCACATTCATAATAATATGTGACGCAGCTCGACCTGTACCAACCGTTAAGTTTAAAATTAATTGTTAATGGATTGTACATTAAGTAAAATTATCAACTATTCCATTAATATATTGTCGGGAATCCATATTGATGAGTTTCGAATCGTTTTCACGAGTAAGTACTTGTATCTATCATTAATTCGTGTAACCGGTTCAATACACCGAAACATAGAAAAATATCAAAAACATAATGATTTTGCAATTAGCTCGTATAAAAAAAAGTCAACTAAACTAAACGTTGTTTGAAATGAAAATCGTGGTTTGAAAACTGGATAATCTGCGTTTCTCTTAGCACAGAATAATATATAGATACGATTAATACGAATAATTATTTATCTGTTGCCCATTTATTTTTCTAACCTAACCTTCTCGTTTAAATTACATACCAATAATAATTAATTTGAACTTTACTATTATATTATCGATTTGTTAAATCTATATAGAGATCCTCGAAGTCTTTGGACGACCGGAGTTGATTTTTGTTTAGAAAAATGTAAATCGCATATTATATTATTATAGCTATTATATACTGTATTGTACCTACACAACAATGTGCAGCGGACAAACGTCCGTAATAATAATATAATAACGTCCACGCTGAACACGACGATCGCTTTATTACACATAATATTATTATACAGAATTATTAGTAAACGTGTGTGTCGTAATAATTAGAAATCGCTATCGGAAATTAAACTCACGGGTTAAATCTTCTTCATATTATCGTATCGTTACGGAATAATCGCGTGTGTATAATATAAAACGTCGCGGCCGCGTGACACGGTCGGCCGATCGCGAGCGATTCCGTCTATCTCGTACACATAATAATATAATACATAATATACTACATTGCATATTATATTTGCGAAGATGATGATGATGATATGTTTCGTATATATATAATATAACATAATATACGATACGTGTTTTTTCGTTATCGCGCGGACTGTCGGTACCTAAAAAATAAATAAATAACTGTAAACTATTTTGCTGCTGGGTTAATTAATAAACGATATTTCATAACTACACAGCATACGCGTTTATGATAATCTCAGTTTTAATAGTATACGATATGCTCGTGTACCGTCCTCCTCTTCCGGTATTGTAGGATGAGGTACTGCGGCGGCGGCGGTTATGGGGGCTAATGCCAATCGGGACTACGACTTTATGTAGGACCGTTTCACGAGGAGAAGACTCCGTTATGGGTCGCGGATGTGTGTGCAGGCCGAGCTAGGTGTATATAATGTAGGATGCACGGTCAACGGGGGGGGGGGTGATAGGGGTGGAGAGGGGAAATGAGGAGAGAAGAGAAAAACTTACTATCGTGTATAGCTAATTTCAGTCACGGCGCACACAGCCGTATATATATAATATAAATGCGCTGCCAGCCTGAAGTGATTTATGTATCGCTTGTGTGTGTGGACCGGACGCGGTAACAATGGTGTATGAGAAAAAAAAATCGTTATGCAGAGGAATATACCGCGAGATTGCGACGACGACGACGACTCTGCAGTACCGTTTCCGCGATAATGCGAGAGGCGGGAGAGACGCTCCAGATTTATACTTTTTTTGATATACGTGCGAGCCTATTATAATAATAAGATACCTACATAAGACGACGGCGGCGGGCTTGTTGTGTCATAATATTCGTAAGTCTTCAATCTGCCGCCGCCGTGTTAACTGTTTATACTGGATGTTATTAAATTACAATCGAGTATGAAATGAAATTGAGGTGTAAATGTAAACCGCTAACCTCAATAAATGTAAATAGGAAATAAGAGGTTTTCTGCTATATTATACCCACCCATATATACAGGAATCTTTTATGGTATTGATTGATTTTTGTATAATTTAAGAAACTTGTTTTTAAATCATTTTACCACATTTCCAAACAATTTCTCAATGATACGTTTATATAACACTATTGAATATTATCATGGGATACACATTGTTTATAGACGTTTTAAATTAAAACATAAATTGATTAAATTTGTTATTATTTATAATATAATTGAGTACCTATAACAAATTAGTTGAGACATTAGTTTTGACTGTTAAAGAAAGTAGGTGTATGCGATAAATATAAATTTCAAATGATTAATTTGATAAATGCAAGTGCTCAATGCTGCGTATAGGTACCTAAAATAGTATTAGAATTAAAGGTTAATTAAGATTAATTTAAATATAGGTCTAATGAAAATTATATAAAGCGAACGTTTTTCTTTTTAATTAGGTACATCTTGACACCACTCTATCGACCTCCTTAAATCAATGTTCATTAAAATATTCGCCTTGAATATTCAAAAACAATGGTCGTGACCTTGGTGATAAAGACAATATCATGTTTTAAATAGCGCCTGTTTGGTCCAAAATACGTAATTTACTTGGTAGCCCACTCGAAAATGATGATAAATGATTCATTTGTTGTGTTTTGAAGGTGTATGTTTTGGGACACTGTACATAATTTGCATGCATTGTGTACAAAGTGAATTTATGCGAATTGAGCATCGCGTTATAATCGTAAAGTATCACAGACTAAACGAAGAGGCACGAATTATTTTAGAAATCATTTTCGCCTATACAAGCAGCTGCTTAAACTAAATACTAGTATTCTTTTCCGCCGACCATAAACCTAAGGGCATTGATAATCTATCTCTTAAAGAACGTCTGTAGCGCTGTACACTCAGCTATAATACATCACATTATATTAGAGATACATACATATTATAGTAACAGCTATTTTTTTCGGCAGTTAAGAATCGTGATAGACATAGATACTTCTGATAAACCAAAAAAAAAAATGTGGGTCACATGCCTTAGCCCTTAGGACACAGACTAATATTTGCCAGAAATGTATATTGGAAATGAAATCCTTTCTCGTTAAAATTCGACTATGGAATTCATATATTCTAACCTTTCGTGTCATTAACCTTACTTGTGGGTTATCGGGAGTCTTTTCATATTCGCTTTTTCAGTGTATCAAAATTTGTTTTGGTAATATTTGTAGGTATATTACTAGAAAAGCACAAGTACCTACTGATAAAACTTTGGTTTCGTAAACTTTTCTTTGACAAGTTAAATCGTTTCTAACTTATATCATTTAATACCTGTACATATAATAATATATTAGGTATCTAATAGTTTTAAGAGGTGATACATTATTTTATAATTCTGTGTTATTCGTGTTAAATTCCCATAACAGCAAGCATAATAATATATGTAGTAAATAGTAAATACTAAGTAGTTATATATAAATTACTTTTACAATTTTTATAGGCACCTAGTTTTTAATTATACAATTATTCTATGATAAGTATTTAAATAATTATACTATGATTTTCAAGATTTTCTTTTGTATTTACCAACTACGAAAAAATTCAACGTCAAGACTATCGCTATTAACAGTTATTCATAAACCTATAAATTACATTTGGTTGTCAAATATTCTCTCAATTTCACGTTGTTTAATACATAAATGTATAATTATAATTGTTTTTAGGAGGATTTCACGAGTTAGAAATTATCAAGTTCATTGAATGTTGTACTTGCCACTCTCTTTTCTGTGGGTCAGCATAGGTTTATCTAATACCTATTGTAGTGCAGCAAACCAGTTTCTAGCGATTGCCATATTTAACGATTTACTGTAGTTGTCCGAATCAGAAATTGGTAGTTTCAACGTGGGTACAACGCGCTAGACCGATGAATATGCGCATACCAAAAGGCGTCGAAATATATATATGCTATTTTTTTTTAACAAGTGATTACTTTCAAACGACTGCTTTTTAGTTGTTTTTTTTTTTAAATATAGTTTACGAATTGATAAACTATACCACAGGCCAAAATGTTGATTGACGTAAACCAGTCTGGCATGGTTCTTCATTCGTTAGTGGTGAAATTCATCAAGTCTTGTCATGCGATGTGTCTTTATGACGTTGTTACACCTCAAATCGCCCGCCGGTCGACCAAACCAATCGCTACTAAAAAACTAATTAAATACACATAATACTATCAACCTATAATAATATAATGTACTAAAAATTTAATAAATAGTACGTTCATATTGCATTTAGAAAATAGTTTGCCTGTGACAATCACCGTAGATGCAAATTGTGCATCGCCATTCGAGTAAAACAATTCCCACAAAAACTGTCAAAAAATGTTTTTTTTTTTAATTTCAAACGATTAGGTGTATTATTACTTATTATATTCAACACTTTCCAACTAATCTTCGTGTAACAAAATATTTATTTTTTCAATTAATGTCCATGCTCCGTTAGTCAAAAATAATGTATTTTTTTTTATTCAAACTAAACTTGTTTGGTGTGAATATGATTCGATACGATTTTCTCAATGGAACGGATGATAAACAAGTGCAAGTGTGGAACTACACTATCCAAATCTCTATTATCCTGTAGATTATTGTCGAAAAAAATGTTTGTTTTGATTACTGAAGACTAAATAATATATATATTATAGTATTTTGAATTTTACCATATTGTTTGTCTTTTGATGTCGCAGTGGGTCATTCGTCATCGAGGTCGCATTTACGTTTTTGCAAGATTTTCTACTCGGAACAATGTCTATATCCTATATGCCATTTTAATTGTTGCAAAAACTCAAGTATATATAGTGTCGAATGTCGATATTACGACCAACTTCCCACAATTTACTGATAGTTAGAATATATTAAAATAAATACATATTTTTGGTTGGTTTTTGTTTGATATATATAATATTATGTATATACTCGTATATTCATGTTTTTTTTTTTTTGAGTATACTTATACAACCATAACCCCGAAACGAGTGCCTATTTCTGGACGCATAAATATATCCATTTTATCCTCGCATGCATCACAATAATACGAGCAGCATGTCCATAATCGTAAATAAATTTTGTTCGGCCCGCGCGGTACGCGTTTCAAGCCCATCACATATGTAAGTTACATATTATATACATAATATATTATATTATTATTATACCATATAAACGTTTCACGACAACGGTCGTCGTCGTCGGCAGCAGCGGCTAACAAATCTCCCGCAGGGACTCTGCCGCCGCGGGTCTATTCTAGTCACCGTTTGCAGGTCGTCGCCGCGGGGGATAGCCGCACCGCCCAAAGGGATGCAGCGGAATTCCGTCGTTGAATGCACATATTATATAGGATTTTTCTGAAAAATAAGGGTTTCGATTCTACGTTCGTGTAAACATATTATATTATAGGAACACGCCGACCGCCTCTGTACCATACACAACCACCCACAGGGCGGTCGACCCGTGAAAAATAGATAAAACACACACACACACACACACACACCCGACACGTCACACTGCGATGCGACTGCAGCCATCCGTCTTCCAGACTATAACGTTTTATTGTTCTGCGACGCAGTCGGTATACGTGCTCGTGTTTTGTCCGTCTCTTCTGCGTAAAAATGTGGAACGGAATAAATCATCGACGACAACAATCGGCGTTTGTTGACTTTATTTTCTTTTTCTTTCGTAAATACACATATATATATATACTGCAGATCCGTAAATTGGTTATCGTATTATTATTATTATTACTATTATTGTCGTATTGTATTTACATTCTTACATTTAAAACCTCATAAAATGTATTGTTGGTTTTATAGGGCTATATGCTTTTTATAATATTTCATTATTAATTTTGTGATTAATATATATCATGTTTTTGTTACACTATAATATGTTCTACCAATCGGTATATTTGCTATATATATATATTTGTTATGCGTTATGAATTAAGATTACCTGCACCTGCATGTGTAATCCACACACTTAAGTAGTCTTATTATCAATCTCATTCGTTATCATCATATTATACTCTTTATGTACCTATATAATATTGGTAAATGGCTTACATTCACCAGAGACCTTATAATTTATTATTTCATATAGTATTTATACATTATAGTGTATATGTGTATATATACTCACGATACTACGATATTGTAGGTTTATATTTTTATCGGTCTCGGCCTGTACTGCAGTACAGGTGTTTTTTTATATAGGTATTTTAACAAGATTACATGGATTATTTTATGTACTAGCGAAATAACATTCTTTGGTAATATTTGATATCAATAGACAATTTGAGTCAAAAACGTGATTCAAAAAATTCAAATTAATTTAAAATTTCACTTTATTTTATTGTCTATCTCATGTATCTATACTCTATAGTCTATAGTATATTATTATAGATTAAAGACCTTGCACTACACAAATTAAAATATTGCTCTATTCTAAATCACATTGCTCGATTATATTTAAATCGACCTTGAATATTTTTTTAAACATTTGAATGTAAATTGTATTTTGTAACTCACCTAAAGTTAAAATTAAAATGACGAAAAATAAGAACATATGATAGGTATATCGTGCATACATTTATATATGCACGCGTAATCGATGAAATATTTGTTAAATTAATTGTTTGCGCTTGTTATTGTACGCGGGTACTTAATTTTAACGTGAGAAATGGAGTAGGTATACTAACTACTTAAAGTTATATAATTTATAATAATTAACCTCAAAAAGTGTGTATGCATAATGTCCGAGAAATATTTTTCATGCCCACAATAAACCTATAAACAATACAGCGTATTATACATTTCATTTTCTATTGTATTATGTCGGTCATTTCGTTATTTGTATATAATATTATGTACTAAATCAACCTCGGCATTCCTCTGCAGTGTCGACGGTGGTGAAAATACGTCTTTAGGTGGTCAAAAAGGGCGCTCGAATTCCCACGTTCTTTTTCAGTATTTAAAAGTGTCACTATTTATATAGGCGGGTTAGTCGTATAATATACAGTAGGTATATACTTTGTATTCACTACACCACCAATATACAACACTGCAGCAATCGTCCCACATAATTTTAACGCTTCTCGAGGTAGTATAAGATTAATCCTGTGTTTTTTATTTTTTAAACTTTGCCTGGGTTAATATTATACGCACCGACCGTCAAGTTCGGAGGACAGCGATAAAAGTCAACAATTCCCCGTTAATTCGACACCCGACGTGTGTCCGTATAATAATATACAATACCCGCGGTGTCTATATATATACGACATACGTTTATACAGGAACCTATATATCTATACCGCATTACACATACTACGCGGGTACGACGAATGCCTCACGGGAGACGCCTGCTGGAATCCATAATTCTTTTGTGTGTTCGCCAACAGCCCCGGCGGATAGTTTTGTATGACCGTATATAATAACATCACTATATACCTAAATATATATACATATACGATATACAATGTATGTGCGGCTCACAGTTTTTTGGTGGTACCCTAATAACACGGCCGTATAATGATTACTCAGCGGCAACGACCTTGCCAAGGTGGTTCTATCGCATAACGAATTCATATGTGCGCTCCAAGCATTAAAGCGTTTTTTTCACGGTTTTTTTTTTACTATTATTATTATTATATGTTTAAGGTATATCGTTTCTTTTTTATTTTCAAACCAACTTAATATAATAATAATATAACGCGTACTTACCCACTTATAATTTTTAGCAGGAAATTGAGAGTCATTTCCCTATATACTCCAAATACAAACGTTTTAATTTGATGTATACTTTTCTTTATTATTCCGACCGCTAACTCTGAGGGGATTTAATTTACACTATATATCTTTATGTATATTATTAGTGTATACATGTGTTTTTGTGACATTGTGACGTGTTTAAACGTGATTCATATATATTATAAACTTGTTAGTCGATTTGTTAAAAATACGTAGCTATGTATATGTAAGTATGTAGTATGTTACACAGTTTTGTCATGTTTTATTTAAACAGACAATGTACTTATCTGTATGGTTTTATGTATACCTTAGGTGTTCAAATATATAAAATATAAAAATACAAGTTATAGAGGTATCCGCTTCTACGTTTTTTACTAGTCCATTATATTAAAAACAACTTCGTTAAATCGTTATACTTGAGATAAAAATAGCTATTTGATTTTAACAAAAAATTCAAAATTATTTCCATAAAAAAATCGTCTTTACGAACATTATTATAACTGCAGAGTTAATTTAATTGGCAACTATTTTGATTCGAGATTCTAATTGTGGAAAACGTAATACAAAATAGGAGACCTTTTTTGGTTAACTACCCATTTAAAATATTTTAACTTTTGTATTTACAATACTTTGATTTTACTATGCCATTTGCAATTGAATTTAATTCGCAAATAGAGCTTAAATAAATCACTGTACAGGTAGGTTCCTTAAAGAATAGGTTTATATGGTGTATTATGTATGTATTGTATTCATAATAAACCCCGACGAAATGTATAATAGTATATGTATTGTAGTGTGTACGCGAAGTGTGTTCACCTCGACCAACGGTATTTATTATAATCCAAGGTTTTGTTTTCTGCCACGAAAATGAATACTCTCATTAAAAAAATTCTAATGCATTTTTTATTACTTTTAATTTTCTGCATTCCCTGCAGACGCGTCAACATACCCGTGACCCGCAAAATTGTGATGAATGCCACGCCGGCCCTGAACTATTGCCCTTAGCGATGTATGTCCGGTTTAGCTGCAGCTATAGTGTACACTTATTTTTCCTTTCCTCATTTGACAACAGCCGACTCGCAGTTATAGGATCCACGGAGAATATATATATATATATATATGTAGGTTCGCGTGATTATAATAATGCATCGACTGGACCATAAATCGTCGGCGTTTCTCACGGTTGTTTTAACCACGATGACGAGAAATTAAAAAATATATATATGTGAAACAATCTCACTAGATAACTATACTTCAATTTATAATATCTGTTTATTAACCTAAAAAAATTCATGATTAATTAATATTTTAGATTCCCATTGAAAATGTACACACACTCACATATGTTATGTGGTTTTGATTGTATGTACCTACATTGATATAAATAAGTTAAATATTTTGATATATTACACTTTTCGTAAGTATTTTGTTTCATTTGTAAAAATGCAATAATATTTTAATCTAAGTTTGTTATTAATTCACGATATCGATATCATTACATTTACCTGATTGTTTTGGTTTAATATACCCGCTATTTTTTATAAATATTAAAATATGCGTTCTAAGTAGTATCGAATCTGTCCATGTAATATTGAGTATGAGTATAGACCTGACGTGTGAAATCTAGTGTGTTAGTATACGTTCTGTATAACTTTTATGGTTTGAATCCCAATGATATTTCTGTTCCGAAAAATACTATACATATTATTATGTATTATGTGACGTATATAAGATTATCTTGAAGCCAACGGAATATATTAACGTCATTGAATTCTGATACCGCGATAGAATCCTTAGTAAAGTGAGTACGAAAATGGAAGGGGCTAAAACCAGCTGAAAATTATGGAAAAACAACAAAATGTTTGAAAATTACGACAAGCTGCAGCACAATATTGTGTTAAATAGCAAACGTTGGCTGGCGCACTACCATCACACGAAAACCCTATCGGATAACCCCTACGTATATCTATAGGCGTATTATATATATATATTTATTATATTAAACCCGAGGTCACAGATATTAACATATTTTTCTCTCCTACTTATTGTTCTCTATTATGTATTAATAACAGGTCGGCGGCATGTAACCGATACTCATAAATCTGTAGTTTTCAAATGCATTATATTTTATATATTGCTACCTATATATATATAAATTATAATAATTGCGTTGGAGCAATTAATTTCGAAACGGCTTCCCGGCGAGCCGACCCAGTTTTTTGCTATTCACGTACTTCGTGTATATAAAATACGTGTACATATATGCGCAGAGGGCTGCTGCAAACATTATAATATCTCGTTCTACTGCTGCGGGACGGCAATAGGTACGTCGTGACTACCGTATTTTTTTCGACCCCGGGCTGTACGTCACCCACTTGTGTAAAATACCCACCAATACACAAATCATAATAACCGTCCATTCGTTTGAATATTAATAACAATAATATCAAAATCTAGTCAAAAATCTATATGTCTATTATTATGTCGATAACTGAAAAAGAACTTTATTATATAATATTATACATCATCACAAGAAAAATAATGTACCTTATACCTAGTAGTTTAATAATTGTAAAAGTAAAAACTTTTTATTGTTTGCTTTCAATTGCAATGACCACTTAAAAAATCGTTACTTCTTTATACATGTGCTCTCAGCTATTATATACTTATATAATATAGGATCATATTTTTGCTGGTATAAATAAGACGTTCAATCGAAAAATCAATCACACTAAATTATGAAGTTAAGCACTTTAAAATCATATTAAATTATCTATTTTAAACTCTTTTCTTCTTATATAGTACCTACAATATTTTACATTAAAATAAGTAATGGACGATTTAAATTGTTAATAAAAAAATCTTTATTAGAAGTATATAATTACACGTTATGGATAGTTTTTAAATTATTATCGTAACTACATTTTTATGAACTGGGTTTTCTGGAATTTAATTTAGCTGGTAAGATCTTTGACATTACTCATTACGTTAACAATTTTTAACTTCTAAAAATTAAAATAGACAGCGCTCCGCACTATCGATTTATCTTGGATAAGAAACTATACCCATTATAACCTTATATTTTCCCCTCGTGTTTGTCGCATGAATTACTTCCGAGTGTCACGTATGCGTTCTAGAATTCTTCACATAATCGTTTTTAGACGCTATAAGTAATATATTATATATGTACCCTCCTCCCACTCATTCATATACATTCCTGTATTTCCTATGCAATAGAAGCTGTTACTAATCGCTCCAAAGGGTCACACGTGTCCTAATTTGTGTGTACTCCTATCGTATATGCAATATTTCAAAAATATTCCATGTGATATATACATATTATTATAAACATGCGTTCTAATATATATATGTATTGTTTGGTTTGTTACAGGTAATTAAAATTGTTCATATGTCAGCTATATGTTAAGTTTTGTAAGTAGTGTACGACTTCAGCGAGTGAGTACAATCATATATTATGTATATACATTCTAATATTATAATCCTGTATAAACGGTGAACACCTGGAACAGCAAACAAAGTAAGATAACGTTTACTCGGTCGTTGACACTCGTAAAACGTTACAAATAATAGTATGTATAGTATTATCACTCGTAGATGCTACCAGCTACCCATACATTTAACGACCTTCCTGGTAGGTATCCATAATAATCATGTCTCTTTGTCAAAAATTAGTATAGTCACCTCTTGCCAAAAACAATTCACTTTAAATTATAGTTTGTACTGAAATTCGACCGTTACAAATCCGATGATAAATGGCCGGGTATCGTCAACCATTAATGCGCGTAACTGTTTTGAAAGCTATTCATCGATCTAATGTCGGCGTCTATCTATATGTATACGCATACTGCACACGAATGTTTTTTAAATTACTTACGAAAATATTTGTCTCGCTAACGGTTTGGATAGAATTTCGTAATACTATTATCTGGCGGTAATCAAATATTTAGATTAATATATTTTTATTTAACACACCTCGAGGCAAAACAAATTAACATACTTCATATATGTTTCGTTTTATAGCTTTAGTTTTTCATGATTGAGTAATAAATTATGCTAAATCTGACGATCGCCGTGATTAAATTGCGCAGATGAGATAATATATTATCGACGAAGAACCGCGTACTTGTTATAGAGCAATAATCGTTTTAAAATCAAATGAACAGCAAGTGTTGTAAAAAAAACTCTCAAGTTATTCGTGTAATAATGTATATATGATCCTCGTTTAGTCTAAACACTATAGATTTTATTCGAATGTGGTATACATATGGCTTGTGTATCGTATAGTATTGTACCACGGCTGTTTGGATATATTATATGACATTTATCAGTTTAATTATTGAATAAACATACTATTTTCTTTCGAAATATATTATTTTGTGCTCGAACAAAATATAATTATACCTACATAATATAATATTTATAGCGGGTCATATTGTTTGTCGAACGAGCAACGAAAGTGCAAGCGTATAGGATAACGAGAAACGATATTATAATAATAATAATAGGTAACGCGATGACGACTCGTCGGAGGAGTGGGCGCTGGGAGGAGAGCTACCGGCTGCGAAATGAAGCTGCGCGCAGTGATGGAGATCTATCGCGCCGTCGTCGTCGCCGTCGTTTGACCGCGTTGTGCTATCGTGTCCGGATTTGTATCTACCTACCTATACCGCGTATACGGTTATATGTGTGCCACTTTGCGCGGGAAACATTGATAATAATAATTTCGGGTCCCGTTTGCCCGCTCTCGGCGAAGGAGAAGCACTGCTGCTGCTGATCCTAGCCGCGGTGGATTGGCTTCCGGCGGTGGTCATATAATATAATATTATTCTATATCGTGCGGCCCTAATCTGCAGTGCCGCTAACGGTATAAACGGCCCATTGTAGTGTATAATATAATATATTATATTGTGTTTCCGCCGCCGCAGCCATCCCGATCGACAGCCCATTTCCGGATCCCGTTTATATTATTATGGTCGTTTATACGATGATACTACATAGGTATTAATAATAAATGCCCCGTCTTATCCAGAGACTTATCCGTTTGTTCTGGGCGTGAACGATGTCGCACCCAAAGCAAAAAACCTGTAAATCCTCGCACTCTCCTGTCCTCAATTTTTTGGTCAAATTTACGAAAGACATTATCGGCATATGTTCTTTTGTTTTAACAGAAAAGGTAATAATGCTAATAAACACTCGTCTGTGTGTACATATATACTGTCATAATATTTTTGTCGAATAATATTATAATATATTTTGTAGATTTTCTATTATTTTAATGATATATGATATTAATTACGGTTTTTTGTCATACGGTTTTAAACTTACTTAAACACTTCTAAAACACTTTGTTATTTTTCATTGTGCGTGTAGTGAAATTTTGTTGTGAAACGTTTGATTATCCAATCTATGTACTATATATTCCATTGTCATCGTTAATTCGATGAATAGTGATAATAATACAGGCGGGTAATGCATAAATACTCGATGTGTGTATTCCTCACGTATAATACGCTTTAGCCTTTTCTACTTGTATACATAAACGTATATGAACATGTATATGTATACAAGAGTACAACTTCAGTGATATCGACATAACTGAATAATTAAACCGTAATTGAAACCTATCCGTGAGAAAAAAATAACGACGTGTGGGTATATAAAATAACTTGATTTAAGTAGTAATAGAGAATATACTACACAATATATAATATATATATATATTATACCTACACGCGTTTCGTAATTGAAAAACTTATTTTGATTTGTAATTACCTTTAGTAGGTAGGTAGGTAGGTAGGTATATTTATTAACAGAGTTCTTTAGACGAGTCTGCAGCATCGAAGTCGTCATTGTATTTGACGCGTCTTCTTTCGCTCTCTGTCTTTATTCAGTTAAATCTCTGCAGCTACAGCCCTATAACGTTGTATGCGTGTTTATTCTGTATTCGTCCTGTTTAATATATATTATGTTAATTAATCTATATAGAACTGAGATTTTCATCCCGATCGTGTGCACCGGCGAAGTCACGATATGCAATACAACGTGTTGTTTCTATTGAGAATTTTAAATTTAAAAATCGAGTACTACATCAGATGTTGTGGGTACGTACTAAGGAAAATTTTGACCTAGTATATATAAATATATATATTGTATATATACTGAAACTATACAATATACATGGTATAGCGTCTTTCTATATTCTAGTTTATATTAAGACTATATGGTAGCTCTTTCATTACTTGTGCACACGTGAACTTGTATATATATATACCTATATATACCTATATATATATGGTTATATTACGGACTGTATACATGATGAAATCTATATTATCTAATAATTTTGTGTTATTTGTACGCTATTGTCTTTCGCTCGATACATAATTATATTATGCGCATGTGCCTTGTATAATATCTTCCAATGTGCTGTTTCCTTGTCGTTGAACTGTCAGTTAATCGTTAAATGCTTTAGAAAACAGTGACGAAATCTTCAATGCTCGGAATTAGACCTTGACTCGATCAGCTAGTTAAACAGACAATATATATAAAATCGTGATTCGGCATTTTCTCCTTTGATGTACTCCAACACCCGTATCGTCAAGTATAAGAAAGAAAAATAATATATAAAACACTCTTACCACACAATATAATATTATAATATCGCGTATAGGTACGTCTTTAGTATGTACACATAAAGTTTAAGCGAAGAAGTAAATCGTACGATATTCATATAAGTATATATATATACTAGTTTTTGGTTTGCTTAAAAGTGTAAAAGAATTCAAAACTGAATTGATGAGTTTGCACGTCGCATCTAATAAGGCTAATTATAATAGCCTATTTTATAATATATATAGATAGGTATCTATTATTAAAAGGTAGGTGTATAGTAACTATTATATATATATGTTATCATAAAATAATTTTTTTTCATATTTTAGACCTATCATCCTAGGATTAAAATTATATTCTTTCATAATTTTAAAATAAGTTCTAACATATAGGTTCCTATATAAACGTAATGTGTATATAAAACCTGCAGCAGTTGCTTACCATAAGTCCGATATATTGTGTGGTGATAATTGTTTAGTGTTCGAGCTATCCTATGTATATATATATTAGAGGCGATGTCGCAATGACCAGATTTACTAACTGCATGCGGCAGTGTATGTACATGTGTAATGTATAACACTTTAGCAGAAAACCGCGCTATGATGGAGATAAATCATCATTATACTGGGTTACGCGAGCGATATTATGTATACATTAGACATATTTTCCACACAAATTGTACACACATATAGGTACTGTGCAGATTACGTAACCCTTATGCCGTGTACTATTTTATATGTACGAACACATACCGCGGGTTGCCATATTATATATGGCCTATCGCTTAAATAATAGTACAACGTAAATTTTGTTGATGTTTTTGTTGTCACGGCAATAATTGTACCTAAATACATTATCGTTTGACATTGCGGGTATGTACGACTGCATAATAACGTGTAGGTATATTGTGACGAAGTGTGCAACTTGCATCGGCGCTGGGGTCGAAGGTCTTCTTTTATTTATTTATTTTTTCGCGCACATGCGCTGCTATTATATATATATAGCACGGTAAATGCGCGTATATTACTATATATTATATTATGTCGTTGCATAACTGCTCGCCGCAAAGTTAAATTACATTTAAACGAAATTTTATTTTTATATAATCGTTGTGATATTTTTTAGCTTAAAAACAGATCAGTAGATCACTGCAGACTCTTACTGTGTATGATTTTTATTGTACGACGTAGGTATAGAGCTATAGAGATGAGCGACGTTTCTCCAAAACGGTGACGGGTCACGATACCGACCTCGGATGATGTAACGCGCGTATTCTTGCTACACTGAGCCTACACGAAATCGATCAATTCGGGCTAGTGAATATAGTATAATAATATATAATAATAATACATTACGCACCATGAACCGTCTTATATGGCGAAATATATATTTAATTTGAAACATAAAACTCAAAGTCGTCGCCCGTTCTTCGTCATGGCGACATTAACCTATAATCAAATTATTAAGAAAAATCGTGTTGACGATTCTTCTGCATTTCTAAGGGTTGTTTATGACGGTTATTATGACAACCTCTTAAACAATATTATAATATGTTGGTAGGTATACGGTATGTACGAGTATGTCTAAATTCATAGTTATAGTTAAGAAGACGTATAAATATATAAGTTTTAAGCGTCCTATATACCTATACGATTTTACTATATATTTTTGCCCTCGTCACTCATATAAAACATTAACTTTTTGCATACATATTATTAAGATAAAATATAAAACACGCACAATATAGACAAGATGTATCTAATCGATATATACGTCTTACCTGCAGTGTTTTCATAATAGTAACGTATCAACTCAAGAAACAAAATATTCTTTTTTGCGAAGGATATTCATTAAATTCTTACTTGTGATTCGTACTGCAGTATTATAACATTTTATATAAAATGTACAGTCAACCATTATACAATGTTAACCATGTGTACCTACTGTCATATATAATAGAATAAGTTTGCTGCTACAATAATGTTACTTCTAAACAAATTATTGTATTTTATAATGCAACATATACGTTTAATTTTATTGTATCCCACGTAGTTTGCATTTATTGAATAAATGTATTCATGTCACATAATTATTACAAATGCAATTTAATACCCAACTCCAAATAAGTTTGAAGTGAAATAAATAACATTTCTCAACTAAGACGTTTTATAAATTGCATTTTTGTTTCCTAAGACTAATTGTATTCACAAACTATAATGCAATGTTTTTTTCTACATTATAGTATATATAGGTACTTTTGAATTCAGCATTTTATATTTATTGTGCAAGTTTATGCTCGGATTTAGAATTACAATTAATTATCACTAGCAGCAACTCCTCATTTATACTCGTTATACCTATATAACTGTAACAGGTACTGCAGTCATTCTTTTTTCGAATATTATCGTAGATTTTTTTTTTATTGTATTCGTATCGTGTCCTAGTGATCCGATAAAATTGTATGACCTTCAGCAAAAACCAGATTTGCTCATCTAGAAATAGGGTGACAGATGGGAAGGGGAAAGAAAGTCACTGAACTGCGGAGAAATCGGAAACGGCAGCCGAGATGTGGCCGAGTGCACATATATATTATATATATATTATTTACATTCATGTGATGGAGTACCTCAATGGGTTATCGCGTCTAATAACCAACATCAAGCAACTTTGTTATTGGCATGGAAGACGTGTGTAACAGTTTTTCCTAAACAGTTAGTTTAGAATGCAACCGTGGGCAGAAACATATAGGTACCTATATATTCCGGAAAATAGTGTAGAAAAATCTCACGATCGTCTTCTCCGTGAACCATAATTGAATATATTAAATCCTTGGATATATCATGTCTTTGTGTCGATCTGCAGAGAGCCTATAATAATGAATGCTAAAATCAATCGATTAGCATAACATTTGTAATATCGGAACATTTTAAACAAACATTCGAGTTTTCAAATAACGATTTTAATCAATAATAATATATTATTTTACAGTTTTGTGATAATACTTAGTATAAAATCACGTTGCTGTAATATTTATCTTCTTGCAATATATAGTGACAGTTGCGACGATAAAGTTCAAAAAGTAATTTTGGAAGTTTTGTTCGAAACGCCTAAAATGTTTAAGCTCCCGATGTAGAAGGAAAACTAGTGAAAAACGAACATAGGGACCTGGAGAAAATCGATTCACAGGAACTTTTACTGTGTTTATGTTATACATTCAGTATTCGGCTGCAGTAGCAAACCGTCTCCGATAAAATACAATTATTTGTGTGGTGTGCCGGTACGGTTGTTTCAAAACGAAAACGGAAAACAGAACTGATAATAATGCAGCTGTGAAGATTATACGGAAAAAAACTAACAATACTATGTCAGTTCGTTCCAATTGTATTATCAATCGTTGTTATTCAGATATAATATATATATATATAGGTATTGTCTAAAGGTTACACGAGCGTTCGGCCTCAAAACAGAAAAAACGCTATACTTATCGGTTTACTGCACTATACACATGTGGGTCATGTTAAATATTTGTTTTGGATAGTTGTGAGCCGTCCTTGTCATGTTATGCCTTTAAAATACCGGTAAAAACAGTTCGATAAATTAATGACAACAGCGATTGTTGTTTTATCGTTTAATCCCCGAGCTCGTCCGTATTTCTTAAGTAGGTACAATGATATTCTTCAAATACAGTAGAGTTATTGAACAACTGAAATATTATCTCGAAAACCGTCGTAAGAAATTGAATCACCTATACCTGCTTTTACATTAACAATATAAATCAAACGAATAAAATAATATCACATTTTTTTCGGAAGCAGCTATTTTCAATAGTCTCAAATATAGCCGTTTGAAAATAAAGAAAAGTCCTATATTATTTTGTCGAGACTTATTGTGTTTTTTTTTCAAATTGTAATTTGTGCCTATGTGTCATTGTGGTAAAAATGTTTGGACGTCCACGTTGTATCATGAATTCATAACCAACAAAACTATGAAATTCGACATTCCACGCCATATCCGTGGGCAGGTCCCACGCGAAAATCGACCATACTATTTCTAATATGTCATCGTCTGTGCTAACGCACCTGCATTAATTCTCGTACGAGTCTCTGGTAGGACAATAACGTTTATTAGCTTATATTTTTCTGTTATCCAGATCTTATAGTCATGAATGTCTTAACGGCTGATATATTTTAAAAACGAATAAACTTTTCCGTTTAATGTTTAAATAAGTAATCTTAATTGTAATCAGTAATCACCAATCAATACACATATTATGGAGACTAAATAAATCATTATTTAAACATAATATGAAGTAAATTGGTTGGTATCACATAATAATTTCGTATAGGCACATCCCATGACAAATGTTGCTGAAATGTAAAAACACTAAATTAAATCGTAATTATTATACTGCTGTACAGTTCATTCAAACATATAGGTATAGCCAATCACCAGAATAATATTTTAATACGCTATAACTGGATCGGTGTGTATTCGTTGAATTAATTTTCAAAAACCGTTAAGTCAAACCACCGCAAACACCACAGGATGTAGTAGTAGTCGTGTTCCTTCGGCAACCAGCCCATCTGTCGCAGGTGCGAGTCCACAGATGTGGAACCAGCAGCAGGCCGTCTGTTTTACGCTCGCCGAAAATACTAGAGAATAATATACTTTAATAATAAAATACAATGTCACGATACGTATTGCGGCGTGCACCCGTATAACAACGACCGGTACCTCTATATATACGTAATTGTATTATAAATAATAATAAATTAAAATTCTGAATTATTATTTAAAATGACGGACGACGATAAACCAACACACGGCGTGTGCCGACAAACAACAACACCTCTGTTATAATAATAATACCAAGCGCGTATATTACATATCGTTGTCTATCATATTATTATAATATTATGATGATGATTATTTTTTTTTTTGCGTATCGGTCAACCGGTCGTAATTCCCGGTTGCTGCTGACACCTTATACGGTTAGCCAGACGACATTGCGAAAACGTTGGATCACATATATACGCGGCCGGGACGACCTTGCCTAGTCAACAATATCATTATTTTATTATTATGTATACATATACACAATAAATGCTCTATTGTTGTTGATGCAATTCACAAAACTGTGTTTTTAAAACTTATATTTTTCTTATTTTAATAAAATGCACACGACAGTCGATAATATTCGGCCGTAAGTTATAATTAGTATACTGTGTTATACGCGTGTGTACAACTACAACATTTATACGTTTTTAATATTATCTTTTCCATTTTGTAATATAATAATAAATTGTTGTTGTGTTCGACATGAACATCGACTCAATTAGCGTTTTTTTTTCGTTTTATTACCGAATGTAATTTTTAACTGTTTAATTTAATTACGTTTTTTTTCCACATTAGTATACTTACCTTTATAGTTTTATTGTTTTTGAATCAACGTTTTTTGTTTTTATGCGCATGTAATATACAGAAACAATTTATACGTTACGCGTTAAATATTACAAGTACGTTATTTATAATAATAATATGTATCCATAAAAATAATTAGAAAGTATAAACTCGTGTGTTATATCAATGAAGTTGTTAGTTATTTTCCGCGGGGTCAGTGTTTACACTGGTCGCAGACTCGCAGAGTTATTAATAATATATACAGACATACAGTATTGAAATGGCCAGTGGTCGACCATTTATCCGTTTACTTTGTTTCGGTAATCAATGCAAAACGCCTACAATTTCTCTTTGCGTCCGTATTTTTTTTTTTTTTTTCATAATAATATATTCTTTGTTTAAAGAAATATGTATAATATATTATTATTTATTATGCTTATAATCCATATAACATTCATAACGCACAAACAAAATATTTATTGACCTATTTTGATTGTATGTAGCAAATGTATGATTTTTAATTATATTTGTATACATAACATATCGGCGTAATATGTGTGTAAATGGTCAAATGAAAAATATAATTTTTTATTTTATCTAATTTATCCCACAACTCGACTCGGTTTGGTATTACAACTCAGACTGTACGCGCTGTTTATACTAAAAATTATTTTTTTTTTAAAACAATACGATGGAATACTTTATTCGTTTGTCCGCATACTTATAGATAAACGTCTGCACAGTATTATAGTGATTTATAGGCGTGCAATATTGTGTTTTTTCGCGACTCCCGCTGCTCGCCGCCTGCACTATATATAATATAATAATCATCATTATCGTTGACACGTCTTTTATAGCATATAATCCGTATTATATAGTTATATGTAGACCACGAATCATTTCGTCATGTGGTTATATCGTCACTGTGATACACAATAATTATTGTGCTTCAACGCGTTGCACTCCCGCGAACCCGGAGAAAACGCACAATTTTCCGCATGCATATAATATCTTACACGACGTGTATTTTACGTATATAATAATATTATATTGTTTTTAAGGGTCTATCGTGGGACCGATGAAGTGGTAAGAATCGCATGTGTGGGAGGACTGGAGGAGGCGCAATCGGTGTCCGAAACGGATTCCCAGTTTTTGGAAAGGATTTTACGTAATCCAAAACGATATATTGTATAGACGTAATTGCAGGTATAATCGTATATTGCATGGCGTTTAACCTGCAATCAAAATTCGAGTACACTCCGCCAGACGGGTTTATCTTCGCCTCCTTTTATATTATTACGTAATATCGTGTACCTATAAAACGTCCCATCGCCACCGCTATAGCTTACCATCATCGGCAGCAGTTTCCCGCTGGAAATCGTATAAGGTCATCCGTCGTCGTTTTGGCTGTTTGAACCTCGATATTACTGCATACGCGCACAGTTATAATTATTACGTTTTATACTATATCATATCTTGTGTATTCGATGACCGTATATAGTAGCCAACCTAAGGACTGCACTAAAATTCGATTTCCATAAAAATATATATATATGTCCAATTATCCGTTCGGAATGATATCGCAAACGGCCGCGGTGCTGCCGTAAGATTATATTATTATTACTTATTTGTCTCCCGCGGGAAAGTTTTCGTTTTGCCCTCCATCGCGATATATACCCTGCGTCCGGAACAGGTTTATTCTCTTCTTCTGTTTGCATTAGTATTATTATTATTATTATAATACATCCGTTCGTCGTCCGGCCGTGACATTATAATGTTATGCCTTGTATACAGTCTCTCGTTGTTTTTCTCGCCGTTCCTCTGTACGCGCGGTCCATTTGCGCCCCGGATCTATTAATAACACCTCTGTGCGCTCGTGAGTTGTGGGTCTCGGCGGCGGTGTTCGCTCGTGTTTTACGATAACGCCGGGCGAGGGGAAGAAATATATTATATTACGTATGTATTTAAAAAAAAAATATATCCATTGCGAACACAGACGACGATTGTATGTGCTATTAATTATTCATTAAACACGTTTGTATATATGCACCTTTGCATGCGTGTGCGTGTCGCACTGTCGCCCACGCCAACTGGTTCGACGCCACAGCAGTCATCTCTTGTCGCGGTGGAAATGTCATTGTCGTAATGCGTACTATTGTGTTCCACTATATATATATATAATACGCGTCTGCAGTGCAACGGCCGCGCGTGTCGGGAGGTTATTTCTTGTCGTCGTCGTCTGCAGCCAATGCGGGATTTGACGCGAGATAAAACGAAAAGGGGTAACGTTCGTTTCGGGGACGTATGTGTACCCTGTTTATTGTCCCGACGATCGTTTCGGAGAGAAACCTCTATATACCGAGACGAGTCGGTTTCTGTATTCCGCTGCAGGTACAATATTATATGCAGGTTGATACAAAAAACGCTGCACGCTTTAAATACGCGGCCGAGTAGTTTTCAGTAAATTATTACGTATATTATTATAATTATATGTGAAACGCTACACCATAGTATCGGACGATCGAATCGCATCTGTGTTCTTTCGCGATTATCGCGGGAGCAAATCAAATTATAATGAGTATTATGATGATGTTTTGGATATAATCGTCAAATGATAATCGATATATTCTTAACGCCTAAAGCTATGAAAAGTAATTTTATTAAATTATGTGTCTGCGTATGTATGTACGTAATGATATGTTTTAATTTTACACGTGTAGGTAAAAGGTACATCTTTAATTCTTCTTATACAGTTTTAGGCTTGAGCCTTAAGGAATTATAACTATGCATATTATATTTGGTAGTTTATATGTTATCGATGTTATTGAACAATGGAATTTCTGGCTAGAATCGCGTCTTCGCTAGACTTCGATTTGTCTCGCTTTTCTTCCAGCGGCAAAGTTTTGAAATGTTTTTTCAGAATTATTTTTGTTAATATTTTGAACACGTATACTTTCACGTAAGATGTGTGTTGCGTAATTGGTTCGTTAAATAAATTGTATATTTGAAACATTGAAAATTGCAGCGTTCTGATGGAAAATGATCCCACGTCCTTGTTTTGTTTGAGTATATACGTGCAACATATGCGTGTTTACCTATATATGTATGTATACACCAGACGTACCAATGTCCTATAATATATATATACATAATATAATATGTGCAGTGTGTGTATGTGATGATTGAGATCTCGATAAAAAAAAAATATACACATTGTTGCAAGGAATTAAATAAAACAACAATATATTATGGTTCTATGATGATGCGCTTTTTTATAATATTATGGTAATACGTAATAGGTACCTATGCAATAAAATTATGTGAATGCGATTACTGAAAGATAATGTAATAATTGTCGTTGTTATCCATTATGCTAAACAGCGGTGAATTATACGGGTTATGTAGATAATAATATACTCACAGTGGACATATTATATGTATATACAATATACATATGTATTATTTATTAGACAAACTGCATTTTGTCTTTCAATAAACACTGCAATACGTTTGTTATGACATTTGTCGAGAACTAACAAAACGAGTGCATCACGTTTTGCGCCATACCATTTTTTTTTACGTTAAAATAATCACCTACTAAAATTGAATTGTTGCATCCAATTATTATATATTCAAAAGACACGAAAGACGCCTATATATAGATGCAATATATAAGCAAACGTCATTTATTATAAAAAAAAAACAAATACAATAATTCAATATTTGGGTGGAAAAAATGTAGACTAGTACCAAACACAACTTATTATAATGTATTACATATTTATTATATCTATTTATAATTGTATTGAAAACCATAAATTATTTAAACAATTTTGTTTACGATTTGTATGTACAATCTCTTATAATTCAATAAATAATATACATCTGATGTGATCAGTGGTTCCCAAACTTTTCATATTGGACGTGACCCACTTTTCACTAACAGAGACCATTTCACGGCTCACGCCTATTTTTTACTATATCTATTGGTCATTAGGGAAGGGAGAGATCAGATCAATGAATATAATATTATATATTTATATAATACGTATTTATAGTAAAAGACCAGTAGGTTTATTATGTAGTGTGATTGAAATTTAATAATCTTACTGAGCGTGCTATATACACCTTCACACGTAAACGCTGAACTGTTCTTGTTAACGATTAAAAAAATACTTTCAAAATTTGTGTAGGTGTAAATAAACAATTTTTAATAAGATTTAAACAGACATGATATAATTGTTCCAAACTATATTATAATTCATATTATATTAATTATATATATTAAAAATCGATAATTTGAAATGTTTTTTGCTATCTTCACTCCGAAAAACTGCACTTCAGTATAAATAGTTTCTGCATAGTAAGTTTTTGAGAAACTGTGTCTTCTCTATCACTGCTCGAGTTAAAATATTTTGACTATTGTATCATTCGCTTTTAGCCCGACGAATCGGTGGTATATTTTTACGAGCATTCCGGTATAAAAAAACGTTCTTTTTTTCGGCGAAACAAACGAAATACAATTACGTATATATAATTAGCCTGACGATTAAAACATTGTAATATTATTATGTAGCCGCGCACTCAGCTAATTTACTACGGAGTGGTGGTGGGGGGGGGAGATATCTTATAATATATATATATATATATATATATATGTGTGTTATATTATATTATTATGGTTAAGTGATGCTTACGCGTAGTGTTACACAGCTGCAGTGAGCGTGGGTGATGTCAGCGACCGGGAATCTTTTCGGATGCGCGCCGCTGCCGTTTCCGGACCAGAGCGCATCTCCTCGCTCGCTGTGTCCCCCGCGGCGGCGCGCGCAGCTAATTTCAATTAGACTGTACGGCACGCGCGCACGACCACCGAAATCTGATCCTCGTCGTGTATACTACCTAGATATACGTATGTGTTTTACAGAGCTTCGTAGGTTCCTGCAAGCCCGCGGGGGCGAAAACCCGAAAAACGTTCTCCGTAGTCGTCTGTTCCCCGTGCATTTATACCTCGCGAACCCGAAAAAAAAAATCGACATCATGATAATATAACTATTTCGAATTTTCGACTTTGTTGATAGCTCCTTGTATACATAATAATTAATATACCTATATCACTATACAGATTTATTATTATTTACGATTGTATTACGAACCGTGTGTGACTGCTGCTGCAGTGTATGTATAGTTCCTATATATAATAATAAAATATGTTATTATTATTGTTTGCGATCGAGAATCGTTATAATAATAATAATAATAATAATAATGACGGGTGGTGGTAGGGAGGAGGGAGGATATCTTAAGTCTAAGTGTGACGGCGGTGGTGGCTGCGGAGCAGGGGGTAAAGTCAACGTCCTGGTGGCGACGGCGGCGGCGATGTGCGACCATTGGAAACCGCATCGGCAGCAGCAGCGTATATATATATAGTGTCCTTGACCCGACAACAGACGGTCCGATGTCCTTTCGGACGTGCAAGTCTCTTTCTTAAATACATATATATATATGCGATCTGCGAGTACAAACTCTAGTCGTCATGTGTATGTGTGCAGAATGATTGAACAATAACTGTCATATCTCTCTCTCTCTCTCTATCTATTTTAACGCGTATACGTATTTTTCGTACAGTAATACACACTCGCACAATACAAAGTACGTGAGTCTTTATAAACATATTATTTAATATATAGGTAAGGTACGTACCTACTATCCACACGTGAATCCGATTTGACAATCATGCGGAATCGAACGTATTTTTCGCGTAACCACAAATACCTAAATATATGTGAGTTAGTATATATGTATGCAAATTGCAAACACAGGTTTTCATTACAGTAAGTATATATAAAGACGTACAATATTGGAATATAAATAAAATTGTGCGTTTTTTCTCACATACACACACCGTTGACCTTTCGCGCAGGCTGAAGGAATTCTGCCGTTGTCCGCTTTGTCCTCGCTCAAGAAACTATAACCGTATCCAATTATTATATTATATTATTATGCTCTACGTCTTATATTGTATGATGTATATATATATTATGTACCTACCTACACTAAAATTATTGTTGTTTAACTTGGCCCGCGTTTGGTTTTCGCTGTTGCCGCTTCCCGTTATCACCGCATGCATGTCGTGTGTATTTAACGCGATTATTATATCGTTTTGCACAATTAAAAACTGTAATGCCGTAATGGAATATAATATAGATATTATCTAATTATTATCGTTCGACCCATGATGCGCTGTAGCGTAATATTCCGTGTTCGTGGAATAGATTTGAAATAATTAAATAATAACGAATTATTTGAAGACTGTTATATTAGTGTTATAGCTATATAGTATATATACATAGTTCTGTTATATGAAAACGCAATGTACCCAACAGGCCGAGACCATGTGCGGGATTCTTTAATAACTTAATTTTTTTTTTACATCGGGTACATTTAATGATATATGTGTGCTTAGGTATAATAGGTACAGTTGTATTTCTCTTATACACGTCCTACAGACACTCTTAAAACAAAAATCAATACCACCTTCTGCGTATGATGAAGTTTGATATGGAATTAAAATAATTATCGGACGTATTATGTTCAGTGCAGCATACGCCCATATAATAGTAAAAATATGTAATTACATAAAATCCTGCCCCTTAATCCCGACCGTGTGTATGCACTGGATACGCCGCGTATATAATGATAACATCAACCTATTTAAGGTGTCTTATCTGATTTCAACTATATAGATTATGTAGCACAACAAAGCATCCGGATCGTGTGTATACCCCCTTGTACTATAATATACCGGCCTCGAGATAGTCTTAGTGGCTCTTAATATCTAGTCGAGAAGTATATAAATCTCATTTTGTGGAATTCCCATTGTAACATCAGCAGTCTTCATGTGGGTATAATATTCTCGTGTTTTCGTATACCACCGTAATGCTTAACATAACTACGTTTTCGTGCGGTATAAAAACTGCAGTTAATATAAATCGAAAATGTACTTGAACATATATAATATAATGTTACAAGTATATATATTTACAATTTAATCTATTTATTCTATAATGACATTGTCATTTAATTTGGTTAACGCTCGTTGCTGCCTGATGCGGGTTTTAAATTTTCGTTTATTTATTATGTATTTAATTTATCTGACACTATAATTTCAAGCTCGATTTCAAATCGATACAAATAATTTACTGAATTTGAGCGAATATTATTTTATACATCCTCAGTGCCTTAATATATAGACATAATATACAATATTTATACACGCAAAATTATATAATATATAAGCACCTACCTAAGTCTATTAATTTGATTATTAGTTATACCCATATAATCACTATAGAAGATTTAACACAACTGTTCGACGTTGAGTGTGGTCATTCGATATGTAGTTTAATATTTAGCATGGACGTCCCCTTCTCCGCCCCACAAATCATAATTATGTTTAAGAGTTGCAAATTTACCCCGTGGCGCTATAGTTTTTTTTCACTAATCCGCTTTGGTCGAGTGCGTTTAAGTCGCCGGACTCCAACGACTACTTCCAACTCGCGCCCCTGTGGCAACGCGTACGCCCCGCCTCATTTCCTGTCGGGCTGTCAGAGCTATTGCGTGGAAGAGTGGGCGGTCGCGATTAAAATAATAATAACAACAACAAAAGAAACGAAATGTACCTACTATATGACGACGACAGTGTGTTTGCACAATCGGACAGAATGATTGGCGTCGGCGGTCGCGTATACATAATGATAGAATTATTGTACTACCATTTACCACCAGTACCTACAGATAGAGTGAAAAAAATAGAACACAAATAACTTTTCTGGGTCCGGGCAAGGACAGTGTCGATAATACTATATTATATTATAGCAGTATTAGTGTATTATTACTAATAATAGTATAGTGCGCGTAAAATAACACGTGATCGTCGTCGTCGAACGACGACTCAATTTGTCCGACAAAACGCGGTCAACAGCCGTGTGTGTGTGTATAATATATTATGATAATAATAATAATAATAATAAATCGTTTTCTTTCCCTCTCGGACGGACCTAAACGCTGAATGACCTCATCGCCTAGTTGCGTATGCGGGACGCGCGCTAACATATACCGTTTTGCCGTCGCGCGTATTCCTGTTTGCTATATATACAAGACAGTGGAAAGGGAGGGTCACTGCAGTAGCAATGACAATATATAATATATATATTATATAGTACTCGCGTCCGGGGAAGGTCGTTTTTTAACGATTACCGTCACGAACTCGCGGTCTGTGAGCCAACATATATAGGTATTACCGTATAGACACAGACGATTCAACCGCGATATGATATGTATAGGATATCCGAAAACGGGTCGCGCAAAAACAAAAGTCTTCCCGGACGACAACAATTCCACGCGATATTATAACTATAGGCATAAATATGAGCTATAATATGCTATAAATCAATAATAGACTGAATTAAGTTCTCTATTATGGATATAAATCATCGCCGCATTATACATCATCATTGCGTCTTAAGTAATATATATTATAAAATGTTATAATAATATGAAAATTGTTTAAAATAATAACCAATTACAATTAATAATAACAACTTTATTATTGAGGGATGCATTTAAAATATTTTATTTATATTTACTTGATATAGCACTTATTATTTAGGTAACCTACTGTAAAATACTTAAATACAACATTATAAAACAGTTTAAGTCCAGTATAAGTATATAGGAACGATAATTTGGTATATATTTACAACTGTGTGCTCCTCGGCACCCCATAAACCAAGCCTGCCTATATGATGTACACTCTGCGTATGTACAACCGCCGCCGGTTATTATAGATGTCGAAGATCCCTCACTGCTCTTGTTCCGATTTTCCGTGGACGACCCGCGGGTAGTAGTTTTCGATCGCTCGAGAAGACGTCTTTCGCCGGTTGTTTTTATTACAGAGCAAGTAAAATATTATAATACCTACCTCGATCACTGCAGCAGCCATACGTCATGTCGTTCTCTATCCGTTATCGACCGCGTCGAGACATTCTCGTCTAGAAAGTACACACGACGCGATATAAGGACCATACGGACGAGACCTAATTCCGCGTCGCACAGGCGGACGTGCCCGCTGTATAGCTTGTCCGTCAAAGTTTTCGATTGTAGTTAACCCGGTTATATTATATTACATTATAGTAGACAGGGGCGACGCAGTGTGATGGCGATCGGAACTATCGATTAAGTCGCCGTCTGCTGCTGCAGTTAGTTCGATGATTGGTTTAGACACGCTGTGTATTATAATATTATATTGTGCGTGAATATTATATATATTATGTGTCTATATAGGTGCACAATATAGTATTAACACGTCAAATCAGTTTTTTTCCTCCGTTTATATCATCATGTCTTCGTTATATCTGCATAATTGATTATGATAAATATGCCCATCATGCGCGGAGAAACGCGTAAAACCAATCATGGTTTTATATTGTTAAAAATACAAAAACGAATCATACCGATTACGTAAACCGCACTCTCATACCTACACGCATTATGATAGCATGCCCGTTACATTCTAATAAATAGTACCTATATGTGTTTAAAAATTACTTTTCATATATTTTACGGATTAACGCGCTGTTTGTATAAACGCCCATCGGTCGTCGCGTAATTAACTGCATCGTTTCTACTCGGTGATGTGTCCGGGGCGTAATGATTGTTTTTTATTTTTCATTATTTTTCAATCGAAATGCAATACTAATAATACGATTTTAAGTCGAAAACGTTTTAGACTGGCGGCGGCGTCGTTAAAAACATCATGTCGCGTTCACAATCGCGTTGAAATTACTTTTTTTTTTGCCGCTTCACTGCAAACGTCTGTGTTTGTACAGATGAAGGTATGCGGTGGCATAAATAATTTCGACTTTGCCGTTAAAATAACGTACAATATTATGATAATGCTATACACTCCACACACAATATTTTATTACATCCCACCTAAAGTCATCTGCAAGTGTATGCGCGATGATAATAAAGCTATAAACACATACATTATATTGTGTACTGCGCTGTTATCATCACTGCGTTATGAACCAGTGAAAGTGTATAATATAATAATATGTGATGCAGTTGAAAATCCGGTGACAATGTAACGTTGCACAATGTAAAACGTTTTCTATATAATATACGTACGCGTATATAATATTATATATTATTATATGCGCGTGTTCTATAGAAGTTTGGCGGGATGTATACATCATGTGTTATTATTATTATTCGGTCATCATAAATATGTTTTATGCGCTGTCGATCTTCACCGCGAGGCGCACGAGACGCATCAGCTATTATGTATCTATCTGTATATATATTATTATTATAATATTATATTATAATACATGTGAATGCAGCGTACTATATGCAACCGAGTATTTTCGTTAGCGATTGTTTCCATCGCATATACCTTTTATAATAATAACATATATACGGTGTTAAAAGAAAACACTTTTGATTTGTGAGTGTGTATAATGTATATAGGTAGGTATATGGTAATTATTATATTATCTCCTCGGCAATAATGGTACTTGTTTGAATAACTGCAGTGCCTATATACTCGTATACGCCCGCCGTCGATTCTGCATTTCTTCCTAATAACATATATAATACATATATACGCGCGTTAACGTATATATTATTTTATTGTCTTATAAATAGGGGGCGATATCAATCTGCGACACGGTCGGTTCGGTTTGCCGAGGTGTTTATAACATATAGGTAATGATGTATATAATATATGCTCGCGGGTCGAATATAGAAAGTCGAAACCGATATACATATAGCAGGCGCAGGTACAAGTCAACTTTCGACCATAGACCAAAAGCATATTTTTTCCTCTCGGTGCAGCAATATTATTGTGTATATAATATATTATAATATATATAAGAAATTTTTTTTAACTACTGCAGCTGAGGTATACCGCCATAACTCCCGCCGCCGTCGCACATAAAACGGCGATTATTTAAATACGTACATTATTATACCGTAAAATAAAATCGAAAACGATTGTGCGTTCGGCGAGTTAAATTTTAACATCCCGCCTATATATATATATATATATATATAGTTGCAACGATGTACGTGCATATATCGCCTTCGTCGATAAACGAGGAGATTTTTAATTTTTCCTAAACCCGATAGTCGTAAAGTGTTTGATGTATTATGCTTGTAGCTCTTCTCTCGTGCGCATTTTCGCTTGTATTTGCAGTTATAAGTGTCGTTTACCCATATATGCATGTGTCGTTTACCGATAATATATAATAATAATAACGGCGACGCTGCAGGCGGTGTACTCAAAAACAAATTCAACCTTGACACGCGACGAGGTGAAAAATAAACATTTTGTCGCATTCGACCGTTTTACGACTTATTTGAAGCTCGTTTGTACCGACACCGTGGAGGTTGTAAATCTCGCCGAGATTTCCACTCATCTCGTCGTCGTCGTCGTCGTCGCCGCCGCCGCGATCCTTTATATACCTATACGTTTAATATATGTCGCTTGCGCTGCAGTCATGTCTGCTGCAGTGCGCGGATAAGTGATTTCATATTATTATAATAATATATACGCACATATAGCAGCAGGTACATACGCATTATGTATAATGTATTATATGCTCGTTGTCCGTGTGCCGCATTTGTGTCGGAGGCAAAATTATACAGTATTATGACTATATATATGTGAAAAAAAATCGAAGATTTCGTTCCGCTGCGATAAAACGGGGTTAACGCGTGACGAAACGACGACGACGACAAGTAGTTAGTACCTACCTACCGACGTGAGAAAAAGTCCATATTTCAACTTTATATCGCTGACAATATAACGTGTCTTCGCGCATACGCCGCACCGTGTGGGTATATGTATATATTATATATGATAACACGTACCTCCTATACATACACAAGCAGTAAGAATTTTCCCGAGAATCGTTCGTCCATATACCGTTTCAATGTCGTGCTTAAAAAAATAAAAATCACGATTCGCGATAACGAAATAATATACAAATATACTATACGCGCGTCTGCAGCTCGCGGACGGACGGTGGCGGTTATCACTGCGTGTATTCGTTTGTATAATAGTATTATTATACTTTTTTGTATATATATACTACCATTATGATGTATGTGTGCCGCCACGACGATCGTCTCTGGCGATTGTACAACCAGCTGCAGTGAACTTGCAGTATACTGCAGTATATACCTATCCGCGAGATTTTTCCGGGGTAAGGTGCTGACCGCGGTCTGTGGCTTATATATATTATGCGCGTTGCTGCAGATGAAAGACTGATAGTTATTTTCCATCCCTCACTATTTCCTATAATGATATGTGTTAAAATCAAAAAATATATATCCCTAAACTGCAGTATAACTATATACTATATATCTCGTATACGATCAGAGATACACCAAATAAATATCGATTATTTTTCCGTAGTTAAAAATAAAATATAAATCGATCAAAAATGTTCTGAACTCTCAAATGTCTATATATTATATTAATAGTAGGTACATCTAAAATATCTACCTACACGATTTCGGCGCGAAACTCTTCTTCCGCTAACCTTATCGTCACTATACCACTGCGGATTGTATACATATTATAATTGTTTTATCTATGTCTGCAGATCTTAAAAACGGTGCTACATATAGGTATTGATTTTATGCGACAGCAATCTAAACCCTACTGCGTATTTTACGCAATAAAACTGCACACAAATTTTACACATATACGTTTCGGCGTAAACTTTGTTTGGCGTTTTTCCAAACGCGGCATATATATTCTGTGAGTGTGATATATATATACGACGGAATGGCCAACTTTTATAGTCTTCGTCGTCGCGCGTACTCATATCCTGTTCCTATATATATATATATTACATTGCTTATTGTATCACACGCGTCTACATATTATATATATGTGTGTACTGTGTAAGTATAGTAGGATGTGCGTAAAGCCGTGGCCTTGATTGGCGCCATCGGCTCGACGACGTGCGTGTCGCAACGCCGCGGCCGTTTTGCCGCACTCGTCGCGAGAAATTTCGCAAATTCCGATTCGCGATATTTTTTTTTTCTTATTATTATAGTCACCGCCGGGGCCGCGCTCAAACCACCACCGCATTACGCGAGATGTGTGTACGTTTCGAAAGACTATACGCGAGACGAGTAGGACGGCGACGAAACCGTATAATAGTATAATATATTTGTATACGAATATATACAGGGTACAGCGAGCATGCTCGCCTCCTTTGTTTCGTTTAACGATCAATTTTTCAAATTCTGATTTTTAAAAGTTTTAAATATACTCGAAGACCATATTTCGAATTTTCGACCAGTTAGGAAGTATTATTAATACTTAAAGATGAGTGGAGCCCTGCGGAGATACAAACTTATGTTTTTCAAACTAGAACCCCCGTTTTCAACTGTAAATTATTAAGCGGATACATTTTCTGAAAACTTTGACGTATCAAAATCAAAATTCGTACGAATAGTTTTTGAGTTATTTAGTTTTATCTTTTGTGTACCCACTAAGGATTATATAGGTCCATGATAGTAGGTTTAGAAGATATGAGGGCTATAGAGATTTGAAAATTTTAGTAATTAATATTAATCCATCAATATTTATATTTTATATTTTTGTAATACGATTTTTCAAAACTATATTATTCTTAGTATTTAAACATTTTAATAACTGAAAAACTACTCGTTTAAATTTTGAATTAAATTCACCGACAATTTCTAAAATATTAAACACTAAATAATTTATAGGGAGGTTTTCATTTAAAAACCAGAAATTTGTATAGCTATAGCAGAACACTATTCTTAAATATAGTAGAAAAAAATCTCAAGAATCTGAAAATACGGTCTTTGAGTATATTTAAAAATCCTATAATAATAATTTGAAAAAATTTATTATTAAATTACGACAAAAGGGGGGTGAGCGTGCTCGGCGAATCACCCTGTATATATAACCTGTAGTTCGAGCACATCCGTGGAAATCGGAGAGACGTGCGTGGCATTTCTTTGTATATACGAGTTTTCCCGTTTTGAACCATTATTATTATATTGCATCGTCGTAGTATATCAGCAGCAGCAGCATTATATGTACCTAATTAACGTCGTAAAATAACGTCTCCGCGGCGATCTGTACACGTGTGTAGGTATAATATTATATGCGCAATCGGAGGATGCGTCTGAATTGCTGGGAAAATCGTCGAATGTCGTCGCGTACGTACCTACCTGTATAGCTGCTTACAGGTATATCGTAATATTATATATTGTACACGTTTGTTGTGAGGTGTAGGCGGTATAAATAATAATATAATATTATGCCGGGCTAGGCGCGTCCGAGGTTTGCAATCGAAACGTCCAATTTAAATTCGCGCGCGTTTTCTCCAGCAATAATCGTCATTGTTTTAAAAAGGTGTGTGTGTACGGCCGAGGCCCCTTCATTATATGTGCGCCGCGCGAAAACTTCCTGTCGTCGCGACCATAACAATATATTATATTATTATAAATAATATATACCTCTCGTCCGAATCGCGTTTGTGACTTGTGCAAATACGCTTGCTTGCTTGCGATCGTACGCAGTTATGTTTATATAATATACATATTACGGTTTTTATTATTTCAAAGGTATATAAGTAAAATAATGACGAAATCGACGTCCGGTCGCGGGCGCCCGATAATCTTCGGGGCGTGAACGTTCAGCATATATACATATTTGACGATAACTATTATATTATAATATATTATATAGGTACGATTCGGGTTTAACATCATTATGTGTATTATTATAATCGAAATACTGCGCATTATATCACCCGTGTTTCGCACTGATGACGAAACGCGCAATTACCGAAAACTATTAGTACCTAGCTGGCGGTATACCTACGCCGCCTTATATACCTACCTATGTATTATTGGTAGTCTGCGTTCTGTGGATTTTGGGTTTTTGATAATTCGTTTAGAGAAAAGTTTAACGCATTGTTATATTATGCCATCGTCGTCGTACGGTATATTATTATAATTTATAATAGTACGCGGTATATAATAATATTATTATCATTGCAGTATAAATTATTTACCGTAATCGTGGTGTTATGTGCATGAAATAATACATATTATTATATATATATGTATATATTATAATATTATTAAGCGTACTGTAAACTAACGTTCTCTGTTTTTTTTTCTATCTCAGGGGCAAATATGCGACGGTCAGGAGGTGTCGAGACAAACAGACCGGCAAACAGTACGCGGCAAAGTTCCTGCGGAAACGACGGCGGAACGCCGACCTGCGACCCGAAATCCTACACGAGGTGGCCGTGCTGGAAGCGTGCACGTACAACAGCCGCATCGTCAACCTGTACAAAGTGTTCGAGACCAGCACCGAAATGATATTGTTACTGGAACTGTAAGTATAAATAATACTTAATATTTTAAAATACAACAGAACATTACATTTTTATCGACTTAACCCGAAATCGCGGAATTTGACCTATCTCACCGCATACTCGTATAATGCTGTACAGTTCAAAATTTAAACGTAGTTTAAAATATAATATTACTATATTTAAACGTTAACTATTTGATATGGGGGTTTCAGATCTATTTATTCGTATAAATCTTATATTAAATCGTTTAAACTTAAATGTTTTTACTCGCCGCCATATACCAATAATAATATATTTGTACCGATAAGAAATCCAATTTTAACCGATCTTACATATTATTCTATAATCACTAACCGACAATTGGCCGAATACAGAAAAATTGTTGGATATTAAATATAATAATATGTACTATACTTACGTGATTCGTACCTATATAATATCATATATGAATATCATATTTGTGATAGATATAATATCTATACGTGTCTGCGGTTCAAACTCTGGGCACATAGTTTTTTCGTACGATTATTATTTTATTCGCTTTATGTCGACATTATGGCATTATTATATTTTGTCCTTAACATTATAACATTATCGCCTGATTGTTATTAGATCATTGAATATAATAATATACAATTTATCATAATTTTCAAACACTTTTTACCTATACCTACCTAGCAGTATTACTGTAAAAATAAAAGTCGCAACACTCATCATCCGACAAATTAGTTTACAATAAATAATAGTTATATTGTTTTAATTGTTAATATTTTTTTAAACTTTTTAGAGAAAACAAACGATACAATACGTATAAATTTTTTTTTAACAAACGCGTTGGTCTACTTTTTTAATTGCACTTATTGTCTGCTTTATGTTGTATATTTTATGTATGCCGTGTGCATACCCACAGTGCAGCGTATCTATATTCCGCACACTAGGTATATATTTTTTGAAAAATGTTGGTCGACATCTGAAAAACTGGGTGTAAATATATACCTATATTATAGTATGTTTTAGTGTGTGAATAATGATTAAATTGTTTTTACGAGATTTCTAGTGAAAATGTAATATACGAACGAACTCGTCCAATATTCTAAACAAAACCACTTATTATAAATTCGTTTTAATATATACCTAGGGCATAGATATATATTTTAATATAATAATGTATATAATGCTTGTAATGAGAAAATGTTCAGTAAATATAGGTTTTACCATTTTACTACATTACTATATAATGATGGATATAACTTTATTTTTCCAAAATATATCAAGGAACACAAATTTCTTATTTTTTCTTATTTCTTTTTTTTCTTTAAGAAGAACATAATATTATATTTTAACTCGTGAGTTTAGGACCATATATTTTTTTCGTTGAATTTTACTTGCTATCTTTGTAGTTAACAGTTTTTACCGTTCGTTTTTCAGAGCGCCTGGTGGTGAGCTACAAATGGTGCTGGACAGAGACGAAGTACCGTCCGAACCAGAGGTGGCCCGACTCATGCGACAGATACTCGACGGGTTGCACTACTTGCACACTATAAACGTCGCGCATCTAGACATCAAGGTAAGGACAATAAAAAAATAATAAAACGACGAAATCATTTTCTCAGAACGTTTCCTAATAATAATTTACCCGCGCCCATCATTGCGCCTTGTTCTTATTCCTATATATAATAATATAACCTCCCATAATATTATATATAATAATAGCTAGTAAAATCGTTAGTATATTTAAATACATCTCGTGGATAGGTTTACCGTATATATGTTTAAATGTTTAATATGTTGTTTATGCGTGCTGGTTGGTTTTTTATTTCACCATAATATAATCGTTAAACCACAGGATCCGTTAAACTCGGTGCGGGACGAATGGTTGTACAACTCTAGTGCGTCCCTCTTCTGCTTCTCTCCCTGCGACTCTACAACGCCACCGGACGTCTTGTCAGCTGATAAATAATATCATTATTCCTCCCCCCCACTTCTCTTTTGTCTGCATCGGTGTAATATTCTTATATTACAATATACGTGTGGGACTGGTGCAGTGTGTAGCGTGGTGATGAATGAGGTTGTTGAAATGCGTATTGTGTGTGTGTGTGTGTGCGTATGTGTGTACAAATGACATCCATAAACCTCGCAGCCAGAGACAATACGCTGCGTTTTTAATAATATGTATATTTATACGTAAAAAACTCGATTTTTGAGTAGAAATATTGTTACCGGAAACGGGTGAAAAACTCGTCATTTTTCGAACATTTTAAATTATCTCGCACGCATACTGCAAATAACTGCAGCTAAAATATTGAATAAATGCTATATTAACTGCATTTTAAAAATATATTTATAAATATCGAAAAGAAATGCGAAGAATGCGTGTATATGGGACTTTTAATTGTTATTATATTATGCTTTACGCGGCTTTGCTTTTTGTTTCACATAATTATAATTATATTATATATCGTGTGCATGGGAAACTATTCGTTTCTTAATGCTTTTCAAATGAACACAACAAATCAATTAGTATTTCCTGGGAAAATCATATCGAAAGAATACTCATAACTCTTATACCTATAGTCATCAATTAGAAGCGTTTATGTTCCCAAGACCATTATGCTCTAATTAATGATTATTAGCCTGTCTGACTGACAAAAACTTTTAAACTTCTATTATTTCCTATCGGCCGATTAAAGATAGATATTGACTCTCGTGGTTTTTATAATCGTTCGATTATAATATAATCGTTAAAAGCTCAGTGTAGCTCAGTGTACAAATGTTTTTCTTTTAAATTATTGCACTCATATAATATAATATATATTATAAAGCTATATCCTCCTCCCACTACACACGAGATAAGTGACTTGTATACAGTTTAACGTCTGCATTACAGCTGGTTAGGTCAACGTTTTAGTTGTCAGGTCGCCCATTATTTGTTTTGTTAATTAACCGCACGCGAGAGATGACTTGCTCCGTCCCGTAAATTAAATCCCCGACGTACAGGCGTACAGCGTGTCATTATAACGTGATATTATATAATATATACATTTTTTTATTTAATTCGAGCATATACTTATAAAAATCTTTCACCGTGTCTTCGCGCTGGCTATAGAAAATCGTTCGCGTTCGCACACAATGGATGTGATTGTGCGCGTTAATGAAAGACGTATTGGTTTTTATTCGATTCGAATAAGACTTGTGATTATTATTATTATTATTATTATTCGGGACGACCGACGAAAATGTTCGGCGTGAACGAATTGATAATAATATATAGCTAGTACGAAAAAAACTAAATCCCAATTAATTCATTATATAATTTCAGTGCAGTGTGTTATTATTGTATACGCGTACAAGGACATATTATCATAATATTTCGGTGGAAAAAAATCAGTCGCGCAGACTGACGCGCGTCGTATTCTCCTCCCGTTCCTTCCCCATTTATTCCCATTTATTCGTCGTGTTGTATACCTGCAGCGCCGGTGAGAACTGTGCGGGCAGGATATGAGCTCGGTCCTGCGATGATGCAGCCATGTTAAATATAATAATTTATAATGTTCGGGCAAACGATTGGTATATTATAAGCATTGTTGTCGGGGTTATATATATAATATGCGCGACGGTGGAAGTAACTGCCCATTAATGACGCATCCTGGTTCTCATGTTTTAATATTCACGGTCCGATGGGTTTTTTCGTCCGAGAAAGCAATTAAAACAAAAACTCGAGCGCCGACGACAGGTTTGCGCAGTGTGTCTGGAATTCGGACTGGATCGCTAGAAAACAGTACATACAGTGCATAGCAGCAGTGTATAGTGTCACTGTAGTCACTGTGTACAATACATATAGCAATATTATATTATAGTCTGTATAACGGCGTCTCCGCCTTATATGTAAACTTTCCCAGATGTCGTCGTCGGACCGTTTCTAAAAATATGTAAACATTCGAGTATTCATTCAGATATCATAATAACACGTGGAAATCTCGACGTTTCGGGTTTCAACGTGTTTAAATCACGACGACTCGCTCGGTTCAAGTACCTACCTATCTGAAAGATCTAGAAAAAAAGCTTTTTATCATTGAAACAAACGGTTTGTTCAGTTTTTGAGAACTACCGGGTAAGCGAGTAATAGAAGTCCTTTCTGATTCGATTTTATTTTTCCTTATTGACTGTGCGCAGTTTTCTGTTCAAAGTACGTCCTCGCATATTTCGGAAAAATACCTCATTAACGGATCGCACATTTTTTTAAAAAAAGTTTTGGACAAATTACTGCAGCATACCTATCATGATTTTTTAATTGTAAGGCTGCACGTCATTGAATCGGAGTCGGTCGACATATTATACATTTATACTGCAGTGTGCACGGCGTCATGTCGATTATCTTAACAGTAAACTCTCATTGTTTTTTTTTAATGAATTTACTTTTATAGTCGTTATCAAGATAGAGGATTGATCTATATTAATCCGATTGGTCGTTACAAAACAAAATATTTTGATAAAAGTGATATTTTTCTATTCTATAAATGATTACATACAATATTATTTCATAATTCCAAAGCAGACAATATTTTTAGAATTTTGATTTATATAAATTTAAGTATTTAAAGCTTATGTGAGCGTAATGGTGTAGCTTGTGAGGTAGATACCTCTGATTTTTATTAGTCATCATTTCAGAAAAATGTTCTGCTTTAGTACCTATATTAAATAAAAAATGTATGCTGTTGTTCAAAAAAGTGAAAACTTAAAAAATGTTATTTTGTAAAAATCTTAAACAATGTAAGAAAAAGCTTTCAAAAGCTTAAATACTTTTTGAGATATTGATTTACTGTTAAAAGAATCGGTCAGTTAAGTAGCACTATACGGCAGGACCAGCCACTTGCAAGCTATGGACAATAGTTTTGTAACTTTGTTTAACAATGGACAGAGACAAAATGTTGATTATGATTATCAGTTTTTAATTATTATTGTCGATCTGCAGATTAGCGCTGTTATATATAGTCTCGTGTATAATATTATTATGTACTACGCGGCAGCGCGGCGTGGCTCTGTAATATATTATATTATATTATCTATTATTATTTTCGTCCGGGACGTCTGCAGAGTTAAATAATAATAATAATAATTGTTATACCACAACAATATACGCGTATAATAGGTATAATGGTATAGCAGGTATAATAAATATGCCGACGATCGCTCTATATTTCTTTTTGTCGCGCCAACTGTCGTCATAAACCGCCTTTGGCCTCTGCTCAGCGTTCGTCAACACTGCAAAAAAAAAAATCTATATATTTCGCGGTACTCTCGCGGGATCCAAAAAACTGACGAGCGTGGCCTTATATATTATATGCAGCTAAGTGCAGTATATGTTATGCCGTAATTTCGTTATGATAATCGCAATTTCCCATCGCCGGCAGACTGCAGCTCTCGGGTGTTATATTATATTATATTATATATAGTTACGGTGAGCTCCTCCCGTGGTCGTCGATTTCCTCGTTCGGTCGGGTAGGCGCACGCGAGTATTATAAAGATGGCGTCGGTAGATGACTCTGTGCATAATGCGTTTCAAAACGCGATGTACTTCTATATAATATATACTTATATACGCGACGCTCACGCAAGAAAAGAAAATGAATATGCACTTTACGGTCTTCGTACCTATACGCAGTACCGGCGCATGCAGTAAATTGGTTCGGAAATAAATTGGTAAAAACTCGTCCGATTTGTTTCTCGCGGCGTGTGTCGAGTACGATACGAGTACCTACAACATAATAATATATCGTAAATATATTAACGGAAATCGATGTAACCACGTCGTCGCCGGAATATAATAATAATTATAAGTAAGTAACGAAAACAACGACCGCGGTCGCTAACGTGAACGGAGGTCTCTGCAGCAGTACTATTATATAGTAAGTCGGCGTCGCGTTTTCTGACAAGACAAATCGAACGGTGTTCGTCTGTTCGGACGATTATCGTGTCGACGGTTCGTTTTTTTTCTTGCGTTCGATAAGTTTGCTTTTTTTCTCCCTTATCACACGAGTTTGTTTTTTTAAAGCGGCGATCATGCGCATCAATTTCGATTGTCGAACGATTCGCATCGTAGAAATCGCTGCATATACACGCTGCTTATATAATTTATATTTTAATCGTCATCGGTCTTGCACAACGCTTCTGCCGCGCTTGTGTGTGTCTGTATGCTGTAAACAATATTGAATCATTTCTCGGAGTATCTTATTTTACACACTTCGCTGCAGGATAGAATCCGCAGAAATAATTAATACTGTGTGTGTGTGTCAAGGTGTGTTTTTCGGAATAATCATCGATAAGGCAGCTGATGAAAATTTGTGCGGACCGCTTCCGCTCTAGGAATTAATACAAAATTAAATTGACAACTATACTGTAATATCTATTTTTACACGGAGTCGCATTTCGAGTAGGAAGAAAAATGCGTTTTCGCAAATCGGAAACCACCGCTGTTAAATTCTAAAATAATAGCGTGCTCAGATATTATTTTTATCTACTGCAGACCTTGCCTTAGGACTCTCGTCTTTGTGATGCGGTAAATTATTATATACTATGCAATACTTTGAATTATACGGTTTATACACCGCTTATCGTTTATTTAAGTTTCAAAAAAGTTAAGTTGAGAAACAGAGTTGCGAAACAGTATATTTATCAGCTGACTTTACTGTCGCTTACGTTTTTCTAATTTTTTATGTACACTTTGCCCAGATGATTTTTGTTATTTATAATTTATTTTACAACTGTAATTATTTGCCATATTATAAATATTAATGTACAATGTGTAATAATCTTGACTGTACTTGTGTGTTTCAGCCACAAAACCTAGTATTGACTGCCGACTTCCCAAACTGTGATGTAAAACTATGCGACTTCGGCATATCCAGGTACCTCAGCGAAGGGGCCGACGTGCGAGAAATCCTCGGCACACCCGACTACGTGGCCCCCGAAGTACTAAACTACGAACCTATCGACGTGCAAACCGACATGTGGTAAGGATAATACGGTGGCATATTTTGTCACAACACTTTAACGTTCAGCAGTCACTGTGCGATACAGTGAAACCTCAATAAGTCGAAATGAATGCATTACATTAATAAGTCGAAAACTTCAATAAGTGGTCTGAGTTGTATTTCTATCAAATTTCGATTTATCAAGGTTCCACTGTATTGCGCGTATAAGCTTTATATTTCATCGATTGTCCGCTATAATAATGTGTCGTTTTTCGTCTCAGGTCCATTGGAGTCCTATTGTACGTACTGTTGACCGGGTGCTCGCCGTTCGGCGGCGACACCAAACAGGAAACGTTCTGCAACATATCACAATGTAAACTCGATTTTCCTGAAGATCTATTTCAGGATATATCTGAGGATGCTATTGATCTCATGAAGAAGCTGATGGTGAAAAACCCCAGGTGAGTTGTCCGGGGTGCATATTATAATAACTTGCATAAAATATAAATCTATTTTTCTGATCAATATTATAATAATATTGTAAATCGACGACTAGAAAGTAAAAAGAAAAAAACCTATAGATTATTAGGTAATAACACACGGTGTACCTACATATACCTAATCAATATAATATTGTCGATTTGAGAAGAAAAAAAACATTTTGGTCGTCTCCCGTAGGTATAGAACACGCTCATCATAATATATCTACTATTATATATTATAATATTAACCCGCGGTGAACTCTTCTGTATATACTCGTCCATCGTTGTTTTCGATGATATACGTCGGACCTGATACAATATTTGAAGTATAGATGTACACGTAACTACTAATTATTAGTATCCGTTCACTTATATTGGGTTGTATACTTATTATACATATTAGTTAACTCCGAGGGGGTCATGCAGTCTAACTATCAATACCTATACGTGCGATGTTTTGATTGAAAATGATTTTTTTTCATTTTCGTTTTAAAATACGATTTGGTGTAAGTGCCTGCGTTCTCTACGGATAATAATATTCCGTGTAAAGGACGCATGTTAGCCCAATTGCAGCAACAATCGCAATAATATATATTACAACTAATTGACCAATTAAAAACTCGTCAAATTGGAATAAAATATTAAATAATACCTTACGGAACAGTGCAGTCATCGATTTGTTCCGATAGGATTTTCTCTTAATATATAGGTACCTAGAATCGACTTGACATGACACACTCGATTTATTACTATTTTGTTTTTATGAGGGATTGACAAAATTTAATTTGACGATGACATCGTAATTGATGAAAAAAATAATACATTTCTCTATGTTCCAATACACATTATGGAATAAATATATCATATATTATTTTTCCAAAAAACAGTTTGTTTATATTTTACATTATTCGACGACTAAATGTTCTTACCTCACAGAACATAAACATACTTATATTTTACTTGTTTTCGCAATAGTAGATTATTAATATTTCAAATCGTTATTGCTTTGTTTTCAAATTAAATCGTTGAAATATTAAATTAAATATCCGTCGTTAATGTGTATATCGATTCTGTTGATGTTATTACTTATTAGTCCTCGAACTGCAGAATTGGCCGGTCGTATTATATTTCGTTCTACTTAAATATTTTAGACATATTTTGTGTGTCGTGGGATCGAAATGTCGTCGATTTTCATTTTCAATTATTGTGCCAACGCTGATTCCATATATTATATTGTCCAAACCTTTTCGCTTCGGCACGCTTGTGCAGTTAGGCAGAGGTTGGGCAACATTTCGAAACTAGTTTTCCATCCTTGTGAACCATAACAATAATACGCTATAATCCAAAAATAATGTAATGCACCGCCTATAATAATATGATGATTTGCAGGGATCGCCTCACTGCTAAGGACTGCTTGGAACACGGTTGGTTTCACAGAACGCTGACAATGACGGCAGCGACGTGCACGACGCCCTCAAGAATATACGGCGGACAGGACAACGGCGGCGGTGGCGGCAGCAGCAGCAGCAGCAACGCGTCCGATTCGTCCATCTGCGCGGTGGTCACCAACACTCTGTCGGACGTTGTGGACCGCGTCACCGCAGCCACGGCCACCTCCACTCCCGTGACGACCGCCGTCCAGCACCAACACCAACAACAAAAACACCAACATCAACAACAACAACACCTGCACCTGCAACAGAAAAAGTTTGCCGCCCTGTCCAAGAGCTGCGACAACTCGCCCGTGCCGGCGATGAGCGCATCTCGGCGCAAGTCTTTCAAGGACAACATGGAGTCGCTGGTCAGGCGGTTGGACCGCGAGCTGGCCGATAGCTGCGAACTGATCGTCGGCGGATCGAATCCGCCGCCTCCGCCCGCCGCCACCGCCCCGTCGTGCCGGACCCTGAGCCGGGCCAACGGCACGCAGACCATGCCCGTCGGAGGACTGGCGCGCGTCGACGGCCGCGACATGGTGCCGTTCACGTTCCGCCGAGTGTACGTGGTAGACGAACCGTCACCGCCGCCGTCGCCGTCGTCGCAGCTGCTCCATCACCCGGAATACCACCACCGGCCGCGGGCGCCCTCCACGTCGTCGACGCCGAACAGCAGCAGCGCCGACACGTCGTCGGTGAGCGACTGCAGCAGCGACACCGTCAGCGAGTTCTCGATCGACTCGAGCAGCGACCGGTCCAGCATCATATCGCTGGAAGACTCTCTGGACCATCCGTCGTCGTCCTCCTCCTCGTCGTCCTCCTCTTCGTCGTCGTGGAGTCGACCGACGTCCGCCGACCTGTTGCAGCAGACCCGGAGGCTGGGGAAAATGTCCGCGTCGTGCTTCAACGTGTGGGACACTTCCGGCGGCGACCGCAGAAAATGGCCAAAGGAGTGCAGCGGTGCCGTGGCCCGGGCCATGTCGCAGTTCGCCAACGGGTGCGGCGACTGCCGGCCGACCGCCCGACTCCGGGTATTCGACGACAAGACCGGCATCGGTGGCTTGGCGGCTGCGGCTGGACCACGGGACAAGAACCGGTGCGTGGGCCTGGAACTGATGCGCGAGCGCAACGGCAACGTGGTGGTGATACGCGAGATCAAGGCCAACGGCGGCAGCGGACGGTACGCCCGGTGCAGCGAGCTCAAGTGCGAGACGGTCCAGTCGCGGATACGCAAACTCCAGGTGCACCGCGCCGGACCCGCCGCCCGACCGGTGCTGGACAAGTCGACGTCGTCAGCGTCGTCGCCACTGTCGTCGTCGGACCTGTTCTGACGGCCAGCCGCCGCCCGAACCTCCGCCGCATCTAGTCCGCAGCTACGACCTTATTGTTATCATTATTATTATTATTATTATTATTACTACTACTACTACTACTACTATCACACGGTTATTTTTCTTATCATTTTACTAATATTATTGTTGTTATCATCTATTTCGTCGCCGCTGTTGTCTTTCACTCTTCCTCCGCCGGCGGACGGTGGCGACGACGAGCTCCGAATTCGTTTAGACCCTCGTCGTCCCCCGACGTGCTCGAAACTCGATAATCATACGCGTTTTAGCCTGCCCGTTAACTATTGAAATATTTTATGATACTAATAACATATGTTGAACGTATTGTACACGTTTGTATAATCTGAGATATATATGCGATTCGTCGCCGTTTTCCCAAAAATTTTTATAGTGCCTTCACAATCACTGTCTCTGCATATAAACGTGTTTATGATTATTATTATGATTTTTTTTTTTTTAAATTATTCCAAAACAAATTATGATTTATGATATTGTCAGCATTGTGTTTATAATATGAACTGATTTTTGAAAACTATCTGCACATGTAAATGTTTTTTGTCTTACAATTTTTTTTTTTAAATTTAGTTAACTATTTTTTATAATAATATATATATCTATACTTTAAATATATATATATATATGTGTGTGTGTAATAATTTATAATTCCAAATAAATAATGATTATTATGTGAGAAAATGTGATAAATTGCTCAAAACATAAAACTCAAACGTTTGTTATTTGAAAAAAAAATACATTGATTTATCTTGAACAAAGCAACCAATTTATTTATATAGACGTTTTTGTTTTATTTTTTTTTTGTATATGTACATTGAATCTAGCAAAATTCAAAATTAAATTTAGATAAAATATGTATTATAAAGAAATAATACATAGACTTTTTTTTTTTTGTATATTGTATAAATATATAAGCCAATTTAAGTTAACTTTTATACGTTTTGTATTAAATATTAATTGAATACAAATTTGTTCTTATTAAAATTTGTGTAAAGCTAGTCAAAATAAGATTTTTTAAACAAATAATATGTATTACATAATATTATGTTATATTTTGTTTAAATGCATTGTTTTAAGTATTGTCAGTTTATCGTATGATGTATGATTATGATTATTATTTTCTCTTTTGAATTTAAAATTAAAGAAAATCATTAAACCGAAAACATTGTATGCTGTTGCCTGTTTTACTTCCAAACTAAACTAAACAAAATATCCTGAGATTGTATTAAATAAATAAAATAATAAGTTTGTTCCTTACAAACCAAATATACTTTTAGTATACTGGTACTGTATGCCCTTGCAAATCCTCTCAATTCTGTGACAAAACGACCTAAGCATCTGGCAAAAATTAAGGTACTACTAGTGGTTTGATTTAAAAAATGCAAAGATTTTTGATTTGATAAAGAAGTTTACTTTGCATCATCAGAATAACACAATTAATACAATTTAAAAAGCGCATTCCCGTCAAGAATTTGCTACATTTAAAAAGTGCTCCGAACTATGCAAAACAATCTTATTAATGCATTCAAAAACAATGCTTATTTCCAATTTGTCTGCTGCTGTTGATGAGTTTCAAAAAATAAAAAATTATTTCCAGTTTTTTTTTTGCTTTTTACATAATATAATATATTTTTTATGATGACTCATGCCACTGACCTAACCCAAATTTTTTCCTCAAAATTTATTTCAATATAATTCAAACTAAAAATTCTATTTGTATTTGTTTGTCTTTGTAATCTTATTTACTTGTGAACATAGTTGAGTAACAAACATATTCCAAAGCTCAAAATAGAACTGGATTTGTAGAAACAAATTAATATAATATATTTCCTGTTTATCACTGATATGTACCTGTCACGGAGTACTGGCATGATCAATACAAATAGTATTTTGATTAAAGAAATCAATCGTTTACTTTATTAAGTATGTAAAAAGACAATATTTAGAAACTTTTCATTTCCAATTTAAAATTTTTCCTATTTTAGGTAATTTTGTTTTAGATCATTTATTTTTGCTTGATTTTATGATATATAAATGGTTATTGAATGCTTATAATGATGTTTTTAATCACTTATTTTGATGATTTTAAGTGCTATATAATTCCCGAGCCCTGGGCCACTTATACAGGGTGTAACACGTCTATTTGACTAATGCAATAACTTTTACAGTAGTAACAGTGATAAGCAAGAAATAATTTTGAATTTTAACACACTTTGAAAATTGTTTGAAAATTAACGATTTAACCAAATTAAAAGTTTTAAACGCCAAAATGGTTTTTAAATACTTATTTATGAAATAGCTATCTTGGATTATTAGAAAAATATTAAATAAAAAATTTAAATTATTTATTTTTGTTGTAACAAAAAAAAAAATATAAGATATACAAATTATAGCGCAGATCTCTACAAATCATTACGAAAAAAAAAAACTTAAGAATATTGAATAGAAAAAAAGGTTATTGCATTAGTCAAATAGACCTGTTACACTCCGTATAGTGTAATATAATAATAATGAATTGGCATAGCCGTGGGAATACCTCGTGAGTATTGTAATTAATTTTTTTATCATTTATAATTGTGTGTGTTGAATATTAAGGAATATATTATGTTTTAATTTTTAATTTTAATTACAACTGATGATAGGTAGGTGATAATCAAGTAGTTTAAAAATCATTATATTGTGTCTTGCTAATAATTGCTTCTATATCTATGTATTTTAATTTTAGTATGAGATGTATACCTAATCATTTTCGTATGATAAATGTACAATAAATTCGTATGATAAATTGTACTATCTTTTTTTAAAAACTCATGTAATATTTCAATTTAGTCAATTTTTTACCATTTTATTTAGTATATATTAATGCTGGTAAGTCATTAAAAACGATGGGAAGCGTGGTTGTGCTTGAGAATTGGCCCGCAAGAACGCCTATGTAGATTAATAATACTATTATTTATTAATAAACAGCTATTAACAAAGGAATTACTATACCAATCAATATGGTAAACACACTGAGTATCAGATTCAAAAAAATTAACGATCGAAAATTAGATTTCGTTTAATATGATGTGTATAATAATTTCAATTTATATTTTGTTTCGTATTAAATAATGTATATCAGGGGTCTCCAACCTTTTTTTACGGCTGGCCAAATTTGAGATACGCTTTGGCATCGCGGGCTAACATTTTTCGAGAAATAGTTAAGTTATGAAATTGAGGAAGAGATAAGAATAGATAAGATTTATTTCGAAAAATGTATGTTTATTTATATAATTATTTTATTTTTTCTATATAATTTTTTCTTTATAATTCAAAATTTGTTTTATTATGATACGAGTAAGTTACTTAGTAAGACGTTAAGAACTGCTTGTTTTTTAAAATGACAAATCTCTTTGACTGTCTTCAAAATGCACTCCTTTTCAATTTCACCATCAGTAAAAGGTTTTCCGGATATCGCCAGAGTACGAGCTACTTGGAAACTTGCTTTTCAAGAGATTCATTTTGACATGACTGTTTTGTAAAAATTGACTGTTGAGCTAGTAAATTTTGTCTTAAGATTTCAAACTTGCCGGATCGTAGTTTACCAGATAGCTCGTTATATGTAGATGCGTGCATGGTTTCATAATGTCTACGAATATTATATTCTTTAAAAAAAGTAACCTTTTCCTTACATATAACGCATAAAGCAAAATTATTTTGTTCGATGAAGAAGTAGTCATTATTCCACTTTTCGACTTTCCGTTTTTTACTCATATTTAATACCAAATACAGCACAAGGTACAATACACTCGATAAGAAACAACACTAAACTGCAATAATTATAAAAACTGATTCAATATTGCCCCAATATATTATAGTGGACTTGCGGAGTTAGAAATTTAAAAACAATGAAAACTTATATATTATTTTCAAAACATTCATTATCTTGGCGGGCCATAGGTTGGAGGCCCCTGATGTATATTGCCTTGTACAACTGCCTACTTGATGAATTAAAAAAATAATATAGTACAACATTATAACATTATCATGAATATAATACTTATTCTCTGCAGTATAAATATTTGTAATGTATTTACTTCAATATTTTTCTAAATGTTTTTTTTTTTTAATTTTATAATATAACATATTTTTATTAGTCATTGATATATAATATTATGTTTAGTAGGTACTATATAATATTCGGGAGTGAATAAATATCTATTAAAAATACTCTCAAAATGTTATGATAAAAACTGTCCGGGTACGGTACTGAAACAAATATTATTATGCCACAAATAAAAATTTGTCCCGTAACGGAAATGTGCCTATATTGCCTATACAATGCGCCGTGTCACTATAATATATTGTCAACGTAACGATATCACGACATCCATGGTCGGTAACTACTAGGGTCAATCGCAGGGGGTGGGGGGAATCCCCCGCCCCGGAATAACAGGAATAAAAAATAAATTATCTGGCCTGACTGACCTACAAATGTATTATTAATAAATAATTTTTCAAAACCCCTTCCGAAATTTTTTTTGGGTTCGTCCCTGCTAACTACTGTCGTTTCCGAACTAAGCCCGCATTAAGATTAAGTGTTGGCCAACGATATCGATAATTCAATATGATATCGATATCGTGAGTTTATTTTCTTAAAGGACCATAAAACACTCAAAATTGACATGTATTTAAAAAATCACAAAAAAATGACACCAATAATATTTTTCTGCATTGAATAGTTTTAGAATTACGACGTCTTTAAAATAACGTGTGACGTCATAAGATCCTACTCACGGCGGCGACGTACCTATATACACGTGTACTAATCGGGTATGTTCTCACTGTTCTTAGTAAATTGATTCCTATATTGTGATTTTAAGCATTAAATATTTCACATAATTTTCTAAACATGTAAGTATTATCTTTGTGATATGAATATATGATACCATGCTATGATATTATTTATTTATGACAAATAACATCTGGTTCATATGAGTGACAAAACAATGTATTTTATTATTATTTTTATTTTTTTTATTATTTATTAACTTATTATTATTATTACAAGTATGTATACAAACGTTGACAATTTAAATCTATTTAATATTATTTTAAGTATTGTATTAAAAAAAAATCAATATAATTTTTGTAACGTATGTAGGTATTTGAAAGAAAAAACAATATATTTGTACATACAGTAGGTAATTAGAAATAAAGAAATTAGGTAGGAAGTTTATCGTTGGTCCGAAATCCTACATATACATCATTTTCTTCTGGATAAGTCTGTCTTATTTTATAAATCACACATGATGGAATAACTATCCTATTTCCCTTTCCAATCGTTGTCCATGCATTTATCCACGAAATAAATTGTTTGTAAGCCAAGTATCGCCAGACTTTATTTTGGGGTTCACTTTTTTTTTCTGTTTTTTTTTAGACTTTAATATCGTTTTATGACGATAAATATTTAAAACGTCTTTGTCCAAAACTAGTTTATTGAATAAAACATTGTTTGTCACACAACCAACTATTCCACTAACTTGTTTTACTTTTTCACTTTTGACAACAGACGCTTTCTCGATCCGTCGTCATAACTACGCACTGACCACATTTGCACCAATTTAATTTACCACTTCGATTATCTACGTTAATTTCAAAATCATTATTTTCATTAAAATTGTTTGAATCCCGCTCATTTATACAATTTGGTTCAAATTGATAAGGTTTTACACTCGCCATAACGAACAGCAACTGATCCAAAAGTAGACTAAAACATTACTGTTGTAATACTGATCGATATTTCGTAAACAATGTATAATAAACTGGAAATTGATAATATTATTGTTTTAATAATAGTCGGTTAATCTATTAATTTACATTCTTCAAAACTATAATTAAATCGTAATTCGTAGTGTACAAAAATACTTCAAAGGAATTTCTCTCGTATTTTTTTTTTTACTTGTGTATAGAAAACGTTGGAATAAACCACCAGGCAATAATAATAATATTTTAACGTTTTGGCATATAGTTTAAACGTGTGTTGTGGTATGACTCTAGGCGGCCTGTGTGAATAAAATGTTTAGCATGAGGCAAATCTTTCAATAAATCTTTGGCAGTGATAATTTTTTTTAACGCAAAATACGAATCACTATCTTTATGAATCCAAAGTTTATTTTTTATTTCTTCATCAGTGAGTGGGTCATGCTCACATTTTTTATCTGTCCATTATCATCATTCCACTGATGAATATTTCAAATGTGATACAAAACTGATGTACATTTTTCAACTAATACAGTTCCATTACCATTGCACGTTTGAGCAGACCACCATTAGTGGTTTATTATACTTGTTTTCCACATAAAGGCACTATGATGATTTTTTTCTAGAGTTTTTAGTCGTTTTGTCAAACTTTTTGATAAGTGCCAAACATCGAACTCATATTGATATCAAAAAATAATTACCGAAAGTATCGCGTTATTATTGGAACAATAAAGTTGACGGATTTTATATACTTTTTTATTACTTTTATCTAGGTAACAGATAATAAATTATTGCATATTGTGAATCCCAATTCCGAAACACTGGTGGATAAATAAACTGCTCTTGAAGAAGAAAATTCGTCAACTGAAAAATATTCATACATATTTTTATTATTTTCCACATTTACATATTTTATATTTTACACACTTTTAAGTTAATACATAATAATAATTAGTTATTAATATACATATATAAATTATGAATATATGCAAATCAATATCTATAGCGATATTTTTTCGATATTGGAAAAATAAAAACGATATCGATAATTTTAAAAGCTATATCGTTGGCCAACAAAAGTATCTTAAAAAAAGTAAAAGTATTTTAAATACTTTTTTCAAAAGTATTTTAAAAGTATCTAAATTTGTTACAAAGTTTGGTTCCATACAAAACTAGAGACCGGACGCAATGTATTTTACAGGAACGTCCTGCTGTTATTCGACCAAGTGTCCTGGGAAATAATCAAAAAACATTAAAAACGTCCTGTATATTTTTGTTTTAACCTCACATTCTAAAAAAATGGTTCAATTACTGCAGTAAGTAATAGATTGGAAGCATTATTTGTAGTTTGTACTGTACTTGTGCTAACTTTTCGGCAATTCGACTTTTTGACCATTGCACACGTCCGGAGAAAAAAAACTATGCGATAATATTTTACTCTATCTGATGATTGAGTTGCCTATCCATTTCTGTTTAAGGAGCCTGCACGTGACCAGTTTTTTTACTCAAAAACATAATATTATCTTACAGGAAAAACTCTCACGCCTCGTAAAGTGAACCTATTTCGATGATTTTTTTTTTGTTGAAAGATAAATTTTTTGTACATTTATACATTCTTACATTTCTTACAGTCGAATTTGACTTGGATTTTTAAAACGAATACTCATAAACACACTAATCATCATTTAATTACTAATTATTTAGGTAATTTGTTTTATTTAAACATAAACGCCATAAGCCAAAATTTCATAATGCTTATAAATATTGGTCCTTAATAGAGCAGAGCTCTGAAGACCGTTTTTATAGGTGGTGCTAACTAGATGAAAATATGATAATTTATCTTATTCTATGGCACATTCTCTGCAGTGATTACCACTGATTGACGTTCATGACATATTATTATTATCTGACGATCAATGTTGTAAAATATCTACATTGTTATTTATCTGAATAAAAATCGATTGAAATCTAGTGTCTTATCTAAATAATTTTCAACTCAGTTATATTTATTTTCATCTAGATAAAATTCTAGTCAATTATACGCACCTACCTAGATATTTACGATCTAGATCTATTTTACCTCGAGATAAAATTTAGTTTAGTCATCTTTATCGTTGTCTAGATAAATAATTATTAGTTATCTTTATCTGTTTCAAACACTTTACATTTTTTATAATTTTGAAATAATTATAATATAACAAAGTATGGCAATATAGTAAAATGTAAACCAATAGGTACACTTAGAAATGTGATTTTTAATACCTAGGTATACGTATGTATAAAATATTATAATTAATAATACAGTTATAATGAATCAAATGATGGATTTTTCGCATCAAAGGCGAGTGTACAACTCTTTTGCGATGCGATTAGATATGTGTATAAAATTATCTATAGCTATTCTTAAAACGAAAACTGTAAATGTTTCAATCAATGTATTTCTGTCGTTTTGTTCCTCTGAGCTTTACACTGTGGCGATGAGATAAGTCACTTAGATCGATCATAATAGATAAATTAATATGTAATTCAAATAAGGAGTGTTTATATATAGTGCCAGCAAGTAGCAGCGAACGAGGAAAAAACAAATTTAATACTTATAAATAAAATATACTATAATAGTTATGATGCAAACGCTCAATAACTCTATAAAAGTAACAATATAAACACAATTTGAAAATCGTTTCATCATATTGGAACGATTCGGTCAAAATTCAATCATAGTTATAGCAAATATATTTTCAATATACGGAAGTGACAGGACGAGGACGATTATATTGTTATAATAATAATTCTCGGCCAATCGATGGACGATTAAAGTAGTTGTCTTGTTTATTATGAGATCAATTATAACACAAGGTGATTCATTACGTAAAATACTCATTATATCGAGAAATGTAGACTTTTTTCAATATTTTTTTTATTTACACGGTTTCAAATTTTGATTTAATCTCCCATAGCAGAGAATATTTTTTTTAGTATTCCGGTGCATACAAATCGGATTTAGGACGAGTATCTTACGAGTTATATAAGTGTTTAAAGATTAGATGAGCCGTGTAGTGGAACAGTATTTTGCGGGGTAATCGCGTATTCGCGTACCACTCAACTCCGCTCATCCGTACTTTAAATACGTCTTATAACTCATAAGCTACTCCACCTAAAATTTGATTCTCGTGTATCGAAATAATCGGAAAAATATTCTGCTTTGAAATATAAAATTAAAACTGTATGTCATCAATCAAAAAAAGTAAAAATGTTATAATATGAAAAAATAATATTTCTTTAAAAAATGTTGTTTTGTTATGACTTGAAAAATTGTAACAAAAAAAATATATTGATAAGAGTCTATTATATACTTATCGATATAATGAATGTTTTACGTTAAATTAATAACCTGTATATATATTTTATTATATACTCAAATATTCAACTATTACATAATGCTATCATTATTATAATGTTAACAGTTTAAGGTACTATACCGTTTATATTATTCATTTCAAGTATATAATCGACACCGCTGCAGTAGCACAGACAAGTGGCAACAGTATACAATTTAATATTATTTAGTATCGATTTTAAACGTTGTTATAATTTTTAGGCAAATGTGTAATCAAACTATATTATTCTATAAATAGCGTACAGTCACGGTGATAAAAAAAAAATTCGTTGGTATCCGGTGATTCCGGTCGTATGTGTTATCAACGCTTTTTTCACAAATTATATATAGGTGACAAGGTAAAAACCGTTTAATTGAATAAAAAAAAAAACGTTCTCTCTTACTTTGTTATCATTATTTTATCTAGCCCCTAATGGCCTAATCATTTAACTTTTAAGTACAAGCATAGTTTTTATTTTTTTCTTTCCAAGTGTGTATGATTATGTAATATTCAATAAAATTATTTTGTTTGTTTATAAATTATATTATGTTGTTTCGTATTTTTCGTATTAACTAGAATAATTTTATTTAAATTTGTTATTAGTTATTTCCATAGTGACCATTGACGAGTTGGGACGAAAACCCAGGAAGTTAGATGTATTGTTCTATGATAAAAATAAATCATGTTTGTTAAACAACATAGTATTTTTATGTATATAAATATATTTTTTTATTTTTAATATAACACCCGCTCCCCACCCTTTGAAAATATCTGTGTACGCCACTGGTATGTAGATAATATGTATATTATATTATTATACGAAATTAAAATAAAACACTTATAGGTATAAATATAGGTACCTACTATTATTTATTTTTAATCGTGTCAGAATTCTATTGATTGATAATATTTACCGACCACAAATGTTGTTTATAAGGACTTTAAATGTAAAAACTAAAATAGACCTAAATTAGAGCCCTATTTATCATTAAAAGTAACACTGCGGGGCCGCTGAGCATGACAAATCGCGCGACACTGGAGTCCACGACCACTCATTCAATTTGCACAAAAATACAACAAAATAATTCGATTTACGTACATTACGTATTTACGTATACATACGAAAACAAATTATCGACATTACACATTTGATATATTATGGCCATAAGCCATTTAAAGGTTTTTTTTAATATAATTAAAGAATTTACAATTTGTAATACGATATAAAACCCACCTCTATCTGTCCTCTGCAATAGCGAAAAATGTAAACGAGGGACAACGCAATACAAACGATTATAATATGTTTATTTTTTTACCCGACCGGTCGTCCGTTGGCGCACACTTTGAAGTTGTATATACCTACAACATCTACAATAGCGTATCTCGGAAACAATTTTTCTTAAAAATCTCCTATTACTATTTTATTACCTCGGTAAATCACATTTATTTATGGTCGCGGTCTTATAGGTCGTCGTAGGTGCGACGCGTTAATTTTTATTTATTTAATAACATATAATATTATATTTAGTTGATATATTATTATGATTAAATTTGACGGGGCGTTCGCCGACCACAATTTATTTTACTTTGGTTTTGTTTGGTAACCCGCAGTCGTTCAAGATGGCGACAATAATATTATAATGTTATGATATAATATTACGTATTTTCCGAAAAGCGTGTACCTGCTCCATATAATATAATATTTAATTGCGCCAACGTTGGATTTTTTTATGACATTGTTTTCCCGGCATCGTTTCGTCATCGCTGACGTTGAACGGACGCATGACGTATATTTTTGAATTATTAAATTATAAATCCAAGTATTATTATAATATACCGTATCAGCGACAATCATAAATAAGTTGATACTATCCTTGTATATGTGGGTAGGCACACATACGTTTTGGGTGGGTCGCCATTTTAGGGCTACGTATGAGAAAGATTTATGTTATCAAGATAACGTAAAGCTGTAGTGTAGTTACGCGCGGTATAATAAACCACTGTCTGTTTGATGAAAATAAAAGTTTAAGTAATTGGGTATAACTTTATATACGACCCGGTGTGACGATGACGGAAGTAAAATAAAATATTGTATTATATAAGTCTGGTCATTTCAGCGACTCGATAAGTTAAAAGTCAAGTTGATTTTAACTTTTTAATTTCACTATATAGTTACATTTAGGTTTTTGTTAATTTAACTACTAATCTTAACTCGATTGTGTACAAACCAAATTTTCATTTTAAGAAATTAAGTTCACTCTTTTTTTTTTAATTTTTTTTTATTACATTTCATTAATTCAATTGATTTTATTTTCTTGTTGATAAATATTTCAAGTAATGTTTGGTGTGTAATGTTTAGTCGAAATTATGTATATATCGGAAATAAAATTAATAATTAACAATTGGTAATCGCAAAACCAGTGTTAAAATAGACTATAGTTTACTTAGTACTATAACTTTTGACTACTGAAAATTAAGTCGAAATTTGTATACCTACACTCTACAGTACCTAATAATGGCCAATCCCAGTATTGAAATGTTGATAATGAATAACCGTTATATAATAATTTAATGCCAATTTATAATTAATATTTAATGACTAGATTTACTGCTTGTAACAATTGTTTTTTTTTAGCGACGAAAAACTTCAATGAAATAGGTATTTCATAAACTAAATTAAGTTGTAAGGCTTTTAACACTGTATTATTTACGCATATTAACTTAACTCAGTTAAAACAAATAATTGACTTTCCCAGCCTTGGTATTATTTGAAAATTCGGTGTTCTTAAGTCGTACATCGACAAAAGAGAAAAGTTCAAAACTGTTTGTTTCGATAATAAATGCCGAATAACGAGTCATAGTTCAAAATCAGATGATATATAAAACATTATATAATCATGCCTAATCTAAATGGTTTTAGACTTTATAATTATAACCATGTTCTAACACCGTGACAATAATAATTCTTGGCAATTATTTATAGAGAAAAATAAAATCGATTCATTAAATTCCGTATTGGGCATAATATCTTCTTTGCACAACGACACATCTCGTGCCTAATTTATTTATCAATTCATATAATGTACGCCTATATAGTGACGTCTTATGCTGGTAATTTTGCGGAACAGACGGCGTCGGATCGTTATTATATGTATGCGTATAAAAAATAATTTTCATTAAGGTATAAAAAAATAATATACACACGCACACAACAAACGACAACGGCGCTGCAACGGTAATTAATGGCAATAATAATATAATATAATGACGATGATGATAATGTCGACGACGTCTTGTGGAGTGTGGACAATGAAACCGCTGCAAATAAATTATGTGATGCATTTAAAACGCAGAAAAACTGCGATTTTATAATTTTAAATGTTATTTACGCTTGCGCGAGAGGAGCACGCACGTGTTACAACAAACTCGATTTTAGAGGATGATTCAACAATATTAAAATATAATTATTATTATATTATTACGTATAATAGTGTTGGGTATACTATTATTTGACTGTACTTTTTTTTCCCCTGGACTCGACTTCCCTATTACTTTTTTATTCGGGACCCTATTAACCGAGAAAAGGTCATTTAGGACCCATTGAACCAATCCCGCGAATTCATCTAAGTTAATCGTTCTACTCATTGTCTCCGTTGATTTGCCATTCCATCGCGTATTTGAATGTCACGGAATTTCGTTCATCTTGTTCCCATATTATGTAGGTACAAGAGCATACATCAAATTTCTGAGATACTTGTAATAATTTCAATAGTTCTTCGGTCTGCGCCCACCAGAATAATAATTATAGTGTACCTGCATAATATATACCTAGGATAGGTTAGGCATAAATAGGTAGGTATACACGGTTAGGCAGAAAAGAATACACCGATTAACCAAGTACATATAAAATATATTAGTAAATATTATACAATACTAACAAGACAATAGTAAATAATTATAATAACGTGCAAGACATACAGAAACACTGGAAAACTGGCCGGCGGTGATGGCGATTACATCAGCGGTAGATTTCAGGTGGTGTGACTGAGAGGGGGGAGGGTAATTGGTGGACCGCCCTTTCCACTTGGGAATTTTGTCGTCACTATTATACATTAATACAATATTACCTATACGACTTGATACTTGAGAATTTATAAAGGTATGTATAATCTACAGATTGGTGATGCCATTTTAAAGGTTGAAGAATAATGCGTTTTGTGGCGTAATGAATACAACAATTTACGCAATAACGCGTCGCACTTAAAAAATATCATCTCGAATTAAATGACCACCATCGTCATTCGAATTATATATAGATATCTATATATTATGGTTAGGTAAATTTGATTGTATTTGCATTTTTCCCGACAATATTCTACAGATATTCAAATTAAAGCGCATGTACAGCATAATATTCTTAAAATCCTGCAGAGATCCGCTATTGTCGTAACAACTTTGACGACATAGTAGTTATGGAGATGTCGAAATAATCTGAGTGTACATATAAGTACTCGCGTAATCGGCAAAATAATATTATTTTTTTATACAATGTACACGCGTTGTTGTTTGATCAAAATGGGTATTAGAAAAAATATGGTTAATAAAAAAACTCAGACCATCTCGTGCGAGCACACACACACACACACACATCACTTCAACAAGTGTATAATTGGTATGTCCATGAATTAAGCATGCATTCATAATTACTATTCATATATATATACCTACCCACAACACAATTATGTCAATAATTAGCAAATGATTTACTAATTGTTTACAAGTTTTGTTGAATTTATATTATATTATTACCTACGCGGCTACGCCAAATGTATTATACCTATATAAGATATGTAAAAAGAACTATTTTAAAAACATTGGGAAATCGATTTTTGAAGTTGGGGCCGTCACACTAGTTCTTTTTATACTTGCTGTATTTTTAAGTGTAAATTAAAAACTAATACGTATACCTACGATTTCGCAAGAAGATATTCACCGAAGCCCAAAATTAATCGTTGCAACTTTACTATCATAGTAAATACAGCCTATCGTTATTATTATGATAGGGTTGAAGAGAGTGCCGAAAACTCATTCTCGGTAAAAAATAATTAGTTACCTACCTAATAGTGTTTATTTTATTTACTTCAGATATACACTCATGTACCTACTCATCCTCAATTGATAATAATGGTTTTATTGTAATTATATTGAACTTATTGAATGGTCAATAACATACGGAATTTAAGTCTACCCCCTTTTCAATAATAAATCAATAGGCGGATGAAAACTTTGACGTATCAAAATCAAAATTCGAACAAACTGTTGTTGAGTTATTTAACTTTATGTACTCGTACTAAGGATAATAGATATATGATAATTGGTTTGGAAAATATTGAGGGGAAGGCAATGCAAATTTGAACATTTTAGTAATTAACATTTAAAATTTATAAAGATGGTCTAAGCTTAATACATACTATAGATCCAATATTACAAATATTTTGTATTTTAGTAATACCATTTTCAAGGACTATTACCCTTAGTAATTAGTATATATAAATTTTAATAACTGAAAAACTGTTCGTTCGAATATTGAATTAAATACACCAAAAATGTCAAATGAATATAATTTATAGCTCTCATTTAAAAAACAGATGTCTGTATGGCCACAGTACACTCACTCTTCGAGTTCTACAAACAATTTCAAGTTATCTGAAAATATGGTATTTATAAGTACATATTATTTAAAAATTCCTATAACCATAATTTGAATAAAGACATCATTAAATGACAAAATGGGAGTGAGCAAGCTTGGTGAATCACTCTGTACCTATATTAAATTGTGAAACATTTAAACGTGATTTACTGGACAACCATATTTGAGGGTTAATGTACGTTACATTAATAATTAAAGACAGTACGATTTTAATTAGTTTCATTAGAATATTACGGAGAACATACATAGAAGACGCGTTTGGTCACAACGTTACGAAAGCATGCGACGTAGGTACGCGTGCAATAAAACTAACGATTTTTACGCGTTATTGAAGGTTAAAAGGTAATAATTATTGTATATTTTGCACCTGTTTCGTTTATTATTTTGTTCTGTTTGTTTTCTCGCAGATGTCAGTACTGTGGACGCAAATGCAATGTTCTTGGGAAACTGTGTTTATATATATAGGATGGGCCTAAAATTATTTTACAGTTGTTGGCCTCGAGAACGTATTTTTAGAACAGAATGGTCATTGACCATATTATTATTTATTTTTATCAATTATAATATTTTCGACATACATACTTTATATTTTCATTATTTATATGACGTGTGAGTGTGATGGATGGTCTAAAACATTAATCGAATTGACAAAATATGATTTTATTATGACACAATAGTATCAAGCCATATATTTATTATGTATACTGCAGATAACAAAATTTCTCAAGAGCATACAAAAATATTGCAACATAATAATAATTATTATTTCAGCTACCTATTTGAATTCAGTATTGTAATATTCTGTTCATATTTAAGAAATGCCTAAAGCAAATAAATTCAGCAATACATTAACTAATTAAACTAATAGAAACTGAAGAGCAAAAGTGATTTCAATTATAAATGTTTTTTTTTTTATTTAATTAAACACAAGTCGGTTCAAAAACGAAAGGTTGATAAAATATCTTCTCAAAAGCGTAATAGCTGGAAGCAGTGGACATGACGCGTGAAAGTGTATAAAGCAGCAGCTGACTGAGTGTTGTCAATGAAGGCTGCAGGACATAAATAGAGAGTAAGGCACATCTGGGCTGATTTTGAGGAGTTGACTTACATTTTCAAATTTTGAAACCTGGAAGTGTCCAGCATATAGCACGGTTTTCATGTGTGTACCTACCTTCGTTATATTCAGTACTACCATTGGTTTATGGTTTGTTTTTTGAAATATTCAAGAGTATCCAGCATCCACAAAAACATAATCTCATGGTTTACTAAACAATGGCTGCACCTCTCGAATTTTTATTTTGTAATGTTTTTAATCCTTTTTTACTACCATTGATTTACAATTTATTATTAATAAATGCGGCGAGTACTAGATAGTAGTCAATTTAAGCTTTAATACGCAATAACAAACATTGAAATCAACAAACAAATATTGAGTTTAATATTTAATTTAATTCATAGAGTATCAAGGTGTAAGCTACCAGTAATTTATTAACAAGGGGGGGGGGTGGGTGTGCTAGAGATGGGTCTCTCTTTGAGCTTTTTTAAAAATAATTGTCTACAAGAAAATTTTTATTCATAGATCGATCCTTTTACAATGCAGAAAAAACTAGAAACTGTATAGTAATAATTGGTGATACAATTCTGTCAACAATCAATGTCAAAAAATATTTATATTTAATACTTATAATTAATGTCTATAATTGTGCAGGGTACATAAACACGAAATATTTAAAACGTTTACACTATATAAAATATAAATAATAACTGGTATAAAATAAACATACTAAATGAAGATACTATAGAAAAGTAATATTTATAGATTATAATTTATAAATCGGGGCCCTGAATTTTCACTTTGCTAACTTACCCGCTGTAGTTGCACCACTGCAGTCCACTGGTTATATAGATATCTTAACATATTTTTTCATAATTTTATAAACAGTTAATTTTCTTTACTTGTATTGAATATTAGATGTAGTTCGAGTTCATCGCGTAGCACTCAAAAAAATAAATATATATTCTCAATTCCATACGTGTCTGTTAATAATAATTATTAAGCAATTAAAATATTTCATACCTAAAATAGTACTGAACTACATCATAGTTTTAATTCTAATGCGTTATGCGTAAGAAACTATATTATATAAAAAAAAAACGTCAGTCATGAAACTTAAAAATAATGTTTTCCCGGTTGACGTGTTTTCCTCGAATGCTGTAAATATATTATACACAGGTACGACTACTATATTAAGCGTTAATTATTATTTTTAATTAATTATTATACTTAATTATAAATTATCATGCTAAAAACAAATTATGAAACCTATTCACTCATCGTTATTTGCACGGGAAATTTTTATTTTAATCATGATATTGATCAAGATTTTTTTTTGAACAAAAAAGTTTTGTTTTATAATACATGATACGATTATGGCTTTTATTTTATACAGATTTAGTACATATTTAAGATATTGATCATAAATTCAATATGGGTATTGAAATAAAATATGAAATATCTAAAATGTATTGGTAGTTATGTTTTTGTTGATGATCAATATATTATTTGGAAACCGCAGTTAATAACTTAACATGGAAGCAAATTTTGAATTTCTTGTCACATCTTTGCACGTTTATAAAACTTTTCAATGTCTATAGTAAATAAAAATAATTTACATAAGTTAATTTATTTGCGATGTAAACATACACAAAATAATAATAATAATTGTTATTTATCAATAAAACAGTAAAAACATTTGGATTAGGTACAAGAAAAAAAGTTACAATATTGACACATCTCCAATAAGCAATTGCTTGTGATAGTAGAGGATAGTGAGTTAATAACCATTAATATACATTGACTAAAACTAAAAACTATAGTAAGAATTATACTGTAACAAATAAAAATAAAAACGTATTTAAAGGGACATTTTTCGAATAATATTCTACTCCAAAACGTTAAAATAAAGCTGAATTGCCATATTATCGAAAAATGTAAAACCTAAATAATGTATCTTTTATTTGATATCGGTAATAGATGTATGTTCCGACTTCAACCTCAAAAAAAAATGAATAAACATAAAATACGGTACTATATTGGTGTTTTTGAGTTTTAAAGTAGGTACCTCAGTTCAAGGGTAAATCGGCATCGGTATACCTCGCTGGGTGAACTAATTCGACCGAGATGGGCAATTATCCTCCATAATATGATATAGGCATCGTGCATTATTGGATTTTTTTAAATGTTTTTTCTGCTGTAATTAATGGCAACCCTATTATTTGATTTTAGCAATGAAAAGCGAAAATCGAGTGTAAGCCATACCATATATATTCAGAAACCTATAAATTCGTTGGAAAAATAAGCTTATTAAAATACCCCCCAAGTCTCAAGGAATTATTCGATTGAACTTTTATTGAAATCGGTTCAGTATAGTCTCTGACATTAGCCTTTATAGCAGTGGTTCTCAACCTTTTTTAGTTCACGGCACACTATTATACATCACAAGTTTTCACGGCACACTCACGCACTTGGCAACCACAACAACTTCGGCAACTTTGGCAAATAAAACACGGTTTTCAATATTTAATAACATTTCTCGCGGCACACCTAGACAATCTCGTCTCGTCTCTCATCTCGTCCCGCGGCACACCGGTTGAGAACCACTGCTTTATAGTAAAAACTCATTTCACATTTATATATAGATAAAAGATTAAATTTTTTGTAAAAGTAAAGTGTTACGTAGATAATTTAAACATCATATACAGATATAACATTACTTGAGTATTTCAAAATCAACCGAGTAAGCAGGTTTAATGAATCATCATGTAAGTATACTTTATGTAATTTGCAAAGCTTTGTAGTGCGTCATAGTTTCGTGTATACAATAGGTTTAAGACGTATATATATATATGTATATGTATAATGTATATGGTTCATATATTATAAGTTATAATAGTTAAGACATTTCGCCTGTATCCATATATGATAATGAAAGTAATAAAAATATTAGAATTCAAAAGTATACTAATCATTTGTTATCAGCATATCTATATCTATCGTCATAATATACAATAAAGGTAGGCATATATAATTAGTAATTATATATTTATATGTACGCGAATGGCGGAGAACCTCAATCGACCGAATCCTGCAATTACTGTATATATATATACACACCCACAGTAATTATGACTCGCATTTTAATGCCTAAAAGAAATTAAAAAATGCATTTATGACCTATAACGACTCCAATAAACGATGCCAAAATATAAAATAAAAATGTTTAACTATCGCGTAGTCGTGAGATTTAATCTGAAACAAAAATTTAAAAACCGTGTTCTTTTTTTCTGTTATATTCCTATAAATGGTCAAAACATACCTTCTAAGCGGCCATCTTCTGAACTGGATATAACACTGCTAGTGCCAAGTACAAAAACCGCGAAATTACGAGGTTTGGTGAGGAGAGCTGCACTCCAAGTGTACAAAGCGTATCAGATATTGTTTCGTCATCGGATGCGGTGCTGACATGCGTAGTCCAGCTACTTTAGTATGCTCTCGCACCAGATGGATTGAACGTATATAGATAGCTTAACTTAAGGGTTTGTGCTGGATTGTTGCTGGCCTGTAAAGAATATTATGATAAGTGAAAAAATGAAAACGTCACCGCCAAACAATTCTATAACTACCCAACCTATACCTAACCTTCCTTGGGGATACATAAATAACTATAATAGCTCTTTTAATTGTTAATGTTTCGTGTATATAAAAATTGTTGTGTACCTATATCTTAAATTGTATTGTTTAGTAGACCCTGATGGATCAGTATAATAATAACCTTGGTCAACAATTTCTGCAACGGTTAAACCAAAAAAAAAGAGTTGAACAATGACCTAATAATAATAAAAATTTGATTAAAAGGTCTTGGAAAGTATTGTATCATGATGCATTCCAAAAAAAATATGCAAGTACCTATGCATGGAATTACTAATTACTATACTAATTTCTGTAGGTTTGTTATTAGATAGACGTGATCGTATTAATGTAGGTATATAATATATAGGCACCTACCTACCAATACTGTGTTCTAAATTTTCGATTAATAGGTACCTATTTAATAGAATTAACTATAATATAAGTTATAATTTAATATATATAATACGTATATTCACTTGAATAATTATATAATATTATCGTGGAGGCGGCAATACATGCGACGGTGCTGCAGTATATAATATTATATATATATAAGTACCTACTATAGCAGCAGCTTAAGGTAGGTACCTATTTATTATATGTACCTATTAAATGTATAATATTATTATAACAACGTGCGCGGTTTTTTAAAAACCTTGGATCGCGCGTGGCGTGCGTTAAAGTCACCGCTGCAATACAGTATATAACCGCGATGATGTACAATTTATATAACAGACTCGCCCGTTCCTGCACCCTATAGGCAATGTAGGAATCGCTGAGCGGTCGCGTTCTCCGACTGCGGTCGTCGTCGCCGTCGTGAGTCCACGTGGGAAGTTCGTTATACATGGCATAATAATAATAATAATAATAATAATGGTAATGCATCAGGTAATACGCGCGCGCATATATTCGCCGACTTAAATAATATATGTTTATGACGTCGGACGACCAGGCACCAGCTATAACTATATAGTTTTCGCAAACTATCGCGGCTTTATGCATACACAGTGACGACGCGTGATGTATGTATAATATTATTGTATAATATAGGTATACGTTATATATATCGTGCTATAGCTTCCTACACGGGCCAAGCCCCTCGGCGCAGCACTGCGAGTGTGTGTGTGTGTGTGTATGTATGTGTGGCGTGTGTGGTGCGTGATAAGGGGCGGAGTTTGTGGCCCTGGGCTAAATTCGGTACATTTCATATGTAGAGATGGTATGGAAAAATGTTTTTTTTCTACGAACGCGAGTAAAATGTTTTGTAAATATTCATGGGAAACATATACACGCATTCTACATATATATATACGTGTGATACGGATAAACGGTCGCGCTCGCTATATTTTAAGGTTTGCTGCAAACACCATGTACATAATATAATATATCGTATATTAAATGTACTCATATATATATGCGTGCAGTTGTGTGATACGTCAGACGTCATAAATCGTGTCTGCACGGCGATTAATAAAAAAAAAAAATAATAATAAAAATTGTGTATACACATACGCGCTTGTCCCACGCCCATATTCGTCGCGAGATTATCTAATTATATCCAAGAGCCATTTGTGCACGCGAGAGATGTATAGGAGCCGAGAGAGCGCATTTAGAGGGACGCGAATCGTGTATATATATATTATAATATATAATTTAGTACATGAATTATTCGAGCGCTAGCCGCGGGCGGAGAGCGAAAAAAAAATTGGCGTTTTTGCGCGGAGGACTATATCGAGTCGTATAAAAGGACATGACGCGTTAAGATAAAATTGAATAAAATGCACGAGAAAAAAAACGATGTTAAATATCCGTTTCTCTCTCTCTCGCTCCCTCCCTCAGACCCATTAAAAAAACATAATAATATATTATATCGGCTCTGATACGTTTAATGTATATATTAATATCAATGTATGTATGTAATATATTATTATACGTATGTATTAGCGGTTTAGTATACATATATTTATATATGCGAGTGTTTTCTTAACAATCGGTCAACTCAAAATACTCTGACCGTTTATCCCCCACGCGTACCAATCAATACCGATTTTTTCTTATTAATAATTAATATACGTATACCTACTTGAAATATAATTTTACAAAAATATTTAACTCTGTGCGTCTGCTTTAAATATGTATTTTTAAGGGGTATATTTCGATCTTTTTTTAGCTTTTGGCATGAACACGATTGTATTATTGATTTCGTATTTTTGGGATACATTGGTGTTTTTTAATAAAATTTAATATTTTTAATCATATAGTTCTTTCTCATTGAATCCTCAGACATGAAAGTAAACTATATTATAGTATATAGTCTATTACTTTTTCCGCATAAATAATATTGATTATTGATGAATTGTCATTTGTCGGCCTCATATATATACCGATTTCGAAGGATCTACTGCCACTCTTGCAATCACATATTGTGCCTATATAACTATTACATAATAAATACATTTTACCATTTGCTTTAGGTGAAACGTCTAAACAGGACGTAAATATGAGGTCTCATATATACATATATGAGTAATAATTATTAAAATATTATTGGTATATTGCTTTAAGTGTTCGTAGCAACATTACTTTAAGTACTAATTTATTATTGCTAGTTGCTGTAAACAAAATAACATAATATAAAAAAAAAACTTTTGAAATAGGTTTGTCAAATAAGATAAATTTAACATAAAAAATAAATATCATACGAAATTATTGAACTATTCCAAGTTCTAGATGCAGATATAAATGATAAATCAATGAGAGATAATCTGTCGAAAAAACAGGCGATAACAACAAATAATTTTCAATATTGATCAATAAATTGACCCCACAAAATAGTTTACCTACCTACCAATTAAATCCAATCTTCCATCGGAAATCTCCCTTAAAACTGAAGAACGATGCAATTTTTTTTTTTACACTTTAAAACATGTACTGCACATACAAAACACTCCCTCAGAAGCAATGGCACGTGATGACCATGTACCCAGCTCGTCTCACACGAATCTCCTGCCGAGAGCGCCGCTGTATTTGTAAAGACTGGACGACACACATTTTTTTTAAAAAAGAATATTTTTATACTATCTATGTAAACAATTAATTAAGCGACGAATAAATATTATATCTTCCTTCAAATTACCTCTTATTTTAAATAAATTATAACTCATCACTTTTATTAATTTTTACCATTTACTTCTACTTTATAGCATTAATATTTACGATAATACAAAATATATATATATTATGTATTAATATTATATGTTGATAATAGTTTAAAATAATTATGGAAGTGAGCATGAAATAATCCTACCCTACATTATTATTATTTTAAAAATATATTTTTGTCGCCCAGTGAAAATTCACCGAAGAGCGGCGACGGTGCGTCTTGATCGGATGCTTGGAGATACGCATCGTGACACATTGTTGTACCTAATATAATATGCAAATTTAACACTATGATTTAGCAATTAATAAACAACGGGGACATCACCACTAGCACACGTTATTCTAACGTGTGTCGAAATTATGAAGATGTATTATATATCGATTACTTGTCATATCGATGCACTGCTTATGGACATGGTAAAACACATAGGACACCCATCTCTGAGACCTCAGCGGAAGACTTGTACAGGATTCAAGGAGAAGGCTGTCTTAGGTCGTGTGGTGTGCCTGTCACGGATTATATGTAAGCATACAGTGGATTATTTATTTATAATTATTAGATATTAATATTTATTCCTATACTATATTATATTGTTATTTTAAATTATAACACACAGCTGGGGTTGTCACTGGATCATGCACTTCTACCATCGTCCCTCACTTTGTCATCGCCCTCAGTCGGAAAGACGTCCTCTGGTCGCCACCAATGCATACAATGCAAATTACAATATTAATTTAAAAGACAAATTTGTTTTTGGTATAAATAGGTATAGGTACTCTTAAGTCTTAACCAATGTCGTTATTGATATCTTAAGTGAATTTTTCTTTGTTCGTCTGCATATTTTATATTTTCAATGCATGACTATTGTATTTTGAACACTTTACTATTCGTTTAGTGCATATTCGACTAGTAGTAGCAGTTTAATATATAAGTATGTAACCAGTGGCAACCCTATAATATAATATATATAAATGAACAAATTAAACCTATGTATAAGGTACCCTCAACTCTCAAGCTACTTTGAGGTTTGAAAAAATAAGCCATAAACACCCTCCAAGTCACAAGAAAGCTATGAATCTATTGGTATAATTTTTATTATGAAAGCGGTCCAGTAGTTTTTGAGTCTCTATAGTTAACAAACAAACAAACATCTATTTATATAATATAAATTATAGATAAAAATTGCATAATAATAATATTATAAAATGGCGATCATAAGAGGGTACTAGCGATCGATGCATCTCCATCCGAAATCTTGAAAATGTTTGACCCCATAATGTATTAGGTATGCTATTTTGTTCTGTATTTCTACATTTGATTTTTGTACTCTAACAATATATATATTGACATGACGTACCTACAACTGTACCTACGTACATGGTGAACGCTTGATAAATGTTAAACGGTTTCTTTTAGCAGTTTATTAATTTTCTAATTATATCATCTGCGTATAATGGGTGTGCGTATTTGTGTGATTATATATAAAACAAATTATAAAATCTAATTAACTCGAACTACCTACCGCAAATACGCCACGCGCAGTTACAATTTAGTTCAAATTTAATCTGGCTGCATAATGCTAGAATACAAATTGCTGTCAGAGCCGCAAACGTCTGATTGTAAAAATTACCCACGCGAGGTTTTTAAAAATGGTGTCTGCGTTTAGAAAACATGACATGTCCTCTATATAATATTGAACGACGTTACACAGATTATCATTATAATTATTTAAAAAGTGTATAACTATAATAGCGGTAGGTGGCGAAAATGTCTGATAATAATAATTCGGATATTATTATGTATTGAATATAAAATCGGTTCGACGTTTATTTTGTATAGTTGTAATGCACATATAATATTTATTTATTTTTAAAACCGCTGAACTGCGCCACGAGTCAAAGGTTAATTTTTTAATCGCGTGTACTATCTATACCTATATTGTCATTTATCTCCCAATATAATTATGATTGCCCACGTAAAAACGTGTACTTACTTTTCCGATATTTTCTCTTTTTCCGTAGGACCTACAATATGATTTATGAACCGACTGCGACAACGATCTAACAATATTTATAATAATATTATCATATTATATCCCGTTGTCGGATAGCGGCCGCAGCTATTCAATATTAATAATAATTATCTTCGGGAATAATATTATAATCAATTTGCTTGTATTTCGTTAAGAATAAAACTAACAATACCATTTAATTATATATTATACCACGTCGGTGTGTAGTAGTGCAAGTATACTATATATATATATATATTATAATAGATTGATGATTAGGATAAAACCGTTTTCCATAAAATAATCGAAACCCAAACGCCCACCGTCGTACGATTATTATTTTTTGTTTAATTTCGAAGGCGTCATCGCGTTGTTTAAAGTCGAACAACGTGTATTATTATTATTATTATTATTATTGTATACCTAGGTATATTATATTCATTTAAAAACCGTAACCGCTTCGCATAAGTATATATAGAGGTGGTCGTGGAAAAAGACACACGAGCAAATTATTATCTTCGCACTCTGCACTGTTATACAAATTATTCGATTATAATGTCAATGATTTATGCACCGTAGGTACGTGTATATAATATTATATATATAGAGAGCGTATACAGACAGATGAAATATATTTATTTTGTAGGTATAAGCAGTGTATAATATTAATATGTTCTGTGGTCAAGTCACTGTCGTCCCACACTACTCGATATATAATATTATACAGATTACTCTATAGGTTACCTATAAACTATTTGTATTTTAATTTACACTTTCTTTTTTTTTTTTTTTAATTAACACGCGCTCGTTTCGAATTCGTCCGATGATTTATGTGCGTGCGTGTGTGCAAAAATATATTTTAATATGTTCGATTCGATATTTTAAAGTCAGTTTTTCCTACGCAACATTGAGCAAAACACATATTATCATTACCTGTCCATTGCACGCGTTATAAACGATCGTAAAACGGAAGTATAATATAATAATATTATATATTATTATTTATATTAGCTATTTACTCGTCGTTTGTTGCCGGTAAATTATTATAATTCGAACGTTTTACCGTGCAGACAACAACAACCATTGTGAGTTTTATATTAGTGGTAGGGGTATAATACCTACCCGTGTATACTGTATTTTCAATTTAAAAACTTGATTATACTTTTTAATTTTTTTATCGATCTCATAAAAAACAATCGGAATCTCGGCCATTTAAAGATATAATTGCATTACATTTATTCTAAATTGTATGAATCGGATTGTTTGAATCGAGAAATAAAAGTAAGTTCATTGTAATACCTGAGGGTTGGGTTCTGGGGCTTGACTTGTTTGCTCGGAAATGTGGAAAACGGGTTGAGGTAAGGTTCGAATTTTTGGCATTCTGTGAAAATGTGGTTAATTGTCAGGGAACGCCACGTGTTTCACAAGACGGAGGTTCCTTTTTTATTCATAAATATTTGATAACTGTGTGGATAGTGGATGTAAATGTGGACTTGGATAGTGGACGTGGACTAATCGAAGTCGGTTGATCATTGCAGTTCCTTCGCTTTTTCTATCGAGTCCGGAGTTTTGCCAATGATATTGTTTTTTATCCTATTAAGTTTGGATCATGCCTTTTGATTAATATTATACATGTTATTCTTATTTATACACAAGTTAACTTACTCATTATGGTTCTCGCTGTTATATTAGCTGTTCCGCAGAAGCTTTAAATGAAAAAAGAGGACATAAGACATTATATTATGTTTACACATATTTACCGTGCATTGATTGTATAACATATTTTGTTGTAGATATTATAAAAACAATGTTTGAAGTGTTAATATCGTCAGCGGAATGCCACGATGGAGGTTCATTTTTAGTCATCAAAATTTGATAACTGTGTGTTAAGGTGGGTAGTGGGTGTGGCCTAATCAAAGTTGGTTAATCACTACCGTTTTTTCGTTTTTCTATCGAGTCCGGGGTTTTCCCGGTGATTAATATACTGTTTTTTTATCCTATTAAGTTTGGACGATCATGCCTTTTGATAATCTTTCATGTTATCACACACAGGTAAACCTACCCATTCATTGGTTCTCGCTGTTATATTAGCTGTACCACTGAAAAAAGAGAAGAGAAAAAAGAAAATAACACATGACACATTAATACATTATTCAATTATTGTTTTACCGTGGATTGATTATAACATATTTTGTCATAGATATTATTAAAAAAACAATGTTTGAAGTGTGATCAACTATTGTTTAGTTATTACAATGCGACTTATTGTTGTTTAAAAAAATTAATATTGAACAATATTAAATAACTCATAAATATTTATTATTGTTTTCATATCGTGTTATTCATGCATCGGATGTTCTTACCAAATTATCATAATGTAAAACCGATTGCAGCAATGCAGTTATACAATTCGCAAAACGTATACGAGCTATTATACCTACGTATAGCATTTCAGTGGAATAATATTCTTTCATCGTATACAGAGCGTACGTGCCCTCTCTCCTACCATATTGGAATAATCAAAATTTGAATTGGCAAATACTTAGCAAGTAATTAGCATCAACGATAATATTAATTTATTGAGCATTGTATTTAACGATTTTTCTTCAAGGTAAAATGTTTTAAAACGCCTTTTCTGTGTATATTTGGCATTTGAATATTTTACTATAATATGTTACAATAAAATAAGAACCAACGTTTTATTTCCAATTAAAGTCATGATAGTTGTTAACGAAAGTGTATCATAAATAAACATTATTATTATCGCCAATACCTATTTATAATAGTTATAAATCCGATATTATAAAACGTCGACCATTCAAACATCATATTATATTATATTTTCATGTTATTCCCCCACCCATCAAGCGTAGTAATATATAGAAACGATTTAAATTTATCAATACTTGTATGAATCAAGAAAATTAGCTATTCAATAAAATAAGGCAAACGGTTGACATTTCAAGAACACGTTCGGACGGTAGGCGTTTGAATAAAATTGACAATTGATTATATGAGGAATTTTATGAAAGATTAATAAAAAAATGTGTTCATTATTCATTTATATTTCCGTCATCAAAAAGTAAATGCCCAAGTCTTATCGAATATTTAAAAAATTGTATTCATATTTCATATTGTATACGGAAAAACGATTTTGAGCGGAGACTATAAACGGTATAGGTTGCACCAATATTTTTAAAATATCATATTGTGTATAGAGAATAATTATTCAAGTAATAATTAATAGCAAAATATTTTAAGTTTTTACAATTATTATTGTTTAAATTATACGACAAATTAACAAAAATCGATTTTTCCAAATCAAAAATTATCAAAAGTTTAATTATTCACTATAACTACTCGTATACTCCCAATTGACAGTAAAAGAGAGTAACCCTGACAGTAACCCTTTCTGGTTCGCGTTTGAAAAACAGAAGTTTGCAAAACTACTGCGGAACTACTGAAATATTCTCCATAATAAGTGCAAAAAGTCTTGAAAATTTGAAAATTCCAAAAAATCAGAATTTGAATAAATTTATTAATAAACGAAAAAATAGTGGTGAGCATGTTTGGTGAATTTAATGTTCGGATGTACATCAACACGCAAATTTCTAAATTGATTTTTTGGCATATTATATACATATTATTATAGCGAGGTACTAAAACTTTGTTCGAACCAAGTACCAACTATAATATAATTTTGAACCTTATATTACATAATATTGAAAAAACAATTCCGAAATACACGGTAGGTATACGCCGCTTTAAACATGTTGATATATAATATTATGATTCATCGGTTTGACTAATTGTTGATTAGTAGGTATTATACATAATAATATAATATTATTAGAACGGTCGTACTCTCATTATAATTTCTAATTACGACAATGCGAATAATGCGATGGGTAAATAAATATAGCATTCCGCCATGTATAGATATCACAATAATATCAAACATAATGTTGATCAAAACCGTGGGCGGTTTTCATAATATAAAATATGTTCGTTATCGGGAGTTTTGTCGTTCTGTGTAGGTAAAAAAAAAAAATATAATATAATAATTATCATTAGTATTCATTACTAATAATATTGTCTCGTTCGACTCCGTTTACCCGTAATGTACAATAATATATTACACCTATCATATGATTACGAGTGATCATTTTATTATTAGCGCCATTGAGTGTGTATACAGGATGATTCGTTTAACGTAAAACACTCGTTACATCGTAAAGTGTAGATTTTTTTCAATATTTTTTTTTTACACTGTTCCAAGTCGTTACACGACTACATTTCTCTGAAAAAGTAATATGTTTTCATATTTTTTATCCTTATAATTTTTTAAGTTTTTACTTTTTTGAATGACCACGCACAGTTTTCATTTAATATTCCAAAGCTGAATATATTTTTCCAATTATTGCGATACGTAAAACTCAATTTCCGGACGAGTAGTTATATTATGAGTTATAAGTATTTATAGCAATGATGAACGAAGTGGAGTGTTACGCGCAGAGGCGTACACAAAGGGGGTGATCCCATCCACATATGTCTTTTTACTATTTTAATGTGCAGGTTAGGTTACCTATAGGTTTAAAAATGTTCCTCCCGTGATAATTTGTTTGCAACTGTCTCCCCCCCCCCCCCACCACCGATATACAAAAGTTATTTATAAGTCACTGGGTACGCTGTTACTCCGCAAAATGTTGGTATACTACTATAATTAATATACGCTCATCAAAACTTTAAATACTTAGAACTCATAAACTACTATAGTCCAAAATTCGATTTTTATGTATCGAAATACAGAGAAAAATATTCAGCTTTGGAATATGAAATCAAAAGTGAATATTATTGACAAAAAATAAAAAAAAATACCTAAAAAAAGGTCGGCAAGTGGGTAGCGTATTGCTTTACAGCGGGTGTCGAGTAACGGATGTGTTAAATATTTTAATTTAATGATATAAAATCATTGTATACGAAAAACTATTCTGAGCGAAAACGGTCTGTCAGCTTACATAACTAAGTGTGTTAGGTAAAAGATATTATTGCTATTAAAATAATTAATTTTTCTATTAATAGGCTGAAAACATTTTTGTAGAAAACATTGCATTTGAAAATGTCATCGAGTGATTTTTTAGTATTTGTTTGTGTTTTTTCACAATGTGGTAATTTTTTCTTATTATTTAATGTCTGAACTAAAATCACTGAACACTTAGATTATAATATGTATATTCAGGGTGAATTTTTCCCTACATTTCTACCTATACCTATACCTGTATGATAGACTGCTACCGAGTATGATGAAAAACATTCCTAATATTTCACAATATTCGTGGAATCTGGACGAGACAAACGTTTATCGATATTATATTATTTGTGGTTTTCATTCGCAATACGTGATTAGCTGGTAACAAATAATTATTATTATCACGATGATGACGCACGCGAGTCATAGGGTAAGGTTTAGCAGATAAAATAATATATGACAGGCGACAACAGTGTTGATGCTGCGCGTTAGTTTCGTCATACCTTTAAGCCATGAAGCATTTAAGCATTTTACACTTTATCGTTATAATATTATTGGATTTTTTAATGATTTCGCTTCCGTCTGAGACTTGACTTCACGATGACAGTAAACATAATGTTGTCATATTATATAGTCGCGATAACAATTATTTTATTAGGTATATCGTCTCCTGTGCGATTGGTCTGAGAGTTTGCTGTTGCCGGTAACGCGTACCTACAGTTAGCTGGTTAGTTTGTGGAGTGGCACAACGGTTGGATCTTTCCTTGTCGTCGGTTCAAAGTAGAAAAAAAAGTTACAAAAGATTAGACAAGGTTAGACGACACTATACTATTGTATTACAATACCACGTGTAAGACGTGATGTGTCTATACTCCGCACAGCGCTCGATGTCCGAGATGACCGGAAAAATGTGAAAATTAAGTACGACGATGATAAATTATTATACTATTATATAGGTGCATAATAATATTGTCATCTCATGTGTTTTCAACCGATTTGAATATTCCGATTGTCTGAGATGAGTTATGACGAAAGGAAAAAGAACACGTCGTAGGAACTTATACGAAATGTCGATTTGTATTCTTATAATATTATTATTTATCTATAAATTATTAAGTAAAAAATAACGTTTTTTTTAAGACAGACGCCTTGAACTTTTCCACGAATGATTGTTCTTATTATATTGTCTATATATAAATTTTTTCTAATTTGTAGTTAAATATAGATATACTCAGATATAGCCTCGAAGGTCCCCTTTTTATTTTATTGTCTAATAGTAATAGAAAAATAAAACGAAAGGTACACTGTTCCGTACAGGAGATGAATTGAGTGAACTGTAAAATTAGTTCTGCTCCGTTTTGATAACGAAGTGTTTGGTTTAACGGAAGGTCCATACCGCGCAAGTCTGCCCCGGAGTGGTAGGATGGACAAACACACACTCACTGAGCCCCTTCGTGCTCCGCACTCGTATTTATAGGCGGTCTCAGTGGTCTCAGTGTCGTCATTTCAGTTTTTGTTAGACCAGGGCAACCACTCACTGATTTGCCGACTTAACATTTTTTTCACGCAGATTCCCATAGCATAAAGCCATAGTACGTGAGGGGGGGGTATATTTTCAGGTATTTGAACGCCACACACCCGATTTTGAAGTATTAAATATAAACACGTTTGTCAAATATTTAATAGAAAGTCAAATATGACAAAATGGAGTAGGTAATATGTAAATAATTAATTAATATGTTATAGGTACCTTTTAATACTAATTTACAAGCAGTTGGCAGTATTTACTGTTCGGTTATCAGTAATTAATTGATAAAATAATTATAAATTTGTTTATTTATCATTGAAAATATCATTATTATGATTTATTACAATGGCCTTAACGAGTTAAATAATAACGACTTCATATAATTTTTAAATGTGCCGACTTAAGGTTGTTGTAAATGTTAGACTGGGGCAAATGCTCAAGTTGCCCCCCCCCCAAATTACGCCACTGCATGGTCACGTCTACTGCTTCGCTGTGATTGGTTGTTGCGCACGGTGGCGATAACACTGTTTGCCCGCGGAGTTGCTCCAAGCCATGTCCACAGCGCTCTGTCGTCGTAGGTCCGTGCGTAGTCTCGCTGGCGCGACTCGGTATAGCGCCGTAGTCGGCACGATCCGTGACCATTGTGACTTGGTGGCGCCGGGGTCGGCGCGCACAATACAGCCGGTCCCGTGTTCTGTTCCTGACTCGGAGGCGCCCGCCGGTCGGGCGCCAGTTGAGTCAGGAACAGAACACGGCACCGACGTCGGCGATGTGGCTTGTAACGGCTTCAGATAATCAGATGAGCCGGTTGGCCGCCGCCAGTCAGCTCACGTCATATGTCATCCCTCGCATAATATTATGTAGGCCATATTTTATCCGTTTTAGCCCGCCTCACAGCGTTTTATTCGCGACGATCGACCAGACAGAGTGCCGACCGACTGTATTCCGAATCTGATGCTATTATGTAACGTATTTTTGGCTTTTTTTGCCCCATTCATATATATTTAATTGATTACCATATGACCTTAAAAAATATTGTGATAACAGTACCAGAAAATACTTCGCGTGGCTCGAACATACACCAAAATAATTCCACGGTCAATCTAACAACAACATTCGAAAAAGATTTACAATCCTCAAACATCTATGCATACACTAATTTATAGAGTTACTGAGTGGATAAGGAGCAGGTAATAGGTATACGTTTTATAAAAAACAAAAGTCACTTTGTACATGGAAAATAGTTCAAGTAAGTACGAGTATATATCGAGTAATATTATAGTATAGTATTTATAATATTTGTATTTTCATGTATATTATATTATACACAGTGGTGAGTCGATAGAGTGGCATGCACACATGACAGGGCTATTATGAGCCACAGCCCCATGACTCTAGAATGTAGATGGCCTATCAAGAAATGTCTAGCTAATCCAAAAACAAAATCACCATTAATACAAAATTTAAAAATTTGATGATCTTTTAAAAAAATGATTTATTGATCAAATTAAATTGCTTTAAAACAAAATAAACTTACTGTTTAGAATAATGACTGATGAGCGCATATAGGTATTTTATACATTATTTTTAGGGTTTTAAATTTCATGAGAAATATTTGAAAATTGAAAATATCACTCCTTGTAAAATATTTCAACAAAATATTGAAAAATATATTTTTTTTTCATATGCAGTAGGAACGTAGATGATATTATTATATTAGTATTTATTAATTATTATTTATTAGTAATTCATAAAATATTTCAAGAAAATAAATTTCATGAAACTTTAAAACCTTAATTATTTTATCTGTTAGCAGTGGAAACTATCGTCTATGTCGGCGATATTAATATATTATTATATAAATGGGCGAAATGAAGCTGTTTTTGAAACCCTGCAGAATGATGCGGGTAGGTATATATATTATGAACTAAATACTAATGAAAAATAAAATAATATAAATAAAATAATATAGTGAATGACCAAAAAAGTGCCAAAAAAGATTTTAAGTTTTAATAACTGCTTACCTATAGTATTTTAAGTAATAGGCAGGTATTTCAATCAAACCTTTAATAAAAAATCTCTCTGTGTATACATTATCGAAGTGTTGAGAGATTAGACATTAAGTAATAAGAAAAAAAAACCGTATTGTAAAAAACAAAAAAAAATATTAAAAAAATTCTGTTTAGAAATCAAAGACAGTAACAAAAGTTTACCAGAATTTTTAACTGCAGCAGCGTAGCACACACGATAAATTCTTATTGATTTGTTTCAGTAAAATAAAATAGACAATATACTAGACGTCGAAAAGAAATACAATATTAATTATACTATTTAATAATACCTATATAAATTAAAAATGTTGTATAATATATGATAATTAATTGCTTATACATTTTATTATTTTAATAGCAGCAGTATATGACCACATCCGTATTGAAAATGAAAACCAAAACTTACCGTGCCTATTTTTTCCGATTTCCATTACGCATAGAAATATAATACGTCAACTCGGTACATGCATAATTATATAATATTATAGAGGCTACAATGGCTGTACGACCCGCGCGTGTGTTCGCGGCTCTAATTGCCTCGTAGATCGTCCGTCGACGACAATAAATCGCTGTTGTGCAGATCATATTATTATTATTATATTATCGTATAAACTATTATATAGTGATGGATGGCATTTGTCTAAATGGACGTCAATACAATATGCAATTATTTATATTAAATGTTATGCCGCCGCGCTGCAAACATGTATAAGCACGCATATATACAATATACCTCCTATAGGCATCGCGTATATGCCTATTAGCACCATTATAACAATATATATATATTGTGCGAAACCGATCGCATATATATATATGTAGTAAGTCAGATAGTATTACAATATAGTAATATTATCTCGGGTACTTATAAAACAAAATACATATTATTGTAATGCGATTTGATGCGCAGCTCTCGCGGTAGTCGGTACACCGTCCGAAAAAGGTCAAGTTTATCGCGGAAATGGCGACCACGCCGTTATTGACTTCCATCATCATTATTGTCAAGAACGCACCTCAACCCCACGCAACTTATTATTATTTATTTATTATCGATCTCAATAACAAGTATTAACAACTCGGCAGCAACGATGCGACCATTTAGCTACAGTTACGCCTCTTAAGTGTTTAAGTATAATATATTATACAAAATGTTATATTATAATAATATTATTTATCTAATTAGATTTTGTCGATTAAATTGGTCGATTGTATGGAGCTGAGAATGTTCTTGTTTTGTTCAGGGTTGGGACCAATAGTGTAGTGGTGTCGAGGCTTTCTGTCTTGTCGAGTTTCTGTCCATCTTGTTCATATCGTTGACATAATATCCGTTAATAGGTGCTTTACCGCGAACGTAATTATTATATAATATATAGTCTATAATAGGTACTGTACTTGGGTGGTTTTTCAATTGAATCGCAGAAAAATAATTAACTATTTAATTTCGAATGATTATACTACTTGGGTAGTACATATAATATCTGATGTGTACATTTGAAACGACCTGCAGGGCTGCAGCAGTAGGTATAATAGAAATCGGTTAAGTGCTTATAATTTATGTTTTGGTCGGAGAGTTTTTAATTTCGTCTGTTATAACAGATACCGCTTCATCCTTCTCTCCAAAACCAGTGCTCGAGCCTTTTGGTCTCTAAGCAGAAAAATCCAATAATAGACAAAAGTTCAGTGGCGTTTTGTTGTACTGACACAACCGTGTTCAACTTTTTTTAAGTTTGTTTTTAAAAGTATTAATTGAAAATATTGCATTTCTTGCGTTAAGATAAGTAAACAAAAAATATATTTTAACGGTGATTTGCTAAAACGCACAACCGTGTTTGAATATAATGATAAATAAAATTTCGCCTCATTCGAATTTAATTTAAAATATGTATTTTATATTATGTTGAAATTCGGCAATAAATGTATATACCTATATCAAAAATATATTACTCGAACCATATTTATTTAAATACACGAATCTTAACCTTTTCCCAAATAAAACTAAATGAAAAAGAATATAGGTTAACGTTTCAATATTATACATAATGCATATTGTATACATTTTTGTTTGTCTGTTAGCTAGAGACTCAAAAACTATCGGACCACAGTTTTAAATGAATAATGTATATCAACGGATTACTTGAGACTTGGAGGGGGTGTTAATATCTTATTTTTCAACCCCTATACTCTATACTGTATAGGTATCTAAAGGGTAGCTATCACATTAATTTACGGCTCACGAACTGAGAAAAATTTATTTTTGGTTAGATATTATTATATTACTATAGGTACCTAGTATATAAGCACTGCAGTAGAGTTAATATTGCATGTACGTTTTTTTATAAATATATTATTTATAAAACAAACAAATCTTTGGGACGGACAAGCGGGACAGCTGCTATAGCAGCAGTACATAAACAAATATATATACACATTTATCAGATATACCTACATATAGCTATTTATATACATAAAAAAATAAATATTATATAATTACTATATTCGCCGAGCAGACGCACACCGCAGTACCTATATATACTCGAATACCGGTACAAGTGTACAACTATAATGCATTCCATCTATATCGATGGCTGACGGACGCGGACAACGTAATCGATGAATAGGTTGTCTCCGGAGGTTGTATATTATAATGTGTATAATAATATGTGTACGTCTTGTTAACGGATTCGAGTCGTCCGTCATTTGCGTATAATATATATAAGACCGCATCGCGATTGCAGTTAACCGTCAGCAATACGTTACATCGTTTGAATAATAGCGACGTGTGAGCAGCGAAAACTGCGAGCAACCGAAGCCGCCCGTTTCTGTACGCATAATACTAATATAATATTATCGAAACGGTTTTCTTTTAGCCGTTTAAAAATGTCGATGCACATGATGCACACGCACGTGTTTATTAAATTTATTGTCTAGGTATTACCAGCTGCTATACAATTATACTGCAGGTTGAAAAAAAATGCCTGTTTAATACTAACGCCCCGCATAAGTAACATAACCACAGGTATACACTAAACCGTATAGATTTTGAAAATTTGTACTTTTAATAATAACTACACACACTATAGCAATGTCGTGTTATTATCAGTATATATAATATACAAGTAATTTTATTGGATATCGGAACCGAAGGATCGCCGCATCATTTGCTTTGGGTGTTTTATTCATCGTCTTTTGGTATACTTTTATATCAAATATATTTTACAAGTAAATATGTAGGAACATGTTTTTGTTTGCAGTAATAAACGAGCGCGTATATAGGTAATAAAATTTGCACTCGTAATTAAAATATAATATTATATAATATGTAGATTAACATTTTGCACGCAGAATTCGGGTGTATGCGATGGCATGGTGTGCCAATAATTATTTAACATATAATATTATAAGTGTTAAGACGCAGAGAAATTTCTAATTTTTTAGAAGGTTTTCACGTTCCTTTAATCGTGTTCATTGAAATATATATTATTATATATCGCGTATATCTTATTGTTATTATGTATCATGTAGATGCGGTATAGATTGTAGGCATATAATTATATCACAGTAACTGCACATTTTTAAAGTGTAATAACATTTTTTTACAAGTACTAATACGGTATAATAATGTATTCTATAATCATTTAAATGTAATATGGTGTAATACAATTTGAATACAATATAATAACGAGGCGTGTATTATATTAAATATGGTATTAGGCAATTTTTATAGCTAACGGTCATATAGTTAAAAATCAAACTAAAGATATAATGCATAAGAATTCGACCAACCAACCCCTTCGGGAATTAAATGTAACCGTCACTAAGACCATAGCAGTGGTATGCTCGGTGATTAAATTTAATTTACACGGATACAACACTTGTAATATGGTTGTATATATACTTGTATATTATAATAGGTACCTATACGGCTGAGCGTGGAAACATTTCCTATATAGTTTACCTGGCAATATATTATATTGGCAGCAACGGTAATATTATATTAACATTTTAGTGTGCAATCTTATCATAATAGCAATCTCCGACAGGTATCAACACGACCGTATTATTATAAGAAATTATACTTTAAATCCCAATTCCAAATCTGAAAGGTCCACGTTAGGTTAAAGTCTATTAAAACTGTTATTTCGTCATATATCATTTTTATAATAAGCTGGTCTATTATAAAATAATATCATATATTGTATATATTATACACATATCCTCGTAGATTGACCATGGGTAGTGAACTCTATATTGTTTCTCTATACATTTTAACGAAAAACGGTTAATTTTAATTCGTTAGATTTAGTTAACATTGCAGTACGTATTACTCTTATTAGTATTATAGTTTTGATAACTTTAGGGAATTGCAACGCATAAAGTCATCTTATTGCATCTATATAATATTAAATTATTTTAATACTCTAAGCATATATTATACTGCACAAGCGAAATAATGCGAGAAATAATAATATATCTACAAATACAAAATGCGTTCTTGACTGAAGTAGGTACTAATTCACATTTACTCACGAGGTACATATAGTTGTCTTAAATAAAAGAATAATTGTTTAACGAAGGACAACCGTATGTTATATATATATACATATTACATAATATATATTATAATAATAATTTCTTTATGATAGCAGGTATATATTATTGTACGCTAGAGCCTAGAATTTTGTTTATGCCTGTACACTTTTAGATAACTTATTAGGTAAGTCTAAAATTTTGTTATCTTGAATAAGTGGCATATTCAATAAATAGCATATATAAGATTGTCCATTGTATTTGTAATTTACGGGCACAATTTTATAAGCACATCATGGTTTTGATGAAACCTGCGCATATATACATGCACATCATTTCCTATAAAACTTTATAGAGTTTTTAAAGTTTATCAATTTTTTTTTAACTACAACCTTGCACTTTGGTATATCTTGCACTAGCTCGTTCAATATATATAGCAAACATTTTGTTATAAGTGGGATACCCCATAATGTTTGTCGTAAACATTAAATAACGGTGAGGTAAGTATAGTTATTATATAAATCTCTGAGAGACTTTAACGAACAACGCATATTTCGTTTAATATACATAAGAGTAAGCGGACCTGGTATAAAATTATTGTTAAGAACTCAAAATAGATTAGTTTTAAGATAAACATATTTAACATTTGTCGTACGCCTATTGCTGTCTATTAACAATAATAATAATCATAAAAAACGTGTGTAATCGTTTATCACTATATATGCATTTCCGCGTTTATAAGTATGTGTTCGCACTCAGTATATATATACGAGCGTTTGAATTTTCTTACGAATAAAAAAAATCGTATTTCCTAGTGAGTAGGTTCACCATCAGCAAATGTAATGTTTATAAACTATATAGGACATAGGTACACCATAATCATAAGGATATGTCAGTTCAAAACCAAATATTATATATTGTGTACCAATATAATATATAATATAATGCGTAAGACATAATATTATTATGACGTATCATATTACAACGGCGATATTATATTACTAAAGCGGCAGTTGGCATCACGGCCACCGTCATCAATTATTGCTCTCTTGCTCAGGTTTCTTAACTTTTTCACCGCGGAATTATCTCGCAGGCATAGGTATGTCATCTACACGATGATAATATTATATTAAATATTATATATTATCTATAGAGATATTTCTCATAGATATAGTGAGACGTGCTCGTCGTAGGCCGAATGAATATTCGATCCACACGAATCTCGTGGTCGTCGTTTATGTAATCTGCTGCAGCAGTCCGCCTCGGGGCATGTGGTCGAGACAAAGTCAAAAATATGTCTAAATAAACCGCCGCGCTACAGCTTATAGCATTATTAAGTGCGGTCGATTTCGACTCGCCCACCCGACGCGCGCGCAAGGTGGCGCTATCGCGGCGGTATTATAATATACTTTATTATATTATATTATATATTTCCGGACAAACTTTTCGGGTGGGCGCTTGTTTATAGACCGTGTGAGTTATCATTATATATATAGGTATTATAATATTGTTTGTAGCATGTGTGCGCGGCGGCGAGTTGTTATATAGGCGTATCATAAAAATAGGTACTTATATAATATTATTTTTATATTTACGGCGAACATAAGCAATAGTGCGGTATAAAATATATACCTACCTGTTGCAGCGAGATAATATAATATCGTCCTACGACGACGACGACGATGACGCGTTATTGTTTGATAACCGGCACTATCGCTACATGACTAGTTGATAAGTGCGGGCTCAGATTGGGCAGGCTAGCTACCGAGAAAATCTCGGTGGGCCGCTCAAAACATGGGCAGGTTGTGAGTGTTTGGTCGTAATTTTTTTTCATACGCAGGTAATGAGAAATTATTAGTACAAACATATATTTTGTAGAAAATATTATAATTTAATCGAATTATTAAATCGCACCATATATCGGCAGATGTAATCAAACGTTGGCAATCAAAAACTCTGTGGGCCGATACCACTTGCCTTGGATGCAACTGTAGATATATTTGTGGTGACAGAAATTAATTTCGCAGGCTTTTTGAAGTTTGACGTGCGGCGGCATTCATATACGATGTATAATGTATACTGCTGTACTCGCGATTTTCCAGAGATCTGGACGACAGATTTTTGATTGTTTTCATTATATACACGTTGTCACGTTATTTGGATGATATTCATTATTTTTCCAAAGTAGTGTAACCCACAGATATCACTAAATACTTAACGTAATCCACTTATACCTCTACTTAGGTAAGTATGTTTAAATTATGATTTATGAATAACAAGTGCATGCTTAGAAGAATTACAAGATATCGAGTTTTACAATAAGTAAAATTAACACAAAAAGATTAATCATCTGGAACAAAATTATAACTATTTTAGAGTCTCCTATAAAATGTTGTTTTTGAGAGTTACCTCAGTTGGTCTTTTATTATATTATATGTACTGATATAGGCACTATTACAACTATAATGAGGCGTTCGTTTTTAACGGAACTAAATGAAGAAAACGAACGACGAATTTCCCGCGGACACGATAATATCAATCGGTACAAACACGTAAATACCTGTTGCGTGTCTCGGGGAGGATACCTCGTCTTAGTTTATTTGTTAGGAGTCTGCAAGTATTGCACCGTCGTCTGTCCTCGTCATACTGTCAGTATATATACCACGGTATAGCTTGACAGGTGTGGATGGCGTCATTCTTTACTCGATTATGCAAATTAGCATCAATTAAACGGTATTGCAACGCGAACATATTTACAATAATTGTTAATTAGTTACACGATTAAATATTTGAATATTTATTGTAAATCAACATGTTGTGAATGTATCTCCAGACGTATTAACTCACTAAATTGCAGTACGGGAATGCGCATACGATAAAGTATCAAGAATAAGTGTATATTATGGGGATTGTACATAGAGATCATGAACCTTATATATTTGTTTTCATCAAAGTTAATCTCTGTAAAATATAAAAAAAAATATATCAGTGGTCATTGTGTGTTTACCGACATGGAAACATAAATTATTAATTAAATGTTGGACTTACAAACTATATAGGTATGCATTATACTTGTGTGCATTAAATGTTGTATGTACAAAACATATGCAGAATAACGTGTACGCGTCTAATTAATTATACATTAATGCCGTGGAGTATAAGTACGCGATACTTTTTTTTCTCATTCGTATATTGCTTCGATTGTGTTCAGTCGAATTAAAAATCCGATAACAATCGCATAAAAAGACAATTCAATTATTTGGTAGCGCCTCTAAACCTGCAATGACTTCATTGTGATATTGTTTATTCTACAAACAACAGGGTGCCGCCAACCAGTATTCTGCTATATAGTCGTTGTATTCCGAAGCATGCACAAGATACATGTATTAATCAACCAATGACCCCGAGATATTGAAAGTGCGCCAACTGACCATGCCTAAGCATGTGGGTGCACCCATGGATACAGCGGTGAAATACAACTGCAGCCACAGCCATATTTTCCATTCATGGTTTCCACGAACACCGCCGTTCTATCGAAATGTAATGCGATTTTGTTGTAAATTCACTATTCAAAAATACTTACATAATATTATTACCTATATTATATTATGTTCCATTTGTATCGCGGTTGACTCGGTATAAATTAGTTTTATTTTATTTATATAATCTTTTATATTATTGAGATTCTGTCCAACCTGGCTATATCCCTCCTACGTAAACGAATCGATCTGTTACAATCTGTATATTGAATTGAACTATTTACCTTTGTCGAATATCGTGTCCACTCTTATAAAATAAAAAAAAACAATTAAATGTTAAATAAAAAATGATATTTAAAGTGAATACATCAATAGAATATAGTTGTACCAATAATTATTAAATTGTTACTCCAGTAATGTAATCATAATTATTATATTGTATGTAAATATCTATAGGTATGTAATAAAACTGATCTGGTTGTGTTCAACCAAGATCAACTGAATAAATCATTTATGGTTATAATACTAATATTAGAGTATAATTATGTTTTTATTATAAGAAAGTACGAATATGTTACGCTTACGACTAATATTTATAAGTTATGTAAACGTCGGTGCATTTAAAATGATACATAGCATATACTATAGCTATGTTCTCTAATAGACCCAAAGTTAATTCATATGAGCAAAAAAAAAAATTCAACGTTAAGCAATCAAAATGTAAATTCCAAAAGGAGAATTAAAAATGAGTCTAGTTTGTAAGTTAATAATCGTACTTGATCAATAGTGCTTTGCTGATGACATTGGATTTCGGTATAAAGTCAAGTATTATTAATTGATATGTATTCGTTTGATGTTTTATATAAATTTAAAAATAATGATGTCTTTTACTTCAAAGTTCAATGAACAACTACTTTATATACATGCTTATTGCTTAAAAGGCTTCACATTGGCACCACCGAAAGTACCGAAAGTGCCAAAAGTGCCAAAGTTGGTACGTCGGTTCGAACGTTTTTTTTCCTTCGGAATTCCCATCGTAATTTCCACCGTAGAATAGGTGGCAACGAGCATAATATTTTATAATATTATTATGCGATTATAGCGAAGAGACGGAAAATCACACACAGCTGTAATTTCTGAAGGAGTCCGGTTCGACTTCAACACGTTCCATGTACAAAATAGCCTCGTCTCCGTTTTTAATTTCTGCGACACTGCAATGGTATGGTATTTGCTATTGTTATTAAATATATAATATAAATAGTATACGACAAAATATGGTCATTGGAAATCCAGAAAACCGACCTCTGTTGAAAATGCGAGCTCGTATACCTTGATGTAAAGCAGTTTCAGCGATAAATGATGACGATGATGATGTGAGTGTGTCTATATCGTAAGCTGCGGCCCACGGACACATTCCAGACGCAGAGCCGACCAATACACGCGGAGAATATAATAATATATAATATTATAACATATAATCATCATCGTCGTCGTCGCGAGTTGTCGTGGTCATTATTATTATAACTATTTTGGTACCAATAATATTATAATAAAAAATATACGTGTACTCGACAATAAAATCAAAATAATAATGATAACAATATAATATTATATAATAATTATATTTTATGATGGGCACGAATAATTATTATCGCCGCGCGGTGACGACGACGCGTCGACATCAAAGCTCCCGCGCGGACGTCTCCGCCGCCGAAGCCGTACATTCAGGTCGGTTCTCCCACCGTCGGCCACCGCAGCCTCAGAGCGCGCGCACGCTCCTCCGTAGATCGCTCGATCACCGCCACCGGTGACTTAACCACGGCAGTTTGTTTGCGTCTGCGGTCAACTGTAGTCGACGTCTCTCGGCGAGGATGATATGCCGTTGCTGGTGGTCACAAGCCATTGCAAGTATTGTTTACATGATTATTTCGGTCGTCATCGTATAGGTATTACAAAGTCCGGTGAATCTCGTTTTTTCTAGGCGGTTTTATTTCTTGTCGCGATTTTATAATATAACAGAGACTATATTATACGCGTCGAATCAGTCGGCCGTCGTTCGCGAGAGTACGCGTAATATAATAATTATATTATTATATCGATTTCGAGTTCGCACGCGCGCGGTTTTCGTTTTTCTCTCGATCGTCAGAGAATTTTCATTCCGCAGCCGAACAAACAAACAACCGAGCAAACTTCAAGTCCGCTGGGTATCCAGGACTACGTTGCCAACCATAATATTATAGCTAGCGGTGTTGTTTTCGAGACCCGCTAGATTTTATTTTATTTTTTTATTTTTACGTTTTTATCGTCGTCGTCCCACGACACTTTCGGTCGGATCAGACATCAATTATATAGTTTTAACCAACCGATCCCGAGTACCACGCAGGAGTTCACACGTATACGCAAATTATGTTGATATACCCGACGGCGGGCAGCGGGGCGATCAGTAGCCGTATGAACGCATCGGGCCAAAAGGGCGGACGGGCCGCGGCCAAGGGTGCCGTGCAGCGAAAGGCGGAGGCGAACAAGACGAAGAGCAGCAGCAAGCAAACGGTGCTGTGGAAGCACGCCGACGTCGAACAGGGAGTGGTCGTGGTCGACGAGAAGCAGCTAATGCGGCTGGTCAAGACCGAACCCATCGAGAACTATTACCGGCTAGACAGCGAACCGTTCGCCAAGTAAGTTTTTGGACGTAGTTTTTTTTATTCATATTGTTGCTATCTATATTATTATCAGCTATTCCTTTTCCTCGCCAATGTAAATTTTAGACGATAAACGTCGATTGTACATAACTAATTGGGTAGGAAAAACAAATTCAATAAAGAAAATAAACCACTATATTGACTAAATTTCATTAAAGAGAAATCAATATACATAACGTAGTAGAAAGAAGTAGGTAATACATCTATATAATATGATTAAAATACATTTCTCAATGTGGTAAGGATGTATTTCAAATGGCTCGATTCGTAATGAGGCTTAAATAATAATTACCTATATTAAATAATAATTGTATAAAATAACTAGCTGTATAACGTAAACTTTGCCCAGAAAAAAAAACACTTATATAAAATAGGTACTGTGGCATATATTGGTGTAGCTCGGTTTTGGTGAGGTACCTCAGTGGCTCAGTTATTGGACAAATCGGCGTCGGCGTAGATACCTCACTTTGTGAACTAATTCGAACATTATTTGCAATTCATCTGTGTCGAAGTAGCTCTTAGTATATTGGCGAACGTGGTTCAATAGCTGTACTTTAAATCTTCTTGATATCTCTAAGAATAATTTCTTAAATTGTCTTCGAAATCTATCGAGTAGTTTGCGAGCTATAAGCTACAAACCAAATAGCAACCTTTTATTTGATAAAAAAATATTTGATTTTTAACAAAATCAAAAACTATATGTGTGAGTGATGACTAACCTAACCCATAAACTCATAGGGGTTGAAAAACGAAGTGAAACACTCCTCGAGTCACAAGGAATATGTGTGCTATTAGTTCAGTATAGTTTCCAAGTCTACAAGACTCATAAATACGTACATTAATTTATATAAATGTATAGACATACAATTTGTAAATACAAATATTAAAAAGTGCCACTTGTGGTGTGATCGCCCCACCCCCTAGCTTTGTCCTAAATACGTCTCTGGTCAAAGCTCGCCCAAATATCGGTTTTAGATTTTTCTCGTTTTAATCGGGTTTTTTCATATATTACATAATATTAATTACTAATGTTTAAAAAGAAAAAGAAATGTTTACCCTAATTTACATCCACATGTTTATTATACTATTATGAGTATGTATAACTATTTTATATGTATATAAAAATGTACTGCAGTCAGCAAAATATTATATCTATCCACTTAGAGGTGTAGTAAGAAACGTTCTTTATTTAAGTTTTTTGTTTATCTTGTATGATAAATAAGTAAATAAAAAAATTATTTATTGATAATTCTCAACAAATATTTTGACTACGTTCATCTTCAGGGAGTGCTTCTGCCTAAGCTACACATCCCCTTTTAGTTCCACCAATGTTTGCTATTTTATTTTTTTTCATAATTTGTAAATACTTACAAATTATTGTAATTGGGACCTACCCATATGATATGATATAGTTTTTAAATTAACCATATAAAATTACCTTTGTGTAAAATTGTGTAAACAGGTATATTATAATGTTTTATCGTTGATATCCATATTTTTTAATGTGTTCCTAATAGAACTTGTTTCACAATTAAGTTGAAGAAATTATTTTCTTCACTTCGATTATAATAATATTAAATATGACTTATAAGTTTCTATCTATAAATTATTTTAATACTTTACATATTTGACTTTTGATTAATAATAAGTTTAAAAAAAAAGGGCAAAACAATAACTACAACTTTTTACAAAGATATAGTTAGATCATATTATAGTTACGTAAATTCTATACGACTCATTCATAAATACTTAAGACTATTGTAAAACGATACGTTTATAGTTTTATAGTTAATAGTTATATAAGTAACTCGAATAAGTACGTATATAACATACGTACGTCATACTTGTAAAAATTATCTATTAAGAAGAAACAATGCTATTACGAGTTCTTGAAATTACATAAGCAAAAAAAGTAATTTTAAAATTCCAATATTTAATTTATTTTTTTTTACAAACAGATTTATACAACACACATAATTTAAATATAACATAACAACATTTTATACCTATAACTGAATACTTTCAGTTTTCCTTGGATATTTAACCTACTATATATAGGTACCATGTTTGAAAATCACGTTCATAATTGAATAGGATAATTATTAATTGTACAATAAATTATGATAATTATAGCGGTATTAACAAGACGTTAATAATCGTAGTATACTTTAATGTTTTGAAATTTTCAAGTTGTTTTGTATTTTTAATGCTACTATATACTATATAATTTAAAATATGATTATGTTTATACTAGGTGTAGGTTATGTATACCTCCAACCTGCTGTACTGATCATTAATGTCTTGTTAAGACACATTATAATTTTAATTGGACATAATTGCTGCTTTAAACATTCGACTTTGGTTCTTATACTCTTGTACGAAATTTGCATGAACACATATTATAATATTGCGTGGATTATTAATTTAGTTCCTGAAATGGGACAAGGAAGTTAAAAATATGTTAACAATGGTTGTCCTCACGTTCTGTGCACAGGTCACCGTGTAAATTTCAAAATTACACGTTCGGTATTTTCAGTGATGTTTATACCCAGATCCTAGAGTATAGTAGGTACACACTGAAGCAAAAAAAAGCAAAGCGTGTCTTGTGCTCATACACAGTGTATAATATTATTGTTATGTATGAGGTACAATGTTTTATCTTTTTTTTTGCTCTTATCGTTTTTTATCGACGCGTTTTATTATTATGTAGGTATATACTTGGTCGGGCTAATTGATTATTATACGCGGGCTTCGAACTATGTTTTTTTTCCATTTTTTTTTTCTTTTCTTACCTTCCGCCCGTGTCCGACACACGACTGACATGCCGAGGACGAAACACTGCTGTCAATAAGTGTATTGCGAACACGTAGCATGCCGGCAAAACATATTATATATAGTTACGTATGCACGGCTCGATCTCGGCGCGGCAGATCCATCCGACTCTATATGCGCGACCTCTTTGGTAATTAACGAAAAACAACTATACCGGATTTCATATACGTATATACAAGGATATGGGTATATAATACAGTATAGTATCATCATCGTCGTGCACTTTAACAATGCAATAAACGTTGTGCACACGCGCGAGTACGTATATCTTACACGCGTATATTATACAACTGCTGCAGAGTGCAGGCTTCTATGAGACCATTATTATTTTATATAATAAAACATAATATACTGTCTCGTGCCATGACACCATAGCAGGGATTCACCCCAATAATTATATAGATATATATATATGGTTTAACGATCCGTTATATTATATACGCATCGCATTCGTTCATCTATGCGCGTACAGATATATACCGGGTATCGTGCGAGAACCCAAACTTGGTTATAACTCGGTTATAATCCCTTATACGTGCAGGGGCCGCGGGCCGTCGTCACATCCGTAGACAAATCGAAGCCGCCGCCGTGCACTATCTGCTGTTATATATATTGTCTAGACTACGGGTATATCGATCTCATCTACACCGGTCTGACTATATTACGTGGACATTAATTGCTGAGTACGCGACTGTATATTATAAAATATAATATCGTATATTATTCGTATCTTGGCGGGGTCGTCGCAATAAACGTCATCGTCGTCATATTTTACGAGACCGCATCGCGTCCGATATTATGATTGATTGATAATTATTTTATCATCGACGAGAAAAATATTATATACCTACACGACGAGAGGTAATATATTATGGTAATATACTTATATTAATATACCTACGCATTGACCTGCAGGGGGATGCGTTATGACGGTGAAATAGGAAGTACCTGCCAACCTATATATGCACAACGAAAATCGTATTGGAAAAAAAGTAATCGTAAATAGATTATAATAAATATATAATATAAAAAAAAACCCCGTAGCAATGCCGTCGAGTTCGCTTGCAGTACCTATATAATAACAATATCATTACCATCGTATAATCGTAAAAATAATAATCATATTGATGTGACGACGACAATTAGTTCCTGGAAAACGCTATTAAGGTTCGTCCTTGCGATGAAAACCCGATTCACCTCGTGGCGTTTGCGAGACGGTTGCAAAAACAAAATGGGGGCATCGACTATATTAACACGATAATAATAATGAACGCGCGCGTGAATATACATAAATACATAATAATAATATAGTAATAACGTACAAAGTGATATTATATATTATTATATTCAGTAAGTCATATCGATTCGCAGACAACCGGCGTCACAATATAATTATATTATATTATTACCCTCGAGCACGTGTGCGGAAGCTGTATGCACATAATATTATGTATATACGTATATTAAACGGTGCGGTGATAAGACTGCACTTATGTTATGGACCGGAAAGTCCAAAAGTAGGGGTGAAGAGTTGTGGAGGAAGAGAGGGGCGTGTACGTATATAATTAATATTGTCATGGCTGCCGTTTGTCCGTATTAAGACTTCAATGGCACATACTTCAACATCATTATAGGTACTTTATACTTTATTATTTATTATATTATTATTATTATTATGTAATAATTAGGGACCGGAACTTGCCGATAACCTAAAAATATTTTTAAAAAATGCACGAATAAAAAATATAAAATTACATAAAAAAATTATATTTTATATTTTTACACTTGAAAAAAAAATTAAAGGCAATACTTTTTAGTAAAGTTTCTATCTTTACAGTCTAAACAATATAGACACTATATCGAATTGAAAATGCCGTCTAACAAAAATTAGATATCAGAATAAATTTAAAGCGGAGATACGAAATACAACTACGTACCTATATATATACTTACCACTGAAATACCTGGCTATAGTGCCTATATACAGTCTACAATCTTAATTTTCTAAATAATTTGTACAAGTATTTGTGACAATAAATGGAATATATTTTATACAAATAATTGAAAGTTTTACGATGTATTGTCAACGATAATAATTTATCATGTTACTTTTTTCAAATAATTTAGTTCTATCTAAATATAGTGTGTTACTTCAAAGTCAGTAGTGTACACAAGGGAGGGAACGTGGGGGTCAGATGCCCCCCCCCATTGGCTTTTTTTTTGTTTTTGCTCACATTATGTAGGAATGTAGGATGCAATATAACATAATATTTTGTCATAATATGATCTATCGAGTTATTGAATTTTGTCAATACTGAATACCATTATAATTTTTTTTTCGTTTATATGTGGCAAAGTTATGTTTAATTGGTCGAAAATGGAAATGGTGTATGACGACTATGATTGTATTTAGAAAAAGTTTGATGGTAAAAATATCCCTTAAAGTACAATAGTTTATTTTCTAAAAAATTTTCAAGTTTTCGGGAGATCTTTAGCGGTTAGTAAGCGGTATACTGCGATGTTACAATAATATATTTCATATACCAGAGAAAATAATCCAATCCTACTCGTATATATTTTATATAATATACACCAGTTTCAACTTACCATTTAATTACTACATCAATGCGCGAATATTTGAATCACTTCATCACATTAAAATTACCATAAATCAAAAAAAAAAATGAAATGAAATGAAATAGGAAAGAAAGGACATTTATGTTTCATTATTCATGAAAATGACAAACCCTACTCCTGACGCAATCATCGCAATTTTATAATTGACCTCCCGTACCGCAAGAGACTGCAGGGACGTAACAATATATGCTCATCCTGCACCCGCGAGTCAAATGCGTGAAAATGAACAACGCGTTTCGAGTTGTATACATTTATAATTCGATAAGACGTGTTGGACCATTTGTCGGTGAAAGTGTTAATGTTTTTTATTGTATTCTGCGTTTAAATAATTAGCGATGTACACTGCACCTGTTGCTGCAGCCGCACGACGAGTGAATATAATATAATATATTATCAATTATGTCTGTTACATTATTTATAATTTATTATATTTTATGTGAGCGCGTTTGCACATAGTGTCGTATATTCTGGCTTAAGGTGCATATGTACAGGGTGATTCAAAATACATATATGTTACGACCGTTTTATTGATTCAAAATAGAGAAAAAATATAAACATTTTAAATATATCTCAATAGCTTTGCATTAATTAATGTCATTCGAGCACTGAAATGTATTAAAAAAATGCAGTCTTCATATAATGTTTGCAAAAAAAGTACCTATATGGGACCCTCCGATTTGAGTTTTTTAAAGTTGACCTCCTAAATCCCCCCCCCCCAATATATTGTAAAAAATTATTAAATGTACAAATCTGCATTTTAAATGTTTTTAAATCAAAAAACTTTCGTATAATCATACATTCTCTGTATTTTGAATGTTTATGCTTGATAAAATGTCTTAAACATAAATTTCGAATCACCCTGTATTACACATATAATATTATACATACCCATTGAACTCAGGTCGCCGCGCGTGGAAGTACAATATAAAATATACGGCGAGACGTACGCCTATATATACACATAATATTTGTATGCGTCCTACACGTGGTTATAATACGACCGAAGTATATTATGTATAAATGTGGTACCTACCTTTAAGTATATACGCTCCGCGTGTGCATAAAAAAAATTTGCGAGTGTCTCTACGGCTGCAGCGAACGGGTTTCGGCCGTGCCTGCTTACATGTCATGTAGGTATATATAAATTATTAAATATAACGCGTATGTATATTATGTGTGTTTTGCAGGTTTCGGGGACCGATAAACTCTAGCTGTGTACAGCTGCAAGTACCTACGCGATATAAATATATAAATATGTATTATATAAATTATAATATTATATATTGTACGGTTTTAATCGTTCCGTCGCCGTGGTTCGTTGAAATTTGAATTTGAATTTTACTGAACTTTCGACCAAAAAAGTACTAAATATTCACTACAATGTAAATGCGCGAACACAAAGGAGCGATGCCCCCCCCCACTCACCAAATCTTTAAAGAAAAAAAAACTGGTGTGAACTATATAGTTTTTTATTTTAACATTAATATTATGACACTAACAGAACTTGCAAGGGAAAACATTAAATTATTAATTATTTTTATTACCGAAATAATAATTTTTTTTATTGATTTAATCACTAATTTAAAACTTATGTGAAAAAAGCTGACGTTGGACTTTTAAAAGTAGAATAAAATGAAATAGTCCGAAATACCATGCGTAATTGTGGAATAACCTTAACGTAATTTTAAGATAAAAGTGACAGGTATATATGACCAAAAACGATGTGTAATCATTCATTTTTATGAGTTTTCGATCTGTATTAATTAATATAGGTAATCATTTATTTTTTATTCATATATTTTTTTTACTTCCTATTTGTAGTTTAGTTATTTAAATAAAAATTGTTTTTCAATATACTTTTGGTAGTTTAAATTCTTAGTTGAAACTGTATTTACAATGAAAAGTATTATTTATCATAAAACATGAATTGCTCTATCTTATTTTATGTATTATATATTCATAAAATAAAATAGCCCCCCCCTAATAGATACTTTTCTGGGATCGAGTCTGACAAGTTGCAGTGCATAATCATAGTCCAACAAAAGTTAGTTCATCCCCAACTGAAATTTAGTCAAAAACCCTGATTATCAGCGACGCTATAGTCATGAAACGTGGAAAACATTATAAGGTATATGCGCCCACAATCCACGTGTTGCACGTTGCACTATATAGTAACACTATACCCCTGCAAATAATATTTAATATTACATAGATCTGCAGTAGCTCAAAATACGATATACGGCGCGCCCTAGGGGGCAATTGTATGTTTTAAAAATGAACTACTGGAACTGTATTAAAATAATATAGTAGTCGATGGTTTTAACATTATTTTATCAATAGGTATTTAATTGAATTACCTACCTGTACGGAACTCGGGCGGAATATACGCTCTCACTGCACATCACACGATGCGAATGACGTTGATATGAACATATATATAGGTATATATATAATCGATTAACGCGCGAGTGGGTATTTTTCACGCGCACAACGTGGACTTTATGAAAAAAAATGTATATAATATATATACCTATATCGGATATAATACAATTTATCTTTGTGCGAGATCTCGTCAACGCCGCCGTCGAGACGATGACTAATGATGATCGTCGGTTCACGACAGTATATTGGTACGACGCACTATACATCATTATATTATACAGCTCTTAATGTATATACCTACATACACTTTGCAGTTTAAAATATATACCTATGATCTATCAGCTATCTATATATATATATATATAATACAGAATGTCACACTTTTTTTTGAAACGACATAATAATATATATTATGCGGTTGTCTCTGCGTGGTCTTACAATCAGCATAGAATTGCAGGAAAATGTGCAAAACCGATTTTAAGCTGTTACGCGTCTTTAACATTACTGCAGTTGTTGATCGACCAAACCCGGTGGAGGTAAGAATATCATCGGCTGTATAATAGTGTCTTTGTCAGACGGAGACAACTTATACACGCACATGTGCAGGATGCGAGAGACGTCCTCGATCATTGAATATAAAAATGACTATTTTTCGGCAAATACTCAACGCTAGGTATATAAAATAAACGAGTAAAATTTACGTTAAAATATAAAAGATTAAGCTGCAGTATATACGTGCAAATCGTGCGATTCATCTATGCCCTGTTATCTATACGCGTGTATACATATTATTATGATTATGTATGCGTGTTGTGTACTATATAATCTACACCTCCGCGAAGTATAATAGGCCTTATACCAAGCAGGCGTGTGTCTATTATATATATATATATATTATTATACTCGTCTGCACGCGTGCGCGTCTTCTTGTAAATAATAATTGTGCGCGCATGTCGCGTAACGTGTCGTTTTTTACGTCATTATATTATATTACGCGAGTTATATACAGATAAAAATGTATACGATAAACTATACTATCATTCTGTTCGTTTTCTGGTCTTATTTTTCCGGAAAGCGGTTTTCATCTCCACCCCCCCCCCCTCACCACCACCACCATCTACGATGATTCGCGACAATCAAACGCGCCTCTTTTTGGAGATTACAGCCGGTCTATTTATGTCATAGCTTTTCTTATAAGAATATATTCCTTGGTTGAAATGGATATACAGTGAAACCTCTAAATACCGGACACTCTCGGCCACTGAAATTGTGTCTGCTATTTGGAAGTGTCCGTTAAGGGAGGTTTCACTGTACCAATACCACTATAATTATTGTCTGCACGCGTGCCCGTCATCCTCGTATAAAATATAATTGTGCGCGCACGTCGCGTAACGTGTCTTTTTTTATGGCATTATATTATTACGTGAGTTTGTGTATACAGATAAAATTAATATACGATAAACTATATATGTTTATATATTATAGTTATAATGATACTACGTTATCATTCTGCAGACGTTCGTCTTCGGGTCGTTTGCTGCGCCGACGGTCTTATTTTCCAGGAAAAGAGTTTTCATCTCCTTTTTTTTGGATATTTTAAGTCTGTTTTTGTTATGGCTTTTCATTCTTCCTAAATTTAAATGTATACCACCACTTGTCCTGCACGCTTTTTCGTGTAAATTGTGAGCACGTCGCGTAACATGTCTTTTTTACGAATATTTGTGTATTGATAAAAGTATATAATAATAACTACCTTATTCAGACGTTCGTTTTCGGTTCTTATTTTCCCGGAAAGTGGGAAACTTGGAAAGTGATTATTCCCCTATGATTTGTGACAGTTAAATGAACTTTTTTTTTGATATTTTAAGTCTATTTTTATTGTGGCTTTTCTTTCCTAGGTTGAAATGGATATACGATATACCTATACCACTGCATGCGTATGGTAAAAACGAATATGATTATACTAATAATATAATAACTATTATAATATAATAATATATAGTTAAAGTATATAATATACTCTTTACTCAGGAGCTTTTTTTTTTTATAATTTATTACTGTTTTTTGGTTTTAATTTGTTACTGTTTGGTTACAATACCGTACACGCGCGGGGTATCGTAGACGACGATCAAAATTTCTCGGACCAAGGAGATTTGCGTATTGTGGTTGATTTATGCTTAGGCGTAGTTGTAAATTGTAATACGCACAAATCCTACTGCGGGGGGCATGACAGACAATCTGGGGAGAGTACAAAAAAAAATGTATTATATATTTTATAAGAAAAAATATTCAAAGATTTGAGGTGGTGGGCGATTGTTTAACACCGCGCGCGATATCTCGACGCCACCAAATATGTACAATTTCAATTACGATTTTTTGCAACGAGCACGCGTCTATATAGCTGTCGTTGCACGCGCACGTCGATTCGAAATGCCACCGACACTCAATAATACTATAAGTCTAAATTATAATGTACAAGTAATAACGATATTATAATTTTGTCTCTCTGACGAACACATATTATTATAGCGCGCGGTACGACGATAATTATTACGTTCCTGTGACGTCCTGGGAAATTCGCGATCCGTGATTATACATAAGTAATATATCGCCTCCTACACGCACCGAAACGCATATTATTATCTATATATTATAATATGCACGTATTATTCCTATAATATACGTTGGTCATAAATTGTATTATTATTTTTATTATTATCATATTAGCATTTAGCGGTAATCGGACGCGATGGTTTCGACCGGAAACTCACAAAAATTCCGAAAAATATCGCGAAACGTGACAAATTCGCGCCTACAAAATTATAATATTAGTTGTACATTGATTAAATATTGTCGACTTTGGTACAAAGTACCAAATAGCCTAAACAACGGCGTTGAAAACTGTTAATGACAAATTGAGGTAGTACGGAGAGCCCAAATATAACCGTTTTGGACTTTTGAAGCCTGATGAATTCAGATGGCACTAGTGTAGTTTTCGACACTCACAAAGTCACAACCGCCATAGCAACCACGATTGCAGTGAGCTTGGTAACTACCAATTGAAAAATAGTTCATGCTGGACGTTGGTATCGTTTGCGTAGCAATATTGTGATAAGCGATAAGTCATAATTGATAACATTGATAATTTAACCGACAAAAACTACAGCTGTAGTCTGTACTACTGTTCAATGTTTATCTAAGACCTGAGTATCTGACATTTTTTGATTTTTCGATTTTTCATTTGACGTTTAGATTTTTTACAGTTTATAATATACCTATATTATATATTATGGTGTCTCTCGTTTTTATGTACCTATTGTTCTTGTAGGTATGTAATGTATTTTATTCATTGTTATTACTATTATTTGTACTCGTTTGTTTAATTTTAATATCTAAATTTATGATATTATGTCACGTGGTTGTGGCAGTAAATGTGTTTAGATGAACTGTGGTAAATCTGTACTTAATTGTGCAGATTTGAAGTTCCGTAAATTTCCAATTCATTTATTATATTATTTAAATCGATAGTATAAGACAAAAAATCTTAATTTTTAGATTAATCTCTTATTAGTATTTAAATTACTGTTTTTTAATTTAATGTGAAATTTGTCGTTGCTTATTCCGTACAATAACATCAATATCAGACTTATTTTCACTCTCAAGTCACTATGAATATCGTCGAGCCTACTCAGTACAACAGTTCAGTAGTTCACAAAATTCACACTCACACAAATAATGATAATTAAATTATTTAATGGAGTTAAACATTGTATTGCTTGCTTTGAAAAAAGATGGGTATTGGATTTCTGTCGACATCCAAAACAAAATCAATGTTTTGTCTTTAAATGCGTCTTTCGTTGAGCTGTCGCTGCTCACTACACAATAGTACAATCTCATAATATCAACGAACGATTCTTCGTCTTCCGCGTCTTCTGGGACCAATATATAGGGTCGCCATTGGTTACACGTTTAATTTCTATTTTAATCAGTAGAAACGTAGTTGCATACACATTTTTTTACAAATATATATTTATAAAATAAACAAATCTTTGGCGCGGTCAACGCCGGGTGAAACATCTATATTATATTATACTATTAAATTATTTTATTTCATACGCAGTTGCATCGTTGTGTATACCTATTTTACATTATAATAATATTAAAGCTGTTTGCTGTTTGCGGACGATGATGATGTACGCTGCGCTTGCAGTTTCTCACGCCCATCTCTTTGTTTCGCGACAGTTTCGTACGAAAAAAATTCTGCCCGACCAGGGGGCACTCCTGAGCTCGGTGGCACATATATCATATTATTATAATATTATTTTACCTATGCGTGTGTCATAATCTAAAATATATTAATAATGTGTGATTTCCTCCCACCCGCAAGCGCTGCCGTACGAATTTTAATAAGGTTTGCATCGCGATAGTATAATGACTATTATATACATATGTATAAGATATAATTTAATATATTATAATATACTAAAAAATATGATAAAAACATATTATATTATATGCATATATTTTATCGTAATTTTCGTACTTATGAAATTTTTTTTCGCAGTATATACGCGCCAGAATCTATTTTACGCGGCTTGTCTGTTTTAGTAATAAAATATATTATATTATGCAGATGACGTTTTTTTTAATAGTTTTGTTTGTGTTCCTAAGTCGTCGTCGCTCCCACATCCGAATCGGTCAAACGACGTAAATTACTATATTCTCGGGTGCAATTACTCCGTATTCATAATGTTAGGTAATAATAATGTTAATATTATGTGCCACACAATAACAATAATTATTATTACAACGAACGTGCGCGCGCAAATAATATCGTACACAGCATCGCACTCGAGCCACCGAGCCGACTACCGCGAAGGATGTATAATTTACTCTCTTATTATTATTATTATTATTATAACGTCATTACGATATAAACACTCGATAAACCACGCACTGGACTTATCTATACACATTATCATAATAATAATGATAATAAAAATAATTTCATAGCACGCGAATGCCCACTGAGTTAACACGGTCGGCGTGTGGGCCCACGCGTTTCATATATTATTATATCAATAATATAGCGATTCATTTCGTTTTTCGTCCACGTTACTGTTATTATTATTAATATTTACTAGCTGGTTGTTAAAAAAAAAAAATAATAATAATCACACCATCCTCTAACCTATTTTAAGCGACGTTTATGTGGTTTATTTTACAACTCAATCGAAATATTATAATAATATATATCGTTTCTGCGCTGCAGGTGTCGTTCACCTGCAATACATTATATTATTATTATTAAAATTATGTCTATCAGCTCGCGTTAATTTTCCATATACTCGTTATTAAATATTCTATCACAGATTCACGATGTATATTATGAGATAAAAATAAATTGTTATTTTAATGGAATTTCGGCCAATGCAAAATATTTTAATTGTTGTACTTATGCCTATTATGATGATGCGGTGTTACTACATAAGAAAATAAAGAAAAATTACATTAATCTACCCACTATATTATAACTAAAATAATACTATTTCATAAAAGACGTGCAGTGCAGAATAATAATAATAGTATTTAAATTTAGCTACAAATGTATAGTTCATTCACCACAAATACTTAAATATTAAATACATATTAATATTTAATAGATAAGTAAACGGCCTAGACAAACAGTAAAATCCTATATTGAATGCGCATAACCATTTTTCCTCATAATTTTACTGGCATCACCTACAATTATTCGTATTTGAATAGTTTTTGATTTGAAAAACCCGGCACGAGTTAACATTTTTTCGTTGTCTCGTTATTGTATGATTATAACAATTTTTAATTTTAATATGATAGGGAACCTACACTATCAGATTTTTTGTCAAAAATTGCCTACCTAATTGTGTGTGGAGTGTTTTTCATGTCTTTAATGTTTTTAAATGCCAATTGATTAATTTTAACATCACTAGTGACAAAAAAAACAACAGTAAAACATGTGAAATAGTTTTTGAAACGTATGTACGACACTCGGATAGTAATATTTTTAACAATATTATCTTAATATTACTTATTGTTCTCTTCGAGTGTACAATTATATGGTCAATATGGCATTCGTTGCCAAATTCGTTTGTAACTTGACTGCTGCTGCAGTCTGCATATTATATCATTGGGAGCGTCAACGACTCAGACGTGGCGATGTTTTGAATAATCGTTTATTATAATATTATACAATTTATAAGTTTACGTAAAACAGTAGAAATAACGTATTCCGTGGGAATAAAATAGTAAAAAAAAATCTGCAACGTTTTGTATTTTAATGGATATGCGAACGGAATAAACGCTAACAAGTGTTTAAGGTATAATAAATATATGATTTTATATTACTATATGTACCTACATACGACGATATCGCATTGTATTCGGGAAATAAAAAAAAATTATACGGTCCTCCGAGGCTCCGATTGATGATGAGATATCGTTGTCGTCGGTGTTTATATCGTTTTGCATAATAATATATTATTGTATTAAATATTTTCCTCGTTAGCCTAGATCGATAGATGATAAAAAAAACACTACAAAAAACAGCCCCCGACGTGGTGGGTATGGCGCTATGGTCCACGGCCAACCGGTCTTATACTGCAGGGTCATTCATTTGACGTAAAACACTATCATTAACTAAAAAATGTTTGAGTTTTTTCAAAATATTTTTTATACATTCTTTCAAGTCGTTACAAGACAACATGTTTTAAAGTAATAATATTTTTTCATCTTTTTTCCTTATAATATTTTAAGTTTTATTTTTTTTTTAAGACAAATTAGTACAATTTTAATTTCATACTACAAAGCAAAATATTTTTCCGATTATTTCGATACATAAAAATCAAATTTCGGACAAGTATAGTTTATAAGTGTTTAAAGTATAGTTGAGCTGAGTGGAGTGGTATGCGGCTGGTTACCCCTTTAAAATTGGTAGGTACTTCGAATACTTCGACTACTACCACTCATCTAAACTGTTAATACATATAACTCATAAACTATTCGCCTGAAATTCGATTTTTGAAAATGCTATGAAAAATATTTTGCTTTGGAAAATGAAATCAAAACTTTATGCTGTTAGTCAAAAAAGTTAAAAGCTTAAAAAATTATATAAAGATAAAAAATATTATGAAAAAATAACATATATTTCTTTAAAATATGTTGTGCTGTAACATCTTAGAAACATAAAAAAAAAAATTTTAAAGTTTATACTTTTCGATATGTTGAGTGTTTTGCGCTTTAAATGAATCATCTTGTAGATAAACATAAGGCATAACTTTACTTTGCTATGATGATATTAATAAAGTGTATCGATTACAGCTGTGCAGCGAGTCGCATGAGCGAAAAAAGGCGGAGTTTTTCGCTGGAGCTATAATAATAATTATTATCATCATCATACACCGCCGCCACCATCATCACATGGTCAAAATATATATATAATAATATCAACGTGTGCGGCGGTAACACGATATACCCATAAATAGTGCGATGGCATTTCTTTCGAAAACGCATCTACCGCCGCCGATCGATCAAAACAGTCGTCATTATATATATATTATTATTATATTATATACGTAATTACATATAAATCGCAACGAGTTAAGTAGGTAGGTAGGTAGTATACTTACACACGGTCGCGGGTCGTACTCTCGATGATGGCGGCGAGTGTTGAAAAAAATATAATAACACACCCGTCGCCGCCGCCGTATCTATGTGTATAATATTATTATATTTTGAAATTGTCTAACAGTTGTTGTGGGGTAATGATGGACATGATATGACTCCGAGGAATTCGGTAGCTATACTTTTAATATTATTATAGTGTTTCTTTTATGATCGTCGTATTATATAATAATAATTGTAATTATTGTCAGGCATCATCCATCACATAGAGCCTATCATCATATATTATATGCAGCGTAACGCGTGATGAGCACGTACCTACAGTATATACATATTTAATAAATATATTTTAAAGGTACGTTCGTTATTAAACCTGACGTGTGCCGCAGGTGGTTTTTTAAAGATTTTTTAACGTTTTTCTTCCGCGATTCGTCGAGTTAATACCGTGCACGCCAACACACGACTCACACGTATAGGTATAAACTCGCCGCCGCGAAAGACACGCGCAGCCGTTGCACACGGTGACCTATATATGCGCGTGGGGTCGGTCTGTCGGCCTGTCGGTCGCTGTGGAGGAGACGCAGAAACGAAAAAATATATAATATAACCTCGCCAAGTCCGCCGCCCGAGACGAAGACGCGGTGAGTCGCGGTCCTTACGCGACGGTTGTTGACGGCTTCGGGTGTGTCACGGACTTGGTGTGGGTGCAAAAGCCCCTCGGTGGTATTCGACGGGCATAATATCGCGTGTGTGTGGTATACGGTCACCGCGGTTAGGCCTCTCTTTTTTTTTTTTACCTGCGATACAATAATATAGCTATTTTATTTCGTAAATTTCGTCATCGAAGCATTATATAGGTACCATATAGCAGTATTAATATATGTATTATATTGTATTGTATTGTATATTCTAAGCGCCCAGACGACTAGAAAATAACAATTACAAAATATATTGCTGAAATAATCGATATTGACAAATTATTCACCATTTGGACAGAAAAATACGATTTCGTCGCACGCGCGAAATCCTAATTCGTATAAACGTGTTGGTTGAAACGTATAATTCCGTAGACTTCATGTAAGAACACAATATATAATTGATTATTATTATTATTTTTTTTTTTTAATTGAAGTTAAAGCCTGATAACTAGACCATTGCAGGCTTGTATTGCATACCTACTTAAATTGGCCTAAACTAAATTGTACAATTGAATATATTTCATAAATAAATGTTTTTTTTTAATAGTGTCTTCGTCGGTGCCAAGTGCGTCATGAAGATGTTTGGGTATGACGAGTTTTTGCTGGGCGTCTTGTGTGTCTCTACATTCCGTGAAAATAATATTTTTGATTGATAGCCACATGTTTGACATATTATATTCTTTTTTTTATATGATGGGATTTTTTTTATATATGTGTATATGATGTATTCTAAGGCTGTTTAATTCAACTTTATCTCTTCGTTTAAATGATTTTTGAGTGATTATTAAGTACCTAGTATCAATTTGACTCATTTTTCCATCTATACTAGGTACCTAGGTACATAATACCTGTATAAAATTATCGTCAAAATCAAAGAATATATTAATTATTTTCGTGTAGGTACGTATAGTAGTTCAAAAATCGCTAAATGGCTCAATTATGGAATGTAGGGATAGAAGTGGAAAAACGAATGTTTACTAAAATATTTTAATCGAGAAACACGATAAACGATTATATTAATATGGTGATTATATTTTCTAGTCTCGTAAACCGTGCGTATACAGTTGAAACGACAATAATACAATAATACAATAATAATAACATTGTGTTTGTTCATAGTGTGATGTGAATTAAAAGTTGTTTTTTATTTTTTTAGTTTGTCGAAACGTTTGTGTAATATACGCACTATAAATATAATATAATAATAGTATAAAATATATCTAATCGTGAGATAATTACGGACCATATTTGGCCGTTTGTATGCGCTGTCGTTGCGCAGATGTTGTGTGAATTTTAGTGGAGCAGCGAGTGAGTTGATTGACAGACGACCAGCTACATATTATTATATATACGTATATCTATAAAAAAAAAAAAAATATTGGCCTGCGCAGTATTTCGTAGGCAATAAATTATATCGTCGAGAGACGCAATTATAATTATTATTATATTATACTAGTTTTATATTATATATAGCTTTGATAATAATTATATGAAGTGTGAAACGTCTGCGAACCGCGATTTCTTATTCACAATGCGGATGACATTTTCCTGATTATTGTTTCACCGAGAACGTTTTCATTAAACCGCGTATACATATATATATGTGCCAGGACACTTGTTCACACCCATATACGCTTTTAATATTATTATTATATACTATTTTACTATATTATTATTATCTTATTATATTATTATAGTCGCATAGTCGCGTTTAATACCTATATAGTAACCTATATATATATATATATATATGGTGTAACTAATAACTATGTCCGTTCTCGCGGATTTTGAAAAAAAAAATCCCATTCTCTCGCGATGTCTTTAAATGTCCATTATACATTTGTAGTGCGCTTGTATATTATATACCGCGATATATATATTATATTGTTTATATGTTCATATGACAATAATGTGTGCAGTGTACCTATACAATAACTAGTGTAGTCGTGTAGTGTTGAAAAAACGTTGCCTTTTACGAAGTGTACTCTTATTATATATTATAACACGTAACGCGTCTATTGCCTGCACTGCACCAGTGACGTATCAAACCTGTAGAAACATATTATATTGTATATATATGTAATAATAGCAGGCCGTAGTTACATATTAAAATAAATCGTGAATCGCGAGTGCTGAAACATTATTTAACTCGTTTTAATAAAAAAACAACAGTCTGATTCTGCAGTTGCAGCGTTCCGATCAGGCGCACGAGGCATTTTCGGTCCGAAGAATACGCTCCTGTAAAAATGGCTAATATAGTAATAATATATTATCGTATATATTATATATGATGTGTCAGCTGATGTATAATAAATCGGACGATTGACAGACGATTTCCGCCGGTACGAAATACAAGAATATTATAATAACACAGAGTTCTTAAAACTCGCTTAAGATGCTTTCCCGTTTAATACGCCGCATTTTTCTGCCAGTCCCTCCTATATAGACAATATTTCCTATACGCTGGTTAATGATATTATACTTTCGTCATAAGATGTTTTCCCGATGAAGACGTTCTTGTGACTAGCTGGACACCTGAAGAGCGTCTTGAGCGAGTTTTACTGTATAATATAATATAATATATGACGTTACCGTCGACTATGTAAATTAGGTGATACCCAACTATGGAGTACGGATTTTTTGAGTAATAATTTTTTTAGTAATGGAGCCGATTTGAGGGGGGGGGTAACTCGAACATTTTGCGGTCTGTTTTTCCTCGTCTGTCGAGGAGGACCGCTCTATATAACATAATATATATTGCATACGACGGGACGTGCGATCTGCAGCAGAATGCATTATTGTCACGACCGTCCGCGAAAACTTGCCTATCGGATTTCATACATAGTCTACGACCCGAAAGACGTCCTATTCGCCTGGCGTATTGGATTTCAGTAAAACGTATTTAGTTTGCCATCCGGCTGTCGTGCGGCAGGTCATGTCGTCTGTATATATACTCACATAATATTATTTATTGTATAATAATATCATAATAATATATATTACGCGTATTAAAATACGTGGCGCCCGTTAAGACGTATATAATGACATATTGACATATACTATTATATTATACGTACCTCTCCAAGGCCCAAACTATATATTATTATTATTAAAACTGTGTACCTATGTTTATATAATTTATTATAATATTATTATCATAACGTGTACGGATCGACTAATACCTACACCACGACGACCACAGGAGTACCTAGTATAATATACCTAATGATAAACAATTATGAAATTATTATTATTGTAACATCGCCTATAATTGGTAATGATAATACTGTTCGCGATTTATACGTACCTATACAAACATTATACATAATATTATATTATACGCTATGTGCTGCAGCGGAAGAATGTGTTGCGCGCGCGCGCACTCGGAATGCAATTAATATTTCGCTGTACACTAATAATATGAAGTCGTCGTCCCCAATGATGCCTGAACGGGGAAAAAATAATATACAAATTACGAGTCTGCTGATTATGTTGAGTAAAAATATAAATCAACCATAACTACATTATACGTATCTATATCGTACACGCGACTACGCGAGAAACATAATACGTGTGACATAAATAATTATTATAAGACACTTATTTTATACGCATTAGTCTAGAATTTGATGTGACGACTTTATGATAATAGTATTATTATTTTCGCGATGTCGAAACGACTTATTAATTATTATTTATCCTGTCTCGCGCGGTCGGAAACCGTTCCGCTGCGTGTGTCAATATTATTAATATTATTATAATCCGTATACAGCTGCTAATTGCTATTATAATAGCGGTCACCGCGGCGAATGACGTTCTTCCCGCACAGCGAAGAAGATTTCACACATGACTCGATGAAACATATCATTATCATCGTAATAATTATTTTAATATCGTTATGGCGTTAGGTACGGTTATATATTTTGCGACGGTTTCGTAACGCCGCCGCTGTCGGAAAGTCGTACCCATCATCACGACTTATTTTTTAATCAATCGCTTTTACATCGCATTGAAAAGATAATCATTTTACCGTCACGCGAACGTCGCAGCATAGTATAAATAATTGAAATATGTATAAATTGTTGAAATGTAGAATTGTAGAATAAATTGTAAATTTCGTTCGATATATGTCGCCACACATAGGTATATACGTATTACGCACCACGCCTATGACATTGTCTTTCCACAAATTCTTGTAAGGTTCTACGATTCTACACAAAAATATAGTAGACGTAGGCTGGCTGCCATGTTAAATTTGTAGTTCTATACCTGGTCGAGATTTTGTTTTTTGGCTGGACACATTTTTTTTTTAACTGGCCGGTTTCGCGTGACCTATTTTGCGTTACAGCTGCTATGGCAACCAAATATCTTGTTAAAGTAACTAAATTACCTTTAGCAACCGATGAATAATATAACTACGATACCATAAAACGTACCTAAAAAATCTGAACACAATTTTTTTTTTTGCAGTTGTGCCCCATAGCAACCGATACGATAATATTATAATTATGTTACCATAGCAATCTCAATTTATTTTAATCATAATTTTAAGACCACATACATGATTCAATGTTTTCCGTGTATTGGAGAAAATATCAAGTAGGTGCTTACCGCACTATTTGTTTATTATTAACTAGCTGATGCCGTGCACTTCGTTTCCATCAAAAATATTAATAACGGTTAAAATATACTAAGTATAATATCTTTACAACAATATACAATTTAGTCCCACCCGGCGGTGCCTGAGCCAAATATTAAGTTAAGATTAACCTGAAGTGATTTACAAGCATCTAAACCATCTAGGTAAGCAATCCATTGCATTAGATCACGGACAAAATGCGAGCAGTATATTATTAGGTAAGCAATCCACCTGCGGTTTATTCCGGACTCTACGAGGTGCGTAAGTGAGTGAAATCAAAATTTGGTAGATACATTAAAAACAATGCGACCTCTGTTCTTTCACTACCCTTGGGTACTTCAAGGTACATAAATAAAATAGTATGATAAGAGCACAGTTAATTAATTGATAAAAAGCTAGAATTTGGAAAATATTGTAGCAACATGTATATAATATTTAGAATATAAGTTCAAATCATACTGTTAAGTTTCAATAATATATAACTCAAAGGTTAAAACGCAAAAAAAAATTCAAGTTTTTAAAATTTTTTTTTAGTTAAAACTAAACGCTGTGTTAATGAAACGGATAAATTAGCCCATGACACTCACAAATAATGTGACTTTCTATTGATAAAATAATGTACAGAATCGATTCTGTAGATCCGGAGATTACCCCCTACAACCTCACAAACTGTACCTCTTTATAATAATATAATATAGAATATAGATTATTATTATTATTACCTATTTAATAAATCTATATCATTATCATATTTCATCATATCGATACACAGACTTCTATATACTAGTATTATTATAGAAGTCTGTATATCGATATTTGCCCCGCAAAATCTTAAAAAGTTATCACTAAATTTTCTCGTGATAAGTTCTCATATCTATTCTTCAATATTATCTATACCTATATGTACAGAACAAGACAATAACGATCGAACGTTTCTCAAAACGAAATAGGTAGTGTAATGATAATATAATATTATGTAGTATATAAATATTGTAACGTAGGTACATTGTTTATATACATAAACGACTGTCGTGCGTGTATAGGTTAGGTATGTACACCGTTAATAGACCATTAAATTGACAGGGTCGAGAGCTGCGATCATAAATTCTGCGCGAGAATCGGCAGCAGCACTCTTCTAATAGTATAGGTATATACGAGTTATGCAGTATCGGAATGGCTTATAGTAGTTCAGTAGGTATAGCCAGTGACTTACGACTAGTATGTCGTCTTCAGTTGTAGTAGGTATATAATAATAGCAGGTATATGAGCGACGGTAATATAATATTATATGTTAACACGATCGTACTCGACGGCAATGCCGGACGAATAATATACGATTCGCTCGATAATTTCCGCTACTACAAAGTACTATACTTTATAATAATAATAATAATTATAATATTATAAAATATTTAAAAAAATAAATAGATAAATAAATAAATACAACGGATAACAATGACGCCGTCGGAGCAGCGATGGCAATAATTATTATTATATGACGACTGCGGGCGGACACGACGACGACCATATAATCGAGCTGCACGTGTATATAATATCATATTATGTCGTACGCGCGGTGGGTACAGTGGCACATTTTAGCACTCAACGACCTTATAGCTGGGTCGCCAGGGACGAAAATCTCTATAAATGTCTATATATATAAAATGATACATGGACGAACAGCATTGACATAATTATATGATTATTTCTAAGCCATAATACCTGGCAATTATAATATTATATACCTACATAGGTATAATATATAATTGTATTAGGTACGTGTTTACGAACATAATCAATTAGGCCGCCGAAACACGTGAAAGAAATTCACCATTTCGAACGTGTGTAATATTATTATACCTATAGTATATAATGCCATATATATAACGTAAATGCACGTATATACCGAGAGTACCTATATATACCGCGGTTGAGTACTGTGCGCGAATTTTCACCGATAAATAATAAATGTGTGTGTGTGTATAGACACCTTGCATACACTTCATTAACGTGGTGTTCATTGTATTAGAATAAAATAAATATAAACCTACCCATTGTATAAAAATACATAACATGAAAACATATGTAATATGTATACATAAAATATACCCATATGACGTAATATTGGATCTATTATTTATTATACTTGGACCATTTTTAAAAATAATTGTAAATGTAGATAGAAAATATTGATTACTAAAATATTCACACTCTTCCAAACTTATCAAGGACCGATATTATTCTAAATACACAAAGTTAAATCACTTGAAAACTACACGTTCGAATTTTAAATTAGGTACATCAACGGCGCTTTCAGAAAAATTATCCGCTAAATAATTTACAGTAGAAGAAGGCAGTTCTCATTTGAAAAAAAAAAGTTTGTATCTTCACACAACACTCATTAAGAAGTTAAAAAAACTCAAGAATTTGATAATATATAGTGTTTAAATATATATTTTAAAATTCTAAAAATCAGATTTTGAATAAAATATTATATGTATATGATTAAAGAAGAAAAAGGGGGTGAGCGTCGCATGCTTGATGAATCACACTGTATACACACAATTATTGTGCGTTGTGCTGAAAGTCAGAAAAAAGAACGGAAAGAAAGAAAAACATTACCATTTATATACCCAGGTAACGATATATTATTATTATATATACATTAATGCGCGATTTAATAATCGATACGACCGCAGTCCAAGGCGGCGTGCCCGTGTGCATCGCACGATTGCCCTCAAAAAAATATCGCAAAACAATACATTATACCAGATGGTTACCAGCATTACCAGCTACCTACCTATAGTACTGATGAAAATCCTTTGGAAAACGTACTCGTGGTCGTGTTGTTTTATCATAATATATATTATAAAGTCGGACTCGCCCCGCGAGACAGCTGGTTAGGACGACGTTTTACGTGCAAATATCGCGATAAAAAAAACTAAAGGTAGGTAGGTTATAATATTATATTATGCTACAATTATGTCCAAAAACCGATCACTTATATATTTTACCAACATTTTTGCATAAACGATTTATTTGACGTTTTTAAGATATATATTATGCGTATCTCCTTCATCGTTAACCATATCATATACGAACAAAAATTTGTTTGTATATAAATATAATATAGCAAAACTTAGTGTTCTATGTAGATAATCACGGTGATATACGTGTGGCGATAAATATTAAATAGATATTTGAACAATATTTCACTAGGTTTTTAATTTTAAATATTTTTAAGTCATTTTATTGTGGGAAGAGGGAGAGGAAACACTTGTGACACTATCAATTTATACTCTCGTCACAAACCTCGACGTATTTTCCTCATACATTGTATGCGGTCTTCTTCATGTGCTACCTACCAGAAAATAACGCGATCGAAGTGAATTAAATTAAATTCCGTGTACAACATCTGCTGCAGGTATTTTCATTGCAGTTATATATAGGTATTCGACCACGAATGACTATTATTCCATGTTTGGGCGATCGAAAATATTCGAATGCATAATATACACAGCAGTATATTAAAATCTATAGTACAAAATTAATAATAATAGCCTTTAATTTTCAATCGTTTTTTTGCTCATATATTATTCCAAGTACCTCTCTATATATAGTTTAAAAGGGTTTCCAATGACTTCTGGTTCAGATATTATGTGCGCAGTCCAATGGGAATCCTAGCTTGATGTCAGCAAGTTCGTTAGTGGTATACCTTGGATGTGCACGGAAACTGGTTTGCAACTGTTCCGCCCCAAAGCCAAATTCAACGTGTAGGTAATCGAAAAACAAATAAATATTTACTCGTACAAAGCCATAATTAAATTCAAAGAATAAAACACGACGGAAGATCATACTGTTTAGATAAACAATGGGTATACATGCGCATTATTACTTTATTGCGTGTACCTATACTACGTTTTACATTTGATTTTTCTTTGGCGTTTAAAAAAAATTGAGTTCGCATTATTTTATCAAAATTGATGATGACATTGTTTACTGCAATCGTAAGCATTGTGTTGATGGTATTTTCTTCGACTTCCTTCTAGACTGATTTCTATGATAACGCTATAGATTTGAGTATATATTAAGAACATCATTAAATACAAAAAATTGTGTGTTTGAGTAAATACTAATTTTAAGAACTACACAATTATTTGAATGCCAATAACATAATGAAACTTTATATCTATATGATTTCATCCGATGTTGAATAATATTATATAGAATAACATTTTATTATTTGAGCGTACATTTTTTATATAATAGATTGTGAGTGACGTAGTTATATAAGCAAAAGGTACTCTACAGTAATTTTCAATTGTAATTTAATTACTAGTAATATTGAAAATAGCATACATTTCACTACTTCTACTTTGTAGCAATTTCTTTTTTTTTCACAAACATAAAGAAGATTCATTCTAAATACTTTCAAAAAAATGTAAAGGTACATCCCAACAAGATACCTACTATAATGGCATAACTGCATGTCATATGCATGAATCATGTTTAAAAAAAAAATGTAAATTACGTTTGAAGAATGTAATATTTTTTTTCATCAGAATGATGTATCGAATTACGTAACTCACTACGGTGGTTTATAAAAGTAACATTTTTCCTAATTATGCAGTAATATCAAAAAAAAAAATGGTCTTCTAACCATCAACCCCTGAACATACTATATGGACATACTATATGGACATACTATATGGACATACTATATGGACATGACACGAGTTTAGGAAGGTGCTTATAGGTATGTGGACGTATTGCTAATAATTTTAAAATTTCGAGTTTTTTTTCCTTTGTTCAACATCCTTCTGCCAACGGTGATTGGTATCGCGAAATACATTAATCGTTGAATCTACAATATACATCCGCGAAGTGTGCGCATTGAATTTATGGACATTATTAATTTCTGTCCCTAAAACTATAGTGTTTTTTTCTTTTCATTTCGGAGATTAGTCTTTAACAAATGAATTCACAACAAATGCCTTTTCCATTTTTCCCCCGTCATTCGCCATATTATCTTTGAGCAGGGAGCTAAGAAGTAACTCCTGCTATACATCTTTCGTTATTTGGCTGATGTTTTTCGCTCTGGTTCTTCCTCTTGATCGTGTTTCTTCTATATCACGCCTTTCAATTAATAAACTATATAATATGATTCATTCCCATTTCCTAACGTATGCCCTGTCATATATTCATATGCCATCTCGCATTTTCTTTAGAGTATATCTATCGGTGTTCGTTTTTCTTCTATATTGTCTTCGCGGGACGCCTTCGTTTGTTCTTATCTTTCAGTCCGACTTCATCTCTGCATCTTTCTCCAACGTCACATTTCTAGACATTTATAACATTATATTATCTTTCTCGTTTTCATTTAATTTCCACGTTTCGCTTCCAAAACTAGTGTAAGTGCTGCGTAGGTGTATCATAACTAGCTGCAAAATTATATCAACAATAAGAAATAAACGACGACGACGATGAAGACCGCCGGAGGATATATTCGTCAGTTTCCGCGGCATTGCAGGATTGCGGTACCTATATTATAAAACAATAATAATATAATAAACCGTCATCGGAGCGGCGGCGTTTCAACACGTGTAAATTTGATCTCGTAACACAATGGGAAATCGATATTATAACAGTAATAAAAAACACGTGTATTATTGAAAATATGTCGCGTTTTCCTCGGCGATCGAATACCGCAGCTATTATACCTCCGTATAATAATAATTCCCACAAGACGCATACGATTATATGACTGTACGTAGTCGATATAATAATATTAGTATGTGTATTGTGTAAGCGCGTGCAATATTATATGCTCGTACGCCGTTCGTTTTATTATTATGTTATATCTATGATGTGACGCGATAGATTTTTGTTGTGTGCATATAACTTGTAAAATTTGTACATTTTTTTTTGTCATATCTCAAGGAAATCTACACGATAAACAATAATATAATATATGTAATATATTTTTATTATTATTATTCGTTAATATTTTTCCTCTAAGTGCACGCGTGTCGGTATATACCTATAATGAAGATAATATCGTAAAGTTTAATATTGATACGCAGGCACGTAACTTCGCGGATAACTGTTTGCGTATATTCTACTTGTCGCGTAACAATAAAAATAATAATATCTATTTATATCGCTGATGAAAAGATGCTGTAACGATCAGATTTGGTTCGGTCGTGGTATAATTTTACGCGTTAATCGTTTCTTTATTTGACGTCATCGTCTCAATGCGCAGTCGTTATTAGCGAATTTATACTTATACATATTTACACTTTATAATATGATTCTGTATAGATTTCACAATGGAAATCTGCTCGTCTCATTATAGCAGGTAGATAAATTACTAATATATTATTATGTGTATTGATATCCGTTCTTTCGTTTTAGCCTTTAAGGAAATACACGCGACGATATAATGGTAAAATTTGTCTAAAATAAAATATTTTTTTAATTCACAAAAGTGCTGAATTAAGCTGCCCGTTGCGTGCAATGGAACCGATTTATGGACACGCATTCTCGTCAATTATTCTGTAACGGGCAAACGTTTTAATATTATGACTTTAGTCGCTGGCCGCTGGTATATCTGAAACAATGTTTTACATAGGTTAATTGTGTTTAAAACTGTTTCGATCACTTGATTATTAGCCGACAATAGTGGTAAAATCAATTCTGTTTGTTTTATTTAGCTCTTCGCCGTCCAACTATAATAATATGTCTATTGTCTATATAAGTACCTGTTACTATCGTGTTTATAGTCGTCGTAATTCCGTCGTTAATATATAAAGCCGACAAGAAAACATTTTCATTCCCTCTTTCGTCATTTTGTCACCCTAGGCGAAAACCTGTCCGTTGTTAGTTATAATAATATATAAGACAAGTATGTAAATCAACGTGTTCAAAGTACTGCAGCTGCACATTGGAATTGTAAATTGTAAAAAACCGCGTTCAGGATGTAGACGACATCGGGTCGAAGTTCTTTCACTCCATTCGGTATTCGCGACGACAGAGCGCTCGGAAAATAATATTGTTTAGCGGACATATTATACATTATAATAAAATAATATAATATTGTCGTAAGTATATATTATAGGTACGTCTCGCCGAACAATTAACGTCATGTTGATTGTTGATTACCATAAGACATATTATTCGAAAACCTATCTTCGTGAATTCACGAACTTTGTACAATGTTCTAAGTATAGCGTGTTTTTCATTTTCACCCAATTTTTCCCAATGCAGTATACAGGGTGATTTTTAAAGCATGTTCACCCCATTTCTTCCTTTGATAAAACATTTATTCAAATTCTTATTTTTATACTTCTTAAGACGTAGACTATATTGTTTTCTAATTCCTGATATTTTTGTACTACCTAAGGGATGTCCTGGTGTGATACAAACTTCTATTTTTCAAACGAGAACCCTCGTTTTTTACTGCAAATAATTATTAGGTGGATGGTTTCCTTGAACATTTTTAAATGTCTAAATCAAAATTCTAATGACTAGTGTTTTTGAGTTATTACAATGTTTATACCTACTAAGGATAATAACTTCTGCTGGTGTGTTTAAAAATTCCAAAAATCAACATTTGAATATTTGCATAAAAATAGGGTGATGGGCACGCTTAAAAAATCGCCTCGTCTATTACGGTGTGTTACTACACCCCTCCCCCCCCCTATAATATGCACGACACGACGATATAATATATAGGTGTAGGCCGCCGCGCCGGTGCAATTATTATTATTATAAGACACACGGGAAACCGGTAAGGCATCGCATAAAGGACTTTGCGGCGGACCGGTCTGTGGGTCGGACAAAAAACAATATAATAATGTTATGTACGCGCGTAAGTACTATTATCTATATATGCCTCCTACTGCAACTGCAGCTGCAGAAGTGCAGTGGCGGCATCAGCGCAGCAGCAGGCCGAAGCGGCTATCATCGTGTTTGCCCGGTCATTGCAGCGTACTTATCTATATATGAACGTGAATTATATATATATAGAAACTATTGTTTTATTTGCGTCTCTCATCGTAGCACGCGTTGTTATTATACTATAGGTACTATCTCGCTGCAGAGCTAAATATATAAGGACGCGTACCTATATAATATATTATTACGATCAGTTAGGCATATATGCGGGAAGATGGTACCCGTGATGGGTAGGGCGGGGGAGGTGAAATCCGCGCGTGCAAGTCGGATTCCGAGCGGAGTGCGTATGATTGCGAGCACGTCCTCATCTTCCCGCGAACATTTACAATAAATACCTATATATTATTATACAGGGCGATTCGCCGAGTACGCTCACTCCCCTTTTTTTCTCTTTAATAATGCACTTAAAATCTGATTCTTAAAATTTTTAAATATACTCAAAGACTATGATTTTGAATTCTCGAGATTTTTTGTTCTATTTAAGGAGTGCCCCCTGGAGATATAAACTTCTGTTTTTCAAATTAGAATCGTATATATATTAAATATAATATAGGCCCATGATAATAATTTCAGGTTTGGAAGATTTGGACGATAAAGTGCGATTTGGACAATTTTAATAATTAATATTATCGATCAACATAATCATTTTTTTTAATGCTCCAAGAAAAATAAAATATACTAGATCCAATATTATACATAGTATATTTTATATTTTTGTAAAACTATTTTTAAGGACTTTATATTATTAATATCCTCATTCTTCGGTGTAAACAGTTAAATAACTAAGAAACTATAGTCGTCCACATTTTAAATTAGTTGTAGGTAGACACATCAACATTTTTAAAGAAATTATCGGCTAAAAAATGTTAAATAAAAAAGAGGTGTTCTTATTTCAAAAGTTTGTATCGCCGCAGAACACTGCTCCTTTGTGTTTAAAAATTCCAAAAATCAGAATTCGAATAAATTCATTATTATGTATGAAAACCGGGGATGAGCGTGTTCGGTGAATCACCCTGTATGTATACGGACGTGCATTGATGGCCATTTCATAAATTCAATATTTATATACAATATAATAGTATATTATATATTGTAAGCGGCGCGTGACTGGACACCCCTCTGCGGCCCGCACGCGCGAGCTGTCTGGCTCGAGAGATGTTTTTGCGCGGCGTGCGAATCGCGCCAACCCGCCGGCCGTCCTCGGAACTCGCGCTCCGGCCAATCGAACGCCGCCGTGGTCGTGCGATAGCCGTAATCTGCCGGTCGCTCGATATCACAACATTGTAGGTACCTTATACGAAACCCTATAAACATATATAGCTACACCAAAGCTGCAGTTACTTCCGTAAGTCTCAAGTGAAGAAAAAAATATAAGTCGATAAACGAAGATTTGGTTGTTGAATTATAAGGCCTATAAGACTTGAGGTTGAACTTGTATTTTTTAAGAATATATTGATATTATTATAGGTATTTTAGTGAAGAATGTATGACGGCGTTTACTAGACTTGTTTATCTATATAGAGAGAAAGGCGCGAGTGTTCAGCGTGACATCACTTCGAATTTCAGAACTCAGCATTTTGCTTTGTAAAAACGTTGCGACTTTGCGAGTATTTTGGTGGTTATTTATTGATTCGGATACAGGCCAATCGTACAAGAAAAAACAATCATTTTGCAGAACATATCATGTTTTCGAAATATAGTGGCATTTAGGGATGGAAATAAATTTAATAAGAATAAACACTTTTCTTAGGTATTTGAAAATCGCTTGGAAATATTTACCAGGAAAATACCCAAACGTTTTTTATCAACCCAAAATGTGGGTACTAAATATATTTTTGATATGCTCATCAATATTATTTATAATTATGTAATTTTTATCGATTTACCGTGTCTCATGAATGTTGGTAATAGTTCTACCACAATCGCAGTTGTGATTACTATTAAATTAAATTTAAAATAATAATGTACCTAATATTAAATTATCCGATTCGGTATAATAAAATTAAAAGTTTTATAGAACAAGCAGATGTCAGGTGATATAGGTAGGATAATTGTTATCCTTTTACTTTATGTATTTATGTAAGTATGCGATAGGTACTTCGTTAGATATTATTTAGGCATATATTATATAATTTGTATGTAGATAGTATATAATTAATATTTTTGTAAAGTTCCACAAAATCAAAATTCAAAAATATCAATTTTACCCGTTACTATATGCGTATACGCACTACACGCGATACAGTCAGCGTGTGGTCCTTAAGGGTGACATCATATCGTTTTTTAAATATATATAGGCACGTGGAAATCGTTCACTTCGCCTCGCCATATCGGGTTATAGGCTTAATCGTCGTATAATGATAATAATATAATATTATAATAATATGTAATATATCATAGAAACTCGGCCTTAGGTTGGCGCCCGGCGCTCAAGACCGAAACGGTTCGATTACAATATATTAATATAGGTATATATATTATAATAATATATTATATCGCGTTACGCATTTTCACTCGCACAGTATAATATAATATGTTAACATAATATAGGTAATAATGTCTAATTATACGCATTATGGCCCGCGCAAAACGTGGAGAAAATAACAAGGACGCTATGGGAAAACTGCTGCAAATCGCTGCGCGCGGATACGCGTCCGTAGTTGTAGTTATTATATATATATAATTATTATTATGTATCGTGTGTTGGATCGATTTAACATCCGATAAAACGAAACCATTAGCCGATTACAAATAGCCGACGACGCGAGTCCATAAATAATGCATCCACACTTTACACTCGCGGTATACTTACTGCCCGTATAGAGTTTTTACTGCTCGGTATTCATTAGGTATATCGCATATACCTATACCGCGGTATGAGGAAACTTATTACTTAGGTACTCGTCGCCTGCCTGTATTATCGAGTGCACGATTTTTTTTTTTTAAGAATGTCCCGCGACATTTTACAGCACCGCGGTCGGTCGGTCGTAATAATATGACTTCAAGTTTTATTATATTATCGTCGCAGCGATGAATTGCATATTTTATTCCGTCAGCAAAAACCCCTGCACATATTATTATTTATTGCAGCGACGATGATAGTATTATTATTATGATGATTTTTTCTTAACGACAGAACAGTATATAATATCATATACCTATATAATTTAATGCAACGACTGATGAGTGAACGATATGTTTTATAATAATAACGATCAGACAATAATTTCGCAATTTAGCAAACAATTTATCTTTCTTTTTTTTAATGGATGCACGTGGTGACTTAAGATGCTCAACGCCTCAACCAATAATAATAATAGTAAAAAAAAATTAATAATCAATAATATACATTTATAAGAAAACTAAACACTCACGAAAATGTTAATACAATAATAATAACAACAACTTCAGGATAAAGCGATTTGCGCAAATCCGTTTTCTCTGCAGAAACGAATTATGCACGCGCAATATGATAATAAACAATAACTGCAGCTGCAGTCGACTTGTTGCGTGTAAAAAATGGAGTGCGATCGCCGCAAAAGTGCAGTTTGTATAATATAAACGTGACGACCGTGATGGATCGGATTGCATAATATTATATATTATACATATTATTATTGTAATCGTATCGGAATCGGAAAAAAAAATGTCGCTCCCTTTTAATAGTTGCAGTCATAGCGCAGTTAGTTATTCGAAGACGTTCATCGGCATATTATTATCATTTTGTTCTCCCGCTGCGCCTTGTCCTCGGCTCGCAGGTTTCCGCGTGTACGAAATGAATAATCGACGATGCGGTGACAGTCGTATTTTATAATAATATATAAAAATATAAGATCGTGTAATACTAAACGTCGACGATTTGTTTAGTTATAAATTATAATATTAAAGACTTGTGCAGTTGTGCGAGAACCGGAGATTATGGCCTAGTCGTTAAGACTTGAATTATTTAGAAATATAATGTGAAACACCCATTTTTAGATAAATTAACACTGAAATCGTATAAATATGAATAATATGATTATTAGTGATAATAGTGATTAAAATTTAAAAATAAAATAAAAATTGTTTTACATTAGTTGATCTTCAAAGGAAAAATATATTCTCAGTAGATTTTAGTCAAATGAAGTTTTTTCCTTTAGTAATGGGTTTATTCAAATTCTAATTTTTTTAAATTTTAAAATTTATTGTAGGTATTAGGTACTTAAAGGAGTGTCCTGTAACGATACAAACTTATATTTTTTAAATGAGATCCCTCCATTTTACTGTGAAAAATATGTTTGTATCTCCACAGGACTCTCTATATATGTAGAAGAATTTGAAAAAATGGTCTTAATGTATATTTAAAAATTCCAAACATTGGAATTTGAATAAGTTCATTATTAAATTAAATAATAGGGGTGAGCCTTGTGAGCTTGGTTCCAACGAACACAAATTTACATTTTTTTCTTTACACTCACAATTATTTATACAGATTAGGTATGATAAAAGTATATGATATAAAATACTCCGTTTGTTCGAAACAGACGAATCCGAGAGCGTGACATTTTTTATTTACAAACTGCAGCTTCACTATATTTATTCTATATATTTATGATGGTTACCGCGTTGGTGCGATACAAGTGCCCGCAATATATTCGCACGTTCGCGGCACTGTAGTACAGAGGCGATGCTATACATATAGCGAATGACAAAAAACAAATAACATAATATAATATAATAATATTATCATCGAGGTTTGTCTATATTATACTGTCGATTCGTTGTCCTACTGCATCGTCGCGGCGTATTATGCGAGAATCTCAGACGAAAATTCGCATTTTTATTTTTTTCTCCATCATAATATACTCCTCGACCACGAGGTAACCTCGCGCGGTATACATCATTGCAGGAGACGTGAGAAGGAAAAGCCGAGGCGGCATCGGTAGAACTTCAAAAGAAGAGAAAAACGGACGGTGCGCGCGCGAGAGAGTCCTCACACCGTGCATCGGCCGCGGCGGCGTCGTCGTGAATACGCCTGGTCATTATAATGGGACGACGACGTCGACTTGGCGCGATTTCTCTCATCGGGTCGTCCCCGCCGCCGAACTTAATGCCGACAAATATGGGTCGCCGCCGCCGCCACCGCAGCCGACAAACACATCATTATATAATATATATATATATATATATGATGTCCACCGTCACCGATTTATTAAATATATACAATATTATTTTATGTTATAAAAAAGGAGCTGTGAACGGACGACCGGTTCGTCGGCACACCAAAACTGTTTTCATATAATATATATAATACGTATATATACCGCTACGATACGATCGTATGGCATATAGTGCTGCTGCAGCAGTAGTTATACTGGTATATACCGCGGTGGTGGCTATACCATCATCGCGGTATAAGAGTCGTGCGGTAACCTGAGCAGTCGTCTACCAAGATACACTCGTGACCGAAACTTGGTGGCCTAACTCGGTGATGGACGATCGGTGTCGGCCGTGTGTAATCGATGCTTTAGGTTTAGAAACAATATTATATGGTCCAGAAAACGGTGCTTTGATATCAATAATATATTATCATAAATCTTCAACAATCTGCAGGATTATAATATTATGCACATGATCGGTTTGCAGGAAAAGCAAATGTCCTCTGAACGCCCACCTCGAATTCGATTTCAATTGGATCGACACGACTCAATTAAATACTGTTTTGTATTATTATATTATGTTGTACACGTTGTGTTAAATTATGTGGAAAACAAATTTATTCGTAACATAAATCGATTGAGTTTTTGTTCTCAAACGGTTTTACGGTATTATGAACTTGAACTACATATAACTACAATATAATATTATATATGTATAATACCTACCTACTTAATATTTGACGATTTACGATCGACGTCGCTGTTATTATTATTATGTTGCGGTCACGTCTCGCGAAATTTTCGGTTCGTAACCGCCGCGCGTTTGAATAGGACAAAATTACTGCGATATTGACTTGCGAAAATTAAGCGTATGCGCGTACATATTCTCGCCCACCGATCGATTAATAAAATTGTGCGTGTCTGTCGCCGTATACACACGATGCACAGCATTATATAGTATTATATACACACAGCGTCCGAATTTATAGTATTTTCGACGACACCGTAAATGGATTTACGTCAAATCTAAAATGAAATACGACCGTCGAATCGCTCACCAAATGTTGCTAAACGAGTGACCGAGATCCGGTGGAAGTGGTCGCCACCTTATACGTCGCGTAGTTGTTTTGCGTCTTTAATAACAGTGTCTTACTGTTTTACGATTTAATTTTTAGGAGAAAAATACCACGAACGAGAGTGGTTAGTTAATGATATTATTATGAACTAAACGCTTAAAATTTAAATATTATTATCGTTAAACTGTATATTATATATATCAAATCGTATACACGATAATTATTATATAAGACACATAATAAAGTATTTAGGTACCAGCTTTTAATACATTCGTTACATTTTTTGACGTTTCGACATTTTTTTTTCTTTAATCGGTATTTGTCTGTTTAGTTTTTTAATTCGACAACTACTATACGACTACTGTAAATGAAAACCTCTTATTAACCGGTTGCATATCGCATTTTGCGTCATAATTGTATTATATATACTTGACACCAATATAATTAGGTCCTCCCACTGTAATATCGCCGTACCAACGGTAAATTATAACATAATTGAACATTTGAACTGCGCAACATAAATTTATGTTAATACTGTCACATATATATATATTATTATTATTATTATTCTATACATATAAAACGGAGAAAATCGAATAAAAGCTATAATATTGCATACCAAACAACTATATCGATCCGCATCATACGATTTTGAATATGTTGTACTTTGTACGTTTAACATTATATCAATTGAGTCTATTCCGATACTGCTATGCTTTTAGAACACACGTGTGGAATCAAATTATCGCGTTAATGTCATATTATAATAAGGATGATGCCTGTGGTAATCAAGAAAATTATATCAAATCAGCTATAGTAAACTTTCCGGATAATATAATTTCGGAATTACTTTCTAACGCTGCAATAATTGTACACATAATAATATCGCGCTTCGAGATTGTTTCTATATAAAGTATATTCTGTTTGGAGCGCGATTTAATATTATTCAAAAAAAATGTCGAAGGTCTGAGCAGGTATTACAAATACAATTAAATGATAAGCAGCTCTTGTCGTGTAATTTACTCAAACGTATAATAATATATATGTGCGTTAATAACTAATAAGTATTAAAAGGTGTGAAATTGATCTTGATTTAATGCGATCGGCGTACTGTATATAATATAGTATCGTGGCAGTCATAATAATATAATATTGTGTTTAAAGTATATTTATGGCGATAATAATGCTTACACCCATGTAATCCCGCGACGATAACGTCATTATCATTTATCATTTAATCCACAGCTCATAATTTCTTATACAAATGGTTTTCAGCGTGGACCCTCGCGTTCGGCGATCCCACTGATTTTATGCTGCTCGAGCGCCTATATATTATATTGTAATGTGGGCTAGGTAGTCCGGTAGTCGTGGGGGAGAATAAACGTTTTTTTCAAGAAAATACTACGTCTTGCAAACGCGCAGACCTCCCTAATTTCAAAATTGATTTCTCTGGTAATGAGCGTACTACCGGTCGCTATTTCTACCACACATGAAAAATATCCTCTAAAAAAATTCTCATAAACTTTTAGTATAAACCAACGAGGACGAAACCGCATGTGCTATAATATTATAATATCATCTCCGTTCTCGTATAGAGACACACATTTGAATGTATAATTAATATTTTGGATAATACAACAATATAATCTCAGCGTTTTCGACCAATACGCGAGATTATTATCTTTTCGGCGACGGAATCGTGCGCGTACTATAATATTATTATAATGTCATGCCGCCGCCGTGGTCACTGAGCCCGCGTAGTACGATAAAAAAAAAATGTATAATACGATAATACGATGACGATCCCACCCAGAAAAAGAATTTTGGGCGTTCGCGATAAATCACGGGCTTCTACAGTTCTACCTGCAGGGTGCACCTACGCAGGTCTTTGGCGCGGCGCCACGTCGTAAATCGCGAACGCACGCGATCTTCGTCGTCGTCGTCGTCCGATCGTATCTACATATATAGAGATAATCTGCTGCTGCTACGACCACCGCGTAGAGTGTAGGTACTCACTTACTACACAGGCATAAAAAATTAGAAAACATTAATAGCATATCAGCTATCGGATAGGTGAAGCCGGGCGATTCTTCGTATAGACGAAATGCGATTTCTGCAGCAGCGACAAGAGACTTCCTGTGTGTGTGTGCAAATGATGATTTATCTGAATTTAGGTTACTGCGATTGCATGTATGTAGGTACAACACTAATCCAGTGAATCCGAATAATAATTATGGTTTGCCGAGAAATAATCGGGCGACAACTCTTTAGACCGACGACGTTACCGCGTCCAATATATTATATTATGAGTCATCTGAGAGCAGCTTGCAATATTTTGTCGTACGCGCTCGTCACTCAATAATATATAGCTTATTGTCCATAACATGATATGAGTATTGAGTACAACGTTTCTATAAGTTATATACTTACAGCAGCAGCAGCTGGTAATCGAACATTTATAATTTTTTTCTGATCTTTGTTTGGTTGTTACCATTTGTGACAAAAACCGATTTTAACTAATTGTGATGTAAACTTATGTACACGACCATAAAATCAAAACCCAAAATACGATCGAAACATTAAAATGGTACAATGCCAATTACTCTTAAAATATCGTGGTTCTTTAGGGGGTTTAAAATTTAAATAAGGCGGCGTCCGAGGTTTCAATATTATCAAAAGGATTAATAAATTATATAGAAGGATTTTTAGCATCACGACTCCAAACTCTAACCGCGAATGAAATTCATATCACTATACTAGTCGTCTTTGTATTAATATAATTAATTTATTATACGTTTCAGTGAAAATATAATATGTTTACATGGTTTACAATCGAGTTCCGGGCATTTTCAGCACTAAAAATTAATTATCCCATCCGACGAACGATTACGCAATTTTTATAGTCTACATACGATTCTCGTATTAGCACACTATATACAGGATGATTCGCCGAGCATGCACAACCCATTTTTTCGTTTAATAATGAAATTCTGATTTTCGGAATTTTTAAATATACTTAAATAAGACCATATTTTATTTATTTATTTTATTTTTTCTCTGTACTCTTCATTCCAACGAAAGTGTTTGCGATCTCCCTCACCTTCTCTTTGATTGCCCTTCTCTGCGCGCGAAACGCGTTATTTTGTTTAATTCTCTTAGTTCTATTAATGTTCCTCTCAGTCTTTCCTCCATCCTCAACTCCAATTCGGAAATAGTCACAAATATAGTTATTAATTTTATTTTGGAGGCTGGTTTTATTATATGATTATTTAATTTACTTTACTTTTTATTTTTATTTTTATTTTTTTTATGTTTAACTTTTTATATATTTTTTTATACTGTATTCTATAGATTTGTTTCTAGTTATGTTGATCAAATAATTGTTGAGCTGTAATAGTTATACTAAAAGCTAATAAAAAAAAAAAAAAAAAAAAAAAAGACCATATTTTCAGATTCTTGAGATTTTTTGTACTACATACTCAAGGAGTGTCCTGTGGTGATACAAACTTCTGTTTAAAGTCACCACAACACTCGTCTTCTTAACACGTCATTATCATCCTTAAATTTTGATTTTGATACATCAAAGATATCAGAAAATAGTTATCAGATTAATAATTTACAGTTGAAAGGGGGGTTCTGGTTTGAAAACCAGACACGTCTTGTATCTGCTCACAGGGCACTCCTTGAGTACCTAGTACAAAAAAGTCTCAAGAATTTGTTTACATGATAGTCTTTGAGTACCTATGTTATAAACTTCCAAAAATCAAAATATGATTATTAAATCAAAAAATGGGGGGTGAGCTTGGCGAATCACCCTGTATATTATGATAATATACTCGTTAATAACAATATACCGTCTCCGGACGATCATTAAAAACGTTTGCGACGAGTACCGTGCATTGTTTACTGTACGCGTGTTGTCATTATATTATCATGATTATTACTATTATATCGTCGTCCTTGGTCTTGGGCCGATCGCGAAATTCTATCGCTAACTGCGTTTACACACACGTGCGCGTAGGCCGCAGCAGACATTATTACGAGCCATAAAAAATTGTCGCGAATCTTCTTCAAATCGTTTTTATTATAATCATTATATTGTAATGCTTTTCAACGCGACCCGCGCCGCCACGACCATATTATATTATACACACAAGAGCGTGTGCGTGAGTATAATGTTTGTTTTTTTTTTCGTTATTTTTTAATATTTCTGTCACGGACGTTATTTAATATTATGATAATAATGCGACGCGGAGCGAAAGAAAAACAACTAACGCTTCAGCTCAAATCCACCGAATTACAATCGAAATTACTTATGGATTACCTATATATTATGTACTATGGCTTTACAAATCAATAAAACTATAAATTTTAACGAAATGGCTAATCGTTTTCATACGTTGTACGCACAATATAATAGTATTGTAATACGCCAAGTTACCTACATTGAAACAGTTGTACGCGTTATCCGTCCAATTAGTATTCGATATAATATTTTATAATATTATCTATTAGGTATGTTAATCATAGTAATTCAATTTGTAATTATTACTTTAATTTTTTCAAAATGTTCACAATAATATCCACTGGTTGATAAAACAGATATTATTATGTTCATCAAAAATCAAGAAAAATCTCAGAAAAATCAAAAATTACTGAAATATTTACAAAATATGTACTTTTTTTTAACCCAATACCTATGTAAAGTAAATTTGGCCTCATTTTAATTAGAATGATCTAAATCATACACATTTTTTATCAGATTAAAAATCTCAATCTAATGAAAATAATATGTATTTACAATAAAATCCGTTCCCTATACTATATAAATAATAAAACCAGCTATATTATGATATGTGTATTTATTTTTAAATATTAAATTCAATATCGTTTTTGTTTTGTCTAATAGGGGTCAATTCGCTTCAGTCAGACGATGCACTTCGATCGAAACGGGAGAAGTGTTCGCGGCCAAGTTTTCGAACCGCACCAGATTCGGCGAGGACTGCAGTCCCGACATCCATCACGAAATAGCTCTGCTGTCGCTGTGTTCGCCGTCGCCGCGGATTACCAAACTGCACGATGTGTTTCAGACGCCCAAACAGTTGATCATCGTCATGGAATAGTGCGGATAATATTTTATTAAAATAACTTTTTTTACAAACAACATACAAATATACCGTCGCTATTATGCGACTATATACCTATAGTTATTATTGTTGACGACGATAAACGAACAAATTACGTTTTTTTCAGCGCTCCGGGAGGCGATCTGCAGAAAGTCATCGACGACGACAACGTGCCGTTCGAAGCCGACGTGGTCAAGTTCATACACCACGTGGTCGAAGGCTTGGCGTACATGCACCAGCGGAAAATCGCTCACTTAGACATCAAAGTGAGTACGGCGGCGAAACGCGCTCCAAGGTTTTTTCATCATACCTACCTATATTTATCAAAAAATAAAAAATAATAAAAATAATCCTTAAAAATTATGGCATTGGTGACACGTCGGTTTCCTGGAACGCGGTCCAGGTCCAAATGAGGTGTGCGTATATTATATTATATATGTGCGGTATATACACGTGCTTTAAAATCCATTACGCCACCCACGAACAATCTGCCGCGGCCGTCACGATCTAGATTCTATAGACGCACTATATAGAGATCGATATCGCGATATGTAGTCCTGGATCAAGGACCAGCCCCGCCGACCGGCAGGAAATCCATAATATCGAACATTATTTTAATATCGAATTAACATTATTTTAATATACGTTTCGTGTTCGGCGTTCGCGTATTGTTAAGGCCGAGTATGCTAATGGACGATATAATATCATACATTCAATTCGTGACCGACTGCAGCGAAAATGTTTAGCATAATATTATGCTATAACAACGACACACTTTCAGCAATAATTATTTAAATCCCGAATAAAAAATATTACGTGATTAACGTTTGCAAATATCCTATGTTTACAGCCGCAAAACTTGGTGTTGATGGGTGTATTTCCAACTTGCGACGTCAAGCTTTGTGATTTTGAAATATCCCGAGTGATTCTGGAGGGTACGGAAATCCGAGAAATCCTCGGCACACCTGACTACGTCGGTGAGTAATTCGATTTAAAATAGATTTCTGCTTCTGATTCGATTATTGTAGAATACGACGTGTTAGGCAAAATATTTGAAATATAAATTTAATCAAAATTTGTGTTTTTAGCTCCAGAAATACTTCATTACGAACCAATCACGTTGGCCGCAGACATGTGGTGAGCCCTTCACTTATATTACTAGTATATTTAGGATATTATTATCGTTAGGTTTGATGACCTTGCACATTCCCAGGAATACCTATTTTAGAGATTACTCGTCTCCACAAATATTCGATCCACTCTTTAAAACGGAAATTCTTGCAGGAGCGTATTAAAGGAGCGATGTGCGGGTCTGATCACTCAGTGGTCTTTTCTTTTTTGAAAGAGTCACTCCGTCCCACATTTGTGGAACGACAATATTATTAATTTACGAATGATTGGTGTGCTCATTGTTGTAGGTCACTCGGAGTAACTACTTATGCACTGTTAACGGGGTTCAGTCCGTTCGGTGGTGACACTGACCAGGAGACGTTCTGCAACATATCGAATGCTGATATCGACTTCCCTGACGAGCTTTTCGAGGACGTGTCAGGGGAGGCGGTCGACTTCATCCGGAAGCTGTTGGTCAAAGATCCCAGGGAGAGACTGACGGCCAAAGAGTGTTTGAAACACCCGTGGCTGGCAAACCTCCGAAAGTCTTCGTCCGGCAGCAGCCATTCAGTGCACCATCACCAACAAAACTACCACCAACATCAACAGCCTCACCAACAACAACACCATCAGCAACACCAACAGCCGTCGGTTGCGAAACGCGCTGGCTGCAATACGTGTGCGGGCATTACGCCGTCGACCGGTGGTAGACGTGGTGGAGGCGGTCTACAACCTTCATACCTCTCCAAGTCTCGGGAGGCACTTTTTGAGCGGATCGTGTCCAAGCACATTCGGGAAAGTGACCTGAAGAGGTCATCCATGTTGCATGAATCGCAGTACGCGTCCAGCCGGATGTGCGAGAGCCACACGTCCCTGGTGTCCCGGTCACGGCATGGCACCCGGACGTTCAGCAAGTCCAAGGAAAAGCTGTACGGACTCAAGAGCCTGTCCCGGTCCCAGGACGTGCTGGACATGTGTAAGAGCATCAAGGACCTGAGCGAAGTGGACAAAATAGCCACTGTCGGCAGCCTACTGATGAGTCTCACTGGTGTGTCTACACTGCCCAACTCGTTGTGCTCGTCCACCGCCAACATATCCGTGTCACAGAGCCACATACCAGAGGGCTTGGTGTCCGAGGACGATAAGGAGAATTGCACGACGAGAAATGGCGATCGCGACGCTGACACGGCTGTCACAGCCACCACTGCAGTATTCAACACAACCAACACAAACACCACCATTCCTGTCGACACCACCACTGTGGAATCAATCAACTACAACACTACCACGACCGCAACCACCACGACCACGGTAACCTCAACGCCGGACCACGACCCGCGATCCGGGTCTCCTGCCGGCAGTAGTACCAGCGGCACCAGCAGTGTAGAACACTTTTACCATTCCGACGAAGAGCCCAGGTAAATCCGCTAGTGACAATGGCTAAGAATAAACAACTTTAAGATAGTTACTTTCGGGAGGAGTGTAGGGCTCGGGGGCCCGGGGGTCAAGATCCCTCAAAAGTATCTCTAAAATTCAAACATATGCATCATCTATTGCAGGAGCTGCCAAATAGTCGATCGCGGACAATATCAAAGTCGATCATATAAGAATTTATTTTTAGGGCAAAGCGCACAAAAATTAATGTAGGTTGTAGTGAACTAGTGAACTAATTGTCAATAAGTTTTAGAGAATCGTATTATTGAAGCAGCGGAGCAGAACAACCTCTGGTAATCTAAAAGCCGCCCCTTAAATAGTAGTTTCGTCTGAGACGATGCAGGGAAAACGTATCAATGCAAACATTGCAAACCGAAAATTTAGACTTGATAGCTATAAATGACAAAAAAAAATAAAAAAACTTAACTTGTCACTTAGTCATTGTTAGCAGCAACTATGATTCACTGAGGAGGACGAGGGCCTATAATATACCACTTAATCGGAAGACGAAAAAAACGTCCTAAAATAGAATATACTTGTTAATAAAAAAAAAAACCTGATCATAGACCCTTAAATCTGGTTTTCACTACAATCCTCGAAATTAAATACTATACATTATTATAATGGCGTAAATATAGATAATATTTACATATTATATGGAGGTTTATTTTAGTTAATAGTTTCGAGCATCTAATGTATAGGTATTTTGTAGAATAACATTTTTAAAATCATTTGCAAGCAATATTTTTGTGGTGCCTCCTACGTCCCGGACTCGCATAAATTAACACGTGTTTATATGCACTAATAACATAATGGGAAATATCCACTCTATTTACGGCCCACAGGTCTAGCCGGGTCGTCGTCGTCAGTGCGGCGTCGGGAGCCGGTTGGATATACCACGGTATAAACCGGACGACCAACGTTTTGCGGTCTGCGGAAAAAACCGTGGTATGAAATTGGGTGTGTAAGAAATACGATTTAAACGACAATATCGGTCGGCACAATTGAAACACATGTCGTACATGACTCATAATATTACTTGCTATATATATATATGTATCATATATTCCGCTAAATTAACTCTTAAAAGCTTGATATTTAACCGAATTTTTTTTATAGACATCGATAAAATACAAAAGAGTTATTTTATACTTATCCTTTCAATTTCATATAAGCGGTTTGAGTGGTAAAAGTTTAAAGGCATAAAAAGGCACTTCAATTTCATAATTTACCATTAAATACGTGGTTTTTGTCTTTTCCGGTCGCCCTCCGCTATGATTGATACCTATACTGGCTACTATACCCACTAAATTACTGTACTTACCTACTAAACATTTTTCCTTCTCAAAAATATTGATACGAATACCTACATAGAACGTCGTATATAATGTCGTACGAATCACGAATGTTGTTCGACTTTCGAAATCGTCCTTTACCATCAAATATCAATCAACAATATAGCAATCGGATCGGCACATAATTCATTGATATACCATTTTCATTGATATTGGTATATATATATTATATAGTTCACCCTAACATAATAATTATAATAATATTATTGTAATATATGTGCATCGCAATATGATATAATAGTATGTCGTATGTTGTTAAAACGATATCGTTCGTGTGTTCGCGATTGTTTTTTTAGAGAGCGTTCGACGAAGAAAACAAACTGTGATAATAATAATTATGATTTAAGCAACCGACCGGTGATAGTGCAAAATCGATTTATATTTTAGAATATTGATTTTGCGTAACGCCGATGGGCACCCATCCTACTTTCTAAAGTCGAGTGTCGACGGAAAACTTTATATTTTATGCGTTATTTATACACACTGCGCGTATGTATAAAATATATGTTATGATGGAATACACGAGTTTTAAATTGAAAGTAAATATAACGCTTTTACCGCCGTCCCACGTGAAACGTGCGTGATTTTTGTTGTCCTTAAATTCGCGTTCAAACCAGCTATTAACCTAAACGCTAACTATATTAAAGCCCATTCAGTTTATCTCGACACTGGCAAATGTTTGGATTTTTTTTTAAAAGACAGGGGTCAAAAAACTATATTTTACTCAATATTATAATATATAGTTTCGGGACCAGTGTTTTTTTTTTTTTAGAATTGTAGAGTGCCAAGATGCACTGACCAGGTTAAAGGTACACTAGCAGGAACCCAATAAAAACTACAAAATTATGAAGTTATAATTGTTATATACGAACGGACAGGTCCAACATTTTCATTCGCCGCAGTATACCGTAAGACGTAAATGAATATGTCAAGGTCCTAAAAAAAAAAAAATCGACGTTGATGTGTAAAAATAATAAGTGCATACCTAATAAAATTGAAATTAATTTCGATCGTTTAACCGCGATGTACAGGATGAATAATTTATAAACGTACGCGTACAACGGTAGTATTATTATATGTTAGTGGGTGTCGTATAAACAAAAAATCGCAATAAAAAGTCATAGCACGTTTACAGTTTGATAAAAAATGTCAAAAATATCATAATCATAACCCGTGTACCGATAAAATAAATAATATTATAACTATGTTGAACAATTTTTTGACAGTTTAATCGTCATTCAACCATAGGAAGGCTTAATCGACGCTATATTGGAGGAATCGATGGGTCCCATTAATTAAATTTCTCTGATTATCTATACTTATACATTATATAACATTGAGACAAAAAATCGAATTAATAATCAAAAAACAATTTGTGTAAATTTACTTTTGATTCTATATTTTCTTAATTTCTCTCAGAATTAAAAAAACTACTTAAAAAGTGTTCATCCTTATTGAGCATCGCAATCTGTTGTTAAGTACTAGAATATATATAAAGCCATATTATATTTGCTTAGGTAATCTCTAAAAAAAAATTACTGTTTTTTTTTCTTTTAAAAATATGAGCTGTACCTACCTTATTTTGAATAACTGTCCTGTACCTGCTAAATGGGATTGTATAGTTACTTTTGAAATTATTGTAATACATAAAATAACATAGGTAGTATACTTTTGTAAAAAATACATAAACCAAGAAACATGACTATTCTATAATAACAAAAAAATAAATACCAAACATTTTATTAATATTTTTTGACACTTTTTATATTCTCGGGAATACTCGAAAATTCCGGAACGGGATCCCTTCCTGGGAGTGCCAACCCTACTCATAATTTGTATAATATAATATAATATTATAACTAGGTATATAGCTCGGTATAATAGGTATTAGAAAATATAATAATAAACGACTGACCGTGACACGTTTTCTGTGCTAGGTTTTCGGTAGCCCAGCTGGTCAAGGCGTTCGACACGCACCAGGAAGTAGTGACCAAACGGTCGCTGGAGGTGACCATGAACCCGGTGGCCAAACTTGGGATCGCCCCCGCGACGGCCGTAGCGGTAGACCAGCTTACCGCGACCGAGTTTCCGACCGGACCCAACGCCCTGCGGCTGTTTATACCCAACATCGACATATGCGGCGGTGAATCGGCGGCCGCCAAGAGGACTCGTGCCGTGGGCTGTGGAGGCGGTGGAGGCGTCGGCGGAGCAGACACCCGAGACGGTTACGAGAGTGCTCGGAGCCCGAATTCGGACAACCATCGCAAACGGTCAAACGTGAACGACTGCACGGAAAACTGACCATCATCAGGCAACCACCACTGCAGTGATCCTCCCCATATATATATATATATATATATTTATTTAAATAGTATACATAATATTATTATTATTATATTATAATATTTTATATTTGCTAGACTATTATTTTTTTTTATAAATATTTTAACGTGTTATTTTATTATTATATTATTATGTCATGTTGTGTACGATATAATATTATTATGTTGTGCTCGCGATAGAATTATATATATTTATCATTATTATTATTATCATATTGTCGTGTGAGTATGTTGTTATCGCATTCGATTTTGTATAATATTGTACAAGTGAGCAAGTGATTGTCAAATATTTTGTGGTATGTATATTTACAATAAATGAATGTCACTTCCGCACGATATAAATAATATACTATTATAGATAATGTTATGCACATCATCAAATTTTATAGTAATATCCAATAATAATTATTAATACGTTAGCTTTTGTCTATCTCGGCGGTCGTCACTCGTACAGTACAACACTACAATCGCAATAACCAATAGTAAGTGGGTCATATTTTAATAATTATTAAACTCTAATGGTAGGTAATAAAACTTAGGTACTCTAATATTATTTATATACATTTTAATAGTTGTACCTATATTGTCCGAGGTTTTTATCTTCGTGTATAATATAATATACCACATTACCGGGAGTCTGGTCCATTTTTCACTGATTTTAGTATCAATCGATGTATGGTTAAGTCCAAAAATAACTGTGATCTATAGAACATGTTGACATTCACCATCATACAAACGCACACAAATACATAAAATGTATTATATTTATAAGCCAATATACAGATAATTCAATAAAGAATAAAAGGCTTTTTGAAAATTATAGCGAATTAATTCGCTATAGGTTTATTAGTGATAATTGTTTTTTAAACAGAACGAATAGTTATATATACATATGTGATAAATGAAACAAAAACATACCACCACATACTAAGTGATTTCTTAGTAGAGACTTGAATTTTTCACAAAATATTTATATTAGCGTTTAATTAATTTTAGAATGTTGTGTGTGTTTTTTTTGTCTGTCAAAATACTTAAAAATGTAATACAAAGATTCTCATAACTTGTTGTAAGTGAAAATTACAAAAAAAATTTTGAGTAAATCCATAATAGTTTTTTTAAATTGTCTAATTAGAATTTAGACAAAAAAACATCAAAATCATGAAAATTTGCAGTTTGTTTTTATTTAAAAATTCATACACAATTTTCTGTTTAAATCTAAGTTTTTAAAATTCAACACATGATTGTTCATAAGATTTTCTACAATCTTCACCTCCAACAAATAAAGTTTACTGAAAAGTCAAACATACTTTTATGATCGTTTGAAATTAGACATTGGATAATCACCCTTCAACTATACTGATTTCACAGGAACCGATTTTTTTTTTTTGTAATTCAAAAACGTATAACTGGAGATGCTTAACATTTTCACCGAATGTTGAGAATTACCATTTTCTATACATCATTAAATTTTAAAATTATTTCGACATTTTTTAATCTAATTGTAGGCATGAGAAGTTTTTGATTTTTTTTTTCTATAAATATTTTTAATTTATAATCTATAATGTTGGGTCAAAAAGCTTGGAAATGTATTACAAGGTTCTTCATAAGTTGTTTTAATAGCAGTTCAAAAATATTAAAAATACAAACGCACAATTTTTTTTATGAGCATTTAAAGATCGGATTTCGACGAAAATTCATCAAAATATTGAACATTTGCATTTTGTTTTGTAGTTAAAAATTTATAAAATATACAATAATTATAGCTAAGATTTAAAAATTTTAAACAAGGTTTTTCGTAAGTAGTTAATAGTGAACCAAAAAAACTAAAAAATATATCTACATTGTTGTTTTTTATAGAAATTTTAAGTTCAAATTTGGACGAAATTAGATATTTAAATAAAGAATAACAATGTAATAGTTATTTCCTTGCAATTTAAAAATATTTTTCGTGGGTGCGCTCGAAACTTTTAAAGTATTTAATTATATTTTATCCACTCAATGACATTTGCAAATGCAATGTATTCTGCAAAAAATAATTCAACCTATACTGTATTATCATTGATTAAATATACATAGATAGCCCACGCAACGTTAAAAATCTGTTAATGAAAAATCGAGTAATTGGGAGCCTAAATATAATAGTATGGGAGTTTGAATTCAGATAGCGCTAGAGTAGTTTTCGACACTATCACAACTGCGATGATAACCACGATGGTAGTGCTTGGTAGTTCATGATAGTATGTATGGTTTGCGCAACAATTATGATAACCGATAAGTGATAACATTAAATTTAACTTGATGTATTGATCGTAAAAATATTTTATATTATGTTGTTATTGTTGATATTGTATTGATTGTTGTTGGTATTGCAAGTTGCAGCATACTAATAAATTATGTTATATTGGTCTCAAAATGAATATTTTTAATTACCTAGTTACAATTCGTAACATATCGTAGGTAAAATTGTTAGCCTGTTTCCTCAAATGTTTTTAACTTTTTTTTATTATTATTTTTATGATTCCCAACATAGACGGAAATTTGGTGAAATTACTGGGGGACTGGGGGAGCTGAGCATTATATTTCTCATTGCACCCAGTGCCGGATTTAGAACAGGTGCCACCCTAGGCCCTTTTAAATATGCCGCCCCTACCCCATTATAACCCACCCAAAATGTAGTATTTATTACTAATAAATTTAATTTTTATATAATATATATACAAATATATATATTAAATATTACAGTAATATTTGCAGTTACATAAATTTTTTTTTCATTTCTTACAAAATTTGAAGCCCGGGCCTCATGGGCCTATGCGTAAATCCGGCCCTGATTGCACCTATAAGGCACTAATATGACGATTGGATCATCGCAGGAAAAATTTTTTGTGATCCATGATGTCAAAAATGTCCACCAGAGTGAATCACGTCTAGTCACGTCTAGGGATTACCTATCATCTTATCAGCTATCGTTGATAAAAAAACGATTCATGATAATATAGTAATATACAGCAGTATAGTGATTATGTGATTTGAATTTTTGATTATTTATTTTATTATATATTATTTTATTTTATTCATCAATCATTATTAAATAATATTATCTATATTATTGTAATGACTGTGATGCATCATTTGATTTGAAATCTAATATTATAAAACACACTAAGACTCATTTATATGGTCAGAATAGTAATATGTTATGTCCATATACATGAATATATATGAAAAATTCCACCAAATTTTGAACTATAAGTACTACACCAGCGTTCGATCATTCATACTTACAGAGACTTACAAAGGAAAAAAGACCATAATACAATACAAAGTCAATACAAACATAAAGTCTACTGTTATAATAATAATAATTTCAAATAAGTTTCAAATTTAAAAAAAAAGGTTAACATCGTCGTGTTGTAAATAGTCATAAAAATAAAAACCATAAAATAATAAATGTTAAAATAAATCATAATTAAATAATTAAATTGTTAACAGATATATAATATAATTATAAACTAATATACCTTCTATAGCATTAAAATTTAACATTGTCGGCTCGATATTAATGTTATGAGATTTTAAATGCACAATTAATCCTTTTATAGATGGAAATGATTTTTTGCAATTTGTATATGAACATAACATATTACTATTCTGACCATATAAATGAGTCTTAGTGTGTTTTATAATATTAGATTTCAAATCAAATGATGCATCACAGTCATTACAATAATATAGATTTTTAATTTTCGGAGTATCTTTATGTTTTGTTCTTAAATGCTTATTTAAACCAGACATTGATACATATTTAGCACCACAAACCTGGCAATTAAACATGGTTTTAAATTATTTAATAATGATTGATGAATAAAATAAAATAATATAAAATATAATAAATAATCAAAAATTCAAATCACATAATCACTATACTGCTGTATATTACTATATTATCATGAATCGTTTTTTTATCAACGATAACTGATAAGATAATAGGGATTAGACTAGACGTGATTCACTCTGGTGAACATTTTTGACATCATGGATCACAAAAAAATTTTTCCTGCGATGATCCAATCGTCTAATACTCTAATATGTACTAGTGTCGCTCACAATTATTTATTTCAACAAGACAATTTACAAAGTTTGATATACTAAACAATTTAATCATAATACAGTACAAAAACAATAATGTGCCTCACTTTGAACATTTATTTCTAAACAGAAACAACCAATGCGGGTGTTATTACTTGTTAGTTATTATTAATGTTACATTAATTACGATCTTTCCAAGTTATGACAATTGACAATAAGTTGGTAAAATCTTACGAATTTAATTTAATTTTTATCAAAGAATATTTTTTTATCATTTATTTTTTTATCCAGATTTAAAAAATGCATTTTTCAATAGTATACTAATTATTGTATATTTAGACATTTAGTCACATTAAAATTGTGATGGCCAGGAGGACTAAGACCTGTACTTTAAACTTCTGGGGGGACTTAGTCCCCTCTAGCCCCCCCCCCGATTTCTGCCTATGATTCCCAAGTTAACAGGTACCTATAAAATATATAAACGTAGAAATTAACATGATCTTAGTATTTTTTTATGTGTTTCAAATGATACAGCAATCAGTTAATGGTAATAAGTAATACGATTTTTAATGTTAGTATAATGTATTAATGTAATATGATTTATATTAAGTTCTTTTAAATATTGTTTATGATATTTATTTTTATACAATATTAAATTAATATTAAGCATAATTCATAGACAATTAATGCCGACATTAATAACCATTTTTCTACCAAATTCCTTATGGGTTACTGGTTCAGAGGCATATTCAGATTTACAGACTGTTTTAGACGTTTTTAATAGTTATGTGATGGAGAATAATATTTTAAATCAACATTAAAAATATAATTACCTAAGGATATTCCAAATATATAAGCCATTGAGGTTTCTAACATTAAAAGTACTTTAAAGATCTCTTACATGAAAATCATATGATTTCGATAGTACGATTCTCATTAACGAGTTTAATGGGATTTAAGGCGATGCATGAAAATTGGATTTTTTGGTTGAAAACTATTTCATGCAATAGTTTCAAAAAAACATCGTTCTATACAACTAAATTTTCCATTATTTATTTATTTAATGTTTATCTTTCAACGGTTTTACAGGAAAATAGTGTTCAACTATGAATAATTTCTGGCATCGATAGGCCTCCAGCCAGTGGTCACATCATAGGCTGGCCATCGGCGCCCGCCGTCCGGTGAGCTAAGCTGTCGCAAAGTGCAGCTAAACTGCACTCTATAAAAATAAAAAAATAAATAAGAATACCTATAATATTGCATTAGTATTAAAAACGAACGCAATAATTGGAAGTATAAAAATTGTTTAGTATAAAATGTAAAATGCGAAACTAATGTTTATACAGTTATTACTTATTATATTACAGCACTGCGCCACTGCAGGATATGACGCGCTACGGGTCTTAGGCAGTGGTTGACTTGGGGGGATGCGGGGGGACTGAGTACCTCAACTAATTTGTATGATACTCAAGCGTACCCCTACTTCTTTATAGTTCGTTTGTTAGTTTGATTAAAATGCTAGGGACGCTACTTTTTTAAAAGTAGCTAGAAACTGGTCTTATAGGGAATAGGGAGTATTACCTGTTCTGCTACGCTCCGCTGTATTATAGCTTAACATTTGTTCCAAGTAGTCGAACTTTGCATTGATCTTCCCCGAAACTATTTCAAGTTGGTATTGTAGTGTTTCGAACATTTGAGAGAGACTCATATGTTCAAGGGTTATGTTTTTGACATCGTCTAAATGTATTATTACAATTACATTTACATATTATAATTGTAACGTACAATTTGTTTACAATATCTAATAGGTTCTATATTTAAATTATAATTTATTAATCCTTTCGACGGCAATCAAGGTCAATCCTTTGAATTGTCTGTCGAATATGAACTTTTGATCTAAGCGGATGGAAAATTGACGGTTAGTTAGAAGCTTATTATTAAATACGTAGATATGGGATTCCAAATTATATTATATTTGAAGTTAAAAAATTATACTATATCACAGTATCAGTATCACCTATTCTAACCTTCTAGTTCCTTTACAGTATTTTGCAGAAATTGATATAATTCTGTACACTGCGGAATTTGGTCTTCAATGGGAGTACTCCCGGCATAGGCGCAAATAAGGAGGGGCTTGGGGGGACCTAGTCCCCCCCAAATTTTGGTCAACTCCCCCATAGGCGGAAATCGGGGGGGGGGGGGCTAGAGGGGACTAAGTCCCCCCAGAAGTTTAAAGTACAGGTCTTAGCCCCCCCTGGCCATCACAATTTTAATGTGACTAAATATACAATAACTAGTATAGTTGAAAAATGCATTTTTAAAATCTGATTACAAAATAAATTATAAATAAATATTCTATGATAAAAATTAAATTAAATTAGTAAGATTTTACAAACTTATTGTCAATTGTAATAACTTGGAAAGATCGTAATTAATGTAATATTAAAAATAACTAATAAGTTATAACACCCGCATTGGTTGTTTATTAGCAGTCGTCCTCGTCGCGTCGCGCGTCGTCCCGGTTTCGATGAAATTACGTAATAATATGATATTTTTAATTCTTTTTTGTTTAGAAATAAATGTTCAAAGTAAGGAAAATTATTGTTTTTGTACTGTATTATGATTTATGGTTAAATTGTTTAGTATGTCAAACTTTGTAAATTGTCTTGTTGAAATAAATAATTGTGAGCGACTAGGACATTAGTGCCTATATAGGAGCAATTGAGGCCGTATCTGATGGGGGGGGGGTCCAAGGGGTCCGGACACCCCCCAAAATTTCCTAAATAGTGTACAAATGTTTAACTAAATAAATATTTATTTTTAATACCAACATAAATATTACAGATTTTGGACCCCCCCCCCCGAAATTTTTTTCTGGATACGGCCTTGGGTGCAATGAGAAATATAATGCTCAGCCCCCCCGTAATTTTACCAAATTTCCGCCTATGAACTCCCCCCAGTACAAAATCTAGTAATTAGTACTAATTTTTATATTCTGTGGTACTAAGCATGTATTCAAAAAATATTTTGAATTTGTTAACTTTTGTCACCGTATTTTTGATGATAAGAAAAATTGTTATTGATTGTGATTCCCCATAGATATTTAAAATCTATGGATATCCCTTCACACAGCAATTTTGTTTCTGATGATAACAATCCGAGTCACTGTATATATTTCAATCATCTGTAGTTTGGTTGCTGTAATCGATTTACGCTCCAATTTTCGAACGGATCACGTTGTTATCATTGATAATTGTTATTTGTTACCATAGACCTTATACTTAGTATAAGGTCTATGTTTGTTACCTACTTGTTAAGTATAATATTATGGTCTATGACTCAGTCTATTTTATCCATAGACCTATTTTCTCTTATTTCTGTATTTAACCCACGTGATTTTTTTGACCCAAGTCAATGTTCTGTGTATTTTTCTTTGAATTCAATTACCATAAGGAAGTTTTTTGACATTTTCAAGAAAAAAAAAATATCTAAAACTGGTGACAATAATATACCAGTTGAAGAAGAAAATGAATCTCACTCATTGCTTACTGATGTTAGGGTTAGCCTAACACTTACTGCATTATCGATGATAATGAACCTGGATTTTATATGGAGATCGTTTCCCTCCAACATTTGTATTACTTATATTATGGCATATGGGGAGGTGGGCTTGAGTGCCCCCAAAAAATTTAGTCAATTTGCGCCTATGGCGGAGTAGTATCTTTCGACGTCTCAACACAAACAATTTATTTAAGACTCGTTAGTTGTTTAGTTATTTTAAATATAAAAATATATATTGTACATTTTAACTTAAATTATCATCATATTTAAGCCATGGTTATCATTAGGTATGCCTAATCCTTTAAAGTATAAATGGACATAGCCACATAGGTACATACCGACTTTACGTTCATTTGTAAATTTGTTTTCCATATCTTGAATTCTCGTTGTCAACGAGTTTATTTGCGATTGCAGATTTTCGTCTGTGTAAAACAGATTTTATGAATCATCAAATCACTAGGTATGCCTAATCCTATAAAGTATAAATGGACATAGCCACATAAGTACCTACCGACTTTACGTTTATTTGTAAATTTGTTTTCGATGTCTTGAATTTTTGTTGTCAGCGAGTTTATTTGTGATTGAGGATTTTTGTCTGTATAAAACAGATTTTGGGAATCGTCAATATTAATAAAATAATGAATTATAATCATAATCATTTCCCCACCCCCACCCATTTGACTTTTTAAAATTTTTTCAACACTAATATTTAGTACTCCATCCTTGTTAATTCCTGCCGTCAATACCGGAATTCCTGCTCAAGATCCGCCCACGCAAAAGCTAAAAAACTGTGGGTGGGTGGATTATTTATCGCCCTCTCTGATATAAAGCTTCTCCAAAATAATTTCTTTTATTCCTCTATACTGTATAATAAACAGCACTATCTAACACAATATCACTTTATACTAAACAATAACAAAATCTGTGTTTTTTTTTTTAAAATCTGAGAACAAAAAAACTTCTTCTTTGTATATTTTCGCGTCTATGCGCATAAACTATTGTACATACCCATTAAATTACCTGTTCTGTTTTGCACTCTACATGTGAATTCATTTACCAAAGAATCCTCTGTACGATATTCTTCAGGTTCAGAATCCTGTCGGTTCTTTCCAAAAAAAAAAATGGTACAGATTATAAAAAAAGCTATCCATTTTTTTTTCAAAAATATTTAAATTAACTATCAAAATAAGTTAAACAAGTTATGTCACAAAATATAATATTATTTGACAAATTGTTATTATTTTGGTACCAAAAACGTTTTGAGCGACGATACAATGAAAAACGTATGAACTACCTAGCTAATACATATTGTATAAGTATGGTTTTTAATAACATAATATATGTTGCCAATCAATATATTTTTGAAGTAGATACAATTGTTTTGAGCCAGTTAAACAGTAACTTTAAACATAGTTTAAATAAAATCAAAACACTATCATTCCGATCCTGCACAACGTATACAGGCGTACAGCTATAATATATTACCTATAGAGATTAGAGAATAGACTAGGTATAGTCTATAACTTATATAAGTGTTTTTTTAAGTTACTATATACATCGTTTAAAGAAATACTTAGAAGTAGTACCTAGGTATATGTACAATGTACATTATTTGTTCATGTATGCTGGCTATTAGTTACTAATAATAAAAATTGGATACAAATAAATTTCTCGAGAACTAAAAAACTATCTTAACTAAAAATCAATAATATAAATAAAAAATAACAATAATAATAATCTAACTTACTGTTTAATTAAAATATAGACATCACAATATGTTTACGTCTTACAAGTTATACCAACTGTTTCTTCAAATATTATCATATAACTTGTGGTTTGAATTTGAAAAGAATATAAAACGTTGGAAAATGTCCATTGTTTATATAGGATCCGAGAATTCTAAGAACTAAGAAATTGAATTTTGGCTTAGTATGAGTTTATTTTATTACATAAACGTCATAAACTATAAAGTAGGTTGGTACACTATATCAATACTACCCATATTATGTCCATTGTCAGCGCCGGAATGAGAGTTTTCGCCCCCCCCCCCCCGAAAACACCTATGGTCCAAAAAAATAATAAGTATACTAGTATTAAATAATATAATAGTAAAAATAAACACATATATTGTACATCATATATATATAAATACATTTTATAATTTACTTTTTATTACAATTTCAACAATTTCATTAAATCCTGGCTTTTATTAGAAATTAATAGTCATTAACATTTTCATTATAAATACTTTGAAGTAAGTCTTTTTCAACAGACATTAAAAGAAATGTCTCTAATTTTGGTTGAGAAAGACAATTTCTTAAGCGGTTAAGAATATATTTAAGTTTTGAAAAAGTAGTTTCGCACCTAACTTGTGTACAAGAAAGTGTCAATACAAATTTATAAACTATATACAGATGAGAATAAGCTGAAGAATGTAAGTTGTATTTGTGTAATACAGCATATACACACCTGACACCTAATACAATTTTGACAAGCATTTCCTTTACCCTTTTCTGCAAATATAGTATTTTCATCACTTTCAATTAAAGTTTCATTTTCTTCATCGCTCAGTTCTTCCTTTAAGTTTGAACCAGAAGCAATTTTTTTCAGTCTTGGCCATTTTAAAATAAAATCATTAAGTTCAGTTTGAATACTGCCAGCTGTTATTTCAGGTTTGAATTTCTGAATTTTTTTACTTAAAAATTCAAAGGCTGTAGTGGGTAAATTAGTATTAATGAAATATTGTGGATTTAAGTAGGATATATCTTCATATAATTTGCCATGAGTATTAAATCATTTTTCCAAACTGCTAATTATTTGATCATAAATCACATTGTAAACATTTATTTCATATTTTAATTTTGGATCTGTTTGAGGTTGGTCATTTGCATTTATTAGGCTTTATTTATTTAGGCTCTACTGCTCTAGCGTGTATTATCGATTGACAATTCTTGAGAATTAAAATAACCAATACACTATACATCAGTATTATATAGCTGACACATTTATTGTTTTAACCGTGTATTTGGATCTATATTTTACTAGGTATATCACTATCTAAAAATACTAGACTACTTTTGTCCAAAAATAATAACGGCCCAAATGCCCTAACCTGGGCACCCTTTGGAAATTGGCATCTTGTAATTGCGGCCCTAACATTTAATTTCCAGAGCATAGGGATGGGATAGGGCCCGTATTTTAAAAGATGTTACTAAAATAAAATGCAATTTTTCCTAAAATATGTGGTAAAAATAAATCATGTTTCGTGATAAAAAAATAATAAAATGGAAAATATTTTAAAACTGCATGGAATAACTTATTAATTATTATGATTATATCAGCTAGATGTTATTGACTACAAAAGTACAAGTACAAATAATAAATGAACATTGCAATTATCTTAGAAATATATATTAAATCCAAGTAAATATTATATAACTTGGTACCTACTAATAATAATTATATACCACTGATTAATATAGGTACCTACATGTCTTGTTAAGAGAGGGCCCAAAATATTCTAGGCACCCCCAAAATTCAAGTCTGCTCATGGCAGTTATACAAACTACCTACTTATAATTAAAAATGTCTAGTTTTCAGGAAAAGTAATAATTTAAAGTTTTAAAAATGTTGTCAAATCGTGAGTGAATTAATGAGTTACTTTATGAGGTTAGAGATGATCGGTAATTGTATGAATAATATTATGTATATTAATTGTGTGGTATTTAATGCAATTTATTTAAAATTTAAGGTTTTTTTATGACTTAAAACAATAATATCGGACTTAATACCTACTTCAAGACCACACTATTATCGATTAATGTTATCACTTGGTAGTTGGTATAACAACATATTAATTTATTGCAATACGCCAAACGGCAAAGGCAAATTAGACAATAATATTAGTATTTACCACTAATATTATAAGTATAACTGTCATCACTTAACAATAATAATAATAATTTATGTAAATTAAATTGTAATATAGTACATTTGTACCATTGCCCATTGGAAAATGGAACAGATTTGTTTCGAGGCTGTGAATAATAAAGTAGGTACTAGTTTAAATATACTTAGTCGTTGAATCATTGACAGATATACAAAATGGAACAATAGAAATAAAATATGAATGCATTAAGAAAATAATAGTTCAAGGTATTTAGTATTTACCTACCTAAGTACTCATCAATACCTATTATAAGGAATGGATACACTGACAACATTTAAAGTAATAGTAACCTTGATATTATAATTTTTGAATTTATAAAATAAATTGAATGATTTATATGGGATATTAATAACAATTCTTAAGTACACCTATTTACAAAAAAAAAAAAAATTTTTAAAAAGAATAATATAGAATTAGTTCAATTGGACAATTCTTAGAACTATAAAAATTAAAATTATATGAGCAATATACCTATTAATGAATTTATTAAATAATTTTAAAACCCACGATTAGCAAAATCTTAAAAATCGTTCCAAACTTTTCAGTAGTAAAATGTGACGTTTGTTACATTTTGTTATGTTAGGAAATAATGCCAATATAAATTTACTCTGTTAAGGTGAAATTTTCAGAAAAAATATTAAAACACGAGATATAGATATCCATAAAAATAATAATCCTAATGCAATAGCTAATGCATCATTTCAGACTAATAGCATAATAACACATTCTCCATTTATTTGATATTCTTACTCTTGCGATAAATGCAAACGACTGTCGGATGATTGAGTCAGCACCACAGAAATCACAAACTTAAGCATCATCCATTTGTTACATAAATCATCCAATGTATAAATTATACACTAAATAGTAAAACTGAACCATAAAATTGACAAATACAAAATGTACACAACACACACACCACTTTTCGACTACGTACAAATTATTATTTATCATTAAAATGACAGATGGCAGTCAATATTAATTATTAACATGAGCGAATTCAAATATACAGTTATTAACAGCTATCATCTGATATACCTACATTAATGCACTATTTAAAATATGTTAGGTAATGACTATTCAAATTTGTAAGCCAAACTTGTCTTTTTATTGATAAAAACCTCTTGTACAACTGTACAAGTGCTCAAACCTCCAACTCCAGAAAACTTATCCATAGGAAAAAAAAACCCTAAATTGATAATTATAATATTGCAATGACTATTAATGTTCACCTTAGCACAAAAGCAAGTTACAATAGAAATAAGTTATAAACATTTTTTTACAAATACATTTAAAATAAAAAAAAACCTTATAATCAAATAGATGCTTATGAACACATTTACCAATTTGATTAAAAAATTTGTTTATTTTTTTTAAATACATTTGTAAAAAAATCTATATAGCTTATTTCTTTTGTAATGTGCAACTGTGTTCATTTCCAATGATTAATATTATGATTTGATTTCTCAATTCTGGACATATTTTAGATTTGAAAACGGATTCAAAGTTTTGGTTGAATCTGTCTTCTAACAAAGATATGTCCATAATTAAAAAGTAAACAATTAAAAAATTAATCATTGAAATGCATCAACTGATGGTGCCCGTCGATTGGTTACTGCCGTTACGCAGTACTGCTATGACCCTTGAACATTGTTGATACTATACGGCAACTTTGTGGAAATTTTAGATTTAGATTACAAATGTTGACATTATCATATCTATTACTATTACACTATTCAAAATTAATTAATGTGCGATGCCTTATACATTCCGCACGAGATATTGATTCAATAAAAAAATGCAGGACTGTATTGATTATTAGTGCAGCCACACAAATGTATTATGTATTATACTAATTAAACAAATATTTATAACACAATTCTACTTCAAAGGCCATAGAATAAGTTTGTACTGTTTATTCTTATATAATATATCATATGAAAAACTATTCAGTACTAATCTTCTTAATTATAACAAAATATTTTGTATCATCATATTATGTAAAATTATGATGGAGATAATAATTAATTTCACATGAAATATATAATAAGTTTGACATTAAATAATCAATTAAATGTCTACTTAAGAAAAACAATACTATGTATAATTATACTTTAAATATAACCCATTCAATATTAAACATAAATTTAAGGTTTTTATACATTCAAATTAATATTGAAAAAGAAAAAAATATATTATTATTAAAGTTTTGTATAGGATTTATAATTCAATGATTCAAGAAATAAATATCATAATTTTTTTTAATTTAAGTTATAGGATTTAAGTACCATATTAAGTAAAATGTTACAAAATTTAGGATTATACTAATATTATAAAATTTATATTTTTAAGCTTAACAAAATGTATTATATGATATTAGATAAGTACGTGCAATATGCAAGTTGTATTTTTGTTGGTCTACTTCTCTACTAAAAGTTTTATGTATGATAGAGCAACATAGGCAGCCATTTGTTGAGCTTCTGGCATGGATCTGCCAGTACCAATAAACAACAAAAGAGGAGTGACAGCTAATTGCACAACTATTTCAATATCAGCTGAAAAAAATAAAGATCACAAAATAAAAAAAGGATCACTTTTATCTGAACTGATCTCTTACTTGACTTCTTAGTCATCAATATATATGTTATGCAAAAATTTTCTTCCTTTCCTATTTCATTTAAAAATTCAACTGAATTTTTTTTTATATCAGTTGTGGAGTATATCTTCTGCAGAAAAATAAAATAAAATAAATTTATATGTATTTAGCATGGGTAAATTAAATTGATGTATTACCCTTAGTTTGCTTAAACTTTGTTTTTGAGATTGTTTTAAACGGTTAAAGAACATTTCTAAGGATTGGAGATTATTTACGCAATCTAAATCCTTATTTTCCTTTGCATCAAACAAAAATTGACTAGGTATTGGATACTTATAACCATTACCATTCGAGATATTGTTTTGAGGAACATTTTTTATCTGATCATACATAATAAGAGCCGCATGTCTTTTAGCGGCTTGCTTGGTTTTTCCTTCACCTATTCAAAAACATTTTCATCTTTATTTAAATAAGTTGATTGTTATGTGTGCTATAGTAAATATGTAATTTAACATATATTTTTAAAATTTAAGTTTAACAATACAATTTTTATAATATTATAGGTACATATTATATTATTTAATTTGAAGTTTATATTTAGCTTTTAAATGCATATATTTATTCATATGTATGTGATTTTACACAGGCATTAATACATTTTATATTAATACATAGGTATTTAAAAAAAATGTACTATATTATCTATCTTTCAAATAATAAGAACAATAATATATAATAATATATTAGGTACTTATTGTATAGATTTAGTCATTGACCATTGTGTACATTTTATAATAATAAGTAATAATAATATAAATCAGGGGTGTCCAACGTAATAGGTTTTGATGTGACCACTACGTAAATTTCAAAGCCATCAATTACTTATATAATATATTATAAGGAAATAAATGATTACAAATAAAACCTATTAATATAAGCATCTATATTCTATACCATATATTAATTTAATAGTATGTGAATGTGTTATCGTTATTACAACAATATAGCATAGCAAAAATTATGTTGCCCACTACAACTTCTATGTACTTAATGTGCCCCGGTCTTTACAAAAGGTTGGACACCCCTAAAATAAATGGAAAACAGATAGTCAATTCTCCTTCTGTGTTTCAGTGGTATTCTTAAAACTACCAACCTCCCCACCACCCAACAACTGTTAAAATATTAATATACATATCCACCAAATTTTATTTTTCTACTATTTTTTTAACCATAATAATATAATAAAGATCAAATTAGATGTGTTGTAACACCGCACCTCCCCCTAGAAACGCCTCTGAAGTATATAAGTCAGTTGTTTTAAACTCTAGTTACTTATTTTTGGTTCAAAAATACATGAGCAATGTGCATGGATTTACATTAGTGTTACAATACGAATACACATACATTATTAGTTCCTACAAGTCTGAAGATGAAAAGATTCAAAAGATAATACTATTATATTATTAAAGCAATTTAAAAGTTGTAAGACAGTCAGATACACTGGGACTGGATTTGAATTCAACTATTTCATGTGTGTTATATACTGATGCAAGGGCTTAACACTTTTTTTTATATAGAATATGATAAATTGTATTGTGACAGTTTTATTTTATTTTTTATTCATTTGATTCCATATTGTACCTATTTGTAATTATTTATTTGCATGACTAATTATCAATTATCTATTCATTTTTTTTTTACAAATATAAATAAATATCAATAATTTATATTTCATATTTTAAATGTTGTATGTAATACCACATAATACATAATTAAAATCAGGGCTTAAAACCGCTCCCAATAAATTCATTAACTGTATTATTTGGTTATAAAACTGGGTTTGAAAATTAAATTCAATGTTCAATTTTAGATAATAACCTTGATTACCGGTAACCAATAAGCGCCGCCAGCATTACAAAACTAAAAGCGATTTTTGGTTTTCAAATTATACGTTTTTGTTGCAAACCGGTGACCAGTTTTAAGCCCTGATTAAAATAAACATCTAATTGTTTTAATTTTTAAACATAAGTTTGTATAAGTTGCTCTTACCTATAGCTTTGAAACTTCTTAGATAACATACCACAGAATACCAAGTATCATGAGATTCATTGCGTTTATGACAAGGAAACTCATAATTGGGCAACTCCCAACGACGAGCCATGCACATCTCTTGCAGCACACCAATAGGGTTTAGTTTCGATATTTCTTCTAAAAAGTTTTCTTTACTGAAAACAAATTAAATATGAATCATGTTATCTACTTAGTTATATATAATTTTTGTAAAAGCATATACCTATACTTCAAAGGGCTAAGTTTGCTTGGTGAAATTTCTGAAGTGGTAGACGTTATTGTGTTGTTTCCATTATTATAATCTAATTTCTCCAAAAAAGCTATAGCTGCATTTTTCTTTGCTTTTTTCTTTGACATACCTTCTCCATAAGCTAAAACCAATCATTTTTACGAACAAGGTTCAATAAAATTTACAATTATTAAAAAAAAGTATATTAATTATTTACCATATATTTCATTATTTGTGGCTAAAATTCTAAAAACTGGACTATGTACATGACCTGCTATGGAGACCAACTTGTATTCTACTACTTGTTTTTTTGACAACATAATTTCATTAAGTTTAACAATTGGAGATTTCTCGCTATCCTACATAATACATTAAATATTTGTAGAAAGTTTTATAGCATGATAAGGTTAGTTGAATATTAGATTGTTTATAAGTCTATATGGATAGAATTCAGTTGACTGTTGAGATATGATTTGTAATAACAACTTACATTACATTCTGTTGGCCAGTCCTTTTTTTGCTCATTACAAAATGTTTCCTTGATATCTATATTATCACATAGCTTGAGCTTAAGACCCGTTGGTGCATCTATGTCGTAAATGGCAAAGTTATATCCCTGGGACATTGGTTTCTGTAGCGATGAACATGATGATTCGTCCATTGGAGGCAGACACTTTGATAAGTCCGTGTTTAACAGTGGCCCTTGTGTCTGACAGCCTTTGTCAGGGTACTGTACCCTCCTGCCGACCGTTAAGTTTTTAATGCCGTCTTCAATGTTATCGACCATTTGGCTGGAGAAATTTTCAACCACAGGCCTGGGGTGCATGCGACCAGACATTGCTTGCTTGATGTCAACGAACTGCACTCTGCAGTGGTATGATTAAGTCACACGTAAAGGAGAGCGATGGTGGGGAGAAAGGTAACTTAGAAATATGACGATCGACGGGGAACACTTACCCTAGACGACAGACGGTATGCTTTAATGTTGTTTTCGAGATACGAAGTAATGCAATGCGATGTACCCGAACGTAATCAAAGAGCGTTTCACGAAACTCGTTCGAATTGTATCGCCAATTAATATATCGTCGTGCCAGGTAAACCGATTACTTACAATACGGACTACAGCTGTTGTGAATACATAACGAATAAACACGGTATCTGTGCGACGAGAGCACGTTATTTTTCAATTTATCTTAATAACATTATATTATAACACATATTATTATTGTTCCGTGTTTACCTGGGTTTTTTTAAACAATAATACGTTGGCACCGTCGTGTGAGCAATAATTACAACCAGGTCGTTCACACTATTATCGTATAATATATTTAAATGACAACCACGATAAACTACCAAGTCAGGAAGACGATAATCGCGAAACTCAGCGTAAGCGAGGTTAAAAATAACACTGAGTATAAAACCGCTCTAATTTCGTTTAAATTTAATCAGTAGCCGGTGTCCGAACGTGTATACAGAGACGGGTAGGGACTAGGGAATCCGAATTATGAAACAGTCGGTACAGATTACAGATTGCCGAATGAGTTTGTACTTATCAAGGTGTATTGTATTGTTATCAATACACCTTGGTACTTATATGTAGAGTAAACAATAAGTGCTCGATTGTGCATACTGCATTGCAGTCGTTGCACACGGTCTTCATGCAAGTCCCGTCCAAGCGCAGTTTAATTTAGACCAATCTACATAGACTTAACATATTATAAGCACAGATTATATAAAACTTTATATCGAGCTTTATGTAATCTGTAATATCAGTAAGAGTGATAAACTGATAACGATTTTACGATCAACGGGTAATCGTTTTTAAACGTACTATCACAGAATAGATCAAATTTTATCTATTCATTTCATCCAAGGTGTATTGATCATTGAACTATATAATAACGTCATTATATAGTTCAATGATTCTAATACATCGAACTGGGGGGGAAACCGCCAGCCCGGCACGACATCAGCGCTCTGGTGTTAATTTGTTTTTCCAATATACTATACAAGGTACTATTATAAAGGTGTTTTGATAAGGTGTCGTAAGTGGTAAGTCCAAGGTGAATTGATATGGTGTCGTCACTCTAGACCCCTATGCATACACACTTTTTATTGAAATTCTTACCACAGTTACTATAGACACCAGAGCGCGCTTCCTGTCCTATGAAGGCCGATGTTTTCATACTGTTAAATACAAAATTCCTTAAAACAGTTATTAAAACTATAAATTAAAATGTTATGTTTTTTGGAGTTGGCTACCTATATTATAATTTATATATAGCTTTTAAGAAATGTCACGTTCTAAGTACAAGCAATGGATACCTACGGGAGTACCGGACCCATATCGGACTCAGACTTCGATACGAGCATGACAAATTAAACTTTTCATCGTTTTATTGCTCAAATATTTGGGTAAATTTGGGAAGAGCGTAGGAATTGCTCCAGCTACTAATGTAGGCTTACACAATTCATATTGAATGTCCTTGCCATCATCCCCCTTAAAAACTTTTTCTTTTATTATATAATCAGCCAGAAAATGTAATTCACATATACGATCTTTTATTATTAAATTTCTATCTGCCCGTGGAATTTTTTTATTCCACACTCAATTAACTCTTGATACAAATAGTATGAATATTTAAAAAAAAATATTGATTAATTTATGTAAATTGTTATTGTTCTTTTTATATAGATATATGATATTTATATTACAATGTTGAAAATAATTTAATCTGCGTAAATGTATAGTTAATAGTAATAGAATATAAATTTAACTTTCTTTAAAACAATTAAAAAATATTACCGCTTGAGGCTTAAATAATGAAATTGATTTTGTCTTCTCGGTTTCGTTTTTTTGAGAAGCATAACCAGTTCGGCAACCAGGTCCAAAGCATTTGTTTGGCATTTTTAAAAAAAAAAATAACAACTAGAAGTCTTGAAAGATATATTTTCAACTTTGTGAATGCAGTGCAAAGTGAATAAGGTTTAGGGTAAAATTATTATTTTGACAACCAAATAGGCATAAGATTTCGAGTGACATACAGTTTAAGCATGTTTGTACAATGTACATGTTTGACTTTTATTTTTGAATATATATATAATACATATTATATATATATATTTAGATATGTATTCTATAGAGTAATCTGAAGCAGTACTTCTCAAATTTTTTGTCATGGGGTCCTCTCAGGGCCTGATTTACCAATTCGTGGGCCCTGTTGGCAAATTGGCGTAAATTGGGGGGGCTTAGCCCCAGCAAAAATTTGTATAGCCCCCCCCCCTTTTAGTTTATAATGATTGTGCTTGTTAGATGTTTATAATTTTAGCCCCCCTTTTAACAAGCCAAATTTACGCCTATGCGGCTGTTGCCCCCTGTACAATTTACAATTTTGGGCCCCAAATTGTCCATCTCTATTTTCTTCAATGCTAAAATAAAAATGTACTCATAATATATTTTTAAACTAATGCTGTAGGTATCTAATTAGTATATGAGTATTAGGTATATATTATACGATTATTAGTAATATATTATTATACTAGCTGATCCCATGCACTTCGTTGCCCATTAAAAAAAATTAATAATGCCAAATCTATATGAATAATATATTTTATTTTATAATATAACGGTTAAAATATACTAAGTACCTAATATATCGTTACAACAATATTCAATTTATTTTGGGTCATTATGTATTTTTTTTCGTTTTATCTAGAAAATTCTGATCTGTCTCATTCTGTCCCTCCCAGCGTTGCCTGAGGCAAATATTAGGTAAGTTAAGATTAACTTCAAGCGATTTACATGCATATCCAAACCACCAATATGTAATCCACTGAATTGGATCGCGGAAATATGTGAGCAGTAAATTATTAGATAGGCAATCCATCGCGGTGGATTGCGGACCCCATGAGGTGCGTTAGACCTATGCCAAAGATTTGCTTTTTTTATAAATGTATATAGTTGAACCGGCAACGCTTTGTTATTGCTATACTTTTCATAGGTAAATTTGACCCAGTGAATTTAGTATCACCTACAATTTATTCATCTTTTATATAGCTGTCCTATACTGACCGTTCCGGGATTTCCCCGGCTTTTATAGACACATTTTCAACTATAGACATCTTTGATACAACGACGGCAAGTGCGAGTATATTGTAAGTTAATAGTACCAAGCGAATGACAGATGTCGGGTAAAAAGTGTTTTAACGCGTTTATAGTTCGAACCCGATCGCGAGTACCCGACAGTCGACACCACTGAATACGACGTAAGACGTTAATTTTTTTTACATTTTTGTTATTTTTTTCAACACCCAATTAATTTTTCCACACTAAAACCTTCCCCTAGTCTAGACCTATTTAATAGTGAAAACTGAACTAAAATCCGTTGTTTACTTTTTGAGATTTTTGCGACCAAACAAACAAACGCTGTCTCTTTATATATAATACTAAGATAACTCATTAACTCGGTTAACAAAATTAAGATTAGCCACGCCTATAATAATCCTTGAGTTTAGACCTATTCATTAGTGAAAACTTATAGCTAAGTAAAAAGCGGAAAAAAAATGAAAAAAAAATTGTAACCGTTACCGTGAATCGAACTTGAGACCATGTCTTTAAAATCCATCCGTGATAAATATTGTGCACTTAAGAGGCAATAACTCCGGAACCACTTATTACACAGCATACAAACTTAGATAGTAGCCGATTCTCACTCATCTCAGACCTACTGAATATGCATATAAAATTTCATAAAAATCGGTCAAACCGTTTGGGAGGAGTATTTTAACTAACATTGTGACACGAGAATTTTATATATAAGATTACGACGATAATAACGACAATGAGATTTTGACGATTTTGTTATCGTCAATGCTGATTAAAGCCGTCGTTTTCGAGAAATCCCCATTATACTTTTTACAAACTGTATAACCCAGCAAAATATCCAAGTAAAATTGTGTTTTCCCAAAATATTTAATTTGAATTTATAATTTTATAAAAAAACATTAATAATTCAGTATAATTAATGAATAATCAGATAAATTATGGTAAATAAAAAATTTAAAAATATGTCACATATTACATATTTACAAGTTACAACTACGACAACTTAAATTTAGTTCCTAAAAAAAGTAAAAATAATATTTATTGAATTTGCAAACAATTAATGACTATACAAACTTTTATAATTATTTAAGTTATATTCTCTAAACATTTTGTTGATTTTTTTTTGTAAATCTTTCATTTGCATGCCGTAACCAGCTACCAGCTTTGTATTGGCTCTTGTATTTTTTTTATTGTGATTTCTGGATTACTTTTTAACATAATTTCTAAAAATAAAATGTTATGGTTACAAAGGTATATAATAATATGAAATATGTGTGAACCAACTTTCTAAAATTGCATATAGTTTTAATGAAGCAAACACTAGTTTAGAAGTTTTTCCAAAAAACGTAATTTTTGTTGCCAGTTTATTGGTTAATAGAAATCTAGACTAAAAATGCTTTGTTTGTAGTCGTTTGATATTAGTTTTGACATTTTTTTAACCTATGAAATAAATACATTAACTACAGTTATTGATTATTAAAAATAAATTAAGTAAAGCAATTTAATAATAGCAAATATTTATTTGTTATATTGTCAGTAGTCAGCTTTTCTTCGATTTCAAATAAACTAGTTTCTTTCCAATATGAAATTTTAAAATTAGTTTATCAAGTTCTAAATCATTTTCTGAATGATTGTCAAAAAGAAGTTGTTTTAAAAGTTGGTTATTAGCATTTACAGATTTTTTTTATAATTGAAACGTCACTTTTTGCAATAGATTTAATTAACCATATTTGGGTTTCGTGACTGTTAAATGGTCCTGAAATACAATTGTTTTTGATATTTGACTATTAAAATTTAAGTAGGAAGATTTACCACTATTAAAATTATTTTGCAAATTGTTAACTTCTGCTACTGAAATTAAATCTGATGGGTTATCAATTTATCATTGTTTTCAGAACCTTATAAAATGATGATAATATAAACTACAAGCTAAACAAAATTATTAATTGAAATTTAAGATAATTAAAATACCTGGTTCAATTTCAAAGGGTAACTGATTAATATCAAGATCAATATCTTCAAATAAATGCGGTGATAATGAAGACAACTATGGTTCATTGAGTTCCAAGTTTTGATATCCTAATAAAATCCCATAAATGATTTTACTTAAATATAACTTGAATAAATTGAAAATATATTACTTGAATCACTCTAGGTACTGGGTAAAGGTTAAATTGAATTATTAAAAGTACCAAGATATTTTTTAATTTTTTGGGATGGTGTACTGACTGTCATTGACTCTATAATAGTTGAATATTGAAATTAAATAACTGTAACATCTTTAATAACTACTCAAAATTATAGGTTACCGGAATTAAATAGACATTTTTGAGATGAAACAACTGGAGAACATACTTGCTTCTCATAGACAGATTTCTGAATAGATGTACTACCTGAATTAAACAAACGCTTTTTCCCACTAATCACTATGTTTCTGGGTAGATGTATGTATTATCATTTTTGCTAATTAAAATTATTTAACTTATTAAAAATCAAATTCTCATCTTATTTTTATGAGTTATATATATAATTACCTGGTGGATTTGGAAATGGTGGAATATTATTACTTATTGGTTTAGAATTTTCATCAAATTCATCACTGTCACGTATTGATTTTGCAGTATACACTTTGCGCATTTTCAATGCAACACTTGTCACTTTCAAAATTCGACCTATACTCTGCCTTACTTAATATTTTTTTAGCTTTAATAAAATCGTCTAAGAAATAAAAATAATAAATTTAAGTACAAATTAACAATTAATATATCAAATGCATGACAGACCCGTTCTTTTAAATATTTTTTTAATACCATATACCTCTGTAAAATACTATTTAAACTGACTATAAATCCAAGAAACCCAATTTTTCGTTATGATTCAAGTACTGAAACTTTGGGACTATCTTGAATTTTAAGACTATTAATATATGTTGTCATTTATTCTGTAAATAATCTAACTTCTTGATAATTTTCTTTGCATAGTGTTTTTTAAAATCCTGCGCAGTTGATAGTTTTAGAGTTTAATATGTCAAAGCTAATATTAAAGAGTTCTATAAATTGTATGGTAGCACCTGCATTAAAAAACTCTTTTAGTTTGAGGCTATCTTTGCAAAGTGTCAATGTATCTGCTACTGACTTACCAAATAGCTGGGTTACAAGTTTTACTGTCATCTTTTGTTTAAAATAAAGAAGATGTTGTTTTTGCTGTTTATTAGCAAGATGGCATCTTTCCTTCTCTTGAAAATAACACAAAGGTTGGACGTATTCAAATTTTATTTTGTTATTTGCACTATCTTTAAGTACCTACAATCTTTTTTTACCAAAAGCATTATGAACCAACTTAACCATTTGTGCAGGATCAAACAACTTTTGGATTACTTTCATAGACAGAAGAAAAATATGTAGGTATCTAATGCACTCAAAACATAATTATAACCTAAAATTTGAGCCGCACTTATATTACTAGAACAACCATCAAATGTTAAGCTCAAGACCAGTGCTGTTTAGTATATTTAATGCGTGGCAAACTAGTTCAACTTTTTAAAATATCAACTACAGAATAACCAGTTGGTAACTTCCAATTTTCATTTATCAAGACTGCCATAAAAACTAAACATTGATTAGCCGTGTTTAAATTGTCATTGCACATAATATCAGCTCCCATATCAACCCTTCCATAATACCTAGTACCATCAAATTCTAGGTGTTGTCTTATAGCCATTTGATCCATAGACAAAGCTAATAAAATAGGGTGAGGTAAATTGTTTACTTTAAGTGTTAGCATCTTTAACAACTCTTCTACAACAAAGATATGTCCATAGGTAATTAAAAAGTAGACAATTATAAAATTAATCATTGAAATTGTGTTTGTATAATAGGAAGGTATATTTCAACTGAAGCAAAACAGAAAACCATAAAAAGTTGATTAATTTTAACCCGGGCTAGTAGATTTTATGACAGTCTTACCTATAACAACATATTTCTCCCTCACTACTACATACAACTCCTTTACTTTTGCTATGTTAAGATACAAGAATTTGTTATGTACTTATGCATTAACTGACGGCACCAGCCGATAGTCTTCTGCTGTGAGTCGTGACGCAGAACTGCTATGATCCTTGAAAGTTGCTAATACTTTACGGTAACTTTATGGAAAATTTTTTTTTCGGGTTGTATTGATTATTATTAGTGCAGCCAGACAAATGTATTATGTATTATACTAATTAAACAAATATTTATAACAAAATTCTACTTCAAAGACCATAGAATAAGTTTGTACTGTTTATTCTTATATAATATATCATATGAAAAACTATTCAGTACTTATCTTCTAATTATAACAACAAATTTTGTATCATATTGTGTAAAATTGTGATAGAGATACTAATTAATTTCACATAAAATATATTATAAGTCGGATATTAAATAATCAATTAAATGTCAATACCTACTATTGGGAATATAAAATTAAATGTCTACTTAAGATAAACAATCCAATACATCATTTTGCTATAAAAATAACCTAATAAATATTTTACATAAATGTACGGTTCTTATACATTCAAAAGAAAAAAAAATCATTATTTAAGTTTGTTATAGGGCATACCTATAATTCTATGATTCAGGAAATAAATATTACACTTTTTTTAGTATAGGTTGTAGGAATTAAGTTATTATTTTCTGTAGAAAGTTATAAAAATTTTTAATTATACTAATATTATAAAAAATATTTTTTTAAGCTTAACAAAACATGCAATTTGTAAGATGTATTTATATTGACCTACTTTTATAATAAAAGTTTTATGTATGATAGAGCAACATAGGCAGCTGTTTCTTCAGCTTCTGGTATAGATCTGCCAGTACCAATAAAAATCAAAAGAGCTGGAGTGACAGTTAATTGCACAACTACTTCAATATCAGCTAAAAAAAAAATAAAGATCATGAAATAAAAAATGATCACTTCTATCTGAACTGATCTTTTACTTGTTTTCTTAGACATATGTATGTATGTTAAGTGAAATTTTTCTTCCTCTTCTATTTGCCTTAAAAATTTAACCGAATTTTTTTTTATATCAGTTGTGGAGTGTATCTTCTGCAGAAAAATAATAAAATACATGTACATTTGTTTAGTATATGTATATTAAGTTGATGTATTACCCTTAGTTTGCTTAAACCTTTTTTTTGAGATTGTTTTAAATGGTCAAAGAACTTTTCTAAGGATTGTAGATTATTTAAGTAATCTAAATTAGCATTCGAGATATCATGTTGAGGAACATTTTTTATCTGATCATACATATTAAGAGCCGCATGTCTTTTAGCGGCTTGCTTGGTTTTACCTTTACCTATTTAAAAACATTTTAATCTTTATTAAATAAGTTAATTGATATGTGTACTGTACTAAATAATTTTTTTAAAATTATGTTTAACAGTACAGTTTTATAATATTAAACATATTGTTTAATTTGAAATTCATATTTATAACTTTTAAATGCTTAATTTATGTTAAAAAAAATATTATGTACTATTATTGTACCTATACCTTTAGTGATTGTATAAATTGTATAATAATACAATATAATAAGCAATAATAGTTATATAAAATGTATGTTATAAAAGGTAAATACCTAGCTCTCCTCCCTGTGAGTTGCAGCGGTAGTCTTAACACTACCACTCTCGTCCAACAATCAAAAAGATAAACATACATGTCCCCCAATATTATTTTCAAAGTTCAAATTTTTTTTTCTACATTTTTTTATCTATAAGGAATAAAGATTAAATTAGATGTGATGTAATACCACACCATCTACCTAGAAACGCCCTTGAAGTATATAAGACAGGTGTTTTAAACTCTGGTCACATATTTTTGAGTAAAACAAGCATGTGCAATGTGCATGGACTTATATTAGTTTTACAATATACTAATATTGTTAGTTCTCCCAAGTCTGAAGATATAAAAGATAATACTATTGTATTATTCGAGCATTTTAAAAGTTGTAAGATAAATAGTTAGAAACACATCTACTGGATTTGAATCAAACTATTTAATGTGTGTTATGTACTGCTGCTTACTGATACTGAAGGGCTTAACACTTTTTTAAATAGAATATGCTAAATTGTATTGTGACAGTTTTTTATTTATTTTTATTAATTTGATTCTATATTGAATTTGTATTTATATTTGCATGACAAATTATAAGGAAGATCAAATATGATACAGATAAATTGCTCACCCTGGATTGTTGCCATAACAATGCTTATATAAATTATGTAAGCAGTTAATTATCAATTATCTATTCATTTTTTTTTACAAATATAAATTAATATTAATATTAAAATCAATAATTTATATTTCATATTTAGTACTTAATTAAAATAGACATCTATAATTGTTTCAAATTTTAAATACAAGTTTGTATAAGTTGCTCACCTATAGATTTGAAGCTCCCAAGAAGACATTCCACCATATACGAAGAATCAAGATTAAAGGGATACTCATAAACGGGGTAATACCAACGACGAGCCGAGCATATCTCTTGCAGAGTACCAATAGGGTTTACTTTTGGTATTTCATCTAAAATGTTCTCTTTGCTGAAAACAAATTAAATATGAATCATTTAATCTATTTAGTTATGTATTATTTTTGTATAAGCATATACTTCAAAGGACTAAGTGTGCTTTGTGTCTGAAGTAGTAGACGTTATGTTTTTGTTTCCATCATTGTAATCTAATTTATCTAAAAAAGCAATAGCTGCATTCTCCTTTGCTTTTTCCTCTGACATATCTTCTCCATAAGCAAAAATTAATTTTTGTGAACAAGGTTTAATAAAATTAACAATTATTAAAGTTAATTACATCTATTATTTACCACATATTTTATCTTTTTTTGCTAAAAATCTGAAAACTTGACTTTGCACAGGACCTGCTATGGAGAGCAACATGTATTCTACTACTTGTTTTTTCGACAACATAATTTCATTAAGTTTATCAATAGGAGATTTCTCGCTGTCCTACATAATACATTAAATAATCGTAGAAAGCTTTATAGCATCAAAAGGTTAGTTGAATATTAGATTATTTATAAGTCTATATGGATAGAATTCAGTTGACTGTTGTGATATACTGATATGATTTGTAATAACAACTTACACTACCCCTTACCTGGGTCATTGGTTTCTGTTGCGATGAACATGATGATTCGTCCATTGGATGTAGACACTTCGATAAGTCTGTGTTTAACAGTAGCCCTTGTGTCGGACACCCTTTGTCTGCAGGATACTCTACCCTCCCGTCGACCGATATGTTTTTAATTCCGTCTTCCATGTTATCGACCAGTTATGTTATTTGCTCTAGACGGCAGAAGACTTACTTAATATGCGGACCACGGCCGTCGTGAATATAAAGAAAAACAACGGTCAACAATATATGCGATGGGAGCACGTGATTAAGCTTATCTTAATATTATGATTATTATAATTGTATTATATAATTGACCAAAAATTATTTAAATGCTATAAGAGTGCAGAAGTAATGATACGAAATACACGAAGGTCATTAAAATATAAGTAGAATTTATTGTAAATTTACAAACGAGGTTAAAATAAATTCAGACAACGAAAAGTTATAACAATATATAAAATTAACAGACGCTCTCAAGGGGGTAGTCAACGAACTAGACTGTTAAAACTAGGGCGAGTGGCGTTCGCCGTGTCTGTCGTTGGCCGGATGAAGATAGGAACGATATGTTCGTACTGACGCCGACAGCATCAGCACATAACCACGTGGTTCTGTACATAATTTAATATATAAAAATCGCGATGGAAAATGTATGTCGCCAAACTCCTCCGATACGGTTTGACCGATTTAGCTAATTATTTTTTGTTGTATTTGTTATTGTCAAGAGAAGGTTCTTATGGAAGAACATTTTTTAAAAAATTTGCAGAAATTTGAAAAATTTGAATATCCCTGTCTTACCAGTGGCGCCATCTATCTATAAATTATGATACTGAAAAACTGGATTTATGTTTAATCTGTTTATTTATAGGATTGCCGTCAGTTATATATTTTATTTTATTAAAATATTAAATGACAAATTCGATAAAGTTTTAACCATATAAAAGTTGCCATTTTTTACGCACAACAAACACTTCTAAAAAATGTCAACAAACTAAAAAATTGGACCTGTTTATGGTTCATATAAATTAAAATCGTTTAGGAGATCAGCACAGCAATCAGAACCTCTTCGTAGATGATTCTACTGGCTTGAGATTTTCGCCAAATGCTGCCAGTAATGCCCTACTGATGAACAGCTAAAAATGAAATAAAAAGTGCACGGGAGCGGTTAGCAAAATGTAATTTGCGAGTTTTGTTACAAAATGACTACTCTGCAATGTTTTTCATGTACCTTCCTAATTCCCACTTACGCACCTCATGGGGTGCTTGATAATTTACTGCTCGCAGATTGTCCTGGATTCAATGCAGTGGATAGCCCACCAAGGTGGTTTAGATGCAAGTAAATTACTTGAGGTTAATCTATTAACTTAATATTTGGCTCAGGCAACGCTGGGAGGGACAGCTAGTATCTTAGTATATTACACTTGCATAAATATTAAATACGTTGAAAAATATGATATAACTTAAATTTGTATTGCTGTCGACTGTAAAATAAAGTATAAATAATTAAAAACAATAACCCAAGTAGATTATGTGTATAAAGTGCACATTAATTATGCAAATTAAAGAATAATGTAATAAGTCATTAGGATTTCATCAAATACTTATTTAAGATAATAAATTATAACTGCTGGAAGTAGGAAAAATATTGATAAAGTAAGTATGTAGGTACTAAATAAACTGTTTACATATTATGTATGTTTAGGTACCTAAAGTAATGTTACTAGTAAAATAAAATATGTAACAACTTACAATTTGTTAGATCATACATATTGTGTTATTTAATTATAACAGCATCAGACATGAAATAAATTGTATTTAAATATAATATGTGAAGATAACACTTCAGTAAAAAATACAATTAGCACTAATACTGATTAGCTACAATATTATTTATCGTTATTACTCACACATACTTGACAATTTAAATTTACAGAATTTTTTGAAAAAAACAATTTAGAAAAAAATCAATATTTTTCGAAATAATGAGTGTTTGAAGACAAAAGAATCACCTTCTATAATTACTAACCTATATACGTTTAAACTTTTAAGTTTTGGGGGTTATGAAAATATGAACCTTTAAAGTCTAAGAATGGCGTTATGTGTACTCCTTATTATTTTTGTTATTACATGTGCTTGATAAAAACGTAATAGAACCGTTTAAATTAATTTTCGATCCAACACAACCGTTAACCTGCATACGCACCTACCCTAGTAATTAATTTAAATCATTATAAAAGATAGGTAAGATAATTACTCCCCCTGCGTTTACCACTGATAGTAGAGTAAAGTGGTATATTATTTTGTTACATATTCTTCACAAATTAAATACAAAATAAATGCACACTTTAAAATATACCAATATAAAATAAACATACTAAACACTTTTCAACTCCACCAAAATTATTATTTATTATTTTAATGACATACAAGCACACGGTAGTCAGTTGAACCGTCACCATCAACACGAGCAAACTCAAATACAATTATTTACAGCCATATTTTCATTCACCTACCTACAGTAAAGTAGGTACCTACTATTTAAATATGTTGATAATTATTCTAGATTTATAAGCCAAACGTGTATTTTTATTGATAAAAATCTCTTGCACAAGTACTCGGACACCAAGCTACAGAAAACTTATCCACGGAAAAAATAAAGCCTTCGCTGAATAGCTAATATAGTAATAATAGGTACCCCCAACATTGTTTGAAGTAACATATTTCGTGAAGGTGTTTGGTGCTTTGGACACTTTAATAATATGTATACATTTATAATATCTATCTGTGGTGAATACTTTTTAAAGTATAATATTTTTTATATGTTTATAAGAAAAATACAGTTATGTGGTTATTGAAACCTGTGAAATTTGTTTCTGAATAATACAACTCTTAGAAATATGTATATTTAATTTTACTCAAAAATGTTAAGTAATTTAAATTTGTCCATTGGCATATTTGTATGGCGAATACAATTATTCACTAAAGTAAGGGGATCAAACTGATTAGACAACAGTAAATCCAAATGAATAATATTATGATTTTTAATTTTGATTTACTTTCTCAATTCTTGACATATTTTTGATTTAAAAACGGATTCAAAGCTTTGGTTGAATCTATCTCAGATTTTTGTGCCTAAAACAAAAATATGACCATAATTAAAAAGTAGATAATTATAAAATTAATCATTGAAATTGTGTTTGTATAATAGGAAGGTATATTTCAACTGAAGCAAAACAGAAAACCATAAAAAGTTGATTAATTTTAACCCGGGCTAGTAGATTCTATGACAGTCTTACCTATAACAACATATTTCTCCCTCACTACTACATACAACTCCTTTACTTTTGCTATGTTAAGATACAAGAATTTGTTATGTACTTATGCATTAACTGACGGCATCAGCCGATAGTCTTCTACCGTGACGCAGAACTGCTATGAACTTTCTGGAAAAAATTTTTTTCGGATTGTATTGATTATTATTAGTGCAGCCAGACAAATGTATTATGTATTATACTAATTAAACAAATATTCATAACTCAATTCTACTTCAAAGACCATAGAATAAGTTTGTACTGTTTATTCTTATATAATATATCATATGAAAAACTATTCAGTACCTATCTTCAAATTATAACAAAACATTTTGTATCATATTGTGTAAAATTGTGATGGATATACTAATTAATTTCACATGAAATATATTATAAGTAGGATATTAAATAATTAAGTAAATGTCAATACTAATGGGAATATAAAATTAAATGTCTACTTAAGAAGAATAATTCAATACATAATTTTCTTATACATATTTCAAAAAAAAAAAATCATTAAGTAGTTAAGTTTATTATAGGGCATATGATGCAATGATTCAGGAAATAAATATTACACTTTTTTTAGTATAGGTTGTAGGAATTAAGTTATTATTTTCTGTAGAAAGTTATAAAAATTTTTAATTATACTAATGTTATAAAAAATATTTTTTTTAAGCTTAACAAAACGTGCAATTTGTAAGTTGTATTTTTATTGGTTTACTTCTCTAATAAAAGTTTTATGTATGATAGAGCAATATAGGCAGCTGTTTCTTCAGCTTCTGGCATGGATTTGCCAGTACCAATAAAGAACAAACTAGCTGGAGTGACAGCTAATTGCACAACTATTTCAATATCTGCTAAAAAAAAATAAAGTTGATGAAATAAAAAATTATCACTTTTATCTGAACTGATCTCTTACCTGACATCATAGATATCAGTATATATGCAAAAGTTTTTTTCCTTTCCTATTTCTTTTAAAAATTCAACAGAATTTTTTTTTATACCAGTTGTGGAATGTTTCTTCTGCAGAAAAATAATTAAATGCATGTATGCATGGATAAATTAAATTGATGTATTACCCTTAGTTTGCTTAAACTTTGTTTTTGAGATTGTTTTAAACGGTTAAAGAACATATTTTCTAAGGATTGGATATTATTTATACAATCTAAATCCTTATTTTCCTTTGCATCAAACAAAAATTGACTGGGTATTGGATACTTATAACCATTACCATTCGAGATATTGTTTTGAGGAACATTTTTTATCTGATCATACATAATAGAAGCCGCATGTCTTTAAGTGGCTCGCTTGTTTTTTCCTTCACCTATTCAAAAACATTTTCATTTTTATTAAATAAGTTAATTGTAATGTACTGTACTAAATAAAATGTAATTAAAATTTTTTTTTTTAAATTTAAGTTTAACAGTTTAACAGTACGATTTTATAATATTAAACATATATTGTTTAATATTGTTTAATATGAAATTCATATTTATAACTTTTAAATACATAATTTATGTTAAATAAAATATTATGTACTATTATTGTACCTATAGCTTTAGTCATTGTATAATACTATGTAATATGTAATAAGCAATAATAATAATATACAATTTATGTATAATGTATTATAAGAGCTTAACACTTTTTTAAATAGAATATGCTAAATTGCATTGTGACAGTTTTTTTTTTTTTATTAATTTGATTCTATATTGAATTTGTATTTATTCATTTACATGACAAATTATAAGTAAGATCAAATATGATAAAGATAAATTGCTCA